>JAYESD010000002.1:238456790-239933344 GCA_036927565.1 Tuctoria greenei
AAACAAGAAAGGGAAAATTAAAAAATGTTGAGCCTGTACAAAATAAATGCACGTGGAGTCTGTTTCACCTGAAGATGTCTTTCATTATAGGTCCGGGGTACAGGGGAAACAAGTACACTCTTAGTGTACGGAACCAGGCTAAGCGTGTTTAATTTCTCGTTTGACCCAGGGTAGCTAGCCACACTTTTAGTTCTGAGACTGTGACAAGTGTTGCATGAACTTTGCGGACCTTCCAGGGAAGGTCCGGCTGTTCTCCCAGAGGAACTACCCGACTCTGTACAATGACTCTATAACATACACCTCAAGTTATTACAGACTCAACTCCGTGATATTAAGTGTAGAACTTACGGAGGTGCTCGATGTTCCAAGGATTTGGGAGAGGTGTCCCATCCTCGGTAGCCAAGCGAACGCTTCCGGGACGGGATACTTTAATCACTCGGAAGGGTCCCTCCCAGCTGGTGGAGAGTTTGTTTAACCCTTCTCTGGATTGTATTCTCCGTAGCACCAGATCGCCTTCCTCGAGCTGTCGGTTGTGTACATGCCGCTGATGATAGCGCCGAAGGGCTTGGCGGTGTCGGGCATTCCGAACACCTGCTTGGCACCTTCCCTCCTCAAGGAGGTCTAGGTCTTCACGCCGGAGCTGGTCCTGCGTGGCTTCATCGAAGGTCCGGACCCGGAGTGACCCCAAGGTGATTTCCGGAGGAAGGATTGCTTCAGCTCCATACACCAGGAAGAAGGGTGTCTCTCCAGTTGACCGATATGGAGATGTCCTGTTGGCCCATAAAGTGGGCGGAAGCTCTTCAATCCAGTTGGCTACATGTTTTTTCAAACGCTCATAGGTGCGTGTTTTGAGTCCTTTAAGGATTTCAGCATTTGCTCTCTCGGCTTGGCCATTCCTTGCTGGGTGAGCTACGGAGGCGTAGCAAACTTGAATGCCGAGGTCGTCACAATATCCATGAAATGCAGAGCTTGTGAATTGGGTCCCATTATCAGTGATGATTTTGTTTGGGACTCCAAATCTGCATACAATGGACTGCAGAAAGTTGATAGCAGATTGCTTGTTGATTGTCACAACTGGAGTTGCTTCCGGCCACTTGGTGAACTTGTCAATGGCAATGTACAGGAACTTGTAACCTCCGACGGCTCATGGGAAAGGTCCCAAGATGTCCATCCTCCACACAACGAAGGGCCATGTAGGAGGTATCATTTGTAAGGGTTGAGCCGGTGTGTGAATTTGCTTTGCATGAAATTGACATGCTTCGCATTTCTTCACCAGCTCAGTTGCATCCTGGAGTGTTGTAGGCCAGTAGAAGCCATGCCGAAAGGCTTTACCAACCAGCGTGCGGGAAGACGCGTGGTTCCCACACTCGCCTCCATGGATTTCTGTGAGGAGCTCACAGCCTTCTTCCCTTGTGATGCACCGCATTAGGATGCCATTGGCACTGTGCCGGTAGAGATCCCCTTCTACCAACGTGTATCTTTTAGCCAATCTGACTACCCGGTCAGCGGATACATCATCATCGGGAAGAATGTTGTCTTTCAAGTAGCTCTGGATCTCCGAGATCCATGCATCAGAACTAACTTGAGCATTTGAGTCTTGCGTGCTGGGTAGCTCGGAGCTTCCGACAACACCTACGACCCTTGTTGGCTGCCATGGTAACAGGGCCATCGGGACCGTCAGCTTCGGGATGCTGATCTCGCCCCCTTCACTCAGTTCGGCAGGCTGAGCTGTGGGTTTTGACAACCTCCGGACAATAGTTCCGTCAGGAGCCGGAGCTCCGGTTGACGCTTTCATCGAGAGTTTGTCGGCTTCATCGTTGTGAGCACGCTGGACATGGTGGAGATCTAGGACTTCGAAGTCCTTCTGAATCCTCTGGACTTCAAGGAGGTAAGCAGCTACCTGGGGATTGTTGCATGAGCATTCACCCTTCACTTGCTTAATGATGAGCTGTGAATCTCCCTTTGACCAGCAGTTGCTTGACACCGTATGATAGTACCACCCTTAGTCCGTAAATGAGTGCTTCATATTCTGCCATGTTGTTGGTTGCCTTGAAGTCAAGGTATACCATGTATTTTACCTTCTCTCCGGTTCGTGCGAGGAGAAGGATTCCAGCTCCGGCCCCCTGCTTTTGCATGGAGCCATCGAAGTAGAGGGTCCAGTGAGGCTCGGTGAAGATCGGAGCCTTGTGTTCTGGCTTCTGCTCGCTGGGGCCCCCAGGGTTTGATGGAGGGGGAGTCCATTCCGCCACAAAGTCTGCCAATGCCCGAATCTTGATTGCTTTCCTTGAAATGAATTCGAGATCGAATTCGGCCAATCCCGCTGCCCACTTTGCAATATTCCCAGTTGAGTTGGGATTATGCAAGATTGCTCGAAGTGGATAAGAGGTTACCACTAAGATTTTGTGAGCTTGGAATTAATGGTGAAGCTTCCTGGAGGCAATAAGAACTGCATAGAGCAGCTTATGCACCTCTAGGTATCGAGTCTTGGCATCATGTAGTACTTTGCTGATGAAGTACACTGGGCGCTGAATGGTCCAGACCCTCCCGGAGGTGCCCGAAGCTTCCTCTTCACTGACCCGGATCCTCCCAGAGGGATCTGGATTTTCGTCGGGTACCTCCGGGTCCTGGCTGGAGAAACCTGGAGCTTCTTCAGAAGCGACTTGGATCCTCCCGGAGGGGTCTGGGTCTTCCGAAATGACTTGTTGTGGATTCAAGTCTAGGAGCTGGGACCCAGACTCGATTTCAGGAACCTCCAGACCTCCTGAAAGGGGTCTGGACTCCTGAGTGTGGGATGGTTCTGGTCTCTCCGCAACCAAAACCATACTGACGACTTCGTCAGTGGCTGAAATGTAAAGCAGCAAAGGCTCACCAGGGTTTGGAGCTACCAGAATCGGTAAGGTGGTGAGGAACTGTTTTAGCTCCTGGAATGCCTTTTCTGCTTCTTCAGACCATTGGCATGGTCCGGACTTCCTCAATAACTTGAAGAAAGGGAGTGCCCGTTCCACCAGTCTTGAAATGAACCGGCTGAGGGCTGCTAGACACCCAGTTAGCTTTTGGACATCTTTGATGCGGGCTGGTGGCCGCATGTCTTCAATGGCTTTGATCTTCGCCGGATTAGCTTCTATAACCCGGTGACTTACCAGGAAACCAAGAAGTTTTTCGGAGCTAACCCCGAAGACACACTTGTCTGGGTTTAGCTTTGTGCGGGTGACCCGCAGCTTATCGAAGACAGCCTGCAAGGTGTCAAGGAGTGACTCCTTGTTCTTGACCTTGACCACGATGTCATCGACGTACACTTCCACTATGTCTCTAATGAGTTCTTCAAAGGTTTTGTACATAGCTCGTACAAAGGTTGAAGCTGCATTTTTGAGACCAAAAGGCATGGCTGTATAACAGTACAATCCATCTACTGTGATGAAAGAGGTATGCTCTTCATCTTCCCTAGACATTCTGATTTGATGATACCCAGAATATGCATCTAGGAAACACAGTAATTCACACCCGGAGGTGGAATCCACTATCTGATCTATTCTAGGTAGTGGGAATGGATCTTTTGGACATGCCTTATTTAGTGTTGTGTAGTCGATACACATCCGAAGCTTCACGCCGGCCTTGGGCACAACGACTGGGTTTGCCAGCCATTTTGGATGGAAGACTTCTCGGATGAATCCAGCTTCGAGCAAATTCTTCACTTCTTGTCGGATGAAGTTCTGTCGCTCTACGGATTGCTTCCGAGGCTTCTGATGCACAGGACGGGCGTCAGGGTAGATCTTCAGATTGTGCTCAATCACTTCCCTGAGGATCCCAGGCATTTGTGACGGTTGCCAGGCAAACATGTCGACATTAGCCCGGGGGAAAGTGATGAGCGCGAGTTCCTATTTGTCGTTCAATCCCCCGATATACGGATGGTCTGAGCGGCATCAGAACCGATTTGGACGACTTTGACGGGAATGTCGGTGTCGCCGCTTGGCTGCACACGAGGTGCAGAAGTCGAGCCTCGCTGACGAATGCTCGGGGGTTTTGGAGCTTGCTCTTGCCTGGAGTCCTCCTCTTGCGCCGTGGTGAGTGCATGGAGTTCTTCCAGAGCAGTTACTCCGGCAGTACGATCTCCGCGGATCCGGAGAACGCCTATTGGTGTTGGCATCTTTAACACCAGGTAACCATAATGAGCAGCTGCCATGAATTTGTACAAAGCAGGCCTACCCAAGATGTCATTGAAGGGTAAGTTGATCTGAGCAACGTCAAAGACCAACTTCTCGGTGCGATACTTCTCTCGGGTCCCGAAGGTAACGGGAAGGGTAATAGCTCCGAGTGGGGTAATGGCCCCGGGACCTACTCTAGAGAAAGGTCGGGAGGGGTGGAGATCCGAAGGTCGAAGCTGAAGCTTGGTAAAAGCTTCGAAGCTTATGAGGTCGAGCCCCGAACCTCCGTCTATCATGACATGGTGGAGCTCGATGTTATTGATGGTAGGAGATACCATCAAAGGTAACTGACCTGCTCCAACCATGCTTCGAGGGCAGTCCGAAGCATCAAAAGTGATGGCTGTGTCCATCCACTTCCGATGAGGCTCCGCCCTGGCTGTAGGAGTTACAGCAGCCATGTCCCGACGCATAGTCTTCATGACGCAGCGGGAGGTAATGTCCCATGATCCACCAAAAATGGTGTTCATGGTCTTCCGACGTTCGTTGTCAGAGACGTCGGAATTGTCATCGACGGAGGTGTAGATGGCCTTCAGGACCTTTTTGTGATCCTGAAAACCTAACTCCTCTTCAGCCGGAGCTTCATCAACTTTTTGTTTTCCTTCCCTCTGTCGGAAAGGAGCTTCTTCCCGACGCTTGTTGTAGCGCTCGGCAAGGTTTTGGACCTCCCGGTAGTCTTCCAAACTGTGGCTGTCCATTTTGTGAATTGGACACCACACCTTGGGTTTGCCATCGTCTTTAGAAGACGCTCGAGGTCGCTTCTCGGGGCGTGGCCCCTGGCCACCCGGAGCTGCAGCAGCTGCAGCATTGGATTTCAAGAATGGTGAACTCAGTCGCTGGATCATCCAATGGTCAACCCGCTGTTCAAGCTGTTGGGGGTAACCCCTCCAATATGCAGCCACCAGCATGAACCACAGCTCCAGCAGGGGTCACACTCCCACCACCGCCGCCTCCACCAGCAAATCAAGCTGGACAACGCGATGGTGCACCGGCGTCAATCATTGCATCGGCAAATCTCAACAACCCGGAACACGCGCTTCATGCAGCACGTGCTCTTCTTCAGCGCCCACCACCTCCGGACGCATCCCAGGATGCAATGGAGCAGTGGAGGGCCGATGTGGAACACTTGGTTGTAGCAGCAGCCGACCACATCAGCAACCAGGGTCCTCCTCCTTCAGGACGGGCCCCATCGTAGCGGTGGACCTTGTCTGGCAGACTTGGTCCACAGGTTTCCAACAACAGGAGACGTGCTGCATCACAGCAGGTGACGTCGTTGCCCTCCAGGGAACGACACACTCACACGGTATCAAGGCTTTCAACTCATGACCTCCGGGCGGAGCTTGATCGCGGATATCGCCAACAAGACGGCCGAGTCCATATTGAGCGTGCTCGTGAAAGGCGAGAAGCTCAAGACATTCCTGCTCCTGAAGGAGTAGGAGGAGGCTGTTCAGCCCTGGCCATGCATCTGCGTATGGTCAGGTGGCCACAGAAGTTCTAGCCTCACCTGCCGGAGAAGTTCGACAGGACTGTTAATCCTATCGAATTTCTTCAGATTTACTCCACTGCTATCTTGGCAGCTGGAGGAAATGAGGCCGTAATGGCCAATTATTTCCCAGTGGCTTTAACTGGGACTGCCAGGTCCTGGTTTATGAGCCTTCCACCCAACTCCATCAGCAGTTGGGAGGAGTTGTGCCGGCAGTTCACCGCCAACTTCGGGAGTTCTTACACTCGACCAGGCACCGAACTGGACCTTTTTGCAGTTGTGCAAAAAGGAGGAGAATCCCTGCAATCATTCATCCAGAGATTCTCTCAGGTACGAAACACTATCCCTTCTATCTCTAGCGCCTCTGTCATCTTGGCATTTAGACAGGGATTGCGGGATAAGAAGATGCTGGAGAAACTGGCAATCAAGGAGATTACCAGTGTCACGGAACTCTTCAGCTTGGCTGACAAATGTGCCAGAGCTGCGGAGGGCCGTGAGATGCACTCCAAATCAACTCCGGAGGGTCACAAGGAATCCTCCAAAGAAGAAGTCGCTACCTCCGGGAACGGCAAGAAGAAGAAAAAGACCAACGGCAAGAAGAAGCCATTGGTTGGTGCATCCAATGTTGCAGCTGCTGCAGCTCCGGGTGGCCGGGGGCCACGCCCCGAGAAGCGACCTCGACCGTCTTCTGAAGACGATGGCAAACCCAAGGTGTGGTGTCCAATTCACAAAATGGACAGCCACAGTTTGGAAGACTGCCGGGAGGTCCAAAACCTTGCCGAGCGCTGCAACATGCGCCGGGAAGAAGCTCCTTTCCTACAGAAGGAAGGAAAACAAAAAGTTGACGAAGCTCCGGATGAAGAGGAGTTGGGTTTTGAGGATCCCAAAAAGGTCCTGAAGGCCGTCTACACCTCCGTCGACGACGATTCCGATGTCTCTGACAACAAACGCCGGAAGACCATGAACACCATTTTTGGTGGATCATGGGACATTACCTCCCGCCGGGTCATCAAGACTATGCGTCGGGATATGGCTGTTGTAACTCCTACAGCCAGGGCGGAGCCTCATCGGAAGTGGATGGACACAGCCATCACTTTTGATGCTTCGGACTGCCCTCAAAGCATGGTTGGAGCAGGTCAGTTACCTTTGATGGTATCTCCTACCATCAATAACATCCAGCTCCACCATGTCATCATAGACGGAGGTTCGGGGCTCAACCTCATAAGCTTTGAAGCTTTTACCAAGCTTCAGCTTCGACCTTCGGATCTCCACCCCTCCCGACCTTTCTCTGGAGTAGGTCCGGGGGCCATTACCCCACTCGAAGCTATTACCCTTCCCGTTACCTTCGGGACCCGGGAGAAGTATTGCACTGAGAAGTTGGTCTTTGACGCTGCTCAGATCGACTTACCTTCAATTCCATCTTGGGTAGGCCTGCTTTGTACAAATTCATGGCAGCTGCTCATTATGGTTACCTAGTGTTAAAGATGCCAACACCAATAGGCGTTCTCCGGATCCGTGGAGATCGTACTGCCGGAGTAACTGCTCTGGAAGAACTCCATGCACTCACCGCGGTGCAAGAGGAGGACTCCAGGCAAGACCAAGCTCCAAAACCCCCGAGCATTCGTCAGCAAGGCTCGACTTATGCACCTCGTGTGCAGCCAAGCGGCGACACCGACATTCCCGTCAAAGTCGTCCAAATCGGTTTTGATGCCGCTCAGACCACCCGTATATCGGGGGGATTGAACGACAAATAGGAACTCGTGCTCATCACTTTCCTCTGGGCTAATGTCGACGTGTTTGCCTGGCAACCGTCAAAAATACCTGGGATCCTCAGGGAAGTGATTGAGCACAATCTGAAGATCTACCCCGACGCCCGGCCTGTGCATCAGAAGCCTCGGAAGCAATCCGTAGAGCGACAGAACTTCATCCGACAAGAAGTGAAGAAGTTGCTCGAAGCTGGATTCATCCGAGAAGTCTTCCATCCAAAATAGCTGGCAAACCCAGTCGTTGTGCCCAAGGCCGGCGTGAAGCTTCGGATGTGTATCGACTACACAACACTAAATAAGGCATGTCCAAAAGATCCATTCCCACTACCTAGAATAGATCAGATAGTGGATTCCACCTCCGGGTGTGAATTACTGTGTTTCCTAGACGCATATTCTGGGTATCATCAAATCAGAATGTCTAGGGAAGATGAAGAGCATACCTCTTTCATCACAGTAGATGGATTGTACTGTTATACAGCCATGCCTTTTGGTCTCAAAAATGCAACTTCAACCTTTGTACGAGCTATGTACAAAACCTTTGAAGAACTCATTAGAGACATAGTGGAAGTGTACGTCAATGACATCGTGGTCAATGTCAAGAACAAGGAGTCACTCCTTGACACCTTGCAGGCTGTCTTCGATAAGTTGCAGGTCACTTGCACAAAGCTAAACCCAGACAAGTGTGTCTTCGGGATTAGCTCCGGAAAACTTCTTGGTTTCCTGGTAGGTCACCGGGGTATAGAAGCTAATCCGGCGAAGATCAAAGCCATTGAAGACATGCGGCCACCAGCCCACATCAAAGATGTCCAAAAGCTAACTGGATGTCTAGCAGCCCTCAGCCGGTTCATTTCAAGACTGGCGGAACGGGCACTCTCTTTCTTCAAGTTATTGAGGAAGTCCGGACCATTCCAATGGTCTGAAGAAGCAGAAAAGGCATTCCAGGAGCTAAAACAGTTCCTCACCACCCTACCGATTATGGTAGCTCCGAACCGTGGTGAGCCATTGCTGCTTTACATTTCAGCCACTGACGAAGTCGTCAGTATGGTTTTGGTTGCGGAGAGACCAGAACCATCCCACACTCGAGAGTCAAGACCCATTCAGGAGGGTCTGGAGGTTCCTGAAATCAAGTCTGGGTCCAAGCTCCCAGACTTGAATCCACAAGAAGTCACTTCGGAAGACCCAGACCTCTCCGGGAGGATCCAGGTCGCTTCTGAAGAAGCTCCAGGTTCCTCCAGCGAGGACCCGGAGGTCCCCGAAGAAAATCCGTATCCCTCCGGGAGGATCCGGGTCAGTGAAGAGGAAGCTCCGGGCCCCTTCGGGAGGGTCCGAACCATTCAGCGCCCAGTGTACTTCATCAGCGAAGTACTACATGATGCCAAGACTCGATACCTAGAGGTGCATAAGCTGCTCTATGCAGTTCTTATTGCCTCTAGGAAGCTTCGCCATTACTTCCAAGCTAACAAAATCTCAGTGGTAACCTCTTATCCACTTTGAGCAATCTTGCATAATCCTAACTCAACTGTCGATTATTGCTACTAAGCTCCGACACCCCAGAGGGCTAACTATCGATGCTCTATGCGTTGATAAGGACTACTGCTGGAGCTACTAAGCTCTGACGGAAGTCAATTTGACCTCAGGGGGCTTCACCATCGAAGACTTCGGACTTACACTCTACAAGTTCGGAGCAAATGAGTCTTCGACAAAACACAATATCCCCTTGGTACATGTTCACAATCAAATTGTGTACATCTACCAGGGGGCCAAGTGAAGACAAAAGTGTTGAAGACAAAAAGTGAAATTCACAAAAACTTGGGGATTTCATTCACCTGGAGACAAGGGATTACAAAATTGAGGAAGAAGAAGAGAGAATACAAGTGGGAACTACAGAGATGGTCCTAGACCCTATGGAAGAATTGGGCGACCTTCTGGGCAACCTTCGACACGTTGGCTCGGGCAGCTTCACCTTCTCCTTCAATGTAACCTTCAAGCACCGGGTCCAGAGGAAATTGTGGATTCCTGCTGGTGTAGCACGTCAGCACATATTCTGCGATGTTCTTTGCCAGGGATTGCCCCTCAACCTCCAATTGGTCCGCGATGACGTCACCTACCTTGGAGAGTTTGCTACCTGGCAACGCCAGGTCCGGCTCCGGCTCCGGATCATCCGGGCGCACGGGACTGAAGCCCATCGGTGTCAGCGCATCGTTGGCCATGCCCAGGAACTCCCAAATCTGTAGGGAGTCCGCAGTCCTCAAGCCCTTAAATTCTTACAAGGATATTCTGGCCGCCACCAGTTCAGAATTCTCGCGGGCGAGGCGCTCAACTTCTTTGGCGTTTTGCTGAATCTTTTCAGCAACTCGCTTCTCGAGTTTTCCGAGCTCCTCCTCCCGGAGGTGGATCTTGTTCCGACGGTCAACCAGGTCCTTCTCCCTGCCCCTCATTTTCTTCTCCCTGGCAACAAGGGCACACTCTTACTCATAGAGTTCCTGACCTCGCACCCAGGCCTTATCCTCCTCCTCAGTGCAGCGCTCTTCCAATTTCTTGGCGCACTCTTCGAGGCCTTTGTCGGCCAGAGCCACCTTTTCGGTGAGCTCGTCCTCCCTCCTCAGGACGTCATCCCGCAACTCTAGGAGTTTCTGCTCTTTGTCTTCGAGCTGTTTCTCCCTCTCCTCAAATGCCTCCCGACGCTTGATGAGAGTAGTGTTAATGGCCTCAAGCCTTTCTTGGCATTCATCGGCCGCACTGTTAGCTGCTTTGGTCTGCTCATAAATCTCCTGGGATTGAGCGTCGAGGGCGCGAGTCATACTCTCCCTGTCATCCAATAATTTGCCCTAGTATTTCAAGCGGACCTTCTCCCGCTTGATCCACTCCTTGTCATCTGCTAGCCTCGACTGCGCCAGCTTGGTCTCGAAGTAGAGCCGGTTACGCCACCGCCTAAGGGTTTGGCGCTCCTCTTCAAGAGCCTTGCTGTCGTAGAAGAAGGCCAGTTGAACTTGACGCAGACTGGAACAGGCATTGTCAATATACAATGACAACGGGATAGGTTCCGGACCTGCTGAGGTCTCCTCCGCTGGTTCGAGTGGGTTTTTAGATACCAAAATTGGGTCCCACTCCACAAGAGTGGTCCCCTGGGTCTCCATGGCACTAGGGTCATCCTCCAGGATGGCCTCAGTCGCCATCGAGGAGGGTCCAGCTGATGAAGTTCCGACCTCCGGAGGTGGTTCCGAAGACCCTGCCGCCAGGTCTTCATCTGCCCCCTCAGGCAGGGGGCCAGCAACCTCTTCCGGGCACTCCAGCTCAGCCGCGGGAACCTCCGGCGTCGTCATCCCCAGAGCAGGGGTTGCTTCTGGCTCCGGCCTGAGCACCTCCTCTATTGGGGGCTCGAGCGCCAACGCTTCTGCAACAACCGGCTCGGGAGCCGGAAGGTCTTCAACATCAACCGGCCCTGCGGCCGGAGCTTCAACAACAATCGGCTCTGCGGCCGGTGCATCAGAGGTAGCCGGCCCAACCGCCTGGACTTCCTCAACATTCGGCGCACACGTCGGGACTTCAACTACCTCCGGCTCAACCGCCGGGGCTTCGACAATTTCCGGCTCTGGGGCCGGAATTACTGCTTCCTCCGGCTCAATGGCCGGAGCTTCCATCATCTCTGCACTAGGACCCGGAGCTTCAACCTCCGGAGCAGGTGCCGCTGGCGCATCTTCTCTCCTGCGGTCCGGTGCTACCACGGGAGTCTCCGGGGATGAGTCGAGGTCCATGACCACGACAGCTGGCGCCGGAGTTGTCGCAGCTTCAGCCACCACTTGGGGCAGCACCGGGACAGGAGCAGAAGCTTCTGCCCTCACAGCTTCAGCTGCTGTGGCTGAGGGTGGAGCCTCACTCCTCTTCTTGGGAACGCTGCAGATGATGGATGAAGAACCTTAAAAAACAATTACTACAACAAAACAACTGTCGGAGGTAAAGATTAAAAATTACCTCGGGAGGCTTCTGCACCAACTTGCACGGAACCTCTCTCCCAGACGTTCTGTGCTGGTCATAGCCGCCGCCGGCGTGGAAGCACCGGAAGGCCCCCCGGAACTTGTTGCAGCCACAGGCATTTCCCTAGTCGAGGCCCCCCTTGATCGGGAAGAACCTCCGGACCTAGAGGCCTCAACCGGCCCTAGTGCTGGGGTCGCATGCCCGAAGCTAGCACCCCGGGAGGACGCTGCTACGGGTATAGTCGTCGCGGTTGTAGAAGACCTCCCCCTCCGGGGAGAAGGAGCCGATGTAGAGGTAGCAAGCCTGACGGACCTTCCGTCGGCATGCTGCAGCTTCCTCTTCCGGCTCAAGGGTTCGTCCGCCGGCTCCTTGCCCTTGCTGACGACCTCGACCCTTTGCTTCGGGGCAGGGTTGGAGCCATCTTCGGAAGCTCCAGGGATCACCACCCTTGAGGTCGATCTTCTCTCGACGACACCAAGGTCATCAAGCATGGGCATCTTCCGCCGGAGCTCCCTACTGAACTCTACTTCCACGTTTAGAGGGAGAAAAGCTAATGGCGGAGTCAAGTCATCACCCGCGACGTCGATGCCGTGCTGGAACTTCTTGAGATGAAACTCCAAGGTTGTCGCCGCCATGTTGGACTTCAGCCCGTTCTCGACCCGGTCGTCGTCCATCACATTGTTAAGGGCCTAAGCGAGTTTTTCTCTCCTCTTTAGCGATGCCCACCTATTGACCAGGAAGTTGCAAAACACCGCCTAAGGAGTCAATCCTCCCTCCACGCATTGGCGGATCCTGGTCAGAGCAGGGTTGAAGGCTTCCGCCAGCACCGGAGCTTCACTCCAGACTGTCGTGTCGATGTTGGGGAGGCCTTCTTGCAGCTCCAGCCTCTCATGCTCCTTCACCCGGATGACTATCCAGTCCTTCCAATCATCCCATTTCCCAGAGGGAAACGACCGGAGGTACTTGAATGGGCACTTCTTGCGCTTCACGAAGTAGTAGAAGCCAAGGTACTCGTTGCTCCTACCGGTAGTATGGACGGTGAAGAAGGTCCGGAAGAGTTCAATGCAGGGGGAATTGCCCACCCTCATCTCACAGAAGTGGAGAAAGAAAAACACAAGAAGAATGGAGTGGGGGCCAAGGTGGTACAGCTGCAGACCATAGAAGTCTAGCAGCATCAAGAAAAAGGAGGAAAAAGGTGGGATCAACCCCACCATGGCGTACGAGGAGAAGTACACCGTTTCGCCAGCGTGCTCCTTCTCAAACGGGAGCTCTCCTCCAGCGCGGACCGAGCGGTTGAAGAAGTCCGAGGACCATCCCATGAGGGCCCAGACCTTCTTCAGGTCACCGTCGGTCTTCAAACGGCTCTCGCGGAGACCCAACTCCATCGCAACACAACAAGGCAGGAGAGGAAGAGCAAGCACAAGTTGGGAGTTTGAGCGCGGGATCAGATGAGAGGCGTAAAGAACCCCAAATAGTGCGCGCTTTCCTTCTTAAGTAAGCCCTTGCGACGCTTGGATGGAAACCGCAAGGAAGTCGAAGATACTACTAAAAAATTCCACCCAGCCGATGACAAGAGGGCCCGAGACCACCTGACGATCAAGTCGAGGTTCTTACCCAGGCGAACGGTTGTCATCATGAGGCGGGAAGCCCGAAGGCGGCGGCCTGACAAGGCGTGCGGAACCAATACGATTTTCATATCTAGAACCGGCGACCTTCAATTGCGTGAGATCTGCACGCCAAAGATCTCACCTGCCGCACACGGGATACGCCACGCGGCGAAGATTGAACTCCAAACCATCGCCAACTACACATCTGAAGACCTCTGAAGACTCAGCTCAAAAGTCGAAGGATGGACCCACCTCCGACGGAATGACTTCACCCAAGGGGTCTTCCCCGGAGGTGGGCCCAGGGGGCCACTGTCGGTACCCTGGGTACCATATACTCCTTGGGATTGCAAAGATCCAAAGGAAAAGTCATCTACTTGATTTGAAGACCTTCGAAGGCCCACATGTCAGACATAACCGGGCCCGCTTCTCCAACATGGTTAGTCCCAGGATCGCCACGTGTACTGTCCAACCGGAGCTACCGCCCGCAAGGGGGAAGCTCTGGACTATGTATCGAAATGGCATATCCGGACCTAACCCCAGACCGAGGGAAGCTCCAGTACTGACATGTGTTGAGTAACACCGGACCTATCTGTTCCCCACAGTGAGCTCCGGTGCTGCCACGTGACCAACCGTCGGATCTTCAGCCTCTAACCTCCGGAAGACTCCACAACGGCTCCGGATCTTCAAAGTGGAATCAAGGACTTCAAGACCCGATCAAGTGTCATTAATACTATATTAATGACACACAATCGGAAGACCTTAATTACTAGTAACGGTGCTGTCAAAGCCCATAAATCGGTCGTTAAGTGAATTTAAACGTGTTGAATGCGTATCAATATTAGTAACCGTCGGGGCCACACGTCGGGCCGGGCTAACTTGTAACGGCCTGCCCTTGTACTATAAAAGGACAGGCCGACGATACATAGCAGACGTTCGATAGACTCTCTACACGCCTTGCACACTCGAGGACACACATACACCCAATACAACAACATCACACTCCGTGGAGTAGGGTATTACGCTCAGGCGGCCCGAACCACGTAAATCTTGGTGTCCCTTGTGTCATTCGACATCTCACCTTCTTGAATCTCCGCGCGCCCATACCGAACCTCAAACTCCTCTAACACTCTAGTTGTGTCGGGAGATCTACCGGATCAAAACCACCGACAGACCCCTAGCCTCAAGGACCCTTCAACACTCGTCCGCTTCGCCTTCAACTGTAACCGTCCTTGTGAATCCGTCGGTGACCAACCAAATGGAAGTTGGTCCATCGGGCTCCGGATCACCGGCAACACTCTTTAGCCCGAGCGGCAACTGGATCCTCTGCGGGTTCACACATCTCGCCGTCCCAACCCGAGCAGCACGAATGCACAGATCTTGGGCCTCATCCGCCGGCTCCAACTGAGCGGTGGTGGTGGGGGGGGGTATCAGGGGGAGCGGCGCCAGAGGACGAAGGTAAAGCAGGAGGAAGGCACCAGAGGATGAAAGGCGGAGAGAACAAGGCAACGGCGGCAGCTCCGGGAGAAGAAAACGGAGGCGGAGAGAACAAGGCAATGGCGGCGGCTCCGGGAGAAGAAAACGGAGGCGGAGAGAACAGGGCAGTGGCGACGGCTCTGGCAGAAGAAAATGGAGGCGGAGAGAACAGGGCAGTGGCGACGGCTCTGGCAGAAGAAAATGGAGGCGGAGAGAACGAGGCAGCGAGTGAGGCTAGGGTTTGACCTAGCCAGCCCCTCCTTTTTCTTCGCCGCCGATCGTACCTTGGGCCAGGCCATGAGCCACGTCGTCGGGCCGATCGTACCTTCGGCTGGGCCGCGCGTTGAGCCGGGCCTCACACCAACGGTTTGGGCTGCCAATGAAGCCCAAATTGTATATAGTTTCTTCAATTTCCAGTTGATTTTATTTAGTGTGAATTTAAATTATAATTTTTTTAAATTCCTACATGTGTGTATGTATATATTTGTAAATATAATTATGATCAATGTAAATATTTGTTATGACAATGTGAATATTGCATTTAAATATTATTTGCAATAATTTCAAATTTTGGCTAATTTTCAATTTTTGGCCAAATAGATAAATTAAAAATCACATTGTCCAAAATTCATTGTTTAGGCCATTTTGAGAATTTGGCCTCAACTTTGAAGTTTGTTTATTATATTTATAAATTTTAGAAGTTTTGTCATTTAAGGTAATTTTAAATTTTTCGCTTATGATGGAAAATATCGCTACACATAAAATATAAAGTAAATTGACTCATTTTAATTAAGTCATTTTCCTATAATTTTGCTCAATGCCTTATGAATCATACATTAATATAACAAAGTGTATAATTCATATTATTTTGGCCATTTCTTTAATATTGGCCATCTTTAACATGAAATATACATATATTTGTTCTTCTTCTAAAGCCATTTTCAATATTTTGCTAGATCAGAATGGATAATTTTATAAGTGTTCATCATTATGATTAACACAATTACAACGACACCATGATGATTTTATTAATAAAATCTCTGGTTTCCTATATGTAGAAATCAATTTCTTGCGAGTTTGAAGAACTTGCTCTTGATGGTCATAATTACCCGACATGGGCTCTTGACATCAAGATTAGTTTGGCTTTCAGAGGACTCATGGATGCTCTTACTCCTGCTGAAGAAAGACCTACGGCATTTCTTGATACATGCAAGTATCAGGCACTATACATCATCTGTAATCACCTCCATCCCGATTCGAAATCAGAATATGTGATGGAGGAAGAACCTCATAGTCTTTGGGTGACATTAAAAAGCCGTTATGAACAGCAAAAGGCAATATTATTACTTGAGGACAATCATGAATGGACTCAACTTTGTCTTCAAAACATTAAGTCTATAAAACACTATAATCATGCTATTCATAAGGTATGTGCCAAATTAAGGTTTTGTGAGAAAGAACAATCAGAAGAGGACAAAATAGAGAAGACACTTCCAATTATGCTCCCTTCTGATAGAGTCTTACCGCATCAATACCGAGCTCGCAACTACCAAAATTATGCTGTCCTCATTCGTGATTTAATTCAAGTAGAGAAGCATGATGAACTTACTATTAAGAATCATCACAAACGTCGTGTTGGGGCTGCTCCTCTACCTGAATTTCACCATTATGAGAAGAAAAAAATGTTTCTAAGAATGTAAATTATAAGAAAAATGGTAGATCTGCTAGACGCCACCGTAATAGGCAAAATAACAAGAAATTCTCAAACACAATGAGAAAGGATAGTGTTCCCTTCAAAGGGAAAAATGTGCAGTGTAAGGCATGTGGCACTTATAAGAATATTGCTGATAAATGTCGCACACATAAACACCTTGTGGCTTTGTACCAAAAATCACTTGGAAAGTACATGAAAGCTCAAGGACATGAAAATGAGTATGAAACTCATTAAGTATCCAAACAAAGCCAACATTTGAAGTCAGTTGTTCAAGCAAGGATATTAAAGATCAAAGCAACAATGAGCCAACACTAAGTGTTGATTACTACATGGACATTGTCAGTACCCTGTATATCGGATACCACTTGGAACTGTGAAGAGTGCAAAGGAAGTCCACCTATCAGAGTTGAAGTCCTACGAAGGCCCCACGTGTCACTCAGAACCAGACCTACCTCCCTTCTATGGTTAGTCCTAGTGCTGCCACGTGTATCATAAACTCGGAGCTACATTCCATACATGGGATGACTCCGAACTAGATACCTGTGTGGCACCCCCGGACCTAACCCCCGACAGAGGAAAGCTCCAGTACCGACACGTGTACAACAGCACCAGACCTACTCATCCAAGACACTGAGCTCCGGAGCTGCCATGCGTCCAGCCGCCGGATCATCAACTTTAACAAGCTTATTGGTGGACCTCCAATGGCTCAGACCTTCAAGAAAAAATTAAAGCTTCAAGACCCTATTATGTGTCATTAATGTTATTTTAGTGACACACGATTGGAGGACCCTTAATACCAGTAACGCCACCATCAAGGCGCGTTACCACGCTTTTAAGGGTAATTAAGTACATTAATTGTGTATTAAGCATTAGTAACCACCAGGGCCACTTGTCGGGCCAGGTTAACGATGTAACGACTAGTCCTTGTAATATAAAAGGACTAGTCGAGCGATTCACAGGGGGACACGCCCACGTATGCTGAGAGGAGACACTCTAGTTATTCACGCTCAAGCTCTCAGACGCCCAATACAACAACAACACACACCCGTGGAGTAGGGTATTACGCTCAGGCGGCCCGAACCATGTAAATCCCCATGTCAACTCGCCATCTTAATCTGAATCTCTGCGCCCACAACTGAACTACAAACTCCGCGGGCTGCTAACGGTAGTACCAGGAGAATTGCCGGAATCATACTCCGACAGTTGGCGCGCCAGGTAGGGGGAGGGCCCGAGATTCAAACATGGTGAACTCTTCTGCTGGATCATCCAACGGTAACCATGCTGAGCAACCTGCTGGAGGCAATCCCTCCAACATGCAGCATTCAGCAGGTGTTGTGGCTCTAGCAGGAGTCATGCCACTGCCGCCACCATCTTCTCGAGCGAATCAAGCTAAACGTCGAGATGGGGCGTCTTCGTCGGTCACTGCATCGGCGAACAATAACCCTGAACGCGCAATTAATGCCACGCGTGCTCTTCTCCAATGTCCACCGCCTCCAGGAGCACCCCAGGGTGTGATGGAGCAGTGGAGAGCTGATGTGGAACATTTGGTTGCAGCAGCAGCCGATGGCATCAGCAATCAAGGTCCTCACCCCTCGGACGGGCCCCATCACAACATTGAACCTTGTCAGGTAGACTTGGTCCGCATGCTTCACAACACAGGAGGCGTGCAACGTCTCAACAGGCGACGTCGCTGCCTTCCGGGGCGCGACATACTCACACGGTAACCAGGCTTCTGACTCATGACCTCCGGGCAGAGCTCGATCGTCGTTACCGTCAATAGAACAGCCGCGTCCACATCGAGCGTGCTCGCGAGAGGCGAGAGGCTCGGGACAGCCCTGCTCCTGAGGGAGTAGGAGGAGGCTGTTCTGCCTTGGCCATGCATCTACGCAAGATCAGATGGCCGTAGAAATTCCGGCCACACCTACTGGAGAAATTTGACAGGACTGTCAATCCCGCTGAATTTCTCCAAATCTACTCCATCGCTATCCTTGCGGCTAGGGGAAATGAGGCCGTGATGGCCAATTACTTCCCTGTGGCTTTAACTGGGACCACCAGGTCTTGGTTCATAAGCCTTCCGCCCAACTCCATCAGCAGTTGGGCGGAACTGTGCCAACAGTTCACCGCCAATTTCGGGAGCTCATACACCCGACCAAGCATAGAACTGGACATTTTTGCTGTCAAGCAAAAAGGGGGAGAGTCCTTGCGATCCTTCATTCAGTGGTTCTCCCAAGTACGAAATACCATTCCTTCTATCTCAAGCACCTTTGTTATTGTGGCATTCAGACAGGGCGTTCGAGAAAAGAAGATGTTGGAGAAGTTGGCGACCAAGGAAGTCACCAGCGTCATGGAACTCTTCAGCTTGGCAGACAAGTGTGCCAAGGCTGCAGAGGGTCGTGAAATGCACTCCCAACCACCTCCGGAGGACGAAAAGAAGTCCTCCAAGGGTGAAGCCGCTACCTCCGGGAGTGGCAAGAAGAACAAAAAGTCCAGTGGCAAGAAGAAGGCGTCGGCCGGCACACCTACTACTGCTGCTGCTGCAGCTCCGGGTGGCCGGGGGCCATGCCCCAAGAAATGACCTTGGCCGTCGTTTGAAGACGGTGGCAGCTCCAAGATATGGTGTCCCATACACAAGACGGACAGGCACAACCTGAAAAACTGCCGAGAGGTCTAGAACCTTGACGAGCGCTTCAACAAGCGCCGGGAAGAAACTCCTTTCTGTCAAAGGGAAGGCAAACAAAAAGTCGACGATGTTCCGGCTGAAGAGGAGTTAGGCTTTCAAGACACCAGAAAGGTCTTGAAGGTTGTTTATACCTCAGTTGATGACGACTCCGACGTCTCCAACAACGAGCGCCGGAAAACCATGAACACCATCTTTGGTAGCTCGTGGGACTTCACCTCCCGCCGTGTCCTCAAGACAATGCGGGGGGACATGGCCTCTGTAGCTCCCACCGCCAGGGCGGAGCCTCACCGGAAGTGGATGGACACTGCCATCACTTTCGATGCTTTGGACTGCCCTTGGAACATGATCGGAGCTGGCCAACTTCCACTAATGGTATCTCCGACCATCAATAACATCCAGATCCATCATGTAATGGTGGACGGAGGTTCGGGGCTGAACCTCATAAGCTTTGAGGCCTTCGTCAAGCTTCAGCTCTGACCTTCTGATCTTCGCCCCTCCTGACCTTTCTCCGGAGTAGGTCCGGGGGCCATAACTCCACTCGGTGCCATTACCCTCCCGGTGACCTTCGGGACCATGGAGAATTACAGGACTGAGAAGTTGGTCTTCAACGTGGCACAGATCAACTTGCCATTCAACGTCATCCTGGGCAGGCCAGCCTTGTACAAATTCATGGCTTCTGCTCATTATGGCTACTTGATGTCGAAGATGCCAACACCCTTAGGTGTTCTCCAGATCTGCGGAGATCGCACCGCCGGGGTTACTGCTCTAGAAGAACTCCATGCGCTTGCTACAGCGCAGGAGGAAGAATACAGAAAGGAGCAAGCTCTGAAACCCCCGAGCATTCGTCATCGAGGATCAACCTCCGCACCTCGTGTGCAACCAAGCGGCAACACAAAATTCCTGTCAATGTCATCCAAATTCGTTCCGACGCTGCTCAGACCACCCGTATATCAGGATGTCTAAACGACAAATAGGAACTCGGGCTCATCACTTTCCTCCAAGCCAATGTTGACGTGTTTTCCAGGCAACCGTCACAAATCCTGGGATCCCTAGGGAAGTGATTGAGAAAAATCTAAAGATTTATCCCGATGCTCGGCCTGTACATCAGAAGCCTCAGAAGCAATCAGTAGAGCGACAGAACTTCATACGTCAAGAAGTGAAGAAGTTGCTCGAATCTGGATTCATCCGGGAAGTCTTCCACCCAAAATGGCTGGCAAACCCAGTCGTTCTACCTAAGGCCGGCGTGAAGCTTCGGATGTGTATCGACTACACTACACTAAATAAGGCATGTCCAAAGGATCCATTTCCACTACCTAGAATAGATCAGATAGTGGATTCCACCTTCGGGTGTGAATTATTGTGTTTCCTAGATGCATATTCTGGGTATCATCAAATTCGAATGTCTAGGGAAGAGCATACTTCCTTCATCACAGTAGATGGATTAAACTGTTACACTGGCATTCAATTCGGTCTCAAAAACGCTGCTTCAACGTTTGTGCGAGGTATGTACAAAACTTTTGGAGAGCTCATTAGAGATGTAGTGGAAGTGTACGTCGATGACATCGTCGTCAAGATCAAGAACAAGGAGTCATTCCTTAACACCTTGCAAGCTGTCTTCGACAAGTTGCGAGTCACATGCAATAAGCTGAACCCGGACAAGTGTGTATTCGGTGTTAGCTCCGGAAAGCTTCTTGGATTCTTAGTGAACCACCGAGGAATAGAAGAGAATCCGGCAAAGATTAAAGCTATTGAATACATGCAGCCACCGGCCCGCATCAAGGACGTCCAAAAGCTGACTGGATGTCTAGCTGCCCTCAGCCGGTTCATCTCAAGACTGGCGGAACGGGTGCTACCCTTCTTCAAGTTATTGAGGAAGTTCGGACCATTCCAATGGTTTGAAGAAGCAGAAAAGGCTTTCCAAGAGCTAAAGCAGCTCCTCACCACTCTACCAACTTTGGTAGCTCCGAATCCTGGTGAGCCGCTCCTGCTTTACGTTTCGGCATTTGACGAAGTTGTTAGCATGGTCTTGGTTGCGGAAAGACCAAAACGATCTCCAGTTCAGGGAGCCAGACCCCTCCGGGAGGGTCCAGAGCAACCTGAAGGTGAGTCTGGGTCCCAGCTCCCAGACCCGGATCCTCAAGGTGAGACGCCAGAGGATCAACCTCCTTCAAGTGGAGGAGTTACTGTTGCCAAACAAGAAGATTCAGATCCCTCCGGGAAGGTCCGGGTCACTTTAGAAGAAGTTCTGGGTTCTTCTGACAAGAATCTGGAGGTCCCCGAAGAAGGTCCGGACCCCTCCTGGAGGGTCCATGTTGATGAGGAGGAAGCTCCGGGCCCCTCCGGGAGGTTCCGGATAGTCCAGCGCCCAGTGTACTTCAGTGAAGTACTCCATGATGCCAAGACTCGGTACCTGGAGGTGCATAAGCTGCTCTACGCAGTTCTTATTGCCTCTAGGAAGATTCGACACTACTTCCAGGCTCACAAGATTTCAGTGGTAACTTCTTATCCACTGCGTGCAATCTTGCGTAATCCCAACTCTACTAGAACATTGCAAAGTGGGCAGCGGAATTGGCCGAGTTCGATCTTGAATTTGTCCCAAGAAAAGCGATCAAGAGTCAAGCATTGGCGGACTTTGTGGCAGAATGGACCCCCTCTCCATCAAATACTGGGGGCCCCAGTGAGCAGAAGCCGGAACCCAAGGTTCCGGTCTTCACCGAGCCTCACTGGACTCTCTACTTTGACGGCTCTGTGCAGAAGCAGGGGGCCGGAGCTGGAGTTCTTCTCCTTGCTCCGACCGGGGAGAAGGTAAAATACATGGTTCACCTTGACTTCAAGGCGACCAACAACATGGTGGAGTATGAAGCACTAATCTATGGGCTCAAGGTGGCACTATCATATGGTGTCAAGCAGCTGTTGGTAAAGGGTGATTCACAGCTCATTATAAAACAAGTCAAAGGTGAATGCTGCTGCAATAACCCCCAACTAGATGCTTATCTACTTGAAGTCCAGAAGCTTCAGAAGGATTTCAAAGTCCTGGATCTTTGCCATGTTTAGCGTCTCAACAACGCTGGAGTTGATGAACTCTCGACGAAAGCTTCAACTAGAGCTCTAGCTCCCGACGAAACCTTCGTCCGGAGATTGTCAAGACCAACAGCTCAGCCTATCGAACTAAGCGAAGGTGGCAAGACCAGCACCAAGAAGCTGGCAGTCCCGATGGCCCTGTTACCATGGTGTCCATCAAGGGTCGTAGGTGCTGCAGGAAGCTCCAAGCAACCCAGCACGCAAGACCCAAATGCTCAAGTTAGCTCTGATGCATGGATCTGGGAGATCCGGAGCTACTTGAAAGACAACATCCTTCCCAAAGACAATGTATCTGCTAAACGGATAGTTAGATTGGCTAAAAGATACACATTGGTAGAAGGGGATCTCTACCGGCGGGTGCAAATGGCGTCCTAATGCGGTGCATTACAAGGGAAGAAGGCCGCGAGCTCCTCGCGGAAATCCATGGAGGCGAGTGTGGGAACCACGCGTCTTCCCGCACGTTGGTTGGTAAAGCGTTCTAGCATGGTTTTTACTGGCCTACAACACTCCAGGATGCAACCGGACTAGTGAAGAAATGTGAAGCATGCCAGTTTCATGCGAAGCAAATTCACACACCAGCTCAACCTCTACAAATGATACCTCCTACATGGCCATTCGCTGTGTGGGGGATGGATATCTTGGGACCTTTCCCAAGAGCCGTCGGAGGTTACAAGTTCCTGTACATTGCCATCGACAAGTTCACCAAGTGGCTAGAAGCAACTCCAGTTGTGACAATAAACAAGCAATCAGCTATCAAATTCTTGCAGTCGATAGTATGTAGATTTGGAGTCCCAAACAAGATCATAACTGATAACGGGACCCAATTCACAAGCTCTGCATTCCAAGGATATTGCAAAGACCTCGGCATTCAAGTCAGCTATGCTTTCGTAGCTCACCCGGCAAGCAATGGCCAAGCTGAGAGAGCAGATGCAGAAATCCTAAAAGGACTCAAGACGCACACATATGAGTGCCTAAAAAAACATGGAGCCAACTGGATTGAAGAGCTTCGACCGACCTTGTGGGCAAACAGGACAACTCCAAACCGGTCAACTGGAGAGACACCCTTCTTCCTGGTGTACAGAGCTGAAGCAGTCCTTCCTCCGGAAATCACCTTGGGGTCACTCCAGGTCCAGGCCTTTGACGAAGCCGCGCAGGACCAGCTCCGGCGTGAAGACCTTGACCTCATTTAAGAGGGAACGTGCCGAGCAGCTGTTCCAAATGCACGATACCGCCAAGCGCTCCGACGCTATCACCAAAGGCATGTGCATAACCGACAGCTCGAGGAAGATGATCTGGTACTACGGATAATACAAACTCGAGAAGGGTTAAACAAACTTTCCCCCAGCTTGGAAGGACCCTTCCCAGTAATCAAAGTATCCCGTCCTGAATGCGTTTGCTTGGCAACCGAGGATTGGACACTGCTCCCTAATCCTTGGAACATTGAGCACCTCCGTAAGTTTTACGCTTAATATCACGGAGATGAGTCTATAATTACATGTGATGTGTGTTATAGCGTCATTGTACAGAGTCGGGTAGCTCCTCTGGGAGGACAGCCGGACCTTTCCCGCAAGGTCCGCAAAGTTCAAGCAACACTTTTCATAGTCTCAGAGCTAAAGGTGTAGCTAGCTACCTTGGGTCAAACGAGAAACGCAACACACTTAACCTGGTTCCGTACCCTAAGAGTGTACTTGTTTCCCTGTACCCCAGACCTATAATGAAAGACATCATTATGTGAAAACAGACTCCACGTTCATTTATTTTGTACACGCTCAATATTTTTTTTCTTGTCTATAACAAAGTTGTGCAATTATCAAGAAACTTTAGCTCGAACAATTCATGTATAATTCAAGTTGCATTGTTAATTCTTTCCGGTCCTAACATTGTTGAATGGCCTACTCGCCTGAACGCCAAGCCAATCTAGGTCCGGAGTGTGCTATCGACTTAGCCTGGTCCAGTACCCTAAGTACACCACTATACCTACACGCCGACAGGCCTGAGTAAGGTGATTCCAGGAAACAATTGGACCTGAAGAACACAAGCAAATGCACTTGATTGTATAAAGAATTGATGTTGACCTAAAAGTTTCTTTCGGGGATAGTAAGCTGCAATCGAGTTATAGATAAAAAATGGATTTTACTATTTTTCTTGACTTCAGTGTGCAGGAAAAATATAATTCTCATGATGATGGTGGATGATGCCGGAGCTACCAAAGCTTTGACATCCCCTAAGGTGGCTCATCGTTGATGTTTTAAACATTGATAGTAGGCGTTGCCAGAGCTACCAAGTTCCGGCAAATCCAGGGGACCAGCCGTCAAACGTGAAGAAAAGATGATAGAAGGACACCCTAATGGGGTCTGCTGTCGATGCTCTACGTGTTGACAGTGGACGCTGTCAGAGCTACTAAGCTCCGACAACCACAGAGGACCAGCTGTCGACGTTCTATGCGTTGATAAAGGTCGCTGTCGGAGCTACTAATCCGACAACCTCAGGGGGCCCTGCTATCGGTGACTTCGGACCTATACTCTACATGTTCGAAGCACTCAAGTCTTCAACAAAATGTTACATCCACTTGGTACATGTCTGCGATCAAATTGTGTACATCTGCCAGGGGGCCAAGTGAGGCAAAGGTTGAAGACAAAAAAATAAAATTCATAAATTTCATGGATTTCATTTCCGAGGACAAGAGATTACAAAATTGGAGAAAAGAACAGAAGATACAAGTGGGAGCTACAAGGAGAAAGTCCTAGATCCTACGGAAGAATGTGGCAACCTTCTGGGCAACCTCCGACACACTGGCCTTAGTGGCATCTCCCTCTCCATCGATGGGACCTGCAAGCACTGGATCTAGTGGGAAATTAGGATCCCGGCATGTGTAGCACGTCAGCATGTACTTTGCAATGTTCTGCGCAAGGGATTTCCGTTCAGTCTCTAATTGATCCGCGATGACATCGCCCATCTTGTTGAGTTTGCTACCTGCTGAGTTCAACGCCTTCAACGCTTGGTCCAGCTCCGACTCCGGATCATCCGGACGCATGGGGCTAAAGCCCAGCGGCATCAGCGCATCATTGGCTTTGCCCAAGAAGTCCCATACTTGTTGATACTCCACAGCCCTTGATCCTCGCACCTCTTACAAGGTCTTCTTGGTCGCCGCAAGCTCTGAATCCTCCCGAGCAAGGCGCTCGACATCTTTGGCATGCTGCTGAATCTTTTCAGCAACTTGCCTTTTGAGTTTACCAAGCTCCTCTTCCCGGACGTGGATCTTATTCTGACGGTTGACTAGGTCTCTCTCCCGGCCCCGCACTTTCTTCTCCCTGGCAGCAACTTCGTTCTCCCTCTTGGTGAGGTCCTGTCCCTGCTGCCAGGCCTTCTTCTCCTCTTTCTCGCACAGCTCCTCCAAGTTCTTGGTGCACTCCCGAGGCTCTTGTCACCCAAAGCTAGCCTCTGAGCAAGCTCCTCCTCCCTCTTCATGAGGTCATCCCGCAGCTCTAGGAGTTTTTGCTCTTAATCTTAGAGCTTCTTCTCCCGCTCTTCAAGAGCCTCCCGACGCTTGAGGCTGTCGTGGATCGCGCTGAGATTCTCCTGGCGATCGTTCGCTGCTTCATTAGCAGCCACGACTGGTTCATGGATGGCCCGGGACTGGTTGTCGAGGGATCGCAACATGCTTTCCCACTCGTCCAGCAGTTGGCTCCAGTACTCCATCTGGGCCTTCTCGCTCTTGACCCACTCCTTGTTGTCAGCCAGTCTTGTCTACGCCAGCTTGGTCTTGAATTGGAGCCGGTTGGGTCACCTCCTAAGGGTCTGGCGCTCCTCCTCGAGGGCCTTGCTATCGTGGTAAAAAGCGAGTTGTACCTGACAAAGGTTGGAGCAGGCGTTGTCGATGGACTACGATAGAAGGATCGGCTCCAGACCTGCCGGGGTCCTCTCCGCTGAATCCAGCGAGTTCTCCATAACAAAAATCAGGTCCCACTCTACAAGAGCGGTCCCCTGAGCTTCCGTGGCACTAGGGCCGCCCTCTGGGATAGCCTCGGTCGCCGCCGAGGAAGGTCCTGCAACGGATGTTCCTGCCTCCTGAGTCAGCTCTGAAGGTTCCGCCGCCAAGTCATCAGCAACTGGTCCCTCTGGCAGAGGACCGGTCGCTTCGTCTGGGCACGCTGGCTCGGGCACGGGTACCTCCGGAACCACCACCTCCAGGGCAGGCGTTGAAGACCCAATCAGTGCTGAGGCCACTTCTGGCTCCGGTGCTGGTGCCTCCTCCACTGCCGGTTCAGGCGCCAGTGCTTCGACCTCTGCCGGTTGGGGGGCCGACACCTCTGCGACAACCGACTCAGGCGCTGTAACTTCATCAACCACTAGGTCTTCCACCGGGGCTTCAACAACATCCGGCTCTAAGGCCGGAATCGCAGCTACCTCAGGCTCTGAGACCAGAGCGTCCATCATCACACCATCCAAAACCAGAGCTTCAACCTCCGGAGCAGGTGCCCTTGGTACATCTTCCTTCCCGTGGTCCAGCGCTACCACGGGAGCTTCAGGGGATTACTCGAGGTCAAGGACCACGACACCTGGCGCCGGAGCTGCCGCGACCTCAGCCACCACCTGGGGCGGCATTGGAACAGAAGCAGAAGCCTTCGCCTGCGTAGCATCAGCTGCTGTCGCAGGAGCCGGAGCTTCAGCCCCTTTATTTGATACCCTGTGGATGAAGCACGAAGAAACTCAAAATATGATTACAATAAAAACAACCAACTGGGGTAAAAAAAAATTTACCTTGGGAGACTTTCGCTCCAGCTAGTACAGAACCTCTTCGTCAGACGCTCAAAGCCCGACCTGTCGCAACTGGGGTAGTAGCTCTGGAAGGCCCCCCGGAGCTTGTTGCTGCCGCCAAAGACGTCTTGGTTGAGGCCCCCCTCGACTGAGAAGGACCCTCGGAACAAGAGCCCTTAGCTGGCTCCTGTGCTGGGGTCACCTGGGCGGAGCTGGCGTCCCGGGGAGACGCCGATGCTGAAGTGGTTGTCGCCGTCAAAGACCTCCCCCGCGGGGGAGAAGGAGCTGTTGTGGAAGGAGCGGGTCTGACGGATCTCCTGTCAGAGTGCTCCAACTTCCTCTTTCGGCTCGAGGACTCGGCCAATTCATTGCCCTTGCCTATGACTTCAACTCTCTGTCTCGAGGAAGGAGCAGGGCCACCCTCAGAAGCTCCGGGGATCGCCAGCTTGGTTGTCGGACGCCTCTCAACTTCACCGAGGTCGTCAAGCACCGGCATTTTCCGCCGGAGCTCCCTGCTAAACTCTGCCTCCATGTTTAGAGGAAGGAAATCCTCCATCAGAGTCAAGTCATCGCCCTCGATGTCGATGTTGTGCTGGAACTTCTTGAGATGAAGCTCTAAAGCTGGGCCTTCTAGATTGGACTTCAAACCGGTCTCGATCTGGTCATCGTCCATCACACTGTTGAGGGCCCAGGCGAGCTTCTCCCTTTTCTTCAATGGAGCCCACCTGTTGATCAGGAAGTTGCAGAAGACCGCCTGGGGAGTAACCCCTCCTTCCTCACATTTGCGGATCCTGGTCAGGGCAGGGTTGAACGTGTCCGACAGCACCGGAACCTCACTCCAAGCTTCAGTGTCGACATTGGGGAGGCCTTCAGGCAGCTCCAGCTTCTCGTGCTCCTCTGCTGTGATGACAACCCAATCCTTCTTCCAGTAGTCCCACTTGTCAGAAGGGAACGACCTCAAGTACTTGTACGAGCACTTCTTGCGCATCACAAAATAATAGAAGCCAAGGTACTCGTCACTCTTGCCGGTGGTGTGGATGGTGAAGAAGGTGCGGAAGAGCTCGACGTAGGGGGGAATACCCACCCACATCTCGCAGAAGTGGATGAAGGTTGGCACCAGAAGAATGGAGTGGGGTCCAAGGTGGTACAGCTGTAGACCATAGAAGTCTAACCGTATCAGGAGAAAGGTGGAGAAAGGTGGGATGAGTCTCACCATGGCGTACGCGGAGAAGTACACCATGTCGCCGGCGCGCTCCTTCTTGAACGGGAGCTTGCAGGCGCGGACCAGGTTGTTGAAGGAGTCACTGGACCACCCCATGTAGGTCCAGACCTTCTTCAAATCACCGTCGGTCGTCAGACGGCTCTTGCGGAGACCCAACTCCATCACAGCACGGTGGGGCGAGAGAGGAAAAGCAAGCAAAAGTTTGTAGGATTCGAGCGCAAGTTCGAATGAAGGCGTAAGGAATCCCCAAATGGCGTGTACTTTCATTCTTAAGTAAGCCCCTGCAACACTTGGATGCAAACCGCAGAAAGGCCAAAGATACAGTTCAAAAATTTCACCCTGCCAATGACAAGGTGGCCCGGGGCCACCCCGACCATCAAGTCGAGGTCCTTACCCCAGGCGAACAGTTGTTATCATGAGAGGCGGGAAACCCAAGGGCGGCAGCCTGACAGGGCGTGCGGAACCGATACGGTTTTCGTATTGGGAACTAGCGACCTTCAATTGCGTGACATCCGCACGCGTAGATCTTACCTGTCGCATCCTGAAGATGCCAAACGGCGATGGTTTAACTACTAACCACCACCCCAATGGCACTTCCAAAAACCCTTGAAGACACTGTGCAGAAATCAAAAGATGGTCCCACCTCCGGCTGAATGACTTAACCCAAAAGGTCTCTCCAAGGGGTGGGCCCAGGGGGGCACTGTTGGTACCCTGTGTACCGGATACCCCTTGGAACTGCGAAGAGTGCAAAGGAACTCCACCTATCAGAGCTGAAGACCTCCGAAGGCCCCACGTGTCACTCAGAACCGGACCTGCCTCCCATCTATGGTTAATCCTACTGTCGCCATGTGTATCATAAAACCGGAGTTACATTCCATACATGGGATGACTCCGTACTAGATACCTGTGTGGCACCCCCGGACCTAACCCCCAACAGAGGGAAGCTCTGGTACCGACACGTGTACAACAGCAGCAGACCTACTCGTTCAAGGCAATGAGCTCTGAAGCTGCCACGCGTCCAACCGCTGGATCTTCAACTTTAACAAGCTTATTGGTGGACCTCCAACGGCTTGGACCTTCAAGGAACAATTAAGGCTTCAAGACCCGATTATGTGTCATTAATGTTATCTTAATGACACATGATCGGAGGACCCTTAATACCAGTAATGCCACCATGAAGGCGTGTTACCACGCTGTTGAGGGTAGCTAAGTACATTAATTATGTATTAACCATCAGTAACCGCAAGGGCCACTTGTCGGGCTAGGTTAACGATGTAACGACCAGTCCTTGTACTATAAAAGGACTGGTCGAGCGATACACAGGGGGACACGCCCACGTATGCTGAAAGGAGACACTCTAGTTTTTCACGCTCAAGCGCTCAGACGCCCAATACAACAACAACACACACCCGTGGAGTAGGGTATTACGCTCAGGCGGCCCGAACCACGTAAATCCCTGTGTCAACTTGCCATCTTGTTCTGAATCTCTGCGCGCCCATAACCGAACTACAAACTCCGCGGGCTGCTAACGGTAGTACCAGGAGAATTGCTAGAATCACAATCCGACAGACATGGACATGCACAATACTATGGTAGAATATAAATCGAATGATGTGTTTGACAATCTAATCTAAGATCGCTTGCCATAGGTATTTGTAAATACTAGTCTATGTAAATAAAGTGTGTTGTAATGTAAATAGTTAGTCATATTGTATTAGAGTTATACATAACTCTAATGTTACATGTATATATTATTTTAAATGCAACTCATAAATGATTGAAATTCTTATGTTTTAGATCTCATGGGAAATTTCTGATGGAGGAAGAAATGTGCCTTGTGGATAGTTGCACCACAAACTCTATATACTTAGGGATACAAAATATTTTTAGACCCTAACAAGGAGGTCGTGAAATGTTTTGACCATTGCAAGATGCGACGCAACAATAGTTGGCTCTGGACAAGCCACTATTACACTTCCTAATGGGACACAAGTGATGATTGGGGATGCTTTATTGTATCCCGATTCTATACGTACTCTCATAAGTTTTAGAGATATTTGGACAAATGGGTTACATAAACATACCCACGAGGAAAATAAAGAAAAATTTCTTCTTATTTCAAAATCTTCCGAATATGGCCAAGAAGTTCTAGAAAGAATTCCATCTACTCCATCTGGACTGTACTATACGTACATATAACCCGTACCATATGTTGCATACAAGGTGATTTTCCAGAATGTTGATACATTTAAGACCTGGCATTCACGCCTAGGATGTGGGGACCAGAATCCTGACATCCAAGGATCTCATTGGGTGGTGTCGTCCGATGCGACATCCAACATTATACAAGAAAAGAACGAGAATAAAATACAATGCCAAGTCTTTATTTATAAACACAGCAGAAGTTTTTCAATACTTAGCGAAAAGGAAAGAGAACTATACATCATAGCTACGCTCTCGGTACTAGCTATGCAAAAGCAAAGTCATCCATGTCCTGGATGCTTTGCACTAGCAACACCCAACTTACGGTGGCGTGCAGGGTTCCCACTCAGTTGTAAACCTTGGAGGGGGTGCAGCCTCGTCATCGAACCCGTCATTAGTCATATAATCTGCAAGAAGTTGTTAACTGCAAACGTGAGCTTAAGGCTCAGCAAGACTAACCTGTCTCACTAGACATATGTAGGGGTGAATCCTAAGCATAGGTAAGGAATAGCATAAAGGACTCACCTACAAGTGGATCCTTATAGTCATGTTTTAAGTAGCTCATGACATTTTCCAGGCACGACATCATAGACCCCAGAATCAAACAAGAAACACTTTGCCGATGATATGACATGCCCAAAGCACATAATGCTATTACAGGTAAATATGGGGAAACTGTAAACTTTTAATTGTGCTATCTCTAAGCCATACAAGGTTGCCAAACAATTATAATTCAATACATCATATTCTTCTGGCTTCTTAAGTATTTACTACGTCATAGCGCAGTGAACAAGTGGTACTCTATTACCGCGAGGGACGGTGATTGCAATCAGGACACACCCGGACAACATGACACATACGCACTTTCGGAAGTGCCAGCGAGTACATACAATAGTACCTACATAACACTTCAGTACTAGTCGTATATGGCCACATTTCACCCAACACTCGAATGCCGAACCGGTCGATCCGTCACGAGCAGGAGGTCACTACATGGGGCATACTCTGACATGCCGACCAGCTGATTTACACCTTGCTGCCCTCATCCCCCGCCTATAAAATGGAACGAAATGCCTCCGCAAACCAGTATCAAGCTACGTCAGTTTACTGGAGCCCATTTCTACAGTATGTCACTGGTACAATTCAAGCTTGTCCAGCAGGGCCGCACACGGCATGGGCCTTAATTGACACGGACAGAGCTATGCAACCAAGACCACGTCTTGTCGCTTCCTACTCATCTCTGACCGGTCTCAATTTCATATTTATAAATCATTTCTTGATCCAATTCATCCCGTGTGATAAAATCCTATCTCGCGAGTAGAATCCAACTACTCAACTTCTACTGAATCCCTATGAATATAAGCATGGCAGTTACTACACGAGTTTGTGAGCTATTCTAACCACTCCCTGGGTTCTTTGGTCATGCAAGTGGATGTCAAACACCTTAAACGTCATGCACAAACATCTGAAGACGTAAGGTGAATGAAAACTACAAAGACATTGTAAGGAACATAAATGCAAACCGGGGATTGTCTGAATGCGAGTCCGAGTCTATGTTAGTCTCCAGCAGGTGGACTTCCAAAGCTTGCGGCTCCTCCTCGACTTCAGTTACTACACGTTATGCATATAGTATATATGAATGACTTTGAAAATAAATAATATGTTTAAGGTCACAAGTTAATATCTTGTGAATCAAATAAGATTATGATCTTAATTGGCTTTGGAACTTTTATGGTAGATACTAGGAACTATAATGGAGACTCTTGCAAAGAACAGGAGATGATCAAGGAAGTTTGTTGTCCCTAAAATTCCTACAAGTATAAACCTTCTTTGAATTTTGGTTGTAATTCTGGAGGTCTATCATGGCTACCAGTGGTTGTACTATGTATAGGGGGTCTTACTGGTCCTAGCAAAATTGGTTTCACAATTTTCTAATCTTCCTACAGGGAGAAACTGATTTTACAATTTTGGGGAAAAACTGAAATTAATTCTGTATTTTTCCCAATTTTTAACTACATAGATATTTGGAACACTGATAAACCCAGTAATTGAAGTCCAATGAACTTGAAATTGTTACTAGATATCAAGTGTAATAGTAAGAGGGTTCTGACCAAAATTGGGAATTTTCCAATTAACAGAACAGGAGTAATTAATTTCGCAAGCAGTTAGCTCAAAGGAATTAATTATATAAATTCTGGGAGTTTAGTGTCCAATAAATGGCTTCACTGCAAAGTAGAAATTTATATTAGTCTACCAGAATTTATTTGTAATTTTTTGAGCAATTCTACTAGGAGTAATGATTTTTAGAAGTTTGATTGAATCATGGAATTATTTTCCAATGGGAAAATTTGAATAAAGCGGTCGGGCCCACTGGTTTACAATCGACCAATCGCAGCTGGGACGCACCGAGGGCCACGGGGTCAACCCGAGTAGCCGCACAGGATCCAGAGCCGCAACTCATCCCACGCGAGGGAATAACTCGCTGACATGTAGGACCAGCGAGGCTTGCGTCTACCTCCCGATGAGCGATGCGGTCACGGCGGCGCAGCGCCGGTGAGCTTGCTGGGATGGCTGCATCTACCTCCACTTGACTCGGCCCTGACCGCCTAGCCATAAAAATGGCCGCACAACATGATGGTGAGGTTCAATCGCAGCGGCGACGGAGCTATGGTTTCGGCAATGGCCGTAATCGCTCGGGGATGCCGCAAAAGGCTCGGCAAGAGGCTAGAAATGCTCCTGGAAGCACAAGTGTGATTGTTTGAAGCTTAAAAAGGGGTGACATCGCCGGCAAAGTCGACTTAGACGGCGGACCGACGAATTTCCATTGGCGGTGGGGAAAACTTGAATATCTCAGACTCTACTCGATGGCATCCACTGATTCTTGGCAGAGGGGTGCGCTAGGAGGTATGGAGTAAAATCCTTAATTGGATAGAAGGATAATTACACGTAGAAACGGGATCAAACCGAGAAGTGAGCTAGTTCATGGGCTACGGCCGAAAGTAAAACTCGTATTGTTTGCATGATACGGAATGAAACGAAGAATGGTTTGTACCATGAGAAAGGTCGTGTCTTGACGATCCTAGTTGCTTCGGAGAGCAGCTCGAGAGAGGGGTTGTGGCATCGGCGCAATGGGGAGGCAGTAGCGTCCTCACGGCGGCTGGACAACGATGCTGCTAAAACTAAAATTTGCCGCCTTGTAGCTGATGAAACAAGGAACTAAAAGATTGAGAAGGTGGAGGGAAGGCTTAGGTACCACTTTGCTGTTGGGGGGATGGCGGAATTCGGCAAGACTTCAAGCTCATCGGGCGCGCAGGGAGGCGGCGGTGGTTTGCGCTCGGGAGCGACGAAAGAGCTGGTGCTTTTCCCTTCGGCCAGAGATGTGAAGATAAGGAGGAGGAGAGTGGAGGGGGAACACACAACTGGGGTGCCACGCAGCATTTTGCCGCATCGAGCGTCGAACGGCGGTGAGTCAGAACAGAGCACTCATGGTAAACGTCTCCCTGACTAGTGAGTCCCACCGTTCTTATCCTCATCCCTTCCCTGCAACTTAAATTCTCTTACCAAACTTGATCCAAAATCTTAGATTTTTGTGGAGAGGCCAAATCAATGGTGTAGGGTCATATTCTGAAATTGGATTTCGAATTTGAATAAGTTTCAGTTAAATTTCAAATTCAAATATGAATTTGACTTGAATTTACTAAACATCTCAAATAAAATAGCAAATGGAATTCAAAATTCTTGAAACTTTGCAAGAAGGCTCTTTGGAATATTATGAGGCCATGGAAAAATGAATAGCTGCAGATTTGAATATTTTGACAGGGCCTAAATGCACAGTGCTATATTCAAACTACTTTGAATATATTTAGTACTGCATATGGTTTTTTCCCTGGCAATTCTCATTCAAATAAATCCAAAATTGTAGGAAGGTCACTTGAATTATCCTAGGGTCATTGGTGAAGTCTATCCTTTATGTTAATAAAATTTTAAGTATCAGGGAAAGAAATTTTCTTGATGATATCAAGTTCATGTGTACAACCATAATTGATCTTTACTATGGTTGAAAACAAACTGGTAATTGAACTTCATATCAAGGAAAAAATTGGGATTTTACATAGGTCACCCCGGAATAGGGATGATGCGGAAAATTATTGGAAATTGCACCGTCCATGATTTAAAAAACACTAAAATTCCAAAATCAAATGATTTTGTGTGTACCTCATGTGTTGTAGTTAAGTTGATCTTGCGGCCTTCCCCGCTTAAGATCCATGTTGAACCATTAAAATTCCTTGGAAGAATTCTAGGTGATATTTGTGGACCCATACAACCAATGTGTGGTTCATTTAGATACTTCATGGTTTTAATAGACGCATCTACAAGATGGTCGCACGTTTGTTTATTATCTACACGTAACCATGCTTTCGCCAAATTTATGATACAAGTCATAAGGTTGAAAGCGAATAATCTTGAATATAGGATTAAGAGTATCCGTATGGACAATGCTGCTGAATTTTCATCTCGGGGTTTCAATGATTATTTTATTGCTCAAGGAATTGAAGTACTACATTCCATCCCATATGTTCATACACAAAATGGTTTGGCAGAATATCTCATAAAGATGGTTAAACTCATAGCTAGGCCATTATTGCAAGGATGCAATTTACCAACATCTTGTTGGCGTCATACAGTTTTACAAGGTGCTGATCTTCTACAATTATGTCCAACTGCATATCATACCACCTCCCCACTCAAACTTGTACGTGGAGATAAACCTAATATCTCCCATCTGTGGAAATTTGGATGTGCAGTGTACACACCAATTTCACCACCTAAGCAAACATCTATGGGCCCTCACAGGAAATTGGGAATATACATGCGATATCAATCCCTGTCTATTATAAAATACCTAGAGCCTTTAACAGGAGATTTATTTACGGCCTGGTTCGCTGATTGTATTTTTAATGAGGATCATTTCCCGGCTTTAGGGGGAGATAATAAATTTATCAATGATCAATGAGAAATAAACTGAGATGACAAGTCCATCCTAAATGTTGATCCACGTACAAAGGAAACTGAACTTCAAGTTCATAAAACTATAGAGTTACAGAAATTGCTAGTAACCTGCCAAAACCGAGCAACAAATAAGGTTCCATGATCTAATATGATAGTGTGGGGTACTCCGTGTAGGCACAGGATCTTGGCAATATACAATTTTGCATATTATCGTGCCACATATTTGAAATTGACTGGAATAAAGTGAGCCGACTTGGTGAGTCGATTGACTATCACCCAAATCGAGTCATGCTTGTGAAAGGTGAGAGGTAATCCAACAATGAAATCCATGCTGATGTCCTTCCATTTCCAGGCCAGTATGCTCAAAGGTTGAAGCTGACTGGCTGTCTTCAAATGGTCGGCTTTCACCCGTCGACACATATCACACTCGGATATGTACTTCGCGATTTCCCTCTTCATCTGAGTCCACCAAAATTTCTTCTTTAAGTCTTGGTACATTTTGTTACTTCTCTGATGAATAGAATACTTGGACAAATGAGCTTCATCCAATATTTTTTTCCAAAGTTCTACATTGTGGGGCACCACGATGAGTCATTTGAACCAGATGGTACCGTCATCATCACATCGGAAACACTTCATCTCCCCCTTCTTCATTCTTCGGCGAATGTGCGACATGCCCTTGTCTTCCCTCTGAGCCTCTACAATATATTCCATTATGGTAGGGGTGAGAGCTAGATTGTAGAGCGCTCCATATAGAACCACGTAGAGACTCGGTTCATCTTCTTCTATCAAGCTGATGGAAAGATTATTGACATGGTACTTGCGACTCAGCGCATCTGCAACTACATTTGCTTTGCCAAGATGGTAGTGGACCTCAATCTCATAGTCTTTGATCAATTCCAACCATATTTGCTGTCGCATATTCAAGTCCTTTTGGGTGAAGATGTACTTCAACCTTTTGTGATCGATGTACAGATGCACTAGGTTGCCCAATAAATAATATCTCCACATCTTCAAGCAAGTACCACGACAACGAGCTCAAAATCATGAGTCGGATAATGTTGCTCATAGTTCCAAAGCTGTCGTGATCCATTAGCTATCACCCTTCTGTCTTGCATCAATACACAACCCAAACAATTCCCAGATGCATCACAATAAACATCAAATGACTTGGTTGTGTCTGGTTGGGCTAATTCTGGTGCTGTTGTGAGGTGTTTCACTAATGCTTGAAAACCTTCCTCACATTCCTTTGTCCATACATACTTTTTCCCTTTCTTCAAAAGTTCTGTGATTGGTTTAGCTATCTTGGAGAAAATTGGAATCAACCTCCGGTAATATCCTGCTAAACCCAGGAAGCTTCGAACCTCAAGTATAGACTTTGGAGACTTCCATTTGAGTACTTGCTTAATCTTGCTTGGATCAACTGCAATCCCCTCAGTAGAGATGATGTGCCCTAGAAATAGCACTTGGCTGATCCAGAACTCACATTTGCTAAACTTAGCATATTGCTTGTGGTCGCCCAATCGTTGAAGCACGACACGTATGTGTTGAGTATGTTCTTCTTCAGATTTCGAATACACAAGGATGTCATCGATGAATACCACGACAAACTTGTCCAATTCTGGCATGAACACCAAATTCATGAGATACATGAAATGGGCCGGTGTATTGTTCAATCCAAAGGACATGACAAGGTACTCATACAATCCATACCTCGTCGAGAATGCCGTCTTAGGTATATCCTCTGGTCGAATTGAATCCTGATCTGATGATATGCAGAACGAAGATCCATCTTCGAGAATACTTTAGCACCCACCAATTGATCGAACAGAATATCGATGCGTGGTAGTGGATACTTATTCTTGATCGTGACAGCATTGATTGGACGATAGTCCACACATAGTATCAATGTCTTATCCTTCTTCTCCACAAACAATGCAGAACAACGCCAAGGTGAGGAACTTGGACAAATGAAACCCTTGTCCCTAAGTTCCTTCAACTGCTCCTTAAGTTCTGCAAGTTCCTTAGGTGCCATCTTATATGGCTTCCTTGCTATCGGCACTATTCCCGGTACAAGTTCAATCTTAATCTCGACATCTCTTTCTGGTGGCATACCAGGAAGATATTCGGGAAATACATCTGGATACTCACGTACCACCGGAATGTGCTCCAGTTTAATGGCCTCAGTGTTGTAAGTAGTTGGAGTCACTTGGATAATACTCTCAAGAGTGAGTGCTTGGGGAGGGTGGAGTGGAGAATTCAGATATATCCTCCGAGGAACGATGTCAAGAATAGCCCAGTTGTATTGCAACCATGCCATTCCTAAGATGACATCTAACTTCTGATGCTCCAGTATAATGAGAGAGATAGGGTATATGTTCCCACCCAGATTAAGAGGTACCCTATAGATCATCTCATCTGCTACTACTTTCCCACCTGGAGAACAAATCATATATGGGGTTTTTGTGGGAACGATAGGCAACTGATATTGAATGACATAGGACTTTCTAATAAAGTTGTGGGAAGTACCAGAGTCAAAGAGGATGACTACGGGATGACCAAGGAGAGAGAACGTACACGTGAGTACGGGTGCGCCTTCTGGAACGTCCTCAATGGCGAGGTGGTGGACGTTGCTGGTTCTGGTGGCTGGCTTCCTGGGCTGGTTGCGGGGCTAGTTTACCTGTGGTACGATGACTGTCCTCCACTCTGCGGGCAGTCCTTGGCGAAGTTCCCCGTACAACCACACGTGAATCACGTGTATGGGGTCTGACTAGCATAGAAGGGAGGACGAAATCCCGATGCACGCGGTGGAGGTGGAGGTGCATGCGGAATCATCCCCTGCTGCTGCTACGGACGAAAGCTAGCGTTGTTGAACTGGCGACCATGAAACATCGGTGGTCGTGATGGCGGCTGCCACCTCTGGCCGGATGGTGAACGATACACCATTCGGTACTTCTGAGGAGCACCACCTCCGCTGCTCTGCGGAGCACTCCTTTTCTTCTTGTCAGATAACAGCTCCCTAGTAGCGTCCTCCAGTATGATCGCGGCGTAAACAATGTTGTTGAAGCTGCCGCTGTTGAACAAGGAAAGCTTGTCCTTCATTTTGGGGTTCAAACCCCGGTAGAAGCACTCGCGCTTCCTATCTTCAGTACTCACTTGGTCCTGAGCATACTGGGCCAAGTGATTGAAGATCTTGGAGTACTCGTAAGCACTCCTTCCTCCTTGCTTCAGCTCCAAGAACTGTTGAAGCTTCCTCCTCATGATCCCGGGAGGTATATGATAGGCGTGGAACGCATCCCAGGATTCTTCCCAGCTCACGACATAGTCTGCTGGTCGTGCGGCGAGGTAATTCGCCCACCACGCTCAAGCAGATCCCTGCAACTGTTGTGCCGCGAATAGGGTCTTCTGTTGTTCGGTCATTTGCAGCAAACCGAACTTTCCTTCGATGGAGCGGAGCCAGTTGTCTGCCTCCAACGGTTCATCGGCCTCCATGAAGACTAGCGGGTGCGTTGACATGAAGTTCGAGTATGAACTCGGAGAGGGCTATCGTGGACCTGCATCAGGTTGCCCCTCTTGAGGGACGAATGTTGAACCAAGGTCCACAACAACTCGGTTTGCTTGTCGCGCGAGCCGAGCACTGTGGTGAGAACCTCCGCTAGACTCCTCGGAAGTTCAGGAGGTGGTGGTGATGGAACTTGTTGTTGTGGTGTCGCATCTTGCTCCTGGGTCGGAGATTCGTCCTCACGACCACGACTTGAACCTCCCATCTCAGGCGTCGAACGTGTACGCACCATTCTTTATCCACATGATTTAAAATAAGCAACATGTTTGCTTTTCCTTCATCCATTTCATATTACAGTAGTGCGAATATTGACAAGGGAATAAGTGCATAACATTCACATATATTGATAAAGTACAAACTTTATACAAGATATATTATCTCATGACCAAGTTTACAGTAGTGAACTCCAAAATGATAGACTCCGACTACGGCAGTGCATCCCTACTATACTTAGTCTCCATGATACGTCATACACACCTTGTTATCTTATACACACTCACTACTATTTATAATATGACACAAACACAGCCATAAAATAAACACGAGCAACTACTAAACTATATGTTGCCCCGTGATGGCAGGAGTGTTGCCCCATCCTACTCTGATACGTCCTATTGGATCTACTCGAGTATCTCAGGATCTTCTTCGTCCTTGTCCTCAGAAATTGGTGCCACAGGTGCGGGTGCTGGAGCAGGAGTTGCTGCCTCACCCGCCACCGATGATGTCGAGACAACTAATGATTGCACATCAGCGTGTAGAAGAAAAATCTTATAGTCTTCCAGTTCCTTTCGTGCATGCTCGCAACTGGCTTTCCAATCCTGTGTCTCCTCCCTGGATTGATCCCGTTCTTGAGTCACCGTACTCAACTGATCATTCAACAGCTGCACCTCAAGTCGACTCGCCACCAACGCGCTTTCTGTGCAGTGCGTTTGCTGGCGAGCTTCCGATAGATCATGAACAGCTTGGTGCCACTGATTCTCCCTATCATTTAGATGTCGATTAAGAGGAGTAATCATGGCTCTAAGTGAGTCATTGACCAACTAAAAATGACCTCCTTAAACCAAAGCTTGTTTCAGATCACCTAGCAACCCTTCAATGCTTACATGTTGTGTAACGCTCACTTGACACGATGATGTTGCATATAATGCCAAAATTATTTTGGGTACCTCTCCGTGAATGCCATAATATGAACTCATTCGACTCGCCCACTCATCACTAGCTCTACCATCGAGTGGAAAGAGCGTGAACGGGGTGCCCACCAAATGACAAAAATGAAGCCTGCAAAACCTCGCAATAGCAACAGTCGCGGCAAAACACCACGTGTCTTCCAACTGAGCCCCTTTCACCTGGATGGAGAAAGGAGCCCATCCAATATATGACGGACCAGCGGGCACATCAACATAGATGGTGCATCTTTTCACACCTCCGTCATCGAATTCCATGCCCCAATAGCTCGGTATGTTGCGATACCCAAACCGTTGAAGCAGCGCTATCAACAACTCCGAACAACCTTTTCGATGAGCACAGGTCGCGAACACCCATCCGTTCAGTAAGTGTACCATCAAATCTGCCATCTGTGGAAAGGATACTTGAAAAATGAAAAGGTTTCTAACTTCCAATAGTTCAAGGAAAATTTAAAGCGGGATTTGTAATCACAGTCTGTTCCAGCTGACCTTCCTGTATAAATTCAAAATTTTCATACAGGAAACGTCAGAACCAGATGTTGGGTTGAATAAAAAAGTTGTACTACACTTTACAAACTTTCCATATTGTACTCATACAGCTCCAGGTGAGTTAGGAAGTAGAATCCATACAGGTTTAAAGTTGACCCATGTTTTCTGAAAATTTTGACAGAACCTTCCCTGTATATGTGGTGATTTCCACAATTTATACAGGTATATCAAAACAATATATCGAGGTAATGAAAAAATAAACATTGTATAACATCATGTTAAAAATCAAGAAGTAAAAGAGTTCGACCTTGAAAATTTGTTGTACAGGTATAGCGCGCAAATTCGAAACCATGTGCAAACTGTTTCCAGTTCTGGTCTGCCAGAACAAAGTTTGCAATAATAGGAATTAAACACAATTACACCAATATTCAGGCCATGAGTGCAATACAAAGTTGAAAGTGGACTTCCTTGGATTTCGAGAAATGTGTATATGTGACCATGTCACAATTCTGGATCGAGAGCTATCACTATCCAAACTTAACAGATGAACTGACTGGTTTTCACCAGCAGTCCTGCAGTTCACTGTTTTGAACTCAAATATTGATTTGACTCAAATTTGAATCAGGAAAAACTTTTCATAGAAAATCTGTAGATCTCCTTCTACCCTTTCCATATATGTATCACAATAAGGCAGAAGATTTTTGTAGAGTGAGTTATGATAAAAATACAGAGACTGGTACAATGCTATGGTCGTCTGGAGCAGTTTTAATATACTCCAGATTTCAACAGATTATCAAGCTTTTCTGCCTTGATGGTCCGCATAAAAGTTGCAGAGGTCTTCAAGAGATTTCCAACCATATAGCCTACCCCTATGTATTCATAACTAACCAAGATCATAGTCCAGCGAAGTTGAGCAAACTTCAGCCAGAAATCAAGAATCTTGGTTCTAACCCTTTGTCGAGTCAAAACTCATTTTGCGGAGTCCAAACCTACCAGCATCAGATAGTCGGACTTTCCAAAATGTAATGCAACCATTCTGTCGTTTGGGATAGTCAAGTATCAAAGTCGATACTGACGGTACTACGTGCATCACCAAAGAAAATTCTAACCGGTATATCCGGATACGTTTATAGGTGGCTCTAGTATCGTTCACTCGCAAACGTGTTCTACACGGGTCGCTACCATAGTTAGTGCTGCAGAAGACAAGCAATCCCCTTTCACACCTTCACACCTCAAGGGCGGCACGGGGAAACATAACAGGCAGTCACGATAATAGTATATATGAATGTAAATGCATACGACTCTGGTGTGAGTCGCCCTCGAGCAATGTCATGTCTCGAGGTACATGGCTGTACTACGTCTGTACAGCAAAGAGTCCCGTACGAACAGACTTATACACGCTTGGGCATAAGTGTTACGCATGCTCCCTTAGAACATGAATAGTTCTGGAGATGCATACTATCGGGTTATCCACCACCCAACGGGGGCTCCCACTAACTTTGAAGCACGCTGGGGTATCGAGTGTCATATGTTCTCAAAAACATGAAAAGTTTCAGAGACTCATATTAACTTTCCGTGCAAAGCCACAGAATTATCACATACTACTACTCGTATGCTGATTTACCGAGATTGATCCGCTCTCGGTGGTGTACCTTACCTCTTACCTGACGTCGGAGCGTCGTTACAGAATATAATAACACATAGTTTACCACCTTTACATCATATACTAATAATACTCCTTATATGGGCATATAGCTAATTCCTCATCATAAAATCCTAAGTTTTTGAAAATATGCTCTTTTCAAGCACACTGTTCCCAATGATGCTCTGATACCATGTTATGGGGACTGGAATCCCGACATCCAAGGATCTCATTGGGTGGTGTCGTGCGATGTGACATCCAACAGTATACAAGAAAAGAACAAGAATAACATACAATACCAAGTCTTTATTTATAAACACAGCATGAGTTTTACAATACTAAGCGAAAAGGAAGGAGAACTATACATCATAGCTATGCTCTGGGCACTAGCTATGCAAAAGCAAAGTCATCCATGTCCTAAATGCTTCGCACTAGCAACACCCAACTTACGGCGGCGTGTAGGGTTCCCACTCGGCTGTAAACCCTGGAGGGGGTGCAGCCTCGTCATCGAACCCATCATCAATTGTATAATCTGCAAAAACTTGTTAACTGCAAACGTGAGCTTAAGGCTCAGCAAGACTAACCCGTCTCACTATACATATGCAGGGGTGAATACTAAGCATAGGTACGGAATACATAAAGGACTCTCCTACAAGTGGATCCTTATAGTCATGTTTTAAGTAGCACATGATATTCTTTAGGCACGGCACATCATAGACCCCACAATCAAACAAGAAACGCTTTGCCGATGATATGACATGCCCAAAGCACGTAAAGCTATTACAGGTAAAGTATGGGGAAACTATAAACTTTTAATTGTGCTATCTCTAAGCCATACAAGGTTGCCAAACAATTATAATTTAATACATCATATTCTTCCGCCTTCTTAAGTATTTACTATGTCACAGCGCAGTGAACAAGTTGTACTCTATTACCGCGAGGGACGGTGATTGCAATCAGGACACACCAGGACAACACGACACATACGCACTTTCAGAAGCGCCAGTGAGTACATACATCAATACATACATAACACTTCAGTACTAGTCGTATATTGCCACCTTTTTACTACACGTTATGCATATACTATATAGGAATGACTTTGAAAATAAATAATATGTTTAAGGTCACAAGTTAATATCTTGTGAATCAAATAAGATTATGATATTAATGGCATTGGAACTTTTATGGTAGATACTAGGGACTATAATGGAGACTCTTAAAAAGAACAGGAGATGATCAAGGAAGTTTGTTGTCCCTAAACTTCCTACAAGTATAAACCTTCTCTGAATTTTGGTTGGAATTATGGAGGTCTATCATTGCTACCAGTGGTTGTACCATGTAGAGGGGGTCTCACTGGTCCTAGAAAAATTAGTTTCACAATTTTATAAGCTTCCTACAGGGAGAAAGTGATTTTACAAGTTTGGGGAAAACGTTGAAATTGATTCTGTATTTTTCTCAATTTTTAACTACATAGAGATTTGGAACACTGATCAACCTAGTAATTGAATTCCAATGAACTTGAAATTTTTACTGTATATCAAGTGTAATAATAAGAGGGTTTTGACCAAAATTTGGAATTTTACAATTAAAATAACAGGAGTAATAAATTTCCCAAGCAGTTAGCTGAAAAGAATTAATTATATAAATTATAGGAGTTTCATGTCCAATAAATTGCATCAATGCATAGTATATATTTATATGAGTCTACCAGAATTTATATGGAAATTTTTGAGCAATTCTACTAGGAGTAATGATTTTTAGAATTTTGATTGAATCTTGGAATTATTTTCCAATGGGAAAATTTGAATAAAGCAGCCGGGCCCACTGGTTTACAATCAACCAATCGCAGCTGGGCCGCACCGAGGGCCATGGGGCTAACCCGCGTAGCCGCACCGGATCCAGAGCCGCGGCAGATCCCGCGCGAGGGAATAACTCGCTGACATGTGGGACCCGCAAGGCTTTCGTCTGCATCCCGACGCGAGATGCGGCCGCGGCAGCGCAGCGCCGGCGAGCTCGCCGGAATAGCTGCGTTGACCTCCACTTGACTTGGCTCTGACTGCCTAGCCATAAAATCGACCGCACAACATGATGGTGAAGTCCAATCGCGGCAGCGACGGCCGGAGATGGCAGCGCGACGGCGGCGGCGGAGCTAGGGTTTCGGCGATGGCCGGAATCGCTGGGGGATGGTGCAAAAGGCTCGTGAAAATTCTATAAATGTTCCTGAAAGCACGATGATGATGATTGGAGCTTAGAAAGTGGTGAAATCACCGGCAAAGTCGACTTCGACGGCGGACTGACGGATTTCCATAGGCGGTGGGGAAAACTTGAATCTCTCAGACTCTACTCGATGGCGTCCACTGATTCTTGGCAGAGGGTGCGCTAGGAGGTACGGAGTAAAATCCTTAATTGGATTGAAGGATCATTACATGTAGAAACGGAATCAAACCGAGAATTGAGTTAGTTCATCGGCTACAGCCGAAAGCAAAACTCATATTATTTGCACGATACGAAATGAAACGAAGAACGGTTTGTACCGTGAGAAAGGTCGTGTCTTGGCGATCCTAGTTGCTTCGGAGAGCAGCTCGAGAGAGGGGCTGTGGCGTCGGCGCGACGGGGAGGCAGTAGCGTCCTCACGGCGACTGGACAGCGGCGCCGGTAAAACTACAAAAATGCCGCCTTGTAGCCGACGAAACACGGAACTAAAAGATTGAGAAGGTAGAGAGAAGGCTTAGGTACCAATTTGCTGTTGGGAGGACGACGGGATTTGGCAAGAAGTCGAGCTCGTCGGGCGCGCAAGGAGGCGGCGGTGGTCTGCGCTCAGGAGCGACGAAAGAGCTGGTGCTTTTCCTTTCGGCAAGAGATGTGAAGATAAGGAGGATGAGAGTGGAGGGGGAACACGTAACTGGGGTGCCACGCAGCTGCTTGCCGACGGTGAGCATTTTGCCGCACCGGGCGTCGAACGGCGGGGAGTCAGAACAGAGCACTCACGGTAAATGTCTCCCTGACTAGTGGGTCCCACTGTTCTTATCCTCATCCCTTCTCTGTAACTTAAAGTCTCTTAACAAACTTGATCCATAAATCTTAGATTTTTGTGGAGAGGCCAAATCAATGGTGTAGGTTCAGATTCTGAAATTGGATTTCAAATTTGAACAAGTTTCAGTTATATTTCAAATTCAAATTTGAATTTGACTTGAATTTGCTAAACGTCTCAACTAAAATAGCAATGGAATTCAAAATTCTTGAAAGTTTGCAGGAAGGCTATTTGGAATATTATGAGGCCATGGAAAAATGTATAGCCCCGGATTTGAATATTTTTACAGGGCCTAAATGTACAGTGCTATATTCAAATTAATTTGAATATATTTAGTATTGCATATGGTTGTTGCCCTGACAATCCTCATTCAAATAAATACAAAATTGTAGGAAGGTCACTTGAATTATCCTAGGGTCATTGGTGAAGTCCATCCCTTATGTTAATAAAATTTTAAGTATGAGGGAAAGAAATATTCTTGATGATATCAAGTTCATGTTTACAGCCATAATTGATCTTTACTATGGTTGAAAACAAACTGGTAATTGAACTTCATATTAAGGAAAAAACTGGGATTTTACATAGGCCACCCCAGAATAGGGATGATGCGGAAAATTGTTCGAAATTGCACCGGCCATGATTTAAAAAACACTAAAATTCAAAAATCAAATGATTTTGTGTGTACCTCATGTGTTGTGGGTAAGTTGATCTTGCGGCCTTCCCCGCTTAAGATTCATGCTGAACCCTTAAAATTCTTTGAGAGAATTCAAGGTGATATTTGTGGACCCATACAACCAATGTGTGGTCCATTTAGATACTTCATGATTTTAATAGACGCATCTACAATATGGTCGCACGTGTGTTTATTATCTACACGTAACCATGCTTTCGCCAAATTTATGATACAAGTCATAAGGATGAAAGCGAATTATCCTGAATATAGGATTAAGAGTATCCGTATGGACAATGCTGTTGAATTTTCATCTCGCGGTTTCAATGATTATTGTATGGCTCAAGGAATTGAAGTACAGCTTCCATCCCATATGTTCATACACAAAATGGTTTAGCAGAATCTCTCATAAAGATGGTTAAACTCATAGCTAGGCTATTATTGCAACGATATTTACCAACATCTTGTTGGGGTCATGCAGTTTACACGCTGCTGATCTTCTACAATTATGTCCAACTGCATATCATACCACCTCCCTACTCCAACTTGTACGTGGAGATCAACCTAATATCTCCTATCTACGGAAATTTTGATGTGCTCTGTACACACCAATTTCACCACCTAAGAAAACATCTATGAGACCTCAAAGGAAATTAGGAATATCTGTGGGATATCAATCTTCGTCTATTATAAAGTACCTGGAGCCTTTAATGGGAGATTTATTTACGGCCCGGTTCACTGATTGTATTTTTAATGAGGATCATTTCCTGGCTTTCGGGGAGATAATAAATTTATCAATGATCACTGAGTAATAAATTGAGATGACAAGTCCATCCTAAATGTTGATCCACGTACAAAGGAAACTGAACTTGAAGTTCAGAAAATTATAGAGTTACAGCAAATTGCTAGTAACCTGTCAGATACATTTACTGACTATAATAATGTCACAAAGTCTTTGATTCCTGCTGTCAATGCACCTTGCCGAGTGGAGGTACCATTAATAACCGCTCAACCTCCAAAAAGGGGGAGAGCAAGTAAGGACATTGATGCTTCAAGCAAGCGTCCAATAACTATGAGGTTAAGATCTTCCTTGAAGAAAGTAAATGCAAGTCAACAAAATGTTAGCATACATCAAAGTCTTATTTTAAATTCACAATCCAACCCTCAAGTGTGCACTATAGGGCAGGCTGGACAACCAAAAAAACTCTAATTCTTCTATGTTTGAAAGTCATGAAGAATTTCATGGGATAAAAGAAATTTTCATCAGCTATACTAGTTCCGGAGAATTACTAGACCGTAATACAACGGTTGTCAACTCATGCTTTTCAACCATGATAGCTGATCTTCTCCAAGATCCTAATCCTAACACCATGGCAGAGTGTAAAAAGCGCTCGGATTGGATCAAATAGAAAGAAGCAATCAAGGCAGAACTTGACTCACTTAAAAAAAGAGAGGTATTCAGTAACGTAATACCTACTCCTCCTCGAACCTATCCTGTTGGGTTTAAATGGGTTTTCGTCCAAAAACAAAATGAAAACAATGAGGTTGTGAGATACGACGCAAGTATAGTTGTACAAGGATTTACGCAGAGACTCAGCATTGATTTCAGTGAAATATATTCTCCAGTTATGAATGGAATAACCTTCCGATACTTGATATATCAGGCAACACAAAAACATCTATCATTGCAGTTGATGGATGTCATGACTGCATATTTATATGGGCCACTAGATTCGGATATTTATATGAAGGTTCCCTATGGGATACCCATACCGAATGGAAAAGTAGATCACAACATGTTTTGTGTTAAACTTAACAAGTCTTTACATGGCTTGAAACACTCGGGAAGAATATGGTATAACCGACTGAAGGAATTCCTTTTAAACAAATGTTACTCTACTAACGACTTGTGTTTTTTATTTGTAGATCCTCAACTGGTTTTTGCATTATCTCAGTTTATGTTGATGATTTAAATATTATTGGCACTGGGACTGACATTAAAAAGGCACAAAATCATCTTAAAAGAGATTTCGAAATGAAGGAGTTAGGTAAAACTAAATTTTGCTTGGGTTTACAACTAGAGCACCTTCATATAGGCATTTTCAATATGAACAAAGCTTATCCATCTAAAACTCCTATGGTAGTAAGAAGCTTAGAAAGGGATACAGATCCGTTTCGATCATGCCAAGAAGGAGAAGAAGTGTTGGGTTAATAATACCCTACCTTAGTGCCATTGGTGCACTTATATACCTTGCAAATAATACAACACTCAATAATGCTTTTGCAGTAACTTTATTAGCAAGATACAATACTACTCCTACCATGCGTCATTGGAATGGAGTGAAGAATATTTTAAGATACCTTTAAGGTACACAAGATCTTGAGATTTTCTTTCCAAAGAAATAAGATCTTAATCTCATTGGCTATGCCGATGCAGGTTATTTAAGTAATCCCCACAATGGTAGATCACAAACAGGTTTTGTGTTTTTGCACGGTCAGACGACAATTTCTTAGATGTCGTCTAAACAGAGTATAATTGCTATGTCTTCTAATCACTCCGAAATCATAGCACTATATGAGGCCGCACGTGAATGTGCTTGGCTACGTAGAGTGATTAATTATATTCAAATCTTAAGTGGCATTAAGCCCATTGACCAACCATTATCTATGAAGATAATGCAGCTTGTATTGCTCAGATGCAGTCAGATTATGTAAAGACTAATGTTATTAAACACATAGCTTCTAAACTATTTTACCCACATGAATTTCACGTTAATGGAGAAATAAATGTCCATCAAACTAAGTAATATGATAATTTAGCACATTTATTTACTAAGTCCCTACCATACTCTACATTCTCTAAATGTGTTGAGGTATTGGTATGCGAAGACTTAGAAATTTGCAAGGTTTAGGGAGAGCATTGAAATCCATCTGACAATTAAGCATCAAATTGTACTCTTTTTCTTATGTGAGTTTTAAAGATTTCTCACACAAAGTTTTAATGAGGCAATGACAATGCAAGTAATGTCTGCTTTCTTATTTTCTCCACATGAGTTTTTATTTGAAAATAATTATGACATTTCATGTTGTGTTTTCTCGTGTTTTATAAACGTTTCAGGAGTTTTTACACAAGCATTGTTGGTATATATATATATATATATATATATATATATATATAATTTTTCCCGCTGTGTTTTTTGAAGATTATAACCATTCAACGAGAAGTTCAAGTGCTCAAGGGGGAGTGTTATAACACAATTAACATGTGATCACTTACCGACGGTTAACCGCCGACGGCGGTTGCATCATCGCACCCCCTCCCGATGGACGCGTCTCCCTGCCACTGCCGCCGTGACTCCTCACCATATATAAAAAGAGAATGGAAGAATGAATAAAGGAATAAGTTGAATTATTTGCAAGTTGTCTCAATCTCAATTCTCTCAATTACGATTTCAACAGTCCATGTACAGAATGTAAAAAAAAATTCTGCTATTAGCACCCACGCTATGGCAAATTTTTGTTATTAATATATGATTTTTAAACGTTTTTAATATAAACAACACACAAAATGAAAAAATTTCAAAACTAACCCACATTCGTATGTGTCACATACGAAATTTAAATTTCGTATGTGGCACATACGAAATTCAAATTTCCTATGTGCCACATACGAAATTCGTTTTAAGCTGACGCAGGTATGTTTTATTGAGTTTTGAACCTCAGTTTTGAAATATTTAGAGGTACAATTGCTCCAAATTATTATAACATAAATTATATTGTTAGTTCTGGTGAGTCTAAGGAATAGATTTCCAATATATTTGGTCCATTCAGTTGAGAGATATTGATTTTCGAAATTGGTATTACGATCACAAAAACTGAATGATTGTGATTGTATTACACAATTCAATATTCAATAACTTTTGATTCTCAATACTAGAACTATATGTTCCTCATTGCATAAATAACTTCACAATCTACTCTACATTTTGTATTTTGGAAAAACTTTAAATTTCTTACTCTAAATATTTCAAAACTGAGGTTCAAAACTCAATAAAACATACTTGCGTCAGCTTAAAACGAATTTCGTATGTGGCACATACGAAATTTGAATTTCGTATGTGCCACATACGAAATTTAAATTTCGTATGTGACACATACGAAGGTGAGTTAGTTTTGAAATTTTTTCATTTTGTGTGTTATTTATATTAAAAACGTTTAAAAATCGTATATTAACAAAAAAAAATTCCGCTATGGCTGTATTCTCCAGACCATCGGACAAGAGATAAACCAAACATTTTGCGACATTAATGGCGCGCCGTCAGTGGACGATCTCTCCACTGGATTAGTCTCTACAACCGGCGGGATTACCTCCTCTCTCATCATCTCACACTCTGCAAATAAATGGTCATAAATAACACTACAAAAAGAATCCGAGCCTGCTTCCTTGGCTCATGGCTCGACCATGATCCGCACTTTCTTGGCGTGCATCTCGGTGAACTCGGCCTCCGAGATCCCCGAGTTGGTCGACGACGTGAGGTGCCTCACCGACAGGCGGTCGTCGCCGGGGTGCTGATCACCGACAGCCACCGCGACGAGCTCGATGAGGAGTAGCAGCGCCATGGCCGCGGACAGTGTGGCGAACGCTGCCCAAGCCGTGCGCGCGCCACGCAGCAGCGGGGAGCACAGGTTGCCCGCGATGCCCGCGAAGCCGGCCCTAACCAGATCACAGCTCACCAGCCGCTCCGTGCCCGGGAAGATGTCGAGCACGTTCTGGATGGAGCTCGTGTACGTACGACTGCACCTTGTCGTAGTCGATCGCCGACGAGAGGTCGGCAGCAGCGCAGTTGGCGCCGCCACTGAAGTCAGAGCATGTCAGCCTCTTCAGGATCTTTACAGGGACGGAGACAATGCCAATGTCAGTTTCACTATCCAAACTGTTCTCAAAACTTAGCAGCAAAGGGCATTTGTTCCTTACCAGAGGTATGTCCCCGATGGTTGCGACGCCAGAGGGGCAGTTGTCTTGCCGGTACTGGTACTCAGGAGGCCCGGTGAACGGGTTGCAGATGTAGTCGAGCTGCCTCACTGCGTACTTCGATTTTATCGTGTAAATGTTCGAATTCACCTGATCAATGATGTCATGGATGCCTGCACCGACATTGTGGAGGATCAAGTTGCCAGAGATCTTCTCGCTGCAGGGAATGATGGTGCCCAGCGTGCTGTTCTGAGAGTTTAGCTGGTACTCATCGAGGGCGACACAAGTGTCGCAGGCGAACTCATGAAAGAAGTAGTACAGGCCGAAGTACATCCAGAAGAGGGATGTGAGTATCCAGCAGAGGGCAATGCACCTATTGCAGAATGTTTCTTGTAATCAGAGAGCTTTAACTGTAAGGGCTGAAATATCACCGGCGGGTATGCTTAAGACGGGTGTCTGAAGATGGAAATGAGGATACTCACATGCTGCACAGTTTTTGCAGTCTTAGAGGCCTCCCAACTGCATTCGAAAATGAAATATATCATATTTTTTCTTACTAATATCATTGGGATACATTTCACAGTTCCAAAAAAATGGATTATCTTCACTTACCCAGCAACAAAAGTACTGCAGCAAGATTCAGCGCCACAGTTGAAATTGTCACAGCTTCCCTGAAAATTATCAGCTTGTCTTAGTCCTCATGTTAATTGACAGAGGACAAAATTACCAATAAGAACTGCTGTTCGACCAGGGGTTGTGTGAAGTCTTACAGTACATTGATTCCTTTGCTGACCATGTGCATGTTCTTCTCCGCCTTGACCTTAATCTCTAAAGCTTTGGAGTTCAGCAACTCTACCGTCGAGTTCAGATGATCCCAAGCTAGGCTGCTGTAGTTATACATCTTCGAAGTGTTTTGCATCATCCCAACAGCCCCCGTTATGTTGTAAATTGTGGCAGACGTCTCAAGTGCAGTCCTCCCAATGATCTCCTTCGCAGATTCTGCTCTTAAGTGGAATTCTAAGGACCCGTGAATCGCGACTGCAGATGCAGCTCTGCAAGAAGATTTATGAGTTAGATTGCTAACTACGTTCACGCATATATTTGAGATTGAAATATTTCTGCTTCGAGAAACTTACATGACAAAAACGGCAAGGAGGATACACAGTATCACAATAACAATTTGATATCCATCATGGAAATAGTCTAAGTCACTATATCTTCCACTGCTTTTTTTGAAGAAAATCTTAAAGACGAGAAAGGTTCCCAGGACAATAATTCCACCGACAAGCCACAAGGCTGCGATGATGTATCCCGATCGCCCAGTAAATATGGTCGACTGAAAATGTAAACAAGACAATAATCAGTGTAATTGCTCACGTCAAGAGAACGTGTAACATTACTAGTCTAAAATTTTTCTTCCAAGATATGGAGAGTTTGGGCCCCGTCTCGATATAAGATCTTCATCTGCTTACTTTTGCAAAACAGACAATGGACTTCGGCAAGGCTTCATCAAAGGAGTAGGGCAAACCCCTACTTTTGTCAGCTTTGCTTCCGTAACCTGCTTCGCATTTGTTCATAGATTCTCCGATTGCCAGGGTGATTTGGAATGAGGTTGCCTGCTGGCTTGGAGCCTTGTCACTGAGACCGGACCTGTGGAACGACGATCAAGACCTGATTGATTGGTATGCTGGACTGCTGTGGGGCCGAAGGGAAGGCAAAAGGCTCTACCCTCCATCGTAATCTTTGTCTGTTGGAGTATCTGGCGGGAAAGAAACGCGCGCATCTTTGAAAGTGCAAAAAGGTCGGCAGATAGCATTCCGGTGGATATCAAAGAGCAGGCCATCGCCTGGGGCCGAGCAGGGGGCGACCTCGTACTACCGGGATCATCAGCTACTGATGGCCAGACCACCTAATCTGTAACTTAAAAGTCACTTCTGCCTTTTGCGATCTCAGGTCGCATATCTTGTAACACAAATGCTTTCGTCTTAATACATATTATCGTTTTTTGTAAGAAAATTATCTTCATCTAATCCTCTGGTTTGACATTCATCCTCTAACAATATATGCCCTAATTTTGATTCATTCAGTACTTATAGTTCTGTTGACAATGTTCACATTTCAGTGAAGAAAGCTAACTGTACCGAGTATATTTTGACTTTCAGAGAAGCAGGGTGCTTACACTCCAGTAATGCTTGTCAGTGATATTGTACCCTTCCTCATACTTCCTAAGTCCATCAAGTGGATCGATCCTTCGCGTTCTTTCTGAGAGTGCATTCTCTGATTTGTTTTCTGCTTCCAACAAAGACCTACCCACTGATCAGCAAAACCAACAAAGTTCAGGTACCATTCACGGACAAGAAAAACTGCCAGACGTGCACCATGTCAACTGGGAAAATACAAACATACTAGAGGAATAATGCAATAGAGGCAAGAAAAATGTCAACCAAAACGATCTTGGTAACGTTGCTGTCCTGGCATGCAGATTTGCACTTTGACTAATGTCTATTCTAAGTGAACAAGTTTACATGTTACCCAAAAGGAGAAAGATTTTGGAGATTTATCTATTGTTCCATCAGTGCTACTCACCTGCTCCAATGTGGACTGAGTATTTGGGGTGTTGCGGAGTGGTTTGGTCGTGAGCTTGAGCCTGGAACCGGCATGTGATTGCCGCAAAGCAGCAGAGCAGAAGCACTAACTGTGCGAACCTCCTCGGCTCCATGTTAGCAAGCTGCCATCAGAAAACCTACAATAGTTACACTCCAATCTTGATCCAAACGTACAAAGATATAGACAAAAACCCAAGAGCAATAGATTTGCAGAGTAACTCTTTTTCCATGTGCGACGTGTGTATTACAGCTAATGATATTCTCATGCATGGTACTAGTTGGTAGAAGAGAGTGCAGATCAACCTGCTCTGCTGGATACTTTGGTTGCAATGTGAAATACCCTATCTGGTCTGGCCTTTTAAACGTTCCAGTTTCTTCTGCCAAATTTCTGCATGTTTGGCCGAAGAAACTGTCGTGTGACTTCCTGGGTTTAGTTGTAAAAACGTCCCAGTTTCTTCTGCGAAATTCATGCAAGTTTGGCGGAAGAAACTGGCGTGTGACTTGCCATGACTTTCTTTCCGGAACTCATTTTAGTCCAGTGAATTTGCTTCCGTGCCTAACAGTTGGAGTCAAAGAATAGTATGAATGTAATAACTGTGCATATGGCGAGACTGGGTGTGTTGTATTCACACTAGGAGGGCTCCCGGAATTTCTACATGACTCATAATTTTCTTCTTCATTTTTCATACGATACTTCGAGAAGTCTTATTCAGAAAAGTGCAATACAGAGAACGCAAAAGCAGAGTGCAAAGTGGTCGCAAGGAATTCAGTATTCAGTTATCACTTCCAAAACCTCTCTCTCTCCCCCCTCTCTCTTTCTCTCAAAATAGACAAAAACCGTCCCACTGAAAACAGCTCGATTTCTGGAATGGGAGACGAACTGAAACAGAGCACATTCATCAAACCCATCCCAACCAGAACCAAGAACAAGGCTCGCTGAATTCCGAAACGGCAAGACTGAACATGGAACTACAGAACAATGGAACAGAGATACAGGATCGCGAACTCACCTGGTGCAGAATTGTACCGTGCTCCCATGCCACCGGAGAAGCAGAACTCTCCCTGACTCTGTCGCGGCAGCTTACCGAAGCAAGAAGCACGAGAGACGAGGCGAACCCGGTGGAGAAGAGACTATATCTGCGTGCACCATCTACGAACTAACACCTTCCCGCTGTCCCTCTCGCCATTAACTCCAAACCCGGAGAAGGGGCTACATCAAACATCTCTAGATGCCAAGATAAACTACTGTACTGGCTTCCGTTTTCGAGGCGCTAAGACGACACGCACGCCGTCTGCGCGCATATATACGTGATGAAAAGGGGAACACGAGATGATAAGGACGTTAACGAACGCATGGAAGGGAGGTGACTAATAAAGCGGCATGCTTTCCTTGGGCATGGAGGAACTGGCCTGCAGCAGCAGCAGCAGGATGCGATGCGACGATCGAGTCCCCTGTACCCAAACCCGCCAGCCCAAGGAACGAATGTTCAGGGCGAGCCGGCCGGGGAGGGGAGGAAGCTAATAAGCCGAAAAGGGAGACGCGAGAGGGAGAGATGTAGAAAAGGGTTCGAAAATGGAGTCTGTGTAACCACTTTTGCACAGGATCCCAAGGTTTTGCTTCGGTTTGTGTTTCAGCTTCCTTCCACTTTTGCCTCCTTCCTTTCTACTTCGTTTAAAGGGTGGAGCCTCGACCATGGAAACGAAGCGGAGCCGAAGCCGAGGGCGAGGAAGCCAAGTCGAGCCGTGCCGGAACGAAAACAAGCGAAGTTGCGCATGTGCGCATCAGGGGATCGACGGTTCGTGATTTTGACGGGACACGTGTAGCAATCTCAAACGGGTATGCACAGAGGCTGTTTTGCATACCGTGTGCAGAAAATTTTCTTTCTGAAAAAAATTCTATGGATACTGTATGCACGAACAGGGCTGTGCATACCCAGCTAGATGCTAGACACGTGGGTATTATATACGGATCTCAAAGCAGCTGCCTCTCCGGATACGCGGACGCACCCGCAGGTGATCGAGCTCGGCTGTGGTTCCGGCTCGCGTGCCGATTGAGCCCGACCTGAGGATTTTCGCGTCCCCTTCTAACGCATATAACAAGTACGTCACCGGACCTCCGCCAGCGGCGCCGCCATTGGCCGCGTACCAGTAGCACGGGGTGGCCACCAATCCTGATCTTGCACGTCCCGGGTGCCGGGCTGAGGACATGGTCGACTGGTCTCTTCCGCTGCGGAACAATGCCGAAAACTGAGTCATTTCGTTTCTCCTCTACCTCCTCCACAGTTCTCAGAGCAATCGGTTTCTGTGGTGATTCAAGCTCAGCAACAACTTCTGCAAAGCACTTCAGCCAACATATACTGGGAGGTTAAAGTGTTGGTTGACATTACATTGCAGGGAACGAAGACATAATGGTGCAGAACAAACTATGTTCTTCTTAAGTTTTAGAGTATCAAGATGATTACCAAATCGAGCTGCTGCTTAGCTGAATCAACTCATTCGTTGCCAATCGAGTGGATGCTGGCTCCATTGGCCCCTTTTTCACAATGGAATCCAGGTATTGCTCACACACCACTGGATTCAGCAGCGCTTCAAATCATGAAAAAAAAAAGAACATGAAGGTGGTGAATGAACCACCGATCCAGCAGCGTCATAGAGCAGATGGGAACGGCGATGGAGCCCGAGCCGGAGGCTAACATTGGGGAGCGGATATCTTGGAGGCGGCGGAGGGGGGAGGGGCGAGGATGAGAAGACGGGATGAAGGCGGGAGGACGGGAGGGGGGCTGCGCGACAGAAAGGACGGCGAGGCATTGATGACTGATGAGGTCCTCGATCTCGTGTTCATGTCAGGTGCGCTGACAAAGGGTGGAGCCTCGACCATGGAAACGAAGCGGAGCCGAAGCCGAGGGCGAGGAAGCCAAGTCGAGCCGCGCCGGAACGAAAACAAGCGAAGTTGCGCGTGTGCGCATCAGGGGATCGACGGTTCGTGATTTTGAGGGGACACATGTAGCAATCTCAAACGGGTATGCACAGAGGCTGTTTTGCATACCGTGTGCAGAAAATTTTCTTTCGTTTAAAGGCGTACTATGCATGTGTGGAGGTCAGCACGAGCAGGGGCGCCGGAGCTGGGACAAAGTTGTCAACTGAAATATTTCGGTGGTACTCCCTCCGACTCGAAAATTTTGTCGCATTATATTTCAAAACCTTGCATTATTTGGTACTCCTTCTATTTTGAAAATCTTTGTCGCTTTGTAGTTCAAATAAACTATAAAGCGATCAACTTTTCGGAACGAAGGGAGTACTCCGGAATGATATTTAGGGCCGGTTTGTATCGCTCCGATTTCTTAAAAACCAGATTCTAAAAGATGAAATGGTTTTAAACGTGAGAGTTTCTTGCCCAGTTCCTAAAACACAATTACTGATTTTTAATAAAACAAAAAGCTTGTCTAACCCAGCTATTTCTATTTTTCAGCATGGTTAAGCGTAAGTATGGATGTAGATAATCTCATAATATTGTATGTTGATTCTCTCATTAAAATCTTTGGATCCAAGAAGATATAATGGAAATTTTCCATAGACCATTTATGAAATACCCAAAGCGTCGGCGGTCATTAGAGCAAAGCAGACGTAGATGTAAAAGAGGCAAAACGATGCTGCCGTGTTTCATTAGGTCCACCTTTGGTATCTTTCTCGCAGGCGTTCACAAGTGCAGGAGGCTAAAAAGAACATTGACGAAAAAAGATGTGGCGCCTTGGAACTAGCAACACGGATTAAATATCTACTTGGAAGTCTTAGGCTTGGACTGGTGTTATAGTATTAGTGGGAATGCTGCATGATTAGGTTAACTGGAGCAGTATAGGTCAAAAGCCTCCGGTTTTTAGAAGAGTTGAATTGGATGTTGACCAATAAAACTATCTCGCTGGCGGCCAAATAGAGGTCCCTTGGATTTCTCCTGGTTCAGGCATAACTGAAACAACGGTACATATATGTGAATACATATATGTGAATAAAATACTTTAATTAGTATCTAAGAAATATTTTTGGTAGCATTTATTGTCTCCAAATATACTACTCCCTCCGATTCCAAAAAGAATAACTTGGACACGATTCCGCATATCATGGAGTGATTAATGTTACCATAATTTACCATTTGTATCCATAATCAATACAATAAGTATTGTTGTCTGATTGGTTAAAACACAATTTCCTAAGTGCAAGATGTAAATAGCGGGTGAAACGAAGCAAACCACATAAGGGTATCACGACATTATTTAGAGAACTTTGAATAGAAGGCTACAACGACATCTTTTTGAAACCGAAGGAGTAGTAAACAGTAGGGTATGACTGCATCAGTTTTGTAATTTTATAAAGGAACTAGTTGAATGGTCCACACATTTGCGTTAAATTATATTATAAATCAACACATCGAATCAAATAGTATCGTAAAGAATCTAACTATATCTAAAATTATATTATTTTTATATGTTTTAATTTGTTTCTATTGTATCATCATTATTTTTTTCTATCACTATCATTTTCAGTTCGCTATATTCCTCATGGTATTGACAGATATGGGGGTATATGTAACTATTGTTTATAAGGAAAGTGGTGAGTAATTTTTTTCTTTTCGCCCTAATTAATATGAGAGCTTCTAGAACTTTATAGCAGACCTGGAGTCTCCTTTTTGTCATATATATATATATATATATATATATATATATATATATATATATATATATATATATATATATATATATATATATACACGCCCAGGATACTGGGTACCCCGGGCATAGGATAAAACCGCCTATGTATCCTGCCTCCCTGCTGAAGTACACTACTACAATAAGCCTTATCGCAGGCGGCTTCAAACCTATTATCACACGCAGTTTTTAAAACCGCCTGGAACGAAGAGCCTGTGATAATCCGCAATTTCACAGGTGGAGAAGTGATACCTCCTGTGAAGAAACATTATCACAGACGGTTTTTACTTATGCTAGCCACCTGTGAAGATAAGTTATCACAGGCGGGTGGTGCAACATATATATCCGCCTGTGATAATTGTCTTATCACAGGCGGATCTTGCAGCATAACTAACCGCCTGTGATAATGGTGTTATCACAGGCGGATATTGACCTACATCAAGCCGCCTGTGAAGACCTTTTACCGAATCCGGTTTCTACCATAACAGTAACCGCCTATGATAATTAGGTTATCACAGATGGTTCTTTACCTGTATCTAGCCGCTTGTGATAATTGTTTTTCACAGGCATGCCTAGCCGTTGGTTAATAATCGCCTGTGATAAGGTATAACATATACAATACTACTTCTGTTATTTCTAAATTCTAGGTCAATTCAATATAATCACAGAACAAAAATCAACAATATCATCACAGAACAAAAGTCAACAATGTTATCATCACAGAAGTCAATTTCACTAAAACGGTATACATATGTACAAGTAACACATACAACTCATCTCATAGTTTACAAGTTTTCACTAAAAACTGCTTCTATTGGCATAGTCGCAAAGTTCTGGCACATCAGCTGCTGCACCATTCTCATCAAAGAACTTCCTTTTCTTGTGCAAAATTTCGCGACGAATGAACTGACAGAGTTCAGAAGCAATCCTGTCGGCTCCTCCATCAGGAATACTTCTACAAACCGGCCATTCTTCGTTCAGATTCTTCGTGTGCTGTAATATAACACATAACAAGGTTTAAAATGTGTTGGTTTGAACAATCTCAAAGTATAGATCAAGTGAGAGTATAGAGGAATTTAGTTGGTATTTTTGGAGCAGTTGTACCATGAGCAATTGAATTTCGAAGTTGGAATCAAAATATGAAAATAATGTTTCTGGTAATATTGAACAGCAGAGAATATAAGTATTAAACTATGCTAGTTACAATGAAAATGAAACTCAAAAGTAAGAAATTAAGGTATCGACATTAAGGATAACTTACATCCTCACGATTCACTCTATATACGCCAGCGGTCCGAAGATGCTCGCATACATAATACCCGCATAAGACACCCCCAGCAGGCTGCTTCGGACAAGCAAAATACGTTTTAATGTCCAATGCATTCGTATTGGAAGGTCTCTCACCGCCAAGCTGTTCCGCGTAAAATCGCCAAGCGCTGTAATACAAGAAATGTCATAAAAAACTTGTCAACACATTCTAAATGTGTGTAAATTGAAATTATTGAATAAACGTACAGTTTCAAAATGGAAAGGAAATCTTTGTAACGATCTGGTGGGAAATCGGCCGAGTCCAAGACTGTTGCCTTTCCCTACGTTGGCTTGATGAAGATCATTATGTAGTGATAACTGCAAACACACAAAAACACGTGTTAACAAATACCAATAACTACTATTTCAATTTCATGTGTCGAACTTACTCGATGTTGTACGGAGCCTTTACAAGGTCCTTGCCGTCTCTGACAAAGTTAAACATTGCATGTCCTATGTAAGCTGCAACTTCTGTCCTTTTATCCTTCTTATGTTTTACGATTGCTTTTTCAAAATATTTTTTTCATGTGCTTGAACTGTGCTGAGTTTCGATCCGCCTGGACGTTGAATAGCGCCTTTGCAATCCTAGTAGGGTCAGGGATACCTGTCTTGCGTGCCAACTTTTCATTATCCATGTATTGCATCCTATTGAAGAAGTCCAGAATTGTTATAATATCATGAAATGCGTATGCGTGTAGTAAGAAAAGCAAATACAAAATATTAGAGCACTTACAGGCACCAGACGAGCAGCCGGTTGATTTCGAGCATGCCCCGATGCAAAAGGGACACAACTCTTCAAATTAAATGACTCGTCTATCTTCTTCGGTGCTCCAGAATGCTTCTTTTGGAATACGAAATGTGACGCAATTTAGACCATATCTTGTGTTGGCAAGGATGTACCACTCATGCATTCTTCTGAGCGGGACGGATTATTTGCTAAGTTGTACGGATGTCATGAACGGCTTCCCATTCTCAAATTTAGGAGGAACATCCTCAAGCTTGTATATTGGAACTCCTGGTTTAACTAAAGCCGTCTGCCGATTATACATGACAACGTCTTCTTCCCACTCCTCGATATTTCCTAATTCTAGCTCATGAGAAGAACGAGATGCACTCGATTTTATAATATTTTCCTTCATAGTTTCCAAATACTTTGACACTTCTGATGAAGGTTTCTTATTTTTGTATGGGCTAACTTTGATAGGCACTAATGATCGAGGAGTAGTCGTCGGAAGTTGGACACTGGCTTGTTGAACCTGTTGCTCAACTGATTGCTCTTTACTCTCAGCAGCTGGCTCTAGTACTACTTCAAGCTGTTGTTCAACTGGTTGCTCTTTACTAGCAACAGCTTGCTTTGGTACTTCTTGAAGCTTTTGTCCAACTTGTTGCTCTTGGATATCTTTACTAGCAAGGTTACTATCATCCTTGCTGAGACATAGTGGGAGTGTATCTTCCTAAACTGGGAGTGGATCTTCATGCACTTTTGCCTTAGAAGATGGGGTTGCAGTATTTGGAGATGTGACGGGGCTAGAAATTGGCTCATCGTCCAACACGATATCGTGTCGGTGCCAAAGGATTAATTGGTTTACAGCATGTCCTAGACTCGCGATCCCCTCAGGTGTGACGTGGTCTATTTCATAATCTTCATAATCATTATCAATGATCTGAAGAACTTGCACCACAGCATAATACAACAGAAGTGGATTCCCGTTGAAGTCACGATCATGCTTTGACATAGCAGTGGCAACCTGTTTGGTTTTGTTCCCTGCTCTGTCTATCAGGAAAAGAAGACGACAAGATTTGTCGTTACCAATATCATCGACAGGGAACTTATGGCTTGACCCTGAGCCTGGCACAGAACCAACGCTGCTAGGGTAGGAAGTTGGAGATACTAATTGCTCCTTTTGCATTGGAACCATCACTGTACTCGGTGCCACTAATTGTCCCGATTGTCTAAGTTGTTCCATTATTTCTTGCATATTTTGTTTGACCTTTTGAGAAATCGTTTCATAAAGTGTTTTCATAATCTTCTCACGTCTTCTATATGTGTCTTTATCTTTATGGAAACCATCTAGCCAAGACATTTGAGAAGAGACCGCTCGAATCCGTCCGCTGTGTTTAGGGTTTTTTAAGATAGCGGTAAGTTGGTCATTCTCTCTCTTCGGCTTGAAGAGACCCTTTTGTTGCTTTTTGAATTACTTCTTTCATTTTATCCTCTACTTCATTCACAGAGTCGAACTTTTCAAGTTTGCCCTCATTGGTCAAACCTGACCGAGCAAAGACCCACCATTGAGTTCGCTCATCACACCCTTCTAATGGGTGAGGATTGCCCTTACTAGTAATTTCGTCTAATATCTTATTCCATTTCTGGACTTTGGGGGCATATCCGGCAGACCCCAAGCGATGAAGGTATTTGTTCTTTTTTGCATGCTCTGACCTAGTTGCACTTAGAGCTTTAGCATCAAGTGTGCTCTTTTGACGAACAAACTCTTGCCATTGAGCTTGTGTGATTTTTCCCATCTTCCTCGGGCTAGGGACCTTATCTGCCTTAACATAAGCATTCATTCACTCTTCCAGCTAGGAAACTTCTTGTCGCAAGAAACCAATGTTGCTTTCTTTACAGCTTCTTCTGTGCCTTTCGGGAACTTGAATTGTTTCTTTATCCTTTCTCACAACTCATTCTTGATCTGCTCGGGTAATTTCCTCCAATTCTCGGTTGTGATCGGCACAACCTCCCTAACAAGAAAACCGCATGCATTATGATACTTGGTAACTGAATCCAGTGGTTCTTGGGGAAGCCCACCTGGACCGACCCTTATTATGTACATGATGCGGTCCAATGGACCCTTATTGGGACCTCGTTGCCCTCGTTTCCGCTTGAGTGAAGTTGACGATTCATCCATTGGAGAACCTTCTGCGGTTTTAGGAGCCGATGTCACCTCATTGTCTTCGCGATTAATCTAGGTAGAAAAGAATTATAAGACTTCGTATACTTGACAACCAACATTAACTTGAACTGCTGAAGTTAAGATTCGTGATCCATACCTCGTCGGCAGGATCATATTCCGGGTCTAGATCATCTGAAGTCTTTTTAATTTTTGTATTCGGAAAAGGATCCGATGGACTGTGATAGAAGCCTGAACTGCTGGAGTCAGTAAATTCCATATTGTCTTCTTTATTGTTACTACCAGGACCAGTCTTCTTAGGTCTTTCCATGCTAGAACCAATAAGACAAAAAATCTAATAAATGGCATATTAACTCTACATGAAGTGTTGCATGAAGAAAAAGATGGTAGCATTCTAGGATTTGATAAGGCATTCTAGTGTTTAAGGCGACTGACCTAAAGGTTCCTATACATTGCGAGGGTGACAAGCATGTTAAAGTTGCTCACCAGCAATGGTAATTTTATCTTCTTATTCTAAATAGGCTAGCTTCGTTCAGAGTGGCGACCACGTTCTTGAGGTTTACTAGGCGACGCCTAGCTCCGGACCTATAATTGATCAAGCAAGGGACAAAAAGCAAATCCTCCAACCTTTTTCTAGTATCAAGAATCGCAAAGTGTGGCACTTGGATTTGGATGGTGAGGTGAGGCGAGGCGAGGTAGCTGCAGGCGAGAAGAGACACTCTTTTTCGGCAATCATCTCTACAACCATGGGATTTGCACGGTAAAAAGAGATAAAAGACCCACATTATCAAACGAATCAGGAACCCGGAAACATTCGTCAAAATCTGATCCCGGTGTGCCCAGCCGCACCAAATGGGCTCATCATGGCAGCAGGTTCAGCCATCATGAAAGGCATTACGTACCCCACATATGATTGCACCAAGGATTTTTGGGATGGTCAATTGTCCTGGTTGTTCAGAAAACAGGACTGGGAAGTCGGCGCCTCCTATAGTGATAAACTTGGTGAGTTCTAGAGGTTCACGAGGTTTAGATGACTTGATCAAGTCTGGGCATATGAAACCTTTGGTGGAATATTTCTGATAGGATGAGATTAACCAGGTCGAGGGGTTGGGGGCTTATTTTTGAAATCCCCCTTCATGTGACTCCAAATCCTATATGGTTTGTAACTCAATTCGTACTTGGACTAGGACTTGTTCCTAAACTAAATCTGACTCCTAACTCTATTCAGAGTAGGAATCTACTAATATCGTTAAGGACGAAATCTGCTTTATCTAGAACAACTATATACCCCTAGACTGGTGTTTCCGCACCTTTGTCCAAAGTCCATGTTCGACTCCTCTACTAGGTGCACCAGATACCCAGATCATCCAACAAAATTAAGTCCCAATATATCTAGTTTGATACAAATGGTGCTAACAAATCATAAATGGGTACATAAACTTTTTTCATGTGAAATGCCTTAATATTAAGCTGAGTTCAATAATGGGATACATAATTGTTTTAACGCATGCAATCCTTCTATAATTCTTCACATCATCATGATTGAATAAGCTATTCAATAAACAAACTCATAGTCATATAACAGCTACACTATCAGCAAGAATGATTCAACATAGTAATATATCATTCTCCAAAGGATAAGATACATATATGTTTATTGTACGTGTTCATGTATTTCAATTTGACCATTGTACTAAAAAATGCAAATCGTAGCCATTAATTTCGTTCAATTGTGCCAATATGGCCATTATCATCACAATCCGACGTATTCGAGTGACACATCATATGTTTGGCATCCAGCACCGCTAGAAGATGCACCCACCGAACCCTAACCAAAGATGCCACCAAACTTGACAGTTTTTCGAATTCCACCGAACCCTAACCAAGGATGCCTACCATTTTCCAATTCCTGAACCCTAACCAAGGATATGCAAGGCGACGACGAGGGCGGGGAGGGAGGCGGCACGGCGAAGGAGGATGGAAGGTTGAAGGGTTTAGGGTTTACCTTGAAGCTCGACGGCGACGACAATGGCTTCGCTCAGCGTACCTGGAAGTGACGAGGGCGAAGCTCGGCGGCGACGGCGGCGAACACATGGTGGCAAACGAAATTTTTGCAGCCTAACGGCGTCTAAGTGTTTCGCCCGGGTTAGGTTTTTCCAACGCTGCCGAGAGGTATATATAGACTCCCATTTTCTCAGGCCTATTTTAAGTACCGACCGCCTGAGAAGATGGTTACCTCAGGCGGGTTTTACTTACCAACCGCCTGAGAAGATACAATTATCTTAGGCGGTTGGTAAGTAATATCCGTCTGAGATAAACATCTTCTCAGGCGGTTATTAAGTACCAACCGCCTGTGAAGATATTTACTTCTTCTTAATTAATATTCTTGATTAAATGTGGATCCTTTAAAAAGGCAAAATTCCACTTTCTTGTAATATTATTGATAAGTAAAGGTTACCATTAAATTTCACTTTATAAATCCTTTGAAATTGGTCAGAACATAAAAAACATAAAACAAATGCTATTTTTCATTTTTCTATCTTGATGAATATAATGCTTTTTTCATTAATTTTTTAAGTGGACATTTTTACTCATCATACCAACCTCTGTGAATTTTTTCAGATTTTTTTAATTTTTTTGAATCAATGTGTGTTCATAATTTGATGAATGCCTCATATGTATATGAGCATTTAGTTAGAATAATGGATAATTTGAAGTTTGACATGTTGGAATTCTTTAAAAAAATTAACAAAATTCGTACATGTATAAATGATACAAATATGTTCATACAAACAAAATTAAGTGAATGATCTTTTTTTTATGAGATACACAAATGTGAATAATATGTGAGTAGAAATTAATTTGATATTTACCAAAATATTACAATGTCAGCTATACAAGTTTTAAATATTTTGTTCAGGTGGTAGATATTAATTTTATACAAATGTAGAAGAAAGAATCATCGAATTTGGACACAATTTCCAGAATCTAAACATGTTTGAGTATTTATACTGGAATCTAAATAAAAAAGAAGCAAGGAATAAGGAAACTGAAGAACAGTATCGGATATTATCTCAGGCGGTTGGTAAGTAATACCCGCCTGAGATAAACATCTTCTCAGGCGGTTATTAAGTACCAACCGCCTGTGAAGATATTTACTTCTTCTTAATTAATATTCTTGATTAAATGTGGGTCCTTTAAAAAGGAAAAATTCCACTTTCATGTAATATTATTGATAACTAAAGGTTACCATTAAATTTCACTTCATAAATCGAAATTGGTCAGAACATAAAAAACATAAAACAAATGCTATTTTTCATTTTTCTATCTTGATGAATATAATGCTTTTTTGTTTATTTTTTCAGTGGACATTTTTACTCATCATACCAACATCTGTGAATTTTTTCAGATTTTTCTATTTTTTTGAATCAATGTGTGTTCATAATTTGATGAATGCCTCATATGTATATGAGCATTTAGTTAGAATGATGGTAATTTGAAGTTTGACATGTTGGAATGCTTTTAAAAAAATTAACAAAATTCATACATGTATAAAATGATACAATTATGTTCATACAAACAAAATTAAGTGAATGAACTTTTTTTATGAGATACACAAATGTGAATAATATGTGAGTAGAAATTAATTTGATATTTACCAAAACATTACAATCTCACCTATACAAGTTTTAAAATATTTTCTGAGACGGTTATTAAGTACCAACCGCCTGTGAAGATATTTACTTCTTCTTAATTAACATTCTTGATTAAATATCTTCTGAGGCGACTGGTAAGTAAAACCCGCCTGAGATAATCATTTTCTTAGGCGGTTATTAAGCACCAAATGCCTTAGAAAAAGTTAAAAACCGCTTGTGAAAAATCGACTCCTATATAAGGACCCCTCACGACAGTCAAAACGTAACCCTGGAGAATTTATATCGATGCCGCAAGGCTGCCGAATTTCCCCTACGCCACGCCGCCGCTCTGCCGCCCAGCCCATACTGCCGCGCCGCCGCTCAACCCCGCACCACCACTTCTCCACCCAGCCGGCTTGCCGTGCTGACGCCTCCCCACTGTTCTGATGCTTCTGCAAGGTAAATGTAGTTTCCTTACTTTTTATTTGTATATTTTCATTAGGTGATAAGATGTTAGTTTTGTGTGTTCTGGTATATGGATTCTGTCCTTTTGCATGTGTAAGGACTGTATAGATTGTGTTCTGGTATATTGATTTATGGACTATATGGATTGTTTCCTTTTTGTGTGTTCTGCTAGTTTGGTCTTTTTATATATTGATGTATGGACTATATTGTAATAAGCTTATTGTAGTTTGTACCTATTATGTGACATGAATACGATGTTTAATTAACAGATGCTATTGTAATATATATAAGATGCATGAAGTTTACCCGAACTTGTAATTGTAGTTTTATGTGTTTCCTTTTCAATATGCTACTTGTGTGTGCGTACCTCCTGCTTGCATATATTTTGAAGGAGTGATTAGGGTTAGCTTTCTAGGGCACAAGCACAAGTGACACCAGTCACCACGTCTAAACTGAATCAATGCATGCATGACTCAATAGAACAAGTCTACACCTGTGACTGCATGTAGCCAAGTTGTCGGTTGGTACAAGAGCTTTGGGTTCCCCGTATTGACTCTGCAGCTAGTGCTGCGCGTGAGACCAAGTTGCACCCAAGCAACATGCGTCACGTCAGCTCAGAGTGACAATGCTCTATCTTACTCGTGCGGAGTTTACGACTGACATGTATGCTCATGATGCATACTGCCCTCGGACCGCTGTGCTGGATCCAGCAGCTGCTCGCATGGCACGTTGCACCCAATTCCGCCACGATGCATATGTCGTGCTGCGTGGCACGAGTCAAGAGAGCAGATGACTGTTGATGTCGGATAGGACTACTTGGCATTGACAGCAGAGCAAAGCACGGTCTTCTTCCTCTTACTCTGACCTTCTGCCCTTTTATAAAGCACCGAGTGCAATGCGACGACTTGCCCGCAAACTCCATGGTGGAAGGCGGCATCGGGGCCAGACTCCAGCCTCCAGGGAGCGGGATTGGTCTGACTGCAATGGATGGTGGACGTCTGAATACCGTGAATAGCTAGTTACCTGGCCTTGTGGGTCGTGAATTTCTAACTATTCTGGGCTGAGTTTTTTTATGGGCCACATCTAAATCATAACAGTATTTCGGGTACCCGACGGGTACCCGCGGGTAGGAAATAATACCCGCACCCATACCCGCAACACATCGGATCGGTTACGGGTTGTACCCACGGGTAAAAAAATCCACCCGTACCCGCACCCGACGGGTGCAATACCCGTCGGGTACCCGTACCCGTAGGAATAATTGCCATCCCTAGATCCCACCCAGACCTAGCCCATGCCACTGAGCCTATTTGCCCCACGACTTCAATCCTTCACCCCCGCTTGCTGCTCCCGACGCCTTCGACTCCGTCCGCCTCAAGACGTCGCCCATCTCCTACATTAGTCGCCCTAATCATACTTATTATGTCTCTATAAATTCATTTTATAGAAGATCCTTAGAGAATATTTGTGGCCAAATTTTGTAAATCCGACAAAAATTCTATTATTAAAGCATGGAACGTCGAGCGTGGATGTAACATGCCAAGACCCGATCCTATGTACATTCATAATGTTGCAAATTTTATTGAAGCATCCAAGAGACATGCGAAGCTGCAAAAGATAGATGACATATTATGTCCATGTATCGACTGCGAAAATAAGATTGCTTGGACGGATACTATAGTAATCCAATCTCATTTGGTGAAAAGAGGTTTAAAAAAAACTACACAATATGGACAAAGCATGGTGAATTAGATAAAAATGATGTGGATAAAGATGATCAGAGAGGTTCAGATGATGATAATGTTCATATCGATGATGGTAGTGACAATCAAGCTGGTGATGATGATGATGATGAGTTCGATTGTGAGGAGATGTTGCGTCACATTGAACCATATGTATTGACTTCTATGGGAGCAAGCAAAGGTTTAAGTAAAATGGAGACATTGCAGAATGCGGCGACGGAGCTTTTATATGATGAATCAAACGGTTGTGATAAAGAGTTTACTATATTGCGTGCAGTCTTAGAACTACTAAAGTTGAAAGCTACACACAGATGGTCCGATTGTAGTTTCTCTGATCTTTTGAATCTTTTGGCAGAAATTCTTCCAAATCCAAATAAACTGTCCAGAAGCACTTATAAAGCGAAGAAACTTCTTTGCCCGATGGCACTAGGTGTGACAAAAATACACGCTTCTGTGAACCATTGTATTATGTATCGCAAAGAGCATGAGCTTGCAACTAGATGTCCCATTAGTGGTGTCAGTAGATATAAGAAGGACTACAATCACCAGTATGTTACCAATATGAAAAAGACTCAGAAGAATAAGAAGTTTATTATTAGTCCTGAAGGTGACGATGACGATACATCTGGCGATGCAGACGGGAAGAATAAGAGAAAAATTCCTGCCTTGATGATGTGGTACCTTTCGGTAATTGATTGCTTGAAGCGTTTGTTCTCAAACCCTAGGGAGGCTGAACTTATGCGTTGGCATTCCGAGCAACGCAAGAAGAATGAAAAACATATAAGACACCCTGGTGATGCAACGCAGTGGAAAAATTTTGATATTCAGTATCCAGAATTTGCGAAGGAAATCAGAAATGTGAGGTTTGCCTTGGGTATAGACGGAATGAATCCGTTTGGTGAAAAAATGAGCATACACAGCACATGGCCCGAGGTCTTAACAATGTACAACCTACCGACGTGGTTGTGTCAAAAAAGGAAATACATCTTGTTATCTATTCTTATCCCAGGTCCGAAACAACCCCGCATCAAAATTGATGTGTTCTTGGAACCTTTAATGGAAGATATGGCGAAATTGTGGAATGAAGGGGTACGCACATGGGATGAGTACAAGCGGGAGTATTTCACGCTAAGAGCAATGATATTCGTTACCGTGCATGATTATCCCAGACTGTTTACATTATCGGGACAAATGAAAGGGAAGAAAAGTTGTGTTAGGTGCGTGGATAGAACTGGATTTCTATACCTCACTTCATCCAGAAAGACGGTGTACATGAGACACCGACGGTTCTTGACAGATACACACAAGTATAGGAAGATGAAAGAACAATTTGATAACAAAATTGAAAAAGATACTGCATCAAAACCTTACAGTGGAAAACTTGTGTTTGAAATGGTCAAGAACATTCATATTGCTATCGGTAAGGGCAAAAATAGTAAAGGAATTAAGAGAAAGAAAAGTACATCTTCAGATGATACAACTGACATGGCTTTCAAGAAACAATCAATTTTTTTCAAGTATCTTCCGTATTGGAAGAATCTGGAATTTTTCCATAGTATTGATTTGATGCACGTTACAAAGAATGTATTTGACAGCATCATTGGGACCTTGCTGCACATGCCGAGGAAAACAAAGGACGGATTAAATTCACGTACGCACCTAGTAAATCTTTATTTGAGACCAGAGCTTCATCCAGTAGAAAAGGCGAACGGGAAGCATTACCTTCCCCTAGCCAGCTACAACTTGACGCTAGAAGAGAAAAAAACAATTTGCGAATGCTTGCGTGGGATCAAAGTGCCCACGAGTTTCTTATCCAATATCCGCAAACTAGTCTCGATGAAAGACTGGTCTTTATTCGGTTATAATTCTAACGACTGTCACATGATGATGACAATTTCCCTTGCCATTGCAATATGAGTCATCAAACCGGAGCATATAAAAGTTGTCATCACACGTTTGTGTTACTTCTTCAATGCAGTATCGCAAAAGGTGATAGCACGTGAAGATTTAGACTATCTAAAAAAATACATCGTCGAGACAATGTGCAAGCTTGAGATGTGTTTCCCACCATCCTTTTTGGATATGCAAGTACACCTAATCATACATCTTGTTGATCAGATAAAAGCATTGGGCCACTATATTTACATCATATGTTTTCGTTGGAGAGATATTTAGGAGTATTAAAAGGTTATGTGCGGAACCGTGCTCACCCAGAGGGTTCAATTATGGAAGGATACACCACTGAAGAAGTGATTGAGGGTTGCGCTGATTACATCAAAGATGGAAAATCGATAGGTGTGCCTATACCGGTACATGAGGGTAGACTACGTGGGAGAGGCAAAGTGGGTAAGAAAACTTTTATCGTTTAAGATTACAAGAATGTACACCGTGCACATTTTGGTGTACTACAACAGCTCGCAATAGCTGAGTCGTACATCGAGGAACACCAAATTGAGCTTCGTGATAACAACCAATACCGCACAGAGGACTTGATCATGAAAGAGCACAAAAGATGTTTCACTGAATGGTTAATGGACAGAAATATACCATACGAAAACACTATAGAAGAGGCAACAATGAAGAAGTTAGCTTCTGGCCCATCTGCTTTGGTGACATCATGGCAAGCATATGACATCAATGGTTACACATTTTACACTAAAGAAAAAGACAGTCAGAGTGTTGCACAAAATAGTGGTGTTCGTATTGAGTCTTATGATTCACAAGGGCAGAAGACCACATATTTCAGGTCTATAGAGGAAATATGGGAACTCGATTATGGCGAAAGAATGGTAACGCCCGTATTTAAGTGCCAATGGGTCAAACATCCTGATGGTGTGAAAGTGGACAATTACGGGCTGACACTGGTACACTTGAATAAAGTGGGTTATAAAGATGACCTGTGGGTTCTCGCCGATAATGTTGCACAAGTTTTTCATGTTCAGGATCCAGAAACTGAGAAGATGCACGTAGTTGTTTTTGGAAAGCAAAATATTGTTGGGGTTGAGAATGTGGGAGATAATGAAGAGGAATATAATCAGTGTGAAGAGATGTACCTTTTCACCGAACCAGAAAACATCAAGCGCGTAGAGAGAAGCATTAAAAAGAATTTGAAACCCTATCTTCGAGAAGATGTCAATGCTGGAAAAAAATGTATATAGCAATGCGAGATGATATATATTGTATATATTTGTATCTTCTGAAATCAACTTAGAACAATTTTCTATTTTAGCTTTAGATAGCATGTTTTGAACATTATTAAATTCAGCTTCTGTTTCGAGCTCCTGTCAAGCTAATCCCTTCACAGCAAGCTCTTGTAGATGCAAGTAATCCCCGAGACTCATCATTTGGATTGTTAAAAGCTTCAATTGAAGTCTGACGATACTTCCCGTCCATTTGAGGGCTTTTTTGGATAGGACTACACCCAAACAAGCCCTGCAAGATTTCCTTCTCTTCTCTCCATTTTGATAACTTACAAAGATGGTACTTTATCAGTTGTAATGGCTGAATATATTGACTACAAATCAGTACCATATCTCTTAGTGCTTTACACAAGCGACGAAACGTACAACTTCAATCACAAATCTTGTTGTTACCATTTTCATAGGAATTTGACCCTAATCTTTCAAGCATAGATTTATCAATAATTGAAGCTTCCTCATCAGACATGTTAATGGCAGTTACAAGGGAAGGGTGTGTCGAAGGTAACGAAATCTCAACGGGACTGAAGACAAAGAGATGTTGCATATGATTGACAATGTCCAGGTTAGACAACATGAAGCTATGATGACATCCTTCACACTGTTTAACCTGGACATTGCCACTCATATGCAGGATCTCTTTATCTTCAGTCCGATTCAGATTGTGTTAGCTTCGACACATCCTTCACTTATAACTGTCATTAACATGTGTGATAAGGAAGCTTCACTTATTTGATAAATCTATGCTTGAAAGATTAAGGTTAAATCCCTATGAAAGTGTAAAAACAAGATTTGTGATTGAAGTTGTTCGCTTACTCGCTTGTGTGAAGCACTAAGAAAGTGGGTACTGATCTTTAGTCAATATACTTAGGCATTAAAACTGAGAAAGGAGCATCTTCCTATGTTTTCAAATGGACAGGAGGTAAAGAAATCGTTCAAGTGGATGGGAAAATCCTTCCAAGGATCGTCAGGCTTCAAATTGATGCTTTCAACAATTCAAATGATCAGCCACGGGTGTTACTTGCATCTACAACAGCTTGCTGTGCAGGGATTAGCTTGACAGGAGCTTAGCATCATCAGAGGCGGTTGGTAAGTAAAACCCGCCTGAGATAAACATCTTCTCAGGCAGTTATTAAGTACCAACCGTCTATGAAAAATTTAAAAACCGCCTATGAAAAACTGACGCCTATATAAAGACCCCGCAGAGGCACGCTTCTGCCCAGTCCCACATCGCGCCACGAGGTACCTAAGTAAATTCTCATAGTTTCCTTACTATGCATTGCATGCTACCTTTTGCTTTGTATATTTTCATATGCTGCCAGTTTCGTGTGTTGGTATATGGATTGTGTCCTTTTGCATTTGTGTACATATGCGTTTGGACTCAATAATTTGGAAGTTTGGTCTTTTAGATATCTATGTCTCGGGCGTGTAGCCGATTGAATGAGGAGCGCTTGGCGTGGCGCAAGAACCATCCCCATGTATGTACATATGGCACACCGATCGCATGGTTGTATATACATATGTATCTGTAATAGACTGATGAACTTAACTGTAGTTTGTTTTTCCGTCTTGTTTGTTTTTGGTATTTTCAATTTCTCTGCGTAGGGTTTCTCTGCGAAGCCTGAATCGGGAGATTTATTGATGTGGCAGTGCATCGTCCCCGGTAAAGAAGGGGTAAGTCATGAAGAACAAGCACAATATGAGTTTAACCATCGTCCTCCTATTAATAAATTTCTTTTGCAGACTGAATGGGAAGATGGTTACTACCCCCTGACAATCTCCTTCTTTGAGGACTATCCCTTGGTGCCTCCAAGATGCTCCTTTCCAAGTGGGTTCTTCCACCCAAATGTCCATCGTTCGGGAGCCCTCTGCATCAGGATTCTTGATCAAGAGACTGTAAGATAAACCTATTTTGCTCATGTAATTAAAACTTAATTGTTGTCAAACTTATTTGAACCGGTTTCTTATATTGCTTAAATTATATCTCATAGGGGTGGTGCAGTGCTTTTACAATCAAAACTATACTACTTGAAGTTCAGCGTTTGTTGCATCAGCCAAATGTGCCCGATGTTAAAAATGATTGCTATAATCTACTTATCAAGGTTAGATGACACTTTGACTTAGTGACCAATGTAGGTTATTCATTCCTCCTTCGACATTTATTAATTTAGATAATGTCAATATTTTCAGGATCCATCGGAATATAAGAGACGTGTTTGGGAGCAAGCAGGACGATACAATTTAGATTGATCGATGGGAGCTTCATCGTCGATCTACAATGAATGTAGCATGATTTTTTGTTTTCTACTTAACAGGGCGCTTCATCGTCGTTGTTTGCAGCTGTTACAGAGAGAGGCTCACTTAAACTTGTGCTCAGTGTATAAAGATGTTATCTTTGAACAATTGTAAAGCCTCTAATGGTGTATTATCACAATTAAGCCAGCCTCACTGGTGATCGAGCATTTCCTATAATGCATTACTGTACTAGTATCCCCTAATCTGTGTTTTTTTCCTGATACAATTTTCCCTGCAACGACTACATACGATTGTGATAATTGCAACGACTACATCCCTGTAATTTCAATGAAAACCGCTTGTGATAATTGAACAACTACTTACGATTCTTAAACAATGGCCGATGGTGAAAATACATGATCTTCTCAGGCCGTTGTTAATGAAGAACCGCCTGTGAAGTTCATTACATTACAAGCGGTTATTAATTAAGAACCGCCTATGAAGATCATGTATTTACCCAGGCAGTTGTTTCTTAAAATCCGCCTGTGATGTTATTTTATTGCAGGCGGTTCTTAAGTAATAACCGCGTGACAAGATCGAGTATTTACCTAGGCGATTGTTTTTTAAAATCCGCCTGTGTTGTTCTTTCATCACAGGCGGTTATTATATCATTCGTCATCACAGTCACATATTTTTAAGGACCGCCCGTGTTCGAAAAATTGAGGCGCCTGTAAAAATGCTTTTTGTAGTAGTGGTAGGGTTTGATGGCGCCGCGTGTCCAGCGGGCCCCATCCCTCCTCAGGGGCGGGCTTCGACACTGCAATGTGGACCTCAAGACGTGACTCGGCTCCCCCAAAGAGACGAGCTCCTAGGCTTCCACGTGTCCAGTGAGCCGTGATCCCGTTCATCCAAAGGAGTGGGCTCCGGTACCACCACGTTGTCCGAAGCTCCGGGCTGGCCTCCTGCGCGGAGGCAGGCTCCAAAACCCCAACGTGTCCAGCAGTTCCGGACCCCCGACTCCCTTTGGAGTTAGGCTCCAAGGTTGCCACGTGGCCCGCAATGTAAGGTCGGTGTCCCCCGCGGAGGTGGGCTCCGATGCTACCACGCATCGCACAACTTGTCCTGACCAGTAGGTTGCGGGAGCAAATGAGCGGTGTGTCTTGTCCAAGTCAGCCATTGAAGACACGTGCTTTCCCCAGACGCACGACGCGGCACACACCTCGTGTCATGTACTGCTACGTCCAATCACAGAACAGTGAAGGCGCCATAGGCCTACCCCACTCCACCATGTGGGTAGCTTACGGCGACAAGACAGATGGATGGGACATTTTTTGCCATTATTAATGACTATGCATGGCCACTCGCGTCCGACGTGGCAAGATGGCGGGTCTTCAAGCCACGCTCAGAGGCAATTTATGCGAGAAGTCTTAGATCATTAGGATAAGATCGTCTCGAGGCCACCCGTCGGAACCCAGACCCCACTTATAAGGTGTCCCAACTTGTCTATAAAAGGACCGGACTGCCATCGTTATAAAAAATACGCAAATTTGGACTCCACACACACACACACACACACACACACACACACACACACACACACACACACACACACACACACACACACACACACACACACACACACACACACAAGCAATACAAAACCTCACCATAGAGTAGGGTACTATGCTCCGGCGGCCCGAACCACGTAAAAACCACCGTCTCACGATAGTTCCATAACAACGCAACATCACAGGAGAATAAGCCCCGTCGATCAAAGAATCTCCGCGGGCTGCTCTCTAAGCACATTCAGGGGAAGTGTAGCAAGAAAGCATCGACATTTGGTGCACCAGGTAGGGGGCTTTTTCTCTCAAGAATTTTCCGCCTTCACTGCAATGGTGAACATCAGGGATTTGAACGACCCCAGGGGCCATCGCCACACGGCGTATGGTGCCGTGGCCAGATCCCACTCTAGAGTGTGGTCTGGTCCATCGCGCCCCCACACAGCTGCAGTTGGCCAGACCGGCACTACCTGACATATGCCAGCCCAGTTGGCACCTCTAGAGCCGCTGGTTGCATGTCCGGCGAGTGCTCTGGCAACAGCCAGGGCTCTCCTCCACCACCCAACTTCCATCAATGCATCTCAAGGAGCAGCTCAGCAGTGGGTCAACGACATTGACCACCTCGTCGTTGCTACCATCAACTCTCCTTTCAAGGGGAGACGTCACGTGTTGCTATCACGTACGCTGACCATCGACTGCTACACGGCCGACTCCTGCTCCACCAGGTCCACTGGCACTGGCGGGATCCCCATGACCGACCTTAGAACCGAGCTCGACTGCCGCCGAGCAAATGAAGACAACTGCGTCACCATCGAGCGGCAACGGGAGATGCGACGCATCCTTGAGCCTGATTACAATGCTCAAGGGCCTGGGCCTCAGGCATCTACCATGTGGGTTACACCACAGGTAAGTTCTACGCCACCTCCTCCTCTAGAGTACACTAGGGAAACAATTCCCCAGCAGTACATTGTGCAGCATGTTCTGCAATAGCATTCTCTGCAGCACCCATACGTCGTACAGGCTGCACCACAATCGCCGTACGGTGTGCAGCAAACACCCCGGGGTACGCTGCACCATACCCCTCTCCGTTGAAAGCCATCGGAGGGTGCGCAGCCCTGGCTTCAGGCCTTCGCATGGCGGTGTGGCCGCGTAAGTTTCGGCCACATCTGCTAGACAAGTTTGATAGAAGTGTCAAACCCGCCGAGTTCTTGTAGATCTACACCACAACACTCCTTGATGGCGAACTACTTCCTTGTCGCCCTAACCGGCTCGGCCCGGTCATGGATCATGAACCTACCCGAGGGGTCCATAACCTCTTGGGAAGAGCTTTGCCAGCAGTTCATGGCGAACTTCGGCAGCTCCTACACGCATCTCAGCACGGAGCTCGACCTCCATGTCTTGCGACAACGTCGCACGGAGACGTTGCGATCATTCATCCTACGGTTCTCCCAGGTAGGCAACTCCATCCCTAACATCCATAATGCTTCTGTCATAGTGGCATTCTGATAAGGTGTGCAGTATAAGAATATGCTCGAGAATTTAGTCACGCACAATGTGCAAAATGTCTCCGAGCTCTTTTCCATCGCCGATCAGTGCGCTAGGGCTGTAGAAGACCGTGACTGGCACTCACAGCCTGCCTTTTAGGCGAGTAAGGCCGGCCAGCCTGGCGCAGGTGCCAACCCCAGGGTAGCGGCAAAAAGAAGAACAAGAACAAGGGCAATGGACAGAACAAGCTGCTATTGGGGGCACACGTCGCTGCAGTTGCAGCGACTAGTGGTCTCAGGGCGCCACGTCACGACAAGCGCTTGCGACAGCCACCAGCTGGTGGCAACAGCGGCGAGCCATGCCCATTGCACAAGACTAGCAGTCATAGTGCTAGCAACAACATGGAGATCAAGAAGCTCGCAGAGGAATACCAAGAGCGAGCACAGTAGCGCCCTAACGGTGCGCCCTTCTATAGCGGCAAGGCAAGCAGAAGGTCAACCCGCAGGCCGACGAGGACAAGGAGATGGAGTACCAAAAGCCTGAATAGGCCGTCAAGGCAGTTCACTAGGACGAGGACTTTGACTCCAGCAGCGACCACGAGCGTTGCAAGATGCTCCACGTCATCTACGGGTGTCTTGGGATCCCGCATCCCAGAACGCGGTCAAGACCCTACGCCGTGCAGTGGCTTCGATACTTCCTACCCCCACTCCAGCACCACAATATAAGTGGATGGAGACATCGATCGACTTCGATGCCTCCGACTGCCCCAAGAACATGGCGGGAGCCAGGCTCCTGCCCCTCCTCGTCGCTCCCACCATCGCCAACGTCAAGCTCTATCACGTCTTGATCGATGGTGGGGCCGACATCAACCTCATCAGCCCTGCAACCTTCGACAAGGTGCAGATCCCCGTGTCCAAGCTCACCCCCTCAAGCCCGTTCTCGGCGGTGGGATCGGGGAACATCACCCGTGCGGCAACATCCATCTTTGGGTGACCTTCAGAACACTCAAGAACTACAAGACGGAATGCATTCTGTTCGATGTCCTAGAGGTCAGCCTGTAGGATCAAAGAGCACGTGAAAAGCTACCAGAGGGGGGGGGGGTTGAACGGTAGAATTAAACTTTTTTAGCAGAAGCAACGAAAACCCCTCGGTGGAAAATTGATCTGTTAAAAAAACGTGTGTGCATCTCTTTTCAATGCGTTCAACCATGACAAAACTAGTAGAGATTGTAGAGAATCGAGTCACTTATCTAATTCAACAAGAATCACGTGAAAGCACTAAGTAGAACTTGAGTTATGATCAAAAGACTACATGAAGGTCAAACTGTTCTACCAGATTTAAAATCGAATCAGCAATGCTGCAAATAAACTCATGTAGATAAAAATCCTCAAATCCAATGACCGTGAAACTTTTACAGATGATAGACAATTAAGTTTTGAAGACAAAACTTAAAGAATCACATTGATTGAATAAGTAAAACTCGAGTTATGATCAAAACACCGTGGCAAAGTCGTGCTGTCCAGGAACTCAACGAGAAGGACTTGACGAAAACAAGTCGGACGAAAAAGGCACAAAAGCTCCTCTAAATTACAAATTTTATTGATGAAAACATAAGATGAACAGCCCAAAGTTTTCTTACCATGAGCTCTAGCCAATCCAGTCCTAAGTAGGACTCTAATTCTATTTAGTTTCAACCGGAACTTTCTATAAGTGCTCAAGACTCTTCTATACGCAGATAGAAGCAATATTAAGATGTCCAAATACCTTAGGAACATCCTAAACATTCCTAAAACAACTCAACTTCGTGATCCACACAAAATCTAACCAAAACCAACTAAAATCTTTCTATATTTGAGCCATAGCCGACTCAGCCGCAGCCTGGGTCCATAATGCACCCCGTTGGACCTTTATGACCAATTCTTTACGTCCACTTCTCTTCATAACGCCTTGGAACAATGCTGCCACATTCATTTACCCCCTGCACACGTGAAAACAACTTCCACCGATGTCTATGATACCTTCATATGCATTGTTCTTGACCCAACCATGCTGCGTGACCTCCTGATCAATTCAACCACAATTCCTCCCGAACATGGTTGTTGGACCTCATATTCTCCCTATAACTAGTTCAACGGATCCTGTCACCATCCTTGTATTGACCTCAAACAACACCTGCACATGAATAAACAACCAATATTTGCGAGCCCAAGTTCTTGACACGACTCTTCTTAATCCAGAAATCACAACACCATACATGAGCACCTCGCCTAAGCATGTTACAAACCACAGTAATGTTTAACCACAATAATCAGCCATAATACATCAAAAACTTAGTAAAATAATACTAAGCAAACAGCAAGTTCGAAACATTGCAAATAAAAACATAACAGCCGCACAAATATTTCAGCAAATGAATGATCGGATAGTTTAAAGCAGCTGCTATGCAATGTATAAGAAAAGTTCAGACACTACGAAGAATTCACTCATGTGAGTGATGTTCAGACGGTGCAAAACAAACTACACGTGCAATTCACATGCACTACATGTTCGAACACTCCAAACTGGAAAACACGTGCAACTCACATGAGGAAAAGTTTGAACAGTCTGAAGCAAAAAGAACGTGTTGCTTATGTGACTAAAAGTTCATAAAGTACAAAAGGGATTCCCACAAGTTCAGGAAGTCCGAAGTGGGCTTTTCAGCAATATTCAAAACTTTGCGTGTGAACCCCCACTGTTATTTAAATTGCCAATGTATGAAGCACACATATGTCTCACAATCTCTCCTTTGATGAAAGCATTGGCAACACAACTTAAAATCCGAGCATTGACTCATTCACATGAAAAGTTTTAAAGCAAAGTTCTCCCCCTTTTTGAAAACCAAAAAATCAAATGAGAAAGAAATTTAAAAAAAAAATTGCCCCCCCTAGAAGAACGTGTGAAACTTGTGAATTTGCAATGTGTGATATATTTCTCCCCCTATATATATTTCTCCCCCTTTGACAATCTATTCTGCAAGGTTCAAAAGAGAAATTTTAATTGTTATCAGCATATTATGACATATACATGTAAAACAAAGCTCATCCAAGTCATACTATCAAGTCACTTACAGTATCACATCAATTAAATACATAAATTAGTGTAAGCCATGCTAGAGATCAAGTGTAATTTTCAATTTAAGCAAGTCATGATTTCACAATCTTACCTATTTCAAGACCTGAAAGCATGACACTTGTTGCTATTTTTTATTATTTTTAAAGCACTAGATCATATTACATTTGCAAGAGATATATGACGCATCAGCCTTATTCTAACCAACCAAGCCAGGCCTTTGTTATTTGACAATAAGAAGCTTAAGAACATGTTTTATTCATACACAACTTCTTCCAAGTTCATATCTAAGTGCAATGATAAGCCATCTCAAAAGAAGAAGTGAGATGCATGCATATTTCTCTTGATCTTTTTTCATTTTTTTATTTCATCATAAAAGATCAACATGTGGATAGTTGATTGATTATTTTTTCCATGATTAAAAGCACTTGTGAGCATGCAACAAGTTCAAAACAGCAAGTAAGTTCGATCATGACTAGATTTAGTGTAAGGAATTATTCTAATTACTAGTCATGAAAAAAACTATAAAATGTATAACAGGAGTAATGTAGTAAGAACTTTCAGGGTGTAAAAGGAATCACAAAGTCATATCTGTATGAAATACTATGCCCATATTATTTTAAATTCAGATTCTCACATGTTTCAAAAACTCCCCTTCAATTTAAGCCATGAGGATGCATAACCCCTATTTCACTACGAACGAAACAAAAACGAGTGAAATCCAAAGGTTTTGTGAAGATGTCAGCCAATTGTTGTTCGGTATCTACATGTTGAAGCACAATTTTTCCTTTTTCAACATTATCACAGAGAAAGTAATATCTAATGTCAATGTGCTTTGCTCTAGAATATTGCACAAGATTTTTAGCAATGTAAATGGCACTAGTATTATCACAAAACAGTGGAACACTATCTAGATCAATCCCATAGTCCTTAAGTGTTTGAACAATCCAAAGAATTTGTGAGCAAGCGCTAGCAGCAGCTACATATTAAGATTCAGCCGTGGATTGTGCAACAGAACTTTGTTTTCTAGAGGACCAAGCAACAAGAGAATTACCAAGAAAATGACAGGCACCCAAATTACCAAGAAAATCAGCATCCGAAAAAGCTTTCAAAGTAAGGGTTGAGGAAGAAGGAAGAAAATTGCCTAATTCTTGAGTTCCATGTAAGTATCTGAAATTTTTTTTGATGGCTTGATGATGTGAAGCACGTGGGGAAGCTTAAAATCATGCACAAAGACATACACTTAATTGTTTGTCTGGTCTTGATGCTGTGAGGTACAAAAGTGACTCGACCATGCTTTGATACCTTTTTGATCCACGGGTTCATCATTTTCATCAAATTCAAGCGTCATTGCTGTTCCCATTGGTGTCCGAAGAGGCTTGCTTTTGTCCATGTTAAAGCGCTTCAGGAGGTCTTTCGTATACTTTGTCTGATAAACAAAAGTACCCTCCTTGGTTTTCTTGATTTGCAGCCACAAAAAGTACATGAGTTCTCCCATCATACTCATCTCAAATTCTGAACTCATCATAGCTGAAAACTTGGACACAATATCATGAGAAGAACAACAAAAAATAATATCATCCACATACACTTGACTGAATAATGTGTCATCGCCATGATTAAGCACAAAAAAAGTTTTATCAAACTTGCCCATGGTCCCTTCTCATGTAAGAATGTTTTTAACCTATGATACCATGCTCTAGAGGCTTGTTTGAGACTGTACAAGTCTTTGGACAGTTTGTAAACCTGACTAGGAAAATTTGAATTTACAAAACCTGGTGATTGCTTGACATAAACCTCCTCATCTATGTAGCCATTAAGAACAGCACTTTTAACATCCATTTGATATAACTTGAAACTTTTAGATGCAGCAAAAGTGACAAAATCCTTATGGCTTCTAATATAGCAATAAGGGCAAAAGTTTCATCAAAATCTAGACCTTCAACTCGTGTGAAACCTTGAGCAACAAATCTAGCCTTATTCCTAATCACAACCCCATCCTCACTTTGTTTGTTTTTAAACATCCATTTAGTTCCAATTAAAGTGTTACCTTGAGGTGGTGGTACAAGTTTCCAAACATTATTTCTTTCAAAATTTTCTAATTCCCTCTTGCGCCAGCTCCCCACTCTGCCTAGGGCTAAACCCGAAGTGTCGCAGTACCTCCTCGGTGTGGCCCAGAAAGTCATTGACCTTCTGCGCCTCAGCCGCACGGGAAGCTTGGAGGTCTATGACCTCCTGCAGCGCCGCCCTTAGTGCGTTGCCCTGCTTTCGGTGAGCTCGTTCTCCCTGGCGGCCAACTGATGCTCCCGCACATAAGGCCCTAGGCACGACGGTCCACAGCAAGCTCCCAGGCGTCAACGTCGAGCTTGTGCAACACTAGGGCCTGGCACTTTGCCAGGTGTTGCTCCTGATCCCGCACCAAGTTACTTTCATGGAGCTCAACGTCATCAATGTGAGACTGCAGGTTGTCTCAGTCCTCCTCAGTTGGTGCCTTCATCTCGTGGGCTACCACCTCTCGCTCCACAACATCGATCTCTCGATGTTTGAGAGCCTCTTGGAGCTCTTCAAGGGAGCGTAGTCGGGCGTCGGCCGCTTAGTTGGCCGCCTTGGCTTTGGCCAGGATCTTTTGGGATTGGGTGTCCATGGCCTTTGCCAGACCACGCTCCAGCTTCAATGTCTGCTCATCCCTCCAGATCCTCTACTTTGCCTCATCAATCTTGGACACCAATACATGGTTCCAAAGCTCAAAGACATTCGTCTTTCGTCCACAACTTCTCTCACTCCGTAATGAGAGCATGTTGCGCCTGGCAAAGGCTGGTGCCGAGTCGATTATGGAGAGAGGAGTATTGGTTCAGCTGATGCTATGGAGGGCTGCCCGGTGACTGTTCCCCCTGTGGGGAAGGTGGCAAGGCCGCTAGCGCCAAGGACCTCGTCGACAAGGGCCAAGCAAAAGTTGCAGCACCGCCTGGAGCGACGGTGCCGCCCTCGGCCGAGGCACTATCAGCCGGAATTGCAACCTTAGGGGCCGGATCCTCTGCTTGCTGTGCGGGCTCTGACACCACATCCAGGATAGTAGCCTGTGGTAGTTCACCACTTGTGCCAAGTGCAGGTGCCGAAGAGACAGTCTCCTAGGCTCCCTTGGAAGTTGGGGCGCTCCCCACCGCTGCCCCCAGTGGCAAGGGTGTCACGACGGTTGAAGATGACCTGCAGGATGGAGTCATGGTGTAAAATCCCAGTTTTCCTTATTATCAAGTTCTGTACCAGTTGGTTGTCAACCATAGTGAAGATCAATTATGGTTGTACACATAAACTTGATATCATCAGTAATCCTTCTTTTACTCATACTGAAATTTTAGTAACAGAAGGAATGAACTTCACAAATGACCTTAGAATAATTTAGGTGACCTTTATACAAATTTAGGAAGCTATTGAATAAAAATTTCTAGGGAAAATTACTATGCAGTACTAATATATTCAAATTAATTTGAATATAGCACTGTACATTTAGGCCCTGCCAAAATATTCAAATCCGAGGCTATAAATTTTACCATGACCTCATAATATTCCAAATAGACTTCCTACAAAGTTTCTAGATTTTTGAATTCCATTTGCTATTTTATTTGAGAAGCTTAGCAAATTCAAGACATATTTAGAGTTCAAATTTTGAATTCTGTTCAACTTATTTGAACATTAATATTTGAACAAACCATCAAGGTCAGCATGACTTGCTTGACATATTCCCAAAGTTTCACAATTTTTGAAACTCATTTGCTATTTAATTCAGTGACCCCATTGAATTTCATTCAATTTCAAATTCAAATTTTAAATTCAAATGAAACTAGTTCCAATTCGAAATACAATTTCAGAATCAAGTTTCAGATATTTATTTGAGCCTCTCCACAAAAATCTGGATTTTTTGGATTAAGTTTGGTAGGAGAATTGATGTTGCAGAGAAGTGCAGAGGATAAGAACAGTGGGACCCACCAGTCAGTGGCACATCTACAGTGCGTCTCTGCACTCCACAATTTTGACGCTGCCCCGCTCGATACCACACGCATGCAAGCTCCAGCGAGCTGCCTGCTTGCCTGCTCGTTGCACGCCTTAAAGCCCTAGCCGTCGCCACCGCCTCACACCACACCCCTCCCGTCTTCTTCTTTGCTCTGCTTCGCGCCGCCGTCGCACAGCACCGTCGCCTCCGTTCTCCACCGGTGAGAACCTCCTCGGTGCTTTATTTCACTTCAATGCAAACGGCAAATATGAAGCCCAGATTGTGCTCTACCATCCTCAACGATTGGCTCATCGTGTTGTCCCTTGTTTGGCCCTTATTTTGAAGTTCCGTCATTGTCATCGTCGGGCCGCCGAGGACATCACTCTCTGTCCACCGTGGTGCCAGCAGCCTAGGCCGTCTCGCACTTCGACGTCAACAGACGAACTGAGCGCCAGGACACCACCTGGCCCACGGTACAAACGGTTCATAAGCTAATATTTTATCGAGCACGAAATCATCTTTTCCTTTTCGGCATGCTTTATATGCTTTTCCTAGGTTCACCTCGCAATTCGTTTTCTAGGTGTAACTATCGTTTAATCCAGTTACATATTAGTTTGCTATCCTCCTTACGGTTCAGTACGAACAAAAAAACAGAAAGAATCATCGAGGAATGACTATGTTATGCCATTTTTTGTAGCCGCCATGTAAAAACCATCGGCACACCGTCGAACATAGCTTTGCTGGCGATGTCACCCCTTTCTAACCCCCAAATCATCATCCTGGTGCTCCCAGGAACATTCCCGACCTTTTCCCGAGCTTATTACGCCATTTCTGAGTGTTTCCAACGATCGCCGAAACCCTAGCTCCGCCACCGCCATCGCACCGCCGTCTTTGGCCATCGCCGCCTCGATTGGACCCCACCATCGGCTTGCTCTGTCGATTTTATGGTTGAGCGGTCAAGGCGAGGCCAGAAGGAGGTCGACGCAACCTAGTACTCCAAGGCATTCAACCACTTGGCCCAGTATGCTCAGGACCAAGTGAGTACTGAAGATTGGAAGCGTGAATGCTTCTATTGGGGTTTGAACCCCAAGATGAAGGACAAGCTTGCCTTGTTCAACAGTGTCAGCTTCAACAACATTGTGAACGCCGCAATCGTACAAGAGGACGCTAGTAGGGAGCTATTCTCTGACAAGAAGAAAATGAGTGCTCCGCAGAGCAGCGAAGGTGGTGCTCCTGAGAAGTACTGAATGGTGTTTCGATCACCATTCGGCCAGAGGTGACAGCCACCATCGCGACCATCGATGTTTCGGGGTCGCCAATTCAACAATGCTGACTTTCGTCCACAACAACAATAGGGGATGATTCCGCGTGCACCTCCACCTCCATCGCGTGCACCGGGATTCCGTCCTACCTTCCGTGCCGGTCAGACCCCATACACGTGCTTCACGTGTGGTCGTACGGTGTATTTTGCCAAGGACTGCCTGCAAAGCGGAGGACAGTCACCATACACGGGGCAAACCAGCCCCTCAACCAGCCCAAGAAGTCAGCCACCAGAACCGGCAACATCCACCACCTTGCCATTGAGGATGTTCCGGAAGGCGCACCAGTACTCACGGGTACGTTCTCTCTTCTTAGTCATCCCGTAGTCATCCTCTTTGACTCTGGTGCTTCCCACAACTTTATTAGCAATTCTTATGTCAATCAATATCAGTTGCCTATCATTCCCACAAAAACTCCTTATTTAGTTTGTTCTTTGGGTGGGAAAGTAGTAGCAGATGAGATGGTCCATAGAGTACCTCTTAATCTGGGTGGGAACATATACCCTATCTCTCTCATTATTCTGGAACATCAGAAGCTAGATGTCATCTTAGGGATGGCATGGTTGCAATATAACTGTGCTATTATAGACATCCTTCCTCGGAGGATATATGTAAATTCTCATGTCCACCTTCCCCAAGCTCTCACTCTTGAAGAAATTATCCAAGTGACTCCAACTACTTACAACACCGAGACCATTAAACTTGAGAACATTTCGGTGGTATGTGAGTATCCGGATGTATTCCCCGAAGATCTTCCTAGTATGCCACCAGAAAGAGATGTCAAGTTTAAGATTGAACTTCTACCGGGAACAGTGCCGATCTCAAGGAAGCCGTATAAGATGGCACCTAAGGAACTTGCTGAACTGAAAGAGTTGCTGAAGGAACTTTTGGACAAGGGTTTCATTCGTCCAAGTTCATCACCTTGCGGCTGTTCTGCATTGTTCATAGAGAAGAAGGATAACACACTGAGACTATGTGTGGACTATCGTCCATTCAATGGTGTCACAATCAATAATAAGTATCCACTACCACGCATCGATATTCTATTTGATCAATTAGTGGGTGCTAAGGTATTCCCGAAGATGGACCTTCACTCTGGGTATCATCAAATCAGGATTCGACCAGAGGATACACCTAAGACGACATTCTCGACGAGGTGTGGATTGTATGAGTACCTTGTCATGTCCTTTGGATTGACCAATGCTCCGGCTCATTTCATGTATCTCATGAATTCGGTGTTCATGCCGGAATTGGACAAGTTTGTATTGGTCTTCATCGATGACATCCTTGTGTATTCTAAATCCTAAGAAGAACATGCTCAACATTTGCGCATCGTGCTTCAACGATTGCGAAACCACAAGTTGTATGCCAAGTTCAGCAAATGTGAGTTCTGGATCAGCCAAGTGGCATTTCTAGGGCACATCATCTCTGCGGAGGGTATTGTAGTTGATCCAAGCAAGATTAAGTAAGTACTCAAATGGGAGTCTCCAAAGTCTGGACATGAAGTTCGAAGCTTCCTGGGTTTAGCAGGGTATTACCGGAAGTTCATTCCAAGTTTTTCTAAAATAGCTAAACCAATGACGGAACTTCTAAAGAAAGGGAAGAAGTATGTATGGATGAAGGAATGTGAGGAATGTTTTCAAGCATTAGTGAAACACCTCACAACAGCACCGGTATTAGCTCAACCAGACACAACCAAGTCATTTGATGTTTATTGTGATGCATCTAAGATTAGTTTGGGTTGTGTATTGATGCAAGACAGAAGGGTGATCGCTTATGGATCACGGCAGCTTCAGAATCATGAGCAACATTATCCGACTCATGATCTTGAGCTTTCTGCCGTGGTACTTGCATTGAAGATGTGGAAACACTACCTATTCGGCAACCTAGTGCATCTCTATACCGATCACAAAAGCTTGAAGTACATCTTCACCCAGAAGGACTTGAATATGCAATAGCGAAGATGGTTGGAAATGATCAAAGACTATGAGATTGAGATCCACTACCATCCTGGGAAGGCAATTGTAGTTGTAGATGCGCTGAGTCGCAAGTCCCATGTCAATACTCTTCCCATCACCTCGATGGAAGAAGATGAACCGATTCTTTACTTGGTTACATATGGGGCGCTCTACAATCTAGCTCTCATTCCTACCATAAGGGAAGATATTGTAGAGGCTCAGAAGAAAGACAAGGGCATGTCGCACATTCACCAAAGAATGAAGAAGGGGGAGATGAAGTGTTTTCGATGTGACAATGATGGTAGCATCTAGTTCAAAGACCGCATCGTGGTGCCCCGTAATATGGAACTCCAGAAGAAGATATTGGACGCAACTCATTTGTCCAAGTATTTTATTCATCCGGGAAGTAACAAAATGTACCAAGAATTGAAGAAGAAATCTGGTGGTCTCGGATGAAGTGTGAAATAGCGAAGTATATATCAAAATGCGATACATGTTGGCGAGTGAAAGCCGATCATTTGAGGACCGTCAGACAGCTAAAACCTTTAAGCATACCGGCTTGGAAATGGGAGGACATCAACATGGATTTCATTGATGGGTTACCTCTCACCTTTCACAAGCATGACTCGATTTGGGTGATAGTCGACTGACTCACCAAGTCAGCTCACTTTATTCTAGTCAATGTCAAATATGTGGCACGACAATATGCAAGGTTGTCTATTGCCAGGATCCCATGCCTACACGGAGTACCCCACACTATCATATCGTATCGTGGAACCTTCTTCGTTGCTCGATTTTGGGAGCAGCTCCATGCATCTTTGGGTACCAAGTTGATTCGAAGCTCAGCTTACCATCGACAGACTGATGGTCAAACAGAACGAGTAAGCCAAGTGCTAGAGGATATGCTCTGCGTTTGTGCCATTCACCATGGTAAGAATTGGGATGATCATCTACCATTGGCGGAGTTTCCATACAACAATGGTTATCAGGCTAGCATCCATATGGCCCCATATGAAGCTCTTTATTGCCGGAAGTGCCGCACACCTTTGAACTGGTGTGAATCCGGTGAACGAGTGATATATGGTATCGACTCGGTGAATGAAGCCGAAGAACGAGTACGAGTTATTCAAGCCAACCTCAAGGCTGCTCAGTCTCGTTAGAAAAGCTATGCGTACAAACGACGTCGACCCCTTCACTTTGATGTCAGGGATAACGTTTATATTCGTGTATCCCCAATGAAAGGGATTCATCGCTTCAGAGTAAAAGGGAAGCTAGCTCCATGTTTCATTGGGTCGTTCGCAAAAATTGAACAATGCGAACCTCTAGCCTATCGGCTAGAGCTGCCAGCGTCGCTTTCAGGGGTCCACAATGTGTTTCACATTTCGCAGTTGCCGAAATGTCTCAAGGTCCCAGCTGACGTCCGTATGGAGGATTTGGAAGCTCTCCAACCAGATCTTACTTACTCTGAGCATCCAACCCAAATAATCGATGAGAAGACTCGCACCACAAAAAGCCACACCTTGCATTTCTACAAGCTCTTGTGGGGCAACCACACAGCTGAAGAAGCAACGTGGGAAAGCGAGGAATATCTTAGAACAATCTATCCGGACTTGTTAGCGACATATGTTCGTTAGGTCTTTTTCTTTTATCCATCCTTTTGTAATATCACGATGAGATTCTTTTAAGGGGGGAGGAATGTAAAATCCCAGTTTTCCTTATTATCAAGTTCTGTACTAGTTGGTTGTCAACCATAGTGAAAATAAATTATGGTTGTACACATGAACTTGATATCATCAATAATCTTTCTTTTACTCATACTGAAATTTTAGTAACAGAAGGAATGAACTTCACAAATGACCTTAGAATAATTTAAGTGACATTTCTACAAATTTAGGAAGCTATTGAATAAAAATTTCTAGGGCAAATTACTATGCGGTACTAATATATTCAAATTAATTTGAATATAGCACTCTACATTTACGCCATGCCAAAATATTCAAACGAGGCTATAAATTTTTCTGTGACCTCATAATATTCCAAATAGACTTCCTTCCAAGTTTCAAGATTTTGGAATTCCATTTTGCTATTTTATTTGAGACGCTTAGCAAATTTGAGCCATATTTCTAGTTCAAATTTTGAATTCTGTTTAACTTATTTGAACATTATGATTTGAACACACCATGAGGGTCAGCATCACTTGCTTGACTTATGCCCAAAGTTTCATAATTTTTGAAACTCATTTGCTATTTAATTCAGTGACCCCATTGAATTTCATTCAATTTCAAATTCAAATTTGAAATTCAAATGAAACTTGTTCCAATTCGAAATCCAATTTCAGAATCAAGTTCCATATATTTATTTGAGCCTCTCCACAAAAATCTGGAATTTTTGGATCAAGTTTGGAGAGGAGGGATCTAGAAGGCGCTACAGGCTCGATCCTCGCTATCGGTCCTCTCATTGTCTTCATCTTCAGACTGAGGAGGAGAAGTAGCACTACACGAATCTCGACGATTTGCGATGGCCAGGACCGTCCCAAATAAGCTAGAAACCGTCGCAAATAAGCTATTTGCGACGGCTTTCCTTATTTGCGGTGGCTTTTGGCTGTCACAAATAATATGTCGCAAATAAGCTTATTTGCGACAGCCACCGTCGCAAATAAGCTTATTTGCGACGGTCGGCAGTAGCCGTCGTAAATTATTGCCAGGGGGCCGGTGGGCCCCACAGGGCTAGTTGCGACGGCCTGGCTATCGCAATTAAGAACCTATTTGCGATGGCCAGGCCATCGCAAATAAGGTCAGCCGATGGGTCCCACGCAGTCAACAGACAGGGCCCACGCGGCCTTTTGCGACGGCCTTGCCGTCGCAAATAGGGCCTTAATTGCGACGGCCTGGCTGTCGCAAATAACAGAGGCTTAATTGCGACTTCCTAGGACCTTATTTGCGACGGTACTGTATAATAAGCCATCGCAAATAAGGTTTTTTATTAAAAAAATAGAAAATACTACCCGGCTCGATGGCCAGAATCACACAACAGGCAATATATAACAAACAGTCACATAAACATCATAACAGTCTCAAAACACATCACAACACATCGTCGAAACATGGCATCACTATCAAAAAATCAAACAAGGGCTCACTCGCCCGTCTGACCTCCGTAGCCACCTCTGAAGCCACCTCCGAAGTCGAAGTCGTCGTCGCGCCTCATTCCAGGTGGCGGTAGTGACGACGACGGAGTTTGTGCAGCCATCGCAGATCCCTGCAATTAATGAAACTTAGAGTTAGAATATAAATGCATCAACATCTCTCCCTCCCTCTCCCTCTATCTCCATCTAGACCCCCTCTCTTCCTCTCTTCTTTTATTCCTCTCTCTCTATCTCTCTATTGCTATCATTTTCCCTCTATCTTCCTGCCTCTATCTCATTCTACATCTCGTTTTCTCTCTCTCCCTCTCCTATCTCCAATCTCCCCCTCCCTTGTCATTCCTCTCCCACTCTATCTAACTATCTCTCACTCTTTCTTCTATCTCTCTCTTTCTTCCATCTCAATACTTTTCTTCTATCTAACTATCTCCTCTCTCTTCTATCTAAATCCTTTTTTCTCTATATTACTCCCTCTTCTAACTTCATCTCTCACTCTATCTATCTTTCACTGTCACTCCATTTCCTCGTTTTATTTTGGTTAAGTTGAGTTAAAACTAGAATTGTTAAGTTAACATAGAAAATTACCTGACCTGCAGAAGAAGGATTACCAGACCTTGCGCCCGAGCCATGACCTGTCATTGCAAAACATTAAATGTTACCTATTAGTAAGTTATTTACGCTAAATTGATGAGAACTTTAGTTTTTATTTTGTTACCTCCATTGCTTTTCGCATCAGGGCCAACGCTGCTGTCTGGGAATGGATTGTGGCCTCCATCGCGATCCTTTGGCAGTCTGCCTCCTCCTGTCGCCTGAGGTTCTCTTCTACAGTTTGTCGGAGGGACTGCATCTCAATGTCCCTCTGCGAGACGTGATGACCTGCCATGCCCACCGAAGAAGCCTGCGTGGAGCTGCCTCTCGCAGCTCTACCCGCCCGCAAGTCGACAACTCCGTCGAGTATGGCGAGCCTATAAAAAAAGAGAGTCACTAATATGAAATTGAAATATCTTGAATACTTTGAATTGAAAATGATAAAATGACTTATAAACTCACCTTCCATGTGCTTTCCCACCTCCGCTTGCATACGCGACTTGAGGATCGATTGGTTCATGTTCCCAATCGTAATCTTCGACGTGTATCTTCCTGGCCTCCTCCACGTACTTAGCCTGCAAAACAAGGAAACCGTGTAAGTTCAACAATATATATAGTTATATTTAATATAAATGATTTCTAAACTTACCAATCGCTCGGCTGCAGCGTGACTGCACTCCTGAGGCTGAGAAGGGTTCGTGTGACCTCTCTTCCAAATCTCAGCAGGGGTCGGTGAAACCCCCATCTCGCGCTCATGTCAAATTGTGTTAGTACGAACATTATATTATGAATATATAAACATAAGTTACATACATTTACCATGCGTTTAGCTAAATGTAAGTGGTTATCTTGGCCGTGGCTGCTCTTCCCCTCAACCCCTCTGCACTCTCGAGCCTTCCCAGACTTAGCCTTAAACTCATCGCTAGCCCAGTAGCAACAAAGGGCCCGAAATGCATCGGCCCGACCCTGCAACCAGCTCATGTGGCCCTGCACATAGCCGTAAGTCGTTAAAAATACCATCGAGGAAAGTATCAGAAAAAATACTTAACACACCCCACGTACCTGCGTGTACTCCTCCTCCTTCAGGTGCCTCTCACTCTCTTGCCAGAAGTGTAGCATGTGGTGCTGGTTCACCTTCAAGTGCTAATTAATAATTTGAACATGGGCATTCGACAAATCTTGTTGAAGCGCCTTGGTGGCGTTGAAGTGAAACACTCTCCTCGCATCCTCAACCATGCGAGGGTCGTTTGGGTCCTCTAAAATATACCTTGCCCGTGATAAAGAATATATTGAAGAGATGTTCATTAAAAGAGTTTAAGAGTTAGAACATAGAAACTATTTGTAACATACTTACCATAAAATCGGCCCATACAGCCACCTGAAGATTGCTGGCTCCTGCTGATGGACGCGTGCGTTGTCCTCCCACGAAAGAGCAGACATCCCGTCGTTGACCCCGGGATTGTGCAAACGCACTAAGGACTCGAGGACACCATTCTTTGGTGTCTCTCACCGGTGAAAGACATGTCATCCCAAACTCTGAAAGATATTTATTGATTCATTACTTAAGTAATCAAAAGAAACTAAAATTGAACACTATAATTTTTATTACCTGTCTCCGACTGGACGAATCACGATCCTCTGTGAAGGGACCGCAGGAGGACTGACAAAGTGAGTCCTCCTCATCCTCCGCTTCTGCTGGGGTGCCACGTCTGGTGACCCAGACAGCTCATCACCAGCCTAGTCAAAGGCCTTAGGAACAGAAGAATCGCCAGTCGAGGGCTGGCTGGCCGAGGTCAACTAGCACCGCAGCCTCTAACTCAGCTAGTGAGGACTACAACATTCAAATGATTCGTCAGTAAGTTTAATGTGAAATTGAATTTAAAGAATATGTCAAAAACGAGTGAAATTTACCTGTGACGAAGCTCTAGAGCTGCTCAGAACGTGCCCCAGCGGCTGAGAGCGTCTGCTCCTAGTCGACGAGGCCCCCTCATCAGCGGCACCTTCTTACCCTTATTTGACGCCATCATGTTTTCATAGATAATCAGTAAATATGTAAATAGATATATAAAATTAATGTTACTATCTTTAAGAAAACATTCTTTGTAATCACTTTCAAAATTCATCAACATTATTATCATGTGCCCTACTCCTTAAACCAGCCCAACGATCTTCCATCGTGGCCTGTTCTAATTTCCGTTTTCGCATATCATCTGCCTCTACATCTTCAATGTCTTCAACATCTCCAACTAATTGATCGAGTTCTGCACCAAGATCGACGATAAAAGTGTCTAGCAACTCTTCTTCTTGGTACACTTCTTCAATGTCTTCGCTATCATGGTAACATCATCCCCAGGAGTATATAACCGCTCATGAGGATTCACCTTATATACCACCCACCAAGCACTGAGCTTCGTGCATGGATAAGGTAGATAATACACTTGTTCCACTTGATGTGCAAGAACAAATGTATCGTAACCTCGTAGTCGGTCCTTATGTTTCACTTCCACCATTCCAAATTGGTTTTCTCGAGTTCCATGAGTGCGATCAAACCAATCACAGTCAAAGAAGACAACTCGAAGGGTCTTATTTCTGGTAAAAGTAAATTCAAGTATTTTGTTAATGATTCCATAATAATCGTTTAAATTCCCTTGCGTGTCCATTGCTCTCATCACAACACCGGAATTTGATGTTGCCGCGAGAGGACGAAGAGCTTCAAAATGAGTTGTACGGAATCAAAAGCAATTTATGTCATATCGACCATAGCTTCTAACATTCACCAATCCATAAGATAGCTGCCGCAAATCTTCATGGACATTGTGAGTCCGACACTGTCAAAAATGATCATAAGTGAAAATAATATTTCTTTAATAATAGTAACTTATAATACATAGAAGACAAGAGAGTATTATGTAATCTCGAAACCAGGATAGGAAACTCGGTCCTCCATTTATTCCTTCTTTTCACATCCCTTCTACTTGTTTGGCCATAGGTTGATGCCTATGTGGCCAACATTGTCTGTTGAACTCGCTGAACGTGAAAAAACATCTTTTAGAATACATGTGTCGCAAAATATGTTGATTAGCATAAATGTAGGACAAACACTTACTCGAAGTATTCCTGCATGCCTTCTATATTTGCGTACATGTAGAGTAAAGCAACAGTCCTGTCATGTTCGGATAGTACGTAGGTCATGTAGCTACCAACGGTGGTGCCTCTCATTTGAAAAATGGAAAGGTCTCTTAAATGGGGTGTTTCGTCCACATTGTACCGCATCGCCGAAGTATTGATATTGTTTTGTTCCGCAATGTAGACACTTAAAAAGTATCCTACTTCCTTAAGAGCATATGCTTCAGCGATGCACCCTTCCACCCTTGCCCTGTTGCCATCCAATGGTTTTAGATATTGTAGCGCTATTTCAATGTGATACATCAACCTTTATTGCACAGGACCGCCAACTTTAGCTTCGAATGGAAGATGGATAAGCAGATTTTGCATTAGATTGAAGAAACCCGGTGGAAATTTTTTTTCCATCTTACATAAAAGTATGGGTATCTACTTCTCTAACTTATCCATCATCCAGATCTTGATTTCTTTAGCACAAAGTTGTCTATAGAAATAGCTGAGCTCGGCTAAAACCTTCCACACCGCATCATCTAGATAGCCTCGAAACATAACTGGTAAGAGTCCTTCCATTATAATGTAATAATCTTGACTCTTCAACCCAGTGAGGTTTCCTGTGTTCAAATTTACGACTCGTTTCAGGCTAGCTGCGTAACCATAAGGGAATTTCAAAGTTTCCATCCATTTCATAATTTCTTTCTTTTCTTTCGATCGAAGACAGAAAGAAGCACGTGGCTTCCCACCACTTTCTGAGATTTCAAGAGTTGGACGGTGACAAATGTCTAACAAATCTAGTCTAGCTTTCTAATTGTCTTTCATTTTGCTAGGCATATCCATGCAAGTGCTTATGATACCTTCGCTAATGTTACGCTCCTGATGCATGAGATCAATGTTGTGCATTAGAATCAACGACTTCACATATGGTAGCTCCCAAAGTCCACATATGTGAGTCCAATTGTGTTCCTCTCCATAACCTACAAAATATCCAGGACGACCTTCATCAGGCACCAGTTTGTCCAACATATCAGAAATTTCTGACCCGTTGAGACGCTTCGGTGGTCCTTTAGTGACAACAGTGTTATTTCGAAAGACATGCCTCTGCTGCCTAAATATGTGATTCGAGGGTAGCTAACGTCTGTGACAATCGAAGTAAGATATTTTTCCTCCATGAGTTAGTAGAAAGCAATCTGTGTCTGAAGCACATATCGGACACGTCGAACGACCGTGAGTGCTCCATCCGGAAAACATGTCGTATGCCGGCAAATCATGGACGGACCACAAATAAGCAACTCAAAGGTTGAATTTATGCTTCTTGTAACTGTCGTACGCTTCACCTCCTGTCCATAAGACTTTCAATTCTTCGATTAGCGGTTTTAACATCACGTTCAGACGTGACCTGAGATGATCAGGTCTAGGTACAATGAGGCTGAGAAACATGAACTTGTTCTTTGTACAAAAAGCAGGTGGCGGGTTGTACAGAATGACAAAGATGGGCCAACAGGAGTATGGCGTGACGTTCGTACTGAATGGTGAGAATTCGTCTGTCGCTAATCTGATGTGAACATTCCTTGCATCACGAGAAAAGTCTGCATTGAAACGGTCTAGCGCCTTCCATCCATCACCGTCGGACGGATGCATCAAGAATTCTTTGTTCTCACGTTTACCTTCTTGGTGCCATCTCATGTGTCTTGCTGTTCTTTTTGAAAGAGACAACCGCTTCAACCGAGGTGTCACAAGCAAGTAACGAAGCTACTTATGTGCGACATCTGTCATCACATTATCGCCATCGTCATTAACAACTTCGACATACCTCGGTTTACCACATTTCAAGCACATCTTCTCATTGGTGTGCTCTTTCTAGAATAGCATGCAGTTGTCTGGGCAAACATCGATTTCCTCATACTTCATATCGAGACCAGATATATTGATCTTTGACTCATACATATCTGGTGGAGCTTTGTGAGGTTGTGGAAGGATATCGCAGATCAATTTCATGAGATCATTGTAGCAGTTGATGGAAAAAAGTACTTGGACTTAATTGCCATAAATCTGGTCAAGAAAGAAAGTACCGTGTGTTCATGCAACGGCTTTTGTGACTCCTTCAGCTCCTCGAAGAACTTCTCTGCCTCATTTGTGAGAAGATCCTCCGCTTCCAGAGCTTCTAGCATCTCATCCATCCTATCAACCTCTGTTATATCATCATCCTCATCCACTTCTGCTATAACTTGAGAATTAGTCTTGTGGTGAAAGGTCCACACTTAATAATGTGGAGTGAAACCGTTTCGACATAAGTGAAACGAAAGCTCCCATCTTCTCAAAAACTTGGTATTCCGACATTTTGTACATGGGCACCGCACCGTATCTTCTGTTGACAACGAAAATGCCTGATCAAAAAAATTATCTAACTTGATGTACCACTCATGCGAGTGACCACCCGTTCTACTCTTCCAGCCAGTATGCATCCAACTGCGGTCTTCACCCATGTTTGGCTCTACAGTTTAACGCGAAAGAAATTTGTCGTTAATGTATACAGTACCACCTTGACGCATACGGTACCACTACAATGGTCTACACGGCACGATCACACTTATTTTGTGTTGTGCCCTTTCGGTTTGGTCACTTAACCCTAACGATTCATCAATATTTGATTATCATCCGTCTCACAAATCACAAAATTTCGGCAGCATAACGCCGCCTATTTAACACTACACCCCCCTATCCGGTGTAGTTCTTAAAGTACAAAGGGGGGCAACTGGTTAGCTAGGAAACCTGTTGCCTTATGGATGTTGCGAGTCAGGGACACATACTCGCAACATACGTTTTTGGAGTTTTCATCGTCTTATAAGTCTTCCGGGTTGCTAATTTTCATTTTGAAGTCATTTAAGAGAGAGGAAAGAACTAGAGAAAGAGTGAGAGGAAAGTTGGTCTTAGATGACAACTCCACATCCATTTCCACCGTCCACGCAATCGCGGGTCATTGACATCTTACCAACCCGTTCGCTTCCCTGTTGACTTGACGCATACGGTACCACTACAATGGTCTACATGGCATGATCACACTTATTGCGTGTCGTGCCCTTACGGGTTGGTCAGAGCCGGCCCAACACCCCTTTATTTACATATATTAACTTGTCACTCAAAAAAATTAATATCAATGCACGGGTGTCCAAAATATTATATGAATGCACTAAAGTCCAAACATACGCTAAATAGAATAGAAATTCAGGATGATAGACAAAGCCATAGAGTTACAAATATTGTTTATGTGTACATGTTAATTTAGAAGGAAGACACAGAAAGGCAACATATAGTTTTTAAAATATAGCGGAATAGAGTCACAATATCGATCAGTGTACAAGTTAATTCATAAGCAGAATTCCCATATAGGTTAATACTTGCATCTCATAAAGTTTCTTTTTACAGTTATAATGCTAAATCTAATACAAGACAACATATAAAGAACAATATGCACTGGTTTGTAACAATGAAAGATAGCCTAAAAATCCAATTATGCATTTACTACAAAATCTGAAGAAAAAACATATTAGCCACAATGGACAAGTGTGAAATCACAAGTGTAATACAAGACAACATATAAAGCATATACAATTATGCAAGACAAAAAACATATTAGCCAAAAAGATAGCCTAAAAATCCAATTATGCTAAATATAATACAAGACAACATATAAAGCACAAGTGTAAAATTTTGCATACTGCACAATGGATAATTAGCCACAATGTGAAAAAAATTCGAGTAAACCTAATACCTAACGGGACGGGGGCAGGCGCAGCAGGGGCCGGGGGCGCGACGGTGCCGGGGGCGGCGAGGGCGCGACCGGAGCTAGGGCGGCAGGCCGGTGGCAGGGTGGTGCGATGGGGCCGGGAGAGGCGGTGGCGCGGCGGGGTTGGGGGAGGCGGGGGCGCGATGGGGCCACGGGAGGCGTGGGCACGGCGGGCCGCGGTGGGAGCGGGGGCGGCGGGCCGGCGGCGGAAGCGATGGCGGGGGTGCGGAAGGGCAGCGGCAGGCGCGGCGGCGTATGTATGGGTGCTCAAAGAGAATGAGGTCTCGAGCTCCGACGCGACCGATATTAGCACTAATTTGCGACGGCTTCCTTAATTGCGATGGACCTAACTTATGGCCGTTGCAATTAACTTTATTTGCGACGGTACTTTTTGCAGCCGTCGCAAATAAGTCTTTATTTGCGACAGTTACTTTATTTGCGATGGCCCTAGGGTTGGCCGTCGCAAATAAACCCTTATTTGCGACTGTTGTCGATGGAGCCGTCGCAAATAAGCTTTTATTTGGGACGGCTAGATTATTTGCGACGGCCAGGGACGGGCCGTCGCAATTTAAGTTATTTGCGACGGCCGTCCGTCGCAAATAAATCTAGCCGTCGCAAATGATCACGTTTTCTGTAGTGTAGCGGATCCACTCGAAGTGCCCCCAACACCAAAATAGGCGAGCTCAGAAGGAGATAAAGGTGGAAGCTCAGAGAAGTCTGAAGCCAAGTCATCATGGATAATGGGAGATCCAACAGGCTCGATGTCCAACTTCTGACAAATATTCTCGACATTTTCCTGCACATACTTCATGTCTGCCTTCCTTGCCTTGCTCAACTTATGAAGCTTCACTTCAACCTTTTTGCAGGAGCCAAAGATGGTGGCCAAGTACTTCAAAATACCACTTGGAGACCCCTTCTTGGAAGTAGTAGCTCCTGAGCTTGATGGGGTCTTGCTTCAGCTTGGGCCCCTCCTAGGAGCTTTCTCACTAGATAATGGGATGGAGCAGTGGTAGGCACAGATTGAGATGACTTCAGAGGCCTCAAAGTTGTTTGCTCAACATCCCTCACAAACTCGATTCTTGTGACCTTTTCTATCATAAACATGATATAAGGCGCATAGCCACAGGAACGGTTAGGGGTGCAAGAGATGTTCACCATGTCGTTCCAGATATAGTCAAAGACATCTAACTTCCTGTTCTTGCTTATCACCTTCATCAGTGTCCTTACGTAACCTTGAACACTTCCTGCATCTCCATCTTTTGGAGCTATTGTCTTCCTCAACACCCTGTTGAGACCAATGAAGAAGGGCTTCATGTTCATGGTTGATGGAGGGTTGTACTCCGGGATGCCAATGTTGTGGATGATGAGCTCATTGTTGCTAATGTCTTTCGGGTGAAGCAATCTCCCAAACTTATCATAGGTCACGAGGTACTTGGATCCGTGAGTCATCCATGTCACCTCTCCTATTCATCACTAGAAAAATAGCAGGTAGCATAAAACTGAGAAATGACTTCATCATTCCAGTTGTATCTGAAGGCAAACAAATCCTTCAAACCATGCCTCGCCACAACTGCAACCACATCATCAAAGGCTGGGCAACTCTTTCTCCCAATGTGGCTCCAATCAATCCATTGGTCGCGGACCACCAGAGTCTTCATTGTGAGATACATAGAACTATAGTAGTCCGTATGGAAGTTGCTCTAGAACCTTGCATCAGCTGCCTTTCTGTAACTGCTATAACAGTCAATCGTCCTAAGCTTTGAAGCCACATCACTTCCTTTGCCATTGAATCTTTATTCAGAGGCGTCCCTGTTCTCCTATCTTGGAGCACTCATCTGAAGAGGGCCTATCGGTCTGGTGGCCATCCCTTTCCCTTTGCCCTTCGCTTGGCGAGGAGCTGCCGAGCTTGGGCCAGCTGCATCCTTTCCTTTGGATGTTGTCTTCTTGGCCACGACCTTTCGCCGCACCTGAGGAGGAGTGGGCGACAGGTCAGCAGCACGGTTTTGACTCTTTTTGCTTTGGTCCGTCGAGGACCGAAGCAATGACTCTTGGTCCATATCGGTCTCATAGTCAGAGATCTAATCATTGGAGCTCGACATGGTCCCGACAAGAGGATTATCCAATACATGGATGAGGATTGATGGCAAGGCAATGCATTATGTTGTTCAAATTTATGGTTGAGTTCAGTTAGAAATCGGACTTGTCCGGTGCTCAAGTGCAGACTAGTTTGGAGTAACGGACTTGTCCGTACTGAGACCGGACTAGTCCGGTGTTCAACTGCTCAAACTCTAACTAGCAAATCAACAGAGTCTCTCAATGCAAAAATAGCTCAAGGTAGATGTAATACAACAAGGAGTCAACTTGTGGCGCTAAGAAACTTGGTCCACAACACAAGAAATCAAAGATTCTATGGTTTTGGAGAAAGTTTCCCAAAATCCTTCAATTCTTGAGGTTGGAGGAGTTGTTTTTGTGGACTAGTCTGTGGACCTCAATCCCCTTGTGATGAAGATCGTTTTACATGGAGACTTGAAGAGATTTGATGGAGAAATCGGCAAATCACCTCGGGGGCACTCAAGTGAGGAGAGAGAATGTGAGGAACATTGTAAGGATGAAGGAGATTAGGGTTTGGCGGTGTGATGCCCGGTTCCGAAAAATGAACCAAGCTAACACATATGTCTGCCCAGGATGTTCATCACACATACACGAGTGCATTCACAAAAGAGTATACAAAAAATTACCACAGAACAAGATTAATTAACCAAATTTTATTACACAAACCATATTATCCTTGAATACAAACTCTAATGAATATTAATGACAAGTTCAACTAATGCAGCGGAAATAAACTAATTAAGCGACTAAGCAAACTAAGCATAAGGGATAGCGCAGCTCCAAAACACCACAGGCAAAGCTGACGGTAGACACGGCCTAGAACTCCGCATTATCGCCATTAAACTCCCAATCCTGACCTGCAACTGTTGGGGGGGTTGCAAGAGTGAGTACATGTCGTACTCAGCAAGTGTGGAAAGTATGACATGTGGCTGATTCAAATGACGACAATAATAATGGTTAAGTGCTGAAAAGTACATTAAAACATTTGAAAAGCAATATATTATATGTATGTGAAGTAAACCTATCATCATCATAAGTAATATCATAACACCAATCTGAATTCACTACCACCATCAATAATTCCAGATTTCACCATTGCCAACAACCATATTCAATACCAGAAATAAATCCATAACCAACCATAACCATAATACCAACCATAACCATCCAAAATATCATCCCAATACTAAGTTCTCTCTAATCATGGAAGTTGTCCAGGTGCCCATAACCGGGAGCAAGGCTATCATGATAGTTTTTATTAGACACACTCTGCAGAGTTTGTACCGCTTTACCCACGTGTTTGTGATTTCATCACCTTTCAATGACTAGAACCTCTATTATGCCGTCTCACACTTCCATCGGTGTGTGGCCAAGAGATCACAAAATAGCCTTTACAAAGGGATTACTAGCCTATTTATACCCCACTGAGGTTTCACCAGTGGTGATGTCTCCAACAGAGCACATCTTCAACCAAGGGCCCCCTCTTGAGCCATTCGGATCACAGGGTAGTCCCACACATCATCAACAAACCCAATCTGACTACCCCTTCCCCGAGCATCCACAATGGTCCAAATAGCACTGGCAAAGCCCTAATTAATCAGCTACGCCACACCCATACTTGGCCTTGTGGTGGCACTGTAGTCCTGGCTTATTCTCGCATGAACCGGTCCTTAGGTCTAAAGCAAGCAAACCACCATAACATCCAACCCATCCACATACCAGGTTTTCTTAGATCACCCATTACCATATCATACTTAACCAGATCACATTAACCAAAATATCATTAATGCATAATTATATGTGTAGTGTTGTTTCCCATCCCAATTAATTAAGCGAAGCAAAAGGGTAAAAACCCTTCCCGACTCTCTACCATAAATTCCAGGTGACAAGGATGGTCAAACAAAGCTAGTAAACTTCCTACAATAGGATTTCTTATCAAAAAAACACAAGCATGCAGTTTACAGACAAAACATTTATTTTAAAACAGGATCAATATGCTTCAAGGACACTTGCCATGCTCTTGCGGTTGATTAGGGTCAAAGCCTTCAAACTCTTGGTGCTGTAGATCCTCCGCGGCACTCTCTAGCGCAAATCCGTCTAATCCACACAATAAACATACAAGACAAGAACACAATCAAAGAGTGCACAAATATTACTCTATATGTCATGACATGCATGATTGATGCAAATGCAAGGTAGAACTTGTTACTTGATTGCTTTTAATGATCACTAACTAGTTCTAATAGCTTTTAATAAGTTTATACAGGTTTGGAGTTGATTAGTCAAACTTTAGAATCAATTCAACACAATTTAGCTAGGAAGACCGGACTAGTCCGCCAGGGACCGGACAAGTCCGCCTTTTACGAGATCGGCAGATTAGGGTTTTCTATATCGACGTGAATTTAGAGATTAGGTGTTGAATTCATGTAAGGAAAAGATAATAGAAGGTATAATAGGTGTTTATAACTCCAATGAATCAAGAAACTTGGAGGTAACACTTGGATCTTGGTGATCTAGGGTTGGGGATGAACATGGAGATGAATTGGTGATGAAGAACGAAGACTTGGTGGAGATCTTGATCCTCTTTCGTTTCCTCCTCTTCTTCTTCTTGCTTGCAATCTTCTCCTCCCTCCTTGATGGTGGATCTCCACGAACTAGGGTTTGGGTGGGGTGGAAAAGTGGCAAATAGATGTCAAGCTAAGGGTGAGATTGTTTATATAGAAGTGGAGGCTAGGGTTAGATGGATTTCGAGTTTGGGATAAGTAGAGGCCGGTTTAGAGTCCCACATGGGATCTAAAAGAGTTAGGCACGACGTCCCTAGGCCCACTTAACATGAAACCCATGAAACAAGTCGTAAAACAAAAGATAAATTCGGAGTCGCGAAATATCGTTCATGTCCGGAAAGGACCGGACTAGTCCGAAGTCATCCAGAGAGAAAATCGGACAAGTCTGGCAAAAAATCGGACAAGTCCGACTTTAAACAGAGAGGAAATCGGACAAGTCCACTGGAACACCGGACTAGTCCGGAAAAGTCCAGGGACTAAGCAAATTTTCAAGGATTCATGGAATATCGGACTAGTACGCACAAAATCGGACAAGTACGAAAGTTTCCAGAGGAAAAATCGGACTAGTTCGCAGCAAAAACGGACAAGTCCATTTTTAGTCAGAGACAAATCTGACTAGTCCTCAGTAAAATCGGACTAGTCTGCACTTTCCTGCATTTTAAGTGCGATTTTGTTCCAAATCAATTTTAAATGCTCCAAATCAATTGTAAACTCGTTCCTCTTTATGTGGGTTAATGTTAAACATGTATATGAGTGCATGCAAGGCATGATGCATGAAAATGAGGGTGTTACAAACCTACCCCCCCTTAAAATGAATCTCGCCCTCGAGATTCGATGCAAAAGAGAAGAGATAGGGAAATTCCTTCCAGATATCATCCTCCAATTCCCACGTCGCTTCTTTTTCTGTGTGGTGCTTCCATTGAACTTTACACCATCTAATAACCTTGTTCCTTGTGACCATCTCCATAGTTTCCAAGATTTTGACCGGTTGTTCGGCATAAGTCAAATATTCCTCTAGTTCCAATTCTTCCATTGGCACTTGTTCTTCCGGTACTCTCAAGCATTTCTTGAGCTGGGAAACATGAAAGACATCATGAACATCTGAAAGATGAGTTGGCATCTCCAACTTATATGCTACTTCTCCTTTTTTGTCCAAAATCTTGAATGGTCCAATGTAGCGAGGTGCGAGCTTGCCTCTTATGTTAAACCTCTTATGACCTCTCATTGGTGAAACCTTGAGGTAAACAAAATCTCCTATTTCAAAGGCTAATTTCCTTCTCCTATTGTCCGCATAGCCTTTTTGTCTTGATTTGGCAGCCCTCATGTTTTCACGAATTATTTGGACTTGCTTTTCGACTTCTCGCAACACAACCGGACAAAATACTTGACTTTCTCCTGCCTCATTCTAGAATAAAGGTGTCCTACACTTCCTCCCATAAAGCGCTTCATATGGTGAGATTTTCAAGCTTGCTTGGTAACTATTGTTGTATGAAAATTCTGCGTATGGCAAGCTTTTGTCCCAACCTTTCCCATGCTTTAAAGCACAAGCTCTTAACATGTCCTCCAAAATTTGATTGGTCCTCTCGGTTTGTCCATCCGTTTGAGGGTGATATGCTGAACTAAAATTCAACCTCGTTCCCAAAGCTTCATGCAATTTTTGCCAAAACCTGGAAGTGAATTGTGAACATCTATCGGAGACAATCTTCTTAGGGACTCCATGTCGACACACAATATGCTCCATGTATATTTTGGCCAATCGTGCAGCTGTATATTTAGTCTTCACAGGGACAAAATGAGCTGACTTAGTTAAGCGATCTGGAATTACCCAAATTGAGTCATACCCGGGATGAGTACGTGGTAACCCAACTATGAAGTCCATTCCGATTTCTTCCCACTTCCATTCCGGGATCTTCAGTTGTTGCAATAATCCAGCTGGCCTTTGATGTTCCGCTTTGACTCGTTGACACACATCACACAGTGCCACATATTCAGCTATGTCCTTTTTCATGCTATCCCACCAATAGCAAGTCTTCAAGTCTTTGTACATCTTCATACAACCAGGGTGAATTGAGTACGGCGAGTCATGTGCCTCCTATAATATTGTCTCCCCTATATGCTTCACATTAGGCACAACGATTCTCTTTCCAGGCCATAAGGTCCCATGTTCATCTTCATCAAATCTGAATTCTCTCCCTTCTTTGGTCCTTTCATTGATTTCCTTGATCTCTTCATTTGCGGTTTGTGCCTCTCAAATTTCTTGCTCCAAGGTTGGGTTTAACTCCATCATCTCCATCTCATTTACAAATCCGAGGTTCAACCTTTCAAACTCCTTACATAACTCGGATGGTAACTCTCGAACTGTGAGTTGATGACTTACTCCCTTTCTACACAAAGCATCGGCCACTACATTGGCTTTGCCCGAATGATAGTTGATTCCCAAATCATAATCTTTGATGAGCTCCAACCATCTTCGTTGCCTCAAGTTCAGATCCGTTTATTTGAAAATATACTTCAAACTCTTATGATCCGTATAAATTTCACACCTATGTCCAAGGATATAGTGCCTCCAAATCTTCAATGCGTGTACCACGGCCGCGAGTTCCAAATCATGCGTGGGGTAATTCTGCTCATGTTTCTTCAATTGTCTTGATGCATAGGTGTCCACTTGACCTTCTTGCATCAATACACATCCAAGTCCTTGCCTCGATGAGTTGCAATAAATATCAAAACTCTTGCTCACATCCAGCAGTACTAAAACTGGGGCTGTTGTTAACCTCTTTTTCAACTCCTCGAAACAATTTTGACAAGCTTGAGTCCTTTAGAAAGCCTTTCCCTTCATTAGCAACTCCGTCATAGGCTTGGCTATCTTGGAAAAGTTCTTGATGAACCGACGGTAATATCCAGCCATCCCAAGAAAACTTCTTATTTCCTTGACAGTTTGCGGTGGTTCCCACTTCAACACGTCTCTCACTTTTCCGGGGTCAACCTATACTCCTCCTCCTGAGATGATATGACCCAAAAATGGCACCTCTTTCAACCAAAACTGACACTTGTTGAACTTGGCATACAATCGATGCTCCCTCAATTTCTGCAACGTAAGCCTCAAGTGTTCCTCATGTTCCTTCTCATCCTTCGAGTAGATCATAATATCATCAATAAAGACCACAACGAACTTATCCAAGTACTCCATGAAGACCTTATTCATGAGGTACATAAAATAGGCAGACGCATTTGTCAATCCAAAAGACATCAAGGTGTACTCATAAGATCCATACCGTGTCCTAAAAGCTGTCTTGGGTATGTCTAATGGTCTAATCTTCATTTGAAAATATCCCGACCTCAAATCAATCTTAGAGAAGACACAAGCACCCTTCATCTGATCAAACAAGTCCTCTATGCATGGCAAGGTGTACTTGTTCTTGATTGTTACCTCGTTGAGAGCTCGGTAATCCACACACATCCTTTGGGATCCATCCTTCTTGTCGACAAACGGCACAGGCGCTCTCCAAGGTGAAGAACTAGGGCGAATAAAACCTTTCTCTAGTTGCTCTTGAATTTGTTTCTTGAGCTCTGCTAGTTCCATAGGAGGCATCCTATACGGTCTCTTAGCTATAGGTGCTGTTCCAAGTATTAATTCAATAACAAACTCAATGTCTCAATCAGGTGGCATACCTAGCAACTCGTCCGGAAAAAAATCCAAAAATTCACACAACACCGGAATGTCCTCAATTGCGGCACCATCCATATGATTTAGCTCCAATTGCTTCGGTGCTGTTTGAGATCCTTCAAATTCTACGGTGATCCCTTCCTCATTGGTCAACTTCACCGTCTTTGTGGCACACTCAATAACTCCATTGTGCTTCCTCAACCAGTCCATACCAAGTATAATGTCCAATCCTTGAGAATCCAAAACAATGAGGTTGGCGGAGAAGTGTACCCCCCTTATTCTAAGGCTTACTTTTGGACATACTATATTTGTCCTCATCTCTCCTCCAGGAGACTTAACCAATAGAGTAAACTTCATATGAGAGATAGGAAAACTATACATGGCAACATATTTTGATGCATTGAATGAATGCGATGCTCTAGAATCAAATAACATGTCGCGGGGTTGGAGTTGGCGAGAAACATACCAATGACCACGTCATCCGCTTGTTGAGCATCCTCCATAGAGACATGGTTCACATTGCCACGAGCAAAATTCTGCTGTCCACGGTTCCCTTGTGGTTTTCCTCCATTGGTCTTGGGTTTTGCCTCGGCGCATTGCTTCCTTAACCAAGGCCTAACTTAGGACATTGATGCGCAAAGTGTCCAGCTTCTCCACAAGTATAACACTTCCTAACTCCACCAGAATTATTGGGACATGCTTGGTTTTGAACACTTGCAGCAGGAAAGTTAGCACGAGGTGCAAAAGACATTGGAGGCCTAGGTTCTTGCATGACAGGGCACTGTTGCACAAACTGAGTTGGGCGCGGTGCATAACCAGGGCATTGAGCAGGCGCAGAAGGGCTGAAGTAAGGACATTGGGCGGCGCAAAGCGAGAGCGCACATTACTTCCTTGTTGCTGTCCTTGATATGGCGCCTTTCTCTTATTGTCTTGCTCCATCTCACGAATCTTGTTCTCAACCACAATTGCTTTGTCGACAAGCTTCTGAAAATTTGCATAATCACAATTGAGTAGTTGCACTTGGATTTCATTATTCAAGCCCCTCATGAACAAGTATTGTTTCCGGCTGTCTCGACTAACATCCTTAGGCGCATACCTTGAGAGTTGAGTGAACTTGTTGAGATATTCACTCAGGCTTGATCTTCCTTGCCTTAAATTCTCAAATTCTTGCCTCTTCAAGATCATAACACCCTCGGGCACATAATGAGAACGAAAACTCTCCTTGAATTCGACACAAGTAATCCTCTCTTGATTCTCATGAGCATTGCAATAAGCATCCCACCAATCCGCAGCTGCTCCAACTAGTTGATGAGAAGCAAATAAGACCTTCTCTTGGTCACTGCATTGGACAATAGCAAGTTTCTTCTCCATGGACTTGAGCCAATTGTCCGCATCCATAGGGTCAGCAGCTTGAGCAAAGGTCGGTGGCCTAGTCCTCATAAACTCTCCCAATCGTTTATGAGGAGGTGGGGGTGGCGGTGGAGGCATGTGGGGCTGATTGTTGATATTGCCAGCCTGCAGCTGTCCCATAGTTTGTTTCATGGTCTGCATGAGCTGGTTTTGCATAGCCAATAGCTGCTCAATGTTGATAGCTCCCTGAGTAGATCCTTGTCCAATAATGTTCTGAGGCACTCCATGGTTCCCCTCCTCATCATTAGCATCCTGTGGTTGCGAGTCCTCACCATCTGGAGAAAAGCAATAGGTAAGAATTAAAAAATGCCCCTAACTATATGCATCAAGGGATATGAAACTAAACAACTAGCTAGCCTAGGTGGACATGGCAATGCTAAAGTATCCCAAAATCTTCTATTAAGGACACAAGCAAACAATATATATATAGCAAACAGCAAGCCAACAAAATCAAATCGATTTCTGAGTGCTCCTATGTGCTCTAAAGTGTCCATTCTATCTAGGATGCATCCTAAGGTCAACCTGTGGCTCTGATACCAATCTGTGATGCCCGGTTCCGAAAAATGAACCAAGCTAACACATATGTGTGCCCAGGATGTTCATCACACATACACGAGTGCATTCACAAAAGAGTATACAAAAAATTAATAAAGAACAAGATTAATTAACCAAATTTTATTACACAAACCATATTATCCTCGAATACAAGCTCTAATGAATATTAATGACAAGTTCAACTAATGGAGCGGAAATAAACTAATTAAGTGACTAAGCACAAGGGATAGCGCAGCTCCAAAACACCACAGGAAAAGCTGACGGTAGACACAGCCTAGAACTCCGCATTATCGCCATTAAACTCCCAATCCTGACCTGCAACTGTTGAGGGGGATTGCAAGAGTGAGTACATGTCGTACTCAGCAAGTGTGGAAAGAATGACATGTGGCTGATTCAAATGACGACAATAATAATGGTTAAGTGCTGAAAAGTACATTAAAAATTTTGAAAAGCAATATATTATATGTATGTGAAGTAAACCCATCATAATCATAAGTAATATCATAATACCAATCTGAATTCACTACCACCATCAATAATTCCAGATTTCACCATTGCCAACAACCATATTCAATACCAGAAATAAATCCATAACCAACCATAACCATAATACCAACCATAACCATCCCGAATACCATCCCAATACTAAGTTCCCTCTAATCATGGAAGTTGTCCAGGTGCTCATAACCAGGAGCACGGATATCATGATAGTTTTATTAGACACACTCTGCAGAGTTTGTACCGCTTTACCCACGTGTTTGTAATTTCATCACCTTTCGATGACTAGAAACTCTATTATGCCGTCTCACACTTCCATCGATGTGTGGCCAAGAGATCACAAAATAGCCTTTACAAATGGATTACTAGCCTATTTAGACCCCACTGAGGTTTCACCGGTGGCGATATCTCCTACAGAGCACATTTTCAACCAAGGGCCCCCTCTTGAGCCATTCGGATCCCAGGGTAGTCCCACCAATCATCAACAAACACAATACGAGTACCCCTTCTCCGAGCATCCACAATGGTACAGATAGCACTGGCAAAGCCCTAATTAATCAGATATGCCGCACCCATACTTGGCCTCATGGTGGCACTGTAGTCCTGGGTTATTCTCGCATGAACCGGTCCTTAGGTCCAAAGAAAGCAAACCACCATATCATCCAACCCATCCACATACCAGGCTTGCTTAGATCACCCATTACCATATCATACTTAACCAGTTCATATTAACCAAAATATCATTAATGCATAATTAAATTTGTAGTGTTGTTTTCCCATCCCAATTAATTAAGCGAAGCAAAAAGGTAAAAACCCTTCCCGACTCTACCATAAATTCCAGATGACAAGGGTGGTCAAACAAAGCTAGTAAACTTCCTACAATAGGATTTCCCATCAAATTGACACGAGCATGCAATTTACAAACAAAACATTTATTTTAAAATAGGATCAATATGCTTCAAGGACACTTGCCTTGCTCTTGCGGTTTATTAGGGTCAAAGCCTTCAAACTCTTGGTGCTGTAGATCCTCCGCGGCACTCTCTAGCGCAAATTCGTCTAATCCACACAATAAATGTACAAGACAAGAACACAATCAAAGAGTGCACAAATATTACTCAATATGTCATGACATGCATGATTGATGCAAATGCAAGGTAGAACTTGTTACTAGATTGCTTTTAATGATCACTAACTAGTTCTAATGGCTTTTAATAAGTTTATACGGGTTTGGAGTTGATTATATCAAACTTTAGAATCAATTTAACACAATTTAGCCAGGATGACCGGACTAGTCCGCCAGGGACCGGACAAGTCCACACTTTACAAGATCGGCGGATTAGGGTTTTCTAGATCGACGTGAATTTAGAGATTAGGTGTTGAATTCACGTAAGGAAAAGATAATAGAAGGTATAACAGGTGTTTAGAACTCCAATGAATCAAGAAACTTGGAGGTAACACTTGGATCTTGGTGATCTAGGGTTGGGGACGAACTTGGAGATGAATTGGTGATGAAGAACGAAAACTTGGTGGAGATCTTGATCCTCTTTCGCCTCCTCCTCTTCTTATTCTTGCTTGGGATCTTCTCCTCCCTCCTTGATGGTGGCTCTACGCGAACTAGGGTTTGGGTGGGGTGGAAAAGTGGCAAATAGATGTCAAGCCAAGGGTGGGGTTGTTTATATAGAGGTGGAGGCTAGGGTTAGATGGATTTCGAGTTTGGGATGAGTAGAGGCCGGTTTAGAGTCCCACATGGGCTCTAAAAGAGTTAGGCACGACGTCCCTAGCCCCACTTAACGTGAAACCCAAGAAACAAGTCATAAAACAAAAGATCAACTCGGAGTCGCGAAATATCGGATAAGTCCGGAAAGCACCAGACTAGTAGGAAGTTGTCTAGAGAGAAAATCGGACAAGTCTGGCCAAAAATCGGACAAGTCCGACTTTAAACAGAGAGGAAATCGGACAATTCTGCTAGAACACCGGACTAGTCTGGAAAAGTCCAGGGACTTAGCAAATTTTCAAGGATTCATGGAATATCGGACTAGTCTGCACAAAATCAGACAAGTCCGAAAGTTTCCAGAGGCAAAATCGGACTAGTCCACAGCAAAAACGGACAAGTCTGTTTTTAGTCAGAGAGAAATCGGACTAGTCCTCAGTAAAATCGGACTAGTCCGCACTTTCTTGCATTTTAAGTGCGGTTTTGTTCCAAATCAATTTTAAATGCTCCAAATCAATTTTAAACTCGTTCCTCTTTATGTGGGTTAATGTTAAACATGTATATGAGTGCATGAAAGGAATGATGCATGAAAATGAGGGTGTTACAGGCGTCCCTAGGGTTATGGAATCAAAAAATCGGACTAGTCCCTGGTCAACCGGACTAGTCCGGACTACCGGATCTGTGCAGACTAGTCTAAAGTGTGCGGACTAGTCCGAGTAACCACGGACTCGTCAGTGGTCACTAGAACAGAAGAATTTAGCCCATTCGTACATATTCAAAGGTGCTTACAAAGAAAATAGGGGGAAAACACACAAACAATCTTGATGAATATGATCAGTAAACATACAACAATCAAGCTATGACCATAGTTCACCAAGATCAAGTAATTAACATAGTTTTTCGGAGAAAATAGAGAGATGATTTTCATAACACAATCAATAGATTTTGAAGATGGCATACAAGTATGCAAGTTTTCAAGCCACGTTCCGAGCATCAAGGATATTTAGTTTATTTCAGAGCTCACAAAAATATTTTTCATCAAGTGGCTTGGTAAATATATCAGCTAGTTGTTTTTTGGTGTTGACATGGGAAATGGCTATGTCTCCTTTCATTGAGTGGTCTCTCAAAAAGTGATGCCGGATGTCTATGTGTTTGGTCCTAGAGTGCTCAACGGGGTTACGGGCAATTTTAATAGCACTCTCATTATCACAAAGGAGTGGAATACGGCTCCTATTGTAACCATAATCCCTTAGAGTTTGTCGCATCCTGTAAAACCCCACTTTTATGGCATGTTAAGTTCATATGGGTTTGTGATCAACTATTTTGGATCTCCAATATAATGGTACACATGAACTATGCCATCCAAAACTTGTCTTGCACTCTTTGTTAGATTCTTTTATCATGGGTATTAGACTTCACCATGAATCCAAATTATATTCTATTCACCTTTTAAGAATAAGAATTTTTGGATAAGGATTAGTAAGCAATACACAATGAAGCCCTAATAAGCTCTAAACCAAATATTCAAATTAAGGGCTCTAAATTTTTCCATGAACCCCTAAATTCCTCAATAGCATGCTTACAAAGTTTCAAGATTTTAGAAACTCATCTACTATTTTTATTGAGGTGTTTAGCAAATTTGAATCAAATTCAAATCTGAATTTTTAATTCTTCTCCAACTTCTTTAAACATGAGAATTGAATTCACCATTGTGTTCAGAATAATTCATTTGCCATCTCCACAAAATTTCATGATTTTTGGAGTTGATCTTCTATTTTTAACTGAATTAGTAGCTGAGCTGTGGGGAGAATCACTGGACAGTGGGCCCCACATGTCAGCTCCCCTTTTAAACGGATCAGCTCAACCCCGACACCTCTGCACCGCCGCGCCCCCACTCGACACCGCGCGCGCATGCAGCTCCAGCGAGCTGCCTGCCTGCTCGCCGCGGCTCTATAAAAGGCCGGCCGAAGCCCCCTTTAATCCTCATCCCCGATCACAGCTCCACTGCCTCGCCATTTTTCTTCCGCCGCGCGCCATCGCCGCCGCTCGCCACTGCTCCGCGGGTGCCGCCGTTCCACGCCGTTTCAAGCCTAGCTCCAAAGAGCAAAAAGGTGCGCCTGATCAAACTCTAGCTCATGGTACAAACCGTTTCCCTTATCGTTGAAGCCTGAGCAAGTTATTGTTCATTTCCTCTACGGTCGAAGGTAGATAGCTAGCTATGATTTCATGTTGAATTCCTTTTCAGTAAGCAATCATCCTTTGCAATTACTTAGAGGTAGTTTCTATAGGCCCTAGCGATCCTGTCTGATCAAAAACCTTTAAGGATCATCAAGCAACGGCTCTGAATTTCGAGTTTTGCTCGCCGCCGGTGAGAAAACCTCGGTTCACCGTCGAACTCATGATTCCCGGCAACTCACTCCCCTTCTGCGCCCATATCCTTGAACTCCATCATCCCAGGAAGGTTTTGGAGCAATTCCCAAGTGATTTGAGCTACTCTATAGAGAGTTCTATGATGCCCGAGCGCTCATCGCCGCCACCGCCGTCGCACGACCTTTTCCGGCGAGCTTCAAGACCCACTGACCTCACCATCGTGCTCAGCGACCCCAAAAACCCCCAGGCGGCAAATTTCCGCGAATCTAGTGCGTCGGATTGGCCGGCGGCGAGGCTCGCCGGAGAGCACCGCCGCGGGAGCCCCGCGCGCCGCCCGCGTCGGGAGGTAGAAGACGACGCGGCGGGTCCCGCGTGTCAGCGGCGGTAAATCCCGTCGGATCAGGTATGGCCACGGGATTTGCTGTGGCTACGCGGTGGGAATCTGTGGCCCCCGTGTGGCTTAAATACTATTGGTTCTTTTTAAAACAGTGGGGCCCACGAGTTAAATCAAATTAGGAAATTATTCCAGAATAGGCTCCAACTTAGAAAATCCATAACTTTCTGTAGGATACTCCAAAATTCTTCAAACAAATTTTGTTCGAAAGCTCTCGAGCTCTAGTTTCTGTCAATACCAATTAGGTTCTGTGAAACTCAGAGTTAAATCCTGTAGAAAATAATCTTTCCTAATACAAATGAAGTTTTTCCAGACAAGATATCCACAGGAAAAATCCCAAAAATTCACATTAAATTTATTGTCCTATTCTTGATTATCAGGCAAAATTTGGGAGCCATAGCACCTGTTTAACTCTCTGTATAATTCAATTTCCTTTTTCAGTTATTGAATTTTCACAGCTATTAGGTTGCTTTATTAGGTCCCAAAATTTTACTGAGTCTTCCTTTAATCATACCCTAGCTCCTGTTAAAGTCTTGGATTTAATTAACCTACTATACTAGGCCTAAATCAGTTACAAACCAAATATTGATTTAATGTCTAGAAACTCAATTATAAAGTAAATCCAGAAATTCTTGCCGAATTAGAAATACAATAACTCCTTCCCCACAGCTTAGAAAATTATGAAACAAATTTTGCTAAGACCAGAACCACTCCCTCCATCTTGATTATCAACTGTTAGCTAGGTTCAAGCTACAGTTTCCTCTCGGAAAATTTTGGAAGTTGGTTTGCTTGCCATACTTTCGGAGACCACAATCTGCTATGATCATCTCCTGTTCTTTGCAAGAGCTTTGATCGTATTCCCTAGTATCTACCATCGAAATTCCAAAGCCAAATAAGGTCCCTGTCATATGATGATCACCATGAATTAATTTATGGTCTTAAAATAAATAAATTTCAAAGTCATTTTTTTTATCCGTGTTATCTGCATATCGTATAGTGACCGAAGTCGAGGAGGAGCCAGAAGCCTTGGAAGAGAACCTTCCAATTTTTAACTCAGAACCTGACCTGCAACAAGGCAAGCCCCGGTTTGCATTTAAGCCGTTTATGAGCTTTTGCTTTATCACTATGTCGAATAGTATATGAATTGTGCATTACGTTTAGGGTGAATGATACTCCACTTGCATGACCAAAAATCCCAGGGGTTTATCTGGCACGAGTTATAGTTTGACCTGTAGTAACTGCTTTGCTAATGCATAGGAAATCCGGTAAAAGTCGAGTAGTTGGAATCTACTCGCGAGAGATGTATCTCACAGGATTGGTTAGATAGAAAATGGCTTAATATAATGAAATTAAGACCGGGCAGGGAATGGCTAGGAAGCGGCGAGAAGTGAGTCTCGGTCGCATAGCTCTGCCTGTGTCGATTAAGGCCCGCGTCGTGTGCGGCCCCTTCGGACAAGCTTGAATTGTACCGGCAACATAATGGACATATGGGATCCAATAAACTGACGTAGCTTGGTCACTTGGGTGTCGAGGCATACCGTTCCGTTTTATAGGTGTGGGTTGAGGGTAGCAAGGTGTAAATCCGCTGGTGGGCACGTCAGAGTACGCCCCACGCAGGGACCTCCTGCCCGTGACGGATCGACCGGTTCGGCATTTGAGTGTCTCGCGAAAGGTTGCCATATACGACTAGTACTGAAGTGCTACGTAGGTACTGCGCGAAGTGCTCGCTGGCATTTCCGAAAGTGCGTATGTGTCGTGTTGTCCGGGTGTGTCCTGATTGCAATCACTGTCCCCCGCAGTAATAGAGTACCACTTGTTCACTGAGCGGTGACGTAGTAAATACTAAAGAAGCCAGAAAATCATATTGTATTGAATTATAATTACTTTGCAACCTTGTATGATTTAGAGATAGTATAACTACAGATTTTCAATTTCCCCATACTTTAGCTGTAATAGCACTATGTGCTTTGGGCATGTCATATCATCGGTAAAGCGTTTCTTGTTTGATTGTGGAGCCCATGATGTGCCGTGCTCAGAGAATGTCATTTGCTACTTAAAACTTGATTATAAGGATCCACTTGTAGGCGGGTCATTTATGCTACTCCTTACCTATGTTTAGTGTCCCCGTGCATCTGTCTAGTGAGACGGTTAAGTCTTGCTGAGCCTTAAGCTCATGTTTGCAGTTAACGAGTTTTTGCAGGTTACCCTATTGAGGATGGGTTCGACGATGAGGCGACACCCCCTCTAGGGTGTACAGCCGAGTGGGAACCCTGCACGCCGCCATAGTTTGAGTGTTGCTAGTGCAAAGTATCCCTGGCATGGGAAACTTTGCTTTTTGCATAGCTAGTGCTGAGAGCGTAGCTATGGTATGTATATATTTCTTCACGTCCGCTAGTATTGTGAAAACTTCCGCTGTGTATTAAATAAAAGACTTGGTCTTGTACTTTATTCTGGTTCTATTTCTTGTAAACTATTGGGTGTCGCATCGCACGACACCACCCAATGAGATCCTCGGATGTGTGGACTCCGGTCCCCACAGACATGGTATCAGAGCTTCGTTGGGAACAGTATACCGGAAAAGAACATATTTCAAAAATTAGGAACTTGAGTGAGGAATTAGTTATATGCCGTTATAAGGAGTATTATTAGTATAAGATATAAAGGTGGTAAACTAACTATGTGTTATTATATTCTGTAACGACGCTCCGACATCAGGTAAGAGGTAAGGTACGCCACCGAGAGCGGATCAATCTCGGTAAGCTCAGCATACGAGAGGTGTTATATGAAATTTCCGTGGCTTGGCACGGAAAGTCAATATGAGTCTTTGAAACTTTCCATGTTTCTAAGAACATATGACACGCGGTACCCCAGCGTGACACAAAGTTAGAGGGAAACCCCGTCGGGTGGTATGTAACCCGATAGTGTGTTCTCATATCTATGAGAACATGCGAACACGTATGCCCGAGCGTGTATAAGCTGGATCGTACGGGAGTCTTTGCTGTACAGACGTATTTACAGCCATGTACCTCGAGACATGGCCTCGCTCGAGGACGACTCACGCCAGAGTCGTATGCATTTATTTTTAGTTATATATTATTGTGAATGCCTGCCGTGTTTCCCCGTGCCGCCCTTGAGGTGCGAAGGTGTGAAAGGGGATTGTTTGTCTTCTGCAGGTAACCTAACTCCGGTAGCAACCCGTGTAGAAGCCGTTTGCGAGGGAACGATATAGGAACCACCTATAGACGTAACCGGATGTACCGGATAGAATTTCCTTTCGTGAGGCACGTAGTACCGTCAGTATCAAACATGATACTAGACCCTCCCCACCGACAGAATGGTTGCATTGTGTTTTATGAAAGTCCGACTATCAGATACTGATAATTTCGGGCTTGACTTGATGGATAGGACCAAGATTCTTGCTTTCTGGTAGAAGTAGCTCAACTTCGCCAGGTTGTAATCTTGGTTAGCAATTAGATAACATAAGCATATCCTTCATGAATGGAAAGCTCGTGAAGGTCTCTCCAACTTTTCCGTTGACCATAAAGGCAGAAAAGCTTGTTAATCCGTTGAAAACTGGGGTTTACTGTGATTACTCCATATGAACCCACCTTTGTACCGTTTCTGTATTCTTGCCATAACTCACTGTAGAAAAATCCACTACCTTATTGGGATATATGTTTGAGAAGGGTAGGTGGAGATTCACGAATTTGTTTTGGGGAGTCCTTCCTGATTTTAATTAGAGTTTAACCAAATCAGGAAGTCAGCACAGTAAACTGCATGACTGCTGATGCAAACAGTCAGCTTTACTGTTGGGTTTGGATAATTATAACCCCTAATCCAGAACAGTGATATGGTTACGCATATGCATTTCTGGAAATCTTAGGAAGCCATCTATCAACTTTATTTATCACTCCTGACCTGAATCTAGGTGTAGCTATGCCTAATTCCATTTGTCGCAAATTTGGTTCCTGCAGTCCAGAACTTGGAACAGTTTGCACATAATTGTGAATTGATGCATAATACCTTCATGACAAGGTTGTCGTGGTGGAACTTCTTTGGTTCTGGATTGTTAACACGATGTTACTCAATGTTTATTTTGACACTACCTCAATATCTTATCATGATGAACCTGTATAGAATGTGGAGATAAGCCCATATACAGGGGAGGTTCTGTCGAAATTTTCAGAACCCTTGAGTCAACTTAAAACTGGTATAGATTGTTCATACTAGTTCAACAGTGGCTGTATGAGTACAATCTGGAAAGGTTTTGAAGTGTACTACAATTTTTGTATTCAACAGAAGGTTTAGTTCTGACTTCTTCTGTATGAAACTTACGAGTTACTGCGGACAGGTCAGATAAACCAGAACTGTACTCATTTCCAGATTGCAGCTTTGACTGAACCAATTGATTATGGATATTTCTTTTTATCCCACATCACCAGTGATTGGGTCGCATACTTAAACGGTGTATTGATATTCGGGTATATTTGTCCACAGATGGCAGCACCAAGAATTCAGTTGCCTAATGGATGGGTGTTCTCAACATGCACCGGGCACGCCGGTTTTCCGGACGTGTTTGCACGGTTGCTCGGCCAGTTTGGCTATTGGTGTTACCTAGCTATTGGGGCAAGAAGTTCCAGGAGGGCGGTATGTGGAGTTGCACCATTTACGTCGATGTGCCTGCCGGTCCACCGCACCTCGGATGGGCTCCATACTCCATCAAGATCAAAGGATTGATATTAGAAGAAACATGGAGCTACGCCGCAAGTGTTGCCATAGGGAGGTTTTGCAAACTCCATTACCGTCATCTGGTGGGTACTCCGTATGAGTTCTTTCCAGTCAACGGCAGGGCTTCTGAAGCCTGGGCAACCCGCTTGCTTGCGGAGGTGGGAGAGCATGGCAAAACATCCGCAACAGCCTTAGCGATGTATGCAGCAGCCTCACATCGCGAGAAGGGTAATCAAAGGACATGCATAAAAGAATTGACAAACAATCTGAAGCAAGCCATGAAGCGAGCAAACCACTTTGAGTGGGCAAATGACGGACTTAGGGATATGATGGCTCCTCTTAATCATCGTTTGAACCTTAGGGAGAATCAATGGCATGACGCTGTTATGGATTTGGCCGCGTCTCGCCAGGAGACTCTAGAGAGAGATATTGATCTGGAGGCAAGCCTACTTTATGGGCACCAACGGGACACACAGTTGAACGTGGTGACTGCAGATAGGGATCAGTCCAGAGTAGAGGCTCAGAGCTGGAAGACCAGCTGTGAACAGGCTCAGCAAGAGAATGAGGCCTGGGGGATGTTTATGATACAGGCAGATTGGCAGGCTATGGCTGCCAAGAAGACGTTGATGTTGAACGATGTATCAACTTCTACTCCAACACCCGTATCAGAGGTGCCTAGCCCTGAAGATGAAGAAGAAGAAGAAGACCCAGAGGAACTTGAATACGTCGAGTAGAGCGTATTGAAGTTAGATGTGGTAGCACTTCCGCCAACACCGGGCGGCATATAGTTAAATGGTTGCTAGTGTTTCTCTTTTGTGACCATGTTTGTGTCATATTAAGAGTAATGGTTGTGGTGTCTAGCTAATTAGATGAGTATGACATGTCAGGGAGGCCAAGTATGGTAGAGATGTATTTCCATAAAGGGAGTCCATCATTTTGGTTTACTACTGTAAACTTGGTCTTGAGAGGATATATTTTGTATAAAGTTTGTGCTTTATCAATATATGTAAATGTCATGCATCGTCTATTATTGTCTACCGCATTTCTAAGGGAGGATAAACTTGAGGCAATGGGACTTACCGTGTTATTCATTGTATTGCAGTATGGTGCGTACTCGTACAGCCTCAGAGGTGGGAGGATCTAGTGGAGGACAGGGGGATGACACACCACCCCCGGGGCAGAATACGCCTCAGACGCAACCACCTCCACCACCTCCAACCACACTCCCCAGGAGTCTCGCGGAGGTTCTCGCTGCAGTGCTCGGCTCGCGCGACGAGCAAACCGAGTTACTGCGGACGTTGGTGCAGCACTCGTCCCGTCAAGGGGGACGACAGGATGATGGACCGCGTCAGCAATTTCAGAGTTCCTACTCTGATTTCTCATCGACACACCCACCGGTATTCAGAGAAGCCGATGAACCGTTGGACGCGGATAACTGGCTCCGCACCATTGAAGGAAAGTTCGGTTTACTCGCGGTAACCGAACATCAGAAGACATTGTTTGCAGCGCAACAACTGCAGGGGTCTGCCGGTGCGTGGTGGGCCAATTACCTTGCCGCACGCCCCGCAGGCCATGTTGTAAGCTGGACCGAATTCCGGGAGGCATTTCACGCCTACCACATCCCTCCCGGGATTATGAGGAGGAAGCTTCAAGAGTTCTTGGAGCTAAGGCAAGGAGGAAGGAGTGCATACGAATACTCCAAATCATTCAACCACTTGGCCCAATATGCTCAGGACCAAGTGAATACCGAAGATCGGAAGCGGGAATGTTTCTACCGGGGTTTGAACCCCAAGTTGAAGGACAAGCTTGTCCTGTTCAACCGCGGCAACTTCAACGACATAGTCAATGCCGCTATCATGCAGGAGGACGCTACGCGCGAGCTGTCCTCCGAAAAAAAGAAGAGGGGTGCTCCACAGAGCAGCGGAGGTGGTACTCCTCAGAAGTACCGTATGGTGTATCGATCACCATCCGGCCAGAGGTGGCAGCCGCTATCGCGACCACCAATGTTCCGTGGTCGTCAGTTCAACAACGGCGGATTTCGGCCGCAGCAACAACAGGGGATGGTTCCACGTGCACTTCCACCTCCACCACGTGCACCGGGATTCCGTCCTCCCCTTCGTATTGGCCAAACCCCGTACACGTGTTTCACGTGTGGACGTACGGGGCACTTCGCCAAGGATTGTCCGCAGAATCGACAAGGTGGAGGGCAATCATCTTACCAGGGGGCCAACCAACCCCGCAACCCGCCCAAGAAGCTAGCCACCAGACCCGGCAACATCCACCACCTCGCCATCGAGGACGTTTCAGAAGGCGCACCCGTGCTCACGGGTACGTTCTCTATCTTCGATCAACCCGTAGTCATACTCTTTGACTCCGGAGCTTCACACAATGTCATTAGAAAATCTTTTGTCGTTAAAAGTCAATTACCTGTTATCTCCATAAAAACTCCATATATAATTTGCACTCCAGCAGGGAGGGTAGTAACATATGAGGTAGCCCATAAAGTGCCTCTTGACCTAGATGGGAACGTCTATCCTACCTCTTTCATTATCCTAGAAACTCAAAAGCTAGATATCATCTTAGGAATGGCATGGTTGCAATACCATGGTGCTATCCTTGATATCGTTCCTCGAAAAATTTATCTAAACTCTCCACTCCATCAGCCCCAGGTTCTCAATCTTGAGAACATCATTCCATTAGACCCATCCACTCACAACACCGAGGTTATGGAACTTAAGGATATTCCGGTAGTATGTGAATACCCCGACGTGTTTCCTGAAGATCTCCCCGGGATGCCACCAGAAAGGGATATAGAGTTCAAGATTGAACTTGCGCCCGGAACAGTGCCAGTTTCAAGACCACCCTACAAGATGGCACCCAAGGAACTCGCAGAACTGAAGGAGCAATTAACTGAACTTGAGAGCAAAGGTTTTATTCGTCCAAGTTCATCACCATGGGGCTGTTCTGCACTATTTGTAGAAAAGAAAGATAAGACCTTGAGGCTGTGTGTAGACTATCGTCCACTTAATGCTGTCACCATCAAGAACAAGTATCCACTACCGCGCATTGATATTCTTTTCGATCAATTAGTGGGTGCTAAAGTGTTTTCGAAGATGGATCTTCGTTCTGGTTATCATCAAATCAGAATCCGACCAGAAGATATATCCAAGACAGCATTCTCAACAAGGTATGGGCTGTATGAGTATCTGGTTATGTCCTTCGGATTAACCAACGCCCCGGCTCATTTCATGTATCTCATGAACTCAGTGTTCATGCCGGAATTGGACAAGTTCGTCGTGGTCTTCATTGACGACATACTTGTGTATTCAAAATCCGAAGAAGAACATGCTCAACACTTGCATATTGTGCTTCAGCGATTACGGGACCATCAGTTGTATGCTAAGTTCAGCAAGTGTGAATTCTGGATCAACCAGGTGCCATTTTTAGGGCACATCATTTCAGCAGAAGGTATTGCAGTTGATCCAAGCAAGATCAGGCAAGTCCTCAAATGGGAGTCTCCAAAGTCTGTACATGAAGTCCGAAGTTTCCTGGGTTTAGCAGGATATTACCGGAGGTTTATACCCAGTTTCTCCAAAATAGCTAAACCAATGACAGAACTTCTGAAGAAAGGACAAAAGTATGTATGGACTGAGGCATGTGAAGCAGGTTTCAAAGCATTGGTGAAACACCTTACAACGGCACCAGTTTTAGCCCAACCAGATACTACCAAAGCATTTGATGTCTATTGTGATGCATCTGGGATTGGTTTAGGTTGTGTGTTAATGCAAGAGCGAAGAGTGATCGCGTATGGATCGCGACAGCTTCGGAACCACGAGCAGCACTACCCGACTCATGATCTTGAACTGGCTGCTGTGGTGCTAGCATTGAAGATGTGGAGACATTATCTACTGGGTAATTTAGTACACCTCTACACTGATCACAAAAGCTTGAAATACATCTTCACCCAGAAGGATTTGAATATGCGACAAAGGCGATGGTTAGAATTAATCAAGGATTACGAGATTGAGATCCACTACGATCCAGGCAAGGCGAACGTAGTCGCAGACGCTCTGAGCCGCAAGTCCCATATCAACAATCTTTCCATTACCTCGATGGAGGGAAAGGAAGAACTGAGTCTCTACTTGGTTCCATATGGGGCGCTCTACAATCTCGCTCTCATTCCTACCATCAGGGAGGATATTATGGCAGCTCAGAAGGCGGACAAGGGGATGTCACATATTCAACAAAGAATAAAGAAGGGGGAGATGAAATGCTTCCGAAGTGACGATGAAGGTACCCTCTGGTTTAACGACCGTATAGTGGTACCCCGAAACATGGAACTTAGAAAGAAGATACTGGACGAAGCTCATTTATCCAAGTATTCCATTCATCCGGGAAGCAACAAGATGTACCAAGATTTGAAGAAGAAATTCTGGTGGACTCGGATGAAGAGAGAAGTAGCTAAATACGTGTCCGAGTGTGATACGTGTCGGCGAGTAAAGGCCGACCATATGAAGGCAGCTGGACAGCTTCAACCTTTAAGCATACCGGCTTGGAAATGGGAGGATATCAGTATGGATTTCATTGTTGGGTTGCCTCCCACTTTCCATAAAAATGACTCGATTTGGGTGATCGTTGACCGATTGACCAAATCGGCTCATTTCATACCGGTCCGCGTGGCATACGATGCGAGGCGATACGCAGAAATTTATATCTCCAGAATACTATGTCTACATGGTGTACCCTGTACCATCATCTCAGATCGTGGAGCTGTATTTGTTTCGCGATTCTGGGAGCATCTCCACGCTGCACTAGGAACCAAGTTAATTCGGAGCTCGGCCTATCATCCTCAGACCGATGGTCAGACCGAACGGGTGAATCAAGTACTAGAAGACATGCTTCGTGCCTGTGCCATCCACCAGGGCAAGAACTGGGATGATCATCTACCCTTGGCGGAATTTTCGTACAACAATAGTTACCAGGCTAGTCTCCAGATGGCGCCATATGAAGCTCTCTATGGCCGAAAATGTCGCACACCCTTGAGCTGGTGCGAATCAGGTGAACGGGCAGTGTACGGCATCGACTTAGTAAATGAAGCCGAGGATCGAGTTCGCACTATTCAGGCGAATCTCAAAGCTGCTCAGTCTCGTCAGAAGAGCTACGCGGACAAACGACGTCGACCTCTTCACTTCGAAGTTGGAGATCAAGTTTATCTTCGGGTATCCCCTATGAAAGGTATCCATCGATTCGGAAGGAAAGGGAAGCTAGCCCCACGTTTTATTGGGCCATTCGCAATCCTAGCACAATGCGGACCTGTGGCATATCAATTAGAGTTACCACCGTCACTTTCAGGGGTTCACAATGTGTTCCACGTTTCTCAGTTACGAAAGTGTCTTAAAACTCCCGCTGATGTCCGTATAGATGGTTTGGAAGCTCTCCAACCAGATCTCACCTATTCCGAACATCCAACTCAGATCATCGATGAAAAGACCCGCGCCACAAGAAGCCGCACCTTGCGTTTCTACAAGATCTTGTGGAGCCACCACAGTGCCGAAGAGGCCACGTGGGAAAGCGAGGAGTATCTTAGAACGAACTATCCGGACTTGTTAGCGGCATATGTTCGATAGATCCTTCTTTTAGAAACCCCACTTTTGCCTTCTTTTGTAATCTCGGGACGAGATTCTTTTAAGGGGGGAGGAATGTAAAACCCCACTTTTATGGCATGTTAAGTTCATATGGGTTTGTGATCAACTATTTTGGATCTCCAATATAATGGTACACATGAACTATGCCATCCAAAACTTGTCTTGCACTCTTTGTTAGATTCTTTTATCATGGGTATTAGACTTCACCATGAATCCAAATTATATTCTATTCACCTTTTAAGAATAAGAATTTTTGGATAAGGATTAGTAAGCAATACACAATGAAGCCCTAATAAGCTCTAAACCAAATATTCAAATTAAGGGCTCTAAATTTTTCCATGAACCCCTAAATTCCTCAATAGCATGCTTACAAAGTTTCAAGATTTTAGAAACTCATCTACTATTTTTATTGAGGTGTTTAGCAAATTTGAATCAAATTCAAATCTGAATTTTTAATTCTTCTCCAACTTCTTTAAACATGAGAATTGAATTCACCATTGTGTTCAGAATAATTCATTTGCCATCTCCACAAAATTTCATGATTTTTGGAGTTGATCTTCTATTTTTAACTGAATTAGTAGCTGAGCTGTGGGGAGAATCACTGGACAGTGGGCCCCACATGTCAGCTCCCCTTTTAAACGGATCAGCTCAACCCCGAAACCTCTGCACCGCCGCGCCCCCACTCGACACCGCGCGCGCATGCAGCTCCAGCGAGCTGCCTGCCTGCTCGCCGCGGCTCTATAAAAGGCCGGCCGAAGCCCCCTTTAATCCTCATCCCCGATCACAGCTCCACTGCCTCGCCATTTTTCTTCCGCCGCGCGCCATCGCCGCCGCTCGCCACTGCTCCGCGGGTGCCGCCGTTCCACGCCGTTTCAAGCCTAGCTCCAAAGAGCAAAAAGGTGCGCCTGATCAAACTCTAGCTCATGGTACAAACCGTTTCCCTTATCGTTGAAGCCTGAGCAAGTTATTGTTCATTTCCTCTACGGCCGAAGGTAGATAGCTAGCTATGATTTCATGTCGAATTCCTTTTCAGTAAGCAATCATCCTTTGCAATTACTTAGAGGTAGTTTCTATAGGCCCTAGCGATCCTGTCTGATCAAAAACCTTTAAGGATCATCAAGCAACGGCTCTGAATTTCGAGTTTTGCTCGCCGCCGGTGAGAAAACCTCGGTTCACCGTCGAACTCATGATTCCCGGCAACTCACTCCCCTTCTGCGCCCATATCCTTGAACTCCATCATCCCAGGAAGGTTTTGGAGCAATTCCCAAGTGATTTGAGCTACTCTATAGAGAGTTCTATGATGCCCGAGCGCTCATCGCCGCCACCGCCGTCGCACGACCTTTTCCGGCGAGCTTCAAGACCCACTGACCTCACCATCGTGCTCAGCGACCCCAAAAACCCCCAGGCGGCAAATTTCCGCGAATCTAGTGCGTCGGATTGGCCGGCGGCGAGGCTCGCCGGAGAGCACCGCCGCGGGAGCCCCGCGCGCCGCCCGCGTCGGGAGGTAGAAGACGACGCGGCGGGTCCCGCGTGTCAGCGGCGGTAAATCCCGTCGGATCAGGTATGGCCACGGGATTTGCTGTGGCTACGCGGTGGGAATCTGTGGCCCCCGTGTGGCTTAAATACTATTGGTTCTTTTTAAAACAGTGGGGCCCACGAGTTAAATCAAATTAGGAAATTATTCCAGAATAGGCTCCAACTTAGAAAATCCATAACTTTCTGTAGGATACTCCAAAATTCTTCAAACAAATTTTGTTCGAAAGCTCTCGAGCTCTAGTTTCTGTCAATACCAATTAGGTTCTGTGAAACTCAGAGTTAAATCCTGTAGAAAATAATCTTTCCTAATACAAATGAAGTTTTTCCAGACAAGATATCCACAGGAAAAATCCCAAAAATTCACATTAAATTTATTGTCCTATTCTTGATTATCAGGCAAAATTTGGGAGCCATAGCACCTGTTTAACTCTCTGTATAATTCAATTTCCTTTTTCAGTTATTGAATTTTCACAGCTATTAGGTTGCTTTATTAGGTCCCAAAATTTTACTGAGTCTTCCTTTAATCATACCCTAGCTCCTGTTAAAGTCTTGGATTTAATTAACCTACTATACTAGGCCTAAATCAGTTACAAACCAAATATTGATTTAATGTCTAGAAACTCAATTATAAAGTAAATCCAGAAATTCTTGCCGAATTAGAAATACAATAACTCCTTCCCCACAGCTTAGAAAATTATGAAACAAATTTTGCTAAGACCAGAACCACTCCCTCCATCTTGATTATCAACTGTTAGCTAGGTTCAAGCTACAGTTTCCTCTCGGAAAATTTTGGAAGTTGGTTTGCTTGCCATACTTTCGGAGACCACAATCTGCTATGATCATCTCCTGTTCTTTGCAAGAGCTTTGATCGTATTCCCTAGTATCTACCATCGAAATTCCAAAGCCAAATAAGGTCCCTGTCATATGATGATCACCATGAATTAATTTATGGTCTTAAAATAAATAAATTTCAAAGTCATTTTTTTATCCGTGTTATCTGCATATCGTATAGTGACCGAAGTCGAGGAGGAGCCAGAAGCCTTGGAAGAGAACCTTCCAATTTTTAACTCAGAACCTGACCTGCAACAAGGCAAGCCCCGGTTTGCATTTAAGCCGTTTATGAGCTTTTGCTTTATCACTATGTCGAATAGTATATGAATTGTGCATTACGTTTAGGGTGAATGATACTCCACTTGCATGACCAAAAATCCCATGGGTTTATCTGGCACGAGTTATAGTTTGACCTGTAGTAACTGCTTTGCTAATGCATAGGAAATCCGGTAAAAGTCGAGTAGTTGGAATCTACTCGCGAGAGATGTATCTCACAGGATTGGTTAGATAGAAAATGGCTTAATATAATGAAATTAAGACCGGGCAGGGAATGGCTAGGAAGCGGCGAGAAGTGAGTCTCGGTCGCATAGCTCTGCCTGTGTCGATTAAGGCCCGAGTCGTGTGCGGCCCCTTCGGACAAGCTTGAATTGTACCGGCAACATAATGGACATATGGGATCCAATAAACTGACGTAGCTTGGTCACTTGGGTGTCGAGGCATACCGTTCCGTTTTATAGGTGTGGGTTGAGGGTAGCAAGGTGTAAATCCGCTGGTGGGCACGTCAGAATACGCCCCACGCAGGGACCTCCTGCCCGTGACGGATCGACCGGTTCGGCATTTGAGTGTCTCGCGAAAGGTTGCCATATACGACTAGTACTGAAGTGCTACGTAGGTACTGCGCGAAGTGCTCGCTGGCATTTCCGAAAGTGCGTATGTGTCGTGTTGTCCGGGTGTGTCCTGATTGCAATCACTGTCCCTCGCAGTAATAGAGTACCACTTGTTCACTGAGCGGTGACGTAGTAAATACTAAAGAAGCCAGAAAATCATATTGTATTGAATTATAATTACTTTGCAACCTTGTATGATTTAGAGATAGTATAACTAAAGATTTTCAATTTCCCCATACTTTAGCTGTAATAGCACTATGTGCTTTGGGCATGTCATATCATCGGTAAAGCGTTTCTTGTTTGATTGTGGAGCCCATGATGTGCCGTGCTCAGAGAATGTCATTTGCTACTTAAAACTTGATTATAAGGATCCACTTGTAGGCGGGTCATTTATGCTACTCCTTACCTATGTTTAGTGTCCCCGTGCATCTGTCTAGTGAGACGGTTAAGTCTTGCTGAGCCTTAAGCTCATGTTTGCAGTTAACGAGTTTTTGCAGGTTACCCTATTGAGGATGGGTTCGACGATGAGGCGACACCCCCTCTAGGGTGTACAGCCGAGTGGGAACCCTGCACGCCGCCATAGTTTGAGTGTTGCTAGTGCAAAGTATCCCTGGCATGGGAAACTTTGCTTTTTGCATAGCTAGTGCTGGGAGCGTAGCTATGGTATGTATATATTTCTTCACGTCCGCTAGTATTGTGAAAACTTCCGCTGTGTATTAAATAAAAGACTTGGTCTTGTACTTTATTCTGGTTCTATTTCTTGTAAACTGTTGGGTGTCGCATCGCACGACACCACCCAATGAGATCCTCGGATGTGTGGACTCCGGTCCCCACACATCCAAAGGAGTTGTGCACAACAACTCCCATCAGCAACATACTCCGCTTCGGCCGTGGATAATGAAATGGAGTTTTTTTTTCATGGAGGACCAAGAAACTAGGGATCTACCTAGGAATTGGCATGTACCGGAGGTACTTTTTCTATCTACTTTGCATCTGGCATAATCTACATTGCAGTATCCAATGAGATTGAACTTGGAACCTTTGGGATACCAAAGGCCTAGGTTGGGTGTATGAACTAAATATCGCAATATTCTTTTTACGGCTGTCAAATGGCACTCCTTAGGATTGGCTTGAAATCTTGCACACAAACATAACTCAACATAATATTAGGCCTAGATGCACATAAGTAAAGTAGGGATCCAATCATGGAGCGATATACCTTTTGATACACGTTTGGTCCGTCTTCATTGAGATCCAAGTGTCCATTTGTTGCCATAGCAGTCTTTATAGGCTTCGCCTTGTCCATTCCATACTTCTTTAGTATGTCTTGAGTATACTTGGTTTGGCTTATGAATGTCCCTTCCTTTTGTTGCTTCACTTGGAATTCCAAGAAATATCTCAATTCTCCCATCATAGACATCTCAAATCTATCTGTCATAATCTTACTAAATTCTTCACAAAAGGATTTGTTAGTTGAACCAAATATAATATCATCAACATAAATTTGACAGATAAATAGATCATTTTGAAAGTGCTTGGTAAACAACGTGTAATCAGCTTTGCCAATCTTAAATCCATTTTCAATTAAAAAACCTCTAAGGCACTCATACCAAGCTCTAGGAGCTTGTTTGAGGCCATAGAGCGCCTTACGCAGTTTGAACACATGGTCGGGGAACTCTTGATCTTCGAATCCGGGGGGTTGCTCCACGTACACCTCCTCCTTGATTGGTTCATTGAGGAAGACGCTTTTAACGTCCATTTTATAGATCTTGAAATCATGATGAGTAGCATATGCAAGTAATATTCTAATCGATTCAAGCCTAGCTACGGGAGCAAAAGTTTTGTCAAAATCCAAACCTTCGCTTGTGAATACCCTTCGGCCACAAGTCATGCCTTGTTTCTTGTCACCACCCCATGTTTGTCATGTTTGTTGCGGAAGACCCATTAAGTGCCGACGATGTTGAACTTGGGCCTTTCAACAAGTTCTCACACCTCGTTCCATTTGAAGTTGTTCAATTCTTCTTGCATTGCCACCACCCAATCCGGATCTTTCAATGCATATTCAATCCTGTTTGGTTCTAAAACGGATACAAACAAGTAATGTTCACAAAAACTAGCAATTCGAGATCTAGTTGTTACTCCCTTTTGGATATCACCGATTATGTTGTCGACGGGGTGATCTCTTTGGATGCATTGGTGTACTCTTGGATGTGGCATATGTGGTATTGAATCTTTATGGTCATATTCTTCTCCCCCTAGATGGTTGCCCTCGTTGATTTGCTGGTCACCTTGATCTTCATGAGGTTGATTTTGTGTAGAAGCTCCCTCTTGATCAATTACCTCCACTTGTGGTTCATCTTCTTCATTTGCATTTGGAGGTGGCGCTTGTGGTCGAACATCGCCCAACGCCATTCTTCTCAATACTTGACATGAAGCTTCTTCCCTATCTAGCACACAATGATCAACTTGCTCTTCTTGAGAGCCGTTAGTTTTATCGAACACTACGTCACGTTCTACTTCAACAAGTCTGGAGAACTTGTTGAAGACACGATTGGCATAAGAGTTAGAATCATAGCCAAGCAAGAAACCTTCATCAGACTTCGAAGTGAACATTGAAGTCCTAGGATTCTTGTTCAAGATATAACGTGTCGAACCAAAAACTCAAAAATAGGAAATATTAGGCTTGTTACTGGTGAGTAGTTCATATGACGTTTTCTTGGGTAGGCGATGAAGATAGAGTCGGTTTATGGCATGACAAGCGGTGTTGATCCCTTCAACCCAAAATCGATCCAAAGTCTTGTACTCATGAAGCATTGTCCTCGCCATCTCTATGAGGGTTCAGTTCTTCCTTTCGGCTACTCCGTTTTGTTAAGGCGAGTACGATGCTGAAAATTCATGTTTTATGCCTCCTTCTTCTACGTACTACTAAACTTGGGTGTTCTTGAATTACGTGCCATTGTCACTTCGTATGTTCTTGATCTTCAACGAGAATTCATTTTGGGCACGCTTGAGAAACTTATTGAGGGTTACTTGAGTTTCTGTCTTATCATGCAAAAAGAAAAAACACGTGAAGCGCGAAAAATCATATTTGTTTCTAAATCATATTCGTAAAAAGAAAAATACTAAACTACTAAACCGTATTTGTTATTGCCGATGCTTATGTAAGCAATTGGACCAAATAGATCCATGTGAAGTAGCTCGAGTGGTCTTGTCGTTGTCATGACGTTCTTTGCAGGATGGGGTGCTCCTACTTGCTTCCCGGCTTGGCATGCGCTACAAGGCCTGTCCTTTTCAAAAACAACATCCTTCAAACCTTGTATGTGATCGCCCTTAAGGAGTTTTTGAAGATTCCTCATACCAACATGTGCTAGCCGTCTATGCCACAGCCAAGCCATGTTGGTCTTTGTAATCAAGCATGTGTCAAGTTTGGCTTTATCTTTGTTGAAGCCAACAAGATAAAGCTTTCCCTTTAACAAACCCTTGAATGCAACCGAGTCATCACTCCTTCTAGAGATGGTCACACCCTCATTAGTGAACAAGCAATTATAACCCTTGTCACATAATTGAGATATGGACAGTAGGTTATAATCTAAGAAATCGACATGTAAAACATGAGAAAGAGTGTGTTAAGGCAAAATCTCAATTTTATCGATACCGAGCACCCTTCCTTGACTGTTGTCTCCAAAATAGATGCCTTCGCTTGGATCATCATTTTCTTCATAATCAACAAACATCCTTCTTTCTTCGATCATGTGGTTGGTGCATCCACTATCTAGCACCCATTTTTATCCACTGGAGGAATAGGCCTCCAAAAACAAAGTACACCTTGGTTTTAGGTACCCAAGCTTGCTTGGGTCCATTGAGGTTAGTTACAAGTGATTTGGGCACCCACACATGAGACTTGGTGTTCCCATGGCGTGGCCCAACATGTTTGGCATAAACTCTACCAAGATTACTTTTTGTGAGAACATATGATGCGTCAAAAATTCTAAAAAATAGTTGTTGTTCAAATGTGTTAACATGTTTAGACTTATCAACATTATTAGGCTTTCTAGCTTGAGAGGAGTTTCCCTTGACAAAAGCAATGTGTTCCTTGTTATTCTTGTGGTTTCTAGCATTTTGCTTTTCACCATAAGAATACCCAATGCCTTATTTGACATTAGAGGTCCTTACGCCAAGTATGGACTACGTGCATACTTGTCCTTCTCCCTGTCAAATATGCCACTTCGGGAAGGATGCTTGTCCTTTGTCAAGTTTGACTTCTCCATCAAGTTAGTGTCAATTTTAGCACATGCACAAGAAATAGTAGTTTTAGACTTTAAGTGTTGAGAAGGCTTGCTTGAAGAGGATGAAGGGTCACATTTCATGAGTGACTCAACTTGTACCTCAAGGATCTTGTTAACTTTGGTTAAGTTAGCAAGTTCATCCTTGATGATTACATTTGAGTCACTTGACTTCAAGCAAGCATCCTTGCTTGAAGCTAACTCAAGTTCTAGTGACTTGTTTCGCTCCTTTTCAAGTTCAAGGAGCCTTTTGATTTTAAGATATTCCTCCTTTTGAAGGATGATCATATCTTCTTGGCGATCAACAAACTCCTCCTTATCAACAAGCTTATCCATCAAGAATTTCATTTTTGCAGTAGTTTTCTTATCTAAGCCAACAAGCATATCTTCATCATAACTATAAGTATCACTATCACTAGAGAAAGAATGCGAAGAGGAAGATTTAGTTCTTACCTTTCTTTTACCCTCCTTCGCCATTAGACATGTGTCGTTTTCCTTCCATGCGCCAACAGTTGGGATGAGTGTGGATTTCATGGTTGTCTTCTTGATGGCTATGCTAGCCATCTCCACTTCCTGTTTGGATGAGGACGCATCATTGGAGTCCCACTACTTCCCTAGGTGCGCCTGTCCAATTTGCTTTTTCTTCTTGAACATCTTCTTGGGTTGAGGCTTTGTATCCTTGGTCTTCTTCTTGTTTTCTTCATAAGGACAATCAACTATAAAGTGGTTGTATTCACTACAGCTATAGCAAGCGCGCCTCAACTTTGGTCTTGATTTGTCTTTGTGTCTTCCATCATTTGATCTACCACCCTATATTCTTTTCATCATCTTCTTGAATTTCTTCATAAATAGGATCATATCTTCTTCATCTATATCGCTGCTTTTGGCGTCACTGTCCTCTTCTTGTTGAGCTTCTTGAGCTTCTTTTGACATAGGCTTGCAAGTGGACTTCAAAGCGACTCCTTTCTTCTTTGCCGAGGTGAGGTCAGCAATCTCTTTGACATGTTTTGCTTGCTTCTCTATCATGTTGAAATTAATGATCTTTCCAAGCAATTCATCTGGCGTCATTTTCTGATACCCGGGGCTTTCTCTAATCATCGAACATAGAGTCACGTTGCGAGGCATGAAGGCTCTAAGAATTAGCTTCACCACCTCGTGATCATTCCACCTTTTGCTTCCATAGGCTCGAAATTTATTGATGAGAGTCTTGAACCGATTGTACATGTCTTGCGATGAATCATCTTCTTCTATGGCAAATCTTCCCAATTCGCCTTCGATCATTTCAATCTTGGGCTCTCGCACACGACGATCGCCTTCATGTGCAGTTTGTAATATGTCCCATATCTCTTTTGCAATTATGAGTCCATCCAGTTTGGTGAACTCGTCTCGACTCAATGATGAAGTTATGATAGCTGCAGCTTGAGCGTTCCTATGAATCGCTTGTTCTTGACTTGGTGTGAGCTCTTCATCGTCATCCAGGATATCTATCCCTGTACACACTATACACCACAAGCTGGGGTTAAGTGATATTATATGCATCTTCATATTTTGCCTCCACATTGAATAATCATTGCCATCAAAGTATGGGGCTTTCCCTAGAGGAATAGACAAGTAATGATTATTATTTGAATTTAACCGATCATAGCTAAAAGGATATCGGGAGTAGTCGGTGTGACTACTCCCCTTCTTCTTCTTCTTCTTCTTCTTCTTCTTCTTCTTCTTCTTCTTCTTCTTCTTCTTCTTCTTCTTCTTCTTCTTCTTCTTCTCATCATCAATCATCGATCTTTATCTTCCCTTTGGAGAGTGCCTTCTTCCTTAGGAGCACCGTGAGTTCAAGCATCTCCTCATCATCATCCTCGAAGTCTTGGATGGCATCGAGGAGCTTCTCCAACTTCTGAGTCCTTTTATCTTCAACCTTATCTAGGTTGAAGTTCTTGTGCTCATCCTTGATGTCCGACATCTTCTCTTCAAGCGATTAGTCTCTTTTTGAAGAACCACGCTCTGATACCAATTGAATGTAGCCTAGAGGGGGGTGAATAGGCTTTTTGAACTTTTGTCGGAACCTAAAACACTTAGCAACTTGATCAAACACAGAGAAATCATACTAGTCCGGTGTGTGCGGACTAGATTGATCAAGTTTAATCGATGATTTCGATCCAAGTACTCTATGCAGCGGAAATTGAGTTATAAATAGAGTGTATTGCTTCAATGAAACTAGATATGACAAAAGTTGACTTTAGTTTCAAAGTTTTAATGTAAGTTGAACAAGATCAAGCAAACCCTAGATTGCAATGAATAGTAAGAACAAGAGCAAAGGACAAAACAATTTTATCTCGTGGTTCGATTCCATAGAGGAAATCTACGTCAACGTTGAGGAGCCCATGGAGGACCGGGTCTTCACCAACCCTACCTTTGTCGAATCGCCATGGAGGTCGATTCTCTTCCACTAATCACAATGGGGGTAAATAACTGTGTTCAAGGGGCCTTCTCACGAGTTGAGGGCTCCCAAAGATTTACAATTCGAAACACCACCAAACATAGTCAAAATATGTGCAATAAAATAGCGAGAGTGTGTGAGAGAGTCAAACCCAAGAGCTCAAGATGTGAAGAACGTGTCTCTCCTTTTATCTATGGTTAATCCTCAAGGATTTGATCTTTCTTGCATTGGATTGTGGGGAGAGACGTGTTTTTAGGGCTCTTGGGGGTGTGACGGCGCAGGGGGTCGAGAGTCATTGATTAGGGGCCGTACACCTCTATTTGTACTAGCGTTTCCAAAGGTTACCATTAGGGTTTACAGAGTCTGGACTAGTCCGGTGTGCGGCGTGTGGGAAACCCTAAGTGTCTTGAATTATCGGACTTGTCCGGCAACTAGTGGACTAGTCCGATTTTGTCTCTCGAGATGTTTGGACTAGTCTGGCACATATCAGACTAGACTGGCGTGGTGAATCCCTTAGTGAATTGAGGACATGCCCGCACTTGGAGGACTTGTCCGATTTTAGTCAGGGAGGTTATCGAACTAGTCCGGACAATATCGGACTAGTCCGGTGTCGTGAAATTTTGAGGGGCTGAGGAAAAGTCCAAAATTGGTCAGTGAGGATATCGGACTAGTCTGTGGAATATCGGACTTGTCCAATATTGATTAGAGGCATTATCGGACTAGTCCAGACGTTATCGGACTAGTCTGTTGCGGACAAGTCTGCACTGAGAGGACATGTCCGATCCTATATACAGAGATTATCGGACTAGTCCGGGGAAAATTGGACTAGTCCGAACCTGTGTAAACTTGTGCAGTGAGAATGTTTTCTTTTGCTTGAGCTCTTGGGGTGTGTTTCTCCAACACACTCCATACACAAAGAGGATTCTATTCATCTCTTGAGCTCCTTTCAACTTGATTCCTCACTCTCCTTTCTTTTTTCGCTTTCTTCATAATTTCATTGAAACCTGGGCTCATCTCAACAATTTAGTTAGGATCTCATTTGTTTGTCAAAAATCAACCAAAATCCACAAGGAATGCCTAGATGCACTTTCACTAAGTATTTTCCCTTCTATCAATTTCAAGGTACAAGTATTAGCTTTGCCATAATGGACAGTTGGTTATTCATGTAGGGCTGGTTCTAAAGAACTCAAGACAATTTGTTTCATATTTTTTTGTTCATTCTGCAGGGGACAGGAATTTTACAATTTTGAATCACTTTCTGAAAATGTTTATGCACTTTTATTGAACCTAGAGGAAAGTCCCTAATTAAACCATCTTAGTCATCATTTCTGGGGCTGCTCTTTTTACTGTATGTTATGCTCAATATAATGAATAATGTGGCAAAAAGCAGATTTTTGTAATGACAAATGCCCTTGGGATTAATTCCCCAAATATTTGGATAAAAGGAATAGATTGGACAATTACAGAGAGTTTCATGCCAAATAATTTGTACTTCTATAAAGAACGAGCAAAGAGGAGTCCCAATAATTTTATTTGACATTTTTTGAATTTTCTACTATTTATTATAATTTGTACGAGCTCGACTGTCGTGGAGAGGGCGGAGACGGGGGGCCGCCAGCCAGCGTGGTGCTGTGGCACCGGGGGTGGCCTGTGTGAGGGAGGTGCAATTGGGACATCGAGCTCGGGCGCCATGAGGAGGCCAACGTTGGGGGTGGCTGACTGTCGGGTGCTGCGGCGTCAGGGGTGGCTGGTGGCTTCAGGAGAGGAGCGAGAGGTGTGAGCAGGATTGTGTAAGGAAGATAAGAGAGGTGGGTCGTGTGGGCTGGAGATTGGTTAGTTGGAGAGGTGGACTGGCTGGTTAGATGTTCTCGGTGGGGGCGTCCTGGTTAGGTCAACCGCGATAGGTGGAGGCCCATATTAAGAAGCCAAGGGCCCTGGGCCTAATCCTGCTTGCCTCTGCCGTTCTCTGCTCCTAGTCCTAGTCTCCCACCTCCCAAAGGGTCGAGGGCAAGGCACAACGAAGGAGATGCATGGTGAAGGTTATCAGAATCCATGAGGTCGCTCAGTGATAAAAATGAAACGGGAGGATGTGAATGACTGCATCCCCTTTCTCTTTCTCACCACTGATGGCTTCCATGCCAATGTCGTGGAGAAGGAGGAGAGGCGCGCGGAAGTCGCCGCCCAACCCCGATGGGCCACTTAGGTTCTGTTGTGGCCCATTTAGTGTGAAGTTAGAGTATGCGCCTAAACCACCTGCGTGTGTGTACGGCGGACCCCGACGGATCCAGTTCACTGTCTCTCTCATTATTTCCTCTATCGTGCATAAATTAGCAAGAAACTAACGATAATTTGTCCGGCTTCAAATTTTAAAGTCAAACATGGGCGAAGACAGTAGTTGGATGTATACTGGTTGGAAGAGTAGAACTGGTGGTCACTCAGATGAGTGGTACGCCAAGACAGAAGATTTTGTGGAACGAGCTTTTTCGTTGTCGAATAGCGATTATGCACGGTGCCCATGTATGAAATGCTGAAATGGAAAGTTTTTGGACAAAGTGGAACTTACGATGCACTTGTGTTAAAACGGTTATGTGTGACATTATGAGTTATGGAACTTCCATGGCGAGGCAATTTCTCAAGCTGTAGCAGAAGTGGCAGCGGACAATGATGATGCTACGGAGGTTGATATGATGGATGAGATGCTGGAAGCTATACGACCAGCGCTTACAGAGGATCCTCAAATAGCAAAGGTTAAAGAGTTCTTCAAACTTCTCAAAGATTCAGAAGAGCCGTTGCATGGAGACACTAAAATGACAATCCTCAGTTTTGTGACTAGACTTATGGTAATTATGTCTAAGTTTTTCTTTTCTAATAACTATTACAACAAGCTCATCAATTTTTTCAACGATGCCCTTGCACATCCCAACAAAGTCCTAAAGATATGTATCAGTCGAAGAAAATTCTTTCTGGTCTCAGTATGAAGTACGAGAAGATTGATCTGTGTTCGGAAAACTGCATGCTTTTCTGGAGAGAGCATGCAAATGAGAACAAATGTTTGAAATGTGGTCAACTGAGGTTTTTCGAAGTTGTAAATAACGATGGTGATACTGTGACGATGGAGGTCGCACATAAGCAGCTTCGTTACTTACCCCTGACACCGATGTTGAAGCGGTTGTTCCTTTAAAAAAGCGGCCAGACACATGAGATGGTGCAAAGAAGGTGAGCGTCAGAACAATGGAGTCATGACGCACCCATCCGATGGTGAGGCATGGAAGGCGCTGAACCGGTTTGACCCAGAATTCGGTCGTGAAGTGAGAAATGTTCGCATTGGGTTGACGACAGATGGGTTCATGATGTACAGCACAAACGCCACACCATACTCCTATTGGCCCATCTATGTCATTGTGGAAATTCTTCCACCGGCTTTTTGCATGAAGAATGAGTTCATGTTTATTAGCTTCATTGTACCTAGGGCAGATCATCCTAGGTCACGTCTCAACATGATGTTGAAACCGTTGATCGAAGAGTTGAAAATGTTGTGGACAGGAGTTGAAGCGTACGACTGTTACAAGAAGCAGAAATTCAACCTCCGAGCTGCTTATTTGTGGTCTGTCCATGATTTTCCGGCATACGATATGTTTTCTGGATGGAGCACTCATGGTTGGTTGACATGCCCGATATGTGCCTTGGATACCGATTGGTTTCAACTTAACTGTAGAGGCAAGATATCTTACTTCGATTGTCATAGACGTTGGCTGCCTCCGAATCACTTGTTTAGACAACAAAGGAATGTCTTTAGAAAGAACACAGTTGTCACTAAAGGACCACTGAAACGTCTTAACGGGTCAGAAATATCTGATATGTTGGACAAATTGGTGCCAGATGAAGGTCGTCCTGGATATTTTGAACGTTATGGAGACAAACACAATTGGACTCACATATGTGGACTTTGGAGCTTCCGTATGTGAAGTCGTTGATTCTAAGGCACAACATTGATGTCATGCATCAAGAGCGTAACATGGCCGAATGTATCATAAGCACATGCATGGACATGACGGGCAAAACAAAAGACAATTTAAAGGCTCGAAAGGATCTTGCAGAGCTTTGTAATAATCAAACTCTTGATCTCTCCGAAAATGGTGGTAAACCACGCGCTCCTTTCTTTCTTCGACCTAAAGAAAAGAAAGAAGTTCTCGAATAGTTGCAAATGTTGAAATTCCCAGATGGTTATGCAGCTAGTCTAAGATGAGCTGCGAATGTGAAAACAGGAGAGCTCATTGGGTTGAAGAGTCATGATTATCACATAATCATGGAAAGACTTCTGCCTGTTATGTTTCGAGGCTACTTTGACGATGCGGTGTGGAAGGTGTTAGCCGAGCTTAGCCACTTCCATAGGCAACAAAATGCTAAAGAAATCACGCCAGAGATGATGACTAAGTTGGAGAAGGAGATTCCGGTACTTTTGTGTAAGATGGAATAAAAAATTCTCAAGGATTTTTCAATCCAATGTAACATCTCTTAATTTATCTTCCATTTGAATCAAAAGTGGGCGGTCCCGTGCAATATAGGTTGATGTATCATACTGAAAGATCACTCAGATATCTGAAACTTATGGTTTGTAACAGGGAAAGGGTTGAATGTTGCATCGCCAAAGCTTTTCCTCTTAAGGAAGTAGGGTACTTCTCAAGTGTTTACTTTGCAGAGGAACACATTGTTAATCGGTTATGCGGTACAATATGGATCAGCAACCTCCTTGTAGCAATCTCTCCATTTTTTCAACAAGAGGCTCTACTGTTGGTAGTTACACTTCCTACGATGTTAGCGAAAAAGAAAGGCGTGCTACATTCTTGTACATTCTCGTGTTGGTAGTTACACTTCCTACACTTATGCTTTTCACCATCTCTTGCAACACATGTATTCTAAAAGGTTCTCTTTTCTTGTAGTATGTTCGACAAGCAAAATTGGAGACATAGACATCAACCCACGAGCAAGCAAATAGAACAGATTCAACGGGAAGGAATATACAGGGGATCTAATTTTCTTTACTGGTTTCGAGATCATGTAACGTTTTCTTGTTAACTTATCAATGTTAACAATATTTTCTTATAACTTAAGAATGCTTACGTTTTCTAATAACTTCATATCTTGGACAATGCAAAAAATATGCCAACGCCCATGAAGATTTGTGACAACTATCTTGTGGAGTGGTTAATGTTAGAAGCTATGGTCGATAAGACATCAACAATTTTTTATTCCGTACAACTCAGTTTGAATCTCTTCGTACCCTCAAGTTGTGATGAGGGCAATGGATTCGCAAGAGCATGAAACTCAGTACTACGGGATTATTAAAAAAAATCCTTGAATTCACTTTTGTCAGAAGCAAGACAATTCGAGCAATATTCTTTGACTATGAATGGTTTGATTCCATTTGTGAAATTCGAGTAAACAAATTTGGCATGGTCGAAGTAAAACACAAGGAACGGTTGAAAGGATTCGATTCATTAGTTCTCGCACACAAAGTAGAGAAAGTGTACTATCTACCTTATCCATGCAATAAATTCAAAGCTTGGTGGGTGGTACATAAGGTGAATTCTCGTGAGCGGTTATACGCTCCAGGAGATGATGATTACCATGAGGAAGCTAAGGCTGATGTGGTCTACCAAGGGGAAGAGTTGCCAGTCTCCTTCTCAGTCGAGCCCGGTGTAAGACTCGATGAATTAGTTGGAGATGCTCAGGATATCAAGACTGGCACGGAAGCGGAAACAAAATCAGAATCGGAAAGTAAAGATATCGATGACTTAGTCAAACCTACTGATTTGCGCAAACGAAAATGATATGTGGAAGAAGAAGATCGATGGGCTGGTTTAAGGAGTAGGATGCATGACTGTGATGTTGATGAATTTTGAAATTTATGAAGTAACGTTTTATTCACTAACTTAACATTAATTTTTATATTATCTTTGCATATTAATCATTTATTCCTTGCAACAGAATGTCATCGAAGGGGAAGGAGAAGAGGAAGGGGAAGCCAGTGAGAGTGTTTGAGCCACCACGAGACCCTTGCTCAGGGACCTCGTTACCTTCAAGCCAACGTTCCCTCTTTCTGGCGCATGCTCCACCCTCAGCTCATGTGTGCTTTCAGCAGACGGAGGTAAATTTTAGTTTACTATAAAGTTATTTTATAAATTGCAGTTGTTAATAATTATTTATTGTCAATCTTTTTATTTTGTGAAGTATGACTCAGAGTCTTCTGAGTCTGAGTCTGAGGCTAGGGGGCCGCTACAGGAGCGTGAGTGAGAGGCAGGCCGCTACAGGAGCCCTCTAGCGCAAGCCTCCCTTTGGAGCCGACTAGCGCTAGCCTCCCTTTACAGCTGGCTAACGCTAGCCTCCCTTTGGACTCCGGTGGTTCCGCAGAGCCTTAAGGGTCACAGGACGCGGCGGCATCACAGCAGAGGCGACGGACGAGGAGGACCCACTTTGGGGCTCCTCCTTCGGTTACTTCTCAGCGGACCACGATCCGTCCTGTCAGAGACAGGTAAAAACTGTATATAGTATATTAAATATTAGATGTTGTTTTTGTTTACTTAATGATTGAATATATTTTGCAGATGTAAGTATGACTTTTTGTTCACGGGGGCCGAGAAATACCACAGGCAGGTTAACAGTGTCCTGGGTGCTATCGTGAAGTTGCACTACCCTGGTGTCATTGACGGATTCCCTGCCCTGTCGTGGGATGACTACGCTCATGTCTCCCACCCGGTCCAAGGCACGGTTCAGGGAGCCGTGTGGCACAATTTATGGTAAGTTTATCTGTTTCAATTTTTTTCAATTCGTTTGAATTGTTAATGCATATCACTTAAATGTTTGTTTGCTTAAAGCTGAGGTACCAAGTAGAGGAATCGTACATGGAGGACCACGTGAGATGCGTGTTCCATTACAACGGTCAAAAGCTCATGACGGCGGCATTTTTGAATGCCCATATTCAAACGGTCAACGCGTACTACAAGCGGCACCCCCGGGAGCGGCAGCAGGAGCAGCAAAGGGGTCAATTTAGGAAGGAATCCAATGCGAACTTGATATAAGAGCAGTATGCAAAGGTAAGTATTCAATATTGTTCAAAATTTACAATATCTATGTATGCTAACTGCATTGATGAAAAATGAAATATGTGCAGGTTAGTATTTCTCGATTACAGGGTAACACCGATGCGTACTTAGCTCTCTGTCGGTACTGGGCTAGCGAAGCTTTCATCACTAAGTCCAGAAAGGATAGACAATGCCGCATGGGGTCCGACGGCAAGAAAAACTTTGGCGGCGACAGCTACTTGCATTTGGCTAAACGCATGGTAAGTACTTTTTCAATTTATTTATGTGTTCCTACTATATTATCTCACTAACATGTCTATACAGAAGCGAGAGATGGGTCAGGAGCCGACCCCGACCTAGGTTTGGAAGAGAGGTCACAAGGGAAGTGACCCTTCTCAGCCAGGGCATTGTAGTCAGGTCATAGCCGACCGACTGGTAAGTTTTCAAAATTCATCAATTTCATTATAACTAATACTATTATTGACATGCTTACAACATTTATTTGTTTTGTAGGCAAAGTACGAGCAGGAGGTCGTGAAGATACACGGTGCGGATTACGATTAAGAAAGCTTGCCGATCGACCCCCAAGCCACATACGTGAGCGGAGGCGGGAAGGCCGATGGACGATGAGTTGTTCATGTGTTTCATTTCTTTTTCAATTTATCTTCTTCTACTTTGTTTTTTCATTGTTTTGCAGGTTTGCCATTTTGATGGAGTTGTCATCTCGAGGTCGACGCGACCTTTGACAGGCGCTTCATCATCACAGACCTTGTCCGTTGGGACCACCAGTGGTCGTCTCTAGCAGGCACAGCTAGAGCTCCTCACCTTGAAGGAGACGCTGACGCAGACCCAGGCAGAGCTAGAGAGGTCGAGGGTGGAGGCAAGGGAAGAGCAGCGGAGGACAGCCTTAATGCTGGCCAAGATGCAAGCAACGGTGGAGGTAAGTAATTTAAAGTACTGGAGTTAAATTTCATAGCATTTCAATAACATATATCTTCTAGTATTTTGCAATGGCAAATTCTTGCTCAAAATAGCAGTCAGGATATCGAGATTCCCACTCTTCCCCTGCAGTAGACACCAGAGCAGGTGGTAAACTATTTCTTTAATATTGTGCTAAGCTTCTTAAATGAATTATCCACTCTTTCACATTCTAGGTGTCGGCAAGATCCTATCCTGTTGTTGGGACAGACAGTTGCTATGAAATGAACTTTACTTCTATAGTGTACACCTAATCATGTAGTTGTGATCTCGAGAGAAGCTTTGTGGTAAACTGGTCATTAGTAGCTTCTATGTTATTTCCCCCTCATTTCAATCCAGCTCTTTGTAGAATAAGCAGTGCAAACTGTTAGAAATCTGGTCCGTAGAACCTCTGTTTTATCTCTGCACAGGAGCTGATCAGTTCAAGATAATAGAACAAATACTTGTTGGGTTGTGCTGTGGGGACCGGGGTCCACACATCCGAGGATCTCATTGGGTGGTGCCGTGCGATGCGGCACCTAACAGCACACACAAAAAGGATACCAAAACATATAAAGTTTCATTTCATAATAAGAAGAGATTACAAAAAAGTGTACAATAGAAGTACACACGCAGCGGAAAATACATACTCATAACCTCACTTAACTAAGCACGAGAGAAGACGTCCATGCCCTAGGACGCTTCTCACTAGCAACAAGAAGGACATTCAACAACGGTGTGGTTCACATGAGATTTATCTCGACACCTTGAGATCTCATGTACAACCTGAATAGTAGAAACAAACCTAATACCTACAAAAATCGTTAAAGCGCAAACGTGAGCATAAGGCTCAACAAGACTAACCTGTCTCACTAGACATATGCAGGGTGAATACTAAGCATAGGTAAGGAATATCATAAATAGACTCGCCTACAAGTAGATCCTTATAATCATGTTTTAAGTAGCAAATGACATTCTTCAAGCACGGCACATCATAGACTCCACAATCAAACAAGAAACGATTTGCCGATGATATGACATGCCCAAAGCACATACTGCTATTACAGGTAAAGTATGGGGAAACTGTAAACTTTTAATTGTACTATCTCTAAGCCATACAAGGTTGCAAATCAATTATAATTCGATACAACGTATTCTTCTGGCTTCTTTAGTATTTACTACGTCACGGCGCAGTGAACAAGTGGTACTTTATTACCGCGAGGGACGGTGATTGCAATCAGGACACACACGGACAACACAACACATACGCACGTTCAGAAGTGTCAGCGAGTACATTAGTACCTACGTAACACTTCAGTACTAGTCGTATATGGCCACCTTTCACAAGAAACCTTAACACCGAACCCGTCTCACCTCTGCGAACAGAAGGTCTCCGCACGAAACACCTCTTGTGTCTGCCGACCGATTTACACCTTATTGTCCTCAACCCACCCCTATCGATGGTGAGTTAATGGGCCTCGACATCCCAGTTGTCGAGTTACGTCAGTTTACTGGAGTCCATATATCCAGTATGTTGCCAGTACAAGTCAAGCTTGTTCCATGGGGCCGCATACAGACGGGCCTTAACTGACCAGTCAGAGCTATGTGACCAAGACCACGCCTTGCCGCTTCCTATCCATCTTTGACCGGTCTCAAGTTTAGATTTAACAGTCATTATCTATAAATGTTAATCCAGTGTAGATAAGTGTCAATTTTCTATCTCGCTAGTAGATTCCAACAACTCAACTTCTACCGGTTCACCTACAACATTAGCATAGCAGTTCTACACGTCGAGATCTCAACCTACCCAATTAACCAATGGGATTGTGGGTCATGCATCTGGAGTATTCAAGCATCCTGAACGTAATGCACAATTCATATGCTAATCAACATAGTGATAAAACAAAAATTTATAACGACTTAAATGCAAAACGGGGCTTGCCTTAGTTTGCGCTAAGTCAATGTCAGTCATTAAGTCTTGTGCTTTCCTCCAAAGAGTCTACCACGGAACTTCAAGTGGAAACACCTTGTCCTTCTCCTCCAAGCAAAGTTTCTTGTCGATCACCTATCAGCACGTTCCTATCGACATGATAGTCATATAAGTAATTAAGTAATTAAGTAAGTTAATAATAGACTCCACGGGGTTGGGTAAACTTTAAGAACGAGGAATTTGACTAGGAAGGACAGATATGCCTCTGTTGTGTGGGTAACCAGAGGATGAGTCAAGGTGGACATAGTAGTGTGGGCATGAACTGAAAGGTACAACATAAAGCTACATTGCAACTTAGCATACGACACTTCAAGTTATGCCACGCGAGATTGACAATTCTGATTGGTGAAGAAGTGTTGGGCGGAGAAGTGTAAGGACGACCCAAAAATCAAGGTGGGACATCGAAATCTTGAGTATGAGTGGAGTGTACAAGATGAAGGTCGCGATTTAGCAGTCGACCAATGAACTTGACTTAACTCATAAAGGAGTAAACCTAGTTAAGTGAGCAGTACTATCGTAGGGTCCTGACTTAGGATGAACCATGATGGAACCCAACGACACTTGGGACTGAATTGAGATCAACATGGCTTGGACTTAAGAAGTCATTACAAGCACTGTTAACCCAGCATGAGTACCAAGACAACGTTCAAACCGCTTTTATGTAAATCAGTTGCTACGACTAACGTTGCAAGCATCGTTCAGGTGCTTACACAACAACACTAATGTCGTGTCTCCCGCAAGCTTGACCAGGTGAGCTCAGTAAGCTCTTGGGACTTAAACATGATGCGAGACCTTGCCGTGAAGGCATGCTTTGCCATCTCGAAAAGATCATTTTAGCAACATCCACATCAACCCGGACTCATCAATGGGGTGAGCGGAATCCTGAACACCACCTTGTGAGTCTTAAGGCTAGTGATGTCAACTCGGTTGTTGATAAGCGACTCAACGAACCTGCCGTCGATGAAGTGGTACACCAAGTTAACCAATCTTGTGATCGGTTAGGGAACATCCTCGACACAACCAAGGAACTCTTATCCAAGGTTCCCCTTGGTCTAGTGCTCCTTGTTGGTCGCAACGTTCTTGCATACCTCTACCCCAGGTCATCGGTGATCGCCGACACACCTGGTTTGACCTAGAAGGCATTTCATCGAGCACCTTGGCTACACCCAGGACTCGACGAGTCTCGCCTTGACTAAACCCTAATTTGGATAAACGACCATTGACCGTTGTGTCGTGGTTGTGTTCCAGCATCATGTACATTACAGGCATCCTTCATCTCGATGCCAGGACACGATGATGGCTCGGAACGTCACGACGATGTCATGTGGTCAAACACGTTGACACGGCTTAATGTGAAGCAACACAAGCATGTATGGACACGCCAACACAACACAAAGGCGAGAAAGGTCAACGTGGGGTTGCTTTTGGCTAGACCTCAACGTAAAATGCGGACTTAGGGCTAGACATCGCTCAAGTCAATACAATGCCCACCACGAACAACCATCGACGAAACTGCCGTTGATGGTGGCAAGCATTATGGGAGCTACTAGAGGAACAAGAGCAGTAGTAGTTTGAACACGACATGTCACTGTAGTGATAAACAAGTGGTTTTCCTACACCGTGAGGGCATGTAGGCTTACGCTGCAAGTGGTGGTCACCACGGACACGGCTGCATAGGAATGCACACATGACACAATGACCAAGGTAGGGGTTACCACGCAACCAGTAGCAAGTCACCCATGGTGTGGGATCTGCACTCGGGAGGAGCCCACGGCACGGTGATGTGTTACTGTGGCTGATAGGTGAGGCGAGCGCGAGGAACCAAGTGAATAGTGTGTGTCGGTATTTCGTCGAATAGGTGGTGAGCGTGACTGGAAACAGAGAATAGAGCAGTGGAAGCATGGGATATTCATGGAGTTGAGGTCGATAAAATGAAGAAGGACCCTTAGGTCGAGTAATGACGCGGTTGTTGCTGGCAAGGTGTGCTCGAGCGTTGACGAACATGGTGCCGACATGGAACGTGCTCACCACGGTCTGTGCGGCGAGGAATGGCACAACGCGGCGCACTGCTGGAGATGGTAGGCTAGTGAATAGCAGAAAAACGCACGAGGATGCAGCTCTGTGGAGGAAAACACCTGCATGGATAAGCAAAGTGCACAGGTGAGTGAACTACGGCGCGGCGCACGACAACACGTGCTGCGGTGATGAGGAGAGGCGAACAGGGAACGAGTTAGGCGGAGAGGAAGGACGACGACGGCAAGGCAACTCACCTGGAGACGTTCGGTGGCCGGCGACAGGCGCAGGAGCGTGGGACGGCGACGTCGACTCGTGCCAGCGAGCAGCAGGGCGACTGGGCACCGTCGGCAACAAGGGACGAGCGTGGCGCACGACAGAGGTGACCGGCGCGGCAAAGGTGGGGCAAGCGTGACGCGCGCGGGCGCCGGCCTAGGCGATGAAGGAAGTGGGCGTGCGCGCGGCGCAGGGAGGAGACACACGCGACAAGGGTGCGCTGCGACCGGAGGCAGCAGTGGCACGACCCAAGGAAAGCCAAGCAGCCAGGGCGGCAAAATGCGCGCGAGCATCGGTGGCGCGTGGGGGCGGCGCTAGTGAGGAGGCGGGCGGCAAGGTGCTTGGCGGCTCGACCAGCAAGGAGGCGAACGACGGTGCTCGCCGGGAGCAGCCAGGGCAAGCAGCGGTTGGCGCTGGTGTGGCAGGGAGGAGCTGGGGAGGCGAGCACACGCGGTAGGGAGGGCGCGCGCACAGGGCACGGGCGCGGAGCGACGCCGCGGCAGCCAGGAGGTGGCGAGGTGCCGCGGGGGGCGGTGGATCCCGGCCGGTGTTGAGCGCCGGAGGGAGGTGAGCTCGAGCTTGCAGAGGAGAGAACGGAGTTTGGCTTGCCTTGGGTTCACGGTACGAAGATATGGGCCGATGTTTTCATCGCGATGGCACATGCAACGCGTCTGCGTGGAGGCAGGGGAGGAAAGAGAGGGCATGCCGACCTGACATATGGGACCCAAAAAGCCTCCATTCCAATTTCAAATAGAACTATCAAACATGCTTCAAAAATATTCAATTTCGGCCCAATGACTAAATAAAATGTGAAGAATTTTATGGTGCAATCAGATTTCAGATCTGAGCAAGTTGAATTTTGAACTCAGGTTTTAATTTGAAGTCAAGCGGTGATACTTGACTCAATGAAATAAATAGTATATTAGGTTCAAAAATCCTGAAACTTTGAAGTTAACCTTTTTGAACCATAAGGTACCTCAGGAAAAATTTGGAGTTGATTTGGACAAGGTTAAGTACAAAGTTTAAATTTGAAGTTGACTTTTATTAAACTCTCAGTACCTGTCTAATAAATAGAAAACGTGCTTCAAAATTTTTTGAAACTTTACCGAGAGTCAATTTGGAATATTAGAAGGTCATGGAAAAATTTACAGCCGTAGATTTGAATTTTTTTGAATGTCCCATTTTAGAGTTGGAATAATTCCTTTTTCTTTCTCTCTATTTTGTTTTCTTTTCACCTTTAATTTTTCATTGAAAATGTGAATACTTGGAAATTAAGGATTTTACACCTTAAGTTCTAATATACATTAGCAACCACATTCTATATGTAAAATTTTAACAAGTTCCTATTTCTAGTGAACATTGGTTAACTCATATGGTTCATGTGAGTTTGGATTTCCAAGTCCATTTTCAAAATTTTTAAGTTCGCATTTTTGCATTTTTGTTCTTCCGAAAAGCGGGCTTTTACATGTGCAGAGGAGAGCAGAAGCTTCTGATGCTAGAGCAGAGAGGAATACATGGTCCTGGTCTGAGCAGAAAGTTCTATGCACAAATAAGGGGGAACTAGAGTTCCCTAGAACATTTAGGAACTAAATTTGCGTTTTGTTTTTGTTGCAAAGTCATATTTATTGAAAGTCTGTATCATTTACTAGTGTTTGCTGGTAGAGTTGCAGTTTCGCACACATTTGAAAATTTCCGAAGTAGCACAACATCACATGGGATATGATTTACCTCCTTTAAAAAGTTTTATCTCCACTTGTTGCTTGCATGTATCACTCAATATCAAAATAACCATAACTTCATATGCAGTAAGTGGAAATTGGTAAAATTTGATTCATTTCATAGTATATGATAGCTCATGCTTTAAATGGATTGATTGAAGTATAATATTGTTGTGCAATTCTTTACAAGGCTAATACAGGGAATATATGGTTCTTTTGCAGGGTTTGGGAACGGTGGCTCGAACTCCTTTTCCACATCTACAGGCACCCAGAGGGACGAAACGAGAAGATCTCGGCTCTGGAGGTAGTGGAAGGGCTAGCGTGTAGCCCGGTGAATGGTTTTGAAACTAACTTTTGTTTTTGCGGATGTTTTAAATGTTTTCTGGACTATTTTGTGATCTGTGTACTGTATAAACTGTTTGTGCACTATTTTGTGATATGTCTAGAGCTTGCAATCCTGTGGGGTAGTCAGTTTCTGTATTTTTTTTTAAACTTCTGTCGGCTATGGCCAAGCCTACGTAAGTTATCCTAATTTAACTTATGTCGGTCGGACCATACCGACGTAAGTTATACCACTTAACTTACGTCGGCCGGAAACCGCCGACGTAAGTACTCCAGCCCATCCCGCGGCCCATCCCAGTAAATAACTTACATCGGTTGCTGGATACTGACGTAATTAAGTAAGTTACATCAGCGGCCGACGTAGGTTACCTTAATTATGTCCAAACTGTTTCGTCGGTCGACAACCGATGTAATTAAGGTAAAATCGATGTAACTAAGTAACTTACGTCAGTAGGCCTTAGGCCGACGTAATTGATCAGGATTCCTGTAGTGTATGGCATTATAGACACATAATCCATTCTTGTAACTGTAGATTTAACTGCCCCTTGAATGTCCGAGCCATTGGAGATCTGCCAGTCTCCTCATTGTTGTTTCAGGTCCAGAGGCTCGACATGTGGCGGCTCTGGAGCTTCCCATCGTGGGGATGCAGGTCCGGAGCCACTATACACATGACAACACCGGAGCTTCCCTCTACTGGGGGTTAGGTCTGGGGTCACTGGACACGTAGAAAGACTGGAGCTTCCCTATGAAGGAAGTAAGGTCCAGCGTCGTGTTACACGTGGCGGTGTCGGAGCTACGACAACAAGGGAGGCGGGTTCAGTGTTGTGTAACGCGTGCAGCCTTTAGAGGTCTTCAACTCGGACGGGTGGAATTCTTTGGCGTTTCTAGCAGTATCGTGGGGTACCCGGTACGCTGGGTAACGACAACATCAATGGTGAATTCTCATGCTAAGTTGTTCAACACATTGGGCATGGGTTTACCCCTAGCAATAGTAGGACGACACCCGCAAAGAGCATGTGGCATAGCCGAACATGGGGATTACAAGGACAGATAGGGCTATCACCACCTACTGCCTACCTCTTCAATCCGTGGGTCTACGAGACATCCAAAGCTACTTAACTATCCTAGCACCATGCTAGCATATTAAGTAAATAACTTAAGCATCCATCCTAAGGCAATAACTAACCTAAACATTGTTGAACCAATATTCAAACATAGCATAAGTCATTTATATTAACATGATCATGTCATTACTATTTAGACAATAGCGGGGGTTTATAATGTTTATGATGATATAATGAGAGTGGTATAGCAAAATCATAAATACTACTCCTACCACATACATGGAATCCACAATCAATAAAGAAATGCTTCATTCAAGTATATGAATAAAAGAAGACTAAAGATAACATCTCTATTAAGAACAAAGACATGAATACAAATAGGAATATGAGAGCCATACCTTTCCCAATTTGGAATTGGGAAGAGACTCCTACTCCTTTCCTACTTGGACTATGGACTAGAGGCATTCCTCTCTACAGTCTAAACTCCTCTAAACCTATGGAGAGTAGTGGATACAATAGAATGAATACTCAAGTGGTGTGTGTGAAGTGAGGGTAAGGGTCCTATTTATAGCTAGAGAAGGATCGGTTCCCGACACCAAAAGCATGCGAATCGATCTTCATCGTGATCAAGGCACCACAGGGAGTCAACACGTGGAAGCTAATTGAGTTTGGCGCCAGGAAAGCATCGTCGAACCTCCTAGCCGGCCGAACAGAAAGTTGGACCAGTTCCAATGTGCTTCCTCGAGGTGACTTCCAGATGGGTCCCATTGACTGATATGGGTGGTACACCGTTGTATGGCCTCGGATACTTATATTTCTAGGCCATTCGATCCATGTGATGCCACATCTCGGCGCTTGATTGTCTGAGATGATATTTTATTTGATTGCTCCCCGTCTTTTACCTCATTTCCTGCATAAAATGCCTGCATGCACTATGTCTTCAAGGACAAGTGGAAATAGGTTAAATAGAAAGGTGATGTGTGCAAGAAATGGTATTTCCTTCACATAATTGAGTTATATTGACAGGTGAAATTGGTATATAATAGCCATTAACAAACTACCCCATGCTTATCCTTTGCTCGTCCCAAGCAAAGTCAAGACCTTAGGTTGATGATCAAGAGTTGCTACAATGCTCTATTTTTCAAAAGTACCATGTGCACAACAAAATACTATACCTAGTTTGCAAAAATTGGCATGGTACTTCACCCATCTGAAGTCATTATGGGGCTTATGCCTTCTCCTATTCATGGGTGGTTGAATGATAGAACAGCAAATGTAGCAAACATACCCTAGAAATCAAGTTCCACTCAATTTTAGATTTTAAGTACCTCACAGTACAAAGATTCCCCCCCCCCCCCCGAATACTAAATCGTTGTAGTAAGCTTGGTCTTTAGCCATGATTAACTAGTTCGTGGCATTAGCATATATCGCCACGGAATGCAATCATTGCATTAGGATTTGTTTCCACAATTAAACTAGTTTGTGGCATTAGGATCTATCGGCATGAATCTTTTGCCACGATTCACTAGTTCGTGGCATTAGCATCTGCACCATGGAATATGATCGTTGCATTAGGATTTGTTGCCATGATTCACTAGTCTGTGGCATTAGGATCTATCGCTACAAATCTATTGCCACGATTCACTAGTTCGTGGCATTAGCATCTATCGCCATGGAACACGATCGTTGAATTAGGATCTGTTGCCACGATTCAATAGTTCGTGGCATTAGCATCAATCTCCACGGAACACGATCGTTGCATTAGGATCTGTTGCCGCGGTTCACTAGATCGTGGCATTAGAATCTATCGCCATAGCACACAATCGTTGCGTTAGGATCTGATGCCACAAATTACCGGTTCATGGCGTTAGGTTCTATTGCCAAGGAACATGATCGTTGTATTAGGATCTGTTGCCACAATTCATTAGTTCGTGGCATTAGGATCTATCACCACGGTACCCAATCGTTGCATTGGGATTGATGACACGAATTACTGGTTCATGGCATTAGGATCTATCACCACAGAACAGAATCGTTGCATTAGGAACTTTTGCCACGAATTACCAGTTCATGGCTTTAAGATCTATCACCATGAAAAAAAATTGTTGAATTAGGATCTTTTACCACAAAGTACCGGTTCGTGGCATTAGGATCTATCACCACAAAATACAATCGTTGCATCGAAACTTTTGCCACGATTCACCAGTTCGTGGTGTTAGGATCTATCACCACGAAACACAAACGTTGCATTAGGAACTTTTGCCATGATTCACCAGTTCGAGGCGTTAGGATCTATTGCCACGGAACACAATCGTTGCATTAGGAACTTTTGCCATGATTCACCAGTTAGTGGGGTTAGGATCTATAGCCATTATAGGAACTTCAAGGAGTTTCGCGAGGTTGATAATCAAATAGAACCTTTGCGAGTAATGAGAATCATAGATTGTAGAAGGTTGATCATCTAACTGGTGATCACACGATGAAGAACGGTATAATTGCAACAATCAAAGCACTTGAACCCAAACAAGTGAAGGACAGATGTTCAAGTATCTGTTTAGTTGCAAGGGAGGTTGAGTGATTTGTTGCCCAGATATCACTCAATGAAAGAGAGATCAACTATATAAGAAGTCAAATGATGATGGTGAAATGATTGTAGTCATTAGACACCTTATAGTTTGAATGGGGTACACAATCCTGCTCTAAATTTTAGTATTACCATGCATTCTATCATTCATACTTCATTGCTAATCATGCTTCGTGATGCATCGCATGGGTATGGTGCAATGCCTATGCACATGGTATGGTGCAAATGGTGCATATGTATTGTGCAAATGGTGCATATGTATGGTGCAATAGCTTTTATAGTTTGAGCAAGACTAAATGAACCACACACACAAAGCTCAAGTACTTCCTGATGATTTGCAAGGATTGGATACCGTGGTCATGAAAAACACTCAACAGGTGATGTCTCTTCCATGTCTCGACCACGATCAAGAAATTCACTTTTAAGAGCATTGACAAGGAACGCGGAAAGTATAACACGGTCTTGATCTTTCATAAGCTTGTCCATGTTCTAATCAACTTAATTGCATCTTCATCTAAGTCCTGGAGGTACCTGTTGACTTGAGGAGTATCTTCAACAGAAGAAAAACAACTAACTATATGTCGAAGGTTATCCCTGGACACTTGGTCGAGATCACTAGACACATCTCTAGTGATACTTCACTTAACCTCCGCTTCGATCAGTCAGGAGGAACATATATCCTTCTTGATCACTTTAGTGGAGTTGAAGTCACACACTTTTTAGAGTATCTCAATCTGGTGGTGGAGGTTGGATCCTCTTGAAGATGTAATCTCACTTGTTTGCTTTGTCGTTGACACATCTTACTGTGCCAAAGAGTGCTAGTTGAAAACTATAGTTACTTGAGTGCTCAACTTGCCCCTAAAGTTTTGAAGTAGGATGTCGAAGCTTACCTCCAACAATCCTCATGGGAAAACGAGATGCAACTCAAGTAATTGCGACTTGCGCTCAAAATAACAAGGGTTGATGTGACAAGTCAGATAAATCAAACACTACTATGTCTATCAAAGGAAAAGAGATTCAAATGAGTTAAACACACCATTCTACTTGGTAAATAGTTGAGTCCCACCTCTTGGTTTGTTACGACACTCCTCGAGTTGAATCGAGAACCGAATGCCTAACAAGACCTAAAAGCTTCAAACTGGCCAAGCTGTTGTGACCAATGACCAGTCTAGACGCGAACTCGTTTTAATCAAGTTAATGGCAAAATCAGATCTTGAGGTGAATAACAAGTTAAAGTAGACTTCAAGACCTTTCCAAAAAGTATTGGTTTGCCTCTAGATCATCTCTGGTTTGCATGTTATGCTATTTTAAAGTTAGCAGATTTTTCTGCACTTTCAGTAGAACCTGCTAAAAAGGTCGCAGTTTTGATCTAAAGTTTTCAGACCGTTCTGTTCGAAATCTGGAAATATTCTTATTTACAAAGTTGTAGCCAATGTAATAATATTTCCAGAATGTATTTATTTGTATGCATATCAGTACCGCTTCAAAAGATATGAATCTTTGAAATTTGATAAAAATTAATCATTCAAAAAAATGGGGGTTCAGTTCAGACTGACCACCTTGCATTGAAACTCGATTTGGGATAGGTAGATGACCGATTCAGGTCTGGAGCCAATGACAAAAATTGTAGCTGACTCACTAACCTTTCCAATGATTACTCGTGTGACCCTATTGGATGTAAGGTCTGCGAGTTATGGTTCAAATTCATAAATACACAGATTGCTGTCCAGTTTGGTTGATTCTAGACAATTTCTGCGAATTTCCAAATTTCACCCATTTAGAAAAGGATTCTGGTCTTGAGTTGAATAGAAAACTTGTAGAGGACATCCAAATATTTCTAAAGAGTATTTACTTGCCCTCATAGCTCTTCTGGTTGAGGAGATATGGAATTTTAAATTTTGGCCAAGTTCCAAGATTTTTAACTGAAATTTGCCAAAGTTTCCTTTGTATGTTGCTGATTTTGTCCATAATTTTTCAAATAGAGAAACATTGATATTTGCAGAAAAAATATATTGAAAACTTGTTAAACACATCCTCAGGATTCTATAAATATAAATTATGAAGTCTTTTGACGATCCTAATTGAAATTACGATCAAAACAACAACTGCATATATAACTGTCCAGATTCTGGACTGTTACGACACCCTAAACGATACTTCCATTTAGATGTGGTTATTGCGAGTTTTAGCCTTATAATTGAATAGGATGTTGCTAGAGAACTTTTTAAGATTACAAGACATGTATAGATATGCATAGGTTGATTTTCTAATTTAAGAGTTATGGCTGTTCAAAGTTCAGAAATTTTCTGGCTGTTTCAGATTGCATTGTACACAGGTACTAACTTCAACTCCAGTTTCTAATTTGATCTAAACCAAATTTGAGGTAACAATGAATGGAAAAGTTGTATAATAGCTCTTCCCCCTTCCAAAAATGTATCACAGGAGACTATAAGAGCTTTGTAGAGATAATTATGGCAAAAATTCAGATACTTTTTCATACAGTTTTAGAACAGCAGCTGATTTAGTTAGAGAAAATTTTCATCACCTTACAAAGGTCTGTTGGCTTGATGGTCAGTATAAAACTTAAAGCATACTTCAATAGCTTTCCAAAAAGTATTCATTTGCCTCCATAGCCCTTCAGGTTGAAGAGATATGTATTTTTAAAGTTCGGCACAGCTACCAGATTTCAGAAATGAATTTGACAAAATTTACTTTATTTGTGGCTGCTTTGATCCCTGATTTTCAAACAGATAACATCACAATTTGACAGCAAGTTACATTACAAACTTGTTATACAGGTCGCAATGTTTCCGGAAATTATTACACGAAGCTATTCGACCATTCTACCAAGAGTTATGGTCGAAATCATGACTGTATACAGAACTGTCCGCTAGGTGTTCAGATTTGATAGAGGTTGGAACTTCGAGTTTTTCCTCGTGTTTCATGAGGATTATGTCCGGGAGTTCAATAGAAAAGATGTAGAGGACTCGCTACACTTTCTATGAAGGTATTATAGACCTTCATTGGTGAAGTCTACAAAGAGTTATGGACAAAATGGTGAAGTGTTCAGATCTGATTCAGATGCAGTCCAGCTCTGACAGAGTTTAAAATTCTGAAGTTCGGAATAGGATAGCAATGGAGTTTGCTGTCGAGGTACACAGGAAACATTTAGAAGACTTCCTAACCTTTTCGACAGTGTAACATACACCTCTATTGGATTAATAAGCCAAGAGATATGGCTTTTGAAAGTCAGGTCAAATTCTACTCGAAAACAGAACTCACCGGCTTCGAAACTCATGAGTTGGAAACAAACTCAAATTTTGAAACTTAGCTCAAAACTCAAGCTCGATAGCTAGAACTTGCTTTACAACTAATCATCTGCTTTGGAACTAAATGGAACTTGAAAGATAATTTGATGACCTTCTCATCGACAGCATATCACTATGAATCATCATGCTTAACCAAAGACTCACTCCGACGAAGTTGAGCTAAACTCTCGCCAGAAACAAAGAACTTTGGTTCGCCTAATCTTGAAGAGATACATTTTCTATTGTCCATAAGATACTAGCAACTGATACCTGGACTTAATATGAATATGAAGCCATTCTTTCGTGGGTATGGTCGAAGTATCAAATGTGATACTGACGATACTATGTTTCTTACCAAAAGAAAAGTCTAACCTGGTATATCCGGATACGTCTATAGGTGGTCCTAATATCGATCACTCACAAACGTTTGCTACACGGGTTGCTATCGTAGTTAGTGTACCTACAGAAGACAAACAATCCCCTTTCACACCCTCACACCTCAAGGGCAGCACGGAGGAACACGACAGACAGTCACAATAATATATATGAAAGTAAATGCATACGACCCTGGTGTGAGTCGCCCTCGAGCAAAGTCATGTCTCGAGGTACATGGTTGTACTACATCTGTACAACAAAGACTCTCGCACGAACTGGCTTATACACGCTCGGGCATACGTGTTTTGCATGCTCCCATAGAATACGAATAGTTCTAGAGATGCATACTATCGGGTTATCTACCACCCGACGGGCTCTCCCACTGATTTTGTGTCACGCTGGGGTACCGGGTGTCATATGTTCCCAGAAACATGAATAGTTTCAAAGACTCATATTGACTTTCTATGCTAAGCAACAGAAATATCACATACCACACCTCGTATGCAAAGCTTACCGAGATTGATCCGCTCTTGGTGGCTTACCATACCTCTTACCTTGAAGACAGAACGTTGTTATAAAATATGATAATAAGTAAGTTAGTTCACCACCTTCATAATTTACACTAGTAATAGTCCTTAATGGGCATACAGCTAATCCTATCTCGACTACTTCGGAGTATTCGTAAATAGCTTTTTGAGCGTGCTATTCCCAATGAAGCTCTGATACCTTGTCTGTGAGGACCGGAGTCCCGACGTCCAAGGATCACATTGGGGGGTGCCGTGCGATGCGACACCTAATAGCACACACGAAAAGAATTACCAAAATATGCAAAGTTTTTATTTCATAAATATAACTAGAGTTTACAAAATAGTGTACAACAGAGGTACACATGCAGCGGAACTACATACTCATATTCTCACCTATGTAAGCATGAGAGAATACGTCCATGCCCTAGGGCGCTTCTCACAAGCGACATGATGATCACCCAACAGCGACAGGGTTCACATGGGATTCATCTCGACACCTCGAGGTCTCATATACAACCTGAACAACAGAAATAAACCTAATACCTGCAAAAATTGTTAAAGCGCAAATGTGAGCATAAGGCTTAGTAAGACTGACCCGTCTCACTAGACATATGCATGGTAATGTACACCTACGTAGCACTTATGTACTAGTCGTATATGGCCACCATTCACCCAACACTAGAATGTCAAACCGGTCGATCTGTCAGAGCAGGAGGTCCCTGCGTGGGGTGTACTCTGACGTGCCCACTAGATGATTTACACCTTGCTGCCCTCAACCTACGCCTATAAAACGGAACGGTATGCCTCGACAAACCAATTTCAAGTTACGTCAGTTTGCTGGAGCCCATTTCTCTAGTACGTCGCCGATACAATTCAAGCTTGTCCAGCAAGGCTGCACACGGATCGGTCCTCAATCGACACAAGCAAGGATACGCACGTGAGACCATGTCTTACTCCATCCTACCCGCTACTCGGTCTCAATTTCATATTCATAAACCATTTCTTGATCCAATTCATCTCGTGTGATAAAATCCTATCTCGCGAGGAGATTTCAGCTACTTGTCATCTACCGAATCCCTATGAATATAAGCATGACAGTTTCTACTCATCGGGTTGTAGACCTACCCCAGACTCCATGGGATTTGTGGGTCATGCAAGTGGATGTCAAACAACACAAACATAATCCACAAACATCTGGAGATGTAAGGTGAATGAAAACTGCAAAGACACTGTGAGAAACTTAAATGCAAACCGGGGCTTGCCTTGTTTGCGACTCTATAGCAATCTCAGTTGTTATGGCCTGGTCTTCCTCCGGAGAATCAGCCATGGAATCTTGAAGTTGGAACACGTCGGCCTTCTCCTCCAAGAGAAGCTTCTCGTTGATCACCTATCATCACGTTCCTATCGACATGATATGCATATAAGTAATTAAGGTAATATAATAATGGACTCGATGAGTTGTATAAACCTTAAGAAGAAGAGGCTTGACTAGGAAGATTAGATATGTCGCGGATGGGTGGAGAAACAATGGATAAGTCAAGTGGTCATAGTAGTGTCGAGACATGAATCAAAAGGTGCAATGCAAGCACGCAATGCAATTATTCACATAACACTTGGAGCTATGCCACTCGAGATTGATAAGACTGAATGGTGAAGGGGTGTTTGACTGATTCAGGTAAGGATGTCCAAGGTATCAAGTGGAACATTGAGAGATCAAGATATGAGTTAACTGTGCAACAAAAGGTCATGACTCAGAAGTCGACCCAAGAAGTTGTTTCAACTCATATAGGAGTAAACCAAGTTAAGTGATAAGTGTGGTCGCAGGCCCTGATAAGGATGAATCAAAGTGAAACCCTAGCGACACTTGAAAGTGAAGTGAGGTAAACATTGCTTGGATTTAGGACGTCATCACAAGCACTGCTAAGCTAACATGAGTACCAAGACAACGTTCAAATGACCTTTAGGTAAATCAGTCGCTATTACTATCTTCGCAAGCATCATCCAAGTTCTTACAGGACACTATTGCAGTGTCCTTTGCAAGATTGTCCAGATGAGCTCACTGAACTACTGGAACTCGAACATAAGGCATTACTATGTCGCGACGACGTTCTTTGCCATCTCGGGAAGATCATCTCATCGACGTTCACATCGACCTGGACTCGTCCATGGTGGTGAGCGGAATCCCGAACACCACCTTATGAGTCTCAAGTTTAGTGATGTCGACTCGATCGTCTGCAAGGGACTCGATGAACCTGTCTTCAAAGAAGACGCACACCTAGTTATGAAATTCTGCGGACAGCTAGGAAACATTGTCGACACGATCAAGAAACTCTTATCCAAGGTTGTCTTTGGTCTAGTTTTCCTTGTCGGTTGCAACATTCTAGCATTACTCAACCACAAGTCATTTGTGATCACCAACATCCGTGGTTTGACCTAGAGGAATTTCATCGACCACCTATGCTACATCTAGGGCTTGATCAACCTCGTATCGACTAAGACCAAACATGGATAAACTACCATCGTCTATGGTGTCGTGCTAGTGTTCTAGCACTACACACATCACTGACATCCCTTGTCTCGAGGTCAGGACACGATGATGGCTCGGAACGTCACGACGACGTCATGTGGTCAATGATGTCAACACGACTGATGGTGGAGCATCATGAGCACGCACGGACAAGCCATCGCGATACAAAAGACAAAAAAAGGTCAACTTGGGGATTTCTATAGGAAGGATATCAATGCGGAACATGGACCAGAGGGGCGAAGGATGATGGAAGTGACTGACCTGGTGCGCGGTGACTGTAGCATGACATTGGGGATGAAACGGAGCGTCGCTGGGAGCCATGGTTCTGGCAGGCAAGGCCTGGGCGACTAGGGGCACGACGTGAGCAGTGGTGGTCGTTGCCGTAGATAGCGCAACGAGGCAAGGCGTAGGACGGCGTGACGCAGGTGATCATCACCCTTGTGGCGGAGTGAGGGGGCGGGAACAAGGGTCGTCGAGCAGAAGGGCCAGCGCATGCGCAGCATGGAGCAACAGGCGGCAATGGCACGGCTGAGCAGGGCGTGGCAAGGGCGCGCACGACCGGTGCAAGGAGCAGGATGACGGTGCACCATGGCGCGCGGCGGCGACCGATACGCGAACGTGAGCAGGGCATCGAGGTGCTCGGTTAGGGCGTGGCGCGAGCAACAACAGGGGCGGCGTGTTGCGTGCGGGCGAAGCAGAGATGCGGGGGGTGCGGCGGTGGCGTGGGGCACAGGTGAAGCGCGGCCAGTGCCGTGGCGGCACGGTGTCGAGTGGGTAGAGGAAGGCGTAGCGCCGTGGCGGGCTGGGACACTAGCCAGCGGCAGGCGGCTGATGTGAGCAGCGGGCCAGCAGTAGGGCGCCGGCGAGCTGGGCTGCGCGATGCGCGCGTGAGGTGCAGAGCGTGGTGGAGACGGTTGAGCAGACGGACGTCGTGGGGCGACGCTGCATGCGGTCGGGGCAGCTGGGACGTGGCCAGGCAGAAGCGAGTCAGCGGGGGCGCGATGCTGTGGTCGAGCGGGGCGCGGCCGGCGGAGCGGCGCAGCGCGTGGGGTGCAGCCGGCGGAGTGGCGCGGTGCGTGGGGTGCGGCAGGGAGGTGAGTCAGTGCCAGCATGGGGCGGCACCGCGACGGTCGGGAGGAGGCGCAGTCGGGGGCGAGCGGGCGGCAGAGCGCTGTCGGGAGGTGGAGCGCGGGGCCAGGAGGGAGTCGGGGTGTTGTGGAGCAGAGCTGGGACTTCCTAGTACTGAGGATAGATTTGACATGTGGGCCCCACAACTTTCTCCCCCCTTATCCCTTCCACTTTTCTTTTAAATGGGAAAAACTGATTAAAATTTGTTTCAACTTTCGCAGATTAGCTAACCAAGTTATAAGAAATTCATATGTGAACTGAGTTTGAGATATAGAATATTTTTAAAATTGAGATTCAATTTGAATACACTTTTAACCCAATTATGTTGCATGTTACTAATGTATTCTTAATATGTGCCCAATAGTACCAAAGCTTGATTTATCTTGTTTAAATTGAGGTGGCACTTGGATTCGAATTAAACATCTGAGCTCGAGGTATTAATTTGAATTCATCCACTAAAAGCTTATTAAGGATTTATGATTATATATTTCATCAGCACACTTAATTAATTATTAACACCCTAGGTTAATGTAATTCTCTTATTCAAATTCCTTTGACTTGATCACATTTTATTTTTATGCGGCCGAGACGTCAACGTATGGCGAGCGGACGTGGAGGCTTGGCACAGAAAAGATCTGGCATCAAGGCCGACAAAGATCGTGCCGTGCTTAGGATAAGAGTGACACGTCTTGGGTGACACTGGCTCTCGATAAGCACACGCGGAGGCGGAAATAAAATATCGTTCGATTAAGGCTGACCGGTGGGCCACTCGACAAGTGGGTCCCATGCAAGATATTATCCGCTCAAGTCTATCTGAATTAGTATGACAAAAGCTCTCGAATTACTACACTTCCTTCATGTAGTCGGGAACTCCATGTCGTTGCTCAGGAAGAGGTTAAATTGGAATTGAAGGAACACCCGAATCTTTAACAGTTCATGTGACATCTTCCAATTACAACTTAAAGTCTTTAACAAGTTCTTATTTCCGTTATCATTGGTTGACTAAATTATTCCAGTAAATTTGAAATTCGATTCCACTATCAAAAATTTTTAAGTTCGCATTTTCGCGTTTTTTTCTTCTCAAATGCGGGCTTTTACAGATCTATTGCCAGGAATCACTAGTTCGTTGCATTAGGATTTCTGCAGGAGCATCATATCAAATTCTGGGTATCTTATAAAGAGGTGGGATTATTCAATATCTGCTTGCTTGTAAGCTTGTTGCTAAATAGAAGAGCGGCTTCTATCTTTTCAAAAAAAAAAAAATAGTTCACGTACAGCTGTCTCACACAGTACTTATAAAAAAAATCATCATCTTCGCTGTTGTCCCCCCCCCCCCCCCCAATATTGGAGATACAATACCATCATTGATATATGAATCATTGTCGTCGTCGTCATCTTCAGTTTCTGATTGAACTCTATGTGCCTCAAACTGATCACATGTTCTCATTTGAAGAGCGGAACCATCACCGGTTGCTCTCTCAATGTCATTTCTAGCCCATGCGGTCCTAACCTCATTTATTTGTTGCATATTGATATCCGTAGGTCGTCAATCATCAAACGTCTCAGCCTCCATCGTCTCAGTGACATTATTTTCACTATCTCCAGGTGGCATGGAAAAAAGGTTTCATGGCTTTGTTTTAACAACTGTAGCCCATTTAGGTCGCTTCACACTTCGAACGTAAACAACTTGTTCTGCTTGGGTGACTAGAATGTAAGGCTCATACTTAAATTTAGAAAGAGTAATGTCAACCTCTAGCATTCCGTATAGATCCATTTTGTAGCTTCTGCTTTGGCTCTGACAGGAATGAGGCCAATTAAACCAATCACATTCAAATAACAGAACTTCTTGATTTTTTTCAAAATCAACAGAAATCATTTTCTTGATTACTCCAAACCACTCATGATCACCATCCCGAACAACAACACCACTGTTTTGGGTCCATAAATATTTTTCCACCTCTACAGTTCGAATGAAGAAGCCATTTATGAATGATCAACTAAAAAATCATGCCCGACGATCAGGACCTCTAGATAATGGATACAAATAATCTATTACTTTGCCTTCTTTGTGTAATGTCATAATCTGTACACATTAGTATAAAGGGGTCATCGATAAACCAACTTCAAAACACATATTTGTTCAATATTTCATCAAAGTAAAATTGCATGTACTTACTCGTTTCCGAAACCAATAAACAAACTCATCTCTATGGCATTTTTCAACATCATGAGAATGAATCTTTTTCAGCTCTTAAAAATGCTCACAAAAAAGGGTACAAAATTAAATTAGCCATCTACAATAAGCATGATCCAATATAGTATAGAACATCTAAGTTATATGTACTTGATCCATGGAGCGGCCTCTTCAACATTAGAAATAATATAATGTATGATGTTATGTAGTTCCACCATAGTAAGTTGGCCCCATTTAAACCATTTATTAGAATTATCAAGTTCTGTAAATATATTAGACTCTAGAGAAGGTTCATTCCTAACCGCAGCTTCATGACGTTCTGGCCTATTAAGCTTGGTGCTGATGTTATCCAAAAACTGACTACAAAATGTAATACACTCTTCCATAATATATCCTTCAGTTATAGAACCCTTCGGGTTTAGCTCTATTACGTACACACCTCTTCAATGTACCAAGGTACCTCTCAATTGGATACATCCATTTGTAGGAAACAGGTCCACCCAAGCGAGCTTCTTTGGCAAGATGGATTGAAAGATGTACCTTGATGTAAAAGAATGAAAGTGCATCTAGGCATCCCTTTTGGGTTTTGGTTGATTTATGACAAACAAATTAGATCCTAACAAAATTGTTAATATGAATGCAGGTTTTAAAGAAATTATGAAGAAAACGCAAAAGGAAGGAGAATGGGGATCTAAAGCAAAAAGAGCTCAAGAGCTGCAAAGATTAGATTATTTAGTACGGAGTGTGTTGGAGAAACACACCCCAAGAGCTCAAGTGAACAAATAATTCAACTCACCGCACAATTCACAGAAAAACCAGACTAGTCCAATATAGACCGGACTTATCCGATATTTCTCTGACTAAGATCGGACTAGTCCCCTCTAGTGCGGACTAGTCCTCAACACTTCACATTTGCACAACGCCGAACATGTCTGATATCCATCGGACTACTCCGATTATCCTCTGACTAAAATTGGACAAGTCCTCCAAGTCCGGACTTGTCCTTAGCCCAACAATTTTTGACAACACCGGACAAGTCCAATATTAGCCGGACTAGACTGAAAGCTCTCTGACTAAAATCGGGCAAGTCCCTCCAAGTGCGGACTTGTCCTTAGTTCTTCATGGTGTTCACTACACCGGATCAATCCGATATCAACCGGACTAGTCCGTAAAGTTTCTGACTAAAAACGGTCTAGTCCGCACCAGTAACAGACTAGTCTGGTATATCTCAACACTTAGGATTTTCCACACGCCGCACACAGGACTAGTCCGGAGTCCACCACAGACTAGTCCGGGCATCGCAAACCCTAACGATAACTTTTGGAAATCCTGTTATAAATAGAGGTTTATGGCCATACATCAAACTCTCTCGACCCCTTGCGCCATCACACCTTCCAAGAGCCTAAAATAAACATCTCTCTACACATTCTAAACCTAAAAGGATCAAATCTTTGAGGATTAGCCATTGATCAAAGTAGGGACTTGTTCTACACATTTTGAGATCTTGGGTTTGATCTCTCGCACACTCTTTGTTTATTGTATATCTTTCGTGTGTTTTTGGTGGTGTTCTTCATTGTAATTCTCGGGGAGCCCTCAACTTGTGAGAAGGCCCCTTGAACGAGTTATTTAACCCATTATGATTAGTGGAAGAGATTCGACCTCCATGGCGATTCGACGAGGGTAGGGTTGGTGAAGACCCAATCCTCCGTGGACTCCTCAACGTGGATGTGGGTTTCCTCTGTGGGAATCGAACCACGGGATAAAATCGCGCCTCATGCACTTTTGTTTCATCGTTCGTCATATTCTGGGGTTTACATAATCTTGTTTAACTCACATTGAAACATTGGAATTAAAGTTGATCTTTGCCATATATTGTTTCGTTGTTGTAATACATACTTGTTGCCAATCACTTTTCGCAACATAGGGTACTAGAAGTGTAATTATTTATCAATCTTGATCTTTCTAGTCCACACATACCGGACTAGTCCGATCTCTATGTATTTGGTCAATCTATTAAGTGTTTTAGGGATCGACAAAGATTCAAAAAGCCTATTCACCCCCCTCTAGGCTACATTCATTTGGTATCAGAGCCAAACTCTTCAAAAGAGACTCACCGCTCGAAGAGACGATGTCGGACATCAAGGATGTACACAAGAACTTTAACAATGAGAAGGGTGATGATGAAAAGGCCCAAAGACTAGAGAAGATCATCTATGCCATTCAAGAATACGAGGACGATGACGAGGAGATACTTCAACTTAAGGCTCTTCTACAAAAGAAGGCTCTCTCCCCAAAAGGGAAGAAGAAGATCGACGATGAAAAGAAAAAGGAGGGTAGTCACATAGACTACTCCCGATATCCTTTTGACTATGAATGTTTAAATTCTAACAATAGTCATTCCTTATCCATTCCTTTAGGGAAAACACCTTATTTTGATGGCAATGACTACTCAATATGGAGACAGAACATGAAAAGGCACCTTATATATCTTAACCCAAGTCTTTGGCATATAGTGTGTACAAAGATAGATATCCTGAATGATGATCAAGAGCTGACTCCAAGACAAGAACAAGCCATTCATCGAAATGCCCAAGCCGCAGCTATGATCACCTCTTTATTGAGCCGAGACGAGTTCACCAAGGTGGATGGACTCGAAATTGCCAAAGATATATGGGAGACTCTAGAAACCGCACATGATGATAATCATCATGTACATGAAGCAAAGATTGAAATGATTGAAGGTGAATTGGGAAGATTCGCTATAGAAGAAGATGAATCACCACAAGATATGTACAATCGATTGAAGTGTCTAGTTAACAATGTTCGAGCATATGGCAGCAAGAAGTTGAATCATCATGAAGTCGTGAAATTGATACTTAGAGCATTCATGCCTCGCAACATGACCCTTTGCTCCATGTTTAGAGAAAGCCCCGAGTATCAGAAAATGACCCCAGGCGAACTTCTTGGCAAGATCATCAACTTTGAAATGATGGAGAAGCAAGCCAAGAATGTCAAGGAAATTGCCGATCTTACCTCGGCAGAGAAGAAAGGAGTTATCTTGAAGTCAACTTGTAAAACCGTATCAAAAGAAGCTCATGGAGAAGATGACAGCGATGATGAAAGAAGTGAAATTGATGGAGAAGACATGATCTTGTTCATGAAGAAGATTAAGAAAATGATGAGAAGAAGAAAGGGTGGTAGCTCAAATGAAGGAAGACAAAGGGACAAACAAAGACCAAAAAAAAGGCGTGCATGCTACAACTGTGGAGAGTATGACCATTTCATAGTAGATTGTCCACACGAAGAAAATAAGAGGAAGACTGTCGGAGTGTTTTTCATGCAATTATCCCAACACTACCGTTGGTAGCTCGCGGAGTTTATAGTTCAGTATTGGGTGTGCAGATATTTCGAAGAATATGGCAAATGACACAAGGATTTACGCGGTTCGGGCCGCCTGAGCATAATACCCTACTACACGGGGTGTGTAGCTATTGTATTGAGCGTATGAGAGTGTCAGAGTGTGTCAGTCTCCCTTTTGTATCGTCGATCAGTCCTTTTATAGTTCAAGGACTGGTCGTTACACAGTTATCCTGGCCCGACATGTGGCCCTGGCGGTTACTAATGTTTAATACACAATTAATGAGCTTAATTGCCCTTAATAGAGTGGTAACGGGCCTAGACAATGCCGTTACTGGTATTAAGGGCCCTCCGATCATGTGTCATTAAGACAATATTAATGACACATAACTGGGTCTTGAATTCTTTGATTACCCCTTGAAGGTCCGAGCCGTTGGGGGTCCTCCAGTCGGCTTGTTTAAGATGAAGGTCCGGTTGTTGGACACGTGGCTGCTTCGGAGTTTACCGTATGGAACGGGTAGGTCCTCTGCTGTTCTACATGTGTCAGCACCGGAGCTTCCCTCTGTCGGGGGTAAGCTTCAGAGGTGCCGCACGCTGGACCAGAGCTTTCCTATATGTGGGATTTAGCTCCGGTTATAGGATACAGGTGGCGGTACCGGAGCTAACCATAGATGGGAGGCATGTCCAGTCCCGTATGATGTGTGGGACCTTCGCAGGTCTTCAACTCAGACAGGTGAAGTCCCTTTGGTCTTTTTGTAGTCCCAAGGGGTATACGGTACGCAGGGTACCGACAAAGACTAAGGACAACAAGCCTCAACCAAAGAAGATGTTTAAGAAGAAGAAACAATAGGCCAAGCACATCTAGGAAAGGAGTGGGACTCCAATAATGAATCCTCATTCGAAGAAGAAGAGGAGATGCCCACCATAGCAATTAAGAAGACTACCAAGAAATCCACTCTCTTCCCAACCATGGGCACATGGAAGGACACCGACAACACATGTCTAATGGCCAAGGAAGGTAAAAGAAAGGTAATGACTAAATCTTTCTCCTCGCATTCTTTTACTAGTGATATTGATAATTATAGTAAGGATGATAGCAGTGATGAAAGTGAATACATGCTTAAGGGTTTAGACAAAAAGACTGCTTCTAAAATGAAATTTTTACTTGATAAGATTGTTGATAAGGAAAAGTTGGTCAATCTTCAGGAAGATATGATCATCTCCCAATAGGAGGAATATACTGAGATTGAAAAGCTTCATGAACTTGAAAAGGAGTGAAGTAAATCACTAGAACTTGAGTTATCTTCAAGCAAGGAAGCTTGCTTGAAGTTAAAACACTCAAACGACACAATCAAGGATGACCATGCTAACTTAACCAAAGTTAAAAAGATCCTTGTGGTACAAGTTGAGTCACTCAAGCAAAGTGGTTCTTCATCCTCTTCAAGCTCACCTTCTCAACATATAAAATCTGAAATTGTTATTACATGTACTTGTGCTAAAAGTGACACTAACTGTAAGAAAAAGCTAAACTTGACAAAGGACAAGTTACCTTCCCAAAGTGGAATATTTGACAAGGAGAAGGTCAAGTATGCACGCAGTGCATACTCGGTCACAATACCTCCTAATGTCAAATATGGCATTGGATATTCTTATGGCGAAAAGCAAAACGCTAGAAGACATGAGAATAACAAGGATTACATTGCCTTTGTCAAGGGAAACTCTTCTCAAGTTGGAAAACTTAATAATGTTGATAAATTTAACATTGTGAACACATATGAACACCAACTCCTATTTAGAACTTTTGATGCTTCATATGTGCTTATGAAAGGTAATCTTGGAAGAGTTTATGCTAAATATGTTGGGCCCCACCATGGGAACATCAAGTATCATGTGTGGGTGTCCAAATCACTTGTGACTAACCTCAAAGGACCCAAGCAAGCTTTGGTACCTAAGACCAAGGCATAATTTTTTTTTGCAGGCTTATTCATCCAGTGGAACAAAATGGGTGCTAGATAGTGGATGCACCAATCACATGACTGGAGAAAGAAGAATGTTCATGAAATATGAAGGAAATGAAGATCCAAGCGAAGGCATTTACTTTGGTGATAATAGTCAAGGAAGAGTGCTTGGTACCGGTGTAATTGCAATTTCATCACAACATACTCTTTCTCATGTTTTACACGTTGAGTCCTTGGATTATAACCTTTTGTCCATATCTCAATTATGTGACAAGGGTCATAATTGTTTATTCACTAATGAGGGTGTGACCGTCTCTAGAAGGAGTGATAATTCGGTTGCATTCAATGGTGTGTTAAAGGGAAAACTTTATTTTGTTGACTTCAACAAAGATAAAGCTGAACTTGACACATGCTTGATTGCAAAGAACAACATGGGTTGGTTGTGGCATAGACGGCTAGCACATGTTGGTGTGAGGAATCTTCAAAAACTCCATAAAGGCGATCACATCCGAGGCTTAAAGGATGTTGTTTTTGAGAAAGACAGGCCTTGTAGAGTGTGTTGAGCTGGGAAGCAAGTAGGAGCACCCCATCCCGCGAAGAATGTCATGACTACAACAGGACAGCTCGAGCTCCTCCACATAGATCTATTCGGTCCAATTGCTTACATAAGCATTGGCGGTAATAAATACGGTTTAGTCATTGTTGATGATTTTTCATGCTTCACGTGGGTTTTCTTTTTGCACGATAAGACATAAACTCAGGGAACCCTCAAGAAGTTCATCAAGCATGCTCAAAATAAATTCTCATTGAAGATCAAAAACATACGAAGTGACAATGGGACATAATTCAAGAATAACCAAGTAGATGAATATCTAGACGAAGAAGGGATAAAGCACGAATTTTCAGCACCATATTCTCCTCAACAAAATGGAGTAGCCAAAAGGAAGAACCGAACACTCATTGAGATGGAGAGGACAATGCTTAATAAATACAAGACTTCAGATAGGTTTTGGGCTGAAGCGGTTAACACAGCCTGTCACGCCATAAACCGACTCTATCTTCATCGTCTACTCAAGAAAACCTTGAATGAACTTCTCACGGGTAACAAGACGAACATTTCATATTTTAGAGTTTTGGCTCAAAATTTTATATTTTAAACAAGAAGCCCAGGGTTTCGAAGTTCGCTTCAATTTCTGATGAAGGTTTTTTACTTGGCTATGATTTGAACTCCTACGCCTATCGTGTCTTCAACAAGGCCTTCAGACTTGTTGAAGTAGCATGTGGCGTAGTGTTCGATGAAACTAATGGCTCTCAAAAAGAGAAAGTTGATCAATGTGTGCTAGATAAATAAGAAGGTCCATGTCAAGCATTGAGAAGAATTGCGTTGGGCGATGTTCGACCACAAGTGCCACCTCCAAATGCGAATGAAGAAGATGAACCACATGTGGAGGAAAATGATCAAGGGGGAGCTTCCACGCAAGATCAACATCAATATGATCAAGGTGATCAAAACATCCATGAGGGCAACTATCCAGGGGGGGCGGGGAAGATGATGATAATAATGAAGATTCAAGACCACAAGTGCCACATCCAAGAGTACACCAAAGCATCCAAAGGGATCACCCCGTTGACAATATAATCGCTGACATCCAAAAGGGAGTAATAACTCGATCTTTCAAATCTAATTTTTGTGAACACGATTCTTTTGTATCCTCTTCGGAACCATACAGGGTTGAAGATGCATTAAAAGATCCAGATTGGGTGATGGCGATTCAAGAAGAGTTGAACAACTTCAAAAGGAACAAAGTGTGGGAGATTGTCAAAAGACCGAAATCCAACGTTGTCGGCACTAAATGGGTCTTCCGCAACAAGCAAGACGAACATGGAGTGGCAACAAGGGACAAGGAACGACTAGTGGCCAAAGGGTACTCACAAGTCGAAGTTTTGGATTTCGACGAGATGTTTGCTCCCGTAGATAGGTTTGAATCAATTCGTATATTACTTGCATATGCTACCCATCATGATTCCAAGCTATCAAATGGACGTGAAAAGCGCCTTTCTCAATGGACTAATCAAGGAGGAGGTGTACATGGAGCAACCACCCGGTTGTGAAGATCAAGAGTACCCTGACCATGTGTACAAGATGCGTAAGGCTCTCTATGGCCTCAAACAAGCTCCTAGAGCTTGGTATGAGTGCCTTAGAGATTTTTTGATTGAAAAAGGCTTCAAGATCAGTAAAGCTGATTACACTTTGTTTAGTAAACACTTTGATGATGATCTCTTCATTTGCCAAATCTATGTTGATGATATTATATTTTTCTCAACTAAGAAACACTTCTGTCAAGAATTTAGTAAGATTATGACAGATAGATTTGAGATGTCCATGATGGGAGAGTTGAGATACTTTTTGGGATTTCAAGTGAAGCAACAAAAGGACGGGACGTTCATAAGCCAAACAATGTACACTCAAGACATTCTTAAGAAGTTTGGAATGGCCAAAGCAATGCCCATAATGTCTCCCATGGCAACAAATGGACACTTGGATCTCAATGAAGACAGGCCAAACATGGATCAAAAGGTATATCGCTCCATGATTGGCTCCTTATTTTATTTATGTGCATCTAGGCCTGTTATAATGTTGAGTGTATGTTTGTGTGCAAGATTTCAAGCCAATCCTAAGGACTGTCATTTGGCAGCTGTAAAAAGGATCTTGCATTATTTAGTTCATACACCCAACCTAGGCCTTTGGTATCCAAAGGTTCAAAATTCAATCTCATTGGATACATTGATGCAGATTATGCCGGATGCAAGGTAGATAGAAAAGTACCTCTAGTATTTGCCAATTCCTAGGTAGATCCCTAGTTTCTTGGTCCTCCAAGAAACAAAATTCCATTGCCTTATCCACGGCCGGAGCGGTGTATGTTGCAGCCGGGAGTTGTTGTGCACAACTCCTTTGGATGCGACAAACTCTAAGGGATTACGGTTACAATATGAGCCATATTCCACTTCTTTGTGATAATCATAGTGCAATTAACATTGCCCATAACCCTGTTGAGCACTCTAGAACCAAACACATAGACATCCGACATCACTTTTTATGAGATCACTCAATGAAAGGAGACATAGCCCTTTCCCATGTCAATACTTAAATACAACTAGCCGATATGTTTACCAAGCCACTTGATGAAGAACGCTTTTGTGAGCTACAAAATGAACTAAATATCATAGATGCTCAGAACGTGACTCGAAAACTTGCATACTGGTATGCCATCTTTAAAATCATGTTGATTGTGTTGGAAAATCATCTCTCTCTATTTTCTTTGAAAAACTATGTTAATTACTTGATCTTGGTTAATAATGGTCATAGCTTGATTGTTGTATGTTTAGTGATCATATTCATCAAGATTACTTGTGTGTTATTGCCCCCTATTTTTCTTTTTAAGCACCTTCATATATATACGAAAGGCCTATATTTTTCTATCCAGGTGACCACGGACTAGTACGTGGTTACCCTGGACTAGTCCGCACATTGCAGATTAGTCCGCTAAGTTTTCGGGTAGTCTGGACTAGTCCGGTCCTACGACGGACTAATCTGATTTTTCAACTCCATAACACTAGGGCCGGTGCAATCCTAATCTTCTTCCTCCTCACAACTCCCCTCACGTTCTCTCCCTTCACTCAAGTGCTCCCAAGGCGATTTTGCGAGTTCTCCATCAAATCCTCTCAAAATTCCGTGGGAATCGATCTAAACTGCAAGGGGATCGAAGACGACAGACTAGTCCGCATCAAGAACTCCTTCAACGCCTTGAATCAAAAGATTTGGTAAAATTTTCTCCCAAACCCTAGAACCTTCATTTCTCCTTGTTCTTGTTCAAATAGCTTAACTCCTCTAGTCAGTACATGCCCCACTGTTTGTATTAGAACTACGCTACTTCACTTTTGCAGTGAGGAATTCCATTACTCCGTTTGCTAGGGTTTAAACTTTGAATATCAGACTAGTCCGTTATTGGTGCGGACAAGTCCGGTTCTCCAGACTAGTCCGCACCTGGTTAACGGACAAGTTCGGTGTTTTTCGAACAAAACCCTAACATTCTTCATCTCAACGCTTTCCCTTGCAACCAATTCTTATTTTTTTAATATATCACCTTCTTGTTAGGATAATGTCGAACTCAAACGATGATATCTCCCACTTCGAGGCCGAGATGTATCAAGAAGTGTTGCCTCTTGTTTCGGAGTCTTGCTCCAACAAAAGACAAGAGCGTGTTGTCTAGCCTTCGCCCGCCCCATCTAGGGTGTGTCGAAAGGTTCCGGCCAAGAAACCATCTTCAATAGCAAAAGATACGGCTGGTCCTAGCTCAATGGCTCCATTTCAAATGAAAGGAAAAGGAAAGGGACTTGCTTCCGGCCCGATTGGTCCCTTGGAGATGACCGCTCCAAGACAAGGGAACAGAAACCCCTCAGAACAGAAGTTCAATGCAAGGGGAGTGATGTAGTATGGAATCTCAGGAAGATTGATGCCTATAGCAGTAGCAAAAAGGCAGGTGACCCGAGATTTTGGAGTAACTTTCACTCGGACTACTACAATACCGTGTATCTCCAAATGAGGACTCCAGTGGTCCGCAACCAATGGATTGACTGGAGCCACATCGAAAGAAAGAGTTGTGGTGCTTTTAATGAGGTGGTAGAGGCTGCAGAGATGCATGGTTTAAAGGACCTGATTTCCTTTAGATACAACTGGAACGATGAAGTCATTGCTCAGTTCTATGTAACTTGTTATTTTGCCAGCGATGTAGAAGAGAGAGTGATTGTATGACACATGTATCCAAGTACACAGTTATATATGTTGAGTTTGCCAGGCTGCTGCACCTTGAGGACACCGGCAGCAATGAGATTGTAATTCACAATCTTGGTGATTTGGAGTAGGACAAGATGGAGTTTCTTTATGACACTCGCCTCAAATACAATTCTGCTTCAACCAATAACAAGAAGCCTTTCTTCATGGTTCTTAATAGAGTGCTCCGAAAGACAATTGCTCCAAAGGATGGAGATGCCGGGAGTCTCCAAGGTTACTTGAGAACCTTCATGAAAGTGATCAACAGGAAGAGGAGGTTTGATATCTTCGACTACATCTGGAATGACATGGTGAAAATCTCCTGCACACCAAACCGCTCGTGTGGCTATGCACCATACTTGATGTTCATGATTGAAAAAGTCACAGGAATTGAGTTTGTGAAGGATGTTGAGCATACTCCTCTAAGGCCTCAGAAGCCTCCTCAAGCATCTCTCCTAGCTGCTCCCTCACCTGTCTCGAGTGAGGAACACCCTAAGAAAGCTCAAGAAGACACAAGGCCTTCCACTGGCGCTATGGCCCCTCCATCTAGCAAGGGGTACGCTAGTGGAATCATGAAGTACTTGGCAGCTATCATTGGCTCTTGTCGCAAAACTGAGGTGGAGGTTCATAAGATGAAAAAGGCCAGAATAGAGCAAATGCGATACATGAACAACAATGCTAAAGCCATTTGTCAAAAACTTGAGATTGAGCCTATTAGGTCTTCAGTCATCTCAGAGGACTCTGCTTCCGACTTATCAGGGCTTCCACCTCTTTCACCTTTTGAGCTTGCTTGCTTTGGCGTTCGGGGCACGACGAGTGGTTCCTATCCTCCTCCTCCTAAACCTGATGACGAAGATGACAAAGGGACCAACAACGTGGAGTGAGCCGGCAACGACAACTAGATCCCTCCTCTCCTTCTTTTTGGTGCCTTGATGCCAAACGGGGAGAGATTGAGGGGGAGTCTTAGGTTGTAGCTTTAGTTTGAGAGAGAGAGAGAGAGCTCTATTTGTGTTTTCGTTGCGACTCTGTCATCCTTTTGGTATTGTAAACATTTATTGATGCTCTCTCATGCATTTGGATATGTGTTGTGAAATGATGACTATGTTATGCTTATGATCAATGGTTTATGTTTAAAACTGCTATGTAAGTTCGGGATTCTTGATGATATTATGTGTAAAAGCTCTAATTTCCATAATTCAAAGTTCAGTTAGGACAAAATTTTTGAATGAAAAAAAGCATTAAAAAGGAATTGAGAAAAACAAATTAATTCAAACTACAAATGAGGAAATTCAAAATAATAAACTTAGCTAATGTTTAAATAAAGTTAACATGAAGATTTGAGTTGACCAATGGATTCCAAATAATCCAAATAGCATCCCTGCAAAGTTTCATAATTTTTGAAGCAAGTTTGCTATTTAATTCAATAGCTACATTGAATTCAACTCAAATTCAAATTCAAGTTTGAATTTAAATGAAACTTTGTCAAATCAACTATGGGAATTCAAAATCAAATTCTTTATGATTAATCCAGCCATCCCACAAATATCTAGCAAATTTTGGAATGAATTAGGTGGTAGAATTGATGGGGAAAGGATGAGGATGAGGTGGGACCCACCTGTCATCCAAAGGAAAGTGCTGTTTTGACTCTCCAAGTGACACCACACTGCATGCAAAGTCCAGGAAGCTGCTTGCACTGTGGTGGCCGACTCCAGCTGCTCCCAGCTCGCCCTGGCCTCCTATTTAACCCCCCTCCATGCCCCTAGCTTGCTCTTCCTTCACCTTGAAGCCTCCAGCACCATTTTCACTCCTCTCTCGATTCCTTCTCTGTTCAGCCGGTTTGCAGCAAAGGTACACCATGTTAAGCACTTTTCTTTGCCACTCCTCACTCCCCAACCTCTTGCACAACTGTGTGATCAAGTTCTTGCACAGCTAGGCCATCGCCAAAGCTGTTATTTTTGAAACCGAGGCCGCCGGAAATCTCCCCTGTTTTGCCGCGCCTCTGCTCATCGACGACCCAACGATACTGCCATCATCTCGCCTCGATCCTAGAAGGAAAAAGTTTTGCCTACTCATGTTCTAGCTGCTCGTAAAGTTTCAGCCCATGCTATGCCTCCTAGCCCCTGTATTTGCTTCTCTGCCAACGAACTTCGGTTACGAGTGGAGTTGCTTCGCGCATGAAATTCCTTCTATACAGTTAATTATTCCTTGTGCACCTGTGCTATGTTGTTCTATATGGCCAGACGCATCACCTCGAAGAGGATCCATCGAGTTTCATCGAGTATTCACACCGGAGTACAATTTTTCCCCAACTGCCGGTCTGTCCTTCCTCGGTCCAACGGCGCTACCATTCTCCAAGCCATTTCTCTCCTTCCTAGGGCCAGATTTGTTCCCCATACTCCCATGAATCTTCCCGAGGTCTTCCCGATCAGTTTTATCCACCATAGGGCTCGGCCGACATTGCCGAAACCCTAACCGCCGCCGCCGCCGTCGCGCAAGCTTTTCCGGCCATCGCCGGCGTGTGCTCACCCCATTGTCGTGCTCAGCACCTCGAAATAGGGTTAGACAGTGAGTTTGGCGAGGAGGTATGCCGTGGATCGACGGGCGGCGAGAGCTCTGGCGAGGCGTCGCCGCAGTCACGCGCCTGGCGGGAGGTAGACGACGACCCCGTGGGGCCCAGTCGTCAGTGAGTGTAACGCGCGCGCTTGGATCTGTTGCGGCTGTGGATCCCATGTGGTTACGTACGTTTTCTCTGTGGCCCAGTGTTGCTTCGACCCGATTGGTCCATTTTAAACCCGTGGGCCCTCTGGATTATTTAAACTTTCCTATTTAAACTTAATTCCAGATTTTGCTCCAACTTGGAAAATATATATCTCCTAGGATACTTGTCCAAAAATTTCCAAATAAATTAAGTTAGAACCAGCATGAAGAGTACTTTCCATTGGTGCATTTGGATTTGTATGAAAGTCCATATGAATTTCTCCATAATTCAAATAAGCAAAATGCTTATCGAATTAATTCCTATAGTTCCGCTCTTTGGAAAAATATCAAATTTTTCTAGAACCTTCATTTGAATATCCTTGAACCCCAGTACAAATCTCAGGGTCATTAGACTTCATTTACATGGTCTGATCACCTGTGTATTCTTTATGCACATAAAAATAGCCAAATTCATTTAAAAATTGTACAAAAACTTGTGCAAAATTCTAAATTGAATATCTCTCAATTTAAAGCTTAACAATTTGTCAAACCAACTCTGTTGGTTTTGTCTTTATCCAGACTAACCAGAACTACAACCCAATCCTTATGAAAATCCTTAAATTTTCCTGTAGAGCCCTTTAAGGTAAAATCATGTTTTATTTTTATCTGATAATTCCCTTCATAGAAAGCTATGAAAATTTTACCCAAATGTTCTTTAGTAAGTTTCGGAATTCCTGTAAGAATTTCAGGTTCATTGAACTTCAGTAACCTAGTTAAATCTGGAAATTTTCCTAACAGGTCATAGAATGCCCAAAAACATCAGAACTATTTCAGAAATTTTTCCAAACTTCTAAATTCAATATCTCCCAATAGGAGCTTATAAATTTATGAAACGAATTTTCCTAGAACCAGTGAGACCCCCTCTGTATGATACAACCACTGGTATCCACGATAGAACTCCAGAATTACAACCAAAATTCAGAGAAGGCCTTTACTTGTTGGAATTTTATAGACAACAAGATTCCTTGAACATCTCCATTTTTTGGTCCAGATCTTCCTCATAGCCCCTAATGTCCCCTGTAATATTTCTAGAACCATTAAGCTTAAATTCATATAATTAACTGTCTTTCCTTTGAACTATAATATAATACCGGTATTGATTAACTTGCATAATTATTTGCATATCGATTAGTTGCCGACCTCAAGAGGACCCCTGAGCTACATGAAGTCATCCCTCTGGAGATTAACTTTGACAATGTCTCGCAATAAGGCAAGCCCCGGTTTGTATTTAAGCACTATTACAAAATTTTGATTTGTATCACATATGTCTAGGGTTGGTATTGTGCATTAGGGCTAAGGTGATTGAAATGCACTTGCATGACCAGATCAACCCATGGAGTATTTGGCTAGTTGTGAAGTCATCATGTAGACTATGCCATGCTAAATGTTGTATTGGATTCGGTAGAAGTCGAGTAGTTGGAATCTACTCGCATGGCTAGGACTTTTTCACACGGGATTGGTTCAAAGAGAATGAGGAAGTAATCTGAAAATGAGACCGGGCAGGGGCGTAGGATGCAGCAAGACTTGGTCTTGGGTGCGTAGCCTGCCTGTGTCGCTTAAGGACCGATCCATATGCCGCCCTGTTGAGCAAGTTTGAACTGTACCGGAGTCATACTGGATATATGGGATCCAGAAAACCGATGTACCTTGAGAAGCTTTTGTTGAGACTTTTTCGATTGCCTCAGGCTTTCGGCAGCAACACAGTAGATGGAAACTCGCTCACGACATCTTCACAGTGGAAGGGTGCACCGTGAGTGAGGATACTATCCTAGACGATTGAATCGATTCAACTTGGGCGGAACTTGAGAAAGGTGGCTGCGTACGACGTCTGTGGAGTGCACCGATGTGACTTCAAGTACGGGCGTTCGTGACGTGTTTTCCGGGTATCATTGATTCGAATCACCGTCCCTCGCGGTTATGAGTACCACTTGTTCACTGAGTTGTGACATAGTTAAATACTTGCACTTGAGATGAGAATTAATTGCTACTGTTATGAACATTATATTATCATGGTATTGCTATGTTGTATGTATTAGTATAGTGCTCACTAAATTTAAATTCCACCTTGTGCATTCAGCATCGTGATGAAGCGTTTCTTGTTTGATTGTGGAGTTACGATATTGCCCTGCACAAGGTTTAAGATGCTGCTATAAATCTGAAAATAAGGACCCACATTTAGGTGAGTCCATTATGCAAATCTGCCATCCTATGTTTATGTCTTACCCTCATGTAGAGTTTCATGTTTAGGTGAGACGGTTAAGTCTTGCTGAGCCTTCGTGCTCACAGTTGCTATATAAGTTTTTTTGCAGGTACTAACCTCTATGCTTATGATTTCGTTGTCCGATGAGACTCGGGACTCTCCGAGTAATATACTCATGTGGGAACCATGCCGCTGCTGTTTTGTTTTCGTGGCTAGTGAGGAGCGTCCGTGGGCTGGACGGCTTCTCTTTTGCTTATTAGACTGGAGTACGAGAGTTGTAATTTTATCTTCCGCTGTAGTTTATTTTTATAAACTATTTGTAAACTGAATATCTTTGTAAATTTCAGCAAATGATTTATGTAATACGCGTTCCTTTACATGTCTGCTGTTCGGTGTCGCATCGCATGACACCACCCAATGCGATTCCTGGAATGTGTGGACTCCGGTCCCCACATTATGATTATGCCCGTTATGATATCCACATCAAAATTATTGCTCACACACATAGTTTTGCATCCCACCATAAAGAGTGCACATATGTCTTATGTCTACATTGCCTATTTTGCTCAAAGCTCATATGTGCACACTTTATGAAAATCTGAACTTTTATCATATTTGTGTAAATCTCAATTGGTTGTCATAAATCACCAAAAAGGGGGAGATTGATAGTGCATCCCTTGTGGGTTTATGTTGATTTATAACAAACAAATGATATCCTAACAAAATTGTTGAGATGAGCGCAGGTTTTAAAGAAATTAGAAAGAAAGTTCAAAAAGGAAGGAGAATGATGATCTAAAGCAAAAAAGAGCTCAAGAGATGGAAAGATTAGATTATTTAGTATGGAGTGTGTTGGAGAAACACACCCCAAGAGCTCAAGTGAACAAATAATTCAACTCACTGCAAAATTCACAGGTAAACCGGACTAGTCCGATATTTTTCTGACTAAGATCGTACTAGTCCCGCATAGTGCAGATTAGTCCTCAAAACTTCACATTTGCACAACGCCGGACAAGTCCGATATCCATCAGACTGGTCCGATTATCGTCTGACTAAAATCGGACAAGTCCTCCAAGTCCGGACTTGTCCTTAGCCCCACAATTTTTCACTGCACCGGACAAGTCCGATGTTAGGCGGACTAGTCCAAATACTCTCTGACTAAAATCGGACAAGTCCCTCCAAGAGCGGACTTGTCCTCAGTTCTTCGCAGTGTTCACTACACCGGACTAGTCCGATATCGACCGAACTCGTCCGAAAAGTTTCTGACTAAAAACGGACTAGTCCACACAAGTAACGAACTAGTCCGGTATATCTCAACACTTAGGGTTTTCCACACGCTGCACACCGGACTAGTCCGGAGTCCACCACAGACTAATCCAGACATCGCAAACCCTAACGGTAACTTTTGGAAACCCTAGTATAAATAGAGTTGTATGGCCATACATCAAACTCTCTCGACCCCCTGCGCCATCACACCTTCCAAGAGCCCAAAGTACACATCTCTCTACACATTCTAACCCTAAGAGGATCATATCTTTGAGTATTATAAATTGATCAAAGGAGAGACTTGTTCTACACATCTTGAGCTCTTGGGTTTTCTCTCGCACACTCTTGTTGTTTATTGTATATCTTTCGAGTGTGTTTGGTGGTGTTCTTCATTGTAATTCTTGGGGAGCCCTCAACTTGTGACAAGGCCCCTTGAACGCTTTATTTGCCTCTTTGTGATTAGTGTAAGAGAATTAGCCTCCGTGGTGATTCGACGAGGGTAAGGTTGGTGAAGCCCCGGTCCTCCGTGGACTCCTCAAAGTGGATGTAGGTTTCTTCCGTGGGAATTGAACCACGGGATAAAATCTTGTATCACGTACTTTTGTTCCATTGTTCATCATATTCTAGGGTTTACATAATCTGTGTAACTCATGTTGAGACATTGGAATTAAAGTTGATCATTGCCATATATTGTTTCATTGTTGTAATACATCCAAGTCGCCAATTACTTTCCGCTGCATAGGGCACTAGAAGTGCAATTATTGATCAATCTTGTTGTTTCTATTCCACGCATACTGGACTAGTCCGCACAGTACCGGACTAGTCCGATCTCTTTGTATTTGATCAATCTGTTAAGTGTTTTAGGGATCGCCAAAGATTCAAAAAGCCTGTTCAATCCCCCCCCTATAGGCTACATTCAAAGAAAGCGGGAGGAAGCAACATCTCAAGCTTACAAATTGTTTCAGGAAATTGTTTGATCATCTTGTCCAAACTTGGTTCTGCCAATTTCTTTAGAACAAATTCCATAATAGAATCCGCTAAACTCAATTGAAGGTGCAACAACCTTTTCAGGCAATATGTCACGTATTGCGATCGGAAGGAGCTTCTGAAATATAATATGGCAGTCATGAGTTTCTAGACCTGATACCTTATGTGCTTTTATATCCGCACATCTCTTTATGTTTGAGGCATAACCATCGGGCATCTTCACGTCCCACAAAAACATGCACAATGTGGTCTTCTCATCTTTATGCAAAGTATATGGTGCTGATGGACAATCATACTTTCTATTTATATCCACCAGATGTTGTTGTGGCCATATACCCATATCTTGCATATCAAGACGAGCTTGTAGACTATCTTTTGTTTTACCATCCATATTACACAATGTCCCCAATATGCTATCACAAATGTTTTTCTCGATGTGCATGACTTCCATGTTATGACTCATAGCAATGTCTTGCAATACGGGAGCTGAAAAATATACTTTTCTTCTTCCAACTATGCCACCTATCTTCCTCAGTGTGCTTTCTCTTTTTATTCGTCTGTCCAAAACTCACTTGATCAAAAGTCTCGTATTGTTGGAGTACTTCGTCACTAGATATTGATGTTGGAGCCTCTCTATTCTCTATGTTGTTGTTGAAAGAAGCCTTGTCTAGATGCCACCTATGATTCTGAGGTAGGAAATGACGATGACCCATGTAGCAATACTTTCGTCCATGTTTCAACCACAAGGAGTCAGTGTTTACACGATAGTATGGACATGCTAGCTTACCTTTTGTGCTCCTTCCAAATAGCATTGCATATGCTGGAAAATTATTTATTGTCCACAATATAGAAGATCGCATGAGAAATATCTCTTTCTTTGAACTATCGTATGTATCAACACCATCAGGCCATAATTTTAGTAGCTCATCAATCAAAGGTTGCAGATACACATCAATGTTATTTCCATTTGACTTTGGCCCAAGACTTATCATTGACATCAACCAATAAGGTTGCTTCATACACAACCAAGGTGGTAGATTATAAGGGATTAGAATCACAAGCCATGTACTGTAAGAAACACTCATTATTCCAAAAGGATTGAAACCATCAGATGCTAGACCAAGTCTTATGTTGCGAGGATCAGATGAGAAAGTCGGATGAATGCTATCAAAATGCTTCCATGCTTTCGAATCTGCAGGATGGTGTAATATTCCAACATCAATACATTCTTCTTTGTGCCAACGCATGTTTGATGTCGTTGATTCTGCCATATGAAACCTTTGAAAATGTGGAATAAGAGGGAAGTATTGTAGAATGTTGCGTGCTACAAGCTTCTTGGCTTTTCCATTGGGTAAAGTCTCTCTTGCATCCCCACCAGTACTATTTTTCCATCTTAATTCACCACATTTTGGGCATCGATCCAGCAGAGAATAATCCTTCCGGAATAATGCACAGTCATTGACACATGCATCGATCTTTTCATAGCCAAGCCCGAGGTCACAAACAACCTTCTGAACCTTATCATGTGTATTAGGAATGCAGCGGCCCTCTGGAGGCACATATGAGAATAGTTCATACATCTACTCACGTGCTTTTTTGCTCAAACCAGATAAACACTTTATCTGGTAGAATCTGACAATGAAGGATAATTGGGTCATCTTCTCACAACCTGGATACAACTCCTTTTTGGAATCATTTAATAAGTCATAGGATGCCTTTGCACACCTAGTTGACTCCTACTGGTTTATAGCATTTTTTGGATCATCAACATTTGTTGAAGTACCACCATGATCAGTGCCTCTATGTAGACTGGACAACGTATTTTCCATATAAACATCATTAGTAATTATATCCTCATTATTTGTTGATTGCTTAGCAATATTTTTCTGAACTCATTTTTCTCCATGGTGTACCTAACAAGTTAACCAAATGACATCCCATTATGAAGCAAGTGAAGATGAACTTCCTTATGTGTCCTGTGGCAAATATTATGACATTTCATGCAAGGACAAGCCTTAGTTTCTTCTTCATGAGTGCCCAGGAATGCTAAATTTAAAAATGACTACATTTCATCCTGCCACTCCTTCGTACGCCAGTCTTTTCCCATCCATGTCTTATCTTCTGACATCGCTTCCTACAATTCAATTAGCGTATCTGTAAGAGGATAGAACTACAATAACATTATGTGAGCTATTGTACCTAGCGCTGTTGCTCCTCCACGTGCGGCAGCCGGTGGATGATCCTACATGCCGGTGGCCGGCGGATCCACTTCCAAGAGCGTGGCAGCCGGCGGATGCTCCTCCAAGAGCATGTCGACCGACGCATGCTCCTCCAAGAGCATGGCGGCCAGCGGATGCTCCTCCAAGCGTGTTTCGTACAGCCAGGAGAGGGGCCATTGTGGATCAAAGGGTCCCACAGTCAGGCAACCAGGACAAAGCGTACGTCAAGCTATCAGAGTAGGGCCAACACTGCGCTGGGCCGCTTGTTATTCGTGGGGTGAAACCGCGCTGAGTCGCTTTGTATTCGTGGGCCAAAACTGTGTTGGGACGCTTGGTGTTCGTCCCTATGAAGCGTGAGCCCATCTACGGGCGCGCGTCTGGCTCTAGCAATTTGTTATCTAAATAAGTTAGTGTAACAATGGGGGTGGTATAGGAGTATTGGTAATTATGACACTGTGTATAGGGGCATTGGGCCAGTGGTATGTTGGAGTTCTACCTATCTTTTCCTAATATTTTTCTCATCCTTTGTTTTCTTTTCTCCCTATTCATTGTCTCCACTTTTCTTTTCAGTCGTCACTACCTGTTGCATTTTCCTTTTACAGCGTACTAGTACTGTATACTACTTTACATACCACTTTGCAGGCCCCGCTACGGGCGATCTCCTGTAGCACCTCCAGCAGCTGAAGTACCGTACTGGCCACTTTAGAGGCTACTGGCAGTGTGGAGGGTCGTTCATTAACAGAGAATACTGATATAACATATAGTACACTAAACAAACATATATAAAACAAAATAACGGTTGGAACAGACAAACAACATTGTGTTCATCAACATAAAACATTACTACAAAACAAGAAAAACGACATCATGAAACAAGAAAAACAACATCACACAACCTTATAAGTCTTTTATATATAGCCCATACCGGATAACACCTCACGGCAGAATGCGAAATGCTCGTGTCTAATCCTACAGTCTTCACGACAGAAGACCCTGCAGTCGCTCCACCGTTTCTTCCCGTAGCTGGAGGATGTGCACGGGTCAACCTCCTTGTTGGGCAGCGACACCATCGGCGGTCTCGGAGGCGGGCGTGGATGTGCCCACGTCAGATTACAGATTTCAGCTAGGGCTTGAATCTGACACCGCCTGCACTCATTGTTGTCCATCATGATGGTGACAGACCCGACCGCTTTCTCACTGATGTCGACCTCGCCTTCGACCTGCCGGATATACTCGAAGGCGTCGCGAGCCCCACAGTTGGCATCATAGCAGAGGAGGCCAAAGACGTAGGCCGCCCCCATGTGGTCGGCCCCGGCCGCCCAGGCGAGATATCGGGAGCTCGGCTGTGTGCGATCGTCCGCGAAGACAGGCTCGATCCTGGTGATGTAGCATGCACGAGGGTTGCCGATGATGGCCAGGTTCTCCATGAGGGCTTTGTAGCGCCCCATGCCTCGCCACATCCTCCAGGTCACCCGCTCTAGCGCCATGCTCCTGCCAACAGTGCCATCCCAGCACGCCACATGCATGGCCTTTCAGGTGGCACGAAGACTGGAGAGGTCGTCCTAGGGTTGTAGGGAGCTTGTGACAAGGCACCCCGTGATCTTGACCGCAATATCGTGTGTGAACGGCAACACCATAGGCTTCAGCATCACCATGCTATGAATGGAACCAAGGAGCGTGCATGCGGCATAGACAAAGAGGAAGCTATAGTACGTGCGGAAAAGACTGTGATGTGTCTTTATAGAGTACACACGGAGAAGACGATGGAGACATTATATAAAGACACACGCCATCGTCTTCTCCGCGCGTACTGATGGTGGTCATGCGCAGTGATGGTTCGGCTTCTGGCGATGGCGGATTCCACACATCCTCTGCAGTACTGCGCAGGTGCATTAAGGGTGGCTGACGTGTTAACACCACAACCTATGGGACCCACGCCTCTCCATGCACTAATGGGACACACGAAGTAATGGGACCGCTCTGTTTTCAACATCAACCGAAGAATAATATCCTGTCATCAATATAGATAACATACTATGGTTGACATGATTAAAGGCTTTATCTAGGAATATAATATTTTTGGAGTTTTAATGCAATACTTTGGTATTTGAGATTATCATGGTATTTTTTACAGAATGGTGTTTGGCAACCAACTCAAAACTATGTATTTAAAGCTATGGTTTTGTCTATAGTACAATATTTAAAACAAAATATTTTCTTTGCTTGCTTCCTCTTGATGCTTGATACGTTGCTCCCAAACAGTCAAAACTGTTGTATTACAAAAATGTGGTATTGAAATACTTTGATATTGTCATGACATCTTAAAAACTGTGGTTTACAAAAACTTTGATATTAAAAACTGTGTTCCCAAACACAGCCTAAGACTGAAGTAATCTGCGCTAAAAAATTCATGTTTTACAGCTTGGTTCTCCACGCTCGTTCACCTTAATTCGTACGTACTACCTACCTTTTTCTAACATTTTTCTCGTCCTTTCTTTTCTTTTCCCTCTTTTCATTGTCTCCACTTTTCTTTCCAAAGGTCGCTACCTGTTGTGTTTTCCTGTTACTGCGTACTGGTAGTACTGTATATACTTTATAGACTGCTTTGCAGGCCCCACTACGGGCGATCTCCTCTAGCACCTCCACCAGCTAAAGTACTGTAATGACCAATTTAGAGGCTACCGGCGGTGTGGAGGGTCGTTCATTAACAGAGAATACAGACAGAACAGATAGTTCATTAATCTTGATCGCAATATCTTGCATGGACGAAGACTCCATAGGCTTCTGTGTCACCGTGCTACGAAGGAAACCAATGAGGGTGCGCGCGACGGAGACAAAGAGGAAGCTAGAGTACGTGCGGAGAAGACGACGGTGTGTCTATAGAGAATGCGCGGAGAAGACGATGGAGACATTATATAAAGACACATGACATAATCTTCTCCGCGCGTACTAATGGGGGTCGCGCACAGTGATGGTTTGGCTTCCAGCGGTGGTGGATTCCACATCCTCTGCAGGTGCATTAAGGGTGGCTGACATGTGAACCCACATCCTATGGGACCCACGCCTCTTGCATGCACCGATGGGACGCGCAAAGTAATGGAACCACTCTGTTTTCAACATCAGCAGAAGAATAATAACCTGTCATCAATAGAGATAACATACTATGTTTTACAGTAATCTGCGCCAAACATTTCCTGATTTACAATTTTGTTCTCCACGCTCTTTCACCTTAATTCGTACGTACGTACTCCCTATCTTTTTCTAACATTTTTCTCGTCCTTTCTTTCCTTTTCTCTCTGTTCATTGTCTCCACTTTTCATTCCTGTCATCGCTAATCGATAGAACTAGCTGTTACATAATCCCCAATAAACACAAAATAAACTATTCTGCACATCTAGTCCGCAACACTTCCCTTCAAGTAGTGGTAATAACTTTTGACCGCATATAGGAGTAGTGGTAATGATTACACCGCGTATAGGGGCATAGGGCAGTGGTACGTTGGAGTTCTACTTATCCTTTTCTAATATTTTTCTCGTCCCATATTTTCTCTTGTCTCTGTTCATTGTCTCCACTTTTCTTTCCAGTCGTCACTACCTATTGCATTTTCCTGTTAGTACTGTATACTACTACCTCCGTCCCAACTCAACTCTATTTTTGGGTTTGGTCAAATCTACTTTTGACCATTGATTTATGTTATTTTGATCAATTTTAACAATATGAGAATTGTACTTTTAGATTCATCATAAAAAATATTTTTATAATATACAATTGACATGTTATTTAAGTTAATAGAATCTATAAAAATCATTAGTCAAAGTTAAGTTTGACTAAACCCAGAAATATAGTTGAGTTGAGACGGAGGGAGTACTTTACAGACTGCTTTGCAGGCCCCGCTACATGCGATCTCCTGGCACCTCCAGCAGCTAAAGTATCATACAAACCACTTTAGAGGCCACTGGCAGTGTGGAGGGTCATTAATTAACAGAGAATAGAGATAGAACAGATAGTTCACTAAACAACAGATAGAAAACAAAATAACAGATGGAACGGACGAACAACATTGAGTTCATTATCATAAAACATTACTCCCTCCTTCCTATATTACTTGTCGTTGGAGCAAGTTTTTTAGTTCATATTTGAACTAGAAAACTTGTCATAATTATTAATGACAAGTAATGTGGGAAGGAGGAAGTACAAAACAAGAAAAACAACATCACGAAACAAGAAAAAATAAAACATTACAAAAACAAGATAAGAAAAACATCACGACTAGTCTAATCTGTGTTAAGTGATTTCTTGTTTTAAGGTTGGGTTCAACTAAAATGTAATCAGATGTATAGTTCAATCGTGCAATCAACTCCCTCCACCAGGTGGAAAGGTGGTGGTGGTGGAAGGTGTTAATGAAAAGATGTAATATGTAAAATCCCTAAAAATTCATAGTACTAAGTTGAGATAGGAGAATTAAAAATTTGAGTGGGAAAAAGAAATAAAAATGGAAACTGAAAAATCAAACCAATTCAAACTTTAATGGAGGGAATTCAATTATTCAAAACATGCTCCCGTTCAAATCATGTCAACATAAAAATATAAGTCAACCATTGAATTCCAAATAGCGTCTCTGCAAAGTTTCAAAATTTTTGAAGCACGATTGCTAGGTAATTAAGTGGAAACATTGACTTGTTTCAAATTCAAATTTTAATTTGAATTTTCATTGAAACTGGTTTAAATTAGTGTTTTCAGTCCATAATTATATTCTAAATTATTTATTTAGCCTCTCCACAAAAATCTAGCATTTTTGGACAATTTTTGGTGGGAGAATGAAGGAACATAAAAGGGATGAGGATGGGGGCTGTGGGACCCACTAGTCAGTGAAGCTATTACGTGAGCACTCTGTCTCTATAAGTGGCGACACTTCACGGCACGCGAGCTCCAGCGAGCTGCCTTCCTGCCTGCTTGGTGGCATCAAGGCGTGCTCTCTACCCCTTCCCAAGCTCTATTTTCCCTTCTCTGGCCAAATTGGAAAAGTACCAAAGCATTCTCCTCTCCCGCCGCTGCACAGCATCGCCGCCGTTTTTGTTCGACGTTGCCGGCCAAATGACACAAGGTTTCGCCATGCTCCTAACAGAAAAATGTGGCGTAACCCTGTGCTCTTCCTATCCATCCATTCGCTTGCTTGATTCCCTGCTTATCTGCATGGTATTTTGAATCTTTGTCGCTGCTGTTTAGAGTGGAGCCCGATGACCGCCTCTGTCTCTCCATCGCGCCGATGATACAAGCCATATCATGTTTGACCTTCAAATGAAAAAGGTGCATATTTGCTCACTGAGTATGCCTGCAAAATTTCGCAGCTTCTCATAGTGTATAGCGTTGGTATTTCCGATTTTCCCCGACATCATGTTCGTAACAATAATACTAGGTCTCCACTTCAATTCTGTTTCTAGGTAGAACCAGACCTTAATCCCATTAGGTATTATGTTCACAACCTACTAGCGCGCACCTCTACCAAGAATAAACGGAAACCATCAAGTGAGGGCAGAGTTATGCAAATTTTCCCCACCGCCATTGAAAAAGCTTCGCTTCACCGTCGAACTCCATATGGCCGACTCCTCGATCTATTTTTCTCTCCGTTTTCATCTTCTCCATGATTCCCAGAAGCTTCCTAACCAATTTCCATGCTGATTGGGCTATGTGACAGCAGTTCCGACATCGCCAGAACCCTAGCCGCCAGCGCCGCCGCCGTCGCGGACGGGATTCCGACCATCGCCGGTGATCGCTGACCTCACCATCGTGCTCAGCATGGTGGTTATGGTTAGGAGGTAAAGGGTGCGAGATTTGGCACAGGGGAACGGGGAACGGCGAGCTCGCCGGTGCTGCGCCGCCGCGGCCAGCCGAGCGCTGCCCCTAGCGGGAGGTTAAAGATGACGCCGTGGGTCCCGCGTGTCAGTCTCTGTTTAACGCCTCGAGATCTGCTGTGGCCGAGGGGTCAAATGTGACTACGCGGTTGACCCAGTGGTCCTCGGTGTGGCTCTCTTCTGATTGGCCCATTTAAATGAAGTTGACCCGGGTTGATTAATTCAAATCTCTTTCCTTTCCAAATAATTCCAGAATTTGAGACAAATTCTAAATTCGATTACATCTAGCATACTTGCTCAAATAATTACAAATAAATTCTCGTAGACTCACCCTGATCCCAACTTTACAGTGAGGCATATTTTTGGACAAGAAAGTCCCAGAATTTACATAATTAATTCCATTGAGCTAACTGCTTGGGAAATTAATTACTCTTGTTCTGCTTATTGGAAAATTCCTAATATTAGTCAGAGCCTCCATTATAATACACTTGACCTCCAGTAAGAATTTAAAGTTTATTGGACTTCATTTACTGGTCCAAACAGTGTTCAAATCACCTATGTCACTTGAAAAATGAGAAATGTACAGAAACATTTTCAGAATTTCTTACAAACTTGTAAAATAAATTTATCCCTGTGGGAAGCTCATAAAAATATGAAACAAATTTTCCTAGAACCAGTAAAATTTCATCTACCGTGATCTTCCACTGTTAGCTATGTTAAAGATACAGATTTAGTACCAAAATTCATAGAATCGTTTTACTTGTTGGAATTTTAGAGACAACAAGCTTCCTTTAACATCTTCAAATTTTTCTCCAGATCTTCCTCATAGAACCTTGTATCTACTGTAAAAATCCCAAATCCAATTAAAATCATCTTCATACCTGGCCGGTGTTCATAAAATCTTTTATATAGTTTCACTATCACTCATGTACTTTATATATTGCATATCATATAGTGACAGAGATCGAGGAGGAGCCGGAGGCCTTGGAAAGAATCCTCCCAAAAGCTAACTTTCCCTCTGACTCGCAGACAGGCAAGCCCCGGTTTGCATTTAAGTGCAATTTCAAAGTTTCTATTTGTATCACTTATGTCTAGGATGAGTTTTGTGCACTAGGGCTAAGGTGCTTGTTACTACACTTGAATGACCCACAAATACCATGTTGTATTGGGTAGGTCTACAGCTTGACGAGTAGAAAATGCCATGCTAATGTTTTGAGGAATCCTGTAGAAGTCGAGTAGTTGGAATCTACTCGCGAGATAGAATTTTATCACACGGGATGGATTGGATTACAAAATGGTTTATGAATATGAATTTGAGACCGAGCAGCGGATAGGATGCAGCGAGATGTGGTCTCACGTGCCTATCCCTTCTTGTGTCGATTGAGGACCGATTCGTGTGCGGCCCTGCTAGACAACTTTGAACTATACCGGTTGCATACTAGCTATATGGGTCCCACGAAGCCGATTTAACTCGGGTACCCTTGCGCCGAAACTCATACCATGGTCCCTTGGGTGAAAGGGGACAGAAGGTGGAAATCTTCTAGCGGGCAAATCCAATGTGTCCGTGTAGTGGACCTTCTGTGAGGATCATAGAACTGGTTTGGCGTTGGCATGACGAGTGAAAGGTAGATACATATGATGTGATGTGAAGAGCACCGGCGTGTCTTCCACAAGGGCGTATGTGTCGTGCACACCGGGTGTCTACTGATTGCAATCACTGTCCCCCACGGTTATTTGAGTACCACTTGTTCACTGAGTCGTGACGTAGTAGGCAAGAGTAGATGGAACTATTGAAATATTGCTTATATTGATTAATCATTGTACTGCTACATGTATGCCTTAGATGATAGTGCTCACTAAGTTTATGTTCTATGAACCATTAAGTTTGATGCTAAAACCTGAAAAACTAAGGGCTAACTTTAGGTGAGTTCTTTGTTGCAAATTCAGCTTCCTATCTTACTAATATCATTGCATGTATAGTTTCATGCTGTAGGTGAGACGGTTAAGTCTTGCTGAGCCTTGTGCTCACAATTGCTTTATACATATTTTTGCAAGTATTAGTATATTTTTCTTTCGGTGTTGGTTATCTGTGAGACCTCGGACTTTTCGACGTGTAAGGCTCACATGAAACCACGCCGCTGCCATATCTCTTTGTGTTGCTAGCGGGAAGTGTCCGGGGGCATGGATGGCTTCTCTTTTGCTTAGTTAGGTTACAAAGAATGAGTATGTATATTCCGCTGCGTGTGTACTCTTTGTATACTATTTTGTACAATTGATTATATTATGAAATAAAAAGTTTGATGTATTTTGACTATTCTTTTTGTTTGTGCTGTTGGGTGCCACATCGCACGGCACCACTAAATGCGATTACTGGAAGTCAGGTCTTCGGTCCTCACAATCTGGTATCAGAGCCGCATTGGGAATAGCACGCTAGAAAAGATCCTATATTGAAAACTTAGAAGTAGTCGAGTGAGAATTAGTTACTATGCCCACATAAGGTCTATTATAGTATTAGTTACCTAAGATAGCAAGCTAACTTATGTGTTATTATATTCTGTAACGACGCTCGAATGCCAGGTAAGAGGTAAGATACGCCACCGCAAGCGGATCAATTGCGGTAAGCTCAACATGCGAGAGGTAGCATGTGATTTTTTCCGTGGCTTAGCACGGAAAGCCAATATAAGTCTCTGAAACTCTCCATGTTTCTGAGAACATATGACACGCGGTACCCTAGCATGCTTCAAACTTTGCTTGGAGCCCCCGTCGGGTGGGACATAACCCGATGCGCCTCCTACTGCTGCAACATTATGCAAAGACGTGGGCCCCGTCGGGTGGTAGAAAACACGGTCATGTACCTCGAGAAGTGGCTTAGCCCGGGGCGGCCCGTATGGAATGATACAAGACAAATGTTTTTACTTTCATATATATTATTTTGACTGCTTGAAATCATCGCCCATGCGGGCTATGCTGTACGACACCATATGATTGATCAGTAATTTGTGTGTAGTTGCAGGTACACCAACTGCATTATCCGTAGCTCGAGTAGAAAACGTTTGTGAGTGAACATCATTAGTGCCAACGTTGCAACAAGTTGGACAACAGCTTCAAGAAGTACCAGAGCAAGCTGTTGCTAGTAAAGAGCAACCAGTTGAGCAACAGCTTGAAGTAGTACTAGAGCCAGCTGCTGGGAGTAAAGAGCAATCAGTTGAACAACAGGTTCAACAACAAGCCAGTGTCCAACTTCTGACAACTACTCCTCGATCATCAGTGCCTATCAAAGTTAGCTCATTTGAAAATAAGAAACCTTCATCAGAAGTGTCAAAGTATTATGAAACTATGAAGGAAAATATTATAAAATCGGGTGCATCTCGTTCTTCTCATGAGCCAGCATTAGAAGATATCGAGGAGTGGGAAGAAGACGGTGTCATGTATAATCGGCGGACGGCTTTAGTTAAACCAGGAGTTCCAATACACAAGCTTGAGGATGTTCCTCCTGAATTTGAGAATGGGAAGCCGTTCATGACATCCGTACAACTTAGCAAACAACACGTCCCGCTCAAAAGAATGCATAAGTGGTACATCCTTGCCAGCACAAAATATGGTCTTTCTTGCGTCACATTTCGTATTCCAAAAGAAGTATTCTGGAGCACTGGAGAAGATAGATGAGTCGTTTTATTTGAAGAGCTGCATCTCCTTTTCCATCGAGACATGCTTGAAATCAACCTGCCGCTCGTCTGGTGCTTGTAAGTGCCTCTAATATTTTGTATTTGCTTTTCTTACTACACGCATATACATTTCATAAGATTATAACAATTCTGGACTTCTTCAATAGGATGCAATACATGGATAATGAAAAGTTTGAGTGCAAGACAGGTATCCTTGACCCTACTAGGATTGCAATGGCACTAGTCAACGTCAAGGCGGATCGAGACTCAGCAAAGTTCAAGCACATGAAAAAAAAAGATTTTGAAAAAGCAATCAGAAAACTTAAGAAGGATAGAAGGACATAAGTTGCAACTTACATAGGACATGCGATGTTTAACTTTGTCAGAGACGGCAAGGACCTCGTAAAGGCTCCGTACCACTTCGAGTAAGTTCGACACATGACATTGAAATAGCAATTATTGGTAATTGTTAACACATGTGTTTGTATGTTTGCAGTGATCACTACATAATGATCTTCATCAAGCCAACACAGGGAATGGCAACAGTCTTGGACTCGGCCGATTTCACACCAAATCGTTACAAAGATTTCCTTTCCATTTTGAAATTGTACTTATTCAATAATTTTAATTTACACACATTTAGAATGTGTTGACAAGTTTTATATGACATTTCTTGTATTACAACGCTTGGCGGTTTTACGTGGAACAGCTTGGCGGTGAGAGACCTTCCGAATGCATTGGACATTAAAATGTATTTTGCTTGTCCAAAGCAGCCTACTGGGAGTGTCTTATGTGGGTATTATGTATCCAAGCATCTTAGGACGCCGACGTATATAGAGTGAATCGTGAGGATGTAAGTTATCCTTAATGTCGATACCTTATTTTCTTACTTTTGAGTTTCATTTTCATTGTAACTAGCATAGTTTAATACTTATATTCTTTGCTGTTCAATATTTCCTGAAACATTATTTTCATATTTTGATTCCAACTTCAAAATTCAATTGCTCATAGTACAACTGCTCCAAAAATACCAACTAAATTCCTGTATACTCTCACTTTGATCTATACTTTGAGATTGTTCAAACCAACACATTCTAAACCTTGTTATGTGTTATATTGCAACACACGAAGAATTTGAACGAAGAATGGCCAATTTGTAGAAGTATTCCTGGTGGAGGAGCCAACAAGATTGCTGTTGAACTCTGTCAATTCATTCATCGTGAAATTTTGCACAAAAGACGGGAGTTCTTTGACGAGAATGGTGCAATAGCTGATGTGCCAGAACTTTGCGACTATGCCAATAGAAACAGTTTTTAGTGAAAACTTGTAAACTATAAGATGAATTGTATGGTAACTTGTACATATGTATATTGTTTTAGTGAAATTGACTTCTGTGAGATAACTTCTGTGATGATAATATTGTTGACTTCTGTTCTGTGATGATATTGTTGACTTCTGTTCCGTGATTATATTTAATTGACCAGGAAATTAGAAATAACAGCAGTAGTACTGCATAGGTTATACCTTATCACTGGCGGTTATTTACCAACGGCTAGGCATGCCTATGAAAAACAATTATCACAGGCGGCTAGATATAGGTAAAGAACCATCTGTGATAACCTAATAATCACAGGCGGTTACTGTTATGGTAGAAACCGACTGTGGTAAAAAGTCTTCACAGGCGGCTTGATGTAGGTCAACATCCGCCTATGATAACACCATTATCACAGGTGGTTAGATATGCTGCAAGACCCGCCTGTGATAAGACAATTATCACAGGCGGGTATATATGATGCACGACCCGCCTGTGATAACATATCTTCACATGCGGTTAGCATAAGTAAAAACCGTCTGCAATAATGTTTCTTTACAGGCGGTATCACTTCTCCGCCTATGAAATTTCGGATTATCACAGGCTCTTTGTTTCAAAAGGTTTTAAAACCGCGTGTGATAATAGGTTCAGAGCCGCCTGCAATAAGGCTTATTGTACTAGTGTTGAGATGTATACCGGAATATCGGCTTAGGATTTTCTTTGGTGAGGACGTAGTACCGATATGTATCCTATCGATGCATTAAGAATATCACTGTAAAATGGACTCAAGAAGATGTAATAATACATGTATTAGTTATCGATCTCTGATTTTTAACTAAGATTCAAAGTTGGAGTAGGCTTAAGCTCCAGTGATTCTAAAACCAGAATCTCTGTTTTCTTTCAGGAATTTGAGCTGACTTTGAAAATTCATAAGTATCAGCAGCAAATTCCAATGAAAGTGTATCTTACATGGATAGAAATATTATGAAGTTTTCTACATCTTTTCTGTTGAACTTCAATACATAATATCCCTCTAACCTATTCCAAATTTCCAAGTTCCAAAGTCTGCCAAATCTGGACAGAAACTGGAACCATTTCCGTACTTGTTACTATTTTGATCATATCTCCTGGTAGAAAATTCGAATGGCTTCATATGATAAAGTTTTGGAATACTTGTGATGTCTATTACAATGTTGTAATTTAATGTTTTGGCAAATGTTGATAATATCTATTTGTAAAACTGTGGCCAAATCGACAATATACAAAGGAGCTGCTGTCAAAATTTCCCTGGTATTCTGGGAACTTTGACAAACATTAAAAATTCATATCACTTTACCCAGAACTGATATGAGGGCATATGAATACTTGTTGGAAAGATATCGAAGTTAAATAACTTTGGTATTCAACTTGAGACATGAAACTGCCAATTTCATATTGAAATTCTGGTTTGAATCCAAACTGTCAAGTCTGGACAGAAAGTGACTTGTTCGAAGTCAGTTTGGAAACTGTTGTGGACATGATCATTTGATTACTTCCTAAGTTCCGCAACATGTTACTTAGTCATCTATCCTCACTCTAGCTGTTAAGTGGGAGTGTTTGATGAGTTTTTATCAATTTTTGAATCTGGTTCAAATGTTCAAATCTTTATTTACACCTTCCAATGTTGCATTGTTTAAGTGATGCGTATTACGGTTAATGTTTTTGAGTTCAAGTTGACATTGCAACTTTGGATTTAACTGTATTGATCACTCTTGCAGCATGGATCACCCTCATTGTGAGTGTGAATTAGGTGGTTCCATTTGTGGCGAAATGACTCGACACCTTCACAATCTCTGCCACCACCCACTTCGTCCCCGAATATACTTGCTAATGTCATGGCAAGTGTGGTCAAGTCTAATCGCGAGAACCGTATGTTACTTCGAGAATTGGTGCAACAGGGAAGATCCTCAGAAGCTCGACTGCATAATTCAATTCGGAGTGCTTATGTGGAGTTTCTTTCAACTAGCCCGCCAGTTTTCACGGAGGTGAATGATCTGGTGGAGGCTGATGAATTGCTCCGGGTTATAGAAGGCAAATTCAGGCTATTTCAGTTTGATGAGTACCAGAAAATGTTGTTGGCTGCTCAACAACTTCATGGGTCCGCTGCAGTCTGGTGGTCATAATGTCTCACCACTCTGCCAGTGGGACATCGTGTCACGTGGAGTGAATTCCCTGATGCATTGTGTACCCATCACATCCCTGCTGGGATTATAAGTGCCAGGTATGAAGAATTTTTGGAGTTGAAGCAAGGAGAAATGAGGGTACTTCAATACTTTAAAGAGTTCAACCGCTTGGTGCAGTATGGAACTCATTTTGTGGACAATGAGAATCTAAAATGTGAATACTTTTTCCGAGGACTGAATGCTAGACTCAAGGCTGCCGTGGCTTTATTTAATGATGGCAATTACCATGAATTGGTCAATGCCGCTATTCGGCAAGAAGATGCCAGTCTCTCTCTTCAAGCGGAGAAGAAAAGAAACATATCACTAAATAGCAATAGTGATCTTCCTCAGAAATATCGGGTGGTGCATTACTTACCATCCGGTCGAGAAAGTCAGCCGGTGGTGCGACAACCATAGTTTCAATTTCGCACCTATTCTTTGGAGGATGTTCAACCACTGCTGGCACAGCACCAACTATCTACTTGTGCACCTCTACTTCAGCAAAGTGCACCAGTCTATCTTTCGTCTCCATCTACCGGAGAGCCTGATCTTGCACCACAGGATACTAGTTGTGAGGAGGATCTTTTAGCACCGACATGTCACATGACCAAACGGGGCAGCAACCTAGCCTCTCCTCATGTTGCAATGATACCCCATGTTCAGCATAAGAAGACCTTACTGAAAGTGGGAAAAGTCAACTACATGGCAGTTGAGACCGTTCCAGTGGGAGAGCCCGTGTTTGCGGGTATGTTTAGCATGCTTGATCAACCCACATCTGTGCTATTTGATTCAGGCGCCGGTCATGATTTCATCAGTAAGGCTTTTGTAATGAAGCATCAATTGTCATCGACTCCTTTAGTATCATCTTATATGATCAATTCACCATGAGGTAGTATGACCACCAACCATATTGTAGCCCGAGCACCTCTATACTTTTATGGGCGGATTTATCCTACTACTCTTATTATGTTGGACGGTCAGAAGATTGATATCATTTTGGGAATGTCTCGGTTGACACATCATGGTGCTATCTTTGATATTAGCTCTCGTACAGTGCAGCTGAATTCGATGAAGCATGGCCAAGATACTTTGGTTCTCGAAAATATCACTCCTTTTCCTATAGCTGTACATAACAAAGAAACCACTAAATTAGAGGACATTCCAGTTGTCCATGATTTCCCCGATGTGTTTTCCGATGATCTATCGGGCATGCCACCTGAACGTGATGTTGAGTTCAAGATTGAACTTGCACAGGGAACCACGCCTATTTATCGAAGGCCTTATAGAAGGGTGCCCAATGAACTTGCTGAAATGAAAGAGCATTTGAATGACCTTTTGGCTAAAGGTTTTATTCGCCCAAGTTCATCACCTTGGGGCTGCTCCGCCCATTTGTCAAGAAGGATGAAACTTTGAGGCTATGTGTGGACAATCGTCCTTTAAATGCCGTGGCTATCAAAAACAAGTATCCACTACCACGCATTGATATTCTTTTTGATCAACTAGTGGGTGCTAGGGTATTCTCGAAGATGGATCTTTGGTCTGGATATCATCAGATTATGATCCGACCGGAAGAGATAATGAAGACGGGATTCTCGATGAGATACGAATTGTATGAATATCTCGTCATGTCGTTTGGTCTTACCAACGCTCCAGCTCACTTTATGTACCTCATGAATTCAGATTTTTTGCTAGAGCCTGACAAGTTTGTCGTGGTTTTCATCAACAACATTTTGGGGTATTCTAAATTAGAGGAAGAACATGTTGAACACTTGCGCATAGTGCTGCAATGATTGCAGGATCACAAGCTATATGCTAACTTCAGCAAATGTGAGTTCTGGATCATCCAAGTTCCATTTCTCGGGCACATTATTTCAGCGGAGGACATCACTGTTGATCCAAGTAAAATAGTGCAAGTTCTGAGATGAAAGTCTCCCAAGTCAGTACACGAAGTCTGCAGTATCCATGGTTTAGCAGGATATTATCGGAGGTTCATCCCAAGCATTTCAAAAATTGCTAAACCTATGACGGATCTTCTGAAGAAGGGCACTAAATACATTTGGAGTGAAGATTGTGAGGATGCTTTCAAAACATTGTGAAACATCTCACAATAGTGCCAGTTTTGTCTCAGCCAGATACAACCAAATCATTTGATGTTTATTTTGATGCGTCAGGCATTGTTCTTGGTTGCTTGCTTATGCAACAAGGATGCATGATCGTGTATGGATCACAGCAACTTTGGAACCATGAACTGAACTATCCATCTCACGATCTTGAGCTCGCTGCCGTGGTGCTTGCATTGAAGACGTGGAGACATTATTTACTAGACAATCTTGTTCATCTCTACACTGATCACAAAATCTTGAAATACTTATTCACGCAGAAGGAGTTGAATATGAGACAGTGAAGATGGTTAAATTTGATCAAAGATTATGAGATTGAGATTCACTATCATCCCAGCAAAGCAAATGTGGTTGCTGATGCGCTAAGTCGCAAATCTTATGTTCACCACTTGACGCTCACTCCGATCGAAGAGGAACATCCGAGTTTATACTTGGTTCCACATGGAGCTATATTTATTCTTGCTCTCATACCTACCATCCGAGAGGAGATTATGGTGGCTCAGAGGAAAGACAAGGGTATGTCTAACATTCGGAGAAGAATGAAGCACTACTACAATAAGCCTTATCGCAAGCGGCTCCAAATCTATTATCACACACGGTTTTTAAAACCGCCTGAAACGAAGAGCCTGTGATAATCCGCAATTTCACAGGGAGAGAAGTGATACCGCCTATGAAGAAACATTATCACATGCGGTTTTTACTTATGCTAGCCGCCTGTGAAGATAAGTTATCACAGGCGGGTAGTGCAGCTTACATACCCGCCTGTGATAATTGCGTTATCACGGGCAGGTCTTGCAGCTTATCTAACCGCCTGTGATAATTGTGTTATCACAAGCGGATGTTGACCTACATCAAGCCTCCTGTGAAGACTATTTACCGCAGCCAGTTTCTACCATAACAGTAACCACCTTTGATAATTAGGTAATCACAGATGGTTCTTTACCTATATCTAGCCACCTGTGATAATTGTTTTTCACAGGCATTCCTAGCCGTTGGTAAATAACCGCCTGTGATAAGGTATAACCTATGCAGTACTACTGCTGTTATTTCTAATTTCTAGGTCAATTCAATATAATCACAGAACAGAAGTCAACAATATAATCACAAAATAGAAGTCAACAATATTATCATCACAGGAGTCAATTTCACTAAAACAATATACATATGTACAAGTTACACATACAATTCATCTCATAGTTTACAAGTTTTCACTAAAAACTGTTTCTATTGGCATAGTCGCAAAGTTCTGGCACATTAGCTATTGCACCATTCTCATCAAAGAACTTCCCTCTTTTGTGCAAAATTTCGCGACAAACAAATTGACAGAGTTCAGAAGCAATCTTGTTGGCTCCTCCATCAGGAATACTTCTACAAACCGGCCATTCTTCGTTCAGATTCTTCGTGTGCTACAATATAAAACATAACAAGGTTTATAATGTGTTGGTTCGAACAATCTCAAAGTATAGATCAAAGTGAGAGTATACATGAATTATTTGGTATTTTTGGAGCAGTTGTACTATGAGCAATTAAACATTGCATGTCCTATGTAAGCTGCAACTTCTGTCCTTTTATCCTTCTTAAGTTTTGCGATTGCTTTTTCAAAATCTTCTGTTTTCATGTGCTTGAACTTTGCTGAGTCTCGATCCATCTGGACGTCGAATAGCGCCTTTGCAATCCTAGTAGGGTCAAGGATACCTGTCTTGCGTGCCAACTTTTCATTATCCATGTATTGCATCCTATTGAAGAAGTCCAGAATTGTTATAATATCATGAAATGCGTATGCCTGTAGTAAGAAAAGCAAATACAAAATATTAGAGCACTTAAAAGCACCAGACGAGCAGCACGTTGATTTCGAGCATGCCCCGATGCAAAAGGGGACACAACTCTTCAAATAAAATGACTCATCTATCTTCTCTAGTGCTCCATAATGCTTCTTTCGGAATACAAAATGTGACGCAATTAAGACCATATCTTGCGCTGGCAAGAATGTACCACTCATGCATTCTTTTGAGCGGGACGGGTTGTTTTCTAAGTTGTACGGATGTCATGAATGGCTTCCCATTCTCAAATTCAGGAGGAACATACTCAAGCTTGTATATTGGAACTCCTGGTTAACTAAAGCCGTCCGCCGATTATACATGACACCGTCTTCTTCCCACTCCTCGATATTTCCTAATCCGGCTCATGAGAAGAATGAGATGCACTCGATTTTATAATATTTTCCTTCATAATTTCCAAATACTTTGACACTTCTGATGAATGTTTCTTATTTTCGTATGAGCTAACTTTGATAGGCACTAATGATCGAGGAGTAGTCGTCGGAAGTCGAACACTGGCTTGTTGAACCTGTTGTTCAACTGATTGCTCTTTACTCCCAGCAGCTGGCTCTAGTACTACTTAGAGCTGTTGCTCAAATGGTTGCTCTTTACTAGCAACAGCTTGCTCTGGTATTGCTTGAAGCTGTTGTCCAACTTGTTGCTCTTGGATATCTTTACTAGCAAGGTTACTAACATCCTTGCTGAGACATAGGGGGAGTGGATATTCCTGGACTTGGAGTGGATCTTCATGCACTTTCGCCTTAGAAGATGGGGTTGCAGTATTTCGAGGTGCGACGGGGCTATAAATCGGCTCATCGTCCAACATGATATCACGTCGGTGCTAATGGATCAATTGGTTGACAGTTTGCCCTAGAGTCGCGATCCCCTCAGGTGTGACGTGGTCTATTTTATAATCTTCATAATCATTATCAATGATCTGAAGAACTTGCACCACAACATAATACAACGGAAGTGGATTCCCGCTCAAGTCACGATCAGGCTTTGCCATAGCAGTGGCAACCTATTTGGTTTTGTTCCCTGCTGTGCCGATCAGGACAAGAAGACGACAAGATTTGTCATTAGCAATATCATCGACATGGAACTTATGGGTTGACCCTGAGCCTAGCACAGAATCAACGCTGCTAGGGTAGGCAGTTGGAGATACTAATTGCTCCTTTTGCACCGGAACCATTGTTGTACTCGATGCCACTAATTTTCCCGCTTGTCTAAGTTGTTCCATTATTTCTTGCATATTTTCTTTGACCTTTTGAGCAATAGTTTCATCAAGTGTTTTCTTAAACTTCTCACGTCTTCTATAAGTGTCTTTACCTTTAGGGAAACCATCTAGCCAAGACATTTGAGAAGAGACCGCTCTAACCCATCCGATGTGTTCAGGGTTTCCTAAGGTAGCGGTAAGTTGGTCATTCTCCCTCTTCGGCTTGAAGAGACCCTTCTGTTTCTTTTCAATTACTTCTTTCATTTTTTCCTCTACTTCATTCATAGAGTCGGGCTTTTCAAGTTTGCCCTCGCTGGTCAAACCTGACCGGGCAAAGACCCACCGTTGAGTTCGCTCATCGCAGCCTTCTAATGGGTGAGGATTGCCCTTACTGGTAATTTCGTCTAATATCTTATTCCATGTCTGGACTATGGGGGCGTATCTGGCAGACCCCAAGCGATGATGGTATTTGTTCTTTTTTGCATGCTCTGACCTAGTTGCACTTAGAGCTTTAGCATCAGGTGTGGTCTTTTGACAAACAAACTCTTGCAACTGAGCTTGTGTGATTTTTCCATCTTCCTTGGGCTAGGGACCTTATCGACCTTGACATAAGCATTCATTTCGCTCTTCCAGCCACGAAACATCTTGCCGCAAGAGACCAATGTTTCTTTCTTTACAGGTTCTTCCATGCCTTTCAGGAACTTGAATTGTTTCTTTATTCTATCCCACAACTTATTCTTGGTATACTCGGGTAATTTCCTCCAATTCTCGGTCGTGATCGGCACGAGCTCCCTAACAAGAAAACGCATGCATTACGATACTTGGTAACTGAATCCAGTGGTTCTTGGGGAAGCCCACCTAGACCGTCCCTTGTTATGTACATGATGCGGTCCAATGGACCCTTATTGGGACCTCGTTGCCCTCGTTTCCGCTTGAGTGAAGCTGAGGATTCATCCATTGGAGAACCTTGCGCGGTTTTAGGAGCCGAAGTGACCTCGTTGTCATCGCGATTAATCTAGGTAGAAAAGAATTATAAGACTTTGTATACTTGACAACCAACATTAACTTGAACTGCTGAAGTTAAGATTCGTGATCCATACCTCATCAGCAAGATCATATTTCGGGTCAAGATCCTCTGAAGTCTTTTTAGTTTTTATATTAGTAAAAGTATCCGATGGACTTTGAAAGGAGTCTGAACTGCTGGAGTTAGTAAACTCCATATTGTCTTCTTTATTGTTACTACCAGGACCAGTCTTCTTAGGGCTTTCCATGCTAGAACTAATAAGACAAAAAATCTAATAAATGGCATATTAACTCTACATGAAGTGTTGCATGAAGAAAAAGATGGAAGCGTACTAGGATTTGATAAGGCATTCTAGGGTTTAATGCGACTGACCAAAAGGTTCCTATACATTGCGAGGGTGACAAGCATGTTAAAGTTGCTCACCAGGATAGCGACACCAATCTCAAAGGAGCACAACCCTGTGAGATGAAGTGCGGGACGGCTACACTCTATTTTCAGTACAGATGCTACTATTCACTCATGATCCTACTATAAATTACGACCCAAACAGCAACTGAATACATAACTGTCCGGATTCTGGATTTTTACGACACCTTAAACAGTACTTCAATTTAGACCTGGTTATTGCGTGTTTTAGCCTTAGCATTGAATAGGAAATTGATAGAGGACTCATTAATCCTTCCAGATATGTATATATATGCATAGGTTGCTTTTCTAATTTAAGAATTATGGTTGTTCAAAGTTCAGAAATTTTGTGGCTGTTTCATATAACACTGTACACAGTACTAACTTCAACTCCAATTTCTAATTCTAAACTGAATTTGAGGTAACAATGAATAGAAAATTTGTAGAATAGTTCTTCCACTTTTAAAAAATGTAGCACAATAGACTAGAAGATATTTCTACAGTTAATTATGGCAAAAATTCAGATGCTTGTTCATACAATTTCAATACCCTAAGTACAATTTGAAGCTTGCTGATCTACTCAATGCCATACTTAGTAAGCATATTTAACAAAAGTCTCTTTTTGTGCTCACATTATTGTGATAAACCATATTTGTAATGCATTTAATCCTTCTCAAAATCCATTAATTTACCTTTCCATCTAAAGATATGACCAACTGGCCTTTATTTCTCTGAACAAAGAGACTTCTTCATTTAACTAGAATATTTCCATGTGCAATATCGGATAAAATCATTGAATGGTCATATTTCCATGTGCAACATTTCCATGTACTAACTCACAAAACTTTGAATGGTAAAGTATGTGCAGTATAGTGTTATCTAATGGCACCTCAAACGCTTTTATTAAAACATCATACTTGCCAAAGAAAAGGACATGATCCGATAGCAATGTCCTTGTTTCTATGGTTTACCGACAACCCAAGGATGCCTACCCACGAAACCCTAACCGATGATGCCACCGAACTTTGGCAGTTTTTTGAATTCCACCGAACCCTAACCAAGGATGCCTACCGTTTTCCAATTCCTGACCACTAACCAAGGATATGCAAGGCGGTGGCGAGGGCGGGGAGGGAGAAGGCACAGCGACGGAGGATGGAAGGTCGAATGGTTTAGGGTTTACCTTGAAGCTCGGCGGCGACGGCAATGGCTTCACTCGGCGTACCTGGAAGCGGCGACGGCGAAGCTCGACGGCGACAGCGGCGAACACTTGGCGGCAAACGAAATTTTGGCAGCCTAACGGCATCTAAGTATTTCGCCCGAGTTAGGCTTTTCCAACGCTGCCGAGGGGTATATATAGACTCCCATTTTCTCAGACGGATTTTAAGTAACAACCGCCTGAGAAGAAGGTTACCTCAGGCGGGTTTTATTTACCAACCGCCTGAGAAGATACAATTATCTCAGACGGTTGGTAAGTAACACCCGCCTGTGATAATAATCTTCTTAGAGGATTATTAATTACGAACCGCCTGTGAAGATCTTTACTTCTTCTTAATTAATATTCTTGATTAAATGTGGGTCCTTTAAAAAGGCAAAATTCAACTTTCTTGTAATATTATTGATAAGTAAAGTTTAGAAATTAAATATCACTTCATAGATCCTTTCAAATTGGTCAGAACATAAAAAACATACAAAAATTGCTATTTTTCATTTTTCTATCTTGATGAATATAATGCTTTTTTCATTTATTTTTGCAGTGGACATTTTACTCATCATACCAACCTCTATGATTTTTCCAGATTTGTTTAAATTTTTTTGAATCAATGTGTGCTCATAATTTGTTAAATGCCTCATATGAATATGAGCATTTAGTTAGAATGATGGATAATTTGAAGTTTGACATGTTGGAATGCTTTTAAAAAAAAATTATCAAAATTCATACATGTATAAATAATACAAATATGTTCATACAAACAAATTTAAGTGAAGGATCCTTTTTTTTATGAGATACACAAATGTGAATAATATGTGAGTAGAAATTAATATGATATTTACCAAAACATTACAATGTCAGCTATACAAGTTATAAAGGTTCAGGTGGTAGATGTTAATTTTATACAAATATAGAAGAAAGAATCATCAAATTTGGACTCAATTTGCAGAATCTGAACTAGTTTGAGTATTTATATTGGAATCTAAAAAAAAGAAGCAAGGGATAAGGAAACTGAAGAACAATATCGGACATTATCTCAGGCGGTTGGTAAGTAATACCAGCCTGAGATAATAATCTTCTCAGACAGTTATTAAGTACCAACCGCTTGTGAAGATCTTTACTTCTTCTTAATCAATATTCTTGATTAAATGTGGTTCCTTTAAAAAGGCAAAATTCCACTTTCTTGTAATATAATTGATAAATAAAGGTTACCATTAAATTTCTCTTCATAAATCCTTTGAAATTGGCCAGAACATAAAAAACATACAACAATTGCTATTTTTCATTTTTCTATCTTGATGAATATAATGTTTTTTTCATTTATTTTTTCAGTCGACATTTTTACTCATCCTACCAACCTCTATGAATTTTTCAGATTTTTTTAAATTTTTTTGAATCAATGTGTGTTCATAATTTGATGAATGCCTCATATGTATATGACCATTTAGTTAGAATGATGGATAATTTGAAGTTTGACATGTTGGAATGTTTTTTAAAAAAATTAACAAAATTCATTCATGAATGAATAATACAAATATGTTCATACAAACAAATTTAAGTGAAGGATCTTTTTTTTATGAGATACACAAATGTGAATAATATGTGAGTAGAAATTAATATTATATTTACCAAAAAATTACAATGTCAGCTACACAAGTTATAAAATATTTGGTTCAGGTGGTAGATGTTAATTTTATACAAATATAGAAGAAAGAATCATAGAATTTGGACTCAATATGCAGAATCTAAACTGGTTTGAGTATTTATATTGAAATCTAAAAAAAAGAATCAAGGGATAAGGAAACTGAAGAACAGTATCGGGCATTATCTCAGGCGGTTGGTAAGTAATACCAGCCTGAGATAATAATCTTCTCAGGCGGTTATTATGTACAAACTGCCTATGAAGATCTTTACTTCTTCTTAATTAATATTCTTGATTAAATGTGGGTCCTTTAAAAAGGCAAATTCCACTTTCTTATAATATTATTGATAAGTAAAGGTTACCATTAAATTTCAGTTCATAAATCCTTTGAAATTGATCAGAACATAAAAAACATACAACAATTGCTATTTTTCATTTTTTTATCTTCATGAATATAATGCTTTTTTCATTTATTTTTTCAGTGGACATTTTTACTCATCATACCAACCTCTATGAATTTTTTTAGATTTTTTTAAATTTTTTAGAATCAATGTGTGTTCATAATTTGATGAATGCCTCTTATGTATATGAGCATTTAGTTAGAATGATGGATAATTTGAAGTTCGACACGTTGGAATGCTTTTAAAAAAATTAACAAAATTCATACATGTATAAATAATACGAATATGTTCATACAAACAAATTTAAGTGAAGGATCCTTTTTTATGAGATACACAAATGTGAATAATATGTGAGTAGAAATTAATATGATATTTACCAAAACATTAAAATGTCAGCTATACAAGTTATAAAATATTTGGTTTAGGTGGTAGATGTTAATTTTATACAAATATAGAAGAAAGACAATTCGAATTTGGTCTCAATTTGCAGAATCTAAACTGGTTTGAGTATTTATATTGGAATCTAAAAAAAAGCAAGGGACAAGGAAACTGAAGAACAATATCGGGCATTATCTCAAGCGTTTGGTAAGTAATACCAGTCTGAGATAATAATATTCTCAGACAGTTATTAAGTACCAACCACCTGTGAAGATCTTTACTTCTTCTTAATTAATATTCTTGATTAAATGTGGGTCCTTTAAAAAGGAAAAATTCCACTTTCTTGTAATATTATTGATAAGTAAAGGTTACCATTAAATTTCACTTCATAAATCCTTTGAAATTGATCAGAACATAAAAAACATACAACAATTGCTATTTTTCATTTTCTATCTTCATGAATATAATGCTTTTTTCATTTATTTTTTCAGTGGACATTTTTACTCATCATACCAACCTCTATGAATTTTTTCAGATTTTTTTTAAATTTTTTAGAATCAATGTGTGTTCATAATTTGATGAATGTCTCATATGTATATGAGCATTTAGTTAGAATAATGGATAATTTGAAATTTGACATGTTGGAATGCTTTTAAATAAATTAACAAAATTTATACATGTATAAATAATACAAATATGTTCATACAAACAAATTTAAGTGAATGATCCTTTTTTATGAGATACACAAATGTGAATAATATATGAGTAGAAATTAATATGATATTTACCAAAACATTAAAATGTCAGCTATACAAGTTATAAAATATTTGGTTTAGGTGGTAGATGTTAATTTTATACAAATATAGAAGAAAGACTCATCGAAATTGGTCTCAATTTGCATAATCTAAACTGGTTTGAGTATTTATATTGGAATCTAAAAAAAAGCAAGGGACAAGGAAACTGAAGAACAATATCGGGCATTATCTCAAGCGTTTGGTAAGTAATACCAGTCTGAGATAATAATATTCTCAGACAGTTATTAAGTACCAACCACCTGTGAAGATCTTTACTTCTTCTTAATTAATATTCTTGATTAAATGTGGGTCCTTTAAAAAGGCAAAATTCCACTTTCTTGTAATATTATTGATAAGTAAAGGTTACCATTAAATTTCACTTCATAAATGCTTTGAAATTGATCAGAACATAAAAAACATACAACAATTGCTATTTTTCATTTTCTATCTTCATGAATATAATGCTTTTTTCATTTATTTTTTTAGTGGACATTTTTACTCATCATACCAACCTCTATGAATTTTTTCAGATTTTTTTAAATTTTTTAGAATCAATGTGTGTTAATAATTTGATGAATGTCTCATATGTATATGAGCATTTAGTTAGAATAATGGATAATTTGAAATTTGACATGTTGGAATGCTTTTAAAAAAATTAACAAAATTCATACATGTATAAATAATACGAATATGTTCATACAAACAAATTTAAGTGAAGGATCCTTTTTTATGAGATACACAAATGTGAATAATATGTGAGTAGAAATTAATATGATATTTACCAAAACATTAAAATGTCAGCTATACAAGTTATAAAATATTTGGTTTAGGTGGTAGATGTTAATTTTATACAAATATAGAAGAAAGACAATTCGAATTTGGTCTCAATTTGCAGAATCTAAACTGGTTTGAGTATTTATATTGGAATCTAAAAAAAAAGCAAGGGACAAGGAAACTGAAGAACAATATCGGGCATTATCTCAAGCGTTTGGTAAGTAATACCAGTCTGAGATAATAATATTCTCAGACAGTTATTAAGTACCAACCACCTGTGAAGATCTTTACTTCTTCTTAATTAATATTCTTGATTAAATGTGGGTCCTTCAAAAAGGCAAAATTCCACTTTCATGTAATATTATTGATAAGTAAAGGTTACCATTAAATTTCACTTCATAAATCCTTTGAAATTGATCAGAACATAAAAAACATACAACAATTGCTATTTTTCATTTTCTATCTTCATGAATATAATGCTTTTTTCATTTATTTTTTCAGTGGACATTTTTACTCATCATACCAACCTCTATGAATTTTTTCAGATTTTTTTTAAATTTTTTAGAATCAATGTGTGTTCATAATTTGATGAATGTCTCATATGTATATGAGCATTTAGTTAGAATAATGGATAATTTGAAATTTGACATGTTGGAATGCTTTTAAATAAATTAACAAAATTTATACATGTATAAATAATACAAATATGTTCATACAAACAAATTTAAGTGAATGATCCTTTTTTATGAGATACACAAATGTGAATAATATATGAGTAGAAATTAATATGATATTTACCAAAACATTAAAATGTCAGCTATACAAGTTATAAAATATTTGGTTTAGGTGGTAGATGTTAATTTTATACAAATATAGAAGAAAGACTCATCGAAATTGGTCTCAATTTGCATAATCTAAACTGGTTTGAGTATTTATATTGGAATCTAAAAAAAAGCAAGGGACAAGGAAACTGAAGAACAATATCGGGCATTATCTCAAGCGTTTGGTAAGTAATACCAGTCTGAGATAATAATATTCTCAGACAGTTATTAAGTACCAACCACCTGTGAAGATCTTTACTTCTTCTTAATTAATATTCTTGATTAAATGTGGGTCCTTTAAAAAGGCAAAATTCCACTTTCTTGTAATATTATTGATAAGTAAAGGTTACCATTAAATTTCACTTCATAAATCCTTTGAAATTGATCAGAACATAAAAAACATACAACAATTGCTATTTTTCATTTTCTATCTTCATGAATATAATGCTTTTTTCATTTATTTTTTTAGTGGACATTTTTACTCATCATACCAACCTCTATGAATTTTTTCAGATTTTTTTAAATTTTTTAGAATCAATGTGTGTTCATAATTTGATGAATGTCTCATATGTATATGAGCATTTAGTTAGAATAATGGATAATTTGAAATTTGACATGTTGGAATGCTTTTAAAAAAATTAACAAAATTCATACATGTATAAATAATACAAATATGTTCATACAAACAAATTTAAGTGAATGATCCTTTTTTATGAGATACACAAATGTGAATAATATGTGAGTAGAAATTAATATGATATTTACCAAAACATTAAAATGTCAGCTATACAAGTTATAAAATATTTGGTTTAGGTGGTAGATGTTAATTTTATACAAATATAGAAGAAAGACTCATCGAAATTGGTCTCAATTTGCATAATCTAAACTGGTTTGAGTATTTATATTGGAATCTAAAAAAACAAGGGATAAGGAAATTGAAGACCAGTATCGGGCATTATCTCAGGCGGTTGGTAAGTAATACCAGTCTGAGATAATAATCTTCTCAGGCGGTTATTAAGTACCAACCGCCTGTGAAGATCTTTACTTCTTCTTAATTAATATTCTTGATTAAATGTGGGTCCTTTAAAAAGGCAAAATTCCACTTTCTTGTAGTACTATTGATAAGTAAAGGTTACCATTAAATTTCACTTCATAAATACTTTGAAATTGGTCAGAACATAAAAAACATACAACAATTGCTATTTTTCATTTTTCTATCTTGATGAATATAATGCTTTTTTTCATTTATTTTTTCAGTGGACATTTTTACTCATCATACCAACCTCTAAGAATTTTATCAGATTTTTTTAAATTTTTTTGAATCAATGTGTGTTCATAATTTGATGAATGCCTCATATGTATATGAACATTTAGTTAGAATTATGGATAGTTTGAAGTTTGACATGTTGGAATGCTTTTAAAAAATTAACAAAATTCATACATGTATAAATAATACAAATATGTTCATACAAACAAATTTAAGTAAAAGATCCTTTTTTATGATATACACAAATGTGAATAATATGTGAGTAGAAATTAATATGATATTTACTAGAACATTACAATGTCAGCTATACAAGTTATAAAATATTTTGTTCAGGTGGTAGATGTTAATTTTATACAAATATAGAAGAAAGATTCATCGAATTGGACTCAATTTGCAGAATCTAAACTGGTTTGAGTATTTATATTGGAATCTAAAAAAAAAGCAAGGGATAAGGAAACTGAAGAACAGTATCGGGCATTATCTCAGGCGGTTGGTAAGTAATACCAGTCTGAGATAATTATCTTCTCAGGCGGTTATTAAGTACTAACCGCCTGTGAAGATCTTTACTTCTTCTTAATTAATATTCTTGATTAAATCTGGGTCCTTTAAAAAGGCAAAATTCCACTTTCTTTTAATATTATTGTAAGTAAAGGTTACCATTAAATTTCACTTCATAAATCCTTTGAAATTGGCACAACATAAAAAACATACAACAATTGCTATTTTTCATTTTTCTATCTTGATGAATATAATGCTTTTTTCATTTATTTTTTCAGTGGACATTTTTACTCATCATACCAACCTCTATGAATTTTTTCAGATTTTTTTAATTTTTTTGAATCAATGTGTGTTCATAATTTGATGAATGCCTCATATGTATATGAGCATTTAGTTAGAATGATGGATAATTTGAAGTTTGACATGTTCAAATGCTTTAAAAAAAATTCACAAAATTCATACATGTATGAATAATACAAATATGTTCATACAAACAAATATAAGTGAAGGATCCTTTTTTATGAGATACACAAATGTGAATAATATGTGATTAGAAATTAATATTATATTTACCAAAACATTACAATGTCAGCTATACAAGTTATAAAATATTTGGTTCAGGTGATAGATGTTAATTTTATACAGATATAGAAGAAAGAATCATCGAATTTGGACTCAATTGCAGAATCTAAACTGGTTTGAGTATTTATATTGGAATCTAAAAAAACAAGGGATAAGAAAACTGAAGAACGGTATCGGGCATTATCTCATGCGGTTGGTAAGTAATACCAGCCTGAAATAATAATCTTCTCAGGCGGTTATTAAGTACCAACCGCCTGTGAAGATCTTTACTTCTTCTTAATAAATATTCTTGATTAAATGTGGGTCCTTTAAAAAGGCAAAATTCCACTTTCTTGTAATATTATTGAAAAGTAAAGGTTACCATTAAATTTCACTTCAAAAATCCTTTGAAATCGGCCAGAACATAAAAAACATACAACAATTGCTATTTTTCATTTTTCTATCTTGATAAATATAATGCTTTTTTCATTTATTTTTTCAGTGGACATTTTTGCTCATCATACCAACCTCTATGAATTTTTTCAGATTTTTTTAAATTTTTTTGAATCAATGTGTGTCATAATTTGATGAATGCCTCATATGTATATGAGCATTTAGTTAGAATGATGGATAATTTGAAGTTTGACATGTTGGAATGCTTTTAAAAAAAATTAACAAAATTCATACATGTATAAATAATACGAATATGTTCATACAAACAAATTTAAGTGAAGGATCCTTTTTTCTATGAGATACACAATTTGAATAATATGTGAGTAGAAATTAATATGATATTTACCAAAACATTACAATGTCAGCTATACAAGTAATAAAATATTTGGTTCAGGTGGTAGATGTTAATTTTATACAAATATAGAAGAAAGACTCATCGAATTTGGACTCAATTTGCAGAATCTAAACTGGTTTGAGTAGTTATATTGGAATCTAAAAAAAAGAAGCAAGGGATAAGGAACTGAAGAACAGTATCGGGCATTATCTCAAGCGGTTGGTAAGTAATACCAGCCTGAGATAATAATCTTCTCAGGTGGTTATTAAGTACCAACCGCTTGTAAAGATCTTTACTTATTATTAATTAATATTCTTGATTAAATATGGGTCATTTAAAAAGGTAAAATTCCACTTTCTTGTAGTACTATTGATAAGTAAAGGTTACCATTAAATTTCACTTCATAAATACTTTGAAATTGGTCAGAACATAAAAAACATACATCAATTGCTATTTTTCATTTTTCTATCTTGATGAATATAATGCTTTTTTCATTTATTTTTTCAGTGGACATTTTTACTCATCATACCAACCTCTAAGAATTTTATCAGATTTTTTTAAATTTTTTTGAATCAATGTGTGTTCATAATTTGATGAATGCCTCATATGTATATGAACATTTAGTTAGAATTATGGATAATTTGAAGTTTGACATGTTGGAATGCTTTTAAAAAAATTAACAAAATTCATACATGTATAAATAATACAAATATGTTCATACAAACAAATTTAAGTGAAAGATCCTTTTTTATGATATACACAAATGTGAATAATATGTGAGTAGAAATTAATATGATATTTACCAGAACATTACAATGTCAGCTATACAAGTTATAAAATATTTTGTTCAGGTGGTAGATGTTAATTTTATACAAATATAGAAGAAAGATTCATCGAATTGGACTCAATTTGCAGAATCTAAACTGGTTTGAGTATTTATATTGGAATCTAAAAAAAAGCAAGGGATAAGGAAACTGAAGAACAGTATCGGGCATTATCTCAGGCGGTTGGTAAGTAATACCAGTCTGAGATAATTATCTTCTCAGGCGGTTATTAAGTACCAACCGCCTGTGAAGATCTTTACTTCTTCTTAATTAATATTCTTGATTAAATGTGGGTCCTTTAAAAAGGCAAAATTCCACTTTCTTGTAATATTATTGATAAGTAAAGGTTACCATTAAATTTCACTTCATAAATCCTTTGAAATTGGCACAACATAAAAAACATACAACAATTGCTATTTTTCATTTTTCTATCTTGATGAATATAATGCTTTTTTCATTTATTTTTTCAGTGGACATTTTTACTCATCATACCAACCTCTATGAATTTTTTCAGATTTTTTTAATTTTTTTGAATCAATGTGTGTTCATAATTTGATGAATGCCTCATATGTATATGAGCATTTAGTTAGAATGATGGATAATTTGAAGTTTGACATGTTGCAATGCTTTTAAAAAAATTAAAAAAATTCATACATGTATAAATAATACAAATATGTTCATACAAACAAATTCAAGTGAAGGATCCTTTTTTTGTGAGATACACAAATGTGAATATTATGTGAGTAGAAATTAATACGATATTTACCAAAACATTACAATGTCAGCTATACAAGTTATAATTTTTGGTTCAGGTGGTAGATGTTAATTTTATACAAATATAAAAGAAAGAATCATCGAATTTAGACTCAATTTGCACAATCTAAACTGGTATGAGTATTTATATTGGAATCTAAAAAAAATAAGCAAAGTATAAGGAAACTGAAGAACAGTATCGGGCATTATCTCAGGCGGTTGGTAAGTAATACCATGCTCAGATAATAATCTTTGCAGGCGGTTATTAAGTACCAACCGCCTGTGAATATCTTTACTTCTTCTTAATTAATATTTTTGATTAAATGTGGGTCTTTTAAAAAGGCAAAATTCCACTTTCTTGTAATATTATTGATAAGTAAAGGTTACCATTAAATTTCACTTCATAAATTCTTTGAAATTGGCCAGAACATAAAAACATAGAACAATTGCTATTTTTCATTTATCTGTCTTGATGAATATAATTATTTTTTCATTTATTTGTTCAGTGGACATTTTTACTCATCATACCAACCTCTATGAATTTTTTCAGATTTTTTTAAATTTTTTTGAATCAATGTGTGTTATAATTTGATGAATGCCTCATATGTATATGAACATTTAGTTAGAAATATGGATAATTTGAAGTTTGACATGTTGGAATGCTTTTAAAAAAATTAACAAAATTCATACATATATAAATAATACAAATATGTTCATACAAACAAATTTAAGTGAAAGATCCTTTTTTTTATGATATACACAAATGTGAATAATATGTGAGTAGAAATTAATATGATATTTACCAAAACATTACAATATCAGCTATACAAGTTATAAAATATTTTGTTGAGGTGGTAGATGTTAATTTTATACAAATATAGAAAAAAGATTCATCGAATTTGGACTCAATTTGCAGAATCTAAACTGGTTTGAGTAGTTATATTGGAATCTAAAAAAAAGAAGCAAGGGATAAGGAACTGAAGAACAGTATCGGGCATTATCTCAGGCTGTTGGTAAGTAATACCAGCCTGAGATAATAATCTTCTCAGGTGGTTATTAAGTACCAACCGCTTGTAAAGATCTTTACTTCTTATTAATTAATATTCTTGATTAAATGTGGGTCCTTTAAAAAGGCAAAATTCCACTTTCTTGTAATATTATTGATAAGTAAAGGTTACCATTAAATTTCACTTCATAAATTCTTTGAAATCGGCCAGAACATAAAAAACATACAACAATTGCTATTTTTCATTTTTCTATCTTGATGAATATAATGCTTTTTTCATTTATTTTTTCAGTGGACATTTTTACTCATCATACCAACCTCTATGATTTTTTTCAGATTTTTTTTAAATTTTTTTGAATCAATGTGTGTCATAATTTGATGAATGCCTCATATGTATATGAGCATTTAGTTAGAATGATGGATAATTTGAAGTTTGACATGTTGGAATGCTTTTAAAAAAATTAACAAAATTAATACATGTATAAATAATACAAATATGTTCATACAAACAAATTTAAGTGAAGGATCCTTTTTTTATGACATACAAGAATGTGAATAATATGTGAGTAGAAATTAATATGATATTTACCAAAACATTACAATGTCAGCTATACAAGTTATAAAATATTTGGTTCAGGTGGTAGATGTTAATTTTATACAAATATAGAAGAAAGAATCATCGAATTTGGACTCAATTTGCAGAATCTAAACGGGTTTGAGTAGTTATATTGGAATCTAAAAAAAAGAAGCAAGGGATAAGGAACTGAAGAACAGTATCGGGCATTATCTCAGGCGGTTGGTAAGTAATACCAGCCTGAAATAATAATCTTCTCAGGCGGTTATTAAGTACCAACCGCTTGTGAAGATCTTTACTTCTCCTTAATTAATATTCTTGATTAATTGTGGGTCATTTAAAAAGGCAAAATTCCACTTTCTTGTAATATTATTGATAAGTAAAGGTTACCATTAAATTTCACTTCATAAATCCTTTGAAATTGGCCACAACATAAAAAACATACAACAATTCCTATTTTTCATTTTTCTATCTTGATGAATATAATGCTTCTGTCATTTATTTTTTCAGTGGACATTTTTACTCATCATACCAACCTCTATGAATTTTTTCAGATTTTTTTAATTTTTTTGAATCAATGTGTGTTCATAATTTGATGAATGCCTCATATGTATATGAGCATTTAGTTAGAATGATGGATAATTTGAAGTTTCACATGTTCAAATGCTTTTAAAAAATTAACAAAATTCATACATGTATGAATAATACAAATATGTTCATACAAACAAATTTAAGTGAAGGATCCTTTTTTTATGAGATACACAAATGTGAATAATATGTGAGTAGAAATTAATATTATATTTACCAAAACATTACAATGTCAGCTGTACAAGTTATAAAATATTTGATTAAGGTGGTAGATGTTAATTATATACAGATATAGAAGAAAGAATCATCGAATTTGGACTCAATTTGCAGAATCTAAACTAGTTTGAGTATTTATATTGGAATTTAAAAAAACAAGGGATAAGAAAACTGAAGAACAGTATCGGGCATTATCTCAGGCGGTTGGTAAGTAATACCAGCCTGAAATAATAATCTTCTCAGGCGGTTATTAAGTACCAACCGCTTGTGAAGATCTTTACTTCTTCTTAATTAATATTCTTGATTAAATGTGGGTCCTTTAAAAAGGCAAAATTCCACTTTCTTCTAATATTATTGATAAGTAAAGGTTACCATTAAATTTCACTTCATAAATTCTTTGAAATCGGCCAGAACATAAAAAACATACAACAATTGCTATTTTTCATTTTTCTATCTTGATGAATATAATGCTTTTTTCATTTATTTTTTCAGTGGACATTTTTACTCATCATACCAACCTCTATGATATTTTCGGATTTTTTTAAATTTTTTTGAATCAATGTGTGTCATAATTTGATGAATGCCTCATATGTATATGAGAATTTAGTTAGAATGATGGATAATTTAAAGTTTGACATGTTGGAATGCTTTTAAAAAATTAACAAAATGAATACATGTATAAATAATACAAATATGTTCATACAAACAAATTTAAGTGAAGGATCCTTTTTTTATGACATACACAAATGTGAATAATATGTGAGTAGAAATTAATATGATATTTACCAAAACATTACAATGTCAGCTATACAAGTAATAAAATATTTGGTTCAGGTGGTAGATGTTAATTTTATACAAATATAGAAGAAAAACTCATCGAATTTGGACTCAATTTGCATAATCTAAATTGGTTTGAGTAGTTATATTGGAATCTAAAAAAAAGAGCAAGGGATAAGGAACTGAAGAACAGTATCGGGCATTATCTCAGGCGGTTGGTAAGTAATACCAGCCTAAGATAACAATCTTCTCAGCCGGTTATTAAGTACCAACCGCTTGTAAAGATCTTTACTTCTTATTAATTAATATTTTTGATTAAATATGGGTCCTTTAAAAAGGTAAAATTCTACTTTCTTGTAAAATTATTGATAAGTAAAGGTTACCATTAAATTTCACTTCATAAATCCTTTGAAATTGGTCTGAACATAAAAAACATACAACAATTCCTATTTTTCATTTTTCTATCTTGATGAATATAATGCTTTTTTCATTTATTTTTTCAGTGGACATTTTTACTCATCATACCAACTTCTATGAATTTTTTCAGATTTTTTTAATTTTTCTTGAATCAATGTGTGTTCATAATTTGATGAATGCCTCATATGTATATGAGAATTTAGTTAGGATGATGGATAATTTGAAGTTTGACATGTTGTAATGCTTTTATAAAAACTTAACAAAATTCATACATGTATAAATAATACAAATATGTTCATACAAACAAATTTAAGTGAATAATCCTTTTATTATGAGATGCACAAATGTGAATGCTATGTGAGCAGAAATTAATATGATATTTACCAAACATTACAATGTCAGCTATACAAGTTATAAAATATTTGGTTAAGTTGGTAGATGTTAATTTTATACAAATATAGAAGAAAGAATCATCGAATTTGGACTCAATTTGCAGAAACTAAACTGGTTTGAGTATTTATATTGGAATCTAAAAAAAAAGAAGCAAGGGATAAGGAAACTGAAGAACAGTATCGGGCATTATCTCAAGCGGTTGGTAAGTAATACCAGCCTAAGATAATAATCTTCTCAGTTGGATATTAAGTACCAACCGCCTATGACGATCTTTACTTCTTCTTAATTAATATTCTTGATTAATTGTGGGTCCTTCAAAAAGGCAAAATTCCACTTTCTTGTAATATTATTGATAAGTAAAGGTTACCATTAAATTTCACTTCATAAATCCTTTGAAATTGGCACAACATAAAAAACATACAACAATTGCTATTTTTAATTTTTCTATCTTGATGAATATAATGCTTTTTTCATTTATTTTTTCAGTGGACATTTTTACTCATCATACCAACCTCTATGAATTTTTTCAGATTTTTTTAATTTTTTTGAATCAATGTGTGTTCATAATTTGATGAATGCCTCATACGTATATGAGCATTTAGTTAGAATGATGGATAATTTGAAGTTTAACATGTTGGGATGCTTTTAAAAAAATTAACAAAATTCATACATGTATAAATAATACAAATATGTTCATACAAACAAATTTAAGTGAAGGATCCTTTTTTTGTGAGATACACAAATGTGAATATTATGTGAGTAGAAATTAATATGATATTTACCAAAACATTACAATATCAGCTATACAAGTTATAAATTTTTTGGTTCAGGTGTAGATGTTAATTTTATACAAATATAAAAGAAAGAATCATCGAATTTAGATTCAATTTGCACAGTATGAGTATTTATATTGGAATCTAAAAAAAGAAGAATAAAGGTATAAGGAAACTGAAGAACAGTATCGGGCATTATCTCAGGCGGTTGGTAAGTAATACATCCTGAGATAATAATCTTCTCAGGCGGTTATTAAGTACCAACCGCCTGTGACGATCTTTACTTCTTCTTAATTAATATTCTTGATTAATTGTGGGTCCTTTAAAAAGGCAAAATTCCACTTTCTTGTAATATTATTGATAAGTAAAGGTTACCATTAAATTTCACTTCATAAATACTTTGAAATCGGCCAGAACATAAACAACATACAACAATTGCTATTTTTCATTTTTCTATCTTGATGAATATAATGATTTTTTCATTTATTTTTTCAGTGGACATTTTGACTCATCATACCAACCTCTATGAATTTTTTCAGATTTTTTTAAATTTTTTTGAATCAATGTGTGTCATAATTTGATGAATGCCTCATATGTATATGAGCATTTAGTTAGAATGATGGATAATTTGAAGTTTGACATGTTGGAATGCTTTTAAAAAAATTAACAAAATTCATACGTGTATAAATAATACAAATATGTTCATACAAACAAATTTAAGTGAAGGATCCTTTTTATGAGATACACAAATGTGAATAATATGTGAGTAGAAATTAATATGATATTTACCAAAACATTACAATGTCAGCTATACAAGTAATAAAATATTTGGTTCAGGTGGTAGATGTTAATTTTATACAAATATAGAAGAAATAATCATCGAATTTGGACTCAATTTGCAGAATCTAAACGGGTTTGAGTAGTTATATTGGAATCTAAAAAAAAGAAGCAAGGGATAAGGAACTGAAGAACAGTATCGGGCATTATCTCAGGCGGTTGGTAAGTAATACCAGCCTGAAATAATAATCTTCTCAGGCGGTTATTAAGTACCAACCGCTTGTGAAGATCTTTACTTCTCCTTAATTAATATTCTTGATTAATTGTGGGTCATTTAAAAAGGCAAAATTCCACTTTCTTGTAATATTATTGATAAGTAAAGGTTACCATTAAATTTCACTTCATAAATCCTTTGAAATTGGCCACAACATAAAAAACATACAACAATTCCTATTTTTCATTTTTCTATCTTGATGAATATAATGCTTCTGTCATTTATTTTTTCAGTGGACATTTTTACTCATCATACCAACCTCTATGAATTTTTTTAGATTTTTTTAATTTTTTTGAATCAATGTGTGTTCATAATTTGATGAATGCCTCATATGTATATGAGCATTTAGTTAGAATGATGGATAATTTGAAGTTTCACATGTTCAAATGCTTTTAAAAAATTAACAAAATTCATACATGTATGAATAATACAAATATGTTCATACAAACAAATTTAAGTGAAGGATCCTTTTTTTATGAGATACACAAATGTGAATAATATGTGAGTAGAAATTAATATTATATTTACCAAAACATTACAATGTCAGCTGTACAAGTTATAAAATATTTGATTAAGGTGGTAGATGTTAATTTTATACAGATATAGAAGAAAGAATCATCGAATTTGGACTCAATTTGCAGAATCTAAACTAGTTTGAGTATTTATATTGGAATTTAAAAAAACAAGGGATAAGAAAACTGAAGAACAGTATCGGGCATTATCTCAGGCGGTTGGTAAGTAATACCAGCCTGAAATAATAATCTTCTCAGGCGGTTATTAAGTACCAACCGCTTGTGAAGATCTTTACTTCTTCTTAATTAATATTCTTGATTAAATGTGTGTCCTTTAAAAAGGCAAAATTCCACTTTCTTCTAATATTATTGATAAGTAAAGGTTACCATTAAATTTCACTTCATAAATTCTTTGAAATCGGCCAGAACATAAAAAACATACAACAATTGCTATTTTTCATTTTTCTATCTTGATGAATATAATGCTTTTTTCATTTATTTTTTCAGTGGACATTTTTACTCATCATACCAACCTCTATGATATTTTCGGATTTTTTTAAATTTTTTTGAATCAATGTGTGTCATAATTTGATGAATGCCTCATATGTATATGAGAATTTAGTTAGAATGATGGATAATTTAAAGTTTGACATGTTGGAATGCTTTTAAAAAATTAACAAAATGAATACATGTATAAATAATACAAATATGTTCATACAAACAAATTTAAGTGAAGGATCCTTTTTTTATGACATACACAAATGTGAATAATATGTGAGTAGAAATTAATATGATATTTACCAAAACATTACAATGTCAGCTATACAAGTAATAAAATATTTGGTTCAGGTGGTAGATGTTAATTTTATACAAATATAGAAGAAAAACTCATCGAATTTGGACTCAATTTGCATAATCTAAATTGGTTTGAGTAGTTATATTGGAATCTAAAAAAAAGAGCAAGGGATAAGGAACTGAAGAACAGTATCAGGCATTATCTCAGGCGGTTGGTAAGTAATACCAGCCTAAGATAACAATCTTCTCAGCCGGTTATTAAGTACCAACCGCTTGTAAAGATCTTTACTTCTTATTAATTAATATTTTTGATTAAATATGGGTCCTTTAAAAAGGTAAAATTCTACTTTCTTGTAAAATTATTGATAAGTAAAGGTTACCATTAAATTTCACTTCATAAATCCTTTGAAATTGGTCTGAACATAAAAAACATACAACAATTCCTATTTTTCATTTTTCTATCTTGATGAATATAATGCTTTTTTCATTTATTTTTTCAGTGGACATTTTTACTCATCATACCAACTTCTATGAATTTTTTCAGATTTTTTTAATTTTTCTTGAATCAATGTGTGTTCATAATTTGATGAATGCCTCATATGTATATGAGAATTTAGTTAGGATGATGGATAATTTGAAGTTTGACATGTTGTAATGCTTTTATAAAAACTTAACAAAATTCATACATGTATAAATAATACAAATATGTTCATACAAACAAATTTAAGTGAATAATCCTTTTATTATGAGATGCACAAATGTGAATGCTATGTGAGCAGAAATTAATATGATATTTACCAAACATTACAATGTCAGCTATACAAGTTATAAAATATTTGGTTAAGTTGGTAGATGTTAATTTTATACAAATATAGAAGAAAGAATCATCGAATTTGGACTCAATTTGCAGAAACTAAATTGGTTTGAGTATTTATATTGGAATCTAAAAAAAAAGAAGAAAGGGATAAGGAAACTGAAGAACAGTATCGGGCATTATCTCAAGCGGTTGGTAAGTAATACCAGCCTAAGATAATAATCTTCTCAGTTGGATATTAAGTACCAACCGCCTATGACGATCTTTACTTCTTCTTAATTAATATTCTTGATTAATTGTGGGTCCTTCAAAAAGGCAAAATTCCACTTTCTTGTAATATTATTGATAAGTAAAGGTTACCATTAAATTTCACTTCATAAATCCTTTGAAATTGGCACAACATAAAAAACATACAACAATTGCTCTTTTTAATTTTTCTATCTTGATGAATATAATGCTTTTTTCATTTATTTTTTCAGTGGACATTTTTACTCATCATACCAACCTCTATGAATTTTTTCAGATTTTTTTAGTTTTTTTGAATCAATGTGTGTTCATAATTTGATGAATGCCTCATACGTATATGAGCATTTAGTTAGAATGATGGATAATTTGAAGTTTAACATGTTGGGATGCTTTTAAAAAAATTAACAAAATTCATACATGTATAAATAATACAAATATGTTCATACAAACAAATTTAAGTGAAGGATCCTTTTTTTGTGAGATACACGAATGTGAATATTATGTGAGTAGAAATTAATATGATATTTACCAAAACATTACAATATCAGCTATACAAGTTATAAATTTTTTGGTTCAGGTGTAGATGTTAATTTTATACAAATATAAAAGAAAGAATCATCGAATTTAGATTCAATTTGCACAGTATGAGTATTTATATTGGAATCTAAAAAAAGAAGAATAAAGGTATAAGGAAACTGAAGAACAGTATCGGGCATTATCTCAGGCGGTTGGTAAGTAATACATCCTGAGATAATAATCTTCTTAGGCGGTTATTAAGTACCAACCGCCTGTGACGATCTTTACTTCTTCTTAATTAATATTCTTGATTAATTGTGGGTCCTTTAAAAAGGCAAAATTCCACTTTCTTGTAATATTATTGATAAGTAAAGGTTACCATTAAATTTCACTTCATAAATACTTTGAAATCGGCCAGAACATAAAAAACATACAACAATTGCTATTTTTCATTTTTCTATCTTGATGAATATAATGATTTTTTCATTTATTTTTTCAGTGGACATTTTGACTCATCATACCAACCTCTATGAATTTTTTCAGATTTTTTTAAATTTTTTTGAATCAATGTGTGTCATAATTTGATGAATGCCTCATATGTATATGAGCATTTAGTTAGAATGATGGATAATTTGAAGTTTGACATGTTGGAATGCTTTTAAAAAAATTAACAAAATTCATACGTGTATAAATAATACAAATATGTTCATACAAACAAATTTAAGTGAAGGATCCTTTTTATGAGATACACAAATGTGAATAATATGTGAGTAGAAATTAATATGATATTTACCAAAACATTACAATGTCAGCTATACAAGTAATAAAATATTTGGTTCAGGTGGTAGATGTTAATTTTATACAAATATAGAAGAAATAATCATCGAATTTGGACTCAATTTGCAGAATCTAAACTGGTTTGAGTATTTATATTGGAATCTAAAAAAAAAACAAGGGATAAGGAACTGAAGAACAGTATCGGGCATTATCTCAGGCGGTTGGTAAGTAATACCAGCCTGAGATAATAATCTTCTCAGGCGGTTATTAAGTACCAACCGCCTGTGATGATCTTTACTTCTTCTTAATTAATATTCTTGATTAAATGTGGGTCCTTTAAAAAGGCAAAATTCCACTTTCTTGTAATATTATTGATAAGTAAAGGTTACCATTAAATTTCACTTCATAAATCCTTTGAAATCGGCCAGAACATAAAAAACATACAACAATTGCTATTTTTCATTTTTCTATCTTGATGAATATAATGATTTTTTCATTTATTTTTTCAGTGGACATTTTGACTCATCATACCAACCTCTATGAATTTTTTCAGATTTTTTTAAATTTTTTTGAATCAATGTGTGTCATAATTTGATGAATGCCTCATATGTATATGAGCATTTAGTTAGAATGATGGATAATTTGAAGTTTCACATGTTGGAATGCTTTTAAAAAAAAATTAACAAAATTCATACATGTATAAATAATACAAATATGTTCATACAAACAAATTTAAGTGAAGGATCCTTTTTTATGAGATACACAAATGTGAATAATATGTGAGTAGAAATTAATATGATATTTACCAAAACATTACAATGTTAGCTATACAAGTAATAAAATATTTGGTTCAGGTGGTAGATGTTAATTTTATACAAATATAGAAGAAAGAATCATCGAATTTGGACTCAATTTGCAGAATCTAAACTGGTTTGAGTATTTATATTGGATTCTAAAAAAAAGAACCAAGGGATAAGGAACTGAAGAACAGTATCGGGCATTATCTCAAGCGGTTGGTAAGTAATACCAGCCTGAGATAATAATCTTCTCAGGCGGTTATTAAGTACCAACCGCCTGTGAAGATCTTTACTTCTCCTTAATTAATATTCTTGATTAATTGTGGGTCATTTAAAAAGGCAAAATTCCACTTTCTTGTAATATTATTGATAAGTAAAGGTTACCATTAAATTTCACTTCATAAATCCTTTGAAATTGGCCAAAACATAAAAAACATACAACAATTCCTATTTTTCATTTTTCTATCTTGATGAATATAATGCTTTTTTCATTTATTTTTTCAGTGGACATTTTTACTCATCATACTAACTTCTATGAATTTTTTCAGATTTTTTTAATTTTTCTTGAATCAATGTGTGTTCATAATTTGATGAATGCCTCATATATATGAGCATTTAGTTAGGATGACAGATAATTTGAAGTTTGACATGTTGGAATGCTTTTATAAAAAACTAACAAAATTCATACATGTATAAATAATACAAATATGTTAATACAAACAAATTTAAGTGAAGGATCCTTTTTTTATGAGATACACGAATGTGAATACTATGTGAGTAGAAATTAATATGATATTTACCAAAACATTAAAATGTCAGCTATACAAGTTATAAAATATTTGGTTCAGGTGGTAGATGTTAATTTTATACAAATATAGAAGAAAGAATCATCAATTTTGGACTCAATTTGCAGAATATAAACTGGTTTGAATATTAATATTGGAATCGAAAAAAAGAAGCAAGGGATAAGGAAACTGAAGAACAGTATCGGACATTATCTCAGGCGGTTGGTAAGTAATACCAGCCTGAGATAATAATCTTCCCAGACGGTTATTAAGTACCAACCGCCTGTGACGATATTTACTTCTTCTTAATTAATATTCATGATTAATTGTGGGTCCTTTAAAAATGCAAAATTCCAATTTCTTGTAATATTATTGATAAGTAAAGGTTACCATTAAATTTCACCTCATAAATCCTTTGAAATCGGCCAGAACATAAAAAACATACAACAATTGCTATTTTTCATTTTTCTATTTTGATGAATATAATGCTTTTTTCATTAATTTTTACAGTGGACATTTTTACTCATTATACCAACCTCTATGAACTTTTTACAGATTTTTTTAAATTTTTTTGAATCAGTGTGTGTCATAATTTGATGAATGCCTCATATGTATATGAGCATTTAGTTAGAATGATGGATAATTTGAAGTTTGACATGTTGGAATGCTTTTAAAAAAATTAACAAAATTCATACATGTATAAATAATACAAATATGTTCATACAAACAAATTTAAGTGAAGGATCCTTTTTTATGAGATACACAAATGTGAATAATATGTGAGTAGAAATTAATATGATATTTACCAAAACATTACAATGTCAGCTACACAAGTTATAAAATATTTGGTTCAGGTTGTAGATGTTAATTTTATACAAATATAGAAGAAAGAATCATAGAATTTGGACTCAATTTGCAGAATCTAAACTGGTTTGAGTATTAATATTGGAATCTAAAAAAAGCAAGTGATAAGGAAACTGAAGAACAGTATCGGGCATTATCTCAGGCGGTTGGTAAGTAATACCAGTCTGAGGTAATAATCTTCTCAGGCGGTTATTAAGTACCAACCGCCTGTGAATATCTTTACTTCTTCTTAATTAATATTCTTGATTAAATGTGGGTCCTTTAAAATGGTAAAATTCCACTTTCTTGTAATATTATTGATAAGTAAAGGTTACCATTAAATTTATATTCATAAATCCTTTGAAATTGGTCACAACATAAAAAACATACAATAATTCCTATTTTTCATTTTTCTATCTTGATGAATATAATGCTTTTTTCATTTATTTTTTCAGTGGACATTTTTACTCATCATACCAACTTCTATGAATTTTTTCAGAATTTTTTAATTTTTCATGAATCAATGTGTGTTCATAATTTGATGAATGCCTCATATGTATATGAGAATTTAGTTAGGATGATGGATAATTTGAAGTTTGACATGTTGTAATGGTTTTATAAAAAATTAACAAAATTCATACATGTATAAATAATACAAATATGTTTATACAAACAAATTTAAGTGAAGAATCCTTTTTTTATGAGATATACAAATGTGAATACTATGTGAGTAGAAATTAATATGATATTTACCAAACATTACAATGTCAGCTATACAAGTTATAAAATATTTGGTTCAGTTGGTAGATGTTAATTTTATACAAATATAGAAGAAAGAATCATCGAATTTGGACTCAATTTGCAGAATCTAAACTGGTTTGAGTATTTATATTGGAATCTAAAAAAAGAAGCAAGGGATAAGGAAATTGAAGAACAGTATCGGGCATTATCTCAAGCGGTTGGTAAGTAATACCAGCCTAAGATAATAATCTTCTCAGTTGGATATTAAGTACCAACCGCCTGTGACGATCTTTATTTCTTCTTAATTAATATTCTTGATTAACTGTGGGTCCTTTAAAAAGGCAAAATTCCACTTTCTTGTAATATTATTGTTAAGTAAAGGTTACCATTAAATTTTACTTCATAAATCCTTTGAAATTGGCCAGAACATAAAAAACATACAACAATTGCTATTTTTCTTTTTTCTATCTTGAACATAATGCTTTTTTCATTTATTTTTTCAGTGGACATTTTTACTCATCATACCAACCTCTATGAATTTTTTTCAGATTTTTTTTAATTTTTTTGAATCAATGTGTGTTCATAATTTGATGAATGCCTCATATGTATATGAGCATTTAGTTAGAATGATGGATAATTTGAAGTTTGACATGTTGGAATGCTTTTAAAAAAAATTAACAAAATTCATACATGTATAAATAATACAAATATGTTCATACAAACAAATTTAAGTGAAGGATCCTTTTTTATGAGATACACAAATGTGAATAATATGTGAGTAGAAATTAATATGATATTTACCAAAACATTACAATGTCAGCTATACAAGTAATAAAATATTTGCTTCAGGTGGTAGATGTTAATTTTATACAAATATAGAATAAAGAATCATCGAATTTGGACTCAATTTGTAGAATCTAAACTGGTTTGAGTATTTATATTGGAATCTAAAAAAAAGAAGCAAGGGATAAGAAACTGAAGAACAGTATCGGGCATTATCTCAGGCGGTTGGTAAGTAATACCAGCCTGAGATAATAATCTTCTCAGACGGTTATTAAGTACCAACCGCCTGTGAAGATCTTTACTTCTCCTTAATTAATATTCTTGATTAATTGTGAGTCATTTAAAAAGGCAAAATTCCACTTTCTTGTAATATTATTGATAAGTAAAGGTTACCATTAAATTTCACTTCATAAATCCTTTGAAATTGGCCACAACATAAAAAACATACAACAATTCCTATTTTTCATTTTTCTATCTTGATGAATATAATGCTTTTTTCATTTATTTTTCAGTGGACATTTTTACTCATCATACCAACTTCTATGAATTTTTTCACATTTTTTTAATTTTTCTTGAATCAATGTGTGTTCATAATTTGATGAATGCCTGATATATATGAGCATTTAGTTAGGATGATGGATAATTTGAAGTTTGACACGTTGGAATGCTTTTATAAAAAATTAACAAAATCCATACATGTATAAATAATACAAATATGTTCATACAAACAAATTTAAGTGAAGGATCCTTTTTTTATGAGATACACAAATGTCAATACTATGTGAGTAGAAATTAATATGATATTTACCAAAACATTACAATGTCAGCTATACAAGTTATAAAATATTTGGTTCAGGTGGTAGATGTTAATTTTATACAAATATAGAAGAAAGAATCATCGAATTTGGACTCAATTTGCAGAATCTAAACTAGTTTGAGTAGTTATATTGGAATCTAGAAAAAAGAAGCAAGGGATAAGGAACTGAAGAACAGTATCGGGCATTATCTCAAGAGGTTGGTAAGTAATACCAGCCTAAGATAATAATCTTCTCAGGCGGTTATTAAGTACCAACCGCCTGTGAAGATCTTTACTTCTCCTTAATTAATATTCTTGATTAATTGTGGGTCATTTAAAAAGGCAAATTTCCACTTTCTCATAATATTATTGATAAGTAAAGGTTACCATTAAATTTCACTTCATAAATCCTTTGAAATTGGCCACAACATAAAAAACATACAACAATTCCTATTTTTTATTTTTCTATCTTGATGAATATAATGCTTTTTTCATTTATTTTTTTAGTGGACATTTTTACTCATCATACCAACTTCTATGAATTTTTTCAGATTTTTTTAATTTTTCTTGAATCAATGTGTGTTCATAATTTGATGAATGCCTCATATATATGAGCATTTAGTTAGGATGATGGATAATTTGAAGTTTGACATGTTGGAATGCTTTTATAAAAAATTAACAAAATTCATACATGTATAAATAATACAAATATGTTAATACAAACAAATTTAAGTGAAGGATCCTTTTTTTTAAGAGATACACAAATGTGAATACTATGTGAGTAGAAATTAATATGATATTTACAAAAACATTACAATGTCAGCTATACAAGTTATAAAATATTTGGTTCAGGTGGTAGATGTTAATTTTATACAAATATAGAAGAAAGAATCATCAATTTCGGACTCAATTTGCAGAATCTAAACTGGTTTGATGGAATCAAAAAAAAAGAAGCAAGGGATAAGGAAACTGAAGAACAATATCGGGCATTATCTCAGGCGGTTGGTAAGTAATACCAGCCTGAGATAATAATCTTCTCAGGCGGTTATTAAGTACCAACCGCCTGTGACGATCTTTACTTCTTCTTAATTAATATTCTTGATTAATTGTGGGTCCTTTAAAAATGCAAAATTCCACTTTCTTGTAATATTACTGATAAGTAAAGGTTACCATTAAATTTCACTTCATAAATCCTTTGAAATCTGCCAGAACATAAAAAACATACAACAATTGCTATTTTTCATTTTTCTATTTTGATGAATATAATGCTTTTTTCATTTATTTTTTCAGTGGACATTTTTACACATCATACCAACCTCTATGAATTTTTTTCAGATTTTTTTTAAATTTTTTTGAATCAATGTGTGTCGTAATTTGATGAATGCCTCATATGTATATGGGCATTTAGTTAGAATGATGGATAATTTGAAGTTTGACATGTTGGAATGCTTTTAAAAAAATTAACAAAATTCATATATGTATAAATAATACAAATATGTTCATACAAACAAATTTAACTGAAGGATCCTTTTTTATGAGATACACAAATGTGAATAATATGTGAGTAGAAATTAATATGATATTTACCAAAACATTACAATGTCGGCTACACAAGTTATAAAATATTTAGTTCAGGTGGTAGATGTTAATTTTATACAAATATAGAAGAAAGAATCATAGAATTTGGACTCAATTTGCAGAATCTAAACTGGTTTGAGTATTTATATTGGAATCTAAAAAAAAGAAGCAAGGGATAAGGAAACTGAAGAACAGTATCGGGTATTATCTCAGGCGGTTGGTAAGTAATACCAGCCTGAGATAATAATCTTCTCAGGCGGTTGTTAAGTACCAACCGCCTGAGATAACAAGCTGGTAGTGACAAGTAAAGGTTTAAGTAAAATGGAGACACTACAGAATGAGGCGACGAAGCTTTTATATGATGAATCAAACGGTTGTGATAAAGAGTTTACTACATTGCATGCAGTCTTAGAACTACTAAAGTTGAAAGCTACGCACGGATGGTCCGCTTGTGGTTTCTCTAATCTTTTGAATCTTCTGGCGGAAATTCTTCCAAATCCAAATAAACTGCCTAGAATCACTTATAAAGCGAAGAATCTTCTTTGCCCGATGGCACTAGGTGTGATAAAAATACACGCTTGGGTGAACCATTGTCTTCTATATCGCAAAGAGCATGAGCTCGCAACTAGATGCCCCATTTGTGGTGTCAGTAGATATAAGAAGGACTACAATCACCATTATGTTACCAACATGAAAAAGTCTCAGAAGAATAAGAAGTTTACTATTGGTCCTGAAGGTGACGATGACGATACTTCTAGCGATACATACGGGAAGAATAAGAGAAAAATTCCTGCCTTGGTGATGTGGTACCTTCTGGTAATTGATCGCTTGAAGCGTTTGTTCTCAAACCCTAGGGAGGCTGAACTTATGCGTTGGCATTCCGAGCAACGCAAGAAGAGTGAAAAACATATATGACACCCTGGTGATGCAACGCAGTGTAAAAATTTTGATATTCAGTATCCAGAATTTGCAAAGGAAATCAGAAATGTGAGGTTTTCCTTGGGTATAGACGGAATGATTCCGTTTGGTGAAAAAAGAAGCATACATAGCACATGGCCTGTGGTCTTAACGATGTACAACCTACCGACGTGGTTGTGTCACAAAAGGAAATATATCTTGTTATCTGTTCTTATACATGGTCCGAAACAACCCGACATCGAAATTGATGTGTTTTTGAAACATTTAATGGAAGATATGGCAAAATTGTGGAATGAAGAGGTACGTACATGGCATGAGTACAAGCGGGAGTATTTCACGTTAAGAGCAATGATATTCGTTGCCGTGCATGATTATCCTGGACTGTTTACATTATCAGGACAAATGAAAGGTAATAAAGGTTGTGTAAGGTGCATGGATAGAACTGGATTTCTATACCTCACTTCATCCAGAAAGACGGTGTACATGAGACACCGACAGTTCTTGACGGATACACACAAGTATAGGAATATGAAAGAACAATTTGATAACAAAATCGAAAAAAATACTGCACCAAAACCTTATAGTGGAAAACTTGTGTTTGAAATGGTCAAGAACATTCATATTGCTTTTGGTAAGGGCAAAAATTGTAAAGGAATTAAGAGAAAGAAAAGTACATCTTGGGATGATACAACTGACATGGCTTTCAAGAAACAATCAATTTTTTTCAAGAATCTTCTGTATTGGAAGAATCTGGAATTTTGCCATAGTATTTATTTGATGCACGTTACAAAGAATGTATTTGACATCATCATTGGGACCTTGCTGGACATGTCGAGGAAAACAAAGGACGGATTAAATTCACGTATGGACCTAGTAAATCTTGATTTGAGACCAGAGCTTCATCCAGTAGAAAAGGCGAACGGGAAGCATTACCTTCCCCCAGCCAGCTACAACTTGACGCTAGAAGAGAAAAAAGCAATTTGCGAATGCTTGCATGGGATCAAAGTGCCCACGAGTTTCTCATCCAATATCCGCAATCTAGTCTCGATGAAAGACTTGTCTTTATTCGGTTATAATTCTCATGACTGTCACATGATGATGACAGTTTTCAATGCCATTGCAATAAGAGTCATCAAACTTGAGCATATAAAAGTTGTCATCACACGTTTGTGTTACTTCTTCAATGCAGTATCGCGAAAGGTGATAGCACGTGAAGATTTAGACTATCTGAAAACATACATCGTCGAGACAATGTGCAAGCTTGAGATGTGTTTCCCACCATCCTTTTCCGATATGCCAGTACACCTAATCATACATCTTGTTGATCAGATAAAAGCATTGAGGCCACTATATTTACATCATATGTTTTCGTTGGAGAGATATTTAGGAGTATTAAAAGGTTATGTGCGGAACCGTGCTCACCCAGAGGGTTCAATTATGGAAGGATACACCACTGAAGAAGTGATTGAGGGTTGCGCTGATTACATCAAAGATGGAAAAATTGATAGGTGTGCCTATACCGGTACATGAGGGTAGAATACGTGGGAGAGGCAAAGTGGGTAAGAAAACTATTATTGTTCAAGATTACAAGAATGTACACCGTGCACATTTTGGTGTACTACAACAGCTAGCCATAGCTGAGTCGTACATCGAGGAACACCAAATTGAGCTTCGTGATAAAAACCAAGACCGCACAGAGGACTTGATCATGAAAGAGCACGGAAGATGTTTCACTGAATGGTTAATGGACAAAAATATACCATACGGAAACACTATAGAAGAGGCAACAATGAAGAAGTTAGCTTCTGGCCCATCTGCTTTGGTGACATCATGGCAAGCATATGACATCAATGGTTACACATTTTACACTAAAGAAAAAGACAGTAAGAGTGTTGTACAAAATAGTGGTGTTCGTATTGAGGCTTATGATTCACAGGGGCAGAAGACCACATACTTCGGGTTCATAGAGGAAATATGGGAACTCAATTATGGTGAAAGAATGGTAATGCCCGTATTTAAGTGTCAATAGGTCAGACATCCTGATGGTGTGAAAGTGGAAAATTATGGGCTGACACTGGTAGACTTGAATAAAGTGGGTTATAAAGATGACCTGTGGGTTCTCGCCGACATGTTGCACAAGTTTTTTATGTTCAAGATCCAGAAACTGAGAAGATGCATGTAGTTGTTTCTGGAAAGCAAAATATTGTTGGGGTTGAGAATGTGGGAGATAATGAAGAGGAATATAATCAGTATGAAGAGATGTACCTTTTCACCGAACCAGAAAACATCAAGCGCGTAGAGAGAAGCATTAAAATGAATTTAAAACCCTATATGTGAGAAGATGTCAGTGCTGGAAAAAATGTATATAGCAATGCGAGATGATATATATTGTATATATTTGTATCTTCTGAAATCAACTTAGAACAATGTTCTATTTCAGTTTTAGATAGCATGTTCCGAACATTATTAAATTCAGCTTCTGTTTCGAGCTCCTGTCAAGCTAATCCCTTCACAGCAAGCTCTTTAGATTCAAGTAACACCCGAGACTCATCATTTGGATTGTTAAAAGCTTCAATTGAAGTCTGACGATACTTCCCGTCCATTTGAGGGCCTGTTTGGATAGGAGTACACCCAAACAAGCCCTGCAAGATTTTTTTCTCTTCTCTCCATTTTGATAACTTATGAAGATGCTACTTTATCAGTTCTAATGGCTGAATATATTGACTAAAAATCAGTACCATCTCTCTTAGTGCTTTACACAAGCGACGAAGCGTACAACTTCAATCACAAATCTTGTTTTTACCATTTTAATAGGAATTTGACCTTAATCTTTCAAGCATAGATTTATCAATAATTGAAGCTTCTTCATCAGACATGTTAATGGCAGTTACAAGTTAAGGGTGTGTCGAAGCTAACGAAATGTCAATGGGAATGAAGACAAAGAGATGTTGCATATGAGTGACAATGTCCAGGTTAGACAGCATGAAACTATGATGACAGCCTTCACGCTGTTTAACCTGGACATTGCCACTCATATGCAGGATCTCTTTATCTCCAGTTCGATTCAGATTTTGTTAGCTTCAACACATCCTTCACTTATAACTTCCATTAACATGTGTGATAAGGAAGCTTCACTTATTTGATAAATCTATGCTTGAAATATTAAATTTGAATCCCTATGAAAGTGTAAAAACGAGATCTATGATTGAAGTTGTTCGCTTACTCGTTTGTGCGAAGCACTAAGAATGTAGGTACTGATTTTTAGTCAATATATTTAGGCATTAAAACATAGAAAGGAGAATCTTCCTAAGTTTTCAAATGGACAGGAGGGAAGGAAATCATTCAAATGGATGGGAAAATCCTTCCAAGGATTGTCAGGCTTCAAATTGATGCTTTCAACAATTCAAACGATGAGCCATGGGTGTTACTTGCATCTACAATAGCTTGGTGTGCAGGGATTAGCCTGACAGGAGCTTAGCAGCATCAGAGGCGGTTGGTAAGTAAAACCCGCCTGAGATAAACATCTTCTCAGGCAATTATAAAGTACCAACCGCCTGTGAAAAATTTAAAAACCGACTGTGAAAAACTGACGCCTATATAAAGACCCCAAAGAGGCACGCCTCTGCCCAGTCCCACATCGCGCCACAAGGTACCTATGTAAATTTTCATAGTTTTCTTACTATGCGTTGCATGCTACCTTTTCCCTTGTATACTTTCATAAGCTGCCAGTTTTGTGTGTTGGTATATGGATTGTCTCCTTTTGCATTTGTGTACATATGCGTTTGGACTCAATATTTTGGAAGTTTAGTCTTTTAGATATTGATGTCTCGGGCGTGTAGCCGATTGAAGGAGGAGTGCTTGGCGTAGCGCAAGAACCATCCCCTTGTATATATGGCACACCGGTCGCATGTTTGTATATACATATGTATCTGCAATGGACTGATGAACTTAACTGTAGTTTGTTTTCCCGTCTTGTTTGTTTTTGGTATTTTCAATTTCTCTGTGTAGGGCTTCTATGCGAAGCCTGAATTGGGAGATTTATTGAAATGGCAGTGCATCGTCCCCGGTAAAGAAGGGTTATGTCATGAAGAACAAGCACAATATGAGTGTAACCATCGTCCTCCTATTAATAAATTTCTTTTGCAGACTGAATGGGAAGATGGTTACTACCCCCTGACAATCTCCTTCTCTGAGGACTATCCCTTGGTGCCTCCAAGATGTGCCTTTCCATGTGGGTTCTTCCACCCAAATGTCCATCGTTCAAGAGCACTCTGCATCGGGATTCTTGATCAAGAGAATGTATGATATATCTATTTTGCTCATGTAATTAATACTTAATTGTTGTCAAACTTATTTGAACTGGTTTCTTATATTGCTTAAAATATACTTCGTAGGGGTGGTGCAGTGGGTTTACAATCAAAACTATACTACTTGAAGTTCAGCGTTTGTTGCATCAGTCAAATGTGCCCGACGTTGAAAATGATTGCTATAATCTACTTATCAAGCTTAGATGACACTTTGACTTAGTGACCAATGTAGGTTATTAATTCCTCCTTCGACATTTGTTAACTTAAATAATGTAAATATTTTCAGGATCCAGCAGAATATAAGAGACGTGTTCAGGAGCAAGCAGGACGGTACAATTCAGATTGATTGATGGGAGCTTTAGGAATAATTTTAAATTCGAATTTAGTTTAGATGGCACACAATGTATGATCTATGGAATTCATCGAGCTGTGAATTACCTCTGAATTGCAACGTCATTTGCGTTTGTTTATCCTTGTATTCCAATTAAATCACTTAATTGCAATGTCATTGCGTTTGTTTATCCCTGCAACGGACGCTCACGATCTAGGGCACTCTAGCATTTCCGGGGAAACAAAATAAGTGAAAACAATGACTTTCCCTAGGCACTTCTTCAATGAAAACCGCTTGTGATAATTTAACAACTACATACGGTTCTTACACAATGACCGCCGGTGAAAATACATGATTTTCTCAGGCTGTTGTTAATTAATAACTGCCTGTGAAGTTCATTACGTTACAGGCGGTTCTTAATTAATAACCGCCTGAGAAGATCATGTATTTACACAGGCGGTTGTTTCTTAAAATCCGCCTATGATGTTATTTATTGCAGGCGGTTTTTAAGTAATAACCGCCTGAGAAGATCGAGTATTTACCCAGGCGGTTGTTTTTTAAAATCTGCCTGTGTTGTTCTTTCATCACAGGCGGTTATTATATCATTCGTCATCACAGTCGCATACTTTTAACGACCGCCTGTGTTTGAAAAATTGAGACCCCTGTAAAAATGCTTTTTGCAGTAGTGAAGGACAGGGAAATGGAATGTTTCCGAGAAGACAATCAAGGAACACTATGGTTCAACAATCGAATAGTGGTACCCGTAACATGAGATAACGGAGGAAGATTTTGGATGAGGCTCACTGATCCAAATATTCTATTCATCCGGGCAGCAACAAAATGTACCAAGACATGAAAACAAATTTTTGGTGGACTCGGATGAAATGTGAAATCGCAAAGAACGTATCCGAGTGTGATACATGTCAGCGAGTTAAAGCTGATGACCTGAGAAAAGCTGGACAACTGCAACCGTTGAATATTCCGGCTTGGAAATGAGAGGATATTAGTATGGATTTCATCATCGGGCTACCTCTCACCTTCCACAAGCATGATTCCATTTGGGTGATTGTCGACCGGTTAAGAAAATCAGCACACTTCATCCCGGTGAGAGTTGGTTATGATGCCAAAAGGTATGCAGAGCTGTACATAGCTCGAATCATGTGCATGCATGGTGTTCGCACCATTATCTCCGATCGACGCGCACTGTTTGTTGCTCGTTTCGGGGAGCAACTACATGCCTCACTTGGAACCAAGCTAGTTAGAAGCTCAGCGTATCACCCACTGACTGATGGCCAAACCGAGAAGGTGAATCAAATTCTCGAGGACATATTACGTGCGTGTGCCATCCATCATGGAAAGAATTGGGATGATCATCTACCATTGGTAGAGTTTTCATATAACAATGGTTATCAAGCTAGCATAAAGATGGCACCGTATGGAGCTCTCTATGGCCGGGAATGCCGCACACCACTCAATTGTTGTGAATACAGCGAAAGAGTAACCTACGGAATTGACCTTGTGAACGAAGCCGAGGAACGAGTACGAGTGATTCAAGCCAATCTTAAGGCTGCTCAGTCTTGGAAAAAGAGCTATGCAGATATAAGACGTCGTCCCCTCCACTTCGACATCGAAGATCATGTTTATCTCCGTGTATCTCCGATGAAAGGGATTCATTGTTTCGGAGTGAAGGGAAAGCTCACTCCACGATTTATTGGGCCGTTCATTATCACAGAAAAGTGCGGACCTGTGATCGTTTGTAGCTACCAGCATCGCTTGCTGGTGTTCATAATGTATTCCACATATCTCAGCTGGGGAAATGCCTTAAATCCCCAGCTGAAATCCGCACCGAAGACATTGAAGCTCTCCAACCGGATCTCACTTATTCTAAGTATCCAATCCGGATTATCGATGAAAAGGCTTGCGACACAAGAAACCGGACTTAAAAAAAAAATTTGAAAAAAAAAACAAGAAACCGGACTTTGTACTTCTACAAATTCTTGTGGCGTAAGCGTACCGCTGAGGAAGCGAGGAATATCTACGATCAAACTATCCGGATTTGTTATCATCTCATATCTGGTAATCTTTTACCTCCGTCTCTTTCATTTGTAATCTCGGGACGAGATTCTTTTAAGTGGGAGGAATGTAAAAGCCCTACAAATTAACAATACTAAGTTCAGATAGGAAAATTAAAAATTTGAGTGGGAAAAAGAAATAAAAATGGAAACCGAAAAATCAAACCAATTCAAACTTTAATGGAGAGAATTCAATTATTCAAAACATGCTCCTGTTCAAATCATTACAAAATAAAAATCTAAGTTAACCATTGAATTTCAAATATTCCAAATAGCATCTCTGCAAAGTTTCAAAATTTTTGAAGAACAATTGCTAGGTAGTTCAGTGGAAACATTGAATTCTTTCAAATTGAAATTTGAATTTGAATTTTCATCGAAACTTGTTTGAATCAAAGTTTTGAGTCCAGAATCATATTCTACATTATTTATTTAGCCTCTCCGCAAAGATCTAGCATTTTTGGACAATTGTTGGTGGGAGAATTGAAGGAACAGAGAAGGGATGCGGATGGGGGCTGTGGGACCCGCTGGTCAGTGAAGCTATTACGTGAGCACTCTGTTTCTCACCGTGGCGACAAAGCACGGCATGCAAGCTTCAGTGATCTTCCTGCTCTTTGGCATCATGGCATGCTCTCTACTCCTTCCCAAGCTCTATTTTCAGTTCTCTGGCCGAAGTGGAAAAGTACCGAAGCGTTCTGTTCTGCTTTTTCCTCTCCCGCCGCTGCACAGCATCACCGCCGTGTTTGCTCGATGTTGCCGGCCAAACACCGCAAGGTTTTGCCGTGCTCCTAACAGCAAAAGGTGGCGCAACCCTGTGCTCTTCCTTTCCATCCATTCGCTTGCTTGATTCCCTGCTTATCCGCGTAGTATTTTGAATCTTCATCACTGCCGTTTAGAGTAGAGCCCGACGACCGCCTCTGTCTCTCCATCGCGCCGACGATAGAAGCCATATTGTGCCTGACCTTCAAATTAAAAGTGGTGCGTATTTGCTCACTGAGTATGCCTGCAAAATTTGGCAGCTTTTCATAGTGTATAGCGTCGGTATTTCCGGTTTTCCCCAACGTCAAGTTCGTAACAGTAATACTAGGTCTCCACTTCAATTATGTTTCTAGGTCGAACCATACCATAATCCCATTAAGTATTATGTTCAGAACCAACTACCGCACACCTCTACCAGGAATAAATGGAAATCATCGAGTGAGAGCAGATTTATGCAAGTTTTCCCCACCACAATGGAAAAAGCTTCGCTTCACCGTCGAACTCCATATGGACGACTCTTCCATCTATTTTTCTGTCCAGTTTCATCTTCTCCATGATTCCCAGAAGCTTCCTAACCAATTTCCGTGCTGATTAGGCTATGGGACAGCGGTTCCGACATCGCTGAAACCCTAGCCGCCGCCGCCGCCGTCGCGCACTGGATTCCGGCCATCGCCGGCGTTCGCTGACCTCACCATCGTGCTTAGCATGGTGGATTATGGTTAGGAGGTGAAGGCTGCGAGGTTTTGCACAGGGGAACAGGTGAATGCAGAGCTCGCAGGCGCTGCACTGCCGCAGCCAGCCGAGCGCCACGCGGAGCTGGAGGTTGAAGATGACACCACGGGTCCCACAAGTCAGCCTCTGTTTAAAACCCTCGAGATCTGCTGTGGCCGAGGGATCAAATGTGACTACGCGATTGACCCCGAGATCCTCAGTGTGGCTCTCTTCTAATTGGCCCATTTAAACGAAGTGGACCCGGGTTGATTAATTCAAATCTTTTTCCTTTCCAAATAATTCCAGAATTTGAGCCAACTTCTAAATTCAATTACTCCTAGCATACTTGCTCAAATAATTCCAAATAAATTCTGGTAGACTCATCTTGATCCCAACTTTACAGTGAGGCAATTTACTGGACATGAAAGGCCACCAATTTTCATAATTAATTCCTTTGAGGTAACTGCTTGGGAAATTAATTACTCGTGCTCTGCTAATTGGAAAATTCCCAATTTCGGTCAGAACCTCCATTATAATACACTTAATTTCCATTAAAACTTTCAAGTTCATTTGACTTCATTTACTGAACCAAAAAGTGTTCAAATCACCTATGTCGATTGTAAAATGAGAAATGTACAGAAACATTTTCAGAATTTATTGCAAATTTGTAAAATAAATTTCTCCCCGTAGGAGGCTAGGTAAAATATGATTTTTTTTCCTAGAACCACTAATACCTCATCGACCAAGATCATCCACTATTAGCTATGTTAAAGCTATGGATTTAGTACCAAAATTCAGAGAATACTTTTACTTGTTGGAATTTTAGAGACAACAAGTTTCCTTTAACATCTCCAATTTTTTGTCCAGATCTCCCTCATAGAACCTAGTATCTACTGTAAAAATCCCAATGTCAATTAAAATCATCTTCATACCTGATCAGTGTTTATTAGATCTTTTATATAGTTTTACTATCACTTATGTACTTTATATATTGCATATCATATAGTGACCGAGATCGAGGAGGAGCTGGAGGCCTTGGACAACATCCTCCCAGAAGCAAACTTTCCCTCTGACTCGCAGCCAGGCAAGCCCCAGTTTGCATTTAAGTGCTATTTCAAAGTTTCTATTTGTATCACTTATGTCTAGGATGAGTTTTGTGCATTAGGGCTAAGGTGCTTGTTACTCCGCTTGCATGAACCACAAATCTCATGGAGTATTGAGTAGGTCTACAGCTTGACGAGTAGAAAATGCCATGCTAATGTTTTGAGGAATCCGGTAGAACTAGAGTAGTTGGAATCTACTCGCGAGATAGAATTTTATCACATGGATGGATTTGATTACATAATGGTTTACGAATATGCTTTTTAGACCGAGCAGCGGATAGGATGCAGTGAGACCTGGTCAACTCTGAATTGTACCAGATTTATACTGGCTATATGGTTCTCAGGAAGCCGATGTAACTCGGGCACCCTCGCGTCGAAACTTATACCATGGTCCCTCGGGGAAAAGAGGACAGAAGGTGGAAATCTGCTAGTAGGCAACTCCAACGTGTCCGTGTAGTGGACCTTCTTTGAGGATCATAGAATTGGTACAGCGTTGGGATGATGGGTGAAAGGTAGATACTTATGACGTGATGTGAAGAGTATCGGCGTGTCTTCTACACATGGTGTCTACTGATTGCAATCAACGTCCCTCGCGGTCATTTGAGTACCACTTGTTCACTGAGTCATGATGTAGTAAGCAAGAGTAGGTGGAACTATTGAAATATTGCTTTTATTGATTAGTCATTGTATTGTAACATGTATGCCTTATATGATAGTTCTCAATAGGTTTATGTTCTATGAACCTTTAAGTTTGATGCTAAAACTTGAAAAACTAATGGTTAACATTAGCGAGTTCTTTGTTGCAAATTCAGCTTAATATCCTTGCATGTAGAGTTTCATGCTTTAGGTGAGACGATTAAGTCTTGCTGAGCCTTGTGCTCACTGTTGCTTTATAAATATTTTTGCAGGTATTAGTATATTTTGCTTTCGCTGTTGGTTGTTCGTGAGATCTTGGACTTTTCGAGGTGTAAGGCTCACATGAAACCCTGCCGCTGCCATATCTCTTTGTGCTGTTAGTGGGAAGCGTCCACGGGCATGGACGGCTTCTCTTTTGCTTAGTTAGGTAACAGAGAGTGAGTATGTATATTCCGCTCTGTGTGTACTCTTTTTACACAATTTTGAACACTTGATTATATTACGAAATGAAAACTTTGATGTATTTTGACTATTCATTTTGTGTGTGTTGTTTGGTGCCGCATCGCACGACACTACCCAATGTGATTCCTGCATGTCAGGACTCCGGTCCTCACATAATAACCGTAAGATGTAGATCCAATGGATGAAAATCTTCGATTAAGCAATTGCACCAAAACTTTAATTGCACATAGGGCTGTCAACGAGTCGAACTCGAGCGAGCTTTCTTTCTAAGCTTGAGTTTGATAAAACACCGAGTCGATCTCGAGACGAGCCAAGAATTCATGTATATATAATAGAATCTACAAAATTTAGTTTCACAACTAATTAATGGAGTAGGAAGGTGGACAATTTTGCACATTATTTGTTTCTATCATATATAAAAATTGTGTCCCATAAAACATTTTTAATAGAATTATATAGTTTAGTTAATCATACGTACATATAATAGATGACAACAATAAATGAGATTACTCGAGCTTGAGCTCATCAAGCTTGCAAGCTCAAGATTTGGCTCGTTTAGTATTGGCACAATACTCAACTTAATCCCCAAACATTCAATCAAAACTCGGTTTGGTCCTAGAACTTTCAAATGGGTCAATTATTTAGTCCATCAGCTTCACACAACCGTTTCACTTTCATCCTTAGTCTGAGTTGGACATCCACATTGGCACACCACATAAGCCATTATGCCATGTACATCATCTACCCCAGCCACCTCACTTACAAAAAGATAATACTTTTTTATCATCTTAAAAAATAACTAGCTAATTAATTGGGGTGGATTGACATAGTTGCATGGGATATACATATTTCTCCTCCATTTTTTTTGCAAAACCATCAAGTGATATATCCTATGTCATATTGCATATGTAAAAATATTGTACAATATAAAACTTTTAAGCCCAGGGAAGAGCAAACAGAGCAGACAGGGAGGATGAGCAAACTTTTAAGCCTAGGGAATAAAATATAAAACGAAGCTACACGGCTGGCCGGGTACACGTACAGTCCGGGTGTGCCGGTGCATCATAACCCCCGTCATGCGTCCCATGTCAACTCTATTTTTAGGTTTGGTCAAATCTATCTTTGACCAATAATTCTATCTTTTCTACTAGTGCGCCCAATCTCGCATAAAATTATTTTTCTTGAGGAAACACTATATCTTGGGTTCATATCAGATGTGCGCCCCACCGTTGTCGAGTCCACATGTCAGCTGCAGTAATAACTGCAGGGTAGAGGATTTCATCGCCACTGTCTTGGCATTTAAGTTAATGTTTTAGTAGTTTCTATGATGATTGTTCAAAAAAAAGAATAGTTTTTGTGATGGAAGAATTAGCTGGAGTCTATTTGTCATGTTTCTGAAATTTGAGAAAATTTTAGGCAACAGATCATTAGAAAGTAATAATTACTATCACTAGTCACTTATTTTGTAATTAATTATTAACCACTGATTTTGTAGGTTAAGCAATTACAAATTAACATAGTCCTTACAATTACAGAATTAAAACTACTAGCTCCCTCCATACCAAATTACTTGTTACTCTTTTTAGTTCAAAAACAAACTAAATAATTAAAGAGCGACAAGTAATTTGGGAGATGGAGGGAGTAGTTACTAATAATTTTGAATAATTAAGAAACTTAATTCACCCTTCTTATGGCCAGTCGGCTGGCGGCGGCATCGCCTCTGCGAGCTTCCAGCGCCGCCGCCCCGAGCTCCACGCCATCGCGCGCCGTGCCCCCGCCCGCGTCCGCCTTGTCGTCGCCTTGGCGTTCCGCTATCCCGGCGCACTGCCTGTGGCCTCCGTGACACCACCATCTGTTAGATCAGCAGCACGGGCTGAGGTGAGGTCTTTTAAAAACATGCATGTTATTTCACATGCATCGAGGTCTTTCACATGCTTGTTAATTAGTTGACCATGCATTCTACGCCCCAAACATGATCAACGTGCCTCAAACATGACAATCTCTCAACAAAAAGAGAAAACACGCAATGTCATCAAACATGATCGATGTCTTTCACATGGATGTTAGACGTACATATGCATGCTACGTCCCAAACATGTATTACAAGAATAGAATATTTCCTACCATGTATATATATTTCTATATTTATCATATTCTCTACCATGCATGTGTATGCTCTAAACCTATATGGCAGTTTATCTACCATACTAATGAAGAATATTATCCTGTCATCAATAGAGATAACAAATATCACACAAGGATGTTCCCTCGACGTTACAAGGATAGAATGTGGACTACCATCATCTAATAAGCACACAACTCTCACTACGTACATGGTTCATCAAATTAATCGATCACATTCTGCCATTATGTATCCTTGTACACGTCTTTTGATGAAATGACAGCCGTAGGCGCTAGCCGCTACGTGTTCTGATTTTAGGAACAAATAAACAGATTTGTGAAAACACGTACACCACATCCGATCCTCAACACCATCAAATTAACATGATCCTAAACAAGGGGGCACAAAAATTATCAACACGTGATCAAACATGCTTGATCGCGAGTCTCTCTCACATGCATTATATTCATGTCCACCATCATATATGATCACAACAATTATCATCAGTTCGACATGGACTCTCGGTCGGCAACGACCGGATCCTTCAAAAAAAAAGAGATATGGACTCTCGGTTGATTGCCACGCGTGTTCACGTCCATCTTTCGCATCTCATTGAAATCGTTCCCATGAAATGTTACGAACACCGTAGGATGGACCTACAAAGTATGCCAGGTGGGCCATTGCATACCCTGGGCCCTTTGCGGGTCAAACTAAAAAACCGGCCGATGGGATGTGTCAAGCCGTTTCAAGAAGAGGCAAACCGTTGTTTGGAGTATTTCTTAACTATAACAGTGGCACGAGAAATAGCATCACACATTTCTCCGCAAGCAGGACATACCTCTTCATTGTCGCTGTTGTGTTCTGCCTACTCCATACTTGATCTTCACTTGCCCGCCATGAAGCACAAGTTTGCCAAATCATTGTCATCTTCGTCATGTCCGAAGTCCACAACGCTCGAGCCAAGTTCTTGAAGTGGAGAGATAAAACTATTTACCAATTGGCATCCTATAAAACCTTTCTTTTTCTTGTTATTGTTTGTAGAGGAGTGTTTTGTCCTTGTTTGCTTTTCATCACGGGAAGTAGTACCTGAAAGGTGAGGGCAATCCGTGCGAAAGTGACTTGTCTTACCACACTCGAAGCATCATTGAGGTCCGGCACTCCCTCTCCTTCTAGTTCTCACATTTTGCAATGCTTTTGAGAATCGAGTACAGATGAGTGCAAGTTCTTCCTTTAGAAACTCTTCAATCTGTTCAAGGGTTAGAGAGGACAACAAAGCAAGTGTTTCACTAGATGAAGATTGGCCGGAGATAGGCATTTCACGTTGAGAAATAAATGCAAGATACTTGCTTTTTGAATTTAGAATATCGAACATCTAAAGTATGTGTACTAATGATAGTAGATTTATGAATAGATGTGACTTTCATCTCCAATATTGACATGTGTAATGAACTTAGTAATTGCCTAGCATTCTTAGCATCTGAAAAATTAATATTGACACTACACAAGTTGCTGAGAATTTTATTAAAGCGAGCAAAGAGGTCGTCGATGGACTCACCTGGTTGCATCTCAAAGCGCATGTACTCCTTTTCGAACATGTCTTGCCTTACCTTCATGATCGTGTTGGATCCTTCGTGGTAATCACATAGAGGTTTCCAAACATCGTACGCAGATCAGAGGTAAGCAACACGATCGAAGTTGTTTTGAGTTAATCATTGTATGATCAAGTTCTGTGCCATGTTGTTATTGTCAACATCTCTCATATTTGTAGTCGTAACTTGATTGTTTGACGGCACTTTGTAAGTCTTGTACACCTTTTCCCATATTGCAAAGCCTTGCGCCTATATGAAGGCTTCCATACGTGCCTTCCAAACATGAAAATCAATACCACTAAACACACAAGGTTTTGCAGAGTATTTCTCCATGATGATTAGTCAAAAACACATGGAAATCACAAAGAATAGAGCACTGTGGCTCTAATATCAGTGGTAGGATTGAAGAGCACGTGAAAAGCTACCAGAAGGGGGGGTGAATTGTAGATTACAACTTTTTGAACGGAAGCAACGAAAACCCCTCGGCAAAAAATTGATAGTTAAAGAAGTCGTGTGTGTAACTAATTTAATTGTGATAAATTGTGACAAAAATTTTATATATTGTGGAGAATCAAGTCACTAAGATGTCACAACAAGAATCACGAAAATCTGTCGAGAAAAACTCATGTTATGATTGAAAGGTTGAATGAAGGTCAATCTGTTCTACCCGAGGAAAACAGTTATGCAACACTGCAAAGAAACTCGTGTAGATCTGAAACCACAAATCCAATGACCGTGAATTTTTTACAGATGATATATAATCAAGTTTTGAAGAATACTCAAAAAGAATCACGTCTATTCAATCTGTAAAAATCGAGTTACGTTAAGCAAGGTAGTGTTGTACAGAAACTTGACGAGAAAAACTTGTCTGAAACAAGTCAGATGAACAAGGCACAAAAGTTCCTTTAAACTACGTTCTTTATTTAATAGAACACAAGAGGAACAGCTCAAACTCCATAAACCACGAGCTCTGGCCTCCCTTGCTTATATAACTAGCCATGAGGCCAACCCAAACAAAACTAGGACTCGTATCCTAATCAGTTTCTACCAAAACATTCCATAACTGCTCAAGACTCTTACATACGGAGATACAATCAATATTAAGATTTCCAAACACCTTAGGAACGTATCCCACATTCTAAAACAACTCAACTTCGTGCTCACCATGAAATCCTAACGTAACCAACTCAAATAATTCCATATTTGAGTCAAACCTGACTCAGCCGCAGCATGAGTCCATAACCTAGTCGGTTTCGACCTTTCCGACCAGTTATTTACGTCCACATATCTTCATCACACCTTGAAACTATGTATACACATCCATGCACTCCTTGCACACATGAAAAAAATCTTCCAACAATGTCCACGATACCTTCATATGCATTGTTTTTGATTCAAACATGTTGCGCAACCTCCCAATCAACTCAACCGCAATTCCTCCCGAACATAATTGTTGAACCTCATCTTCTCCCTAAGACTAGTTCAATGGATCCTGTCAGCAACTAGGTCTTGAACTCAAGCAACACCTACATATGAATAAACAACCGATACTTCCGAGCACAAGTCCTTGACTTGACTCTTGTTAGTTCCAATAACCACACCACCTTACGTGAGCATCTCATATAAGCATGATGCAAACCATAGCAAAACAATATCAGCCATAACCACCAAAACACACCAAAAACATAGAAAAAGAATACTAAGCAAGCTTTGCATGTTAATCCAAAAAGCAAGTTCGAAACATTGCATGTTAAAAGAAGAACCATTACAATCTAGCACCGGACCTTGCCAAAGCTTACCGAACCTTGAGATGAAGCTTACCAAAGCTAGCAGGACCTAGCACCAGAGCTTACCAAAGCTAGTGGGACCTAGCACCGGAGCTTACCAAAGCTAGTTGGACCTAGCATCGGAGCTTACCAAAGCTAATCAGACCTTATGTCGGAGCTAGCAAAAACATGTCGGACTTAGCCATAGCAAGTCGAACATAGACAAAGAAGTCGGACCTAGCCAAAGCAAATCAGACCTTTCGTTGAACCTTGCAAGAGCTCAGACCTAGAGACGGACCTTGTTAAAAGGGTGTTTTGGCAGAAATCAAAACTTTTATCGTCATAGCCAATGTATTCAGTACACGTAGGTCTCACAATGGGACCTGGGCCCCATTGTCATGGACGTCGCAGGTAGCACAGCGCGTGATAGGGCAGGTGAATGACACGATGTGCCCAAGCATCGCAATGGTGACTAAAAGGAAACCGTTGTAGGCAAAGGTAGTACATTCATTATTTGCACCCCCAACGCAGCCTTTGCCTTCTTCCTCTAAGCGCCCAAGCCTTTTCCACGTGTAAAGTCTTTGATTTCATCTGCTCCAATGGCTGCAATTCTTCCTCCCTCCCGCATCAAGGATGTAGTGCTAGTGAGGCGGCTACTTGGCTGAGAAAGTGAGAAGCAATGGGATCGGATCTGCCACGGTTCCCTACCTCTCGACGAGGAGGCTGGGGAGATAATTTTCTTCACTTCGTACACTTACGCCGGGTTCATTCCACCCGTATTCTCCTTCCTTGTGACACTTCGGGTGATCTTTGTGCTCCAGCTTCATCACTTGTCGTCAAACTCCTTGGTGGCAGCGGCGGTCTTCTCGCACTTCTGCGAGATGTTTGTTGGAGTACACCCGTCCGTGCCGGTGTTCTAGCAGTACTTCATAATGAGGCGGACCGGGAATAGAATGACGAACTTCCTTGGGGCCTACTACTTCCAGCAGAGGCCCAAGTGTCCGTTCAAAAACATAACTCCCCTTTCGGCTGGGAGGTGGGAAAACTGCAGAGAAGACTGGGTGATTTTGAGCATTGACGCTTGTTGACAGCTGTTATATACCAATTTCACCTATCAATATAACCCAATTATGTTGTAGGATCTAAGAGCGCGTGAAAAGCTACCATAGGGGGTGAATTGTAGATTAAAACTTTTTCAGCGGAAGCAACGAAAACTGCTGGGTAGAAAATCAATCTATTAAGAAATCGTGTGTGCAACTGATCTAAAGGTATTCAGCCGTGACAAAAATAGTAGATATTATAGAGAATCATGTCACAAATACATAACAATAAGAATCACTAAAAACCGTCGAGAAACACTTAAATTATGATCGAAAGATCGAACAAAGGTCAATCTGTTCTACCTGAGTAAAAACAGCTTTGCAATACTGCAAAGAAACTCGTGTATATCAGAAACAACAAATACAGTGATTGCAAAATTTTCACGGATGATAGATAATAAAGTTGTAAAGACAACGCAAAAAGAATCACATCATTTGGATTAGTAAAACTTGAGTTGTGATAAAAACACCAAAGCAACATAGTGTTGTGTAGAAACGCAACAAGAAAAACTTGTCTGTAACAAGTTGGATAAATAAGGCACAAAAGCTCCTCTAAAGTACAAAATGTATTGATCAAAACACAAGAGGAACAGTCCAAAGTCGTCTCACTATGAGCTCTGGCCTCTCTTGCTTTTATAACCAACCCTAACGCCAACCCAATCAAAACTAGGACTCTAATCCTACTCATTTTCAACTGAAACTTTCCATAACTGCTCAAGACTCTTCTATACGCAGATAGAAGCAATCCTAAGACTTTCAAACACCTTGGAAACGTCCTAAATATTCATAAAACAACTCAACTTTGTGACACACACAAAATCTAACAAAAACAAACTCAAAACTTTCCATAAACGAACCATAACCACCTCACCCGCAGCTTGATGCATGATCAACCTGGTTGGATCTTTCCGACCAATTCTTTATGTCCACTTCTCTTCATCAAGCCTTCGAACTATGTTGCCACATCCATGCACTCCTTACACACGTGCAAACACCTTCCAAAAACGTCAATGTTACCGTCTTATGCATTGTTCTTGACCCAAACATGTTGCATGACCTCCCGATCAACTCAACCACAATTCCTCTCGAACTTGGTTGTTGAACCTCATCTTCTCCATAAGATTAGTTCAATGTATCCCGTCACCAGCCATGTATTGACCTCAAGCAACACCTACACAGGAACAAACAACCAATTCTTCCAAGCACAAGTTCTCGACATGACTCACATTAGTCCAATAACCACAACACCTTATGTGAGCACCTCAAATAAGCATGTTGCAAACATAGCAAGATAACATCCACCACGATCAGCCAAAACACATCAAAAACTTAGTCCAAAAGTACTATGAAAATATTCCCATAAGTGTAAAGCATGTTTGAAACATTGCAAATGAAAAACATAGCATCCACATGATTATTTCAGCATATAGAAAGATCAAATAGTCCAAAATAGTAGCTATGCATTTTAAATTAAAAGTTCGGACATTGCAAAGTGTGTCTCTCAAGTATATTCCAAACTTTGCGTGTGAACTCTCACTTTTATTTAAATTGTCAATGTATTCAGCACACATAGGTCTCACATATGTGAAGGAAATACCATTTATTGCACACATCACCTTTCTATTTAACTTATTTCCACTTGTCCTTGGAGAAATAGTGCATGGGTGCATTTTATGGAGGAAATGATGTAAAAGAGGGGGAGCAATCTTATAAAATATCATCCCAGCCAATCAAGCGCTAACATGTGGCATCACATGGATCAAATGGCCCACAAACAGAAGTATCTGAGGCCATCCAACGATGTATCACCCATATAAGTTAATGAGACCCACCTGGAAGTCACCCCGAGGAAGCACACTGAAATTAGTCCAACATTCTATTCGGCTAGCTAGAAGGTTTGGCCGACGCTTTCCTGGCACCAAACTCGGTCAGCTTCCACGTGTCGACTCCGTGTAGTGGCCTGATCACGATGAAGAATGATCTGCACGCTTTTGGTGGCGGGAACCGACCCTTCTCCAACTATAAATATGACCCCCTACCCTCACTTAACGCACACCACCTGAGTATTCATTCTACTGTGTCCACTACTCTCCATAGGTTTAGAGGACTTTAGGTTGTCGAGAGGAGAGCCTCTAGTCCATAGTCCAAGTAGGAAAGGAGTAGAAGGAGTCTCTTTCAAATTCCAAATTCGAAAAGGTATGGCTCTCTTATTCCTATTTGTATTTGTGACTTTTTTCTTAATAAAGATGTTATCTTTAGTCTTCTTCTATTCATTCCATGTATGTGGTAGGAGTAGTATTTATGATTATGCTATACCACTCTCATTTTATCATCATAAACTACAAATCCTGCTGTAGTCTGAATAGTTATAACATGATCATGTTAATATGAATGACTTATGCTATGTTTCAACATTGGTTCAACGATGTTTAGGTTAGTCATTGCCTTAGGATAGCTTCTTCTGCAACTCTTAAGGTATTTACTAATATGCTAGAATGGTGCTAGGATAGCTAAGTAGCGTTTGATGTCTCGTAGACCCTTGGATTGAAGAGGTAGGCAGTAGGTGGTGATAGCTCTATCTGTCCTTGTAATCCTCAACGTTCGACTATGCCACAAGCTCTTTGCGGGAGTCGTCCTAGTATTGCTAGGGGTAAACCCGTACCCAATGTGTTGAAAAACATAGCATGAGAATTCACCATTGATATGATCATTAGTATCTAACTCAGCCTATGTACATATATACTAGAAGCATAGTAGGAGTATCTACCTAACTCCCTCTTGACCGATTTATCCACGTTAGGATAGAATGCTCTTGCGTGTCTAACACTACCTCTACAATTATCTATGTAAAATCCCACATTTTCCTTCATATGAGGTTCAGTTATAAGGTTGTTATCAACCCTAATGAAGCAATTATAGCTATGCTTATGAGCTTGATTTCATCAAATCTTTTCTTTCACTCATGCTTAAATTTTATTAACATGAGGCATGGACTTCACCAATAATCTTATATTAATTCTATTGAACTCTCTTAATATTTTAGAATTATTTGAATGGAGATTTCTAGGTCAAATTAATATGCAGTACCAAATTTATATTATAATTAGTTACAATTGGAATATGCTACTGTACATTTGGCCCTGTCAAAAATATTCAAATCTGAGGCCATAAATTTTTCTATGGCTTCCTAAAGTTCCAAAAAGACTTCCTGCAAAGTTTCATAAATTTTGAACTCCATTTGCTATTTTATTTGAGATGCTTAATAAATTCAGACCATATTTAGAATTCAAATTTTGAATTCTGTTCAACTTATTTGAACATCAAGATTTGAAAACACCATTATGGTCAGCATGACTTGCTTGACTTATCCTCAAGGTTTCACCATTTTTGGAACTCAATCGCTGTTTAATTCAGTGACACCATTGAATTACATCAAATTTGAAATTTGAAATTCAATTGAAACTTGCTCCAATTCGAAATCCAATTGCAGAATCAAATTCCAGATATTTACTTTAGCCTCCCAACAAAAATCTAGAATTTTTTGATCAAGTTTGGTAGGAGAATTGATATTGCAGAGAGGGGAAGAAGATAAGAGGAGGTGGGACCCACTGTCAGCCTGACCTACTCGAGTGCAACCACGAGGTGCTCTGTATCCAGCTCTCCCCGCCGATCGACGCCGGCAGTGCTTGACACCGCGACGTGGCATGCAAGCCACCGAGCTGCCTGCTTTCTTGCGCCATGGCGATCCCCCTCGCCTCCCCGTCCCTATAAATACTCCCCCCCCCCCTGGCCGTCGCCGTCAAACTCCACCTCAGTTTCGCGCCATTGTCGCCGCCTCTGTTTGATCGAGTTTTCATTGACGATTGAAGACATTTCTGACCGAGCTGTAAGTAGATAAAAGGCTTGTCACAACATCCTCTACGTATTCTATTTTGTCATTGATCGTGACATGGCTTCTGCTTGGGATTGAAGTTTTCCGGTCGCCATCGAGGAAGCCGCCAAGAACCTTCACTGTCTAACCGTCGAGCTCCAGTTCTAGGTCATTTCCAGTCTCGATCCTTTAAGCAAAAAGGTTTGCAATCCTCTCTAGTTTATGCTCACCAATTCTGAGCCCATTACATGAACAATATTCGAATTATTGTTCAATAGAACAGCAAGGCTTCGTGCCTAAATTAGTTTCATTCTTGCAATTATTCTTTAATCTAGTTAGGAGGTAGCTCGTATATGTCCTAGCGCAGCTCCCTTCCCAAAGGCCCCAAAAGTTATCAACCGAGCACCTTAGATTTTGAGATTTCACGGCTGCCGGTTGAAAGACCGTGCTTCACCGTCGAGCTCATATCTCGAGGGTGTCTCCACTCTTCCCTAGTCCAGATTCATGATCCTTGAGTTCTCAGGAAGCTTTTGGAGGAGTTCCCGAGTTGTTTGAGCTTAAGTTGATTGAGTTCAAGCAGGTTTGAGCCCTCAACGCCGCCGTCGCCGTCGCGCGGTTGTTTCCGGTCCGTTTCAGCCGATGCCGACCTCACTGTCACGCTCAGAGCCCCCGAAAACCCTAGGCGGCAAGTCTTGGCAAGTTTGGCACAGCCGTTTGGCCGGCGGCGAGATCGCCAGCGAGCTACCGCCGGGGGCGCCGCCGCGCGCGAGCGCCTGCCCAAGGTTGAAGACGACCGTGGACCCCACGAGTCAGTCGCTGCAGGATTCGGGTGTGGCCAGTGATCTGGTTTGACTGCATGGGTTAACCCCGTAGCCCCTGGTGCGGCCCTGCTGCGATTGGTCGATTTTAAACCAGTGGCCCCGGCTGGATTATTAAGTGTTTTCGTTTTGAAAATAATTCCAGGATTTTACCAAACTTGGAAAATCCATAACTTCCAGTAGAATTGTCCAAAAATTTCCAAATAAATTTTGTTAGAACCACCATGAAGAATACTTTCCAGTGGTGCACTTGGATTTGTATGAAAAGCCATAGAAATTTCTCCATATTTCAGATAAACAAGATGTTTATAAAATTCTTTCCTACAGTTCTGTTAATTGGAAAATTCCCAATTTTGGTCAGAACACTATTATTAATACACTTGATGTTCAGTAAAAATTTCAAGTTCATTGGACTCCAATTACTGGATTAATCAGAGTTCCAAATCTCTATGTAGTTATAAATTGAGAAAAATGGAAAATCAATTTTTAGAAATTGCCCCAAACTTGCAAAATCAGTTTCTCCCCGTAGGAAGCTTCGGAAATAGTGAAACAAATTTTTCTAGAACCAGTGAGACCCCATCAACATGATACAACCCCTGGTAGCCGCGATAGGTCTCCAAACATTCAACTAAAATTTAGAGAAGGTTATTGCTTACCATAATTTTGAAGAACAACAAACTTCCTTGATCATCTCCTGTTATTTACAAGAGTCTTCTCTATAGTCACTAGTATCTACTATGAAAGTCCCAAAGCCATTTAAGATAATTATCTTATTTTCATCCTAGGATATTCACATAACCTCAAACATATTAATTATTTTCAAAGTCATTCATACCTAGTATATGCATATCATGTAGTAGCTGAAATCGAGGAGCAGCCAAAACCTTTGGAAGTCCAGCTGCCAGAAACTAACGTAGACTCAGGCTCGCATTCAGGCAAGCCCCGATTTGCATTTATGTTTCTTAAAGTGTTTTTGCAGTTTTTATTTGACCTTACGTCTTTAGATGATTGTACATTACGTTTAAGGTGTTTGGCATCCACTTGCATGGCCACAAATCCTATGGAGTCTTGGGTAGGTCTACGGCCCGTTGAGTAGATACTGCTATGCTTATGCTCATAGGAATTCGGTACAAGTCGAGTAGTTGGAATCGACTCGTGAGATAGGAATTTTATCACCCAGGAGGATCTAGAATCAGAAAATAGTTTATCAATATGAAATTGAGACCGAGCAGTGGGTAGGATGCATCAAGATGTGGTCTCACGTTTGTATCCCTGGTTGTGTCGATTGAGGACCGTTTCGTGTGCGGCCCTGTTGGACAAGCTTGAATTATACCGGCGACATACTTGAGAAATGGGCTCCGGTAAACTGACGTAGCTTGATACTAGTTTGTCGAGGCATTCCGTTCTGTTTTATAGTCGTGGGTCAAGGGCAACAAGGTGTAAATCAGCTGGTGGGCATGTCAGAGTATGCCCCACACAGTGACCTCCTGCTCGTGACGGATCGACAGTTTCGACTTCCATGTGTCTAGTGAAAGGTGGCCATATACGACTAGACTGAAGTTTTACGTAGATACTGCTGTAAGTACTCGCTAACATTTCCGAAAGTGCATATGTGTCGTATTGTTTCGGGTATGTTCTGATAGCAATCACCGTCCCTCGTGCTAATAGAGTACCACTGAATGTGGCCTAGAGGGCGGGGGGTGAATAGGACTTTTTGAAATTTGTCGAGACCTGTAACACTTAACAACCAGTTTAAAACCAGAGATATCGGACTAGTCCGGTGTGTACCGACTAGGTTGGTTAAGTTTGATCGATTAATTTGATTCTTTGATGTATGCAGCGGAAATATACAATCAAATGAAGTGTTGCAAGGTTATGGACTAGGGTATATCACAATTCAATCTTATATTTAATGATTCAAAGTAAAGTAAGCAATAATGGTTGAAACCCTAGATTATTGTGATGAATAAGAATGATGAACACAAAACAAGACACAAGGATTTATCCTGTGGTTCGGCTCCCACAGAGGCAACTTACGTCCATGTTGAGGAGTCCACAAAAGGACCGGGTCTTCTCCAACCCTACCCTCATTGGATCGCCATGAAGGACAATCCTCTTCCACTTATCACAAAGGGGTGAATAACCGAATTTAAAGGGGCCTTCTCGCACTTTGAGGGCTCCCTTAGATTACAACACGAAATACCACCAAGAACACACTCAAAAGATTACAATAAAATCACAGGAGTGTGTTAGAGAATCAAAACAAGAGCTCAATGAGTGTTGAACATGTCTCTCCAATGATCTAGAGTGTATCCTCAAAGGATTGATCTTGGTTGCACTTAATTTCGTGGAGAGATGTGTTCTTGAGGCTCTTGGGAGGTGTGACGGCACTAGGGATCGAGAGAGTTTCAAGTTGGGTCGTGCACCTCTATTTATATGGGGTTTCTAAAAGTGACCGTTAGGGTTTAGAAGGATCGGACTAGACCGTGGTGGTCACCGGACTAGTCCGGTGTGCTATGTGTAGCAAACACTAAGTGTCCCGAAATATCGGACTAGTCCGGCTAGGAGCGGACATGTCCGATTTCGCTTTCGGAAATCTTCGGACTAGTCCGATAGACATCGGACTTGTCCGGACAGTGAAACCCTAAGTGGTTGTGCGGACAAGTCCGCACTTGGAGGACTTGTCCGATTTAGATCAGAGAGTTTTTTGGACTAGTCCGTGATAATATCGGACTTGTCCGATTTAGATCAGAACAGATATCGAACTAGTCGGGTGGTGATCGGACTTGTCCGATTTTGTGTGACTTGTGAAGTGTTTTGAGGACTAGTCCACACTGGGGAGAGCTAGTCCGATTCTAGTCAGAGAGATATCGGACTAGTCCGATGGATATCAGACTTGTTCGATCTTGTGCAGAAAGGATATCAGACTAGTCCGGTGACATTCGGACTAGTCCAGTCCTGTATAACTTTGTGCAATGTGTGCGTGTAATTGTGATTGAGCTCTTGGGATGTGTTTCCTTAACACACTCCATACATAATGATCTACTATTCTTCTTCCTTGAGCTCACTTCCACTTTGCTCCTCATTCTCCCTTCTTTTCGGCACTTTGCTTATTTTGCTATTAAAACTTGTGCTCATCTCAACAAAGAGGTTAGGATCTCATTTGCTTGTCATAAATCATCCAAAACCCACAAGGGATTCCTAGATGCACTTTCAATCTCCTCCTTTTTGGTGATTGAATTGTGATTTCACAAAACGTGATAAAAATTGAGATTTTCATAAAGCATGCACATATGAGTCTAAATACATAAAGCAATGAAAATATAATCCATATGTGCATTCTTTATGGTGGTATGCATAACTAAGTATATTGAAACAATGAGAATGACATAATTGACATTAATCAACCAAAACCAAGCATATATGTCATTCTAGGAGCAAAATCACATAACTTAACAATTACTTATCAAAAGATCATAACATTGCATCACAGAAACATAATTAACTTAAGAACATAGTAAAAGCTTTACAACACACAAAATAGTCAAAAAGAATAAAAGAGAGCTCTCTCCTTGCATCCTACAGCTAAGGCTATGGCTCCCCCTCAATCTCTCCCCCTTTGGCATCAAGACACCAAAAAGAAGGAGAGGAGGGTCCTAAGGTCTTCACTCTTTGCTGTCAGTCCTCTCATGGTCATCTTCATCATCTTCATATTTAGCCTGATGAGGAGGAGGAGGAGGTGCGGAGCCACTCGAGCCCCCAATGCTAAATTAAGCAAGCTCAGAGGGGGTCAAGGGCCCAAGCTCGGTGATGTCAGGGTTGGAGTCCTCAGAAATCACTGGAGATCCAATGGGGTCGATCTCCAGCTTATGGCAAATCCATTTCAAATTTGCCTTAACATACTTCATGTCTTTCTTTCTCTTCTTGTTCAGCTTGTGGGCCCTCACTTCGACCTTTTTGCAGGAAGCAAATATAGCAGCCAAGTACTTGAAGATCCCTCTGGTGGATCCCCTTTGAGGGGCTTCCCTACTGGCAGGGGCAGCTCTGGCATCTTCAGTTCTTCTTGCTGGTGCCTCTGGACTGAGGCCGACGAGGGAGCAGCCTGGACACTTAGCTTCTGAGGCATCTGAGGCCTCAAGGGTAGGTGCTCCACATCCTTTATGAATTCAATCCTGGTGACCTTCTTGATCACAAACATCAAATATGGGGCATACCCACAAGACCTGTTGGGTGTGCAGGATATGTTGACCATGTCATTCCAGATGTAGTACGCCACATCAAACAGGCGGTCCTTGCTTATCACTCTCGTCAATGTCCTGAGATAACCCTACACACTCCCGGCATATCCATCCTTGGGAGCGATGGCCTTCCACAAGACTCTATTGTGCACCACAAAGAACGGCATCATGTTCTTTGTGGATGGAGGGTTGAACTTGGAGTTTGGCTCATATAGGAACTTCATCATATCCTTCTCAATGACACCTATGTTATGGATGATTAAGCTGTCATGTCCGGAGGTGTCAAGATGAAGCACAGTTGCAAAATCGTCTTGAGTGATACTATACTTGGATCCATGAGTCATCCAAGTAACACTTTCCTCATATTCACTTGAGAAAATGGCATGCTGCAAAGAATTGTGCTATAACCTCATCATTCCAGTTGTTCCTGAAGGCAAAGAGGTCCTTCAGGCCATGCCTCTCAATAGATTCCACCACTTTAGTGAAAGGGAGCAACCCTTCTTCTCAAAGTGTGCCCACAATCCATTGACTGCGCACAACCGATGTCTTCATTGGGAGATACACAGATTTGTAGAAATCTGCATGGAAGTTGCACCAAAATCTATCGTCGACAGCTTGCTTCGGTTGGCCATACCAATCAATGCTTTTGAACTTTGCTGCCGAATCACTACCTTTCCCGTTGAACTTCTCTTTAGTGGGGTCCTGAACCCCTTCCCTCAGAGCATGCAGCTTCAACGGGCCAACTGGACCCGTTGCTATCCCTTTGCCCTTGCCTTTGGCTGGGCGGGCACTGGCTGAGCTAGGCCACCACTCGTGGTAGCCCTAGAAGCTGGCACCTTGGAGGCCTGCTTCTTCGCTAGCACTTTCCTCCGAGCCTGTGGAGGGGACGGAGCTGGCTCGGAAGGTCTCTCTTGGCACTTCTTGCCAAGACTTGTCGATGTCCGAGGTGCCACCTCGTGGTCCATCTCGGCCTCAAAGTCAAAAACTTCATTGTTTGAGCTTGAAATACCATGAGAATGAGTTGAGTAAGGCATGGATGAGAATGAATGATACAAGGCATAGGTGTGAAATTCATAGCAAGGAATTGCATTAAGGAATTGAACAGTTAGGTTTTGAGTTCAGAAAAATCGGACTTGTCCGTGCATGGACCGGACTAGTCCGGTATTCATCCTCAAAAAACTAAGCTACTAGACAAATCGTGATTCCTAATTGACAACAAGCGTAGCATAAACATAATACAACAAGGAGGCATGTATATAGTGAAATATGCTAGGCTATTTGATCAAGAACGAAGAAATTTGGAATTTCTAGGGTTTGAGTGAAAATTACCAAAGAAATCAATTGGAACTTGGAGATGAGGGTGTTGAAGGCCGGACTTGTCTGAGAACTTCAATCCCAATGCGATGACGATCAAATTCCACCCAAACTTGCGAAGTTCCGATTGAGAAATCAAGGAATCGCCTTGGGAGCTCGAGTGTGAGAGAGAGAACGCGTGAGGCAAGAGTGAGGATGAAGGGATTAGGGTTTGGCGGCAGCTAGGGTTATGGACACGAAAAATTGGACAAGTCCAGAGACGACCGGACTAGTCCAAACTTTTCTAGAGGCTATATCGGACTAGTCCGTGCTCTGCCAGACTAGTCCGGCCTAACCGGCTCACTGCGAACTAGTCAGCATGGGCGGACTAGTCCGGGTAACCACGGACTAGTCCGTGGTCACCAAGCAAGAATTTCTTATCCCATTCATATATATTTGAAGGTACATATTTAGAAAATAGGGAGGCAAATCAAACCAAATAATCTTGATGAATATGATTAGTAAGCATACAACAATCAAGCAATGATCATAATTCACAAGGATCTAGTAATTGACATAGTTTTCGGAAGAAAATTGAGAGAGATGATTTCCACAATCCAATCAACATATTTTGAAGAATTCATACAGGTATGCAACATTTCAAGCCACACTCCGAGCATCAAGGATATTTAGTTCATTTCGGAGTTCACAAAAGAGCTTTTCATCAAGTGGCTTGGTGAATATGTCGGCCAATTTCTTTTGGGTGTTGAAATGGGAAATGGCTATATCTCCTTTCATGGAGTGGTCTCTCAAGAAGTGATGCCTTATCTCTATGTGATTGGTTCTAGAGTGCTCAACGGGATTATGGGCAATTTTAATGGCACTCTCATTGTCACAAAGGAGTGGAATATGGTTCATATTGTAACTGTAATCCCTTAGAGTTTGTTGCATCCAAAGGAGTTGTGCACAACAACTCCTGGCTGCAACATACTCCGCTTCGGCTATGGATAAGGCAATGGAATTGTGTTTCTTGGAGGACCAAGAAACTAGGGATCTACCTAGGAATTGGCATGTACCGGAGGTACTCTTTCTATCTACCTTGCATCCGACATAATCTGCATCGGAGTAACCAATGAGATTGAATTTTGAGCCTTTTGGGTACCAAAGACCATGTTTGGGTGTATGAACTAAATATCTCAAGATCCTTTTTACGGCTGTCAAGTGACACTCCTTAGGATTGGCTTGAAATCTTGCACACAAACATACACTCAACATAATATCTGGCCTAGATGCACATAAATAGAGTAGAGATCCAATCATGGAGCGGTATACCTTTTGGTCGATGCTAGGTCCATCTTCATTGAGATCCAAGTGTCCATACGTTGCCATGGGAGTCTTTATGGGATTCGCCTTGTCCATACCTAACTTCTTGAGTATGTCTTGTGTGTACTTGGTTTGGCTTATGAACGTCCCTTCCTTTTGTTGCCGCACTTGGAATCCCAAGAAATACTTTAGTTCTCCCATCATTGACATTTCAAACCTATCTGTCATGATTTTACTAAATTCCTCACAAAAAGATTGATTAGTTGATCCAAAGATTATATCATCAACGTAAATTCGACAAATAAAAATATCATTCTCAAAATTCTTTGTAAATATTGTATGATCTAATTTGCCAATCTTAAAGCCATTTTCAATTAAGAAATCTCTAAGACACTCATACCATGCTCTAGGAGCTTGTTTGAGGCCGTAGAGATCCTTACGCAATTTAAATACGTGGTTGGAGAACTCTTCGTCTTCAAACCCGGGGGGTTGCTCCACATACACCTCCTCCTTGATTGGTTCGTTGAGGAAGGCGCTTTTCACATCCGTTTTATACAGCTTGAAATCATGGTGAGTAGCATATGCAAGTAATATTCTAATGGATTCAAGTCTAGCTACTGGAGCAAAGGTCTCATCGAAATCCAAACCTTCAACTTGTGAATACCCTTTGGCCACAAGTCATGCCTTGTTCCTTGTCACCACCGCGTGTTCATCTTGTTTGTTGCGGAAGACCCACTTGGTGCCGACAATGTTCGCATTGGGTCTTGCCATGAGTTCCCACACCTCGTTCCGCTTGAAGTTGTTCAATTATTCTTGCATTGCCACCACCCAGTCCGGGTCATTCAATGCATCCTCAACCCTGCCTGGTTTGAAAAAGGATACAAACAAATAGTGCTCACAAAAGTTAGCAATGCGAGATCTAGTGGTTACTCCCTTTTGGATGTCACCGATTATATTGTCGATTGGGTGATCCCTTTGGACGCTTTGGTGTACTCTTGGGTGTGGCACTTGAGGCGTTGTATCTTCATGATCATCTTCTTCTCACCCTAAATGGTTGTCCTCGTTGATTCGTTGATCATCTTCGTATTCTTGTGGTTCATGTTGTGTGGAAGCTCCCCCTTGATCGTTGACCTCCTCTTGTCATTCATCTTCCTCATGCACGTGTAGAGGTGACTCTTGTGGTTGAACTTCACCTAAGGCCATTCTTTTCAATGCTTGACAAGGAGGTTCTTCTTTATCTAGCACACATGGATCAACTTGCTCCTTTTGGGAGCAATTAGATTCATCGAACACTATGTCACATGCTACTTCAACAAGTCCAGAGGTCTTGTTGAAAACACGATAGGCGTAAGTGTTCGAATCATAACCAAGCAAGAAACCTTCATCGGACTTTGAAGCGAACTTTGAAGTCCTAGGCTTCTTGTTCAAGATATAACATGGAGAGCCGAAAACTCGAGAATATGAAATATTAGGCTTGTTACCGGTAAGTAGATCAAAGGATGTCTTCTTGAGTAGTCGATGAAGATAAAGTCGATTTACGGCGTGGCAAGCAGTGTTAATCGCTTCTGCCCAAAATCGATCTGAGGTCTTGTACTCATCGAACATTGTTCTTGCCATCTCTATGAGTGTTCGGTTCTTTCTTTCGGCAACTCTGTTTTTTTGTGGGGAGTACGGAGCTGAAAACTCGTGCTTTATGCCTTCTTCATCAAGGTCTCCTCCACTTGTGTGTTCTTGAACTCCATGACGTTGTCACTTTGAATGTTCTTGATTGTCAATGAGAATTCGTTTTGAGCTCCCTGGAAGAACTTCTTGAGTATTCCTTGTGTTTTTGACTTATCATGCAAAAAGAAAACCCAAGTGAAGCGATTAAAATCATCAACAACTACTAAACCATATTTGTTACCGCTGATGCTTATGTAGGAAATTGGACCAAACAAGTCCATGTGAAGTATCTCGAGCGGTCCTATTGTACTCATGACGTTCTTGGCGGGGTGAGGTGCTCCAACTTGCTTCCCGGCTTGGCACGTGGTACAAGGCCCGTCTTTCTCAAACACAACATCCTTTAAACCTCGAATGTGATCGCCCTTGAGGAGTTTTGGAATGTTCCTCATACCAACATGCGCTAGTCGTCTATGCCACAGCAAACCCATGTTGGTTTTTGCAATCAAGCATGTGTCAAGTTCAGCTTTATCCTTGTTGTAGTCAACAAGATAGAGCTTTCCCTTTAACATACCCCTGAATGCAATGGAACCATCACTCCTCCTAGAGACGTCACACCCTCGTTAGTGAACAATCAATTATAACCTTTGTCACATAATTGAGATATGGACTACAGGTTATAATCTAAGGATTCAACATGTAACACATGAGAAAGTGTGTGTTTAGATGATATGGCAATTTTACCGGTACCGAGCACCTTCCCTTGACTATTATCTCCAAAATAGATGCCCTCATTTGGATCCTCATTCTCTTCATATTCAATGAACATTCTTCTTTCTCCGGTCATATGATTGGTGCAGCCACTATCTAACACCCATTTAGATCCACCGGAGGAATAGACCTGCAAAAACAATTTATTCCTTGGTTTTAGGTACCCAAGCTTGCTTGGGTCCTCGGAGGTTAGTCACATGAGATTTGGGCACCCACACATGAGACTTGGTGTTCCCATGGTGTGGCCCAACATAATGAGCATAAATATTTCCATAATTACTTCTCATTAATACATACGAGGCATCAACAGTATTGAAAAGTAACTTCTGTTATTTATACGCAAGACTAGTCTGGAAGACCAGACTTGTCTGGAGTACCAGACTTGTCCGGACCCCCACCGGACTAGTCCGACGGTCATGCATTTTGTACTTATTAATTTTTGATTTTCCAGCTTGGAAGGCTCCTCCCTTTACAAAGACATTGTTGTCCCTGTTATTCTTATGGCTTCTAGCTTGTTGCTTTTCACCATGAGAGTAACCAATGCCATATTTGACATTTGGAGGTCTTGTGACCAAGTATGCACTACGTGCATATTTGATCTTCTCCTTGTCAAATATGCCACTTTGGGCAGGATGCTTATCTTTTGTAGATGTTGGCTTGTCTTTCAAACTGGTGTCAAGTTCATTACATGTACAAGTATAAGCAACCTCAGTTTTAGTGGGTTGAGAAGGTGAACTTGAAGAGGATGAAGGTTCACCTTGCTTGAGTGACTCAACATGCACTTCAAGGATCTTGTTAACCTTGATCAGGTCAGCAAGTTGGTTCTTGATTGCAACAGTTGAGTTGGTTAACTCCAAGCAAGTTTCCTTGCTTGAAGCTAACTCAAGCTCTAGTGAATTCCTTCGTTCCTTTTCAAGTTCTAGAAGCTTGTCAAGTTTGACATATTCCTCCTTTTGGGAGATGATCATGTCCTCTTGACGATTTATCAACCTCTCCTTCTCAACAAGTTGATCAAGTAAAAATTTCATTTTTGTTGCAGTTTTCCTATCTAGTCCAACAAGCATATCCTCATTATCACTATTGATTTCATCATCACTAGAATTGGAATGCACGGAAGGGGGTTTAATGGTTACCTTCCGTTTACCTTCCTTTGCCATAAGGCAAGTTCCATCTCTCTTCCATGCGCCGAGTTTAGGGAAGAGAGTAGACTTCTTGGATGTCTTCTCGATGGCTATGCTAGCCATCTCTTCTTCTTCGGATGCTGAGGACTCATCATTTGAGTGCCACTCTTTCCCTATGTGCGCTTGTTCGGCTTGTTTCTTCTTCTTGAAGAATTTCTTGGGTTGAGACTTGGATTCTTTAGTCTTTACGGGCAATCAACTATAAAGTGGCTATACTCACCACAATTATAGTATGCCCGCCTCCACTTTGGCTTTGTTCTTTCCTTGTACCTTCCTTCGCTTGATTTAGCACCTTGTCTCTTCTTCATTATTCTCTTGAATTTCTTCATGAACAATATCATGTCTTCTTCATCTAATTCACTGCTCTCATCATCACCGTCTTCTTCTAGCTGAGCTTCTCAAGCTTCTTTAGATAGCGACTTGAGGGTGGACTTCAAAGCAACCCCTTTCTTATTTGCGAAGGTGAGGTCGGAAATTTCCTTGACATGCTTTGCTTGTTTTTCTATCATCTCGAAATTGATGACTTTTCCGAGTAATTCATCCGGAGTCATTTTCTTGTATCCTGTGCTTTCTCTTATCATTGAGCATAGGGTGACGTTGCGAGGCATGAAGGCTCTGAGGATGAGCTTCACCACCTCGTGGTCATTCCACTTCTTGCTTCCATATGATCGAACCTTGCTGGCGAGCGTCTTTAAACGGTTATAGATATCTTGAGGTGACTTGTCTTCTTCAATTGCGAATCTTCCTAGTTCGCCTTTGATCATTTCAATCTTAGCTTCACGCACGTGTCGGTCACATTCATGTGCAGTTTGCAGTGTGTCCCATACCTCCTTATCAATCTCCAGTCCATCCACCTTGGTGAACTCGTCCCGAATGAGCGAAGAGGTAATTACGGCCGCGGCTTGAGCATTTCGGTTAATTGCCTACACTTGGCTTGGTGTGAGTTCTTCGTTTTCGTCTGGGATATCTATCCCTGTGCACACAATATGCCATAGACTTGGATTGAGAGAGATGAGATGCATTTTCATAGTTTGCCTCCACATTGAGTAATCATTTACGTCAAAGTGTGGGGCTTTTACAAGTGGGATAGAAAAATAATGACTATTGTTGGAAGTGAGAAGATCAAAGTTAAAAGGATATCAGGAGTAGTCGGTGTGACTACTCCCCTTCTTCTTTTCTCCGATCTTCACATTCCCTTTGGAAAGTGTCTTCTTTCCTAGGAGCGCCTTTAGTTCTAGCGTCTCCTCATCGTCGTCCTCGAAGTCTTGAATGGCTTCGAGGAGCTTCTCCACCTTTAGGTTTTTGTCATCATCAACCTTTTCTTGGTTGTTGCTCTTGTGGATGTCCTTCATGTCTGACATGATCTTCTTCGAATGATTAGTCTCTTTCTTGAAGAACCCGCTCTGATACCAATTGAATGTGGCCTATAGGGGGGGTGAATAGGACTTTCTGAAATTTGTAAAAACCTGTAACACTTAACAACCAGTTTAAAACAAAAGATATCGGACTAGTCCGGTAAAGTGCGGACTAGTTCGGTGTGGTACCGACTAGGTTGATTAAGTTTGATCGATTAATTTGATTCTTCGATGTATGCAGCGGAAATATACAAATAAATGAAGTGTTGCAAGGTTATGGACTAGGGTATATCACAATTCAATCTTATATTTAATGATTCAAAGTAAAGTAAGCAATAATTATTGAAACCCTAGATTATTGTGATGAATAAGAACGATGGACACAAAACAAGACACAAGGATTTATCCCATGGTTCGGCTCCCATAAGGCAACCTACGTCCACGTTGAGGAGTCCACAAAAGGACCAGGTCTTCTCCAACCCTACCCTCGTTGGATCGCCACGAAGGCCAGTCTTTTTCCACTTATCACAAAGGGGTGAGTAACCAAATTCAAAGGGGCCTTCTCACACTTTGAGGGCTCCCTTAGATTACAACATGAAATACCACCAAGAACACACTCAAAAGATTACAATGAAATCACAGAAGTGTGTTGGAGAATCAAACCAAGAGCTCAATGAGTGTTAAATGTGTCTCTCCAATAATCTAGAGTGTATCTTCAAATGATTGATCTTTGTTGCACTTAATTTTGTGGAGAGATGTGTTTTTGAGGCTCTTGGGAGGTGTGACGGCGCTAGGGTTCGAGAGAGTTTCAAGTTGGGCCGTGCACCTCTATTTATATGGGGTTTATAAAAGTGACCGTTAGGGTTTAGAATGATCGGACTAGTCTGTGGTGGTCGCCGGACTAGTCCGGTGTGCTATGTGTAGCAAACCCTCAGTGTCCCGAAATATCGGACTAGTCCGGCTAGGAGCGGACTTGTCCGATTTCACTTCTGGAAATCATCGGACTAGTCCGATAGACATTGGAATTGTCCGGACAGTGAAACCCTAAGTGGTTATGGGGACAAGTCCGCACTTGGAGGACTTGTCCGATTTAGATCAGAGAGTTTTTTAGACTAGTCCGTGCTATTATCAGACTTATCCGATTTAGATCAGAACGGATATCGGACTAGTCCGGTGGTGATCGGTCCTGTCCGATTTTGTGTGACTTGTGAAGTGTTTTGAGGACTAGTCCTCACTGGGGAGAACTAGTCCGATACTAGTCAGAGAGATATCGGACTTGTCCGATCTTGTGCAGAAAAGATATCGGACTAGTCCGGTGACATTCGGACTAGTCCGGTTCTGTATAACTTTGTGCAATGTGTGTGTGTAATTGTGATTGAGCTCTTGGGATGTGTTTCCTTAACACACTCCATACACAATGATCTACTATTCTTCTTCCTTGAGCTCATTTCCACTTTGCTCCTCATTCTCCCTTCTTTTTGGCACTTTGCTTATTTTGCTATTAAAACCTGTGCTCAACTCAACAAAGAGGTTAGGATCTCATTTGCTTGTCATAAATCATCCAAAACCCACAAGGGATTCCTAGATGCACTTTCAACCACATGTTCACTGTGATGTGACGTAGTAAATATTGAAGAAGTCCGGAGAATACGATGCATTGAATTACAATTGCTTGCAACCTTGTTTGGCTTAGAGATGGTACAATTAAAATTTTAAAGTTTCCCCATACTTTACCTGTAATAGCATTATGTGCTTTGTGCATGTCATATCACCGGCAAAACATTTCTTGTTTGATTGTGGAGTCTATGATGTGCCGTTCCTAAAGAATGTCATGTGCTACTTAAAACATGACTATAGGGATCCACTTGTAGGCGAGTCCTTATGCTTTACTTTACCTATGCTTAGTGTTCAACCCTGCATATGTCTAGTGAAACGGGTTAGTCTTGCTAAGCCTTAAGATCACGTTTGGAGTTAACAAGTTTTTGCAGATTATATGACTAATGACGGGTTCAATGACGAGGCTACACCCCCTCCAGGGTTTACAGCCGAGTGGCAATCCTACACGCCGCCTTAAGTTGTGTGTTGCTAGTACGAAGTATCCAGGGCATGGATGACTTTGCTTTTGCATAGCTAGCGCCGAGAGCGTAGATATGATGTATAGTTCTCTCTCATTTTGTTAGTTTTGTAAAACTTCCGCTTTGCTTTTGAATAACGACTTGGTATAGTAATTTGTTCTCGCCCTTTTCTGGTATACTGTTGGGTGTCGCATCGCAGGACACCACCCAATGAGATCCTTGGAGGTTGGGATTCCGATCCCCACAATCTATTTCCCATGCTTACTATAACCCTACTTAGACCTACCTATCCTCTCCATTTGATGATTGCTATGCTTCCACCTAGCCTTCCTTTGGCAGAATATAAATGACACCCTTGGAATACTCTTTTAAGGGGAAATGCTACACCAATAGTTTCCGTGCGCTTCTGGATTTTTATCTATGATGTAAGAAACGTCAACAAGAATTTCTTGCACCGTTACCAGGGAAGACAACGGAAGTATTGAATGATTGAGTAAATAGTATAGGACCTTGGCTAGGTTTTAGTAGGATAGCCCTTTTTGTTTTCGCATTTTATGAGAAAATAGGGTAGTTTATGTTTGGTTTGCGCTTGCAGGAAAAATTTGTCAAAAATCCTGAATCCCTTCTGAGAGATCAACCTCGTGTCATTACTCCTCAAAAGCTTCGTGCAACAAAGTAAGCCAGCGCTCTTGCGCCAACATCGAAACGCCAATGGCCCAGAACAGCCATCGTAAGTTTTTGGCTCCCTCTACTGACACGGTGCTTGTTGGGCCCACTATTACCACTGGAGATGTGAACTTTGAATAGACTGGCCTGATCACTATGGTGTAAGCCAACCCATTTTATGGGAAGACTAACGAAGATGCAAGTGCTCACCTGCAACAATTCCTTGAGATCTGCACCACCTTTAAGATCAAGGGCGTATCTCTTGATGCCATCTTTCTTAGGCTGTTTCCGTTCTCCCTTCTTGGGAGAGCGAAACAGTGGCTCTACGCAATTTGAAGTGCTGTTAACACTTGGGAGAAATGTTTTATGGCATTCCTTGCCAAGTTCTTCCCGTTGGGCAAGACCAATGCCCTATGTGGAAGAATTTCCAGCTTACAACAAGATGCTAAGTAGTCTATTCTCGAGGCATGGGAAATGCTGCAGCAGTACATCCTGGCCGCCCCCACCATGGGATGCACGACTGGCTGATTATTCAAAACTTCTACAACGGGATGATCCCTTCTGCCCATGACCATGTGGATGTTGCTGCTGGAGGTGCCTTCTTCTCATTGATGGTGCCCAAGCCCAAATACTTAATTGAGAAGATGGTGTCAAACAGGGGTTGGAGCGACGAGTGTCTCATTACTCGTCAGCGAGGCATGCACACATTGAAGGAGGTGGACATGATCGCTACTAAATTGGACCTCCTCGTGAAGAAGATTGATGGTCAAGCTGTTGGTGATGTATGTGGCAATGACTATGCCCTAAACTCTCACATCACATGTGAAGTCTGTGGCAACACGGGCCATTTTGGAAATGACTTCCTAGAAACCCGTGAGGATGTCTTATACGTAGCCAACAATGGAAACAACAATGGCTATCGTCCAGGGGGTCAAGGGTGGGGCCAACCATGCCCTTTCTTTCAAGGAGGGTACAACAATAACGGCAACAATGGAAATCAACCTGACATGAGAGAGCTTGCTATTAGCTAGCTGAAGATCAATTATTCCCTATCAAAGAATCTGTCAGCTAATGATAAGACTCTAGAAAGCATTAATGCCAAGATTGAAAGACTATCCTCAGCCTTCAAGAACCAATTTAGCTTCAACAAGATGTTGGAGACTGAGTTAGATCCTCTGGCTGCTGTTGTTCCATTAGTGGAGAATGGCAAGATGCCAGGGCAGCCTGAACCTCTCATGGAAAATGTCAACATGATTTCTCTTCAAGATTGGCAGAAGGACCCTGGATATCCCTTCATATCTTGCTCGATTGGGGCTCACTACTTTGACAAGGCACTTTGTGACCTTGGAGTAAGTGTAAGTGTGATACCCAAGGTGGTCTTTAACGAACTGAACTATAAGGAGCTTACTCCAACAAATGCAGCTCTAACTGGCCGATTCTTCAGTCTGCTATCCGGCGGGTATTGCTGAAGATGTTCTAGTGAAAATCCGGAATTGGTTCATACACGTGGATCTCGTGGTGCTCAACATGGATGTCGAGAAGGATGCCCGCTCATTCTTGGGCGCCCATTCCTTAGCACCTCGAAGGCTCGCATAGACGTGAGAGGTCAAGAAATCCACCTCCATATAAATGGCAAGGAGGAGAAGTTTAACTTTTGCCCAAAGCCGGAGCAATGCTCCATGATTCGCATCAAGTATGGGACAAATGTTAAACACATTCAAGAGGTCGCAGTCACACTTCGAAAGGTGGATCCACTCATTGCATTCATGATGGAATTGATCTATGTGGAGAACCCGTCTTATTGTCCATGTCGACATCCCAAGAAGATGGATAACATCAGGCCTTTCGAAAGGACCAAGTCCAGCAAGCCGCCAAAGAAGGAATGGCGGAAGAAGTAAGACAAGCCGTCCGAGCCCATCCCTCCACACCTGGATGTCAAGAAATGAAGAAGGAGGAATGTCCATCTCATCGGACGGTGGTGAGACCTTGCCAATAGGTTAAATTGGTAGTTATCTTTTCTTTGAATTTTCTTTTCTCTTCATTTGATTTTCCCCACTTAGTTTATTTTCCCCACTGCATATTTGAGTTTTCTAATCAAGTTGAGAATCTTATATTCTCAACTATTATTTTTATTTCTTTATTTTTCACAAAGAGAAAATTGTTGGGTTTTCAAAAAGAGTTTTATTCAAAAAATAATTTTTCTGAGCTGCAAATGTGGCATTTTACTGGCGTTCTAATTTTATAGCCGATGGGGAGCCACCTGCCAAAAGAGGGAACAGGGGGTCCACATTTTAGTGCGGCCGACCCCCCCCCCCCCCATTCGCCCAACATGACGAAAGGGCCAATTTGGCTCTCTCTCCTCCAAAGACTACATTTGATCTTCTTATGACCGTTGGGGAGTGACACTATAAATGGTGGCTGTGAGGAGCACTCCGCATCACACTTCACCTCATTTCACACTCCCCAAAGTCACTCTTTGCTCACATTGTTTTTTCTTGCTCTTCATTGATACACTCTTGTTCAAATCCAACACCAAAAAAATATGCTTTTGTTTGAATTCGCAATTTTCTCTCAAGTTATTTAAGGGAAAATTTGTTAGGGTTTTGCTTTCACTAACATCACCTCTTTTAAGTTTTTGCCTTGTTGTGTTCTTGATTGTTGTGGCCATGAAAGGAATGAAGAGGTTATTTGGGAACAGGAAGGAGGCTGCAAGCTCAAGCCTTGGTGGAGACTCATGTGCAGGTCCCTCTTCCTTTGCTACACCGAGTTCACGGAGGAGGAGTGTATGTGAGGACACTCCCATGGGTGAGAAGAGCAACCCACGACAATTCTCCACAACAACGACCTCATCATACAAAGTGAAGTTGAAGATCAAGCACACAAGCTCCTCCAAGATCATGAACTACAAGTCGTGCAAGGAGAGCGGCCATGCCTAAGACAACCTCTATGGCCATGAGTACGAAAATGAAGAGGACTCAATTAGTGATGCACCAGGATGGACTCAACCTCCATTGTATGAGACTGAATGTCTATCCTGGCATTGATGGCCGAGTACAACGTAGGAGCCACCCCAATCCACTTCAAGCTCTAGCAGCATGCCTCCAACGTCCATGAGAATATGTCGTTGCTCTTCGGCTAGAAGTCATCATGACTATAGCCAAGGAATGACGGATCTCACTAGAGATATGAAAGATCTTGAAGTGAGGACTCTCCAAGAGCATGTACAAGGTATCCAAGATTGGCAACAACACATGGACACTCAGTTCACCAACTTCAACTCCACGCTACAACAAAGATAAGGGTTTCTCGCGGGGTACTTCCGTCATCAAGGGTTAAACCCTTATCATGAAGGTGATTGAAGATCAAGGATTGGGGAGGACCCCCACATGAGGTAAATTGTGTCACACCTCTTGCATATTTATTTTCCTTTCATCCACCATTCAACTTGCATATAAAAAAAAGTAGAGTAAATTTGCTTTCAAATAAAATAAAAGATGTGCGGTAAGAATGGTTTAGAATTGACATAGATGAAATGATGAATAGTTGCTCTATTTTAATTTTCCTAAGTCCCTAGTTTACAGCTTACTACTCTTCAAAATATTGCTTTCATTAGCTAAAATTAACTTTGCCTTGATTTAGAAATTGTGGGTAGCAAAAGCTTAATCCAATTCCAAGTTCTTGGGAAATATGATATAGTGATAGGGCTGATATTCTTAGTTTGAAAGTGAAACTTAGATTTCCGGAGAAATTTTAAAAAGATTTAAGTTACTCTCATTTGATTGGAAATACCTACCAAATCCATATGACATTTTTACATTGATATACCTTATGCATATGCTATTTGTCTTCACATTGAGCTTAGTCAACCTAGTATACACCTATGTGAGAATTTTTTAATTTCTTTTTGAATTCAAGACTTCACTTGCACATTCTATAATTCTACACTAGAAGTAAGCAAAATTCCATCATACCATCATTCCACAATAAAAAGAGAAAACTCCATACCCTTCATGCTTAGTACTCTCTCCGTGTTTATTGCATAAAAAAGGGAGTAGAAGACATGGCCAAGAAAAAGAAAAAAATGCATGCTTACACCAAAAGAATGAGAGAAAAAACGAAGTAGTAGCCATGTTTCATCCCTGCATGATAAGAGAGTCTACATAAATAGGAATCATCTCAACATCAACTTCGATGCCATTACACATGCACATGTTATGTATCAAATAGTTTTGAATTAATTTCTCCTAAGGCTTGCTTTTTTAACTTAACAATATTATGTGTTGCAAATATGCCTACTACATTCGCTACCAAGCTGCACATACATGCCTTATTTAGTGGTAGGATGAGTATAGGCAAAATGCCTCGGTGACGAAATATTTCCACTACACACAAAGCAGTGATTGAGAGAATGAATTTGACACTGCAAGGATTCCGGTTTATCACAACCAAAAAGTCCGTCGCAATAGGTCGTTTCTCGTCGCAATAGGTCATTGTTGCAACAAAAAAGAGTGTGACGATAGTTTTTAGGAATCGTCGTGGCGATAGGTTACTGTGACGCCTTGACATCCATTGCAAATTGTATGGTATTGCAATGATTTTACATCGGTGGCAAATATTATGCTATTGCAACGATTTCACGTATTGCAACGATTTAACGTACTGCGACGAATAGTACAATATTGCAACGATTTCACAATCGTGGCAAATAGTAAGGTATTGCAACGATTTCATATTTGAGGCAAATAGTATGTTATTTCATAGATTTAGCGTATTTTGACGATTTAACGTATTCCAACAAATAACACGGTATTGCAACGATTTCACATTGGTGGTAATAGTATTTGATTGCAACGGTTTTGTTTCGTGGCAACTAGCACGATATTGCAACGATTTCACATTCGTGGAAAATAGTATGTTATTGCAGTGATTTAGCATATTGCAACGATTTAACGTATTGCAAAGAATAGCATGGTATTGCAACGATTTCACATTCATGGTAATAGTATGTGATTGCAACGATTTCTCATTCGTGGCAAATACTAGAATATTGTAATGATTTAGTGTATCGTGACAATTTAACGTATTGCAATGAATAGTAGGGTACTACAATGATTCTACATTAATAGCAATAGTGTGTTACTTCAATGATTTCACAGCCGTGGCGAAGAGTACGATATTGCAACGATTAAGGTATTGCAACGATTTAACTTATTGCAATGAATATAACAGTATTGCAATGATTTCACATTCGTGGAAAATAGTATGGTGCCGTAACGATGTCACAGCCGTGGCAAATAGTATGGTACTGTGACGGTTTAACGTTCGTGAAAAATAGTATGTTATTGCAACGAGTTCACAAACGTGGCGAATAGTACTGCATTGCAACGATTTCAGATCCATGGGCAATAGTATGGTACTACAACGATTTCACATCTTGGGTGAATAGTTTGGTATTGCAATGATTTCTTATCTGTGGCAATAGGTTCATAATGCAACCTTTCCTGATATGTGGAAATAGGTTTCTAATGCAACGTTCCCTGATTTGTGGCAATAGTTTCATAATGCAGCATTTTCTGATTTGCGGCAGTACGGTTGTAATGCAACGTTTAATGATTTGTGGTGATAGAGGTGTAATGCAACATTTTCTCATATGTGGCAATAGTGTTGTTATGCAACGGTTTCTGCGTAGTGGCAATAGCAGTCTAGTGCAATGTTTTTTGAGTCGTGGCCAAATGTTTATACTACAAAGTTTTGTAATTCATGGCAATAGCTTCCTATTGAAACTATTTATCATTCGTGATAAGAAATTCGTAATGCCACGTTTTATAATTAGTGGTAGTAGAATCCTAATACACCAGGTTTGAAAATTAGTGGCAACAGAATCACGAGTTTAACAATAAACATCCATCAATTGATATTGCAACACGCATAACAACACTCAAGTATTACGGTCGCGACATGTTTGGATGTTAAAATTTTGCCTAAGCTGACTGGGACTAATTGTTGGAGCAAGTGGCTTTTGGCGGTTCCTTTGTTGGACCTTTTGTGGAGTAGTGGTCTCCATCCTTTTTCTCATTTCACCAAATGAGACGCGCATGTCCTCCATTTCCATATCTCTCTATTCACAATCAGCTGCTATCTGACCTTGTAAGTTTTGGACTTGAACGTTTAACTCTTCATTCTTCTGGTGTATGCAGTCCGTCTGGGTGGTTAAGCTATCATTTCTCCTTCCAACTCCTGCACTTGGTGATTGAGGCCTACATTTCTATCTTCTAAGTTTCGAACTTGGTCGTTGAGGTGTTCAGCTATCTGGATACCAATACGATCACGTTCAGGACTAGTAGGGTTAGCCATATAACCACGCCACAAACCTGTGATCCTACACAACCGATTGAGGATCTATAACAAAACTGGAAGATGTGGATTCTCTCCTCATTTGGAATTGGGCCTCCCTGCTCAGCTTCCATGTCGTCCACTTGGGCACGTGCCTGACTCTATATACAAAAAAAAGTCACATGTACATTTCAAATATTTATTTAATTGGGGATTTTTTAAGTGTTACTCACATGTACAACTTCTGCGTGCTTGTTTGCCCAGTCACCGTTCTTCAAATGGATTGCCTCCCACAATTGTATGTCATCGGGTTCTTCTCCGGTCTCTAGGCCTTGCTACATAAAATAGAAGTAAAATTCAACATGTATGATGCGAAGCTATTAAAAAGTTAGATGACCTTGAATCGCTCAGACCCAAAATATTCTATTAGGTGCAACCGCTCGTGCGCTAGTACGTCTGCAGGCTTGTTTCTTATACGTTCTTCATCGGTAGAATAACTCTTATAGGTGGCATGCAAAGTCGAGCGCCACCCCTTGTAGAGCTCACAATCAATTTTCAAAAATTTTCATGTGCTCTCCGGTGTGTCCTCATGTCCCAGGAATCTTGTACATTGTATAATAAGTTGCTGTAAACGTACAAGATGGAGATTGCAAGAAAAAATACTTGTGTGGGGGTGTGACAACACTAACCAGAATGTCTCGTACTGTATCTCTCTTGTTACTATGGCCAACCTCTACCCACTTCCTTGTGCCGCTAAGGGATGCATGTTTTTTTGTAAACATAACCACATCATCAATAAAGTGTCGCTGATTAATACCAACCGCAACACCCAACCTAGTGGGGAACTGAATTGGTAGCTTCACATGCTCCGTTCTACTAACTTGGGATGCATAGTCTATTCTGGCAACCTTAAGTCCTTTAGCCACTCTTCTTCCAAACTTCTTTCCTTCTGTTACATTGATTCAAACGGTAAATGATTAAAGCAAATTACAACTTGACCAAGTTTAGTATCATGTACAAATAGTGTGAAAAGAAGAAATGTCTAATGCTCATACCATCTTCAGGTTCGCATGGTATGTAGAGAATATTGCAGCACATGATGTTAAGGAATCCTGAGATTCTTCAACCCCTACTACTACGATGCGTGAACCGACAACAGGTATAGATATTCAAACCAGAAATACTCCTTTTGCCCCAGCGTAACTTTACTTTTGGAGGTTAAAAAATGTCCCAATACAACTCTATCAGTAGCTTCCAACTGCCCATATCACATCACATTACTACCTGCCTCTCTACCGTGCCATTTGTTTTTGCAGAGCGTGTTAGTTTTTTACTCCTCCGGCATTGAATTTGGAGCATTTTAAGAGACTACGTTCTATCCTTTAAATGTATTGAAAATAGGTGTATCATGCTAATTTGCATTGTTTCCTAGGCTCTACTAATTGTTTTAGCATGCCTTGGGATTCTACTTTCTTAGTCTTTATTGTTAACCGTTCATCAACTTGTGTGATAGCGTGATTTTTTGATGCCTCCACACTGTGCTTTCTCATCGCCGGCCACTCCGGCCGGCACCGGTGCCCAAGCCCTGTTGCTGGTCACCTCATTGTCCTCCGTGTCGCGTCTCCCTCGCACATTGCCATGTCCCATCGTTCGCGTGCCATAAGACCATCCGAACAAACATACTCTAAAACATACTCTATACACTATTTCCCTTCAGCTTTTACAGTACATACTGCAAATTACACTGTGAAACAGTGTATCCAGTATGCTTTACAGTACACCACTGCGGATGGTCTGATGACCCTGCTGTCCGCAAATCCCTTGCCATTACTCACTTTGCCACCAATCCTCCTCGAGAGTTGCTCCTGCTGATCTCGGCCAGACTGAACCCTCACTTTCTTAAGCGTCGCAAGCTGGGACTATGCAGTACTACACCCGCAGTAGCCACCACTAACAAGTGGACCCAATGTCTCATGGGCCCACATGTTAGTGGCAGCTACTGCAGGTGCAGTAGTGCAGAGGATTTCAATCCTGCAAGCTACATGTCTTATATGTCTTGCATTCGCCACCTGCTACAGCTGGCGTTCATTACTCGCCCTGCAACTAATAATTCTCTTCGAGACGCGCTCCATTTAATGTCAGTCAGACTGAACCGGCGAACCCTATCTTTGTCTTGTCTAGCGTTGCCAGCTGCATACCCGCCCCCTCATACTTGCCTGCTTCGCTGCTGGACCGAAAATCCTCTGCAGTACTACGAGTGCTATAGCGAAACTGACATGTGTACCTGATTGCTCATTTTAGGGTATGATTAGCAACAAAAAGTCAACAATGTACTCCCCCCCCCCCCCCCCCGATCAAAATAGTTATCGTTTGGACAGTCCTAACTAGTTCATTTCTAATTTATTTGTTGGTCTGATACGACAATTAATATAAACTAGGAGGGAGTAATACAAAACAAAATGCTGCTGGGACACAATCCTCCCACGCTCGTATTTGGCGCACTCGTGGAACTAATGTTTTCTAAAAAAATTTAATTTTGATAGTAAACACATTTATAGTTATACCAAGTGCTTGTTGGCCACCACGAATGCTTGTAGACGACATCACGGTTTGATGTCTTGTTCCTAATGTAAAGAGCATTGTAAGTGGTCATTCCAAATAACAGTGATAACATCAGATTACATGACCGGCGTTGATTTCAATGTGTCAATTTAAAAAACTACATTACTACCCAAATTCCAATGTGTCATCCTACGATACATGCTACCTAGTGGGACATTCCAAAAAAATATGAACAAAAATATGAATAGCCAAATGTATATGTGCTAATGCAAACAATATGCAAATACAGAACGCCCAAGTCCATGAAAGGACGATGGCAAACAATCAGCATTCTATAATATTAATCACAATAAAATGATAACATGTAGTTTATACTACTACTAAAAATATATTTTCACATGCGCCGATTACAAATGAAAAAATTGAGTGAAAGAACACGAAAGAGGAGAAACGCAGCCTCAACCACGATCTCGATGGAGTTTCAACCAAGAGTCATCGATTGTCGCAACACAACGAATTCTTGGCTAGTCTTTGAACAACAGTTATCATGCCCATTTCTCAGAAACGAGTTGTTTTTTGATACTAAATAGAGCGCATTATTCATGAACAGAAAAGACATTTTCATTAACATAAAAACAACACATATATTACAATCAAGAACTACGAAAGCACATAGAAAACAAGAAAAAAGAAAAACTACAGATAATACTCTACTCGGAGTCGAAGGAGATCTCCTCCACCTCCTTCTCCACCGCTGCCGCCGCCTCCTCTACCACCGTCGCCTCCTCCGTTGCCGCCGCTGCTGCCGCCTCCTGCAGCATTTGAGTCCGAAGCTTCCGGGCGACGGTCTGCAGAAGATGTTGGCGGCCCACCACCCCAGCCACCTCCCCGATCGTCTCGTAGAGGACGTCGAGAAGACCGGCCACAAACCCTAACCCGAAGAATTGGTGTCTGGTGGTGTCCATGCTGGTGTAGACGGGAAGTTCCCGAAACCAGACGGTCACACAAACGAGATGTATTGGAAAATACATCTCGTGCCAATTTGTCAAGATTTTTTGCACGCTCGGCGGTGGCGGAAAGGTGATTGGTGGCCTTCTTCAGGTGCCGAACGAGTTCATCGAAGCAGTGTTCGAGGAGGCAGACAATCTCTTGAACCCAAACGGGATGAGGAGGTGCGGGCGCCACGGGCGGAGAAGGGGAGGAAGGTGGTGCGGGCGCCGCCTCCAGTTCCACCGGCATTGGTTGCGACGTAAACAGAGAAGGAGGTTCGGAGAATGTCGACGGCCTAGAGTGCTTCAGTGCGGGGCTACCCTTTTGTGCGGCAACAGAGGTGCGGAGAAATAGAAAGAGGTGGTCGGCGATGGTGTAACTGAGAAGCAAGAGGAGAAGTTTGGAGGCTACGATCGATGGAGGGGTGTGGCGGAGACGCAAGAGGACGGCGTGCCATAGCAGGTCGTCGTCTAAGCGCGTAAGTGGAGATGATCGAACGCTTTGAAAACTGTGCTTTCAAACAGGTGGGTGGGTTGGAGTTAATCCAAACCACAGTTTGCCTCCTCTAGGTTATCGTAATGGCTTGACGCATCCCATCTCGGCATCACAGCCAGTTTTTTAATTTGACACACAAAGGGTCCATGGTATGCAATGGCCCACGTGGCATACTTTGTAGGTCCGTCCCGTAGTGTCTAAGTTTTCAGTACGAGTTTTTATGTTTGACATGCAAAGGGCCCACCGGCCCAGGGTATACAATGTTCCAGTTTTTTTCAGTTTGTCACGCAAAAGACCTCGATTATGTTTTCTCTCTTTGTTGAAAGATCATCACATATTGTTGAAAGATCATCACAAAACACGAGAAAAAAGTACAAGACAAAAGAAAAGAAAAACATCAAAAGAAAACCTAAATCCTCCTCCTCCTTATGAATTGTCTGAAAAATAATCAAATCCTTCCTTATGAATTGTCATTCCTGAGGAACACGATGAACACACTACAAATTCATATAACACATATAAATATCACAAACCCTCGTTCATGTTTCTCAGTTTGACACGCAAAATACATCGATCATGCATGTTTGATGACGTTAGGTGTTTTCTAATTTTGTTGAAAGATCATCATATTTGAGGCTCGTTGATCATGTTTGGGGTGTAGCAAGCACGGACAAGTAACATGCACTTGAAAACCTCACGATCATATTTTATGACAACATTATTATGTGGTTTACCTGCTTTTTGTTGAAAGATCGTCATATATATATATATATATATATCTGTGTGTGTGTGTGTGTCTGTATATATATCTAGTTTGTGGCTCGTTGATCATATGTTTGGGGTGTAGCATCCATGGACAACTATAACATCCATGTGAGAGACATCGATGATCATGAACATGTATGATGACGTCGCATGTTTTTTCTCTTTTTGTTCAAAGATTGTCATATATATATATATATATATATATATATATATATATATATATATATATATATATATAAGGTGTATGCTAATTACGTGAGTGTTTGGCCGGGTCATGTAGTTAGTCCACGATGCTTCCTAAACCAATGTTGAGGCCGTGTATGTGCGTAAATTTTAGTGACAAGTGACAAACTACTCAGTCATCAATTGCGTTTGGTTTGACGTCGATGTTGGAATGGATATAGGATCATCCATTTTATTATGTATTGGATCATCCTATTTTTTTTTTGATTAGATGAACTGGACGGTCAAATTTTTTGTTTGGTAGGTTGGATGAAACTTGGTTGGATTATTGAATCATCTAAGTTGATAATTTCATAATGTTATTTATTTATATACTAATTATCATATTACTAGCAAATATTAATGTTACTATCATAATAGTAATTATTAATCAACAATAAACAAGTTAATTATCACTAATTACATTACTAAGAAGCAAAATTAGATAAGGTGGATGGACTCACATCCAACCAAATATCCTAGACCATGTCATACAACATTTGCCGAGGAATGTATTATATTCCTCGAAACTAGATCACCCTGTCCGTCTGACCGTGAAACAAATATCACATGACTGGACCATACAATTAATCCAAGTCAATCCAATCCAAGACGAGCAACCAAACAAAGATCTTTTTGGCCGCATCGTGCTGGTGCGCATGATGATGGATCGTGCATGCCAAGCGCCGAGTTATTCGGATCGCTGAGCAAATTTTAGATGTGGAGTCTGTGTGCCCGTGACCGCTGCAAGATTGGGTGCATTGGCGTATGCGGCACTCATCAGGGCAGGGCGACCCAGTCGCGGGACTCGTGCAGTGCGCCCTTGGTTGTATGGCTGTAAGATTCAGAGCATGAACGTACATGGCAACAACCTAGGCAGGGTCGCACAGAGACGGTTGTGCCGCCCTGCCGCTGAGAATTCGATTCCCGTAGAAAGGGGTTAAGAGATAAGACCATCCGCAGCGGTATCCTCTAAAACTTACTCTATGTCTCTATCCCTCTATACTTCCAGTATATCCTCTATAACTCCAGCATTTCACTCGGACACCTCTATACTTCCAGTAATCTGCTCTATATTTACACTACAGTAAGCTTTACCGTGAACAACTTTGGATCGTCTTAAAGGCTGGCTCGGCTCTGGGCCTAGGCGGGAGGGGCTACCGCCCAGGGCCAGGCCGGGGGGGGGGGGGCAAAATGACATCTGTTAAAGAGAAAAGTAATAAATTAATTCATATTTGCATCATCCGTGTGTGATGTACAGTTACACAGTCTAGCTTTTTATTTTCGTAATTTTTTGAAATATAATACTACGTCCTAATGTGTTTAATATTTATTAGATATAATATTACTAATGTGTTAATTTTCCATATGTGATGTTTTTCAATAAAAGGAGGATTTTTTCATTAATGCATGTACTGTAGGACGACACATTGTTCATGAACATAAAAGACATTTTTCATTAACATAAAAACAACACATATATTACAAATAAGAAAAAGAACACATAAAAACAAAAGAAAAAACTACTACTAATCCTACTCTACTCGGAGGAGGACTTGTCCACCTCCTCCGCCGCCGCCTCCGCATCCGCCAGCGGTGCCTCCGCCTCCACCGCAACCGCTGGCGGCGCCTCCGCCTCCGCCAAAACCATCGGCGGCGCATCCTCCAACACCAGATCGAACTTCTGGCTGATGGCGTTCACTAGTTGCTCTCAAAACTCCACCCCCAGCCTACTCACTGATCATCTCATAGAGGCAGTCGAGACGAGCGGTCACAAAGCCTAACCCAAAGATGTAGTAGCCGGCGTAGTCCATGCGGGTGTGGTGGGGAAGGATCCCAAGTTCTAGAGATGTATGGTCAAATACATCTTTCGCCATTTTGTCGAGCGCTTTTTCTTGCACGTCAGCGGTGAACGGGTTGCCGGTGACCTCCTTAAGCTTGCCGTCGAGTTTTTCGATACGTTTCTCGATTAGGCGGATAGTCTCATCATAGTCGGATAGAAGAGGTGCGGGCACCGCGACCAGAGTCAGGGGTGGAGGAGGTGCGAGTGCCGCCTCCAGCTCCACCGGCATTGCGACGACGGAAAGGGAGAAGGAGGTTCGGTGGACGTCGATGGCCTAGAGCGCTTTGGTGCGGGGCTACCCATTTGTGCGGCGACAGAGGTGCGAACAAAGAGAGAGAGGTGGTCGACGGTGGTGTGACATAGAAACGTGTCATCTTCCATCAAAAACGTAGTCCAAAAGTAAAGCAAATATTCTCATTAGTCTAAAACAATTTTAAAACATTGCAAGATAAAAGAAGAACCTCTACGATTTTGCACCGGACCTTGCCAAAGCTAACCGGGCCTTGCGCCAGACCTAGCCAAAGCTAACCGGACGTTGCTCCGGACCTAGCATAAGCTTGTCGGACCTCACGTCGAACCTTGTCGGAGCTACCCAAAACAAGTCAGACTTATTGTCGGACCTTACGGGAGCTACCCAAAGCATGCCGAACCTATTGTCAAAGCTTCCCGAAGCTACCCAAAATACGTCCAACCTATTATCGGACCATGCCAGAGATGGGACCAAGAGTCGAACCTCAATAAAATTTGTGTTTGGACAATATTCAAAACTTTATCAAAGTAGCCAATGTATTCATCACACATAGGTCCCACAATCTCCCCCTTGATGAATGCATTGGCAACAACACGTAGAATCCGAACATTGGCTTATTGAAATTAAAAGTTTTAACAGCAATTTTCTCCCCCTTTGAAAATCAAATGAAAAAGAAACTTCAAAAATATCCCCCCTATACATATTTCTATACATATTTATCCCCCTTTGACAATGTATTCAGCAAGAGAAATTTCAATTGTTATGAACACATTGTAACATATACATGTAAAACAAAGCTCATCCAAGTCATACTATCAAGTATCTTACACTATCACATCAATGAGATACATAAAGTAGTGTAAGCCATGCAAGAGATCAAGTGAATTTTCAATTTAGGGAAGTCATGATCTCACAAACTTAAATATTTGAAAACCAAAAAGCATGACACTTGTTGCTGCATTTTTATTATTTTTAAAGCACAAATTCAGACCATATGACATTTGCAAGAGATTATATGCCACATCTGTCTTATTCTAACCAACCAAGCCAAGCCTATGTCATTTGACAATCAGAAGCTTAAAGACATGGTTTTAGTCATACACAACTTATTCCAAATTCATATCTAAGTGAAACGATAAGCTATCTCAAAAGAAGAAGTGTGTTGCATGCATGTTCTCATGATCTTTTCTCAATTTTTCATTTGAACATAAAAGCTCAACATGTAAATAGTTGATTGATTAATTTTTCATTATTAAAAGCACTTGTGAGGATGCAAAAAGTTCAAAATAGCAAGAAAGTTTAATAAAGACCATATATAGTGTTAGTAATTATTCCAATTACTAGTCATGGCCAAAATTACAAAATGTATAACATGAGTAATTTAGTAAGAACTTCCAGCATGTAAAAGGAATCACAAAGTTATATATGTATGAGATACTATGCTCATATTATTTTAAATTCAGATTACCACATATTCTTCCCAAGTTTCAAAACTCCCCCTCAATTTAAGCCATGAGGATGCATAACACCTATTTCACTATAAATGATACAAAAACAAGTGAAATCAAAAGGTTTTGTAAAAATGTCAACCAATTGTTGTTTGGTATCTACATGGCGAATCACAATGTTACCTTTTTCAACATTATCACAGAGAAAGTGATACCTAATGTCAACGTGCTTTGTTTTAGAATGTTGCACGGCATTTTTAGCAATGCAAATAGCACTAGTGTTATCACAAAACAGTGGAACACAATTTGGATCAACACCATAGTCCTTAAGTGTTTTGACAATCCGAAGAATTTCTGAGAAAGCGCTAGCAGCAGCTACATAATCAAATTCGGCTGTGGATTGTGCAACAGAAATTTTTTTCTAGAGGACCAAGCAACAAGTGAATTACCAAGAAAATGACAAGTACCCGAAGCACTTTTCCTATCAATCCAATAACCCCAAAAATCAGCATTCGTTTGATGCACAAAAGTACCCTCCTTGGTTTGCTTGATTTGCTTGATTTGCAGCCCCAAAAAGCATGTGAGTTCTCCCACCATACTCATCTCAAATTCTAAACTCATCATAGCTGAAAACTTGGACACAAGATCATGAGAAGCACAACCAAAGATAATATCATCCACATACACTTGAACGAATATTGATTCAATGCCATGCTTAAGCACAAAAAGAGTTTTATCAACCTTGCCCATGGTAAACCCATTTTCAAGTAAGAATTTGTTAACCTACCATACCATGCTCTAGGGACTTGTTTGAGACCATACAAGGCTTTGGACAGTTTGTAAACATGATTAGGAAAATCTGGATTTTCAAAACCTGGTGGTTGCTTGACATAAACTTCCTCATATTTGTAGCCATTAAGAAAAGCACTTTGAACATATATTTGATATAACTTGAATCCTTTAGATGTAGTAAAATCTAACAAAATTCTTATGGCTTCTAATCTAGCAACAGGAGCAAAACTTTCATCAAAATCTAGACTTTCAACTTTTGTGAAATCTTGAGCAACCAACTTAGCCTTATTCCTAACCACAACCCCATCCTCACTTTGTTTATTTTTAAACACCCATTTAGTTCCAATTAAAGTGTGACCTTGAGGTGGAGGCATAAGTTTTCAAACATTATTCCTGCAATAGGAAGTCCATGTTTGCTTCTTCCTGCTCCCGAGCCCTGCTCGGCTCCATAGCGCCGTCGACCCGCCCTCCTGCGTCCCAGCTGCCCCGACAGACGGCTCCCCTCCCACGCACTGCTTTTCCTACAGCGCCGCGTGCCTGCCCCTGCTCGCCACAGTGAGCGCCACACCCATCTTTGCCGCACGCCGGCCGCTGTCTGGGCCTTGGTCGCGTTTTACCACGCGCCATGGCCGCCATGGTCGAGCTCCTTGCCGCCCTATTCTTCCTCCCTTCCAACTCGCGTCTAGCTCGCCGGCCTCAGCTCACTCCGCCCTGCCATGTATGTTCCAACCTTTCGGTCGTGCGCGCCTCGCTTGCGTCGCGCCATGCGCACCTTGGCCTTGCTTTCCGTCGGTGTCGCTCCAACCGCGCCTCCCCATGCTCCATGCCTCCCATAGCCGTGCACCCTAGCCTTCGTCTGGCTGCTCTGGCATCCGGCTCCTCCCTCTCTCCCAGCCACGGCGACATCCTGTCGTGTTGCTCAGCCATGGTAGCGCGCAGCATGCCGCCACGCGCCTTGCTCCATTGCTGCTCGCAGCGTCCTGCTCCTTGCACCAGTCGCGTGCCGCCCGTGCGCTGTGGCCGTGCTCGTCTGCTCCCGCTCAAGCTTCACCCACGACCACACCGTGGCGTTGCTGCTCGTCCGTGCCACCTGTAGCGCTGCGTCCGTGCCATGGTGACCGCCATCCGTCGATCGTTCACGCTGTTCCTGGCGCGCCTCCGTCGCGCACGACCTCTGCTGCAGGGTATTTGGGAAATTTTCTCCACCTCTGCACAACCAGTAAGATTATGCACGCGTTCGAAGTTATGCCAACTCTGCTCCCCATCGAAATCATCGCCTACCGCACGTCATTACGGTGTTCTGCTCTGTAGCTATATCCTGGCAGCGAGGCAAGTGATGTCTGGGATGAAGAAGATGCATGAACATGTTAATGACACTACAGCTAAGACAACTGGGCCAAGGTTAGTCCTGATTTGTGCAGGATTAGGTCATGACAAGGCTGCAACCCTGATGCTTGATGAAATGCTTAAAAGGAAAGGGTCGGCTGTGATGACGTCCAAGGCTAATCTATGAATGTAGGGAAGTTGTGGTGTCGCCAACTACAAGGATATATGCCAAGGTGCTCTTGGAATGTTGATAAAGTAACCGGATCAAGAACACAACCAAGATGTTCGCTAAAATGATTACAAGGTCGGTCACTACCATCGTCCTTCGCCCTCTGGTCCATGTTCTGCATTGATATCATTTCTATAGAAATCCCCATGTTGACCTTCTTTGTCTTTTGTATCATGTTGGTTTGTTCGTGCGAGCTCGTGATACTCCACCATGAGCCGCGTCGATGTCATTGAGCACATGACGTCGTAGTGACGTTCCGAGCTGTCATCGTGCCCTTGCATCGAGATGAAGGATACCTGTGATGTGTGTAGTGCTGGAATGCTACCATGACACCTTAAACGATGGCCGTTTATCCAAGTTTGGTCTTAGTCGATACCAGGTTGATCAAGCCCTGGATGTAGCCAAGGTTGTCGATGAAATGCCTCTAGGTCAAACCACGGATGTTCATGATCACCGATGACCTGTGGTTGAGTAATGCGAGAACGTTGCTACCGAAAAGGAAAACTGGCCCAAGGGGAACCTTGGATATGAGTTTCTTGATCGTGTCAACGAGGTTTCCTAACCGTCCGCATAATTGCTTAACTAGGTGTGCCGTTCCATCGACGACAGGTTCGTCGAGTCGCTTGCCGATGATCGAGTCGACATCACTAACCTTGAGACTGATAAGGTGGTGTTCGGGATTCCGCTCACTACCATGGATGAGTTTGGGTTGATGTGAACGTTGATGAGATGATCTTCCCGAGATGGCAAAGCACGTCGTTGTGACATAGTAATGTCTTCTGTTCGAGTTCCGGGAGTTCACCAAGCTCATCTGGTCAATCTTGCAAAGGACACTACAATAGTGTCACATAAGAACTTGGACGATGCTTGCGAAGATAGTCGTAGCGACTGATTTACCTAATGGTCATTTGAACGTTGTCTTGGTACTCTTGTTAGGTTAGCAGTGCCTATGATGACTCGTTGAGTCCAAGCAATGCCGATCTCACTTCTTTTCCAAGTGTTGCTAGGGTTTCACGTTGATTCATCTTAATTAATAACCCTGCGACCACACTTGTCACTTAATTAGGTTTACTCCTTAATGAGTTTGTGTAACTTCACTGGTCGACTTCTGAGTCACAGCCTCTTGCTGCACAGTTCACTCATGCCTTAAGCTTTCAATGGTCCACCTTGATCGCTTAGTCCTCCTTACATCACTCAGTCCGGTACTTCTTCATCCTTCAACCTTATACCTCCTAAGTGGCATAGCTTCAAGTGTTGTCTACTAAGTTGTAATGTAGCCTTACATTGTACCTTTCCGTTCAGACCGACACTACTATGTCCATCTTGACTCATCCTCTAAGTACCCACACAACAGAGGCATACCTGTCCTTCCTATTCAAACTCCTTGCTCTTTATGTTTACACCACCTCTTAGAGTCTATTGTTAAGTTACCTTAATTACTTATATGGATTTCATGTTGATAGGAACGTGATAATGAGTGATCGACGAGGAGCTTCGCTTGGAGGAGAAGGCCAGGGTGCCCATCGTGAATGTACTTGGCAGAGTCCCAAAAGAAGACCACTAACCATTGACATTTAATAGAGTAGCAAATTAAGGCAAGCCCCGGTTTGCATTAAAGTCACTTACAGTGTCTTTGCAGTTTTTTATTCATGTTACGTCTTCAGATGTTTGTGCATTACATTTAAGGTGTTTGACATCCACTTGCATAACCAAATAACCCAAGGAGTGCTTAGAATAGCTCACACACTCGTGTAGTAACTGCCATGCTTATATCATAGGGATCCGATAGAAGACGAGTAGTTGGAATCTACTTGCGAGATAGGATGTTATCACACGGGATGAATTGGATCGAGAAATGTTTGATAAATATGAAATAGAGACCGGTCAGAGATGAGTAGGAAGCAACAAGAGGTGATCTTTGTTGCATAGCTCAGGCTATGTTGATTAAGGCCCGTGCCGTGTGCGGCCCTACTGGACAAGCATGAATTGTACCGGTGACATACTGGAGAAATGGGCTCTAGTAAACTGACGTAGCTTGATACTGGTTTGTCGTGGCATTCCGTTCTGTTTTATAGGTGTGGGTTGAGGGTAGGGAGTTGTAAACCAGCTGGTGGGCACGTCAGAGTACGCCCCACACAGTGACCTCGTGCTCGTGACGGATCGACCAGTTCGACATTCGAGTGTTGGGTGAAAGGTGGCCATATACGACTAGTACTGAAGTGCTATGTAGGTACTGCTGTAAGTACTCACTGGCATTTCCGAAAGTGCGTATGTGTCGTGTTGACCAGGTGTGTCCTGATTGCAATCATCGTCCCTCGCGTTAATAGAGTACCACTTGTTCGCTGTGTTGTGACGTAGTAAATACTGAAGAAGTCAGGAGAATACGTATATATAAATTATAAATGTTTTGCAACCTTGTATGGCTTAGAGATAGCACAATTAAAAGTTTACAATTTCCCCGTACTTTACCTGTAATATCATTATGTGCTTTTGGCATGTCATATCATCAGCAAAGTGTTTGTTGTTTGATTGTGGAGTCTATGATGTGTCATGCCTGAAGAATGTCATGTGCTACTTAAAACATGACTATAAGTATCCACTTGTAGGCAAGTCCTTTATGCTATTCCATACCCATGCTTAGTATTCACCCCTGCATATGTCTAGTGAGACGGGTTAGTCTTGCTGAGCCTTATGCTCACGTTTGCGCTTTAACAATTTTTGCAGGTATTAGTTTGTTTCTGTTGTTCAGGTTGTACATGAGACCTCGAGGTGTCGAGATGAATCTCATGTGAGCCACGCCGCTGCTGAATGTTCTTCATGTGGCTAGTGAGAAGCGTCCTAGGGCATCGACGTCTTCTCTCCTGCTTGGTTAAATGAGAGTATGAGTATGTATTTTCCGCTGCGTGTGTACCTCTGTTGTACACTGTTTTGTAAACTCCAATTATATTATAAAAATGAAAACTTGGTATGTTTTGGTAATTCTCTTCGTGTGTGCTGTTAGGTGCCGCATCGCACGGCACCACCTAATGAGATCCTTGGACGTTGGTACCCCGGTCCCCACAGACGTCTAGCAGGAATAGCACACAAAAGCTGAGATAAAACACCATGTTTATAAGCCAAAGTTTGATAATTCTTGTACCAAACTACATACCTACGAGGTTTTACATACGTAGCTCGAAAAACGGTAGGTTTGGGAACAAACATTGCATGTTTTTGACTCATTACAATAGGTTGCATGTTTCTAACATTTGGTTCAGCATGTGCAGCAAATTTTGCATGAGAGTTATGAGCTCTAGCTTGCATTCTTTCATTTTTATGTTGTTTAGCTAGTCTATAACAAAAATCTATGACATACCACAGTAGGTACAATGAAATTTAACTTTGTGTTCATGTCTAGATGAGCAAGCAAGATGTTTATTTAAAATCGAATGGGACAACACTCCTGCAGATTTGAAAACCACTTCATTTTTTTAGGAGCTGTTTGAATCAATCCACTTCCTAATGACTTCACAATTTTAGCTGGAAGTGCCTTAGCATGAGCATGAGAATCAAACCTAAACAAATTCTATCATTGCAAGAGTTGGACGAATTCAGCAGCAAGTTTAGATTTTTATTCCCATTACAAAACTGTTCTAGTGTCCTATTCATGCCATCAAGTTTCTTAGATAGGTCTAGGAAGTTTTCACATGATGTTTTTCCTTTTAGTTTGCTATTAGAACAATATTTATCTTCATGAGAACGTAAAGCATAGTTTAATATAGAAATCTCATTATAGAATCATGTAGTTTCTTATCAAGATCATCACAAGTAGAACAATGCAAATCAATTGTAGAACAGAAAGCATCTTTCAAGTTTTTATTATTAAGTGCAGCAAGCTTTTTGTTCTTTTCAATTTCAAGTTCAAGCTTATCAAGTGTTGAGGTGTGAGCACTTCTTAATGAGGACAACTGTTCATATATAAGCTCACATGAGGAACAAGAAACATCACTAGGAATCAAAGATTTTAAACTATTAATTTCAGATTCTAGTGATTGAATTCTAACAGCATTGTCCCTAAGTTTTTTGTCCTTTTTCTTAACTATAACAGTGGCACTAGAAATAGCATCGCACATTTCTTCGCAAGTGGGACATACCTCTTCATCATCGTTGTTGCATTCTTCCTCCTCCATACTTGATATTGAGTTGCCCGCCATGAAGCCCATGTTTGCCAAATTATCTTTGTATTCACCACTTCCGACGTCCACGTCACTCTAGCAAAGTTCTCGAAGTGCGGAGATAAAACTGTTTACCAATTGGCAACCTGTAAAACCCTTGTTTTTCTCGTTGTTGTTTGCAGAAGAAGACATTAACTTTGTTTGCTTCTCATCACGGGAAGTAGGACCTGAAAGATTAGAGCAATCTGTACAAAAATGTCCTGTCTTACCACATTTGAAGCCTCGTTAAGATCTGGCACTTCCTCTTCTTCTAGTTCTCAAATTTTGCAATTCTTTTGAGAACCGAGTAGAGAGAAGTGTTAGCTCCTCCTCTAGAAACTCTTCAATCTGTTCAATGGTTGGACAGGACAACAAAGCAAGTGTACCACATGACCACTTATTGCTGAATTCTTCCAAGTCTTGCAATGATAAAACAGGTTTAGGTTTTGATTCTAATGCTCATGTTAAGGCACATCCACCTAAAATTGTGATGTTATTAGGAACTGATTTGATTAAAATCGTTCCTAATCAAAAAGAAGTGGTTTTCAAATCTACAGGATTGTTATATTATTCGTTTGCTAATAAACATGTTGCTTGCTCATCTAGACATGAACACAAAGTTAATTTCATTGTACCTACAGTGGTAGAGATGGTCATGTCATACATTTTTGTTATGGACTAGCTAACCAACACAAAAAGGAAAAAATGTTAGCTAGACCTCGTAACTCTCATGCAACATTTGCTGCACATGCTAAACCAGATATCAGGAATATGCAACCTTCTCTTATGAGTCAAAAACATGCAAAGTTTTCTCCCAAACCTACTGTTTTTTGTGCTACACATGTAACACCTCGTAAGTCAGTAGATGGGTAGAAAAATCCTCAAAATTTGGCTCATAAACCTGCTGTTTTGTCTCAGCTTTCGCGCGTTTTTCGTGCTGCATGTCGTGTGACTCAGTACTGGATTCCTAAATGCCTTTTGACTAACCCCAGTATTGAGTCATCGACGTATTGTGCTTCTATGTAGTTTACATGCTTTAGGAAGGAGAACACTTGGATTGTGGATTCAGGTTGCTCACACCACATGTCCGATAACAAATAATGGTTCTCCTCAATTTCTTTTGTGTCACGTGTAGAGAATGTTACTTTTGCCGATAATTCTTCAACTCCTATAATTGATAAGGGTTCGGTTATGGTAAATGATCACTTCACTTTGAAAGATGTGGCACTTGTCAAAAAATTTTAAATACAATATGTTTTCTATTTCACAATTGCTAGATGAAAATTTAGAAATTATTTTCAATAAAAATTTCGGCAAAGTTGTAGATTCAAATAGTGAGCTTATTTTTAACATGTCTAGGTTTGGAAGAGGTTTTAAAGCTGATTTTGATATGTCATCCTGTAATCCTAGGTGTCTAGGTTCTAATGATTCAAAGGACTTATATTTTTGGCATCGTAGACTTGGTCGCGTAGGCTTTGATCATCTAACGCGTGTTAGTGCTCTTGATCGCATACGTGGGTTGCCTAAGCTTAAAGGGGACAAACAAATTTTTTGCTCTTCTTGTAGACATGCTAAGATGGTTGCAGGTTCACATGATCCTCTCAGAATGACCATGACAACTGAACCGAGTCAACTTATGCACCTTCACATCGTAGGACCTTCACGTGTCCAATCCTTCAGAGGTAAATGGTATGTTCTTGTGATTGTTGATGATTTTTCTAGATACTCTTGGGTTTCCTTTATGGCATCTAAGAATGAAGCTTTTAGTCACTTTAGAACTTTATTTCTTAGATTATCCATTGATCACCCAGGATCTTTAAAAGCAATTAGAAGTGATAATGTAACCGAATTTAAAAATCAGTCGTTTGTTCACTTTTGTGCTGAAAATGGAATAGATCATCAATTTTCTTCACCTTATGTACCTCAAAAAGACGGTGTTGTATAGAGAAAGAACGGAATCTTAGTGAGATGGCTAGGACTATGCTTGATGATCATCAGACTCCTAGAAAATTTTGGGCAGATGCAATTGCAACCGCTTGTTATGTCCCAAATCGTGTTTTCTTGTGTGCTAAGCTAGGTAAAACACCATTTGAACTTTGTTTTGGACATAGGCATAGTGTCACACACTTTCGGGTCTTTGGTTGTAAATGCTTTGTTAAGAAACATGGTAATCTTGATAAATTTGAAGCTAGATCTGTTGATGGCACGTTTCTCGATTATCCATCTCATACTAGGGGCTACCGTGTGCTTTTACTCGACACTAACAAAATTGTGAAGACTTGTGAGGTTTCTTTTGATGAAGCTAGCATAAGTACTAGCTATAATATTGCAGGTCCAGATCCGTATTCGCGGGGGGAGAGTATGTTCATCAAAAAAGACGAAGAAGCGGTGCTGCTGTCTGAAAATTCAGATGCATATGTCGTTGATCATGCTGCTGATTTTGCACCACAACCAGCACCAACAACTACTGCAGCTGGTACAGATCGTCCTCAAGCCACAAGTTCTTCAATCTGTGATGAACATGAAGAACAAGGAGCTTGTGATGTGTCTACTCCCCTCCACATCCTCAAAAGTCATCCTCCACGACAAATCATTGGGAGCTTGCACGAACGAGTCACACGGTCTAGGTTTCGCGATCCAAACTCTCACGCTCATTCTGCTTTTGTTGCTTCTTTTGAACTCAAAGATATATCACACGCACTGATGAATGAATATTAGATTCTTGCCATGCAAGAAAAAATAGAAAATTTTGAAAGATATAATGTATGGAAACTTGTACCTCCACCTCATGGTCACACTTTAATTGGAACTAAATGGGTGTTTAAAAATAAACAAAGTGAGGATGGGGTTGTGGTTAGGAATAAGGCCAGGTTGGCTGCTCAAGGTTTCACACAGATTGAAGGTCTAGATTTTGATAAAACTTTTGCTCCTGTTGCTAGATTAGAAGCCATATGAATTTTGTTAGATTTTGATGCATCTAAAGGTTTTAAGTTATATCAAATGGATGTTAAAAATGCTTTTCATAATGGCTACATAGATGAGGAGGTTTATGTTAAGCAACCACCAGGTTAAGAAATTCAAGATTGTCCTAATCACGTTTAAGAACTATCTAAAGCCTTGTACAGTCTCAAACAAGCCGCTAGAGCATGGTATGATAGGTTAAAAACTATCTTACATGAAAATGGGTTTACCATGGGCAAGGTTGATAAAACTCTTTCTGTGTTTAAGCATGGCAATGACTCATTATTCATTCAAGTGTATGCGGATGATATTATCTTTGGTTGTTCTTCTCATGATATTGTGTCTAAGTTTCCAGCTATGATGAGTTCAAAATTTGTTCTGAGTATGATGGGAGAACTCACGTACTTTTTGGGGCTGCAAATCAAGCAAACCAAGGAAGGTATCTTTGTGCATCAAACAAAGTATACAAGAGACCTTCTTAAGCGCTTCAACATGGACAAAAGCAAGCCTCCTCGGTCACCAATTGGTACAACAACGACACTTGAACTTGATGAAGATGGTGAACCCGTGGATCAATAAGAATATAGAAGCACTATCGGATCACTATTGTATCTCACGGCATCAACATCGGGCATGCAATTAAGTGTATGTCTTTGTGCATGACTTCAAGCATCCCCACGTGCTTCACATTGTCAAGCCATCAAAAGAGTTCTCAGGTACTTATTTGGAACTCAAGAATTTAGCATCTTTCTTCTTTCTTCCTGAACCGTTACTTTGAATCCTTTTTCAGATTCTAATTTTTGGGGCTGTAGGATTGATAGGAGAAGTACTTCGGGTGCTTGTCATTTTCATGGTAATTATCTTGTTGCTTGGTCTTCTAGAAAACAAAACTCAGTTGCACAATCCACAACTGAATCTAAATATGTCGCTGCTGCTAGCGCTTGCTCACAAATTCTTTAGATTGTTCAAACACTTGTGGACTATGGGGTTGATCTAGATAGTGTTCCACTGTTTTTTGATAACACTAGTGCCAATTGCATTGCTAAAAATCCGTAACATTCGAGAACAAAGCAAATTGACATTAGGTATCACTTTCTCTGTGATAATGTTGAAAAAGGAAACATTGTGCTTCACCAGGTAGATACCGAACAACAATTGGATGATATTTTGACAACACATTTGGATATCACTCATTATTGTTTCATTCATTGTGAAATAGGGTGCAGGATTGAAGAGAACGTGTAAAGCTACCAGAGGGGTGGTGAATGGTAGATTAAATTTTTTTAGCAGAAGCAATGAAAACCCCTCGGCCAAAAATTGATCTGTTAATAAAATCGGGTGTGCAACTAATCTAAATGTGATCAATTGTGAAAAAACCAATATACATTATGGAGAATCAAGTCACGAGGACACGACAACAAGAATCGCGAAAAAAAATGTCAAGGAAAACTCATGTTACGATCAAAAGATTGAACGAATGTCAATCTGTTTTACGTGAGAAAAAACAGATCTGCAACCCTCCAATGAAACTCATGAATATCCAAAACCACAAATACAATGACCGTTAAATTTTTACAGACGATAGATAATAAAGTTGTGAAGACATCCCAAAATGAATCACGTCAATTGGATCTGTAAAACTCGAGTTATGATAAAACCACCGAAGCAAGATAGTGTTGTGCAGAAACTGGACGAAAAAAACTTGACGAAAACAAGTCGGACGAACAAGGCACAAAAGCTCTTTTAGACTACGAATTTTTTATCAAAACACAAAAGGAACAGCCCTAATGTCATCTGCTACGAGATCTGGCCTCCCTTACTTATAAAACCAGCCCTTTGGCCAACCCAATCCTAGCTAGGACTCTAATTCTACTCAGTTCACAAATCGAAACTTTCCATAACTGCTCAAGACTCTTCGATACGCAGTTAGAAGCAATCTTAAGACTTCCAAACACCTTAGGAATGTATCGCACATTCCTAAGAAAACTCATATTCGTGACCCACAAAAAATCATATCATAACCAACTCAAATCTTTCCATATTTGAGTCAAACATGACTCGGTCGCAGCCTGAGTCCATAACCTAGTCAATTGGACCTTTCTGACCAATTCTTTACGTCCACATCAATTCATCACGTCTCGGAACCATGTAGCCACATCCATGCACTCCTGGCACACGTGCAAACACTTCCAACGACGTCCACGATACCTTCATATGCATTGTTCTTGATCTAAACATGTTGCGCGACCTCCTGATCAACTCAACCACAATTCCTCCCGAACTTGGTTGTTGAACCTCATGTTTTCCCTAACACTAGTTCAATGGATCCTGTCACCAGCCATGTCTTGAACTCAAACAACACCTGCACATGAATAAACAACCAATACTTCTGATCACAAGTCCTCGACTTGACCCTCGTTAGTTCCGGTAACCACAACACCTTATGTGAGCACCTCACATAAACATGTTGCAAACCATAGCAAAACGATATCAGCCATAACAGTTAAAACACACCAAAAATGTAGTAAAATAATACTAAGAAATCTTTCCATATATATAAAGCAAGTTCGAAACATTGCAAGGTAAAGGCAAAAACATTGCATTCTAGCTCCGAACCTTGACAAAACTAAGCGGACCTTGAGCCGAAGCTTACCAAAGATAGCAGGACCTTGTGCCAGAACTAGCAAAAAAATGTCAAACCTAGCCACAACAAGTCGTACCTAGCCAAAACATGTCAGACCTAGCCACAGCAAGTCGGACCAAGCCAAAATATGTCGGACCTACAAAAAGCATGTCAGACCTTGCCGAAGCTACCCTAAACAAGTCGGACCTATTGTCGGTCCTTGTTGGAGCTCAGACCTAGAGTCGGACCTTGTTGATAAAGGTGTTTTGGAAGTATTCAAAACTTTTATCGACAAAGCCCGTGTATCAGCACACATAGGTCTCACAATCTCCCCCTTGATGAATGCATTGGAAACACCGCCTAGAATCCGAACATAGGCTTATTGACATGAAAAGTTTTGAAAACAATTTTCACCCTAAAATATTTTTCCCACTTTGCAAATCAGAAATAAAATGAGAAGAAAAACAACAATTCCCCCCCTGAGAAAAATCGTGCCAAAAACACTTGTGAATATGTGCAATGTGTGATCAATTTCTCCCCCCTTTGATAATGTATTCAACAAGATACAAAAGAGAAATTTTAATTTGTTATGAGCATATTATTACATATACATATAAAACAAAGCTCAACCAAGTCATACTATCAAGTAACTTACACTATAAACATCAATGAGATACATAAAGTAGTGTAAGCCATGCTAGAGATCAAGTGTAATTTTCAATTTAAGCAAGTCATGATCTCACAAACTTAACTATTTCAAAACCTGAAAGCATGGCACTCGTTGCTGCATTTTTATTATATCTCATTATCATTAAAGCATTAATTTTGATTATATAACATTTGCAAGAGATTATATGCTGTATATGCCTTATTCTAACCAACCAAGCCAAGCCTATGTCATTTGACAATCAGAAGCTTAAGGATACGGTTTTAGTCATACACATCTTCTTCCAAGTTCATATCTAAGTGCAATGATAAGCCGTCTCAAAAGAAGAAGTGCGATGCATGCATACTCTCTTGATCTTTTCTCAATTTTTCATTTGAACATAAAAAATCAACATGTGAGTTGATTACTTGATTAATTCATTATGATTAAAAGTACTCGTGAGCATTTAACAAGTTCAAACTGCAAGAAAGTTTGATCATGACCAGATTTAGTTTAAGTAATTATTCCAATTACTAGTCATGGAAAAACTGCAAAATGTACAACACGAGTAATGTAGTAAGAACTTTCAACATGAAACAGGAATCACAAAGTCATATATGTATGAAATATTATGCTCATATTATTTTAATTTCAGATTCACACAGACTTCCCAAGTTTCAAAACTCCCCCTCAATTTAAGCCATGAGGATGCATAACCCCTATTTCACTACAAAAAAAAGACAAAAACGAGTGAACTCCATTGCTTTTATAAAAATGTCAGGCAATTGTTGTTTAGTATCTATATGGTGAAGCACAATGTTTCCTTTTTCAACACTATCATAGAGAAAGTGATAACTAATGTCAACGTGCTTTGTCCTCGAATGTTGAACGGGGTTTTTGGCAATGTAGTGGAACACTATCTAGATCAACCGCATAGTCCTTAAGTGTTTGAACAATCCAGAGAAGTTGTGGGCAAGCGCTAGCAGCAGCTACATATTTAGATTCGGTTTGTGGATTGTGCAACTGAACTTTGTTTTCTAGAGGACCAAGCAACAAGTGAATTACCAAGAAAATGACAAGCACCCGAAGTACTTTTCCTATCAATACTACAACCCCCAAAATCAGCATCCGAAAAGGCTTTCAAAGTAACGGTTGAGGAAGAACGATGAAAAATGCTAAATTCTTGAGTTCCATGTAGATACCTGAGAGTTCTTTTGAGGGTTGACGATGTGAAGTATGTGGAGAAGCTTAAAACTATGCACAAAGACATACGCTGAATTGTATGTCCGGTCTTGATGCCATGAGGTACAAAACTGATCTAATCATGCTTCGATATTCTTTTTGACTGACCGGGTCACCATCTTCACCAAGTTCCCATTGGTGTCCGAAGAGGATTGCTTTTGTCCATGTTGAAGCACCTTAGGAGGTCTCTTGTATACTTCGTCTGATGCACAAAGGTACCTTCCTTGATTTGCTTGATTTGCAGCCTCAAACTTACATGAGTTCTCCCATCATACTCGTCTCAAATTTTGAACTCATCATAGCTGAAAACTTGGACACAAGATCATGAGAAGCACAACCAAAGATAATATCATCCACAAACACTTGAATGAATAATGAGTCATTGCCATGCTTAAGCACGATTTTTTTTTATCAACCTTGCTCGTTGTAAACCCCTTTTCAAGTAAGAATGTTTTTAACATATCATACCATGCTCTAGGGGCTTGTTTGAGACCGTACAAGGCTTTGGACAGTTTGTAAAAATGATTAGGAAAATCTGGATTTTCAAAACCCGGTGGTTGCTTGACATAAACCTCCTCATCTATGTAGCCATTAAGAAAAGCACTTTTGACATCCACCTTATATAACTTGAAACCTTTAGATGCAGCAAAAGCTAACAAAGTTCTTATGGCTTCTAATCTAGCAACAGGAGCAAAAGTCTCATAAAAATCTAGACCTTCAATTAGTGTGAAACCTTGAGTAACCAACCTAGCCTGATTCCTAACCACAACTCCATCATCACTTTGTTTATTTTTAAACACCCGTTTAGTTCCAATTAAAGTGTGACCTTGAGGTGGGGGTACATGTTTCCAAACATTATTTCTTTCAAAATTCTCTAACTTTTCTTGCATGGCAATAATCCAAGATTCATTAGTGAGTGCGTGTGATATATCCTTGGGTTCAAAAGAAGCAACCAAGGTAGAATGAGCATGACAGTTTGGATCGTAAAACATGGACCGTGTGACTCGTTCGTGCAAGATTCCAATTATTTGTTGTGGAGGATGACTTTTGAAGGCTCGGAGGGGAGTACACACTTCACAAGCTTATTCTTTTTCATGTTCCTCACAAAACGATGAGCTTGTGACTTGAGGACGATCTGGACCAGCAATGGTGGTCGTCGGTGCTGGTTGTTCATCAAAATCAGGAGCTGGAACAATGTCATTAGTTGCTAAATTTTTGTGCAGCAGCACCACTTCTTCCTGATCTTTAACAAAAATACTCTCCCCGTGCAGATATGGATCCAGACCTGCAATATTTGATCTAGTACCTGGGCTAGCTTCATCAAAAGAAACCTCACAAGTCTCCACAATTTTGTTAGTGTCATGTAAAAGCACACGGTAACCTCTAGTATGAGATGGATAACCAAGAATTATGCCATCAATGGATCTAGGTTCAAATTTATCAAGATTACCATGTTTCCTAACAAAGCATTTGCAACCAAAGGCCATAATGTTTGTGACACTAAGCCTATGTCCAAACCGAGGCTCATATGGTGTTTTTTTCTGGCTTAGCACGCAAGAAAACACGATTTGAAACATAACAAGCGGTTGCAATTGTATCTACCCAAGACTTTCTAGGAGTTGGATATTCATCAAGCATAGTCCTTGCCATCTCAACTAAGGTTCTCTACTTTCTCTCTACAACACCGTTTTATTGAGGATCATATGGTGAAGAAAATTGATGACATATTCCTTTTTCGGCACAAAAATGATCAAAGAAAGTTCAAAACATTGCAAGGTAAAGGCAAAACCATTGCAATCTAGCTTCGGACATTTACAAAACTAACCGAACCTTGAGCTGGAGCTTACCAAAGCTAGCAGGACCTAGCACCAGAGCTTACCAATGCTAGTCGGACCTTGCCGCGGACCTAGCAAAAACACATCAGATCTAGCCACAACAAGTCGGACCTAGCCAACACATGTCGGACCTAGCCACAACAAGTCGTACCTAGCCAAAACATGTCGGACCTAGACAAAGCAACCCAGACCTTTCCGGAGCTACCGTAAACAAGTCAGACCTATTGACGGACCATGTTGTAGCTCGGACCTAGAGTCGGACCTTGTTGATAAAGGTGTTTTGGAAGTATTCAAAACTTTTATTGAAAAAGCCAATGTATTCAGCACACATAGGTCTCACATAGGGGTTATACATCCTCATGGCTTAAATTGAGGGGGGGTATTGAAACTTGGAAAGTCTATGTGTATATTATTTCATACATATATGACTTTGTGATTCCTTTTACATGCTGAAAGTTATTACTACATTACTCATGTTATACATTTTGTCATTTTTGCAATGACTTGTAATTGGAATAATTACTTACACTAAATCTGGTCGTGATCGAACATTCTTGCTGTTTTGAACTTGTAGCATGTTCACAAGTGCTTTTAATAATGAAAAATTAATCAATCAACTATCCACATGTTGAGCTTTTATGATAAAAAAATGAGAAAAGTTCAAAAGAATATGCATGCATCGCACATCCTATTTTGAGATGGCTTATCATTGCACTTAGATATGACTTAGAAGAAGTTGTGTATGACTAAAACCATGACCTTAAGCTTTTGATTGTCAAATGACATAGGATTGGCTTGGTGGGTTAGAATAAGGTAGATGCGGCATATAATCTCTTGCAAATGTTATTTGATCAGAATTTGTGCTTTAAATAATATTGAAAAATGAAAATTGCAGCAACAAGTGTCATGCTTTTAGGTTTTGAAATAGTTCTGTTTGTGAGATCATGACTTGCTTAAATTGAAAAATACTTTCGATCTCTAGCATGGCTTACACTACTTTATGTATTTCATTGATGTGATAGTGTAAGTTACTTAATAGTATGACTTGGATGAGATTTATTTTATATGTATATGTTATAATATGCTCATAACAAAATAAAATTTCTCTTTTGTACCCTGTTGAACACATTGTCAAAGGGGGAGAAATTGGTCACACATTGTACACATTCACAAGTGTTTTGGCACGATTCTTCTTATATTATATCTGATTTACAAAGGGGGTGAAATATTTCATGAAGAAAATTGTTTTCAAAACTTTTCATGTGAATATCCAATGTTCGGATTTTATGTGGCGTTGCCAATGTATTCATTAGGGGGAAGATTGTGAGACCTATGTGTGCTGAATACATTGGCTATGACGATAAAAGTTTTGATTTCTCACAAAACACCCTTTTAACAAGGTTCGGCTCTAGGTCCGAGCTCTTGCAAGTTCCGACGTAAGGTCCGACTTGCTTTGGCTAGGTCCGACTTCTTTGTCTAGGTCCAACTTGCTATGGCTTGGTATGACATGTTTTTGCTAGCTCTGATGTAAGGTCTGACTAGCTTTGGTAAGTTGCAACGCTAGGTCCAACTAGCTTTGATAAGATCTAGCGCTAGGACCAACTAGCTTTGGTATGCTCCGTTGCTAGGTCCTGCTAGCTTTGGTAAGCTTCATCTCAAGGTCCGGTTAGCTTTGGCAAGGTCCGGTGCTAGATTGCAATGGTTTTGCTTTTAACTTGGAATGTTTGAAACTTGCTTTTTGGATTATGGAAAGCTTGCTTAGTATTCTTTTACTAAGTTCCTGGTGTGTTTTGGTGGTTATGGCTGATATCCTTTTGCTATGGTTTGCAACATGCTTATGTGAGGTGCTCACGTAAGGTGTTGTGGTTATCGGAAATACCGAGAGTCAAGTCGAGGACTTGTACTCGGAAGTATCGGTTGTTTATTCATGTGCAGGTGTTGCTTGAGTTCAAGACATGGCTGTTGACGGGATCCATTGAACTAGTCTTAGGGAGAAGATGAGGTTCAACAACCAAGTTCGGGAGGAATTGTGGTTGAGTTAATTGGGAGGTTGCGCAACATGTTTGAATCAAGAGCAATGCATGTGAAGGTATCGTGGACGACGTTGGAAGATGTTTGCACGTGTGCATGGACATGGATATATGGATCCAAGGCATGATGAAGAGATGTGGACATAAAGATTGGTCGAAAAGGTCCAACCGACTAGGTTATGGACTCAGGCTCCGGCTGAGTCGGGTTTGACACAAATATGGAAAGATTTGAGTTGGTTACATTAGAATTTCATGGTGAGCACGAAGTTGAGTTGTTTTAAGAATGTGAGATACGTTCCTTAGGTGTTTGGAAGTCTTAAGATTGCTTCTATCTGTGTATGGAAGAGTCTTAAGCGGTTATGGAAAGTTTTGGTGGAATCTGAGTAGGATACGAGTCCTAGTTTGGTTTGGGTTGGCCTGATGGCTGGTTATATAAGAAAGGGAGGCCAGAGGTCGTGGTGTATGGATATTGGGCTGTTCCTGTTGTGTTATATTGAATAAAGATCGTTGTTTAAAGGAAACTTCGTGCCTTGTTCATCCAACTTGTTTTAGACAAGTTTTTCTCGTCGAGTTTATGTACAGCACTACCTTGCTTCGGTGGTTTTATCATAACTCAAGTTTTAAAGATCCAATTGACGTCATTATTTTTGGGTTGTCTTCACAACTTGATTATCTATGAAAATTTCCCAGTCAATGGTTTTGTGGTTTCAGATCTACATGAGTTTCTTTGCAGTGTTGCAGAACTGTTTTTCTCAGGTAGAACAGATTGACCTTCATTCAATCATTCAATCATAACTTGAGTTTTTCTCGATGGATTTTCGTTATTCTTGTTGTGAAGTCTTCATGACTTGATTCTACACAATCTATTCTAGTTTTTTTCACAAATGATCACATTTAAATTAGTTTCCAACACGGCTTCTTTAACCGATCCATTTTCTGTCGAGGGGTTTTTGTTGCTTCCGCTCAAGAAGTTGTAATCTTCCTTTGACCCCCCTATGGTAGCTTTTCATGGGCTTCGATCCTACACCCCTGCTAGAAGAGCTGGCCCGAGTAGTCAGCCATCTGAGAAGACAAAATGCAGTTCCCATAAAGGCGGAGCAGCGAAAGCGCTGCAGCCACATCGGGAACCATATCGGTTAAAGATACTACGGCAAGAAAAGATCGCGTCGCCACGACCTTTCAACCACGAGAGGATGCATGGTCACGATGGCATAGGGATGCACTGCTTTGACTACCGAAGACAAAAATCAAAAGACAGCGCGGGAGAGAAAGGATAGGGCTCCACCCACGGTCTCATGACCTCCCCTAGGGTGGACCCAGGGGCCACTGTCGATACCTAGGATACTGGGTACCCCCGCACATATGATTAAAATGCCAAAGTACCCTGACTCCCTACTGATGCAGGGTCTGATGGCACCACATTTCCAGCAAGCCTGTACCCCATCCCTCCTTAAGGGCAGGCTCTGGTACTGCCACGTGGACCTCAAGACAGGACCCAACTCTCCTGAAGAGACGAGCTCTCAGGCTGCCACATGTCCAGTGGGTCAGAACCCCGTTCCTCCAAAGGAGTGGGTCCTGTGTGTGATGCCCGGTTCCAAAAAAAATGAACCAAGCTAACGCATATGTGTGCCCAGGATGTTCATCACACATACACGAGTGGAATCACAAATGATATACAGATAACAACAGAACAAGATTAATTAACCAAATTTTATTACAAAAACTAGATTATCCTCGAATACAAGCGCTAATGAATATTAATGACAAGTTCAACTAATGCAGCGGAAATAAACTAATTAAGCAAACTAAACAGTTAGGCAACATAAGCAATAGGGTATAGCGCAGCTCCAATCAACACCACAGGCAAAGCTGACGGTAGACACGGCCTAGAACTCCGCATTATCACCATTAAACTCCCAATCCTGACCTGCAACTGTTGGAGGGGGGATTGCAAGAGTGAGTACATGTCGTACACAGCAAGTGTGGAAAGTATGACATGTGGCTGATTCAAACGACGACAATAATAATGGTAAAGTGCTGAAAAGTACATAAAAACATTTGAAAAGCAATATATTATGTTTATATGAATTGAACCCATCATAATCATAATAATATCATAATACCAGTCCATAATTCACCATCCTCATCCATAATTCCAGATTTCACCATGCGCCAATAACCATATTCAATACCAGAAATTAATCCGTAACCAGCCATAACCATTACCAAACCATAACCATCCCAATACCGAGTTCCCTCTAATCATCAAAGTTGTCCAGGTGCTCATAACCGAGAGCACGACTATCATGATAGTTTTATCTAACTCTGCAGAGTTTGTACCTCTTTACCCACGTGTTTGTGATTTCATCACCTTTCAATGACTAGAACCTCTATTGTGCCGTCTCACACTTCCATCGGTGTGTGGCCAAGAGATCACAAAATAGCCTTTACAAAGGGATTACTAGCCTATTTAGACCCCACTGAGGTTTCCCGGTGGCGATGCCTCCAACTGAGCACATCTTCAACCAAGGGCCCCCTCTTGAGCCATTCGGATCCCAGGGTAGTCCCACCAATCATCAACAAACCCAATCCGACTACCCCTTCCCCGAGCATCCATAATAGTCCAAATAGCACTGGCAAAGCCCTAATTAATGAGCTACGCCGCACCCATACATGGCCTCGTGGTGGCACTGTAGTCCTGGCTTATTCTCGCATGAACCGGTCCTTAGATCTAAAGCAAGCAAACCACCATAACATCCAACCCATCCACATACCAGGCTTGCTTAGATCACCCATTACCATACCATATTGACCAATTCACATTAACCAGAAGATCATTAATACATAATTAAATTGCGTGGTATAGTTGTTTCCCATCCCAGTTGATTAAGCGAAGCAAAAGGTAAAAACCCTTCCCGACACTCTACCATGTATTCCAGGTGACAAGGGTGGTTAAACAAAGCTAGTAAACTTCCTATCATAGGGTTCCCATCAAATTTGACACAAGCATGCAATTTTGCAAACAAAACATTTATTTTAAAAACAAGATCAATATGCTTCAAGGACACTTGCCTTGCTCTTGCTGTTGATTACAGTCAAAGCCTTCAAACTCTTGGTGCTGTAGATCCTCCGCGGCACTCTCTAGCGCAAATCCGTCTAATCCACACAATAAACATACAAGACAAGAAACAAAATCAAAGATTGCACAAATATTACTCAATATGACATGACATGCATGATTGATGCAAATGCAAGGTAGAACTTGTTACTAGATTGCTTTTAATGATCAATAACTAGTTCTAATAGATTTTAACAAGTTTATACGGGTTTGGAGTTGATTAGGTCAATTTTTAGAATTAATTCAACCCAATTTAACCAGGAAGATCGGACTAGTCCGCTAGGGACCGAACAAGTCCGCACTCTGCGAGATCAGCAGATTAGGGTTTTCTAGATCGACGTGAATTTGGAGATTAGGTGTTGGATTCACGTAAGGAAAAGGGAATAGAAGATATACCAGGTGTTTAGAACTCCAATGAATCAAGAAACTTGGAGGTAGCACTTGGATCTTGATGATCTAGGGTTGGTGATGAACTTGGGGATGAATTGGTGATGAGGAACGAAACTTGGTGGAGATCTTGATCCTATTTTGTTTCCTCCTCTCCTTCTTATTGCTTGGGATCTTCTCCTCCCTCCTTGATGGTGGCTCCCCATGAACTAGGGTTTGGGTGGGTGGAAAAGTGGCAAATAGAAGTCAATCCGAGGGGTGGGGCTGTTTATATAGAGGTGGAGGCTAGGGTTAGATGGATTTCGAGTTTGGGATGAGTAGAGGCCGGATTAGAGTCCCACACGGGCTCTTAAAAGAGTTAGGCACAATGTCCCTAGGCCCACTTAACGTGAAACCCAAGAAACAAGTCGTAACACAAAAGATCAACTCGGAGTCACAAAATATCGGACAAGTCCAGAAAGGATCGGACTAGTCCGAAGTCGTCCAGAGCGAAAATCGGACAAGTCTGGCCAAACATCGGACAAGTACGACTTTGAACAGAGAGAAAAACGGACAAGTCCGCTAGAACAACGGGCTAGTCCGGAAAAGTCCAGGGACTTAGCAAATTTTCAAGGATTCTTGGAATAACGGACTAGTCCGCCCAAAATCGGACAAGTCCGAAAGTTTCCAGTGCCAAAAATCGGACTAATCCGCTGCAAAAACGGACAAGTCCGTTTTTAGTCAGAGACAAATCGGACAAGTCCTCAGCAAAATCGGACTAGTCCGCACTTTCCTGCATTTTAAGTGCAGTTTTGTTCCAAATCAACTTTAAATGCTCCGAATCAATTTTAAACTCGTTCCTCTTTATGTGGGTTAATGTTAAACATGTATATGAATGTATGCAAGGCATGATGCATGAAAATGAGGGTGTTACACTGTGCCGCTATATGGTCCAAAGCTCCGTAGCTGGCCTCCTGCGTAGAGGCAGACTCTGAAACCCCCACGTGTTTAGCAGTCCCGGACCCCCAACATCCCTTGGTGTTAGGCTCTTGGGCTGCCACACGGCCCGCAGTGTAGGGCTCAGCGTCCCTTGTGGAGGCGGACTTTGGTGCTACCACGCGTCCTGCAACATGCCCTGACCAGTAGGTTGCGGGAGTAAAAGGTTGGCACTCCTTGTCCAATTCAAACATTGAAGACACGTGCCTTCCACAGACGCACGACGCGGCGCACGCCTCCTGTCAGGTATCGCTGCGTCTAATGGCATCGAAGTGAAGGCGTTGTAGACCTACACCACTCCGCCATGTGGGTAGCTTACAGTGACGAGATAGATGGACGCGACATTCTCTGCCATCATCAACGACTATGCATAGCCACTAGCATCCGAAGCGGAAAGACGATGGGTCTTCAAGCAACAGTGAGAGGCATCTTATGCGAGAAGCCTTTTATCTTTAGGATAAGATCATCCCGAGACAACTTGTCAGGCCCTGGACCCCACTTGTAAGGCATCCAACCTTGTTTATAAAAGGATTGGACATCCATCGTTATGAAGGATACGCAAATTTGGACTTCCCTCACACACGCACACACACACACACACAAACTCTCTCTCTCTCTCTGTCTCTCATGCAATACAAACCTCACCGTTGAGTAGGATATTACGCTCCGGCAGCCCGAACCACGTAAAAACCACTTTCTCACCATAGTTCCTTAACTGCCAAACCTCATCGGACACTAAGCTCATGCAATCTGTCGTCCTCAGTCATTAGATCTGAATCCTACGGTTACCACATCTTTTTAGCTTAATCCCTTCCAGCTAGGTGTTTTGATGTTATATCCTTGGAGGGGGTTAAATAAAAAAGTGCAACTACTGTAGGATCTAGATTTAATGATTGAGGATATATATATATATATATATATATATATATATATATATATATATATATATATATATATATATATATATATATATATATATATATATGACAACGACTATAATGCAATCTGTGTTTTGGTGCAACTGTGCAAACAACTATCCTCATTCATTGGATCCCATCCTACTTATTGCTGCATCTTTTTACTTAATCTCGTCCACTCTAATTGCATTATGTGGAGGGGGTTAATTAAAAAATGCAATAAACGTAGGATGCAGATCCAACTTGGGGATGAATTGGTGATGAGGAACGAAACTTGGTGGAGATCTTGATCCTCTTTCGTTTCCTCCCATCCTTCTTCTTGCTTGGGATCTTTTCCTCCCTCCTTGATGGTGGCTCCCCACGAACTAGGGTTTGGGTGGGTGGAAAAGTGGCAAATAGATGTCAATTCAAGGGGTGGGGCTGTTTATATAGAGGTGGAGGCTAGGGTTAGATGGATTTTGAGTTTGGGATGAGTAGAGGCCGGTTTAGAGTCCCACACGGGCTCTTAAAAGAGTTAGACACGACGTCCCTAGGCCCACTTAATGTGAAACCCAAGAAACAAGTCGTAACACAAAAGATCAACTCAGAGTCACGAAATATCGGACAAGTCCGGAAAGGATCGGACTAGTCCAAAGTCGTCCAGAGCGAAAATCGGACAAGTCTAGCCAAACATCGGACAAGTCCGACTTCGAACAGAGAGAAAAACGGACAAGTCCGCTGGAACAACGGACTAGTCCAGAAAAGTCCAGGGACTTAGCAAATTTTCAAGGATTCTTTGAATAACGGACTAGTCCGCACAAAATCGGACAAGTCCGAAAGTTTCCAGTGCCAAAAATCGGACTAATCTGCTACAAAAATGGACAAGTCCATTTTTAGTCAGAGAGAAATCGGACTAGTCCTCAGCAAAATCGGACTAGTCCGCACTTTCCTGCATTTTAAGTGCAGTTTTGTCCCAAATCAATTTTAAATGCTCCGAATCAATTTTAAACTCGTTCCTCTTTATGTGAGTTAATGTTAAACATGTATATGAATGTATGCAAGGCATGATGTATGAAAATGAGGGTGTTACACTGTGCCGCTATATGGCCCAAAGCTCCGTAGCTGGCCTCCTGCGCAGAGGCAGACTCTGAAACCCCCACGTGTTTAGCAGTCCCGGACCCCCAACTTCCCTTGGTGTTAGGCTCTTGGGCTGCCACACGGCCCACAGTGTAGGGCTCAGCATCCCTTGTGGAGGCGGACTTTGGTGCTACCACGCGTCCTGCAACATGCCCTGACCAGTAGGTTGCGGGAGTAAAAGGGTGGCGCTCCTTGTCCAATTCAAACATTGAAGACACGCGCCTTCCACGGACGCACAACGCGGCGCACGCCTCCTGTCAGGTATCATTGCATCTAATGGCATCGAAGTGAAGGCATTGCAGACCTACACCACTCCGCCATGTGGGTAGCTTACAGTGACGAGATAGATGGACGCGACATTCTCTGCCATCATCAACGACTATGCATAGCCACTAGCATCCGAAGCGGCAAGACGATGGGTCTTCAAGCAACAGTGAGAGGCATCTTATGCGAGAATCCTTTTATCTTTAGGATAAGATCATCCCGAGACAACTTGTCGGGCCCTGGACCCCACTTGTAAGGCATCCAACCTTGTTTATAAAAGGACTGGACAGCCATCGTTATGAAGGATACGCAAATTTGGACTTCCCTCACACACGCACACACACACACACAAACTCTCTCTCTCTCTCTGTGTCTCATGCAATACAAACCTCACCGTTGAGTAGGATATTACGCTCCGGCAGCCCAAACCACGTAAAAACCACTTTCTCACCATAGTTCCTTAACTGCCAAACCTCATCGGACACTAAGCTCATGCAATCTTTCGTCCTCAGTCATTAGATCTGAATCCTACGGTTACCACATATTTTTAACTTAATCCCTTCCAGCTAGGTGTTTTGATGTTATATCCTTGGAGGGGGTTAAATAAAAAAGTGCAACTACCGTAGGATCTAGATTTAATGATTGAGGATATATATATATATATATATATATATATATATATATGACAATGACTATAATGCAATCTGTGTTTTGGTGCAACTGTGCAAACAACTATCCTCATTCATTGGATCCCATCCTACTTATTGCAGCATCTTTTTACTTAATCTCGTCCACTCTAATTGCATTATGTGGAGGGGGTTAATTAAAAAATGCAATAAACATAGGATGTAGATCCAACTTGGGGATTAATTGGTGATGAGGAACGAAACTTGGTGGAGATCTTGATCCTCTTTCGTTTCCTCCTCTCCTTCTTCTTGCTTGGGATCTTTTCCTCCCTCCTTGATGGTGGCTCCCCACGAACTAGGGTTTGGGTGGGTGGAAAAGTGGCAAATAGATGTCAATCCAAGGGGTGGGGCTGTTTATATAGAGGTGGAGGCTAGGGTTAGATGAATTTCGAGTTTGGGATGAGTAGAGGCTGGTTTAGAGTCCCACACGGGCTCTTAAAAGAGTTAGGCACGACGTCCCTAGGCCCACTTAACATGAAACCCAAGAAACAAGTCGTAACACAAAAGATCAACTCAGAGTCACGAAATATCGGACAAGTCCGAAAAGGATCGGACTAGTCCAAAGTCGTCCAGAGCGAAAATCGGACAAGTCTAGCCAAACATCGGACAAGTCCGACTTCGAACAGAGAGAAAAACGGACAAGTCCGCTGGAACAACGGACTAGTCCAGAAAAGTCCAGGGACTTAGCAAATTTTCAAGGATTCTTTGAATAATGGACTAGTCCGCACAAAATCGGACAAGTCCGAAAGTTTCCAGTGCCAAAAATCGGACTAATCTGCTACAAAAATGGACAAGTCCATTTTTAGTCAGAGAGAAATCGGACTAGTCCTCAGCAAAATCGGACTAGTCCGCACTTTCCTGCATTTTAAGTGCAGTTTTGTCCCAAATCAATTTTAAATGCTCCGAATCAATTTTAAACTCGTTCCTCTTTATGTGAGTTAATGTTAAACATGTATATGAATGTATGCAAGGCATGATGTATGAAAATGAGGGTGTTACACTGTGCCGCTATATGGCCCAAAGCTCCGTAGCTGGCCTCCTGCGCAGAGGCAGACTCTGAAACCCCCACGTGTTTAGCAGTCCCGGACCCCCAACTTCCCTTGGTGTTAGGCTCTTGGGCTGCCACACGGCCCACAGTGTAGGGCTCAGCATCCCTTGTGAAGGCGGACTTTGGTGCTACCACGCGTCCTGCAACATGCCCTGACCAGTAGGTTGCGGGAGTAAAAGGGTGGCGCTCCTTGTCCAATTCAAACATTGAAGACACGCGCCTTCCACAGACGCACAACGCGGCGCACGCCTCCTGTCAGGTATCATTGCGTCTAATGGCATCGAAGTGAAGGCATTGCAGACCTACACCACTCCGCCATGTGGGTAGCTTACAGTGACGAGATAGATGGACGCGACATTCTCTGCCATCATCAACGACTATGCATAGCCACTAGCATCCGAAGCGGCAAGACAATGGGTCTTCAAGCAACAGTGAGAGGCATCTTATGCGAGAATCCTTTTATCTTTAGGATAAGATCATCCCGAGACAACTTGTCGGGCCCTGGACCCCACTTGTAAGGCATCCAACCTTGTTTATAAAAGGACTGGACAACCATCGTTATGAAGGATACGCAAATTTGGACTTCCCTCACACACGCACACACACACACACAAACTCTCTCTCTCTCTCTGTGTCTCATGCAATACAAACCTCACCGTTGAGTAGGATATTACGCTCCGGCAGCCCGAACCACGTAAAAACCACTTTCTCACCATAGTTCCTTAACTGCCAAACCTCATCGGACACTAAGCTCATGCAATCTTTCATCCTCAGTCATTAGATCTGAATCCTACGGTTACCACATATTTTTAACTTAATCCCTTCCAGCTAGGTGTTTTGATGTTATATCCTTGGAGGGGGTTAAATAAAAAAGTGCAACTACCGTAGGATCTAGATTTAATGATTGAGGATATATATATATATATATATATATATATATATATATATATATATATATATATGACAATGACTATAATGCAATCTGTGTTTTGGTGCAACTGTGCAAACAACTATCCTCATTCATTGGATCCCATCCTACTTATTGCAGCATCTTTTTACTTAATCTCGTCCACTCTAATTGCATTATGTGGAGGGGGTTAATTAAAAAATGCAATAAACATAGGATGTAGATCCAACTTGGGGATTAATTGGTGATGAGGAACGAAACTTGGTGGAGATCTTGATCCTCTTTCGTTTCCTCCTCTCCTTCTTCTTGCTTGGGATCTTTTCCTCCCTCCTTGATGGTGGCTCCCCACGAACTAGGGTTTGGGTGGGTGGAAAAGTGGCAAATAGATGTCAATCCAAGGGGTGGGGCTGTTTATATAGAGGTGGAGGCTAGGGTTAGATGAATTTCGAGTTTGGGATGAGTAGAGGCTGGTTTAGAGTCCCACACGGGCTCTTAAAAGAGTTAGGCACGACGTCCCTAGGCCCACTTAACATGAAACCCAAGAAACAAGTCGTAACACAAAAGATCAACTCAGAGTCACAAAATATCGGACAAGTCCGGAAAGGATCGGACTCCAGAGCGAAAATCGGACAAGTATAGCCAAACATCGGAAAAGTCTGACTTTGAACAGAGAGAAAAATGGACAAGTCCACTGGAACACCGGACTAGTCTGGAAAAGTCCAGGGACTTAGCAAATTTTCAAGGATTCATGGAATAACGGACTAGTCCGCACAAAATCGGACAAGTCCGAAAGTTTCCAGTGCCAAAAATCGGACTAATCTGCAGCAAAAACGGACAAGTCCGTTTTTAGTCAGAGAGAAACCGGACTAGTCCTCAGCAAAATCGGACTAGTCCGAACTTTCCTGCATTTTAAGTGTGGTTTTGTTCCAAATCAATTTTAAATGCTCCGAATCAATTTTAAACTCGTTCCTCTTTATGTGGGTTAATGTTAAACATGTATATGAATGTATGCAAGGCATGATGCATGAAAATGAGGGTGTTACAAACCTACCCCCCTTAAATTGAATCTCGCCCTCGAGATTCAATGCGGAAGATAAAAGATAGGGAAAGTCCTTCTTGAGATCATCCTCCAATTCCCACGTTGCTTATTTTTCTATGTGGTGTTTCCATTGAACTTTACACCATCTAATGACTTTGTTCCTTGTGACTCTCTCCTTGGTTTCCAAGATTTTGATCGGTTGCACGGCATAAGTCAAATCTTCCTCAAGTTCCAATTCTTCCGTCGGCACTTGTTCTTCCGGTACTCTCAAACACTTCTTGAGCTGGGAAACATGAAAGACATCATGAACATCCGAAAGATGAGCTGGCATCTCCAACTTATACGCTACTTCTCCCCTTTTGTCCAAAATCTTAAATGGTCCAATATAACGAGGTGCGAGCTTGCCCCTTATGTTAAACCTCTTATGACCTCTCATTGGTGACACCTTGAGGTAAACAAAATCTACCACATCAAAGGCTAGTTTCCTTCTTCAATTATCCGCATAGCCTTTTTGCCTTGATTGGGCAGCCCTCAAGTTTTCACGAATTATTTGGACTTGCTTTTCGTCTTCTTGCAACACATCTGGACCAAATACTTGAGTTTCTCCTGCCTCATTCCAGAATAAAGGTGTTCTACACTTCCTCCCATAAAGCGCTTCATACGGTGACATCTTCAAACTTGCTTGGTAACTATTGTTGTAAGAAAATTCCGCGTATGGCAAGCTTTCGTCCCAACTTTTCCCACGCTTTAAAGGACAAGCTCATAACATGTCCTCTAAAATTTGATTGGTTCTTTCGGTTTGTCCATCCGTTTGAGGATGATATGCTGAACTAAAATTCAACCTTGTTCCCAAGGCTTCATGCAATTTTTGCCAAAACCTGGAAGTAAACTGAGAACCTCTATCCGAAACTATCTTCTTAGGGACTCCATGTCGACACACAATATGCTCCATGTATATTTCGGCCAATTGTGCAGCTGTATATTTGGTCTTCACATGGACAAAATGGGCCGACTTGGTTAAGCGATCCACAATTACCCAAATTGAGTCATACCCGGACTGAGTACGTGGTAACCCAACTATGAAGTCCATTCCAATTTCTTCCCACTTCCATTCCAGAATCTTCAATGGTTGCAATAATCCGGCTGGCCTTTGATGTTCCGCCTTGACTCGTTGGCACACATCACACAATGCTACATATTCAGCTATGTCTTCTTCATGCTATCCCACCAATAGCAAGTCTTCAAGTCTTTGTACATCGTTGTACAACCAGGGTGAATTGAGTAAGGCGAGTCATGTGCCTCCTTTAATATTGTCTCCCGAATATGCTTTACATTAGGCACAATGATCCTCTTTCCAAGCCATAAGGTACCATGTTCGTCTTTATCAAATCTGAATTCTCTCCCTTCTTTGGTCCTTTCCTTGATTTCCTTGATCTCCTCATCTGCGGTTTGTGCCTCTCGAATTTCTTGCTCCATGGTTGGGTTTAACTCCATCATCTCCATCTCATTTACAAACCCGAGGTTCAACCGTTCAAACTCCTTGCATAACTCGAATGGTAACTCTCGAACTGTGAGTTGATGACTTACTCCTTTTCTACTCAAAGCATCGGCCACTACATTGGCTTTTCCCGGATGATAGTTGATCCCCAAATCATAATCTTTGATGAGGTCCAACCATCTTCGTTGCCTCAAGTTCAGATCCGTTTGTGTGAAAATATACTTCAAACTCTTATGATCCGTATAAATTTCACACCTATGTCCAAGAATATAGTGCCTCCAAATCTTCAATCCGTGTACCACGGCTGCAAGTTCTAAATCATGCGTGGGGAAATTCTGCTCATGTTTCTTCAATTGTCTTGATGCATAGGCGACCACTTGACCTTCTTGCATCAATACACATCCAAGTCCTTGTCTCGATCCGTCGCAATAAATATCAAAACTCTTGCTTACATCCGGCAATACCAAAACTGGGGCGGTTGTCAACCTCTTCTTTAACTCCTCAAAACTAATCTGACAAGCTTCAGTCCATTGGAACGCCTTTCCCTTCATTAGCAACTCCGTCATAGGCTTGGCTATCTTGGAAAAGCCCTTGATGAATCTACGGTAATATCCAGCCATCCCAAGAAAACTCCTTATTTCCTTGACATTTTGCGGGGGTTCCCACTTTAGCACGTCTCTCACTTTTCCGGGGTCAACCGATACTCCTCCTCCTGAGATTATATGACCCAAAAACGACACCTCTCTCAACCAAAACTAAGACTTGTTGAACTTGGCATACAATTGATGCTCCCTCAATTTCTGCAATGTAAGTCTCAAGTGTTCCTCATGTTCTTTCTCATCCTTCGAGTAGATCATAATGTCATCAATAAACACCACGACGAACTTGTCCAAGTACTCCATGAAGACCTTATTCATGAGGTCAATAAAGTATGCAGGCACATTTGTCAATCCAAAGGACATCACGGTGTACTCATAAGATCCATATCGTGTCCTAAAAGCTGTCTTGGGTATGTCCGATGGTCTAATCATCATTTGAAAGTATCCCGATCTCAAAACAATCTTAGGGAAGACACAAGCACCCTTCATGTGATCAAACAAGTCTTCTATGCGCGGCAAGGTGTACTTGTTCTTGATTGTTACCTCGTTGAGAGCTCGGTAATCCACGCACATCCTTTGGGATCCATCCTTCTTGTCCACAAATAGAATGGGCGCTCCCCAAGGCGAAGAGCTAGGGCGAATGAAACCCTTCTCTAGTTGCTCTTGAATTTGCTTCTTGAGCTCCGCTAATTCCATAGGAGGCATCCTATACGGCCTCTTAGCTATAGGTGCAGTTCCAGGTATTAAATCAATAACAAACTCAATGTCTCGATCTGGTGGCATACCTGGCAACTCGTCCGGAAAAACATCCAAAAATTCGCACTCCACCAGAATCTCCTCAATTGGGGCACCGTCCATATGATTCAACTACAGTTGCTTCAGTGCGGTTTGAGATGATTCAAATTCTACGGTGATCCCTTCTTCATTGGTCAACTTCACCGTCTTCGTGGCACACTTAATAACTCCATTGTGCTTCCTCAACCAGTCCATACCTGTATAATGTCCAATCCTTGGGAATCTAAAACAATGAGGTTGGCGGAGAAGTCTACCCCCCTTATTCTAAGGCTTACTTTTGGACATACTATATTTGTCCTCATCTCTCCTCCAGGAGACTTAACCAATAGAGTAAACTTCATATGAGAGATAGGCAAACTATACTTGGCAACATACTTTGATGCAAAGAATGAATGCGATGCTCCAGGATCAAATAACATAGTCGCGAGGTTGGAGTTGGCGAGAAACATACCAATGACCACGTCATCCGCTTGCTGAGCATCCTCCGTAGAGACATGGTTCACGTTGCCACGAGCAAAATTCTCCTGTCCGCGGTTCCCTTGTGGTTGTCCTCCATTGGGTCTTGGGTTTTGCCTCGGAACATTGCTTCCTTGACCAAGGCCTGACTTAGGACATTGATGCGCAAAGTGTCCAGCTTCTCCACAAGTATAGCACTTCTTTACTCCACTAGAATTATTGGGACGAGCTTGGTTTTGAACATTTGCAGCAGGAAAATTAGCACGAGGTGCATAAGGCATTGGAGGCCTAGGTGCTTGCATAATAGGGCATTGCGGCACAAACTGAGTTGGGCGCGGTGCATAACCAAAGCGTTGAGCAGGAATAGAAGAGCTGTAATGAGGCGCATTGGGCGGCGCAGAGCGAGGGCGCACATTACTTCCTTGTTGCTGTCCTTGATATGGCGCCCTTCTCTTATTGTCTTGCTCCATCTCACGAATCTTGTTCTCAACCACAATTGCTTTGTCCACAAGCTTCTGGAAATTGGCATAATCACAGTTGAGCAATTGCACTTGAATCTCATTGTTCAAGCCCCTCATGAACAATTATTGCTTCCGGCTGTCCTGACTAACATCCTCAGGCGCATACCCTGAGAGTTGGGTGAATTTATTGAGATATTCACTCACGCATGATCTTCCTTGCCATAAGTTCTCAAATTCTTGCCTCTTCAAGATCATAACACCTTCCGGCACATAATGAGAACTGAAGTTCTCCTTGAATTCTGCCCAAGTGATCCTCTCTTGATTCTCATGAGCAATGCAATAATCATCCCACCAATCCGCAGCGGCTCCAACGAGTTGATGAGAAGCAAATAGCACCTTTTCCGGTCATTGCATTGGAAAATAGCTAACTTCTTCTCCACGGACATGAGCCAATCATCCGCATCCATAGGGTCAGCAGCTTGAGCAATGGTCGGCGGCCTAGTCCTCATAAACTCTCCCAATCGGTTATGAGGAGGCGGGGGTGGCGGCGGAGGCATGTGGGGCTGATTGTTGATATTGCCAGTCTGCAGCTGTCCTATAGTCTGTATCATGGTCTGCATGAGCTGGTTTTGCATAGCCAATAGCTGCTCAATGTTGATAGCTCCCTGAGTAGATCCTTGTCCTATGTTGTTCTGAGGCACTCCATTGTTCCCCTCCTCATCATTGCCATCCCTCTGGTTGCGAGTCCTCACCATCTGAAGAAAAGCAATAGGTAAGAATTAGAAACGTCCCCAACTATATGCATCAAGGGATATGAAACTAGACAGCTAGCTACACTAGCCTAGGTGGACATGGCAATGCTAAAGCACCCCAAAATCCTCTATGAAGCATGCAAGCAAACAATATATATAGAAAACAACACACCAACCAAAAACACATTGATTCCTGAGTGCTTGAGTGCTCCTATGTGCTCTAAAGTGTCCATTCTATCTAGGCTGCGTCCTACGGTCAACCTGTGGCTCTGATGCCAATCTGTGATGCCCGGTTCCAAAAAAAATGAACCAAGCTAACGCATATGTGCGCCCAGGATGTTCATCACACATACACGAGTGCAATCACAAACGATGTACAGATAATTACCACAGAACAAGATTAATTAACCAAATTTTATTACACAAACCAGATTATCCTCGAATACAAGCTCTAATGAATATTAATGACAAGTTCAACTAATGTAGCGGAAATAAACTAATTAAGCAAACTAAACAGTTAGGCAGCATAAGCAATAGGGTATAGCGCAGCTCCAATCAACACCACAGGCAAAGCTGACGGTAGACACGGCCTAGAACTCCGCATTATCAACATTAAACTCCCAATCCTGACCTACAACTGTTGGGGGGGATTGCAAGAGTGAGTACATGTTGTACTCAACAAGTGTGGAAAGTATGACATGTGGCTAATTCAAACGACGACAATAATAATGGTAAAGTGCTGAAAAGTACATAAAAACATTTGAAAAGCAATATATTATGTTTATATGAATTGAACCCATCATAATCATAATAATATCATAATACCAGTCCATAATTCACCATCCTCATCCATAATTCCAGATTTCACCATGCGCCAATAACCATATTCAATAGCAGAAATTAATCCATAACCAGCCATAACCATTACCAAACCATAACCATCCCAATACTGAGTTCCCTCTAATCATGGAAGTTGTCCAGGTGCTCATAACCGAGAGCACGACTATCATGATAGTTTTATCTAGCTCTGCAGAGTTTGTACCTCTTTACCCACGTGTTTGTGATTTCATCACCTTTCAATGACTAGAACCTCTATTGTGTAGTCTCACACTTCCATCGGTGTGTGGCCAAGAGATCACAAAATAGCTTTTACAAAGGGATTACTAGCCTATTTAGACCCCACTGAGGTTTCACCGGTGGCGATGCCTCCAACTAAGCACATCTTCAACCAAGGGCCCCCTCTTGAGCCATTCGGATCCCAGGGTAGTCCCACCAATCATCAACAAACCCAATCCGACTACCCCTTCCCCGAGCATCCATAACGGTCCAAATAGCACTGGAAAAGCCCTAATTAATCAGCTACGCCACACCCATACTTGGCCTCGTGGTGGCACTGTAGTCCTGGCTTATTCTCGCATGAACCGGTCCTTAGATCTAAAGCAAGCAAACCACCATAACATCCAACCCATCCACATACCAGGCTTGCTTAGATCACCCATTACCATACCGTATTGACCAGTTCACATTAACCAGAAGATCATTAATACATAATTAAATTGAGTGGTATAGTTGTTTCCCGTCCCAGTTGATTAAGCGAAGCAAAAGGTAAAAACCCTTCCTGACTCTCTACCATGTATTCCAGGTGACAAGGGTGGTTAAACAAAGCTAGTAAACTTCCTATCATAGGGTTCCCATCAAATTTGACACAAGCATGCAATTTTGCAAACAAAACATTTATTTTAAAAATAGGATCAATATGCTTCAAGGACACTTGCCCCTCTCTTGCTGTTGATTAGGGTCAAAGCCTTCAAACTTTTAATGCTGTAGATCCTCCACGGCACTCTCTAGCGCAAATCCTTCTAATCCACACAATAAACATACAAGACAAGAAACACAATCAAAGAGTGCACAAATATTACTCAATATGACATGACATGCATGATTGATGCAAATGCAAGGTAGAACTTGTTACTAGATTGCTTTTAACGATCAATAACTATTTATAATAGATTTTAACAAGTTTATACAGGTTTAGAGTTGATTAGGTCAGTTTTTAGAATTAATTCAACCCAATTTAACCAAGAAGATCGGACTAGTCCGCTAGGGACCGGACAAGTCCGCAGTCTGCGAGATTAGCATATTAGGGTTTTCTAGATCGACGTGAATTTGGAGATTAGGGGTCGGATTCACGTAAGGAAAAGGGAATAGAAGGTATACCAGGTGTTTATAACTCCAATGAATCAAGAAACATGGAGGTATCACTTGGATCTTGATGATCTAGGGTAGGTGATGAACTTGGGGATGAATTGGTGATGAGGAACGGAACTTGGTGGAGATCTTGATCCTCTTTCGTTTCCTCCTCTCCTTCTTCTTGCTTGGGATCTTCTCCTCCATCCTTGATGGTGGCTCCCCTCGAACTAGGGTTTGGGTGGGTGGAAATGTGGCAAATAGATGTCAATCCAAGGGGTGGGGCTGTTTATATAGAGGTGGAGGCTAGGGTTAGATGGATTTCGAGTTTGGGATGAGTAGAGGCCGGTTTAGAGTCCCAAACGGGCTCTTAAAAGAGTTAGGCACGACGTCCCTAGGCCCACTTAACGTGAAACCCAAGAAACAAGTCGTAACACAAAAGATCAACTCGGAGTCACGAAATATCGGACAAGTCCGGAAAGGATCGGACTAGTCCGAAGTCGTCCAGAGCGAAAATCGGACAAGTCTGGCCAAACATCGGACAAGTCCGACATTGAACAGAGAGAAAAACGGACAAGTCTGCTGGAACACCGGACTAGTGAGGAAAAGTCCAGGGACTTAGCGAATTGTCAAGGATTCTAGGAATAACGGACTAGTCCGCACAAAATCGGACAAGTCCGAAAGTTTCCAGTGCCAAAAATTGGACTAATCCACAGAAAAAATGGACAATTCCATTTTTAGTCAGAGACAAATCGGACTAGTCCTCAGCAAAATCGGACTAGTCCGCACTTTCCTGTATTTTTTAAGTGCGGTTTTGTTCCAAATCAATTTTAAATGCTCCGAATCAATTTTAAACTCGTTCCTCTTTATGTGGGTTAATGTTGAACATGTATATGAATGTATGCAAGGCATGATGCATGGAAATGAGGGTGTTACACTGTGCCGCTATATGCCCCAAAGCTCCGTAGCTGGCCTCCTGCGCAGAGGCGGACTCTGAAACCCCCACGTGTTTAGCAGTCCCGGACCCCCAACTTCCCTTGGTGTTAGGCTCTGGGGCTGCCACATGGCCCGTGGTGTAGGGCTCAGCGTCCCTTGTGGAGGCGGACTTTGGTGCTACCACGCGTCCCGCAACATGCCCTGACCAGTAGGTTGTGGGAGTAAAAGGGTGGCGCTCCTTGTCCAATTCAAACATTGAAGACACGCGCCTTCCACAGACGCAGGACGCGGCGCACACCTCCTGTGAGGTACCGCTACGTCTAATGGCATCGAAGTGAAGGTGTTGCAGACCTACACCACTCCGCCATGTGGGTAGCTTACAGTGAGGAGATAGATGGACGAGACATTCTCTGCCATCATCAACGACTATGCATAGCCACTGGCATCCGAAGCGGCAAGATGATGGGTCTTCAAGCCACAGTGAGAGGCATCTTATGCGAGAAGCCTTTTATCTTTAGGATAAGATCGTCCCGAGACAACTTGTCGGGCCCTGGACCCCACTTGTAAGGCGTCCAACCTTGTTTATAAAAGGACTGGACTGCCATCGTTATGAAGGATACGCAAATTTGGACTTCCCTCACACACGCACACACACACACACACACAAACTCTCTCTCTCTCTGTCTCTCATGCAATACAAACGTCACCGTTCAGTAGGATATTAAGCTCCGGCAGCCCGAACCACGTAAAAACCACTTTCTCACCATAGTTCCTTAACTGCCAAACTTCATCAGACACTAAGCTCATGCAATCTGCCATCCTCGGTCATTAGATCTGAATCCTACGGTTACCACATCTTTTTAACTTAATCCCTTCTAGCTAGGTGTTTAGATGTTATATCCTTGGAGGGGGTTAAATAAAAAAGTGCAACTACCGTAGGATCTAGATTTAATGATTAAGGATATATATATATATATATATATATATATATATATGACAACGACTATAATGCAATCTGTGTTTTGGTGCAACTGTGCAAACAACTATCCTCATTCATTGGATCCCATCCTACTTATTGTTGCATCTTTTTACTTAATCTTGTCCACTCTAATTGCATTATGTGGAGGGGGTTAATTAAAAAATGCAATAAACGTAGGATGTAGATCCAATAGATAGGAAAAGATGATTGCATGATTGCACCATAACCGAGATTTCATTCTAGTCTTTTCTTATATATATGGAAAGGACTGCCAATTTTATTTTGATAGTAGCATTATATTCTCATAATAAATTTATAAACATATTTCTTCAAGGAATGATAACTTTACTTATTGAAAACAAGAAAATTATATATATATATATTTAAAACAATTGCATAGTTGGACATGGCTACTAATTGTTCTTTTCTATTTTGTCTAACGCAATGTAGAGTAGACACTCGTTACACATACAAGCATTCATAAATAGCATCTCCAAAGAATGGGACAATTGATTTTGATATTTATAAAGTCACCACAATCATCTTGCTATTGATGAAAACATCGACTATCACCTAATGAATAATTATAGTTAGCCGTAAATTCAACACCATTATTGACTCTGGGTGGGCAGGTTCCACGACAAGAAACCTGGCTATCCATGTGACGACCAGTTTGCAAACATAAATCTTACTCATTGTTCCAGGCATGAAACCTTTCTAATTGTTCTTGCAAACATAAATCTTGTTCGTCAAATGTCATTCATATTGTGTTTAAGAAACCTCAGTACTAAACAAATTTGATCACATAACCCCTTGAGCCGAATCAGCCAGATCATTTTGCTATATTGGGTTCAATTTTCTTCTGATTTTATGGATATGGCAACCACACCACCTCTTTTTCACATTGGAAATAAACTGAGGTGAAATTCATCAGGAATATTGAATAGATTATCTATTTATGCATACAAAGAAAATAAACATAAATTTGTATAGAATTACTTGCGGAGGTGTCATCCATGACATTTCCACCTCTATTGTTTATGTGCTCAAGTTCTACCTTTTAGTTTGAACTCGAATTAAGAATGTGTCTAATTCAAATAGACACAACCACCGAACGGTTGTGTCCTTGATAGGAGGAAACAACCATTCCTAAGGGGTGGAAGACCTCCTCTTGTGTCTTTTGGTCAACTAGAAGATGAGAGCACATATGTGTGTTTGATACACACTTTTGCGCTCTCTAATTCTGAGGATCTGATCTATTTACCAAGTGAAGACAAGGGAAAAGTCTTGTACCTATGGCCGTCGTCCCCTGGCTCGATGACTGCAACAAGCATTGATTTATTTGAAAACGATAAGTTCTATGTCTTAATTATGATTATTAACCGTTAACCCAAAATGGATTAAGTTGCTAAATACGATCCCTATGTTTCATTTTTTTGAACATTGGGGTCAAAGCCACTTAGTCACTAATCATTTCAGAATCAGATTTTAATTCACATTTTTTGGAGTCTCTGGAATAGTTTTTTAACTGAACAAGAACTGAGATCAAAAGTAAAACATGTTATGTTTAACCTTGAGACACAAAGTTTTTGAATAGTGTACAGACTTATCAACATCCATGATTGCGCATACCGAAATATCTTCACAAAAGAAATTCAGATCATTAAGTAAATGCCACATAAGATGATGCCCGGACATGTCCGGATATAGGCTCGACTTGTCTAGTTTTCTAGAAAATGGCAGTTAGAGTTTCCGAATTGGGGCGTTTCAACGTATTCATTCGATTGAAAAGTTCTTAAGAACTTTGGATTGAAATCTAATGAGTGAAAATTATGTGGATTTTGTAAGACTGTATGTTAAGTTTGACTTTTTAGTATTTTGCATTTTACGTATCATATATGAACTTATCCAGGGTTGTGATTGGACGAGTCCGGACTAGTTCGGATCAAACTCGAAAGATTCAATAAAGAACAAATCAAATGTCTCTGGCATAATTTTGAATCCCACGGACCAAAAGGATCTATTCGATTTGGAACTTGTCCGTTATTGAATGTAATAGTCCGTATTGACTCTATTTTCAACATTAAGTTGCAAGACCAGACTTGTCCGCCCATAGAACCGGACTAGTCTGGTCATTTCAGCACAACTAAGTTCAAAAAGCCGATTTTGTTCGATTTTTACTGGATCAAAAGCTACTTTTTCACATTGGACTAGTCCGTCCTTGAGTGGACTAGTCCGGACTTAAGAAAAGTGTCAAGTTTGGATGGCTGGACTTGTCCATTTTTAAAGTGGTACTGTATGAGTTCGGACTAGTCCGGTCAAGTACGGACTTGTCGGGGCTGTACATTTTAGTTTGCATATTAAACTAAGTTTCCGTTGTAAATTAAGTTTATATTTCCATTTCAATTTGGTCAAGTAACGAAACTAAAACATGAATTGCTATGTCATTGAAGCTTTTAGTTGCATAAAATTTTATTGAGGAACCGAAGCGAAAAATAAAATTGCCACATTATTAAGTTATTTTGGTGTCATTTTTGGTCAAGTAATGAAAATAAAAGATATAAATGACATTATTCGTCAGTTGAAGAGATTAAGTTTATAGTGATTTGGTGAAGTAGCCAAAGTTAAACAGAAATTATTATGTTTTAAGCTGTTCTTAAATGTCATTTTTGATCGATAACAAAGGTGAAAGACATAAATGACATTATTCTTCAATTGAAGAGATTAAGTTCCTTGTGATTTGGTCAAGTAGCCAAAGTGGAAGACAAATTACTATGTTTTAAGTTGTTATTAAATGTCATTTTTCTTCAAGTAAGCAAAGTGAAAGTCAAAAATGACATTATTTTTCAATTGAAGACATTAGTACATAGTAATTTGATCAAGTAGCCAAAGTGAAAGATAAATTACTACGTTTAAGTTTTTTCTCAAATGTTGAGTTTTGGTCAGGTAACCAAAGTGAAAGATAAAACTCGTCATTATTTTAAGATATTTTGGATATCTTATCTGTGGGATGACAAAATACGATATTTTGTTTTTCCTATGTTATTTAAGTATATTCAGTTCATAGAAAAATTTATCAAGTAGTCAACGTGAAAAATAAAATTTTGCTATGTTTTTAGTAATTATGAATGTTTTGTTTTGTCAAGTAGCCAACTTGAAAAGCAAAACATAACATTTAAGTTTATGCATTCATTTTTATTTAAGTACTCTACTCAGATCGTTCCTCTATAATAAGTTCAACACTAAGTTATATCTCGTCCATGGAGTCTCTCAGTGGAGAGAACTTTGACTCATGGTGAGATTCTAATGAGACTGTGCTTTCTGTCATTCATGATGAGGAAACTCAAGAAGCATTCATCGAAAGTATGAAAGTTTATTATAGGATTATTGTGTATACGACATTGCTCGTACTAAGTGAATCATTCAAATAAGAAATGTTTGACGACCATTAAGAGCTCCATTATTAATGTCGTTCAGTGTGAAAATACTAAATGCAACACCGCTATTGAGTACTGTCGAAGTGTTGCTTTGGCACTTAACCCGGTTCTACTAAAGCATAGTCCGCGGAGCTTCATATTTGGTTGGGGCGCATGTAATATTAAGAATGAGATGGTCACACAGATGATTTTTACGTGGTTCGGGCCGCCTAAGCGTAATACCCTACTCCACGGGGTGGTTTTTGATTGTATGAGAGTGAATGCGTGGTGTGCGTGTGAGCTTGAGTTGGCTTAGTTGGCCTCATCTCTAGCGTGCAGCGCTGCCCTTTTATACGGTAAGGATTAACTGTTACATGGTCTTCCTAGCCCGACAAGTGGCCCCGGCTATAATTAGTCACCTATACACGATGTACATGTATAAACTGGGATTTATTGTGTGATAACGCGCCTTAATAGCGGCGTTACCAGCCTAGAAGGTCCTCTGATCGTCTGTCATTAATACTAAGTTAATGACACATTAATCAGGTCTTGTAACGGTTGTTTTAATAGCCTCTTCAATGTCCATGTCGTTGGAGATCCAATAGTCTTTCGATTGGAGGATTAGGTCCGGAGGCTCAACACGTGGCAGCTCTGAAGCCTCCCTCTGTGGGGAGGCAGGTCCGGAGCTGCTAAATATGTGGCAACACCGGAGCTTCCCTCATCTGGAGGTAAGGTCCGGGGCCACTTGACACGTGGCATGACCGGAGCTTCCATATGAAGGGAGTCAAGTCCGTCCCTACGATACATGTGGCAGTGCCGGAGCTACCTAAATGAGGGAGGCAGATCTTGCGCCGCGAGACATGTGGGGCCTTTGGAAGTCTTCAACTCGGATAGGTGGAACTCCGTATTTTTAATCAAGGTAACTATGGGTACCTGGTATCCAGGGTACCAACAGTGGCCCTCGGGCACACCTGTGGGAGAGATTTTGATACCCGAGGTGGGGCCATCATCGACTCCCACAGTGCAGCTTCAAAGGTCTTTTCGTGGGTTCTTGGAGCGGCGGTCTGCAGTTAAACCACCGCCACTTGGCCTCTCGTGATATGGCAGGTGAGATCTTGACATGTAGATCTCACGCAATGGAAGGTCGCTTGCTTCCAATACCAAAATTGTATCATTACCAAGCGCAACCTCTGCAGCCCTGTCAGGCCACCGCCCTCAGATTTCCAACTTCCCATCGTAACAACGGTTCACCTAGTGCAACTTTTTCGCCTGAGTGGACCTGGGCCCGATTGTCATTGACAGGGTAAATTTTTGAAATGAGATTTTGATCTCGTCGTGGTTTCCATCCATGCGTCGTGGAGGCTTACTTAAGAAAGAAAGCCTGGACGGTTAGAGGACTCTTTACGCCTTCATTAGAACTTGCGCTTAGAATCTCTCCACCCATGCATAGCTTTTCCAACTTTCGCTTTGCTTTGCCGCTATGGTGTTGGGTCTTCCCCGTAGCAAGATCAAGAGCGATGAAGATTTGTTGAGGGTACGGACCTACATGGGGTGGTCAAGTGCCTCCTTCAACAACTCGATCCGCTTCGACAAGCTTCCCTTCAAGAAGCAAAGCTCCGTAGAGATCGTCTTTTTCTCGGTGTACGCCATGGTCGAGCTGATCCCACCTTTTTCAAGCTTACTCTTAATGCTACTAGACTTCTACGGGCTCCAACTTCATCACCTCGACCCTCCCTCATTCTTGCTAGTGGCGACTTTTGTCCACTACTGGGAGATGTGGGTGAGTGTGCCGCCAAGCATCGAGCTCTTTCGGACCTTCATCACGGTCCACACTACTGGAAAGGGGAGTGAGTTGATTGGCTTCTACTACTTCATGAAGCGCAAGAACTGTCCCTTCATGTACTTGAAGACCTTCCACTCCGGGAAGTGGGACAACTGGAAGAATTACTTGGAGGTCATCACGTTGGATCATCATGAAAAGCTGGAGTTGCCTAAGGCCCTCCCCAATGTTGATGTCGACGACTGGAATGCAGCTCCGGTATTTTCTGAAGCATAGAAACCTGTCCTGACCAGGATCCAACAATGTATGGAGAGTGGACTGACCCCTCAGATGGTATTCGGTAACTTCCTAGTCAACAGGTGGGCTTTGCTGAAGACGAGGGAGTGGCTCGCATGGGCTTTCAACATAGAGATGCATCACAATCGGATCGAATCTGGTCTTTGGACTAATTTGGATGATGAGACTTTAAAGCTCCATCTCTAGAAGCTTCAACACGGATCTATCACCCAGGACGCCCTGACTCAAACCAGCGTACTTCCTCCCTCTCAACATGGTTCCTGAGTTCAGGAGGGATCTTCCAAAGGGGATATCGGAGCTGGATGACCTCGGCTTGGTGGAGAAACGCGCGACCCCGAGATTTCTATTCTCGGAGCTTTGCAAAGACGTTCTCCCACTGCTCCAAGCCAGAGGGTCAATGACGCCAGCAAGGACAGGGGCAAGGGCATGGAGCCAGTAGAATCTTCCAGCTGGAAGAGGAAGCTGAGACACGCCAATGGGAGCTCCATTAGGTTGGATCCATCTCTGGGTGCATCTTCCCCCCGACCATGTCGAGCTTCAGCGACCAAACCTTATTTAGAGCCGGTGTCCATGAGGATAGCTAGTTCTGGTGAATCGACCCGGACCGAGTGTCGACTATTGGATCTAGGTCCGGGGGTCCTTCCCAGCCGAGGGAAGTCCCGACTGAGGCGACTCCAACTCCTGCGGCATGCTCCCGGCCTAGGTTCGGAGTCTCTGCCTCACCAGGATCGGTGCGCTTTGACTCCGGGCCACATAGGAAGTTTCGCGACGACTGGAGCAGAAGCCTTCCGAGGTAAGCATTGTATTATCACCTTGAGTTGCTATTTTTATCTTTACCATGTTTTGAAGTTTTTGATCCTTTGTTTCCAGGGTGTCAAAAAAGAAAGCTGAAGCTCAGGCCCCTGCTGCAGCAACTGAGGTTGTGCAGGCTAAGGCTCCTGCCTCAACCCTTGCGCCTTCTCCCGTGGTGGCGGAGGACATGACATCTCCAACTCCAGATGTTGTGGAAACAATGTAACACCCTCAATTTTCGCATCATGCATTGCATACATGTTCATGAATTAAATATTAATAGAATAAAAGAAATATATATATATATATAATTAATATATAATAATATATACATGTAAATAAAAAAGGTATGATAAAAAAATATAATAATAAAAAAATATAAAAATAAAGTAGGTATATAAAAAATATAATATATATTAATATTTATTTATAAAAAGAAAAAAAAGAAGAAAAGAAAAAAAACCCGCCCGTCGGCCAGGCCAAGCTGGCCCAGCCGGCGTTGACCCGCGCGCCTGACAACGACGCCACGCTGGGCCCCGCATCGCCCGCCCGCCCGACGCTCCACGCCCGCTCGCGCCGGCCACGTGCCGCTGGCCCCGCCGCCTCCCGCACGGCGCCTCCCGCACCGCGCCACGCGTGCCCCGCTGGCCCCGCCGCTTGGCCCACCCCGCGCCGCGTCCAGCCCGGTCGAGCGCGCCTCGCCCGACTCAGACGCGCGCGCCCAGCGCGACTCCCGCGCGCCTGGGCCCCGCACAAACCCGCGCTCAGTGCAACCGGCCCGCGACCGACGCGCGCCCGAGCCCTGTGGCCAACTCGGCCCCTGACCAGCGTCCCGCCGCCTATAAAAGCGACCGTAGGTCTTCATAGGTTTTCCCGATCCCAGGAAAAGCAGCGCCGCCATAGAAGAAAAAGCCCTAGCCGGTACAGAAAAGAAAAGAGGGACCAGAGAGCTGCGGCGCCAGGGAAGAAAAAAGAGGAGAAAAGAGGAGGAAGAGGAAGAAAAAAGGAGGAGGGCGCCGCCGTCCGCCGGAGATCGTTGTCGCCATCGCGTCGCCATCGTCGTGCCGCTGGAGGACCTTGCGCATCTACTTCGTCTACGCATCGTCCCCATCCCGCGATCTTCGAACCCATCGCATCTACGGTAGGCCATGTTCCGATGCAAATTTTAGCGACGTATTAGATCTAATAGATGTAAATTGATTTTTGTTGCATCGCCTTTTTATTATCAGCAGCATTAATCCACTCTAAAACCCCCGTAAACTCGTATGAACACGTATGAACTAGTTGCATCTAATTAATAAACAACCGTAGTTAATTAATTATTAAACTTTGCATGCATGCATATCATCGCATGTTGATTAATGTGTGTGCATCATGTTGATTAATGTGTGATCACGAGTGAGGGAAGTGCTCAAGAGGTCGTGTACGAGGATTTTCAGACTCAAGATTTCGAAGCGCTTGAGCAACCCTGTCCGCCGGAGCAAGGCAAGTGTCCTTGAAGCATATTGATCCTATTTTAAAATAAATGTTTTGTTTGCAAACTGCATGCTTGTGTCAATTTGATGGGACTCCTATAGTAGGAAGTTTACTAGATTTGTTTAACCACCCTTGTCACCTGGAATATATGGTAGAGAGTCGGGAAGGGCTTTTTACCTTTTTTGCTTCGTTTAATCAACTGGGATGGGAAATAACTATACCACTCAACTTAACTATGCATGGATGAGATTATGGCTGACATGAACTGGTTAAATATGGTATGGTAATGGGTGATCTAAGCAAGCCTGGTATGTGGATGGGTTGGATGTCATGGTGGTTTTGCTTGCTTTAGATCTAAGGACCAGTTCATGCGAGAATAAGCCAGGACTACAGTGCCACCACGAGGCCAAGTATGGGTGCGGCGTAGCTGATTAATTAGGGCTTTGCCAGTGCTATTCTGACCATTAAGGATGCTCGGGGAAGGGGTAGTCGGATTGGGTTTGTTGATGATTGGTGGGACTACCCTGGGATCCGAATGGCTCAAGAGGGGGCCCTTCGTTGAAGATGTGCTCAGTTGGAGGCATCGCCACCGGTGAAACCTCAATGGGGTCTAAATAGGCTAGTAATCCCTTTATAAAGGCTATTTTGTGATCTCTTGGCCACACACCAACGGAAGTGTGTATTATGACCGACGGGTCATGGGCATAAGGGAGATTCTTAGTCACCGAAGGGTGATGAAATCACGAACACGTGGGTAAAGAGGTACAAACTCTGCAGAGTTAATTAAAACTATCATGATAGCCGTGCTCCCGGTTATGAGCACCTGGACAACTTCCATGATTAGAGGGAATTTGGTATTGGAATGGTTATGGTTTGGTAATGGTTATGGATTTAATTTCTGGTATTGAATATGGTTATTGGAAATGGTGAAATCTGGAATCATGGATGATGGTAGTAATTTCTGTTTGGTATTATGGTATTACTTATGATTATGATGGGTTTGATTCATATAATTATAATATATTGCTTTTCAAATGTTTTAATGTACTTTTCAGCACTTTGCCATTATTATTGTCGTCATTTGAATCAGCCACATGTCATACTTTCCACACTTGTTGAGTACGACATGTACTCACTCTTGCAATTTCCCCCAACAGTTGCAGGTCAGGATTGTGAGTTTAATTACGATAATGCGGAGTTCTAGGCCGTGTCTACCGCCAGCTTTGCCTGTGGTGTTGCATGGAGCTGCGCTATCCCTTTTGCTTAGTTTGCTTAATTGCTTAATTAGTTTATTTCCGCTGCATTAGTTGAACTTGTCATTAATATTATTAGAGCTTGTATTCGAGGATAATATGGTTTGTGTAATAAAATTTGATAATTAATCTTGTTCTGTGGTAATTTTCTGTATACTCTTTTGTGATTGCACTCGTGTATGTGTGTTGAACACCCTGGGCACACATATGCGTTAGCTTGGTTCAGTTTTCGGAACTGGGTGTCACAGATTGGTATCAGAGCCAGGTTGACCGTAGGACGCAACCTAGATAGAATGGACACTTTAGAGCACATAGGAGCACTCAGGAAGTGTTGTGATTTTGTTGGTGTGCTATTTGCTATATATATATATATATTGTTTGCTTGTGTGCTTAATAGAGGATTTTGGGATGCTTTAGCATTGTCATGTCCACCTAGGCTAGTATAGCTAGTTGGTTAGCTTCATATCACTTGATGGATATAGTTGGGGACGTTTCTAAATTCTTACCTATTGCTCTCCTTCAGATGGTGAGGACTCACAATCAGAGGGATGTCAATGGTGAGGAGGAGAACCATGGAGTACCTCAGAACAACAATGGACAAGGACCTGCTCATGGAGCTATTAATATTGAGCAGCTACTGGCTATGCAGAACCAGCTTATGCAGACCATGATACAGACTATGGGACAACTGCAGGCTGGCAATATCAACAAACAGCCCCACATGCCTCCACCGCCACCCCACCTCCCCATAACCGATTGGGAGAGTTTATGAGGACTAGGCCGCCAACCTTTGCTCAAGCCACAGACCCTATGGATGCGGATGATTGGCTCAAGTTCGTGGGGAAGAAGCTAGCCATTGCCCAATGCAATGATCGGGAGAAGGTCCTGTTCGCTTCTCATCAACTCGTTGGAGTAGCTGCGTATTGGTGGGATGCTTATTGTAGTGCTCATGAGAACCAAGAAAGGATCACTTGGGCTGAATTGAAGGAGAATTTTCGTTCTCATTATGTGCCCGAGGGTGCTATGATCTTGAAGAGACAAGAGTTTGAGAATTTAAGGCAAGGAATATCAAGCGTGAGTGAATATCTCAACAAGTTCACTCAACTCTCAAGGTATGCGCCTGAGGATGTTATTCGGGACGGCTGGAAACAATACTTGTTCATGAGGGGCTTGAACAATGAGATCCAAGTGCAACTACTCAACTGCGATTATGCCAATTTTCAGAAGCTTGTGGACAAAGCAATTGTGGTTGAGAACAAGATTCGTGAGATGGAGCAAGAAATCAAGAGGAAGGCGCCATATCATGGACAGCAACAAGGAAGTAATGTGCTCCCTCGCCTTGCACCACCGAATGCACCCTATTACAGCTCCTCTATTCCTGCTCAGCGCCCTGGTTATGCACCGCGCCCAACTCAGTTTGTGCAGCAGCGCCCTGTTATGCAAGCACCTAGGCCTCCAATGCCTTATGCACCTTGTGCTGATTTTCCTGGAGCCAATGTTCAAAACCAAGCTCGTCCCAATAATTCTGGTGGAGTTAAGAAGTGTTGTACTTGTGGAGAAGCTGGACACTTTGCGCATCGATGTCCTAAGTCAGGCTTTGGTCAAGGAAGCAATGCACCGAGGCAAAACCAAAGACCCAATGGAGGACAGCTACAAGGGAACCATGGACAGCAGAATTTTGCTCGTGGCAACGTGAACCATGTCTCTACGGAGGATGCTCAACAAGCGGATGACATGGTCATTGGTATGTTTCTCGCCAACTCCAACCCCGCGACTATGTTATTTGATTCTCGAGCATCGCATTCATTAATTGCATCGAAGTATGTTGCCAAGTATAGTTTGCCTATCTCACATATGAAGTTTACTGTATTGGTTAAGTCTCCTGGAGGAGAGATGAGGACAAATATAGTATGTTCAAAAGTAAGCCTTAGAATAAGGGGGGTAGACTTCTCCGCCAACCTCATTGTTTTGGATTCTCAAGGGTTGGACATTATACTTGGTATGGACTGGTTGAGGAAGCACAATGGAGTTATTGAGTGTCCCACGAAGACGGTGAAGTTGACTAATGAGGAAGGGATCACCGTAGAATTTGAAGCATCTCAAACCGCACTAAAGCAATTGGAGCTGAATCATGTGGACGGTGCTGCAATTGATGAGATTCCGGTAGTGTGTGAATTTTTGGATGTGTTTCCAGATGAGTTGCCAGGTATGCCACCTGATCGAGACATTGAGTTTGTTATTGATTTAATACCTGGAACTGCACCTATAGCTAAGGGGCCGTATAGGATGCCTCCTATGGAATTAGCGGAGCTGAAGAAGCAGATTCAAGAACAATTAGAGAAAGGTTTTATTCACCCAAGCTCTTCACCTTGGGGAGCGCCTGTTCTATTTGTGGACAAGAAGGATGGATCCCAAAGGATGTGCGTGGATTACCGAGCTCTCAACGAGGTAACAATCAAGAACAAGTACACCTTGCCCCGTATAGAGGATTTGTTTGATCAGATGAAAGGCGCCTGTGTGTTTTCCAAGATTGATTTGAGGTCGGGATACTTTCAAATGAAGATTAGACCATCGGACATACCCAAAACAGCTTTGAGAACACGGTATGGATCTTATGAGAACACCGTGATGTCATTTAGATTGACAAATGCGCCTGCCTACTTTATGTACCTATGAATAGGGTCTTCATGGAGTACTTGGATAGATTTGTTGTGGTGTTTATTGATGATATTATGATCTACTCGAAGGATGAGAAGGAACATGAGGAACACTTGAGGCTTACGCTGCAGAAATTGAGGGGGCATCAATTGTATGCCAAGTTCAGCAAGTGCCAGTTTTGGTTGAAAGAGGTGCCATTTTTGGGTCATATAATCTCAGGAGGAGGAGTATCGGTTGACCCCGGAAAAGAGAGAGACGTGTTGAAGTGGGAGCCACGGCAAAATGTCAAGGAAATAAGGAGTTTTCTTGGGATGGCTGGATATTACCGTCGGTTTATCAAGGATTTTTCCAAGATAGCCAAGCCTTTGAGGGAGTTGCTAATGAAGGGAAAGGCGTTCCAATGGACTGAAGCTTGTCAAAACAGTTTTGAGGGGTTGAAGAAAAGGTTAACAACAGCCCCAGTTTTGGTATTGCCGGATGTAAGCAAGAGTTTTGATATTTATTGTGATGCATCAAGACAAGGACTCGGATGCGTGCTTATGCAAGAAGGTCAAGTGGTCGCCTATGCGTACAGACAATTGAAGAAACATGAGCAGAATTACCCAACACATGATTTAGAACTTGCAGCCGTGGTACATGTATTGAAGATTTGGAGACACTATATTCTTGGACATAGGTGCGAAATTTACACGGATCATAAGAGTTTGAAGTATATTTTCACACAAACGGATCTGAACTTGAGACAACAAAGATGGTTGGAGCTCATCAAAGATTATGATTTGGGGATCAACTATCATCCGGGAAAAGCCAATGTAGTGGCCGATGCTTTGAGTAGAAAAGGAGTAAGTCATCAACTCACGGTTCAAGAGTTACCATTCAAGTTATGTAAGGAGTTTGAACGGTTGAACCTCGGGTTTGTAAATGAGATGGAGATGATGGAGTTAAACCCAACCTTGGAGCAAGAAATTCGAGAAGCACAAACCACGGATGAGGAGATCAAGGAAATCAAGGAAAGGATCGAGGAAGGGAGAGAATTCAGATTTGATGAAGACGAACATGGTACCTTATGGCTTGGAAAGAGGATCGTTGTGCCTAATGTAAAGCATATTCGGGAGACAATATTAAAGGAGGCACATGACTCACCTTACTCAATTCACCCTGGTTGTACAAAGATGTACAAAGACTTGAAGACTTGCTATTGGTGGGATAGCATGAAGAAGGACATAGCTGAATAGGTAGCATTGTGTGACGTGTGCCAATGAGTCAAGGCGGAACATCAAAGGCCAGCCGGATTATTGCAACCGTTGAAGATTCCGGAATGGAAGTGGAAAGAAATTGGAATGGACTTCATAGTTGGGCTACCACGTACTCAGTCCGGGTATGACTCAATTTGGGTAATTGTGGATCTCTTAACCAAGTCAGCTCATTTTGTCCCTGTGAAGACCAAGTATACAGCTGCACGATTGGTCGAAATATACATGGAGCATATTGTGTGTCGACACGGAGTACCGAAGAAGATAGTCTCGGATAGAGGTTCTCAATTTACCTCCAGATTTTGGCAAAAATTGCATAAAGCTTGGGGAACGAGGTTGAATTTTAGTTCAGCATATCATCCTCAAATGGATGGACAAACCGAGAGGACCAATCAGATTTTGGAGGACATGTTAAGAGCTTGTGCTTTAAAGCATGGGAAAAGTTGGGACAAAAGCTTGCCATACGCGGAATTTTCATACAACAATAGTTACCAAGCAAGCTTGAAAATGTCACAATATGAAGCGCTTTATGGGAGGAAGTGTAGGACACCTTTATTCTGGAATGAGGCAGGAGAAACTCAAGTATTTGGTCCGGATGTGTTGAAAGAAGCCGAAAAGCAAGTCCAGATAATTCGTGAAAACTTGAGGGCTGCCCAATCAAGACAAAAAGGCTATGCAGACAATATGAGAAGGAAATTAGCCTTTGAAATAGGAGATTTTGTTTACCTCAAGGTGTCACCTATGAGAGGTCATAAGAGGTTTAAAAAAAGAGGCATGCTCGCACCTCGTTATATTGGACCATTCAAGATTTTGGACAGAAGAGGAGAAGTAGCATATAAGTTGGAGATGCCGGCTCATCTTTCATACTTACATGATGTGTTTCATGTTTCCCAACTCAAAAAGTGTCTCAGGGTGCCGGAAGAACAAGTGTCGATGGACGAGTTAGAACTTCAGGAGGATTTGTCCTATGTCGACCAACCTATCAAGATCTTGGACGTGAAGTAAGGGTCACGAGGAATAAGAAAGTCTGTTGGTGCAAAGTGCAATGGAAACACCATACAGAAGCCGAAGCTACGTGGGAGAATTCCCGCATCTTTTCTCCACGCTGTCGAATCTTGAGGGCGAGATTCACTTTAAGGGGGGTAGGTTTGTAACACCCTCAATTTTCGCATCATGCATTGCATACATGTTCATGCATTAAATATTAATAGAATAAAAGAAATATATATATAATAATATATACATGTAAATAAAAAAGGTATGATAAAAAATATAATAATAAAAAAATATAAAAATAAAGTAGGTATATAAAAAATATAATATATATTAATATTTATTTATAAAAAGAAAAAAAAAAGAAGAAAAGAAAAAAAACCCGCCCGCCGGCCAGGCCAAGCTAGCCCAGCCGGCGTTGACCCGCGCGCCTGACCGCGACGCCGCGCTGGGTCCCGCATCGCCCGCCCGCCCTACGCGCCACGCCCGCTCGCGCCGGCCACGTGGCGCTGGCCCCGCCGCCTCTCGCACAGCGCCTCCCGCACCGCGCCACGCGTGACCCGCTGGCCCCGCCGCCTGGCCCACCCCGCGCTGTGTCCAGCCCGGTCGAGCGTGCCTCGCCCGACTCGGACGCGCGTGCCCACCGCACCGACCCGCGCGCCTGGGCCCCGCACCGACCCGTGCTCAGCGCAACCGGCCCACGACCGACGCGCGCTCGAGCCCCGTGGCCGACTCGGCCCCTGGCTAGCGTCCCGCCGCCTATAAAAGAGACCGTAGGTCTCCGTAGGTTTTCCCGATCCCTGGAAAAGTAGCGCCGCCATAGAAGAAAAAGCCCTAGCCGGTACAGAAAAGAAAAGAGGGACTAGAGAGATGCGCCGCCAGGGAAGAAAAAAGAGGAGGAAGAGGAAGAAAAAAAGGAGGAGGGCGCCGCCGTCCGCCGGAGATTGTCGTCGCCATCGCGTCGCCGTCATCGTGCCGCCGGAGGACCTTGCGCATCTACTTCGTCTATGCATCGTCCCCATCCCGTGATCTTCGAAGCCATCGCATCTACGGTAGGCCACGTTCCGATGCGAATTTTAGCGACGTATTAGATCTAATAGACGTAAATTGATTTTTGTTGCATCGCCTTTTTATTTTCAGCAGCATTAATCCACTCTAAAACCCCCGTAAACTTGTATGAACACGTATAAACTAGTTGCATCTAATTAATAAACAACCGTAGTTAATTAATTATTAAACTTTGCATGCATGCATATCATCGCATGTTGATTAATGTGTGTGCATCATGTTGATTTGTATGTATTTCTTGTATGTGTGATCACGAGTAGAGGGAAGTGCTCAAGAGATCGTGTACGAGGATTTTCATAATCAAGATTTCAAAGCGCTTGAGCAACCCTATCCGCCAGAGCAAGGCAAGTGTCCTTGAAGCATATTGATCCTATTTTAAAATAAATGTTTTGTTTGCAAACTGCATGCTTGTGTCAATTTGATGGGAATCCTATGGTCGGAAGTTTACTAGATTTTTTTAACCACCCTTGTCACCTGAAATATATGGTAGAGAGTCGGGAAGGGCTTTTTACCTTTTTGCTTCGCTTAATCATCTGGGACGGGAAATAACTATACCACTCAACTTAACTATGCCTGGATGAGATTATGGTTAACATGAACTGGTTAAATATGGTATGGTAATGGGCGATCTAAGCAAGCCTGGTATGTTGATGGGTTGGATGTCATGGTGGTTTTGCTTGCTTTAGATCTAAGGACCGGTTCATGCGAGAATAAGCCAGGACTACAGTGCCACCACGAGGCCAAGTATGGGTGCGGCATAGCTGATTAATTAGGGCTTTGCCAGTGCTATTTGGACCATTAAGGATGCTCGGGGAAGGGGTAGTTGGATTGGGTTTGTAGATGATTGGTGGGACTACCCTGGGATCCGAATGGCTCAAGAGGGGGCCCTTGGTTGAAGATGTGCTCAGTTGGAGGCATTGCCACCGGTGAAACCTCAGTGGGGTATAAATAGGCTAGTAATCCCTTTGTAAAGGCTATTTTGTGATCTCTTGGCCACACACCAATGGAAGTGTGTATTATGTCCGACGGGTCATGGGCATAAGGGAGATTCTTAGTCACCGAAGGGTGATGAAATCACGAACACGTGGGTAAAGAGGTACAAACTATGCAGAGTTAATTAAAACTATCATGATAGCCGTGCTCCCGGTTATGAGCACCTGGACAACTTCCATGATTAGAGGGAATTTGGTATTAGAATGGTTATGGTTTGGTAATGGTTATGGATTTAATTTCTGGTATTGAATATGGTTATTGGAAATAGTGAAATCTGGAATCATGGATGATGGTAGTAAATTCAGTTTGGTATTATGGTATTACTTATGATTATGATGGGTTTGATTCGTATAATTATAATATATTGCTTTTCAAATGTTTTAATGTACTTTTCAGCACTTTGCCATTATTATTGTCGTCATTTGAATCAGCCACATGTCATACTTTCCACACTTGCTGAGTACGACATGTACTCACTCTTGCAATTCCCCCCAACAGTTGCAGGTCAGGATTGTGAGTTTAATGGCGATAATGCGGAGTTCTACGTCGTGTCTACCGTCAGCATTGCCTGTGGTGTTGCATGGAGTTGCGCTATCCCTTTTTCTTAGTTTGCTTAGTTGCTTAATTAGTTCATTTCCGCTGCATTAGTTGAACTTGTCATAAATATTATTAGAGCTTGTATTCGAGGATAATATGGTTTGTGTAATAAAATTTGATAATTAATCTTGTTCTTTGGTAATTTTTTGTATACTCTTTTGTGATTGCACTCGTGTATGTGTGTTGAACATCCTGGGCACACATATGCGTTAGCTTGGTTCCATTTTCGGAACCGGGCGTCACAAACAAGTCCAACAGTAACGCCAATAGTTCTCCTAGTAGCGCCGGACCACAGGGAAGAGACTCGTGAAGAAGAGCCAGCAGTTTTAGAGCTGACTACTGAGGCTCCAGCATCGGAGCCACAGATGGAAGAAGCTCTGGCATTTGAGCCGAAAGTAACTGAAGTTCTGGCATACGAGTCAAAAGTAGATGAAGCTCCGGAGTCTGAGCCTGAGATGGCTGAAGCCCTGGCTTCCGAGCCGAATGTAGTTGAAGATCTAGCATCTGAGCTGGAGGTGGTGACGGCCCCGGTCAAAGCTACAATGCCAGCCCAAGAGGTGATTACTCTGGAGGTGTCCATCTCTGAGCCGGAGCAGCGAGAGGAGGCAGCTGCGGGTCCTCCATCCACCGAGCCAGCAATTGAAGGTCCGGTCGGGGGACCTTCCTCATCGGCCTCGAGTGCTATGGAGAAGGAGGACCTTCCGTCAATCGGTCCAGCCAGTGTGGACTCGCGCCTCAGGGCCCCTCAGTCGTCTTGGAAGACCCGGTCGAGCCGGCGGAGGAGATCCATGCTGGTCTGGAGCCAATTCCATTGGCGTTGTATATAGACAATGCTTGTTCTAGTCTTTGTCAAGTCCAGCTTGCCTTCGAGCATGACAGCATGGTCCTCGAAGAAGAGTGCCACACCCTGAGGCATTGGCGCAACAGACATTACTTCAATAGCAGGCTGACGCAATCAAGGCTTGTGGACCAGCGGGTGTGGATTGACAAGGAGAAGGCCTGGTTGACGCGGTGGACTACTTATTGAATTTGGGGGAGGGTTCCATCAAGGCTCTCGATGAGAAGACTCGAGAGATTCTTGAGTAGGCTAAGGAGACCAATGAGGCTGCTGATGATTGTTAAGACAGCCTCAATGAGCTGAACGAGGTACTCCTCAAGCGTCGAGAAGCCCTCAATGAAAAGGAGGACAAACTCCTTGAGAAAGAGGAGGACCTCTTAAAGAGGCAGGAGGAACTCGCCCAAAGGCTCAAACTGGGAGAGAAGAGTTTGGCTGATCACACCAAACAGTTAGGAAAATATTGCCTTCAAAAGAAAGAGAGGATTTAGCAAGTGGGAAAAGAAGTCTCCAAGAGAGAGACAAATATTTCCACCAGAGAGGACAGGGTGAAGGGCAGGGAGAAGTACCTGGTGGACCGCCAGAACTTCATCCACCTTCGAGAGTCATAGCTTGCTGACAGTGAACAACAGCTGGCTGAAAGTATTTAGCAACATGCTAAGGAGGTCGAGCGCTTCGCTTGGGAACATTCAGAGCTTGCGGCTGCCAGAGGGTCGCTGGAGGAACTAAGGAGTTTGAGAGCAACTGAGTCCCATCGTGTTTGGGACTTCCTGGGGCAAGCCAACAAGGATCTTGTTCCACTTGACATTAGTCTGGTACATCCGGCTGACCCGATGCTGGAGCTGGACAAGGCATTGGTGGCATTAACCTCTGCTGGCAACATGCTGGATGCAATGGGTGACGTCATCGTCGACCAACTGGAGATAGAGGGGCAGTCCCTGGCCAAGAACATTGCCGAGTATGTGCTCACATGTTTCAAAAGCCGGGACCCCAAACTGTCTCTAGATCTGGTAGTCGAAGGACCTGTTCTTGAAGAGGAAGATGCGCCAGGGCCAGCGTTGAAGAAGCAACACAAAAAGTTGCCTCGTTCTACCAGAGGACCTCCAGTAGCTAGGGCTCTTTTCTTCTGCCTTCACTTGTAATCCTCCTATTTTGAATCAATGAAATCCGATCTTTTGAATTAATGAATTTCATTTTGTATATGTCTTCAATGCATTGCCCTTTATATAGTTGGCCCTCTGGTAAATGTACAAAATTTGTTTGCGAACAAGAACCAAAAGGATTTGACAATGTCTTGATTACTTCACTTCTCGCTTGTAGCCAAAACGATAGCTTTGAGGTTCGAAGTTTACCTCCGACATCTATAGGGACCATTTGTTACTTCGACAGCGGGCCCCCTGAAGTTGTCGGAGCTAGGTAGGTCCGACGGTGCCCACTACAAATGCTTAGAATGTCAACGACAGTCCCCCTAGGGGTTGTTGGAGCTAGGTAAGTTCGACGGCACCCACTGTCAATGCTTAGAACGTCGACAGCGAGCCCCATGGGGGCGTCGGAGCTTGGTAGGTCCGACGGCACCCACTGTCAACGCTTAGAACGTCAACGACGGGCCACCTAGAGGTGTCAGAGCTTGGTAGGCCCGATGAAACCCACTGTCAATGCTTGGAAACATCAACGGTGGGCCCCATGGGGCGTCAGAGCTTGGTAGGTCCGACAGCGCCCACTCTCAATGCTTAGAACGTCAATGGCGGCCCCCTGGGGGCATCAGAGCTTGGTAGGTCTAACGGAGCCTACTGTCAACGCTTAGAAACATCGACGACGGGCACCCTGGGGGCGCTGGATCTTGGTAGGTCCAAAAACACCCACTGTCAACGCATAGAACGTCGATGACGGGTCCCCTCAGCGTGATTTCTCCACTATCTTCCTTTAGATCGCTGTTAATTGTTCACGTCGATGGCTGGCCCCTATGGGAGTTTTTGGAGCTTGTTAGCTCCGATGACGCCCACTTTCAACATATAAACATCAACGGCAGGCCCGCTGGGGGTTGTCGGAGCTTAGCAGCTCTGGCATCGTCCAACATCGTCATGAATTTTTCATTTTTCTTGCGCATTAAAGACAATAAAAGCAGTAAAATTTGTCCTCCTGTATATAATTTGTTTGTGGCTTATTATCATTCTTTGAATTTTAGGTCCCAAGGAATTCAACATGATAATAAGTATATTGATAAAATCCCTTTAGATCTGAATGCTTTGTGGACTTGCCGTACCGGGACCTACCAGGATATAGGTACAGTGGCATAATTAGGGTGCATGACCGGTCTAAGTCGATAGCACACTCCAGACCCATCATTGGCTTTGGTTTTCAAGCAAGTAGACCATCTAGCAACGCTAAGATCCGAAAGAAGATCAAAAATATAAATTATATACCACATGATTAACTCGTACTAAATTTCAAAAAAGGAATGCACAACTTTGTTATAGACAAGAAGGAAAAAATAATAGAAGAAATGAGCCTGTGCAAAATTAATGCACGTGCAGTCTGTTTTCACACAAAAATGTTTTTCATTATGGGTCCGAATTACAGGGGAGACAAGGACACACTTAGAGTACGGAACCAAGCTATGTAAGTTATTCATCTTGTTCTAACCCAGGGTAGGTAAGCTACACATAAAGTACAATGAACAAGTTAAGTGTGCTGTTTGTTTGGGACCTACCTGACTCTATCCATAGACTCTATAATTTATATTATGTGTATGTACAGACTCACCTCTGTGAAACAAAGCATAAAACTTACGGAAGTGCTCGATATTCCATGGATTGGGAAGCGGGATCCCATCCTCTGTTGCCAAGCGGACGCATCCAGGTCGGGAAACATTGATCACCCGGAAGGGACCTTCCCAGTTGGAGGAAAGTTTTATCATCCCTTCTCGAGTTAGTATTTTCTGTAGGACCAGATCGCCTTCTTCTAGCTGTCGGCTGCGCACATGCCTTTGGTGATAGCGCTGGAGCGCCTGGCGTTATCGTGCATTCCATACAGCTGCTTGGCACCTCCCCTCCTCGACGAGGTCAAGGTCTTCGCGCCGGAGCTTTTTCTATGCGGCTTCGTTGAAGGTCTGGACCCAGAGTGACCCCATGGTGATCTCCGGAGGAAGGACCTCTTCAGCTCCGTACACCAAGAAGAAGGGTGTCTCTCTAGTTGACTGGTTAGGTGTTGTCCCGCTCACCTAGAGTGCAGACAGAATCTCCTCTATCCAGTTGGCACCGTGTTTCATTATGTGCTCATATGTGCGTGTCCTGAGTCTTTTTAGTATCTCCGCATTTGCTCTCTCGACTTGGCCATTACTTGCCGGGTGAGCTACTGACGCGTAGCTGACTTGTATGCCGAGATCTTTGCAATAGTCTTGGAATGCTGCACTTGTGAATTTGGTTCCATTATCAATTATGACTCTGTTCGAAACTCCATATCTGTAGACTATGGACTTCAAGAACTTGATAGCAGATTTCTTGTTAACTGTCATAACTGGAGTAACTTCCAGCCACTTAGTGAACTTGTCGATGGCAACGTGCAGGAACTGTAACCTCCAACTGATTTTGAGAAAGGTCCCAAAATGTGCATCCCCCGCACAACGAATGGCAATGTAGGAGTATTATTTGTAGCTACTGAGCCGGTGTGTGAATTTTTTTGGCATGGAACTGACACACTTCACACTTTTTTACCAGCTCAACTGCATCTTGGAGTGTTGTAGGCCAATAAAAGGCATGTCGGAAGGCTTTACCAACCAACGTGCGGAAAGATGCGTGATTCTCACAATCGCCTCCATGGACTTCGGCGAGGAGCTCGCGGCCTTCTTCCCGAGCAATGCACAACATTATAACGCTGTTGGCACCACGTCGATATAGATCGCCTTCTACCAGTGTGTATCTTTTAGCCAATCTGATGATTCGGTCAGTGGAAGCACCGTCTTCAGGAAGTATGTTGTCTTTCAAGTACCTCTGGATCTCCGAGATCCATGCATTAGAGCTAACTTGAGGTTTCGGATCTTGCGCATTGGGTTGCTTGGGGCTTCCTGCAGTGCCTATGATCCTTGGTGGACGCCATGGTCACAGGGCCACCGGGACCACCAGCTTCTATGTGCTGGTCTCGCCCCCTTCGCCCAGTTCGGCAGGCTGAGGGGTAGGTCTTGACAATCTCCTGACAAAAACTCTGTATGGATCTTGAGCTACGATTGAATCTTTCGTTGAGAGTTCATCAGCTTCAGCGTTGTTGATATGCTGGACATGGCAGAGGTCCAGGTCGTGGAAGTCCTTCTGTAGCTTCTCGACTTTGAGGAGGTAAGCAGCGAGTTGAGGTTTGTTGCATCTGCATTCACCTTTGACTTGCTTGACAATGAGTTGTGAGTCACCCTTCACCAGCAACTACTTGACACCATATGATAGCGCCACCTTGAGTCAATAGATGAGAGCTTCATACTCTGACATGTTGTTGGTTGCCTTGAAGTCAAGGTCTACCATGTACTTGACCTTCTTCCCGATTGGAGCAAGGAGAAGGATTCTTGCTCCACCCCTTGCTTCTGCAGAGAGCCGTCGAAGTAGAGAGTCCAATGAGGCTCAGTAAAGACCGGGACTTTGGGTTCTGGCTTCTGCTCACTGTGGCCCCCGTGGATTTGATGAAGAAGGGGCCCGCTCCGCCACGAAGTCAGCCATTGCCTGACTCTTTATAGCATGTCAAGGCAAGAAAATGAGATCGAATTCTGCCAGCTCAACTGCCCACTTTGCAATATTTCCCGTAGAGTTGGGGTTATGCAATATATCACGTAGTTGATAAGAACTTATCACTGATATTTTGTGGGCTTGAAAGTAGTGATGAAGCTTCCATGAGGCAATAAGAACTGCATATAGCAGTTTATGCACCTTAATGTACCAAGTCTTGGCATCATGTAGTACTTTGATAATGATGTACATTGGCCTCTGGAGAATCCGGACCTTCTCGTAAGGGCCCGAAGCTTCTTCTTCATCAACCCGGACCCTCCCGGAGGGGTGCAAACCTTCTTCTTGAGTTACCTGGACCCTCCCGAAAGGGTTCAAACCATCCTGATCAGCCGTGAGAACTCCCTCGGATGAGTGAGGTTGATCCTTAGGCAGCTTGCCTTTAGGATCCTCACCTGGGGGTTGGGACCCAGACTCGCCTTCAAGTAGCTCCAGACCCTTTCTGAGGGGTCTGGTCTCCTGAGCTATAGATGGTTCTAGTCTCTCCACGACTAGGACCATGCTGACAACCTCAGTAGCTGCTGAAACATAAAGCAAAAGAGGCACACCAGGATTCGGAGCTACCAAGATTGGTAGTGTGGTGAGGAGCTGCTTTAGCTCTTGGAACGCCTTTTCTGCTTCTTCAGACCAATGGAATGGCCCATACTTCCTCAAAAGCTTGGAGAAGGGAAGCGCCCGCTCTGACAGTCTTGAGATGAACTGGCTGAGCGCAGCTAGACATCTAGTTAGCTTCTGGACAGCCTTGACGCGGTCGGGGCCGCATCTCTTCAATAGTCTTGATCTTCTCCAGACTTGCCTCAGTTCCTCGGTGAGTCAATAAGAATCCAAGGAGATTCCCGGAGCTAACCCCGAAGACACATTTGTCCGGGTTTAGCTTGGTGCACGTTATGCGCACATTGTCGAAGACAGCTTGCAGGTTGTCAAGGAGTGATTCCTTGCTCTTCACCTTCACAACGGTGTCATTGACATAGACTTCCACCAAGTCCCTAATGTGCTCTACAAATGTTATGTGCATGGCTTGCACAAAAGTTGATGCAGCATTTCTTAGACCGAAAGGCATGGCAGTATATTTATACAACCCATCTATTGTTATGAAGGGATTAGGCTCTTCATCTTCCCTAGACATTTGAGTCTGATGATATCCAGAATACTCATCTATGAAACACAATAGTTCACACCCGGAGGTGGAATCCACTATCTGATCTATCCTAGGTAGTGGAAATGGGTCTTTTGGACATACCTCACTCAAGGTGGTGTAGTCGATGCACATCTGAAGCTTCCCGCCGGCCTTTGGTACAACGACTAGGTTCGCCAGCCATCGAGGATGATGCACCTCCCGGATGAAACCAACTTCGAGCAGCTTCTTGATTTCTTGTCTGATGAAGTTCTGCTGCTCGACTGATTGCTTCTAGGGGTTCGTAAGTACTGGTTGTGCGTGAGGATATATCTTCCGGCTGTGCTCAATCACGTCCCTAAGGAACCCAAACATCTATGATGGTTGCCTTGCAATAACTTCAATATTCCCCCAGAGGAAAGTGATGAGCGTGAATCGTTCCTATTTGTTGTCCAGACCTTCCGATATACGGGTTGTCTGAGCAGCATTGGAACCAATTTGGACGACTTTGACGAGAATGTCGGTGTCGCCGCTTGGTTGCACGCGAGGTGCGGAGGTTGAGCCTTGTTGACGAGAGCTCAGAGGTTGAGCAGCTTACTCCATGTCGGATCCTTCCTCCCGCGCTATTGCAAGCACGCCGAGTTCTTCTAGCGCGTTGACTCCCGCAGTGCAATCTCCAGAGATCCGAAGGACGCCTGAAGGACTCGGTATCTTAAAAACCAAGTAGCCATAATGAGCTACGCCCATAAAACTGTACAAGGCATGCATACCTAGGATGGCATTGAAGGGAAAGTTCATGAGCACTTCATCGAAGACCAACTTCTCGGACCTATAGTTGTCCCGAGTCCCGAAAGTCACCTGGAGTGTTATTGATCCAAGAGGAGTGATAGCTCCCGAACCTACTATGGAGAAGCGGCGTGAGGGACGAAGGTTTGAGAGGTTGAGCTAGATCTTCACGAACGTTGTGTAGCTAAGGCGGTTGAGTGCCACACCTCCATCCATCATGACATCATAAAGTTGGATGTTGTTGATGGTAGGGGAAACCATAAGTGGCAGATGACAATCTCTGATCATGTTCCTCAGGCAATCTGAAGCATCAAAAGTGATGGCAGTGTCCATCCACTTTGGATGGGGTTCTGCCTTGGCGGTGGGAGCTGCGGCAGCCATCTCACGATGCATGGTCTTGAAGATGTGCCGAGAGGTAATATCCCATGACCCTCCATATATCGTATGGAGAGTATTCCGACACTCGTTGTCGGAGATGTCAGAATCATCGTTGACATTGTTGTAGACGGCCTTCATGACCTTCTTGGGGTCCTAGAAGCCAGGCTCTTGATTAGCCAGTGGTTCGTCGACCTTCTTCTTTCCTTCCCGTTGATGGAAAGGAGCTTCTTCTTGGCGCTTGTTGTGGCGTTCATCAAGGTGCTTGACCTCGCAGAAGTCTTCAAGATTGTGAGTATCTGTTTTGTGGATTGGACACCACATCTCTTGGTGCCGCCGTCCTCAGACGATGGTTGTGGACGTTTTCCAGGGCGCGACCCCCGGCCACATGGAGCTGCAGCAGCGGAAGCAGTAGGCATGCAGGCCGACGACTTCTTATTACCATTTGACTTTTTCTTCTTTTTTCCACTGCCAGAGGCAACAGCTTCAGCCTTGTAGGAGGATTTACTAGCCTTTAGAGCTGGTTTGGAGTGCATCTCTCGACTCTCTACAGCCTAGCATATTTGTCTGCTAGGCTGAAGAGCTCTGTGACGCTGCTGACTTCTTTTGTTCCCAGCTTCTCCGGCATCTTCTTATCTCTGACTCACTGTCGAATTGCGACAATGATAGAAGCGTTAGAGATAGAAGGGATTGTGTTCTGTACATGAGAAAACGGTTGGATGAACGATCGCAACGACTCCCCTATCTTCTTTTGTACGACTAACAGGTCTATCTCTGTGCCAAGTCGGGTGTAGGAGCTCCCAAAGTTGGTGGTGAACTGGCAGCAATGCTCTGCCCAACTATTGATGGAGTCAGACGGAAGACTCATGAACAAGGACCTGGCTATCCCAGTTAGAGTCATTTGGAAGTAGTTGGCCATAACAGCCTCATTTCCTCCAGTCGCGAGGATAGAAGTAGAGTAGATCTGGAGGAACTCGATGAGGTTAACAGTCTCATCGTACTTCTCTAACAGATGAGGCCAGAACTTCAAAGGCCATTCGACCATGAGAAGATGCATGGTCAGGGCTGAACAACCGCCTCCTACTCCCAAAGGAGAAGGGTTTTCTATTACTGAAGAAGAGTCTGCACTGCAATCAGCTCATTGTGAGGGTTCTTCATCAATGCAGTGACCGATGTGAAGACACCATCCTATTGTCTATCATTATTTGCCTGAGCAGGTGGTGGTGCTGGTGGAATGACACACGCTAAGACAACAGTGCTAGCTGGTTGTTGCACATTGGAGGGATTCCCTCCATCAGGCTGTCTGGCAGGGCCGTTGGACGATGCTATAGCGGAATTCACCATCTCGAACTCTAAAGCGCCCCCTTCCTAGCGCGCTAGATGTCATAGTGTTGCTACGACACTTCCCTCGGTACTCCTAAAGCGTAGTCTGCAGAACTTCGTATTTGGTTGGGGCGTGCGTAAGATTATGAATGAGACGGTGACATAGAGAATTTTTACGTTGTTCGAGCCGCCAGAGCGTAATACCATATTCCACGGTGTTGTTGTTGATTGTATGAGAGTGTATGCGCGGTGTGCATGTGAGCTTGAATTGGCTTAGTTGGCCTCACCTCTACCGTGCGCAACCCTTTTATATGTTAGGGACTAGCTGTTACATGGTTTGTCTAGCCCGCCAGGTGGCCCCAGCTGTAATTAGTCACCTATACACGATCTACATGTATAAACTAGGATTAATTGTGTGATAACGCGCCTTAATAGCGGTAGTACCAGCCTTGAAGGTCCTCTGATCGTGTGTCATTATTACTGAGTTAATGACACATTAATCAGCTCTTGTAACGGCTGTTTTAATAGCCTCTTGAATGTCTGTTCCATTGGACATCCAACAGTCTTTTTGTTGGAGGCTTAGATCCGCAGGCTCAACACATAGCAGCTCTGGAGCTTCCCTCTGTGGGGAGGCAGGTCCGGAGCTGCTAAAAATGTGGCAACATCGAAGTTTCCCTCTATTGGGGGTTAGTTCTGGGGCCACTGGACACGTGGCATGACCGGAGCTTCTCAATGAAGGGAGTCACATCCGGGCCTGCAATACACGTGGCAGTGCTGGAGCTACCCAAACGAGGGAGGCAGATCCAGTGCTGCGGGACACGTGGGGCCTTCATAAGTCTTCAACTCAGATAGGTGGAACTCCGTAGTTTTAATCACGGTAACTATGGGTAAATGGTATCCAGGGTACTGACATGTACCTCCAAAATATAGTGAGACAGTTTACTCGCTCCTATAAATCTATAGCAAGCACTATTATCAAGAGGCTCATCATTTAGAAAAACAACGGAGGTTTTGTGCGTGACGATAAACATAGGATGACAAACAAAATTATTAAGCTTATATTGATGGATTTGAGACTAAAAGTAGAGTTTCTAGTGCATCTCATCCCCCTCTCGCTTCAAAAGGTTTTGAGAAGTTCGTCATCACCCAAAATACCAAGAGTTGTGAGATACTAAGAAAATGATCGCCATGTGTGCTCGAGAAAGAAGCATTGTTAAGTACCTTGAGCAATTTGACACAAGCAAATCCACTAGAGTGTTAAGTATATGGAGGATCCTAAAAGAGGTATAATGATCATTCAAGTCGCTGATGGCCACGAAGCAAAACCATAAGCCAATTGAAAACTCTTGTTATGTATTTAAGAGATTGCTTTGAACTTATAGTTCATAAAGTTATTAATGTACGCTATTTTTGTAGGATCGACGAGCACGTGAAAATCTACCAGAGGGGGTGAATGGTAGATTTAAAAATCTTACGCAGCAGAAACAATTAAATCCCAACCCCTTAGGTAGAAAAACGATCTGTTAAAGAAATCGTGTGTGAAACTAGTCTAAACGTGTTTCAACGTGACAAAAGTGATATATATCAGAGATAATCAAATCACGAAGACAACAGAACAAGAATCACTCAAATCCGTTGAGAGAAACTCAAGTTATGATCGAAAGATCGAACAAATGTCAATCTGTCCTACCCGAGAGAAACAGTTCTAGAACGCTGTAAAGAAACTCGTGTAGATCAGAAACCACAAATCCAATGACCGTGAAATTTTAACATATGATAGATAATCAAGTTGTGAATACTACCCAAAATGAATCATGTCAATTGGATCTGTAAAACTCGAGTTATAATAAAACCACCGACGAAAGGTAGTGCTGTCCAGAAACTCGACGAGTAAAACTTGTTTGGATCAAGTCGAACGAACAAGGCACAAAAGTTCCTTCAAACTATGAATTTTATTCAATAGAACACAAGAGGAACAGCTCCAAAGTTGTCGTGCAACCCTTCTCTGTTACATTGGTTGCCTACACGAGTCTTGGCCTTCCATTGCTTTTATAACCAGCCCGCAGGCCAACTCAACTTGAATCCGGATTCTGATCCTACCCTGATCACGGATCCTATCTAACCATAACAGCTCAAGGTCTTCATATACGCAGATAGAAACAATCTTGAGACTTCCTAACAGACTCGGAACACATTCCGTATTCCCAAACACCACTCAACTTTCGTGCAGCACACGACATCTACCATAACCAAATCAATATTTCCCGACCGAGTCATAACCGACTCAGCCAGCAGCCGAAGTCATCATCTTGTACGATCCGATCCTTCCAATCGGATCTCCCTTCCTTAATCCGTATCCAGAACCATGTTGCCACGTCAAGAACTGCATGCATACGTGCGAAAACCATCCTTCAACCTTCATATGCACTGCCCTTGATTCAATCATCCTGCGCGACCTCCTGACCCGCTCAACCACAATTCCTCCTGAACTTGGTTGTTGGAACCTCAGCTCCTCTGTGAGACTAGTCCAAGGGATCATGTCACCAGCAAAGATTTGAACTCAAGCAACACCTGCACATGAACAAACAAACAATCCATACAAGCCCATGTCCGCGACTTGACTCACGTCAGTTCCAAATACAACACCTTACGTGAGCGCCTCACATAAGCATGTTGCAAAACCCAGTACAACAATGTCATCCATATCAACCAAAACACACCAAAAACATAGCAAATGAATACTAAGCAATCTTTCCAAACAATGTAAAGCAAGTTTGAAACTTTGCAAATGAAAAGCAGAAACACTACGGCCAAGCTCCGGTTCTTGCAAAAGCAAACCGGACCTTGAGCCAGAGCTTACCAAAGCTAGTAGAACCTAGCACTGGAGCTTACCAAAGCTAGTGGAACCAAGCATCCGCCAGAGCTTACAAAAACTAGCACAACCAAGCATCCGCTGGAGCTTCCAAAAACTAGCAGGAACTAGTCAACCCAAAGCCGGAGCGTAACTCGGAGCTTACCAAGGACATGTCGGAGCTTATAAAAAAGCATGCGGAGCTAAAAACAAAACTCACTGGATCTATCCAAAAGCTAGTCGGGCTTTGCCGGCAAATCGGACCTAGCATCGGACGTACCCGGAGGTACCCAAAAAAAGCCGGACCTACCATCGGACCTTGTTGTAGCTCGGAGCTAGAGTCGGACCTTGCTAAAAAGGTGTTTTAGCAGAATTAAAAACTTTTATCGCCATAGCCAATGTATTCAGCACACATAGGTCTCACAATTTCCCCCTTGACGAATGCATTGGCAATACCATTTAAAATCCGAACATTGGCTTATTCACATTAAAAGTATTGAAAACAATTTCTCCCCTTTTTGTAAATCAGAAACAAAATGAGAAGAAAATCAAAAATCACTTATATCTCCCCTTTTATCATCTCTCCCCGTGCACATTATCTCTCCCTGCACATTATCTCTCCCTCTTTCTCCCTCTGAGTCTCCCTCTGAGAAGAATCATGCCAACGTGTGATTAATTTCTCCCCCTTTAACAATGTATTTAGCAAGATGCAAAAGAGAAAAAATGTTATGAGCATATTATAACATGTACATATAGACAAAGCTCATCCAAGTCATACTATCAAGTAACTTACACTATCACTTCAATGAGATACGTAAAGTAGTGTAAGCCATGCTAGAGATCAAATGTAATTTTCAATTTAAGCAAGTCAGAATCTCACAAACTTAACTATTTCAATACCTGAAAGCATGACACTGGTTGCTGCATTTTATTATTTTTCAAAGCATAGATTTTGATCATATGATATTTGCAAGAGATTATATGCGCATCTACCTTATTCTAACCAACCAAACCAAGCCTATGTCATTTGACAATCAGAAGCTTAAGGACATGGTTTTAGTCTTACACAACTTCTTCCAAGTTCATATCTAAGTGGCAAGTGCAATGATAACCAATCTCAAAAGAAGAAGTGTGATGCATGCATATTCTCTTGATCTTTTCTCAATTTTTTAATCATAAAAGCTCAACTTGTAAGTTGATAACTTGATTAATTCTTTATGATTAAAAGCACTTGTGAGCATGCAACATGTTCAAAATAGCAAGAAAGTTTGATCATGACCAGATTTAGTGTAAGTAATTATTCCAATTACTAGTCATGGCAAAGACTACAAAATGTATAACATGAGTAATGTAGTAAGAACTTTCAGCATAAAAAAGGAAGCACAAGTCATATATGTATGGAATACTATGCTCATATTATTTTAAGTTCAGATTCACACATAGACTTTCCAAGTTTGAAAACTCCCCCTCAATTTAGGCCATGAGTATGCATAACCCATATTTCACTATGAATGATACAAAAATGAGTGAAATCCAAAGGTTTTGTAAAAATGTCAGCCAATTGTTGTTTGGTATCTACATGTTGAAGCATAGTGTTTCCTTTTTCAACAATAACGGAGAAAGTGATACCTAATATCAATGTGCTTAGTTCTAGAATATTGCATGGGGTTTTTAGCAATGCAAATGGCACTAGTGTTATCACAAAACAGTGGAACACTATCTAGATCAATCCCACAGTCCTTAAGTGTTTGAACAATCCAAAGAATTTGTGAGCAAGCACTAGCAGCAGCAACATATTCAGATTCGGCTGTGGATTGTGCAGCTGAATTTTGTTTTCTATAGGACCAAGCAATAAGTGAATTACCAAGAAAATGACAAGAACCGGAAGTAATTTTACTATCAATCCTACAACCTCCAAAATCAGCATTGGTAAAACTTTCAAAGTAACGGTTGAGGAAGAAGGAATAAAAATGCCAAATTCTTGAGTTCCATGTAAGTACCTCAAAATCCTTTTGACGGCTTGACGATGTGAAGCACGTGGGGAGGCTTGAAACCATGCACAAAGACATCTGCTGAATTGTATGTCTAGTCTTGATGCCGTGAGATACAAAAGTGACCCGATCATGCTTCTATATTCTTTTGATCCACGGGATCACCATCTTCATCAAGTTCAGGTGTTGTTGTTGTTCCCATTGGTGTCCAAAGAGGCTTGCTTTTGTCCATGTTGAAGCGCCTTAGGAGGTCTTTTGTATACTTCGTTTGATGCACAAAGGTACCCTCCTTGGTTTGCTTGATTTGCGGCCCCAAAAAGTACGTGAGTTCTCCCATCATACTCATCTAAAATTCTGAACTCATCATAGCTGAAAACTTGCACACAAGATCATGAGAAGCACAACAAAAGTTAATATCATCCACATACACTTGAATGAATTATGAGTCGTTGCCATGATTCAGCAAAAAAAGAGTTTTAACAACCTTGCCCATGGTAAGAATGTTTTTAACCTATCATACCATGCTGTAGGGGCTTGTTTTAGACCGTACAAGGCTTTGGACAGTTTGTAAACATGATTAGGAAAATCTGGATTTTCAAAACTCGATGGTTGTTTGACATAAACCTCATCATCTATGTAGCCATTAAGAAAAGCACTTTTAACATCCATTTGATATAGCTTAAAACCTTTAGATGCAGCAAAAGCTAACAAAATTATTATGACTTCTAATCTTGCAACAGGAGCAAAAGTTTCATCAAAATCTAGACCTTCAACTTCAGTGGAACCTTGAGCAACCAACCTAGCCTGATTTCTAACCACAACCCCATCCTCACTTTGTTTATTTTTAAACACTCATCTAGTTCCAATTAAAGTGTGACCTTGAGGAGGAGGTACAAGTTTCCAAACATTATTTCTTTCAAAATTTTCTAACTCTTCTTGCATGGCAACAATCCAAGATTCATTAGTGAGTGCGTGTGATATATCTTTGGGTTCAAAAGAAGCAACAAAAGCAAAATGAGCATGACAGTATGGATCGCATAACCTGGACCATGTAACTCCTTCATGCAAGCTTCCAATAATATGTTGTGGGGGATGATTCTTGACGATCCGTAGGGGAACAAATGTCTTACAAGCTTCTTCTTCATCAGGTTCATTGCAGATTGATGAGCTTGTGGCTTGTGGAAAATCAAGACAAGCAGAGGTGGTAGTCAGAGTTTGTTCAAAGTTCGGAGTTGGACACGTGTCAACTTCGGAACTACCAAGCAGTACCACTGGCTCTTCTTCATCTTAAAAAAATACCCTCCCCCTAAGGATATGGATCTGGTCCTGCAATACCGGAGCTAGTACCTGGGCTAGCTTTATCAAAAGAATCTTCACAAGTCTCCACAATTTTGTTAGTGTCAAGTAAAAGCACACGGTAGCCTCTAGTATGAGATGGATAACCAAGAAACATGCAATCAATGGATCAAGGTTCAAATTTGTCAAGATTACCATGTTTCTTAACAAAGCATTTGCAACCAAAGACCCAAAAGTGCGTAACACTAGGCCTATGTCCAAACCGGAGCTCATATGGTGTTTTACCTAGCTTAGCGCGCATGAAAACACGATTTGAGACATAACAAGCGGTTGCAATCGCATCAGCCCAAAATTTCCTAGGAGTATGATATTCATCAAGCATAGTCCTAGCCAAATCAAGTAAGTTCTATTCTTTCTTTCTACAACACCATTTTGTTGAGGTACATATGGTGAAGAAAATTGATGATCTATTCCATTTTCAGCACAAAAGTGATCAAAAGATTGATTTTTAAATCCAGTTCCGATATCACTTCTAATTGCTTTTAAAGCCTGGGTGATCAATTGATAATCTAAGAAATAAAGTTCTAAAGTGACTAAAAGCTTCATTCTTAGACGCCATAAAGTAAACCCAAGAGTATCTAGAATAATCATCAACAATAACAAGAACATACCATTTACCTCCGAAGGATTGAACACGTGAAGGTCCTACGGTGTCAAGGTTCATGATCATTGTGAGAGGAGTATGTGAACCTGCAACCATCTTAGCATGTCTACAAGAAGTGCACATAATTTCTTTGTCCCCTTTAAGCTTAGGCATCCCACGTATGCGATCAAGAGCACTAACACACATTAGGTGATCAAAGCCAACGTGACCAAGTATACGATGCCGAAAATATAAGTCATTTGAATCATTAGCAACTAGACACCTATGCTTAGAGGAAGACATATCAAAATCATCTTTAAAAACTCTTCCAGACCAAGACATGTTAAAGATAAGCTCACTATTTGAACCTACAACTTTGCAGCAGTTTTTATTGAAGATATTTCCAAATTTTCATCTAGCAATTGTGAAACAGAAAGCAAGTTGTATTTCAAAATTTTGACAAGTGTCACATCTTTTAAAGTGTAGTGATCATTTACTCTAACCGAACCTTTAACAATAATAGGAGTTAAAGAATTATCGACAAAAGTAACATTTTCTAAACGTGACACAAAGGAGAGGGAGGAGAACCAATCTTTGTTACCGGTCATGTGGCGTGAGCAACCTGAGTCCACAATCCAAATGTTCTCCTTCCTCAAACGTGTAACCTACATAGACGCACAATAAGTCGATGACTCAATACTGGGGTTAGTCAAAAGGCATTTAGGTATCCAGTACTGAGTCACACGATGTGCAGCAGGAAAAACACATGAAAGCTGAGATAAAACACCAGGTTTACGAGTCAAATGTTGTGGTTTTCTGTTCTTAACAATTGATTTAGAAGTTGTTACTCGTTTAGAGTGAAAACCAGTTGCTCCGGAGGTAAAAGCAGAAGGTTCGGAGGCAAAAACTGAAGCTCCAAAGGGAACAACAGAAGGTCCGGGAGCTCTCGGAGCTATCAGAACTACGGAGCTGCCTTTGTAGATTTCTTGCCAAAAGGTCCGGAAGCTACCTTTTCAAATTTTTGACTCATTAAAGCAGGTTGCATGTTTCTAATTTTAGGTTGAGCATGAAAGTTATGAGATCTAGCAGACATTTTATCCTTTTTAATTTGTTTAGCTAGTCTATAACAAAAATCTACGACATGACCATCTTTATCACAATAAGTACAATGAAACTTAATTTTGTAATCATGTCTAGATGAGCACCCAGCTTTAGAAACAGAATTAGAAAGCAGTCCTGCAGATTTGAAAACCACTTCTTTTGTTTAGGAACTGTTTGTATCAAACCACTTCCTAATGACTTTACAATTTTAGGTGGATGTGCCTTAGCATGAGCATGAGAATCAAAACCTAAACCAATTTTATCATTGCAAGACTTGGAAGAATTCAGCAGCAAATTTAGGTTATTATTCCCATTACAAAACCCATCTAATGTCCTATGCATGTCATCAAGTTTCTTAGACAAGTCTAGGCAGTTTTCACATGAAGTGTTTCCTTTTAGTTTACAATTTGAACAATATTTAACTTCATGAGAACGTAAAGCATTGTTCAATATAGAAATTTCATTCATATCATCTTTTAGTTTCTTTTCAAGATCATCACAATTAGAACAATGCAAATCAATTGTAGAACAAGAAGCATCTTTTAAGTTTCCAATGTCAAGTGCATCAAGCTTTTTGTTATTTTCAATTTCTTCATCAAGTCTATCTAGAGTGGAGGAGTGTGCACTTCTTAATGTGGACAATTGTTCATAGATTAAGTCACATGAGGGTCATGCATCATCACTAGGAATCAAAGTTTTTAAACGGTTAATTTCAGATTCTAGTGATTTAATTTTTGCAGCATTATCCCTAAGCTTTTTGTCCTTTTTCTTGACAATAGTAGTTGCACGAGAAATAGCATCACACATTTCATTGTAGGTAGAACATACCTCATCGTCGTCACTGTTGTGTTCTGCATCCTCCTGACTTGATCTTGATCTAATTTTGCCCGTCATTAAGCATAAGTTGGCCAGATAGTCATCATCTTCATCACTTTCAAAGTCTACATCACTTGAACTGAGTTCTTGAAGTGTGGTGATGAAGCTGTTAATCATCTTGCATCCTATGGTACCCTTTTTTTTCTTGTTAGGATTTCCAGAGGTGGTCTTGACCTTGTTCTGTTTTTCATCACGGGTAGTAGGACCTGAAAGGTTAGGGCATTATGTACGAAAGTCCCATCTTACCACATTCAAAACAGCGTTGAGGTCCGGAGCTTCCTCTCCTTCTAGTTCTCACATTTTGCAATGCTTATGAGAATCTAGTTGAGATGAGTGCTAACTCCTCTTCTGGAAATTCCTCGATCTGCTCCAGGGTTAGTGAGGACAATAGAGCAAGAGTATTGCAAGATGATGATTGGCCGGAGCTAGGCATATCACGTTGTGAGACAAATGCAATAGACTTATTTAGGTTCTTACGTGATAAGATGTCAATTTCATGTGTTTTTAGTTTAGAGTAAAGCATATCTAATGTAAGAGAATCATGACAGTTGATTCACAAATAGATGTAACTTTCATCTCCCAGATTGACATGTCTAATGCACTAAGAAGTTGCCTAGCATTTTCAGCATCAGAAAAGTTAACATTGACACTACGCAAATTGCTGAGAATTTTATTGAAGCGAGCGAAAAGATCATCGATAGACTCACCGGGTTGCATCTCGAAACGCATATATTTCTTTTTGAACGTATCTTGTTTTACCTCCTTGATTGTGTTAGAGCCTTCATGATAATCACAGAGAGCTCTCCAAACCTCATATGCTGATCGGAGGTGCGCAACATGATCAAAGTCGCTTTGAGTGAGTCCTTGGATGATCAAGTTCCGGGCTTTGTTATTGTTGTCGACGTCCCGTAGGTTCGTAGCCGTAACTTGATCGTTTGACAGCACATCATAAGGCTTGTACAGCTTTTCCCATATGGCGAAGCCTTGGGCCTGGATGAAAGCCTCCATGCGTGCCTTCCAAACCTGAAAATCAATACCAGCAAACACACAAGGTTTGGTGGAGTATTTCTCCATGATGATTAGTAAAAAACACATGCAAATCACAATGATTAGAGCACCGTGGCTCTGATACCAATTTTAGGATCGAAGAGCACGTGAAAAGCTACCAGAGGGGGGGTGAATGGTAGATTTAAAAATCTTACGCAGCGGAAACAATTAAATCCCAACCCTTTCGACAGAAAAACGATATGTTAAAGAAATCAAGTGTGAAACTATTCTAAACGTGTTTCACCATGACAAAAGTGATTGATGTCAGAGATAATCAAGTCAAGAAAACAACACAACAAAACTCACTCAAATCCGTCGAGAGAAACTCAAGTTATGATCGAAAGATTGAACAAAGGTCAATCTGTCCTACCTGAGAGAAACAGTTCTGGAACGCTGCAAAGAAACTCGTGTAGATCAGAAACCACAAATCTAATGACCGTGAAATTTTGAAAGATGATAGATAATCAAGTTGTGAAGACTACCCAAAAAGAATCACGTCAATTGGATCTGTAAAACTCGAGTTATAATAAAACCACCAACGAAAGGTAGTGCTGTCCAGAAACTCGACGAGTAAGACTTGTCTGGATCAAGTCGGAGGAACAAGGCACAAAAGTTCCTTCAAACTACGAATTTGATTCAATAGAACACAAGAGGAACAGCCTCAAAGTCGTCATGCAACCCTTCTTTGTTACATTGGTTGCCTACACGAGTCTTGGCCTTCCCTTGCTTTTATAACCAGCCCGTAGGCCAACTCAACTTGAATCCGGATTCTGATACTACCCTGATCACGAATCCCATCTAACCATAACTGCTGAAGATCTTCCTATACGCTGATAGAAACAATCTCGAGACATCCTAACAGACTCGGAGCACATCCCGTATTCCCAAACACAACTCAACTTTCGTGCAGCACACGAAATCTACCATAACCAACTCGATATTTCCCTACCGAGCCATAACCAACTCAGCCAACAGCCGAAGTCATCATCCTGTACGATCCGATCCTTCCAACCAGATCTCCCTTCCTTAATCCGTCTCTAGAACCATGTTTCCACATCAAGCACCGCATGCATACGTGCGAACACCTTCCTTCGACCTTCATATGCACTGCCCTTGATTCAATCATCATGCACGACCTTCAGACCCGCTCAAACAAAATTCCTCCTGAACTTGGTTGTTGGAACCTCATCTCCTCCCTGAGACTAGTTCAAGGGATCATGTCACCATCCATGACTTGAACTCAAGCAACACCTGCACATGAACAAACAAACAATCCATACAAGCCCAAGTACGCGACTTGACTCATGTCAGTTCCGAACACAACGCCTTACGTGAGCGCCTCACATAAGCATGTTGCAAAACCACAGTAGAACAGTGTCATCCATATCAACCAAAACGCACCAAAAACTTTGCAAATGAATACTAAGCAATCTTTCCAAACAATGTAAAGGAAGTTTGAAACTTTGCAAATGAAAAGCAGAAACACTGCGGTCAAGCTCCGGTTCTTGCCAAAGCAAACCGGACCTTGAGCCGGAGCTTACCAAAGCTAGTAGAACCTAGCGTCGGAGCTTACCAAAGCTAGTGGAACCAAGCATCCGCTGGAGCTTACAAAAAAATAGCACAACCAAGAATCCGCCGGAGCTTCCAAAAACTAGCAGGAACTAGTCAACCCAAAGCCGGAGCGTAACTCGGAGCTTAGCAAGGACATGTCAGAGCTTATCAAAAAGCATGCCGGAGCTAAAAACAAAAATAACTGGATCTAACCAAAAGCTAGTCGGGCTTTGCTAGCAAATCGGACCTAGCATCGGACGTACCCAGAGCTACCCAAAACAAGTCGGACCTACCATAGGACCTTGTTATAGCTCGGAGCTAGAGTCGGACCTTGCTAAAAAGGTGTTTTAGCAGAATTCAAAACTTTTATCGCCATAGCCAATGTATTCAGCACACATAGGTCTCACACTTTTAGATAAATTTAATTTTAGTATGATGCTTGGACTATTAAGTTTTATTTGTCATTTTGACAAACTACCGTATTAAGTTTACACAATGGGATTGTGCGTCTTGTATTCACAAGACATGCTCACTGTCCTTGCATGATCAAGTTACAAGTGATAATCAAATTTCCTCCCATAGAAACTAAGTTTTAGTATGTGTGTAAGAATCGATTGTGAAATATCTTCGAAGTCATGCCAATATCGTTAAGGCCATATTTCGAGGGGGGGATCGAACATTATGTTTCTCAATCGAAGATTATTTCTAAGTCTTTTTGACTCAAACGAATGCATAAATAATATTTAAGATCTGATTGTGAAGGGGAGTACCACAAACGAAATACCCCACTCAAGTTAAGGACATAGGCTCTAATTAAGTTTTATTCATGAGAATGTCATGCTGAGGCTAATTTAGTTAACCCAAACATAAGATAATAAGATCTTCTTATTGCGGTTGCCATTTTGTTGGCTATTTGATAATATAGCATTGTTTCCGCCATTTTGACCTACACTAAGTATATGAGAAACAATATATGCTATTATCAAGGGGAGCTGTGTAAGATAAGAAAAACATTCTTAAGAAGCGGTTGTTTATCCACTATGATTCAAGAATCGCTCTTTTTGGTACCTACTGCTGCAGGGTCAACGGTGGTCATTACCTTTGACTTAACACCTTTTGTTAGTTCTTCATTGTCAATATTTATATTAAGTAAGGCTCCTATTGCACAGGAATATTCTCAAATTTCTAAGTTTGATAAGTTAGTGAACGCTCATGATCAAGAGCAACAAGTAAGAAGTAATGCACTGGTAAAATATCTTATCATGAGATCTACATTCAAATGACTGATGATTCTGTCTCATCTGAAGTATGCAATAAGGAGCGCTCATCTATCCGAATGGCACCAAGACATGAAGGATTTATTAAGGATTAAGCATGCCAAAAAAGTTTGGAATTAATCGACATTCCTAATTGAGTCAAAACAATAGAGTGTAATGGGTCTATGAGATTAATATTGACTCCAAAGTGAAATGTAAAATATTATAAGAATAAACATAGGGCAAAAGTTTCTACTAAGAGAAAGGCGTTGATTGCGAAGAATCATTCTCACACCTCTCAACTAAATATTTCTTCAGAATCATTATAATATTTGTGAGCATATCATTACTTAAAATTACATCATATGGATGTAATAATGTTGTTTCTCAATTGGGCCCAACCTTAGAATGTCTACTTGACAAAATCGAAAGGTTTGCTTTATAAATAAGGAATATTTGAGATACGGGTTAAGAAAGTCCATTTATGGACTTAATAAGGCTTTGTGACAGTAGTATCTTAAGTTCAATAAAGTTTGGGTTATGCTAAGAATTTAGAGGATAATTGTATTTATGCTATGAATGAGAAATTAATTTTCCTCATATTTTGTAGACAACATATTATTGGTGAGTAATGATGTCAATATAATACTAGAAATTAATAAGGTCTATGTTGGTGTTTGGAACCGGTAGTTCTCTCGACACTACCTTTTGTAGTTCGAGGAGTTGTAGTTCGGTAATGGGCGCACATAGATTCAAGAAGGTGAAAGACACGTGTACACGGGGATTTACGTGGTTTGGGCCGCCTGAGCGTAATACCCTACTCCTCGGGGTGTGTTGGTGATGTATTAAGCTTGTTAGTCTAGAAGCAGCTCCAGAAGAAGAAGCTCGTCTAGCTCAGAGTGTTCAGCAGTGGTCTGGAACTGTCCTTTGTGTATCGTCGACCAGTTCTTTTATAGCACAAGGACTGGTCGTTACAACATTAGCCTGGCACGACAGGTGGCCCCGGCAGTTACACATGCTTGATACACAATAAATGGAGTTAATTACCCTTAATAGCGTGGTAACGGGCCTTAACAGTGCTGTTACCAGTATTAAGGACCATCCGATCGTGTGTCATTAGTATGGCATTAATGACACTTAATCGGGTCTTGAGGTTTTTGATTGATCCTTGAAGGTCCGGAGCCGTTGTGAGGTCCATCGGCCTGATAGTTGAAGTTGAAGGTCCGGCAATTGCCATATGGCAGCTTCGGAGCTCACCTTCACCGACGGGTAGGTACGGTGCTGTTGGACACGTGTCAGTACCGGAGCTTCCCTCCGTCTGGGGTTAGGTCCGGGGGTGCCATATTGGTATTCTGACCGGAGCTTCCCAGGTGTAGGTGATAGCTACGGTCTTGTGATATACATGGCGGTTCTGGAACTAAAAATGTCGGGGAAGCAGGTCCGGCTACGCTTGACATGTGGGGCCTTCGGAGGTCTTCAATCTGGTAGATGAAGTTTCCTTGTGATCTTTGCAATCCCAAGGGGTATCCGGTACTGAGGGTACCGACAGTGGCCCCCTGGACTCACCTCCAGGAGAGACCTTTTGTATGAGGTCATTTCGCCAGAGGTGGGTCCATTCTTCAGTTTCTAAGCCGTGTCTTCAAGGGTCTTTGGTTGTGTCATCTGCGGTAGTTCACAGTTAAACTTCCGCTGCATGGCGTATCGTGAGGCGGCAGGTGAGATCTTAGCGTGCGGATCTCACGCAATTGAAGGTCGTCGGTTCCCGATACGAAAACCGTATCGGTTCCGCGCGCCCTGTCAGGCCGCCGACTTCGGGTTTCTCGCCTTTCATGATGACAACCGTTCGCCTGGGGTATGTACCTCTGCTTGATCGTCGGGGTGGCCCCGGGCCCCCTTGTCATTGGTGGGGTGAAATCTTTGACTGGTATAGTCGGCTCCTCTGCGGTTTCCATCCAGGCGTTGCAGGGGCTTACTTAAGAAGGAAAGCACACACTGTTTGGGGTTCTTTACGCCTTTCAATCGATCTTGCACTCAAACCTTCCAAACTTTAGCTTGCCTTTCCTCTCCTGCCTCGCTGTGCCGCAATGGAGTTCGTCTCCGCCAGAGCCGACTGAAGACCGATGACGATTTGAAGAAGGTCTGGGCCCTCATGGGATGGTCCCCTGACTTCTTCAACCACCTGGTCCGACCGGCAAGCTTCCGTTCGAGAAGGAACATGCCGGCGACATGGTGTACTTCTTCGCGTACGCCATGGTTGGATTGATCCCACCTTTCTCCTCCTCCTTCTTGATGCTGCTAGACTTCATTGGTCTGCAACTTTACCACCTTGGCCCCCACTCCATTCTGCTGGTGTCCATATTTGTCCACTTCTGCGAGATGTGGTTGGGCAATCCCCCTGCATTGAGCTCTTCCACACCTTCTTCACTGTCCAAACCACAGGCCGGAGTGACTAGTACCTTGGCTTCTACTATTTTATGAAGCGCAAGAAGTGCCCGTACAAGTACTTGTGGTCGTTCCCTTCTGGGAAATGGGACGACTGGAAGAAGGATTGGATTGTAATCAGGGTGGAGGAGCACGAGAAGCTGGAGCTGCCGGAAGGCCTCCCCAACATCGACACTGCAGTTTGGAGTGAAGCTCTGGTGCTGTCAGATGCCTTCGATCCTGCTCTCACCAGGATCCTCCTTTGTGTGGAAGGAAGGGTGACTCCCCAGGCGGTGTTTTGAAACTTCCTGACCAACAGGTGGGCTACGTTGAAGAGGAGGGAGAAGTTGGCTTGGGCTCTCAATAGCATGTTGGACGACGACTGGATCGTGACCAGTTTGAAGTCCAACATGGATGGTGGAACTTTAGAGTTCCACCTGAAGAAATTCCAACACGGCATCGACGTCGAGGGCGACAATTTGGCTCTGCCGCCAGCTTTCTTCCCACTGAACATGGAGGCAGCGTTCAGTAGGTAGCTCCGGCGGACGATGCCTGTGCTTGACGACCTAGGTGTCATTTAGAGGCGCTCAACCACCGGGTTGGCAATCTCCAAAGCTACGGAAGGTGGCTCCGTCCCCGCCCCTAAGCCAAGAACCAAAGTCGTCAGCAAGGGCAAGGAATTGGCCGAGCCCTCGAGCCGTAAGAGGAAGCATGCTGACAGGAGGGCCAGGCATACTTCTTTTGTGGCGTCTCCTTCTCCACAGAGGGGAAGGTCTACAACGGTGTCGTCTACTCCAGTTGTGGCATCTTCCCGGGGTGCTAGCTCCGTCCAAGTGACTCCGGTCCTAGGGCCTACTGAGGGCTCCTGGTCCAGGGGTCCTTCCCGGTCGAGGGGGGCCTCTACCAGAGCAACGCTGGCAGCAACAGCAAGCGCCGGGGGGCCCTCCGGGACTACCACGCCAGTGTCGGCTGGGGCCAGTCTGGAGCGTCCGGAGAAGAGGTTCCTCGAGAACTGGTGTGGAAGCCTTTCGAGGTAATTTTTGATTTTTTACCTCAGTCAATTTTTTATTCTTAACTGTATTTTGAGTCTCTTCGTCCTTCATCCATAGCGTGCCCAAGAAAAGGGCTGAAGCTCCGGTCCCTACAGCAGCGGTTGAGGCTGTGCGGGCTGAAGCTTCAGCTCCAATTCCCGCGCCGCCCCAAGAGGTGGCAGAGGCTGCGGCAGCCCCGGCGCCGGCCGTCGTGGTTTTGGACGACTCATTCCCAGAAGCTCCCGTGGTAGCGCAGGACCACGGGACTGAAGATGTATCAGCAGCGCCAGCCTTGGAGGTTGAAGCTCCGGGCTTGGATTCTATGAAGTTTGACGCTCTGACCGCAGAGCCGAAGGAAGCTACGATTCCGGCCCTAGAGCCGGATGTTGTTCAAGCCCCGACAGTCGAGGCGGTGGTTGAGGAGGTCCCGGCGGTAGAGCCGGATGTTGATGAAGCTCCGGCACTTGAGCCGGTTGTCAAGGAAACTCCGGCGGCAGAGCCGGTTGCTGCAGAAGTTCTGATTGTGGAGCCGGCTGTTGAAGAGGTTCTGGCGTCCGAGCCAGTTGCTACGAAGGCAATGGCGCCTGAGCCTATGGCGGTCAAAGCACCAGTGCCGGAGCCCATGATGGCTAAAGCGCCAGCACCCGAAACCGAGGCGAAGGAAGCGCCTGCGCCGGAGCCAGAAGCGGAGGGAGTGCTTGCGCCGGAGCTAGAAGTAGCTTCTGCTCCGGCTGAACCTTCAACACCCGCTCCGGAAGCGGTGATCCCGGAGGTGCCCTCTGTTGAACCAGGGTGCCATGATGAAGCTGCTGGCCCCCCGCCGGAGGGGCCAATTGTTGACGACCTGGCGGTTCGGCCTTCGGAACCAATTCTGGAGGTCGGTACTTCTTCTGCAAGAACTTCCTCAGCGGCAGCCAAGGCTGTCCCGGAGGACGGCCCTAGTGCCGTGGAAGCTTAGGGTACCGCTCTCGTAGAGTGGGACCCAATTTTTGTTGCTGAATATCCGCTGGAGCCAGCGGAGATGACCCTAGCAGGTCCAGACCAGATCCCCCTATTGTTGTCTATCGACAATGCCTGCTCCAGCCTTCGCCAGGTTCAACTGGCCTTCTACCACGACAGCAAGGCCCTCGAGGAGGAGCGCCAAACCCTTAGGAGGTGGCGCAAATGACTCCATTACGAGACCAAGCTGGCACAGTCGAGGCTGGCTAACGACAAAGAGTGGGTGCAAAGGGAGAAGGTCCGCCTGGAGTACTGGGAAAGTTGTGGGATGAGAGGGAAAGCATGACACGGGCCCTCGACAACCAATCCCGGTCCATATATGATCAGGCCAAGGCTGCCAATAGTGCAGCTGATGAACGCCAGGAAAGTCTCTCCACAATCCACGATAGTCTCTTCAAGCGCCTGGAGGCTCTTGAAGCTCGGGTGAGACGGCTCGAAGATGAAGAGCAAAAATTCCTGGAGCTGCGGGACGACCTCGTGAAGAGGGAGGAGGAGCTTGTCCAAAAGACAGCTCTGGCTGACAAGAGCCTTGAAGAACGCACCAAGAAATCTGATGAGCGTTGCAAGGAGGAGGAGAAGAAATCCTGGGAGCGAGGGCAGGAACTCCACAAGCAGGAGAATGCCATCGCCGCCCGGGAGAAAAAAGTGCGGGGTCGGGAGAAAGTTCTATTCAACCGCCAGAACGAGATCCATGGAAGAGCTCAGCAAGCTCGAAAGGCAGGTTGCTAAAACGATTCAACAGAATCCCAAAGAGGTGGAGCGTCTTGCTTAGGAGATCTCGGAGCTGGCGGCGGCCAAAAAATCCTTGGCGGAGATGCGTCGTGCAAGGGATGTATAGTCCCAACAAGTTTGGGACTTCTCGGGCAAGGCCAACAATGCGCTGACGTCAATGGGCTTCAGTCCCGTGCGTCCGGATGATCCGGAGCTGGAGCTAGACCAGGCATTGGAGGCGCTGGGATCAGCAGGCAACAAACTCTCCAAGGTGGGCGATGTCATCGCGGACCAATTGGAAACGGTGGGTCAGTCCCTGGCGAAGAACATCGCAGAGTATGTGTTGACATGCTACACTAGCCGGAACCCTAAATTCCCTTTGGACCCGGTGCTTGAAGGTCCCATCGAAGGAGAGGGTGAAGCCGCCCGAGCCAACGTGTCGGAGTTGGCTTAGAAGGTCGCCCAGTTCTTCCATAGGGTCTAGGATCGTCTCCCTGTAGCTCCCGCTTGACTTTCTCTTCTTCCTCCCCAATTTTGTAATCTCTTATCTCCAGATGAATGAAATCCAATTTTTTGTGAATTCGAATTTCATTTTTTGTCTTCAACACCTTTGTCTCGCTTGGCCCCCTGGTAGATGTGCACAATTTGATTGTGAACATGTACCAAGAGGATGTACCAGTTTTTGAAGACTTGCATGCTTCGAACTCGTAGAATGTAGGTCCGAAGTTTTCGATAGTGTAGGCCCCCTGGGGCTGTCGGAGCTTAGTGGCTCCGGCATTAACCATTGCCGCAGCTTAGTAGCTCCGGAGCATTGATGGTTAGTCCTCTAGGGTGTCGGAGCTTTGGTAGCTCCGGCAGTGACCTCCGTCAACACGTGTTGTATCAACGTTAGACTCCACTTTAGAATCTTTCCACCATCTTCACGTTGACGACTTGCCTCCTAGATTTACCAGAACTCAGTAGCTCCAGAGATGCTCAATGTCAATGTTTGAACATTGACTACAAGTCGCTTAGAGGATGTCGAAGTTTATTTATTTTTCCTGCACATTGAAGTCAAGAAAAACAGTAAAATTCGTTTCCTATCTATAACTTCATTCTCGAGAAAGTTTTAATCGAACACAATTCTAAATACAATCAAGAGCGTCGTCCAGCTTCCTTCGGGAACGATCGTTTCTGGACTTGCCTTACTTCGGCCTACCAGGGTGTAGGTAGAGTGGCATACTTAGGGTGCAAGACCAGGCTAAGTTGATAGCACATTCCGACCCTAGATTGGCTTGGCGGCATTCAGACAAGTGGGCCATCAACAATGCTTGAACCCGGAAGGATAGACAATGCAACTCAAATTGTACATGAACAGGTCGAGCTATAGTTTCTTAAGAAATACACAACTTTGTTATAGACAAAAAGAGAAAAATAAAAAATGTTGAGCCTGTACAAAGTAAATGCACATGGAGTCTGTTTTCACACAATGATGTCTTTCATTATAGGTCCGGGGTACAGGGGAAACAAGTACACTCTTAGCGTACGGAACCAGGCTAAGTGTGTTTCGTTTCTCGTTTGACCCAAGGTAGCTAGCTAAACTTTTAGTTCTGAGACTGTGACAAGTGTTGCATGGGCGTTGCGGACCTAGCAGGGTAGGTCCGGCTGTCTCCCGGAGGAGCTATCCAACTCTGTACAATGACTCTATAACATACACCACATGTAATTACATACTCACCTACATGATCCTAAGCGTAGAACTTATGGAGCTGCTCAATGTTCCAAGGATTTGGGAGAGGTGTCCAATCCTCGGTTGTCAAGCGAACGCATTCGGGACGGGATACTTTGATCACTCGGAAGGGTCCCTCCCAGCTGGGGGAGAGTTTGTTTAACCCTTCTCTGGATTGTATTCTTCATAGCACCAGATCGCCTTCCTTGAGCTGTCGGTTGTGAACATGCCGTTGGTCATAGCGTCGAAGAGCTTGGCAGTATCGGGCATTCCGAATAGCTGCTCGGCACATTCCCTCTTCAAGGAGGTCAAGGTCTTCACGCTGGAGCTGGTCCTGCGTGGCTTCATCGAAGGTCCGGACCCGAAGCGACTCCAAGGTGATTTCCGGAGGAAGGACTGCTTCAGCTCCGTACACCAGGAAGACAGGTGTTTCTCTGGTTGACCGGTTTGGAGTTGTCCTGTTGGCCCATAGAGTGGGCGGAAGTTCTTCAATCTAGTTCCCTCCATGTTTTTTCAGGCACTCATATGTGCGCGTCTTGAGTCCTTTCAGGATTTATGCATTTGCTCTTTCATCTTGGCCATTGCTTGCCGGGTGAGCTACAGAGGCGTAGCTGACTTGGATGCCAAGATCTTCGCAGTATCCCTAGGAAGCAGAGCTTGTGAATTGGGTCCCATTATCTGTTATGATTTTGTTTGGGACTCCAAATATGCATACTATGGACTGCAAGAAGTTGATATCTGATTGCTTGTTTATTGTCACAAATGGAGTTGCATCTGGCCATTTGGTGAACTTGTCAATGGCAACATATAGAAACTTGTAACCTCCGACAGCTCTTGGGAAAGGTCCCAAGATGTCCATCCCCCACACAGCGAAAGGCCATGTAGGAGTTATCATTTGTAGAGGCTGAGCTGGTGTGTGAATTTGCTTTGCATGGTACTGGCATGCTGTGCCTTTCTTCACCAGCTCAGTTGCATCCTGGAGCGCTATAGGCCAGTAGAAGCCTTGTCGGAAGGCTTTACCGACCAGCGTGTGGTAAGATGCGTGGTTCCCACACTCGCCTCTATGGATTTCCGCGAGGAGCTCGCAGCCTTCTTCCCTTGTGATGCACCACATTAGGACGCCGTTGGCACCGCGTCGGTAGAGATCCCCTTCCACCAACGTGTATCTTTTAGCCAATCTGACTATCCGGTCAGCGGATACATAATCGTCAGGAAGAATATTTTCTTTCAAGTAGCTCCGGATCTCCGAGATCCATGCATTGGAGCTTGCTTGAGCATTTTAGTCTTGCGTGCTGGGTTGCTCGGATCTCCGAATACAGGGCCCTACCAGTCATTCATTAGGAGAAAGCATAACCGAGGAGGAGCCAGGGCCAAGTCAGCTGACTTCCTAGCTCGGCTGACTTGGTCTGGGCCAAACACTGTCAGCTGACGCGTGGTGCCTCCTATGATGCCTTGAAGCTGATGGTGACCGATTCACTTGCTTGTGTTAGAGGTGACTGTCTCTACTCCATGTATAAATAGTGGGGACCTCACTTCACACACACACCACTCAAGTATTGTGTCATTTTATACACTATTTCTTCTAGTCCTTAGTGGAGTTTCGGCTGTAGAGAGGAGCTTCTAGTCCCAAGTAAAAATTGGAAAAGGTATGGCTCATGTATCTTTCTTTTTTTGTGTGACTTTATGCATGATAATATTATTATTATATTAGTCTCTCTTTATTAATATACTTTGGCAAAGCGTTTCTTGTTTGATTGTGGAGTCCATGTATGTGCTAGGTGTAGATGTTATTATGATCTGATTATAATACCCATATCATGTTATCATAAATATCATACACTACCACTATAGTCTAATTAGGTAATATCTTGATTATGATAATAAGACTATGTTAGTGCTTGGTCCCAACATCTGTTAAATGATGTTTAGGTTAGTCATGGCCATAGGAAGGTACTTGTACTGCAGCTTTTAAGCCATTTACATAACATGTAAGCGTGCCGCTTAGATAGTTAAGTAGCATTGGATGTCACGTAGACCCATGGGTTGTAGGGTTAGGCAACAGGTGCTGACAACCATGTCCGTCCATTGTACTCTCCCACGTTCGGCTACACCACAGGCTCTTTGAGGGAATCGTCTTGGTTTTGCCAGGGGTAATCTCATGCCCGATGTGTTGGGCCACGAAGCCCTAGTATTCATCATTAGCATGTTCATGTGTACACTAATAGGCTATGTATATGAGCAATTAGAGCACAATAGAGGTTGCTCCATCTCGTAACTTAACCTTCACTAGGACGTCCTTACCCAATAGAGTAGACTCTTTAGGTGTGTGTGTCACACTGCCTCCACTACCTCATTTACCCATCCTACTTGGATCCCCACTAGAAAACCATTCTCTACCCAAGATCTTGCCACACTTCACATACCTTCCTTTGGAATAAAATAAATATGATACCATAGGGAATACTCTTTGGTGAAATGCTACCGTGATACTTTCCTTGCGCTTGCGGAACTCATCTTGCTTTGTCTTAGGTTAGCCTAGTGCCAACTACATGTCTAGCACACCTTGCTAGGATGAACTGCAGAGGTTAAGAAATAACAACGAGCATTTCTGGCGCTATTGTTGGGGAAGGCACAAAGTTTTGCATGATCATGTGGTAGATAGGACCCTAGTAGGTTTTTAGTAGAATAACCTTGCTTTGTTTTCACATTCTTTTGATGTGAAAACAGGGTAGTGTATGACCAGTTTCCTTTTGATGGCAAATTACATTGAAGATCCTGAATCACTGTTGAGAAGAGTTCGACTTTGTGTCATTCCTCCTCAGGTGATCCTGTCAGAAAGGAAGTTTTTCATTTCTGCACCATCACGCTGCAAGCCAATGGCCCAGAAGACCCTTTGTGAGTTTTCGGCTTCCTGCGTTGACAATGTGCTTGTTGGACCCAATGTCAACATGAGAGACGTGAACTTCAAAATCAAGATTGGTCTAATAACAATGGTGCAGGTTAATTTCTTTTGTGGGAAAGGCAACAAGGATACAAGTGCTCACCTGCAGCAATTCTTGGTGATTTGTAGCACTTTCAAGATTAAGGATGTCACTCCAGACGCCATCCGTCTTTGACTATTTTTGTTCTCCCTCCTTGGGAGAGCGAAGCAGTGGTTCTACACGAATCAAATGCTATAAACACTTGGGAAAAGTGTTCTATGACATTCCTTTCTAATTTATTCCCGATTGGAAAGAGCAATTCCGTGCGTTGATGAATCTCAAGCTTCTAGCAAGAGCCCAAGGAATTCATTCCTAAGGTTTGGGAAAAGCTTCAGGAGTATATCATGGCTTGTCTCCACTATGGGATGGATTGACTCATCATCTAAAATTTCTACAGAGGGTTGACTCCGTCGGCCTGTGACCATGTGGATGCTGCTGCTGGTGGTGCCTTCTTCTCACTTATGGTGCCCAACGCAAAAGAAATGATTGAGAAGATGGTTTCCAATATGGGTTGGTGCAATGAGCGTCTCCAGTCCTGACAAAGAGGCATCAACACCTTGAAAGAGGTAGACATGATCTCTCGATGAGGAAGCTGGACTACCAAGCAAATGGAGAAGTATTTGGCACTGTCTAGGCCTTAGACACTCACATGACGTGTGAGGTCTGTGGCAACGCGGGTCATATGATGAGTGATTGCCCCAGGACTCGTGAGGATGCCTTATACTTAGCCAATAATAGAAACTTGAACAATGGCTACTATCCAGGAGATAAAGGGTGGGTCCAACCACACCCTTTAAAGGGGCTACAACAACAACAATGGCAATGGAAATCAACCCAACTTAATGGAACTTGCCATTAGCTAGCTCAAGATCAATGATGCTTTATCCAAGAAGCTCTCGTCTAATGAAAAGACCCTGGAGGAATATCAATGCGTGAGTTGAAGGATTAGCCTCTGCCTTCAAGGACTAGTTGAGCTTCAACAAGATGTCGGAGACTTAGTTAGCTCAACTAGCGGTTGTTGTTCCTCCATTGGAGAATGAAAAGATTTTGGGGCAGCCTGAGGCACCCATGAAAAATGTGACTGCGGTTGCCATGGAGGGTGGAACGACCACTCGTGACCCATCGTATCCCGCTCAAGAGGAGACAACGGTTGAGAAGGACAAGGAAGGAATTCCTTCTGACAAAAGGAGAGAAACTTAGTGAAAGAATGGCAAGGCAATTTGAGAATACAAACTTCATGCCATTCTCTCAAAGAAATCAAAAGTCAACTGTGGATGAGGAATTCAATCGCTTTGTTTAAGTCATTTAGAAGATCCACATCAATGTGCCACTGATTAATGTGATGCAAGTACTCACTTATGCTCCCTATCTTAAGGACATATTAAACAACAAGTGACCATTGCCTACCACAAAAGTTGTCATGTTGGCAGAGGATTGCAGGGCAACCATCCTCAACACACTTTCCGGAAAGAAGAAAGACCCAAGATGTCCCACTATATCCTGCTCGATTGGGACACAACACTTTGACGAGAAACTGTGTGACCTTGGTGAAAGTTTTAGTGTCATGCCAAAGGTGGTCTTTGACAAGATCAACTTTACAACATTATCTCAAAACCGATGCAGCTCCAGCTGGTCGACTCTTCGATCCGCTACCCCACCGGTATTGCTGATGATGTTCTGGTGAGAATTCAGAACTTTTTCATACCTGTGGACTTCATGGTGCTCGACATGGAGGTCAAGAAGAAAATTTCGCTCATTCATGGGTGCCCTTTACTTAGCACCGCCGATGCTCGCATCCATGTTGGAGCCAAAGAAATTTGATTCCACATCAATGACAACGAGGAGAAGTTTTACGTTCGGCCAAGGAAGGAGCAATGCTCCATGATCAAAATCAAATATGACCCGAATGTCAAACACATCAAGGAGTTCGAAGTGACACCACCTCAAGTGGACAACCTCATTGCATTAATGAGGAAATTGATTTTTGAGGAGACTCCATCTTTTCACCCACGCCGATATTTCAAGAAGATCGAGAATCCCGGGCAGTTTGAACAACCCAAGTCCACTAAACTGCCAAAGAAAGAATGGTGGAAAAAGAAAGCCGTGCCTAGTTCTCGGGGGCCGAAGGCTGAAAATTGAAGCTTCATAAATATGGAGGAAAATCCATCTCATCGGATTTTAGGGAGAGACCTCTCCAATAGGTTAATTTGGTAGTTATCTCCATTTTTATTTTCTTTAATCCCCATTTGAATTTTCACATTTGAATTTTGATTTTTTCACAACATATTTGATTTTTACACTAGGAGTTGAGAAGTTTGTATTCTCAACTTAGATTTGTTTTCCATTGATTTGTTAAAACCAAAAAATAAAAATATTGGATTTGGGGAAGTTTTATTTGAAAAACATTTTTTCGGCGCAAATTTGTGGTTGATTCTACGAACAGCTAGAATTATAGCCGTTGGGAGCCACATGCCAAAAGAGGTACTATGGGGGCCCACCTCATAGGGCGGTCCAGCCACCTAGTCGGTCAACTTGGGGGAGTGTAATTTTGTCCCTCCCTCTTCCAACGGTTATATTACCTTTCTCATAACATTTGGGTGGTGCTACACTTTTTATACATGCCCGGGTGAAAGTGTTACTTCACACTTCACTTCATTTTCACCTCCCGAACTCACTCACTTGCTCAAGAATTGTTTTGCTCTTCATTTTAACACATCTTTAATTATCCAAGCAAAAAAGATTTTCTTTCATCTACATTTGCTTTTTTCAAGTTGCCCTCAAGTTGACATGGCAACTCGTTGATGGTTTTGTTTGGTTCTCAATAACGTAACTCGTTTCAACATTGTTTGGTTTGTTCTCAAATTGTGCAGCCATGAGGAAAGGCATGAAGAGATTCTTTGGAAAAAAGGAATGGAGCTTCATCAAGCTCAAGCCACGAGAGAGACTCAAGCTCGCACCACTCCTCCGAGCCTACACCAAGTCCACGGAGGGGAGGCACGCAAGACGACGTCCGATGGAGGAAAGTGATGCTCCACTCTGCCTTCTCAAAGACGACAACCTTAACTTGGAGCACGACATTGAATGACAATCCTACAACCTCCTATGTGATCATGAGTTTGCTCACACGAAGGCTTACGATCTGATGCTTATCTCCAAAATTGATATGGATTTTCAATTCTTTACCATTTGGCATGCATTAGGATGAGATAATTTTTCTCAAATAGATGAGGAAGGTTCAGGCCTCCTCACTATTCAATTCGTATGCACCCTAAATGTAGCATTTGAAGGTATTACTTTTAGGTTTTTCCGAAAAGAATACTTTGTCCTATGGAAAGAATTAAGTGAAATCCTAGGCTTCCATAAGCGAGAATCTTTGCCTATGTTTAATAAACAAGGATCTTGGCAAGAACTATCTAGTGAGATAGCATGTACGGGTCCTAGAAATAGCCGCTTGCAAATCCCACTATACGCTTTATGCATAGATGGATGGCTATGTCTATGTTTCCTAGAGGAGATGTTAGGATTGTGTGCAAAGATGAACTTAGGATCCTTTTTACCATTGTTAAAAAGATTAAAATTGCTCCTATAAAGGCTACAATGGTTATAAAACACTAAAATTACGTGTCCAATTGAATGTACTTCATTAATCACTCGAATTTCTATGAACGTAGGGATTTAGAAAATGCTTCAATTGAATATATTTCATCAATCAGCTACTTGATAGATGATAACAATCTAGTGCAAGGACACACTCTTATACATGATCTTGATGGTTCCTTTGTATTTTTTTATCCAGGCCTTGTAAATGAGATTCAGTTACCTAACCCGGATTTTCATTTATACAAATGCTGGCAACTAACCATTACTCTTCAACCTATCGAAGAGGCCCGTAGGAGTAATGTTTCTCGTAGGGTCACAAGAAGCCTTTCAAAAAGAGCAGCCATGAAGATGCCTCAATGATCTACTCTCACCTATGAGTACGAAGAGGAAGTGGATCCGGCGTGTGATGCACCCGGCTGGACCCAACCTCAAACATATGAGGCTGGAGGATGGTCATGACAATAGGGACCACCACTTGTGGGAGATGGGACCCTTACGATTCCAACTCAAGCTCTAGTAGCTTGCCTCCTCAACTAATTCACGTCATTCCTTCTTGGCCTGAGGTATTTTTGACCTTGGCCAAGGAATGGCGGAACTCACTAAACAAATGGGAGATCTTGAAGGGGGGAAAGGCGAAGTCCTCAACACCCTTCATGATCACATTAAGGGTACCCACAATTAGAAGCAACAAGTCGATGTGCAATTCAACAACGTCAATACCATGCTGCAACAACAATAGGCCGACCTCATGACCTACTTTTGCCATCAAGGGTTCAACCCTTATCACAAAGATTGATGAAAGACAAGCTTGGGGGAGGACCCTCGCTTGAGGTAACTTGTATCACATCCATTTTGCATTCTATTATTTTATTTCTTCCTTTCTACATCTTTTGCATCTAAAAAATGTAGATTAGGACAGGCTAATAAAACAAAAGATGAATGGTAAGAAAATTTATACTTTGCATAAGCTTGAATGATGAATAGTTCTTATGTTTTATTTTTCCTTAGTCCCTTGTGTGCAACTTAGTATTTTCCAAGTATTGTGTTTATTGGCTTAGAATACTCTTTCCATAAAACATGGAATTTGTGGGTAGCAAAAGCCTAATCTAATTCTTGTTTGATGTGGGATATGACATAGTGATAAGAGCTCTTAAAATCCTAGTTAAAAGTGAAACTTTATTTTCTGGAAAAAATATAAAATGAAAGTTCTTCATTTCATAGAAATTCCAACCAAAGCCATATGATAATTCAAACTTGATAGACCCCACGCATATGCTATTTGTTTCACATTGAGCCTAGTCAACCGTATAGACCTATGTGAGAATCTGTTTATACTTTTAAGATTAAGATTTCACGGCCACATGCTATACTTCTACACTAGAAGTTATCAAAATTCTATCATACCATTCCAGCATCAAAAGAAACTCCATATTTTTGATGCATAACACTCTCTTCAAAATATTTCAAAAAGAGGAGTAGAAGACATGGCTACAAGAAAAGAGAAAGAAAATGCATGCTCAAGTACAAAAGCATAAAAAAAATAAGAAGCCATGTTTCATCCTCACAATAAAGAGAGTGCATACAAAGGAGTTATCTTAATATTTGTACTTCACAAATACTCCATCACATTTCAACAGTCTTGATCAAAAGTATGATTTGGTTTCTCCTATGGCTTACTCTTTTTACTTAGCAATATATGTGTTGCAAATATGTCTACTCTTGTTTCTTGCAAAGCGTCACATATAAGCCTTATTTAGATGTAGGACGAAAAAGGTATTGCCTTGGTGAGGATACAAATACTACTTACCACATATGAGTGATTGGGCGCATCATTTGAGGAACCTGAACTGAAACACCAATTGAAACTCACCGAAATTCGAGTGGAACCAAAAATTAGGTGATGCATGCACACTTTGCTGTTTTGTCCTTCATCTGCCCAAGAGAAGGATGAGGCATGATCCCCATGATGTCTAAGAAAAAGGGGTGAGGTACCATAGCCAATTTATTCAATGCAAGGTAGAATATTTTGTTGTACACTTGGTACTCTTGATATATAGGACATTGTAGAAACTCCTGATCATCAACCTAAGTATTCATCTTTGCTTCGGCAGTTATATACAAATTTTGACCATCAATATGACTCAATTATGTAAAGAATAAAATATTTCTTACACACATCATATTTAGATTTAACATAGTTCCACTTGTACTTGGAGAAATAGCGCATGCAAATATTTTTATACAGAAATAAGGAGGAACGAGGGGAGCAATCCTAAAAACTGACATTCCAACCAATCATGTGACAACAGAAGGCATCACATGGATTCATGGACCCATTCTCAGCCATATCTGAGGGGATCCAACATCAATTCACGCATGATGGAAACCAGAGCCCACTAGTCATTCACCAAGAGAAAGTACGGCCTAGGAGGAGCCAGGGCCAAGTCAGCCGACTTCGTGGCTCGACTGACTTGGTCTGGGCACCAAACTCGGTCAGCCGACACGTGGCGCCCTCTTGTGGTGCTCTGAATCTGGTGTTGACTAATTCATGCATTTTTGGTTGCGGGAACCACCTCTACTTCGTGTATTAATAGGGGATAGGCCTCACTTCACACAAACACCACTCAAGCATTCTCTCATTGTATACACTAGTTCCCCCGGTCCTTAGTGGAGGTTATGCTGTAGATAGGAGCCTCTAGTCCCAAGTTCAAATTGAGAAAGGTATGCTCATGTATCTTTCTTTTCTTTTGTGACTTTATGCATTAAAATAATATTATTATTTGTCTCCCTTTATTCATATACTTAGGCGAAGTGTTTCTTGTTTGATTGTGGAGTCCATGTATGTACTAGGTGTAGATGTTATTATGATCTGATCATAATGTCTATATCATGTTATCATAAACATCATGCACCACCACATAGTCTAATTAGGTAATAACTTGATTATTTTAATATGAATATGTTAGTGTTTGGTCCCGACATTGGTTCAACAACATTTAGGTTAGTCATGGCCTTAGCGAGGTACTTGTACTGCAACTCTTAAGACATTTAATTAACATCTCAGCGTGGTGCTTAGATAGTTAAGTACTGTTGGATGTCTTGTAGATCCACGGGTTGTAGTGGTAGGTGGCAGGTGGTGACAGCCCTATCCGTCCTTGCCAGGGGTAAACTGAGAGGCTCCCCACGTTCGACTATGCGACATGCTCTTTGCGGGAATCATTCTGATTTTGCCAGGGGTAAACCCATGCCCGATGTGTTGGACCACTAAATCCAAGAATTCATCGTTAGCCTGTTCATGTGTACACTGAGAGGCTATGCATATGTGTAATTAGAGCACAACACGAGTAGCTCCATCTCATAACTTAACCTTCACTAGGACATTCTTACCCAGTAGAGTAGATTGCTTAGGTGTGCATCGCACTACCTTAACTACGTCATTTACCAATCCTACTTGCATCCTCACTAGAACACCCTACTCTACCCAAGATCTTGCCACACTTCACATGCCTTCCTTTGGTATAAAATCAATACGATATCCTAGGGAATACTATCGATGAAATGCTATAGCGGTACTTTTCGTGCAGTTGCGTAGCTCATCTTGCTTTGGCTTGGATTATCCTAGTGCCAACTACATGTCTAGCACTCGTTGCTAGAATGAACTATAGACGTTAAGAAATACCAACAAGCTCCAAAAGGTATGTGACTTCTTCCATCATACTCATCTCAAATTCTAAACTCATTATAGCTGGACCGTGTGACTCTTTCATACAAGCTTCCAATAATCGGTTGTGGAGGATGACTTTTGAGGATGCGTAGGGGAGTAGACACTTCACAAGCTACTTCTTTTTCATGTTCTTCACAAACGGAAGAGCATGTCTTGCGGATGATCTAGATCAGCAGCAGTAGTCGTTGGTGCTGGTTGTGGATTAAAATCAAAAGCAGGAACAACGTCACCAACTTCTGAATTTTGGAGCAGCAGCACCACTTCTTCCGTAGCTTCAACGAAAATGCTATCCCACTGGGGATATGGATCCTGACCTGCAATGTTTGAAGTAGTACCTAGGCTAGGTTTATCAGAAGATACCTCACAAGTCTCCACAGTTTTGCTGGCATCAAGTAAAAAACATGGAAGCCTCTGGTATGAGATGGATAACAAAGAAACATGTCGTCAACAGTTATAGCTTGAAATTTATCAAGATTACCATGTTTCATAACAAAGCATTTTCAACCAGAGAATTTAAAATGTGTGACACTAGGTGTATATCCAAACCGAAGCTCATATGAGGTTTTTCCTAGCTTAGATCACAAGAAAACTCGATTCGAGATATAACAAGTTGTTGCAATTGTATCTGCCCAAAACTTCCTAGGAGTTTGATACACAACAGGCATAGTCCTTGCCATCTCAACTAAGGTCTTATTATTTCTCTCTATGACACCATTTTGTTGAGGAACATATGGTGAAGAAAATTGATGATTTATTCCCTTTTCAGCACAAAAGTGATGATTTCTAATTGGTTTTAAAGATCATGGGTGCTCAAGTGAAAGTCTAAGAACCAAACTTCTAATGTGACTAAACACTGCAGGAAACCCAAGAGTAATCCTAAGAGTAAACACTAAAGCTTTATTCTTAGATGCCATAAAGTAAACCCAAGAGAATCTATAATTATCATCAACAATTACAAAGTGTATACCATTTACCTCCAAATGATTGAACACGTAAAGGACCTACGGTTTCAAGTTGTAAAAGTTGTCCCATTCTATTGTCATGGTCATTATGGGTGTAGTAGGTGATCCTACAACCATCATAACATGTCTACAAGAAGAACACACAATATTTTTGTCCCCTTTAAACTTAGGTTACCCACATATGCGATCAAGACTACTAACACGTGTGAGGTGATCAAAGTCTACGTGACAAAGTCTATGATGTCAAAAATATGTCTCTTGAATCATTAACAACTAGACAGCTATGCTTAGAGGTTGACTTGTCAAAATCAGATTTAAAAACTGTTCGAAACTAAGACATGTTAAACATAAGCTCACTATTTGAATCTACAAGCTTGCAGCAATTTCTTTTGAAAATAAGATCTCTATTTTAATCTAGCAATTGTGAACTAGAAAGAAAATTATATTTCAATTTTTTTACAAGTGCCACATCTTTCAAAATATAGTAATTATTAACTCTAACCGATCATTTAGCAATTATAGAAGTTGAAGAATTATCGGCAAAAGTAATTTTTTCTTCACGTGACACAAAAGAGAGGGAGGAGAACCATTATTTATTACTTGTCATGTGAAGTGATCAACCTAAATCCACAAGCCAAATGTTCTCCTTACTCAAAAGTGTAACCTACATAGCAGCAGAATACATCGATGACTCAATACGGTTTTAGTCAAAAGACATTTGGGAATCCAGTACTGAGTCACACGTCATTCAGCAGAAATAACACACGAAAGCTGAGAAAATACAACAGATTCATGAGCCAAAGTTTGAGAATTCTTGCACCCAACTATTGACCTACGAGGTGTGCCTTGTGTAGCATGAAAAAGTCTAGGTTTGGGAGCAACCTTTTCATTTTTTTTACTCAACAAAGAAGGTTGCAAGTTTCTAACATTCGGTTCCACACGTGCAGCAAGTTTTGCTTGGTTGTCACGTGATCTAGCTAGCATCCTTTGCTTCTTTTCTTATTTAGTTAGTCCATAACAAAAATAAATGACATTTCCATCCCTACCATAGTAGGTACAATGAAACTTTACCTTATGTTCATGTCTAGAAGAGTAAACAATGTGTGTGTTAGCACCCGAATGAAACAACACCCCTGCTGACCTAAAAAACACCACTTTTTGTTTAGGAAATGTTTGAATCAAACCACTTCCTAATGACTTTACAATTTAGGTGGAAGTACCTTAGCAAGAGCTTGAGAATCAAAACCTAAACCAGTTTTATCATTGCAAGTCTTAGAAGAATTCAGCAGCAAGTTCAGATTCTTATTCCAATACAAACTACTCTAGTGTCCTATGCATGTCATCATGTTTCCTGAAGAGGTCTAGCCAATTTTCATATGAAGTTTTTCCTTTTAGTTTGCAATTAGAACAATAATTAACTTCATGAGAATATAAAACACTATTCAAAGTAGAAATCTCATAACTAGCATCATGTAGTTTCCTATTAGGATCACCACAGCTAGAACTAGTGCAAATCAATTGTAAAACAGCTATCATCTTTCATTTTTTTATTATTAAGTTCAGCAATTTTTTTCTTTTCTATTTCAAGCTCAAGATTATCAAGTGTGGAGGTGTGTGCACTTCTCAAAGAGAACAATTGTCCATAAATCAGTTCACAAGAACAAGAATCATCACTAGGAATCAAAGATTTTAGTCAATTAATTTCAGATTCTAGTGACTCAATTTTAGCATTATTTTGCTTAAGTTTTTTATCCTTTTTCCTGAGTATTGCAGAAGCACAACAGAGGCCATCAAAAAGTTCTTCGTTTGAGGGACTTGTTCATCATTTTCGCTAATTTGTTCAGCCTCCTTCATGATTAAACTTGAGTTGCTCGCCATGATACATGTGTTTGCCAAAGTGCCTTCATCTGCATCACTTCCGGTGTCCACATCGCTTGAGCTGAATTCTTGAAGTGTTGTGAGAAAATTGTGCATCACTCTGCTCATTGATGAATTCCTCTTCTTAATGTTGTTGTTTGTAGAGCAGAGCTTGAGCTTAGATTGCTTTTCTTCATAGGAAGTAGGACCTGAAATATTAGGACAATCTGTACGAAAATATGCTATCTTACCACATTCAAAGCATTTTTGTGAACCACCACTTCTTCTCTTTCTAGTTCTCAAATTTTGCAACGTTTTTGAGAGCTGAGTAGAGAGAAGTGCTAGCTCCTCCTTTGCAAACTCTTGAATCAGTTCAATGGTTAGAGAGGACAGCAAAGCAAGTGTACACATGATAAACATTGGCTAAAAGTAGGCATGTCACGTTGTTTAACAAATGCAGGAGAATTGTTGGGATTTTTACCTGATATAATGTCAAATTCAAAAGTTTTTAACATGGAATATTGCACATCTTAGGTAAGTGTAGTCATGGTAGTGGATTCACGATTAGATATAATTGTTATCACCCAAGTTGACATGTCTAATGCACTTAACAATTGCCTAGTATTCACTGCATCTGAAAAAATTAACATTGATATTATGCAAGTTGCTGAGAAATTTATTAAAGCGAGCAAAGAAATCATCTATCAACTCATCGAGTTGCATCTAGAAGTGCATGTACTCCTTTCTGAACATGTCTTGACATACTCTTTGATCGTATAGGATCCTTCGTGGTAGTCGCATAGTGCTTTCCACACATCATTTGCAGATCGGAGGTGTGCAATACGATCAAAGTCGCTTTGAGTCAATCCTTATATGATCAAGTCTCCCGCCATGTTGTTGTTGTCAACATGCTTCATGTTGGTAGTCGTCACTTCAACTTTGATGGCACGACAAAGCATTTGAAGACTTTTTCCCAGATGGCAAAGCCTTGTGCTTGTATGTAGGCCCCCATACGAGCCTTCCAAACCTGAAATCAATGACATTGAACATACAAGGTTTTTCAGAGTATTTCTCCATATTGATTAGTAAAAAGATGTGCAAATCACAATTATTAGAGAACCGTGGCTCCAATACCAATTGTATGATCGAAGAGAAATTGAAAAGCTACCGGAGGAGGGGGGGTTAGTGCTAGATTAAAACCCTTAAGCAGAAAATAAATCTGAAAATGAAACCACTTGTGCGACTATTTTCAACATGTTCAACCATGAAAAAATTGTTATAGATTGTAGATAAGCAACTAAACTAATTCAACAAGAACCAAATGAAAACAATGAGTAGAACTCGAGTTCTGATCAAAAGACTAAGCAAAGATCAATCTATTTTATCCTAGCAAAAACAAATCTACTACACTGCAAAGGAACTCGTGTATCTCATAAACCACAAAACCAATGATCATGAAATTATCACAGGAGAAAAATAATTGTGTGGTGAAGACAACACAAAAAGAATCATGGCAATTGTATTTGTAAAACGGGAGATATGATTGAAACACCAAGGCAACATCAGGTTGCACAAAAACTTGTTGAGAAAAACATGCCAAAAAAAACGTCAATCAAATAAGACACAAAAGCTCCTCTAAAACTACGAATTTTACTCAACAAAATACAAGAGGAACAGACACCAGTCATGCTCTCCATGATCCCTAACGCCCTATCTTATAATGATCTCTAAGGCCAAACAATCCAAGCTAGGACTCCTACTCCTACTTAGATTCCACCGAAACTTTCCATAGCTGCTCAAGACACTTCCATACATAGATAGAAGCACTATGACTTTCAAACACCTTAAAAACGTCTGACACATTCCTCAAACAACTCAACTTCATTCCCAACACTAAATCTAACAAAAACGAACTTGAAACTTTCCATAAATGAACCATAACTGCCTCAGCGTTAACATGAGCGCAAAATCCAGTCGGCTGGACCATTTCGGCCGCAACTTCTAAACCATAACTCTTCACCACACCTTGGAACAATGTTGCCATGTCCAAGCACCCCCTTGCACACGTGCAAGCACTTTCACAAATATTCATGATACTGTCATATGCACTGTTATTGACCCCATCATGTTGCGTGATCTCTTGATCAACACAACCACAATTCCTCCCGAACTTGGTTGTTGAACCTCATCTTATCCATAATATTAGTTCAACGGATCACCATCACCAGCCATGTCTTGACCTCAAGCAACACCTAGACATGAGCAAACAACCAATCTTAGCGAGCCCAAGTCATCGACTTGAGTCTCGTTAGTCCGAAAACAACAAAACATTATGTGAGCACCTCACATAAGCATGTTGCACAACTTAGCAAAATAATATCCACTGTGATCAGCCAAAACACATCAGAGCTCCATATAAGAATATTAAGCAACCCTTCACATGAGATAAAAGAATGCATAAAATCATTCCAAATGAACAATTAAACTGAAAAGTTCAGACATTCCAATGTGAAAACATGTGAAACTCATGTGCGCTGAGTTCAAAAAATCTGAAGTGAAAACTCGTGCAGCTCACGAGCGCTTTCTCATAGTCTGAACTGCCTTTGCTACAATTGGTCTCATATCAGGTGGCTCTAAACATATTATCACAAGCAGATTTAAAAACCGCCTGAAACGAAGAGCCTGTGAAAATAGGCCATTTTCACAGGCGGCTCTAGAAACCGCCTGTGCTAATGAATTTCCACAATTGGTTGTTTGCATACAGCTTGTCGCCTGTGATGATGCCTTATCTTAGGCGGGTCCTAACAAACAACTCCGCCTGTGATAAAGCAGTAAGACAATACTAATTAAATGCTATTATTTGAAATTTCCTGGTCAAATTTAATAACGACAATCACAAATATATTCAACGCAATTCATAGTTTATACATTGCATTTCATAGTTCATATATTACAAATCATGGCTTCATACATTGCAATTCATAGTTCATACATTGCAAATCATAGCTTCATACATTGCAATTCATAGTGCGTACATTTGCAAAATATAGTTTGATACATAGCAATTCATAGCTTCTCTCAGCTCGCATCTACTAATGAAGACAAAGAGAGAAGGCACTACCTCCGCACTATCATAGCCATCAAGGAGGACTAGTAAATTCTCCATAGTCTTCCGAGATGAATGGTAGATTCTTCACAATTGCGTCCTCCAACCTGATACATATAATATATATATACATATTAATATCTAGAATAGACAAATAATATTGCTAAAGGGGATAACATGGCTGCAAAATACACTGACCTTCACATTGATTTTAAGGGCAACATTTTGAAAATACTGGTTCTCTATATTGGAATTGGTATTGATGCATTCAGAAATTGGTTGTCCGTACTGGTTGTCTATACCAAGTTTAGTCTCACACGACCTCTTAATTGTTCTTGCAAACTGAATTGTGCAACATATTTTCCTGCAGGACTAAGAAGCCAATTGTGACCGTAAGAATGCAAAGAACAGTAACTGCGCTATAATAGTAATATTACAAAAGATAATAAGTACTCTATATCTAACAGTAACAAGACATAACAATACAAAGAGCAACATATCTAACAGTATCTTACTGCACTATAATAGTATGAAGAGTGGCAGACCTGGAGGCAATGTCGAGGGTGAGGACAGCGCCCGGAGTGGACGGCAACGAGGAGGACGATGCTCGACAGCGACACCGAGGTTGAGCATGCCACTCATTAGGGACGTCGAGAGTGAGTACGACGCTTGGTGGACCATGACAGTGAGGGTTAGGATTGTGCTTGGTGGACGGCGATGTCGAGGGTTAGGACAACACTCATTGGACAGCGACGGCGAGGGTGAGTACAGTGCCCAGTGTGGATGGCGACGGCGAGGACGACGCTCGACGGCGGCGCTGAGGGTAAGTACGTCGCTCAGCAGCGACGCCGAGATTGAGGATGTCGCTTGGTGGACAAATACGATGAGGGTGAGAACGATGCTTGGCGGCGATGCCGATGGTGAGGACGGTGCTCGGCGTTGACTACAAGGCGTGGGCAAGGACGGTGAGGGTTGAGATTTTGGAGCAGCAAGGGAGGACATGGCGGCAATGAAAATGTTAGGGTCGCAGGGCGCGTCTAATGCTTAATTTATAGATAAAATATTTTCCACAGGCGATAATTTCTTAATAACCGCTTGGGAAAATATTTTAAATAAATATTAAACTAATTTCTCAGGAGGTATAGTCTTAATAACTGTCTGGGGAAATATTTTAATAAATTATAAAACTTATTTTCTCAGGCAGCATGGTTTTAATAACCACAGGTTCATCTCTCGATGCATGCAGTAGTGGTGATGGAACGCAGAGCGGATCGAATTGAATTCAAATATGCGCATGCGCTGTGCATGTTTAAGGCACCTCGATAACTGGCGTGCATGTACGCTCGGTGCAGGCAGCTCGTCTTCAAGGGCCGCTTGTACAAATGGCTACTATGCAAGTGGCTCGTCTTCAAGGGAGGGTCTGTAGAAATTGTAAATTTACACTGGCGGCTCTTATATGTCAGCCGCTTGTGAAATTACATTATCACAGACGACAATTAACGCATTCAACAATACAGGTGTATTTTTTATGACCCGCCTGTGTAAAAAAAATCATGGCACCTATGAAAATGCTTTTTTATAATAGTGTTCGTCCCGCAGTCCATTTTAAACAGTTCAGACATTAACTAGGTGTCTTGGCTATACACAAATTTTTCATGTAAACCCTCACTTCTAGCCTATTTGCCAATGTATTCAGCACCCATGTCTCACAGTAACCAAACTAGTTTGTTGGTTGTGCATTCCTGTTTTTTTGAACTATATAGCTTGCGCTGTTTTTACATCTATTATGTGACTCTCCTTTTTTCAAAGATGGCCATCAGAACATCCATATCTGACATTCTACATATTGTATAACTGTTAGAGTTTGACTCCAAGGCATGCTTCCGAGTCTTGCTACCATAGTTTTGTGTGTGGCCACAATGCTCCTTGTTTTTCAATGCATGGGTTAGCTTATCCTCTTCCCTCTTTGGCCTGAATTGTGAGGACCGGGTCCACACATTCCAGGAATCGCAGAGGGTGGTGCCGTGCGACGCGGCACCCAACAACACACATGAAAAGCATACTACAAAATACAAAGTTTTATTTATATAAATAGCAGAAGTATTTTACAATATTTAATGTACAGCAGAAGATAATACTTATAGCTAAACTCTCAGCCTAGCTATGCAAAAGTACAGCCGTCCAGCCTGTGGACGTTGCACACTAGCAACACACAAATTGATGGCGGCGTGTAGAGCTCCCACTCGGCGGTATACCCCGACGGGGGCATCACCTCATCCTTGGGCCCTTCCTCATACGTCTCACCTGCAAACAGTTTAATATAGCATTCGTGACCACGAAGGCTTAGCAAGACATAACTGTCTCACCTAAACATGGAACTCTACGCACAGGGATATTGAGCATAGGAATAGATATAGCAGTAAATGACTCAGTTATATGTTGATCGTCATTTTTGAAGTTAATAGCAGGAGCTCAAATGTTTAATAATAGTTACTTTAGTGAGCCTAATCTATAGCAATCATAGTTGCAAAGCAATTATATTTCAATACATCGTATTCCCCTGACTTCTTTAGTATTTACTACGTCACAGCGCAGTGAACATGTGGTACTCAAATAACCGCGAGGGAAAGTGTTGCAATCAGGACACACCCGAATAACACGTGACGTACACCCGTGCCTGAGGAGCGTAACGTGCTCCTCACCACGTCATACACAGCAACCTTTCACAAGAAACTCAAATGCCAAACCAGTCCCACCATCGCGGGCACAAGGTCCCCGCACGGAGCGTGTCTTTGCCCGCCGGCCGATTTACACCTTGCTGCGATCAACCTACCCCTATCGACAGTGGGCTATGCCTCGACATCCAAGTTATCAAGTTACAGCGGTTTCCGGGGTTCCATATGCCGAGTATGCATCCGAACCAGTTCAAACTTGTCCAGCAAGGCCGCACACGGATTGGTCCTCAATCGACACAAGCAGGGCTATGCACGTGAGACCACGTCTCGCTGCATCCTACCCACTGCTCGGTCCCAATTTCATATTCATAAACCACTCTTCGATCAAATCTTTCCCGTGTGATAAAATCCTATCTTGCGATAGATTCCAACTACACTACTTCTACCGGATTTCTGAAAACTTAAGCATGACATTTTCTACTAGTCGGGTTGTAGACCTACCCAATAGTCCATGGGATTTGTGGGTCATGCAAGTGGAGCTTCAATCACCTTAGCCCTAATGCATAAGATTCATCCTAGACATAAGTGATACAAATATAAACTTTGAAATAACACTTAAATGCAATAGGGGCTTGCCTGGCTATGAGTCAGACAAATAGTAAACTTCTAGAAGGATGCTTTCCATTGGCTGTGGGTAATCCTTGATCTCGGTCACTATAATTACTGATCAGGTATGTAAATGATTTTAATTGGCTTTGGAATTTTATATAGTGGATACTGGGTTCTACGAGGATGATCTGGACCAGAAATTGGAGATGTTCAAAATCTTGTTGTTTCTAAAACTCCAACAATTAAAAGGCTTCTCTAAATTTTGGTTTTAATTCTAGAGCTTTGTCATGGTTAACAGTTGATGATCTTGGTAGAGGAAGTTCTTCTGGTCCCGGCAAAAAAAAATCATATTTTTCTGAGCTTTCTACAAGGAGAAACTTATTTTACAAGTTTGGGGACAATGTTGAAAATGTTTCTAGACATTTTCCATTTTTCAATTGACATAGGTGATTGGAACACTCATTGGTCCAGTAAATGAAGTCCAATGAACTTGAATTTTTACTGGAGATCAAGTGTAGTTTTATGTGTTCTGACCGAAATTAAGAATTTTCCAATTAACAGAACATGAGTAATTAATTTCCCAAGCAGTTAGTTCAAAGGAATTAATTATGAAAATTCTGGAATTTTCTTGTCCAACAAATTGCACCAATGCAACGTTGGGAACAAGATGAGTCTCCCAGAATTTATTTGGAAATTTTTGAGCAATTCTACTTGTAGTAATAGATTTTTGAAATATGCTTCAAATCTGGGATTATTTTCTAAGGGAAAAGTTTGAATAATCAAACCCGGCCCCACTGCATTTAAATGAACCAATCAGAGCGGGGCCGCATGAAGGGCCATGAGGTTAACCCGTGCAGCCGCATTGGATTCGAGGCCACAGCCGATCTCGCGCAGTTGAATGAGTCGCTAACATGCAGGACCCACCGGGTCTTCGTCTACCTCGCGACGCGGTGGTGTTTCTGCGGCGGTGCTCTCCGGCGAGCTCGTCATTTTGCCTTCCCCGGCGTCCCTTCAACCCAAAAATCACCGCCTAACCATTTTCCAGGGTGCTGAGCACGATGGGGTGGTCGCCGAATGCCGGTGATTGTCGGAATACCGTGCGCGACGGTGGTGGCGGAGCTAGGGTTTCGGTGATGGTCAGCTCGGAAATAGCGCAAGCAACTCGAGAAAAGGTGGGGAAGGTTCCTGGGAGCTTGAGGAAGATGATTTGAAGGTGAAAAAGGAGTGAAATGGTCGGCGAGGTCGACATCAATGGTGGAACGACGGGCTTTTCCCTGGCAGCAGGGAAAATTTGAATCGCTCGGCCTTCACTCGATTAATTCCGTTGATTCTTGGCAGAGTCGTGCGCTAAGAGGTATGTATCAATATCCATGGACGAATTAAAGGATGGTTGCATGTAGAGAGCGAATTGAATGTAGAAGCTAGCTAGTTCATGGACAATGGCCGAAAGGAAAACTTGAATCCCATCCTCCATAGGGGATGAAACAAAGAAAGGTTTTTACTGTGAGAAGGGTGGTGTCTTGGCGATCCTATTTGCTTCTGGGAGCAGCCCAAGAAATGGTCTATGGCGTCGGCACGACGTGGAGGCAGCAGCGTCCTCACGGCGGCCGAACAGTGTGCCGCCAAAACTGCAAAAATACCGCCTTGTAGCTGACGAAACAAAAAACCAAAAGCTTGAGAAGGTAGGAGGGAGGCTTATGCACCACTTTGCTGTTGGGAGGATGAAGAGATTCAGCCGGGATATTGAGCTTGTTGGGCGAGCAGGGAGACGGCGGTGAGTTGCGCTTGGGAGCTAAGACGAACAGGGTTCTTGCCCTTTGGCCAGAGAGGTGGAGATATAGATGAATAGATAGGAGGGGGGACACACAAACGGGTTGCCATGCAGCTGCTTGCCAACGGTGAGCTGCTGGCCACACCGAGCGTCGAACGGCGGGTAGTCAGGGAAAACAGAGCACTTACGTAAATGTCCCTCTGACCAGTGGGTCACACTGTCCCCATCCTCACCCCTTCTCTGCAACTTCAATTCTCCCACCTAGATTGATCCAAAAATTTAAGATTTTTCCAATTCAAATGTGTAGATTCATAATCTGGAGTTTGATTTCCGATTTGGACAAGTTTTGGATGAAATTAAAGTCAACTTTGAATTTGAATGGAATTCAATGGAGCCACTGAATAAATAGCAAATGTGCTTCAAAAATTTTTAAAGTTTGCAGAGAGGCTATTTGGAATATTTGGAATTTAATGGTGAACTCAGATTTTTATTTTGGCAAAGTTTGAACAGGCGCAAAATCTGAATTTTTGAATTCCTTTCATTGAAGTTTGAATTGGTTTGATTTTTCAGTTTCCAATTTTATTTCATTTTGGCATTCAAATTTTACATTCTCCTATATGACTTTGTACTTTGAATTTAGGGCTTTTACATTACTCCCCCCTTAAAAGATTCTCGTCCCGAGATTACAATAAAAGCGACGGAGGTAAAAAGATTACTAGATATAAGATGATAATAAATCCGGATAGTTTGTTTGGAGATAATCCTCGCTTTCCCACGTCGCATCCTCAGTGGTATGGTTGCTCCACAAGACTTTGTAGAAGCGCAAAGTCCGGTTCCTGGTGGTTCGAGTCTTTTCATATATAATCCGGATCGGATACTCAGAATATTTGAGATCTGGTTGGAGAGTTTCAATGTATTCGGTGCAGATTTCAGCTGAGGATTTAAGACACTTCCGCAGCTGAGAAATGTGGAATATGTTATGAATACCAGTAAGTGACGCCGGTAACTCCAAGCGATAGGCCACGGGTCTGCATTTTTCAATGACGGCGAGTGGACCGATGAAGCATGGAGCAAGTTTTCCCTTCACTCCGAAATGATGAATCCCATTCATCGGAGAGACACGAAGAAAAACGTGGTCTCCAATGTCGAATGAAGAGGTCGACGTCTTTTATCCGCATAGCTTTTCTGACAAGATTGAGCAGCCTTGAGATTGGCTTGGATCACTCACACTCGTTCTTCGACTTAATTTACAAGATCAGTTCCGTATATAACTCACCGGCTGGACTCACACCAGTTGAGTGGTGTGCGACATTTCCGGCTGTAGAGAGATTCATATGGTGCCATCTTGATGCTAGCTTGATAGCCATTGTTGTAACAGAACTCCGCCAACGGTAAACGATCATCCCAATTTTTACCGTGGTGTATGGCACAAGCGCGTAGCATATCTTCCAGAACTTGATTCACCCGCTTAGTTTGACCATCCGTTTGCGGGTGATATGCGGAGCTTTGGATCAGTTTTGTCCCCAATGATGCATACAGCTGCTCCCAAAAAACGAGCGACAAACAGCGCAGCACGATCTGAAATAATCGTCCGGGGAACTCCGTGCAAGAACATGATTCTTGCAATATATATCTCCGCATACTGCTTGGCAATGTACTTTGTATGTACCGGAATAAAATGAGCTGATTTGGTTAGTCGATCGACTGTCACCCAAATGGAATCATGCTTGTGGAATGTGAGAGGCAAACCGAAGATGAAATCCATTATTAATATCTTTCCATTTCCACACCTGGATTTTTAATGGTTGCAACTGTCCGGCTTTCCTCACGTGGTTGGCTTTCAGCCGCCGACATGTATCACACTCGGATACATACTTTGCAATTTCCCTTTTCATCCGTTTCCACAAAAATCTGGTTTCCATATCTTGATACATCTTGTTGCTGCCCAGATGAATAGAATACTTGGACAAGTGAGGTTCATCCAAGATTTTCTTCCGAAGTTCTATGTCATGGGGTACTAAGATACAGTCTTTGAACCAGAAGGTACCATGTTCATCACTTCGGAAGCACTTCATTTCCCCATTCTTCATTCTCCTCGGAATGTGCAACATACCCACGGCTTTCTTTTGAGCTTCCATAATCTCCTCTCGTATGGTTGTTATGAGAGAAAGATTATATAATGCTCCATATGGAACCAAGTATAAACTTGGCTCGACCTCTTCCATCGGGGTAATGGACAGATTATTGATGTGAGATTTGCGGCTTAGTGCATCGGCAACCACATTCGCCTTGCCAGAATGGTAGTGAATTTCAATCTCATAATCTTTGACCAGTTCTAACTATCTTCGCTGTCGCATATTCAACTCCTTTTGAGTGAAGATATATTTCAGGCTCTTGTGATCGGTGTAGAGGTGCACTAGATTTCCGAGTAAATAATGCCTCCACATTTTGAAAGCAAGTACCACAGCAGCGAGCTCAAGGTCATGAGTTGGATAATGTTGCTCATGATTTTGGAGCTGCCGTGATCCATACGCGATCACGCAGCCTTCTTGCATTAACACGCAGCCGAGACCAATGCCAGACGCATCACAATAAACGTCGAAAGATTTGGTTGTATCCGGCTGAGATAACACTGGGGCTGTTGTAAGATGTTTCACCAATGCTTGAAATGCATCCTCACATGCCTTGCTCCAGATATATTTAGTCCCCTTTTTCAGCAGCTCTGTCATTGGCTTAGCTATTTCTGAGAAGCTCGAATCAACCTCCGACAATATCCCACTAATCCGAGAAAGCTGCGAACTTTGTGTACGGACGTTGGAGACTTCCATTTCAGCACTTGCACAATTTTGCTTGGATCAACAAGGATTCCCTCCGCTGAAATAATGTGACCAAGAAATTTTACTTGGCTGATCCAAAATTCACACTTGCTGAATTTTGCATAAAGCTTGTGATCTCGCAATCTTGGAGCATGATATGCATGTGTTTGGCGTGTTCTTCCTCCACTTTAGAATAAACCAGAATGTCATCGATGAAGACCACGACAAACAAATCCAACTCCGGCATGAAAACAGAATTCATGAGGTACATGAAGTGAGCCGGCGCGTTGGTAAGACCGAACGACATGACGACATATTGGCCCGTATCTCGTCGAGAATGCCGTCTTTGATATATCCTCCTGTCGGATTTTTATTCGATGGTATCCAGACCGAAGATCCATCTTTGAGAAAACCTTAGCACCCACTAATTGATCGAATAAAATATTAATGTGCAGTAGTGGATACATGTTCTTGATCGTCACGGCGTTGAGCGGACGATAGTCAACACATAGACGTAACGTCTTGTCCTTCTTCTTCAAAAATAATGCAGAGCAGCCCCAAGGTGATGAACTTGGGTGTATGACATCTTGGTCCAGCAGGTCCTTCAAATGCTCCTTCAATTCGGCCAACTCATTAGGTGCCACCTTGTATGGCCTTTGAGAAATAGGTGTGGTTCCTGGAATGAGTTCAATCTTGAACACGATATCCCTATCCGGTGGCATACCTGGAAGGTCGTCAGGAAACACATCCGGATATTCATGGACCACACGATTGTCCTCAAGCTTTGTGGCTTCCATGTTGTATGTGGCTGGAATTTCTTGGATAAGGCGGCCTAGAATGAGAGTGTGTGGTTCATATAGTGGAGAGTTCAAATGGACCACACTTGGAACAATGTTGAGAACAGCACCATGATGGTGCAGCCACGACATCCCTAAGATGACATCGAGCTTTTGACCCTCTAATATAATTAGAGAAGTGGGATAGATATTCCCACCCATCTTAAGTTGTGCTTTGTGGACTTTCATGTTCGCTGCTATTTTCCCACCCGGAGAGCAAATCATATATGGACTTTCTGTGGGAGTGATAGATAATTGATGCTTAACAACATATGATTCGCTAATAAAATTATGGGTGGCAGCGGAGTCAAATAATATGACTACGGGATTTTGAAGTAGAGAAAATGTAGCCGCGAGAACGGGTTTGCCTTCCGGCACGTCTTCATTGGCTAAGTGGTGGACGTTGCCGGGTTTTGGTGCTGGTTTCCTGGGCTGGTTGCGGGGTTGAGCTGCACCCTGATATGATGCTTGACCGCTGCCCTGGCGCTGCTCGGGGCAGTCCCTCGCGAAATGCCCGACACGGCCAGATGTATAGCACGTGAATTGGGCCGGGTTTCCGCCAAGCAGCGGACGAAATCCCGGTGCACGTCGTAGAGGTGGATACGCACGCAAGACCATCCTTTGCTGCTGATGCTGCTGTTGTGGAAATGACGGTCGGAAGCGCGGCGCGTTGAAAGAACGACTGCGGAATTGCTGCAGTCGCGCCAGTGGCTGCCATCGCCGACCGGATGGTGAGCAATACACCACACAGTACTTCTGCAGCCCACCACCGCTGCCGCTCGAAGGCGCACTTCATTTCGTCATATCAGAAACGAGCTCGCGTTGAGCATCTTCCTTTACAATCGCGGCATTGGCGATGTCGTTGAAGGTGCTGCAGTTGCATTGTGTGAGTTGGACCTTCGTCATAGGATTAAGGCCCCGGAAGAATCTATCTCGCTTCTTATCTTCTGTCCCCACATACTCCGGTGCGTACTGCACTAGATGGTTCAAAGCACGAGAGTATTCATGGGCACTCCTCCCGCCTTGCTTCAGCTCCAGAAACTCCTGAAGCGTCCTCTTCATTATACCGGGAGGTAGATGATAGGCGCGGAACGATTCCCAGAATTCGGTCCAGGTGACCGTATGACCAGCCGGCAGTAAGGCATGTAGTTCGCCCACCAAGCACCAGTGGATCCTTGAAGCTGTTGCGCTGCAAATAGCTCGTTCTGCTGTTTGGTGCATCATAGCAAACCGAGCATCGCCTCGAGGGTGCGGATAATGTTGTCCGCCTCCAGAGGCTCCTTGGCCTACCTGAAGACCGGTGGATGTGTCACCAAGAAGCCCGAGTACGAACTCTATTGGGGCTGGTGTTGCCCATTGTCTTGTCGCCCCCCTTGACCTGATGAATTCTGCACCAACATACGCAGTAACTCGGTTTGCTCGTCGCCCGAGCCGAGTACTGCAGCCAGAATCTCCGCTAGTATCCTCGGAGGTTCAGGTGGTGGTGGTTGAGGGACTTGGTGTTGTGGTGTCGTGGTTTGCTTCCGGGTCGGAGATTCATCCTCACGACCCCGGCTCGAGCCTCCCATCTCGGGCGTCGAACGCGTACGCACCATTCTACATCCACATGAATTAAAATCAGCAACTTGTTTGTTTGCTTCATCCATTCCGTACCATAGTAGTGCGGTTATTGACAATGTGATAATTGCATAACATTCACATATATTGATAAAGTACAAACTTTATACAAGATATATTATCTCATGACCAAGTTTACAATAGTGATTTCCAAAATGACAGACTCCCACTACGGAAGTGCATCTCAACTATACTTGGTCTTCATGAGATGTCATACACATCGTGTCACCTCATACACACCCACTACTATTTATAATATGACACAAACATGGCTACAAAATAAACTCGAGCAACCACTAACTATACATTGCCCCGTGATGGCAGTAGTGCTGCCCCATCCTACTCTGATGCATCGTCATCGGCGTACTTGAGTATCTCCCGATCTTCCTCCTCCTCAGAATCTGAAGGTACATGCTAACCCATATTCAGTGGCATGTTATGAGCCGGTGGGTACACAACTGGTTTCAATTGTGCTTCGGCCCCAATCAAGTCATCATGAAGTTGGTCTGCCTTGTACTCCCGATTCTGAGCTTCTTCGACAGCTTCGTCTCGTGCCTTGGTGACTACCAACAGCTGCTCTTGCTGTTGCTGCACCAACATTTGACTCGCCTGCAGTCCATCACTAGTTTGATGCAGTTCCTTGCGAGTTTGTCTCAGTTCGGCGCGAGCTTTTCACAGTCTAGTGCGAATGTGATGCAGCTGATCCCCGCATTGATTCAGTTGGTGATTCGTTGGAGCCAGGAACGAACGTAGGTTCTCATTGATGTAATCAAGAGTGTCACCTCGTTCAACCACATGCCTCAATGCTTCAACCAGCTGCAGAATGATTGCACTCTGCGCAATAACCACCACGCTGGATGCAGCGGTAATAGACCCAAGTGTTGTAGCTGTCGTGTCGCCATTTGGTTGATAGGCCTCAACAATACGACGTCGCCACTCAAGAGCAGCCATACCATGGACCGGGAGAAGAGAAAATTGTGTCCCAGCCATGGCATCTTGATGAAGCTCACAAAGCTTCATAAGCGCTTCACCTGCTGCAATGGCCAACGTGTCCTCCAAACGAGCTCCCTGGATAGTGACCGGAAAAGGAGACCATCCGTAAAAACGCGGACTAGTCTGGATGTCGACCAGGATGGTACATGACAGTACGCCTCTGTCAACCGCCTCTTGACCCCAATAGCATGCCATCTCGATGAAGCCAAACTGTTGGAGCACCTCCCGCAGCATGATCGGGAAGCCCAGACGGCTAGCGCACGTGGAAAATAACCATCCGTCCGGCAACAGCATCACATCCGTCATCTATAAATAAATATTTGAATTGGTCAAATACTCAAATTCAAAGAACTTTGTTGATAAACATATCATGGATGTAAAAATTTAATTATGAAATGAATTCAAATTCAAATGCCAAATGAAACATAACACTGGAATTCTGTCTCAGTGTCTGTTCATTCTGATTAGTCTGGAGAAATTCGAAATTTTCATCCTATTAGAGGCACATCCAGGACTTTAGTTCAACTACAAAGTTGTAGTATACTCAAATATATTTCCAAAATGTATTTATTTGCCTCCAGATATTTTATGTATGAGGATATATGATTTTTGCAAGTTGATTGTTTTCCTGAAAAATTTTGACAGCATCCCCTTTGTTTAAGGCTGATTTTGTCCACATTTTTCCAGATAAAAAACATCAATATATGCAAAAATCATCAATTACAACATTGTTGTACACATCCTCAGAATTACATAAATGCATTACATAAAGTCATTCGTTGACTCTACTAAGCGATATGATCAAGAGAGCGACAGGATACAGAAACTGTCCAGTCTCTGTCCATATTTAACAGAGTTTGGAAATATGAACTTTTCATTAGTTTACAGGAGGATTCTGATCTGGAGTTAAACATAAGAGTTTTTAAAGGACTCTCTAAAATTTCCAACCATGTATGGTAGACCTTCAGGTGTGTATTATACAGGAAGTTATGCTATTCCAAACTCAGTCAATTTTCTGTCCAGTTCACAGTTTGAAACAGGAACTGGGCAATTTATGTTCAAGTGAAGTTTTCAAGTTTTAAATCTTGAAATCTCTCTTGGAGCTGAAAATGAAACTTGTGGATGACTTCCTCATGTTCCCAAAACATATATCTGCTTATCCAAGCGACCACATTATCAATTTTTAATCTGACCAGCACGCCCTAAAACATAGATTACAAATTCAAACTTAGTTGTAAGTTGGAAATTTTTACTTGTTGTCGAGTCACAACACCAGCACGGATAGCGTCGTCGATGTGCCTGTGAAACTCGAATGCAATGCCGGTATTACGCCCTCACAAAAGAAAATCCTAAGCCGGTATTCCGGCATACGTCTCGATGTTGGCAGTAATGACGTTCACTCGCAAATGTTTTCTACTCGAGCTACTGAAACGTGGTTAGTGTACTGCATCTACACACAAATGATAGATCAATCATATGGTGCCGTACGGCACAGCCTGCACAGGCGAACAGTTCACAATAATATATATTAAAGTAAAAACATTCGTTCCGTATCATTCCATACGGGCCGCCCCTAGCTAAGCCACGTCTCGAGGTACATGGCTAGGTTTTCTACCACCGAACAGAGTCCCACGTCGCTGCATAGTGCTGCACCAGTAGGGGGCGCATCGGGTTATGTCCCAACCGACGAGGGCTCCCACTAATTTTGTGGCATGCTGGGGTACCGCGTGTCATATGTTCTCATAAACATAGAAAGTTTCAGAGACTCATATTAACATTTGCGTGCCAAGCTACGGAAACAATCACATGCTACCTCTCGCATGGTGAGCTTACCACAATTGATCCGCTTGCGGTGGCGTACCTTACCTCTTACCTGACAGTGGAGCATCGTTATTGAATATAATAATACATAAGTTAGCTTGTCACCTTAAGTAACTAATACTATAATAGACCTTATGTGGACATAGTAACTAATACTCCCTCGACTACTCTTAAGTTTTCAAAATAGGCTCTTTTCGACGTGCTATTCCCACTACAGCTCTGATACCAGACTGAGAGGACCGGGTTCACACATTCCTAGAATCGCAGAGGGTGGTACCGTGCGATGCGGCACTCAACAGCACACCCAAAAAGAATACGACAAAATACAAAGTTTTATTTATATAAACAACGAAAGTCTTTTACAATACTTAATGTACCGCGGAAGATAATACTTATTGCTGAACTCTCAGCCTAACTATGCAAAAGTACGGCCGTCCAACCCATGGATGCTGCACAATAGCAACACACAAATTTACGGCGGTGTGCAAGGCTCCCACTCGGCGGTATACCCCGACGGGGGCATCACCTCATCCTCGGGCCCATCTTCATACGTATCAATAGCAAACAACGTAATATGGCACCATGAGCACGATGGCTCAGCAAGATTTAACCGTCTCACCTAAACATGGAACTCTACATGCAGGGATACTGAACATAAGAATAGATATAGCAGTAAATGACTTGCTTATATGTTGATCATCATTTTTGAAGTTAATAGCAGCAGCTTAAATGTTTAATAACAGTAACTTTAGTGATCCTAATCTGTAGCAATCATAGATGCAAAGCAATTATATTTCAATACATCGTATTCTCCTGACTTCTTCAGTATTTACAATGTTACAGCACAGTGAACAAGCGGTACTCAAATAACCGTGAGGGATGGTGATTGCAATCAGGACACACTCGAACAACACGTCACGTACACCCGTGCCTAAGGAGTGTGCCGTGCTCCTCACCACGTCATACGCAGCAACCTTTCAGAAGAAACTAAAATGTCAAACCGGTCCCACCATCAAGGGCACAAGGTCCCCGCACGGAGCGTGTCTTTGCCCACCGGCCGATTTACACCTTGCTGCCCTCAACCCACCCCTATTGACAGTGGCCTATGCCTCGCCATCCATGTTACCAATTTACATCGATTTCTTGGGTTCCATATGCCCAGTATGCATCTGGTACAGTTAGAACATGTCCAGCAGGGCCACACACGGATCGGTCCTCAATCGACACAAGCAGGGCTACGCACGTGAGACCACGTCTTGCTGCATCCTACCCGCTGCTCGGTGTACATTTAATATTCATAAACCATTCTTCGATCAAAACTTTCCCCGTGTGATAAAATCCTACCTCGCGAGTAGATTCCAACTACTCGACTTCTACCAGATTCCTGAAAACTTAAGCATGGAATTTTCTACTAGTCCGGCTGTAGACCTACACAATACTCCATGGGATTTGTGGGTCATGCAAGTGGAGTTTCAATCACCATAACCCTAATGCATAAGTTTCATCCTAGACATAAGTGATACAAATATAAACTTGGAAATAGCACTTAAATGCAAACCGTGGCTTGCCTGGCTGCGAGTCAGAGGAATAGTTAGCTTCTGGAAGAATTCTTTCCAAGGGCTCCGGGTCCTCATCGATCATGGTCACTATATGATCTTCAATATATAAAGTACATGAGTGATATAGAAACTACAGAAAAAATCTTATAATTACTGATCAGGTATCTAGATGATTTTAATTGGCTTTGGAATATTTTACAGTGGATACTAGGTTCTTTGAGGAAGATCTGGACCTAAAATTGTGGATGTTCACGAAAGCTTGTTGTCTCTAAAATTCCAACATTAAAAGCCTTCTCTAAATTTTGGTTTTAATTCTATTGCTTTGTCATAGTTAACTGTGGATGATCTTGGTAGAGGTGGTTATTCTGGTTTTGGCAAAATTTGTTTCGCATTTTTCTGAGCTTTCTACAAGGGGAAACTGATTTTACAAGTTTGGGCAAAATGTTGAAAATGTTTCTGGACATTTTCCATTTTTCAATTGACATAGGTGATTTGAACACTGTTTGGTCCAGTAAATGTAGTCCAATGAACATGAAATTTTTACTGGATATCAAGTGTATTTTTAGGAGTGTTCGGATCAGAATTTGGAATTTTCCAATTAACAGAACAGGAGTAATTAATTTCCCAAGCAGTTAGTTCAAATGAATTAATTATGAAAACTCTGGGATTTTCATGTCCGAAACATTGCACCACTCTAAAGTTTGGAACAAGACGAGTCTCCCAGAATTTATTTGTAAATTTTTGAGCAATTATACTAGGAGTAATGGATTTTTGAATTTTGCTTAAAATCTGGGAATATTTTCTAATGGAAAAGTTTGAATAATCAAACCCGGCCCAACTTCACATATCTGAACCAATCAAAGCGGGGCCGCACAAAGGGCCACAGGGTTAACCCGCGCAGACGCATTGGATCCGAGGCCACAGCCGATTCCGCGCTGTTGAATGAGTCACTGACATGCGGGACCCGCCTTGTCCTCGTCTACCTCGCGACACGGCGGCATTTCCGCGGCGGTGCTCTCCAGCGAGCTCGTCGTACTTTCTTCCCCAGCCTCCCTTCAACCTGAAACTCGCCGCCTAACCGTTTTCCACGGTGCTAAGCATGATGGAGAGGTCGCCGAACGCCGGCGATGGCCGGAATACCATGCGCGACGTCGGCGGCGGAGCTAGGGTTTTGGCGATGGTCAGAATCGCTCGGAACTGGCGCGAGCAACTCGGGAAAAGGCAGGGAAGGTTCCTGGGATCATGAGGAAGATGATTTGAAGGTGAAAAGAGAGTGAAATGGTCGGCAAGGTCAACTTCGATGGTGGATCGACGGGCTTTTCCCTGGCGGCGGGGAAAACATGAATCGCTCGATTAATTCCGTTGATTCTTGGCAGAGGAGTGCGCTAAGTGGTATGGATCAATATCCATAAACGAATTAAAAGATGTTTGCACTTAGAGAGCAAATTGAATGGAGAAGCTAGCTAGCTCATGGACAATGGCCGAAAGCAAAACTTGAATCCCATGCTCGATAGGGGATGAAACGAGGAAAGGTTTTTACCATAATAAGGGTGGTGTCTTGGAGATCCTATTTGCTTCTGGGAGCAGCCCAAGAGATGTTCCGTGGCGTCGGCGCGGCGGGGAGGCAGCAGCGTCCTCACGGCGTCCGAACAGCGGCGCCGGCAAAACTGCAAAAATACCGCCTTGTAGACGATGAAAGAAAGAACCAATGGCTTGAGAAGGTAGGAGGAAGGCTTATGCACCACTTTTCTGTTGGGAGGATGAAGAGATTTGGCCAGGAGTTTGAGCTTGTCGGGCGAGCAGGGAGAAGGCGGTGAGTCACGCTCGGGAGCTAAGAACGAACAGGGTTCTTCCCCTTCGGCCAGAGAGGTGGAGATATAGATGAATAGAGAGGAGGGGGGACACACAAACAGGTTGCCACGCAGCTGCTTGCCGATGGTTAGCTGTTGGCCACACCGATCGTCGAACGACGGTGAGTTAGGAAAACAGAGCACTCATGTAAATGTCCCTCTGACCAGTGGGTCCCACCGTCCCCATCCTCACCCCTTCTCTGCAACTTCAATTCTTCCACCTAGATTGATCCAAAAATTCCATATTTTTGTGGAGAGGCCAATTCAAATGTGTAGATTCATAATCTGGAGTTTGATTTCAGATTTGGGCAAGTTTCGGATGAAATTAAATTCAAATTTGAATTTGAATGGAATTCAATGGAGCCACTGAATTAAATAGCAAATGTGCTTTATAAATTTTGAAACTTTGCAGAGAGGCTATTTGGAATATTTGGAATTTAATGGTGAACTCAGATTTTTATTTTCGCAAAGTTTCAACAGGAGCAAAATCTGAATTTTTGAATTCCTTTCATTGAAATTTGAATTGGTTTGATTTTTCAGTTTCCAATTTGATTTCATTTTCTCATTCAATTTTTACATTCTCCAAATTTTGTACTTTGGATTTAGGGCTTTTACATGATTGAGCCATCTTAAGACACGAGATTTGCTTGAACAATCATATCAAGGAATTCTTCTCACAATCACTTTTGAAGGATAAGCTTTGGTCAATGCTAAGAGTAGCCCCTCTAGACTCATGAATCTTATTCGAGCCAACCAGTTGTCACATATGATAACCCATGGGGATTACTTCTTCCATCTCAAGAAACTTTTCTTATCCTGAATACCCACGTTAGCCAGTTTTATGGGTGTACAGATTTTGTTAGAATTTTTATTGTCTGATTCACTTATTTATCTTGCTTCCTTCGAATCTGTGTACTGCGTGAATGCTTTGCAGAAAGTCTTTAGTCTTATAAATTATTGAAGTATGGTATTCAAACCTTCAAGTAATACTCTATGAACAACCTCCCTTTAATTCTCTTGAGAGCAATGCAAAAAAGAAAGCATGCCAAAAGAAATCAACGACTGTTGTGCAATCTGTACTTCTGTGCAAGCGTGCAATCCGCGAATCTTAACCGTTTGATGGACATCCAAGGGTGGCTGCACATTTTACACATAGATCCCTCCACCTTCCTGTACAAGGGGAAGGATCTATGTGTAAAAGGTGCAGCCTCCCTAATATGTACATCAAACGGTTAGGTTTCGCAGATTGCACGCTTGCACAAAAGTTTAGATTGCACAACAGTTGTTTCCGTATTTTACTGCCGCCTTGTCGCATCCATCAGGGAACTCAAACTTTGCATCCAACTTGTTCTATGTATTCTTTTTGAGTTTATTGGAAACTGTGTACCTATCACTCTTTTTACCTCTGCTCCATAATTTGTAAATGATGGCAACATGGTCACATACAAGTTTTCACAGTCTATCTTGGACGCATTCGCTGCAGATTTAGGTCTTACAAGCGACCACCGTGATTCATGGTAGGCATTTTGTTCGGACCATGCTCACATCATATTTTCTGAAGAGGGGTTTAGCAGGGCCCCTTGCACAATCACCTTGAGTAAGACCTGTAGCATGATCACCTTGAGTAAGACCTGTAGCATGATCATCCTGAGTAAGATCCTTTTTTTAAATTTTGAACTCCTTTTTGGTTCAGGATTAGGTACTCACTCAAACATATGTTTCTATCGTCAACATCAAATATGGTTCGATCTGCCTCCATATTTGACCCTTCTATGTTTGGGATATGTGAGCGACAACTTAAGCTTTTGCTTCCCTCCTGGTCACCATGCAGATCGTCACCTGCTCTCCATCGGTACCTTATATCAAATGGGGTGTCTGTGCAAGGCCACTTGAGTTACCTCTTTCCTCTACACAGCGCTTTTGGCAAATTGACTTTGTTGGTGTCATTCAACTAGAAACGAATAGCTGTAATATTGGAAATGCATAAACAAGCAATTTTGTCCGAACCATAGTTAACGTTAGATTTGTGGCGGAACATAAATAATACATATTATATTAATTTAAGCAAATAGTTCTACATTGTTATAAAAGATTGTTATAGTATTACAATTCCAAACTACAACTTTTATTATAAACTGTATTACAACTTCTTTTATCGAAAAGAATTGCATAAGAGTACAATAAAACGGATAACTCTGGCCATGTGCCTACCTTAAGATGAAGTAGCACACAAAGGGAAGCCATTAGCATCAAATGTTCCATTTTGATGCTTTCACTGCATCAATTGCTTCAAATCCATTGTTAACGACTGTATTACAAATGGGAAGCCTACCCCCAAATTTCACAAAAAACAATTAATTTCATCAGTGTAGCCAAAAGTATCTTATCAAATAAAACACGAATAGTTTAATAAGAGAAAACAATATAACCTAATCTTTGAAAAATCATAGAATCTAGTACAACTCATTTGATTTTTGCAGTTCTAGAAAAAATTAAATGGGGCTTAAGCCAATAAAGACAAATTGTGGTGTCCTCAAGGTGGAGTCACTGATGTGTCCACTTTGTTCCATGAGTCGTTCCGCATGCATGGTCGGCCAGTCATCGCCTTAGCCAGGAGAAGAATCACTGAAAGCCACCAAATCGCTTGTGCCGGTGTGACTTGGAAGATGGTGCTGGTTGCCTATGATGCGAAAGTTTTTCCATGAGGAGAGAAACAAATAGGTGAAATATGTAGGAGTCGTATTTGAACAGGTTGCAAAAAAAGACCAGGTTCTGATAGCTTCATATCTGTATTGGGCCCAATTACCGGGTTCTTATACTTGTCACCTATATTGGGTCACTTACCAATCGATTCTGAAACTTATCTAAACTGGTTGTGCAAATGTGACTATAAAATCATTTGTATGGTGGCAATAAGAAAGAGGAAAGCAATTACAATGTACAAGCAGAGATTGTCATGCATGATCATCCTTCAAGACAATCAAGAGAGACAGAGATCATTTAATTATGTACAATTCATACACAAAGATAGGGAATGTAATATACAAGCGAATAATCTCACAAAGATTGCAAGTAATTTAGGAGTTGACTGTCATATATGGTTAAACTCACCTCGTCTAAATGGAAACATTGCTACTAATGATGAATAAACCCTATCTTCCTCCCAAAAACAAAAGAAAATGTAAAGCAGCAAGTACTATCTGAATCATGATTCAAACAACAACATGTTCTGATACGTAAAATATGTGTCTCGTTTGCTTACCATCCAGTTCACTACAGAAATCCCGATCAATTACGTCGGCCAGGTCCAACGTAATTAAGGCCTAAACCAATGTTACTTAATTATGTTTGTATTCCCTTAAGTACGTCGGTTGCCGGCTGACAAAGCAAGTTGGACTAATGAAGGTAACTTACGTCGGCCGCCAATGTAAGTTACTTAATTACGTCGATGTCCAGCAACCGACGTAAGTTATTTATCGGGATGGGTCACAGACTGGGCTGGAGTAGTTACATCGGCGGCTTCCCAGCTGACGTAAGTTAAGTGGAATAACTTACGTTGGTTGTGCGATACCGACGTAAGTTAAGTGGTATAACTTACGTCGGAATGGTATGATCGATGTAAGTTAAACTGGGCTAACTTACGTCAGCTTTACCACAGCCGACATAAGTTAAGTTTTCATTTTTTTTAAAAAAAACCGAAACTGACTATCTCGCAGGATTGCGAGCTCCAGACAGATCACAAAATAGTCCACAAACAGTTTGTACAGTACACAGATCACAAAATAGTCCAGAAAACATTCAAAATATCCACAACAACACAAAACAGTTTGAAAACCATTCACCGGGCTACACGCTAGCCCTTCCACTACCTCCGGAGCCGAGAACTTTATGGCGTGTCCCTCCGGGTGCCTGTAGGTGTGGCGAAGGATTTTGAACTGCAGCTCCCGAACCCATCAAAAGAACCATATATTCCATGTATTAGCCTTGTTTTCAGATATTTTCGCAGGACTGATTGTCACTACCATCATCGCAAAATTAACAGCTAAGAAACGACTCTCCTTCTCACTACTTTCACTCTTGCAAAGTAACAGATGAGAGTAGAATGTCGCGTTGCCTTATGCAGCTCGAAAGAAACGCCATAGGCCCTTATTTATAGTGTGACTTGGGCTGCTATTCAGCCGGATCACTTCCTAAATTACAGGCGCTGTATAAGGGTCATGTTCTTGCAGTTGTTGGAGGTGGTGACATAGCTACCGAGGAAGCAATATATTTGACAAAATATGCTCGTCATGTTCATTTACTTGTTTGAGGTCATCAGCTACGCGCATCCAAATCTATGCAGGACAGGTAACTCAATTTTAGTCTTAACCTTGAAGTTCCATTCTGTTCATGTACACATACTACTTATGGATTGGTTTTCTCATTATGGATTATGATAACACTGTAATATGTTGCATTGTAAAATGTTATAGTTTAGCCTGAATTAATGTGCATAATGCCTGATGTAAGCTAAGACAATGTTGCTGCTTGATTCGTCCTTTTAAATGTTCAACAAGCTATTCCTAGCATCGTATCATTGTCTGAGTTCTGAAACAACCCCTGGACTATCATTCTTTTAAAACTTGTCTTTAAATGAAGTTATTATGTTCTTTGAAGGATGTTGGCTCATATTCAGTCACATGAATATTAATGAGGTAAAACTTCAATTCCCTGGATGTTTGGTTAACAGGTTGATTATGGCGAATGTTTCAGAGTACTCAACAATCCCAACATTACAGTACAATTCAATACAGAAGCGATGGATGTTGTTGACAATGGCAAAGGTCAGATGTCAGGTATTCAATTGAGGAGAGTTGATACAGGAGAGGAATCAGTTCTTGAGGTGAAAGGCCTATTTTATGGCATAGGGCATACTCCAAACAGTCATCTACTACAAGGGCAAATCGAACATGACTCTGCCGGCTATATTATGGATCAAGAAGGTCCATCTAAAACTTCAGTTGATGGTGTATTTGCTGCTGGCGATGCGCAGGTGACTCCCCCTGTTAATGTCCAGCAAAATCTTAGTACAAATACATATATTGATATATGTTGCTATTTACAGGATTTGGGTATAACTGCCAACAGACCAGATCATCCCCTAAAAACCTTGTCTTATCAACTGACCATTTGTTTTGTGCGAGTACAGGTGCAGAAGCTGGTTGAAATGGGCTTCCCAGAGGATATAGTGAGGAGTACCAACGCCATCTCGCAGCCCCTTCACTCTTCCGCGGCTTCCAATGGGGTTGGGTTGGGCATGTCAGGTCGGAGAAGGCATTTTGGAACCTGGGTGCCCAAAGTCCAATTGGAACCTTACAACGTCCTGGCCGCAGCCTACACCAGAAATCCTATTTTCTACCTCTATCTCACTCTCTCCCACTCTATCTTCTACCTCCTTATCTCCCTATGTAAAATACTAAAATGGATACAATAATATTAAAGAAAGAGTTTATCACTTGCTCCAATGTCTACTGCGGTAGAAGCGTAGGAATCTCGATATCCTGATCGCTGTTCCGAGCAAGAGCATGCCATTGCAAAATATTAGAATATATATGTTATTGAAATGCTATAAAATTTAACTACGGTACTGTAAATTACTTACCGCCACCGTTGCTTGCATCTGGGCTAGCATTAAGGCCGTCCTCCGCTTCTCCTCCCTTACCTCCGCCCTCGACCTCTCCAGCTCTGCCTGGGTCTGCGTCAGCGTCTCCTTCAAGGCGAGGAGCTCCAACTGGGTCTGCGAGAGACGACCACTTCAGGTGCCAGCGGACGAAGGCTACGTCGATGAAGCGCTTTTAAAAGGTCGAGATGACCTCGAGTTGACAACTCCATCAAAAATGGCAAACCTGCAAAAGACTGAAAACACTAAGTAGAAGAAGCTAAATTGAAAAAGAAATGAAACAAATGACCAACTCACCATCCATGGGCTTTCCCGCCTCTGCTCACGTACGAGGCTTGGGGGTCAATCAGCGCGTTTTCCCAATCGTAAACTGCATCGTGTATCTTCGCGACCTCCTGCGTGTACTTTGCCTACAAAACAAATAAATCATGTAAGCACGTCAATAATAATATTAGTTATAATGAAATTGATGAATTTCAAAAACTTACTAGTCGGTCGGCTGCGACCTGACTACACTACCCTGGTTGAGAAGGGTCACTTCCCTTGTGACCTCTCTTCCAAACCAGGGTCATGGTCGGCTCCTGACCAGTCTCTTGCTCCTGTATAGCCATGTTAGTGAGATAAATATATTAGGAACACATAAATAAATTGAAAAAGTACTTACCATGCATTTAGCCAAATGAAAGTAGCCGTCGCCGCCAAAGTTGTGCTTGCCGTCACACCCCATGCGGCAATGTCTAGCCTTTGTGGACTTATTGATGAAAGCTTCGCTAGCCCGTTACCAACAGAAAGTTGAGAACGCCTCGGTGTTACCCTGTAACCAGGAAATACTAACCTGCACATATTTCTTTTTTCATCAATGCAGTTAACATACATAGATATTGTAAATATTTAACAATATTAAAAACTTACCTCTGCGTACTGCTCCTCTGTCAAGTACGCATCAAAGTCCTTCCAAAATGGACCCCTTTGCTACTCCTGCTCCTTCTCCCGAGGGTACCACTTGTAGTATGCGTTGACGGCCTGAATCCGAGCGTTCAACAACGCCGCCGTCGTGAGCTTCCGAGCGTTGTAATGGAACACGCATCTCACGTTGTCCTCCATGCCCGGTTCCTCTACTTGGTACCTCATCTTTAAGCAAACAAAGATTTATGTGATATGTATTAACAATTCAATTGAGTTGAAAAAATGAAACAATGAAACTTACCATAAAATCGTGCCACACGACTCCCTGAACCGTGCCGTGGACCGAGTGAGAGACACGAGTGTAGTCATCCGACGATAGGTCAGGGAAACCATCAATGACACCGGGATAGTGCAACTTCACGATAGCAGCCAGGACACTGTTAACCTACCTGTAGTGTTTCTCGACCCCTATGAACAAAAAGTCATACCAACATCTGCAAAATATATTAAATTATTAACTAAACGAAAACAACATCTAATATTTAATATACTATATCCAGTTTTTACTTGTCTTTGACAGGACGGATCGTGGTCCGGTGAGAAGTAACTGAAGGTGGAGCCGCAAAATGGGTCATCCTCGTCCGTCGCCTCTACTGCAACATTGCCTCGTCCTGCAACCTTGAAGGCTCTGCTGAACCACCGAAGTCCAATGGAAGGCTAGCAGTTGCCAGCTGCAGAGGGAGGCAAGTGCAAGCTGGCTCCGACTAGTCTAGCGCTAGCGGGCTCCTGTAGCAGCCTCCTAGCCTCTGACTCGGGCTCCTGTAGCGGCCCCCTAGCCTCTAAATCGGACTTAGAAGACTCTGAGTCAGACTACACAAAAGAAAAAGATTGACAATAAATAATTATTAACAACTGCAATTTATAAAATAACTTTACTGTAAACTAAAATTTACCTCCGTCCGCTGAAAGCACACGTGAGCTTAGGGTGGAGCGTGCACCAGAAAGAGGGAACGTCGGCTCTAAGGTAACGAGGTCCCTGAGCAAGGGTCTCGTGGCGCCTCAAACCCTCTCATAGGCTTGCCCTTCCCCTTCGACGACATCCTGTTGCAAGGAATAAATGATTAATATGCAAAGATAATATACAAAATTAATGTTAAGTTGGTGAATAAAATGTTACTTCATAAATTTCAAAATTCATCAACATCACAGTCATGCAACCTACTCCTTATACCAGCCCATCGATCTTCTTCTTCCACATATCGTTTTCGTTTGCGCAAATCAACAAATTCGACTAAGTCATCGATATTTTCAGTTTTTGATTCTTGAGTGTCTCCATCTAAGTCATCGAGCCCTACACCAGGCTCGACTGAGAAGGAGTCTGGCAACTCTTCCACTTGGTAGACCTCAAGCTTCCTCATGGTAATCATCATCTCCTAGAGTGTATAACCGCTCACGAGGACTCACCTTATGTACCACCCACCAAGCTTTGAATTTATTGCATGGATGAGGTAGATAGTACACTTTCTCTACCTGGTGTGCAAGAACTAATGAATCAAATCCTTTCACCCGTTCCTTGTGTTTTACTTCGACCGTGCCAAATTCGTTTACTAAATTCCACGAATGGAATCAAACCATTCGCAGTCAAAGAATACTGCTCGAATTGTCTTGTTTCCGACGAAAGTGAATTCAAGGATTTTTTTAATAATCCCGTAGTACTGAGTTTCATGTTCTCCTGAATCGATTGCCCTCGTCAGAACTCCAGTATTACATGTTGTCGCGAGTGGACGAATTGATTCAAATTGAGTTGTACGGAATTGAAAGCCGTTGACGTCATATCGACCATAGCTTCTAACATTAACCACTCCACAAGATATTTGTCACAAATCTTCATGGACGTTGGCATCTTTTTTGCACCGTCCAAGTGTAAAAGCCCAAATTTCCAAAATTCAAAGTTCAGTTAGGTCAAAAACTTTGAATGTTAAAAAGAATTAAAAAGGAATTGAGAAAAACAAGTTCATTCAAACTCCAAAATGAGGGAATTCAAAAAAAATAAACTTAGCTACTGTTTAAATGAAGTTAACATGAAGATTTGAGTTGACCAATGGATTCCAAATATTCCAAATTGCATCTCTACAAAGTTTCATATTTTTTGAAGCAAGTTTGCTATTTAATTCAATAGCTTCATTGAATTCAACTCAAATTCAAATTCATATTTGAATTTAAATGAAACTTTGTCAAATAAAACAATGCTAATTCAAAATAAAATTCTATATGATTAATACAACCATCCCACAAATATCTAGCAAATTTTGGAATGAATTAGGTGGCAGAATCGATGGTTCAAGGATGAGGATAAGGTGGGACCCACTTGTCATCCAAAGAAAAGTGCTGTTTTGGCTCTCCAAGTGACACCACATTGCATGCAAAGTCCAGGCAGCTGCTTGCACTATTGTGGCCGACTCCAGCTGCCCCCAGCTCGCCCTGGCCTCCTACTTATACCCCCTCCATGCCCCTGGCTTGCTCTTTCTTCACCTTGAAGTCTCCAGCACCATTTTCACTTCTCTCCAGATTTCTTCTCTGTTCAGCCGGTTTGCAGCAAAGGTATTCCGTGTTAATCACTTTTCTTTGCCTCTCCTCACTCCCCAACCTCTTGTGCAGCTTTGCGATCATGTTCTTGCACAGCTAGGCCATCCCCGAAGCTATTAATTTCGAAACCGAGACCACCGGAAATCTCCCCTGTTTTGCCGCGCCTCTGCTCATCGTCGACCCAATGATACGGCCATCATCTCGCCTTGGTCCTAGAAGGAAAAATGTTCTCCTACTCATATTCTAGCTGCTCGTAAAGTTTCAGCCCATGCCATGCCTCCTAGCCCCCGTATTTGTTTTTCTCCCGACGAACTTTGGTTATGAGTAGAATTGCTTCTCATGTGAAATTCCTTCTATACAATTAATTATTCCTTGTGCAACTGTGCTATGTTGTTCTACATGGCCAGGCGCATCACCTCGAACAGGAGTCATCGAGATTCATCGGGTACTCACACCGGAATCCCAATTTCCACAACCGCGGATTTTTCCCTCCTCGGTCCGTAGTCGCCAGCAGTTTCCAAGCCTTTTCTCTCCCTCTTATGGCCAGATTCTTGTTCCCCATGCTTCCATGAATCTTCCCAAGGTCTTCCCGATCAGTTTCACCCACCGTAGGGCTCGGCCGACATGGCCGAAACCCTAATCGCCGCCGCCACCGTCGCGCAAGCCTTTCCGGCCATCGTCGGCGTACGCTGACCCCACCGGCGTGCTCAGCACCTCAAAATAGGGTTAGGTGGCGTGTTTGGCGAGGAGACGTGTCATGGATCGACGGGCGGCGAGAGCTCTGACGAGGCGCCGCCGCGGTCGCACGCCTGGCGGGAGGTAGACGACCACCCTGTGGGGCCCCGTCGTCAGTGGAAGCGCAGCGCGCGCCCGGATCAGCAACGGCTCGGGGATCTTTTGTGACCACGCGGTTAACCCAGTAACCAACCATGTTGCTGCCCAGCGATTGGTCCATTTGAAACCGGTGGACCCCCTGGATTATTTAAACTTTCCCATTTAAACTTAATTCCAGATTTTGCCCCAACATGGAAAATCCATAACTCCTAGTAGAGTTGTCCAACAATTCCCAAATAAATTTTGTTAGAACAAGCATGAATAATACTTTCTAGTGGCGCACTTGGATTTGTATGAAAGTCCATATGAATTTCTCCACAATTCAAATAAGAAAAATGCTTATAGAATTAATTCCTATAGTTCTGCTCTTTGTAAAAATACCAAAATTTTCCAAAACCTTCACTTAAATATCCTTGAACTATAGTAAAAGTTTCAGGGTAATTGGACTTAATTTACATGGTCTGATCACCTGTGTATTCTCTATGCACATAAAAATAGTCAAATTCATTTAAAGTTTGGACAGAAAATTGTGCAAACTTCTAAATTGAATAACTCTCAGTATAAAGGTTCAAAATTTGTCAAACCATATTTGTTGGTTTTCTCTTCATCGACACTCAACATAACTACAACCCAATCTTCATGAAAATACCTAGATTTTCCTGTAGAGCCATTTAAAGAAAAATAGTGTTTGATTTTTATCTGATAATTCACATTATAGAAAACTATGAAAATTTGTCAAAATGTTCTTTAGTAAGTTTCTGAACTGTAAAAATTTCAGCTTCACTGGACTTTAATAACCTAGTTCAAACTGGAGATTTTCCTAACAGGTCATAGAATGCCCAAAAACATCAGAACTATTTCAGAAATTTTTCAAAACTTCTAAATTCAATATCTCCCAATAGTAAGCTTATAAATTTATGAAACAAATTATTCTAGAACCATTGAGAACCCTTATGTATGATAAAACCACTGGTAGCCATGATAGACCTCCAAAATTACAACCTAAATTCAGAGAAGGCTTTTACTTGTTGGAATTTTATAGACAACAAGCTTCCTTGAACATCTCAAATTTTTGGTCCAGATATTTCCCATAGTACCTAATGTCCCCTGTAAAATTTCCAAAACCATTAAACTGAAATTCATATACTTAACTGTCTTTCCTTTGAACTATAATATAATACCGGTATTGATTAACTTGCATAATTCTTTGCATATCGATTAGTTGCCGAGCTCAAGAGGACCCCGGAGCTACTTGAAGTCATCCCTCTAGAAATTAACTTTGACACCGTCTTGCAACCAGGCAAGCCCTAGTTTGCATTTAAGCGCTATTACAAAATTTTGATTTGTATCACCTATGTCTAGGGTGAGTATTGTGCATTAGGGCTAAGGTGATTGGAAATCCACTTGCATGACCAGATCAACCCACTGAGTATTTGGATAGTTGTCAAGTCATCATGTAGACTATGCTATGATAAATGTTGCATAGGATTTGGTAGAAGACGAGTAGTTGGAATCTACTCGCATGGCTAGGATTTTTTCACACGGGATTGGTTCAAAGAGAATGAAGTAGTAATCTGAAAATGAGACCGGGCAGGGGCATAGGATGCAGCAAGACGTTGTCTTGGGTGCGTTGCCCTGTCTGTGTCGATTAAGGACCGATCCGTATGCCGCCCAGCTGAGCAAGTTTGAACTGTGCCGGAGTCATACTGGATATATGGGGTCCAGGAAACCGATGTACCTTTGGAAGCTTTTGTTGAGACATATTCGATCGCTTCAGGCTTTCGGCTGCAGCACAGTAGACGGAAACTCACTCACGACATCTTCACTGCGGAAGGCTGCACCGTCAGTGTGGATAATGTCCTAGACGATTGAATTTATTCAACTTGGGCGGAACTTGAGAATGGTGGCTGCGTACGACGTCCGTGGAGTGCACTCATGTGACTTCTAGTACGGGCGTACGTGTCGTGTTTTCCGGGTATCATTGATTCGAATCACCGTCCCTCGCAGTTATGAGTACCACTTGTTCATTGAGTTGTGACGTAGTTAAATACCTGCACTTGAGATGAGAATTAATTGCTGCTGTTATGAACATTATATTATCATGATATTGCTATGTTGTATGTATTAGTATAGTGCTCACTAAATTTAATTTCCACCTTGGGCATGCAACATCGTGATGAAGCGTTTCTTGTTTGATTGTGGAGTTAGGATGTTGCCCCGCACAAGGTTTAAGCTGCTGCTATAAATCTGAAAAATAAGGACCCACAATAAGGCGAGTCCGTTATGCAAATCTGCCATCCTATGTTATGTCTTTACCCTCATGTAGAGTTTCATATTTAGGTGAGACGGTTAAGTCTTGCTGAGCCTTCGTGCTCACGGTTGCTATATAAGTTGTTTTGTAGGTATTAACATGATTATGGTTGTCCGATGAGACTCGGGACTCTCCGAGTAATATACTCATGTGGGAACCATGCCGCTGCTGTTTGGTTTTTGTGGCTACTAAGGAGCGTCCTTGGGCCGGACGGCTTCTCTTTTGCTTATTAGACTGGATACGAGAGTTGTAATCTTATCTTCCGCTATAGTTTATTTTTATAAACTATTTCTAAACTGAATATCTTTGTAAATTTCAGCAAATGATTTATGTAATACGCGTTCCTTTACATGTGTGCTATTGGGTGTCGCATGGCACGACACCACCCAATGCGATTCCTGGAAAGTGTGGACTCCGGTCCCCACAGACGTGGTATCAGAGCTGCATTGGGAATAACACGCTTATAAAGGATCGTATTACAAGAAAAACATAGGATACGGTGAGGATACGATACTAGGCCCACATAAGGACTATAATAGCATATGTTATTAAGGTGGCAAAACTAACTTATGTGTTATTATATTCTATAACGACACTCGGACGTTAGGTAAGAGGTAAGGTACGCCACGGCAAGCGGATCAATTGCGGTAAGCTCACCATGCGAGAGGTAGCATGGAAATCTTTCCGTGGCTTTGCACGTAAGAGTCAATATGAGTATTTGAAACTTTCCATGTTTCTGGGAACATATGACACGCGGTACTCCAGCGTGCTTCAAAGTTAGTGGGAGCCCCCGTCGGGTGGGACATAACCCAAGGCGCCTCCTATGGGTGCAGCACTATGCAAAGACGTGGGACCCCATCGGGTGGTAGAAAACCCGGTCATGTACATCGAGACGTGGCTTAAACTCGCGGCGGCCCGTACGGAATGATACAAGACGAATGTTTTTACGTTCATATACATTATTGTGAACTGTTCACCCGTGCAGGCTGTGTCGTACGACACCATATGATTGATCAATAGTTTGTGTGTAGTCACAGGTACACTGACCACGTGATCATATTGCATTTAGAAATTGTTTGTGAGTGAACGTCATTAAGGCCACCATTGAGACCGGAATACTGGCTTAGAATTTTTGGTTTGGGAGGCACATAGTACCGACATATACTCCATTGATGCATTAACCACTTTTCTGTAAAATGGAGCTGAGAAGATGTAAAAATACTTATATTAGCTATCGAGCTCTGAGTTTGAACTGAGTTTTCAAATTTGGAGTAGGTTTTGAAGTCACCAATTCAAAAACAGAGTGTTCGGTTTTCTACCGTAAAAAGACCTGATTTTGAGAAAACATATCTCCCAGTAGAAAACTCCAATGAATGTGTACCATACATGGATGGAATGTTTTGGAAGTCCTTTAAAACTGTTATGTTCAACTCCAGAACTGAATTTCCCTCTAACCTGTTCAAAATTTCAAAGTTCCAAACTCTGCCAAAACTGGACAGAAACTATAACCCTCTTTGGACTGCTGATTGTTTTCACCATATCTCACTCTAGAAAATTCGAACCGGGTCATGCTAGACATTTCTGGAATCCTTTTAATACTTATTAAAAATTTGTAGAATGTGGCTTTTGTAAATTCTGCTGTTTCTTATGTGGAATGTGTGGCCCAAATTCAGCATAAACAAAGGAGATGCTATCAAAATTTTCCAGAAAAACTGTCAGACTTATTATACCATATCATCTCAACCAGAAACAATCTGAAGGTAAAGCAATACTTTTTGGAAAGGTCTTGAAGTGTACTTCAACTTTGTAGTTCACCTCAAGATCTGATTCTGCCATTTACTGCATAAAAATTTCTGTTTCAGTACAACCTGGTCAGGTTTCAACAGAAACTTTATCGGTTTGACATTTTGGTCTTGTTATGAATCTGGTCCTTGAATTCACTTCAAGAAGTGGCGTAACAACCAGTTGTCGATACTCAACTATTTACCAGTGGAATTGATGGTTTGACTCACTCGAACCTCTTTTCTTTTATGGCCATGTTTGTGTCATATTAAAGATAAAATTGTGTTTTCGCACGATAACGCGCATAACGTCCCGTCGTGACCAACAATAGTCAAAATGAACTTCGATCCTTGGAGTTCATTATTTTGGAACTCGCTATTGTAACATTGGTCCAGGGATGATGTATTGTGTATAAAGTTTATACTTTATCAATATATGACCGTTATCCAAATTTGGTTATCAACACACACACTATTGTTTTCATCCTAGTGTGATCTTGCAATATCACGTCTCATATTTGATTAATGAATGTAACTGTAGAATGGTGCGCACTCACACATCATACGAGGTCGTTGGTTCAAGTCAGGGAAGGGATTACTTCCGAGAGCTGGAACAGCCGGCACAACCGCCACCTCTGTCTTCGCTTACATTGGCGGATTATATCGCAACCATGCCGGGTTCGCGCGACGAGCGGACCGAACTGCTGCGAACCCTCATGCAGATTACGTCCAATCAAGGGGGACGTCAAGCCGAAGGCAATCATTGACCTCAGCAAGCAACATATCAAGAATTCATGGCGACTGCACCCCCCGTGTTCAGTGGTGATGGTGAACCTCTAGATGCGGTCCATTGGCTCCGCACCATTGAAGCTAAGTTCGGACTGCTACAGTGCAGTGATCATATGAAGGTTTGATATGCGGCACAACAACTACATGGCATCGCTGGTGCTTGGTGGGCGAACCACATTGCCTCCTTGGCCACCGGACAACAAGTCACTTGGACAGAGTTCCGGAAGGCATTCCATGCCTATCATGTTCCTCCTGCCATTGTGAGAAGGAAGCTTCAGGAATTTCTTGATTTGAAGCGAGGAGAAAGAAGTGCTCAAGAATAATCCAAAGTTTTTGTTAATCTAGCGCAATATGCGTCGGAGTATGTGAGTATAGAGGATCAGAAGCGAGAGTATTTCTATCGGGGTCTAAGCCCCATGTTGAAAGAAAAGCTTGCATTGTTCAATCATGGCTCGTTTAAAGCTATGCATAATGCCGCGATTACACAAGAGGATGCCACACGTGAGCGGGTCGCGGAGGAGTCAAAGAAGAGACTTGCTGGGCAGGACAACACACATAATGTTCCTCAGAAATACTGTATGGTGTACTGATCACCGTCTGGTCAGATATGGCAGCCGGCTGCACAACCAAGTTCGTATCGGAGTCGGCCGTTCGAAGTATCAGATTTTCAGCCAGCATTACATCAGCAGCAAGAACCATCCCAAATGGTTCTAGGGGCATCTATCTCATCGAGAGATGAAGGAAAATTCAGTCCTCAAGTCAGTGGGACGTTGAATCAGTACAAGTGTTCTACATGCGATCGTGTAGGGCACTATACCAGGGATTGTGAATGTAGGCCTAGAGGGGGGGGGGTGAACTTTTTGAAAATTGTCGGATCCTGCAACACTCAACAACCAGTTCAATACCAGAGATATCGGACTAGCCCGGTAAAGTGCGGACTAGTCCGGTGTTGACGGACTAAGTTGATTAAACTTGATTGATTGGTTTGATTCTTTTAGGTGTACAGCGGAAATATAGAATCAAACAACAGTTTAACAGTTATATGCTGGATTATATCACAATTAAGTATTATGTTCAACAATTTAACGTAAGATGAACAATGTGTATGAAACCCTAGATTGAATTGATTAATTAGAATGATGAACACTAAAACAAGACACAACGATTTATCCCGTGGTTCGGCTACCACGAAGGCAACCTACGTCCATGTTGAGGAGTCCACAAAAGGACCGGGTCTTCTCCAACCCTACCCTCGTTGGATCGCCACGAAGGACAATCCTCTTCCACTAATCACAAAGGGGTGAATAACCGAATTCAAGGGGCGTTCTCACATGTTGAGAGCTCCCTTAGATTACAAAACACAATGCCACTACAAACACACTCAAAAGTTACAATTCGCAGGAGTGTGTTAGAGAATAAAACCAAGAGCTCAATGTGGTGTTGCAAGTGTCTCTCCAATCATCTAGAGTGAATCCTCAAGGGATTGGTCGATGTTGCACTTAATTTCGTGGAGAGATGTTGTTTTTGAGGCTCTTGGGAGGTGTGACGGCGCTAGGGTTCGAGTGTATATGAAATTGGGCCGTGCACCTCTATTTTTATGGGGTTTCAAAAAGTTACTGTTAGGGTTCAGAAAGTTCGGACTAGTCCGTGGTGGTCACCGGACTAGTCTGGTGTGCTGTGTGTAGCAAACCCTAAGTGTCCCGAATGATCGGACTAGTCCGGCTGAAAACAGACTTGTCCGATTTCGCTACTGGAAATCTTGAGACTAGTCCAATGTCCATCGGACTTGTCCGGACATGTGAAACCCTAGGTGTGTTGGATGATAAGTCAGCACTTGGAGGACTTGTCCGATTTAGATCCGTGGGTTTTTCGGACTAGTCCGTGTGAATATCGGACTTGTCCGAAGTGGATCAGAAAGAATATCGGACTAGTCCAGTTGATAACGGACTTGTCCGATTTTGTGTGACTTGTGTAGTGTTTTGAGGACCAGTCCGCACTGGGGAGGACTAGTCCGATTCTAGTCAGAAAGATATCGGACTAGTCCGACAGATATCGGACTTGTCCGATCTGGTGCAGAAAGGTTATCAGACTAGTCCGGTTGTGATCGGACTAGTCCGATCCTGTGTAACTTTGTGCAATGTGTGTGTTTAATTATGATTGAGCTCTTGGGGTGTGTTTCCTTAACACACTCCATACACAATAATCTACTACTCTTTTTCCTAGAGCTCATTTCCACATTGCTCCTCATCATTCCTTCTTTTTGGTATTTTGCTCATTTTTCTATTATAGGCCTGCATTCATCTCAACAAAGAGGTTAGGATCCCAATTGCTTGTCATATATCATCCAAAACCCACAAGGGAGTCCTAGATGCACTTTCAATCTCCCCCTTTTTGATGATTGATGACAACCAATTGAGATTTCACAAAATATGACAAAAATTGAGATTTTCATAAAGTATGCACATATGAATAAAAAATATATCAAGCAGTGAAAGAATTATCCATATGTGCATTCTTTATTGTGGGACGCATAACTAAGTACATTAAGACATTGAGAGTGACATAATTTACATTAATCAACCAAAACAAAGCACATATGTCATTCCAGGAGCAAAAATTACAGATTTTAACAAATATTTCTCAAATTAAGTAAGCATTGCATCACAGAACCATAGTTAACTTAGAAACAACGTTAAATCATTACAATCACAAATCTAGATAAAAAGAGCTCTCTCCTCGCATCCTACCGTAGCCAAAGCTAAGACTCCCCCTCAATCTCTCCCCCTTTGGCATCAAGACACCAAAAAGAAGGAGAGGAGGGTCCTAAGTTCTTCACTCTTCACTATCGGTCCTCTCGTCGTCGTCTTCGTCTTCTTCATCTTCAGCTTGACGAGGAGGAGAAGGAGGAGGGGTGGAGCCACTCGAGCCCCCAATGCCAAAGTAGGCAAGCTCAGAGGGGTTCAGGGACCCAAGCTCAGTGAAGTCCGGGTCAGATTCCTCAGAAATCACTAGAGATCCAATGGGGTCGATCTCCAGCTTTTGGCAAATTTGCTTCACGTTGGCCTTTATGTACTTCATGTCCTCCTTTCTCTTCTGGTTGAGTTTATGGGCCGTCACTTCGGCCTTCTTGCAGGAGGAGAATATGGCAGCCAGATACTTGAGGATCCCACTAGCTGATCCTCTCTGAGGGGCTTCCCTAGAAGTAGGGAGAACTCTAGCACCTTCTCTTGATGTTGCTGGTGCCTCGGGACTGGAGGCCGGCGAAGGAGCAGCCTGGACATTCACTAGTTGAGGCTTCAGAGGCCTCAAAGGAGTATGCTCCACATCCTTCACAAACTCAATCCCTGTGACTTTCTCAATCGTAAACATGAGATAGGGATCATAGCCACATGACCTGTTGGGGGTGCTGGAGTTGTTGACCATATCATTCCATATGTAGTCAAACACATCAAACTTACACCCTTTGCCTATGACCTTCATCAAGGTCCGGAGGTATCCTTGTACACTCCCTGCATCCCCATCCTTAGGGGCAATGGTCTTCCTCAAGACCCTGTTTAGCACCACAAATAATGGCTTCATGTTCTTCATGGAGGGAGGGATGAACTTTGAGTTGGGCTCATAGAGAAACTTCATCCTTTCCTTGTCGATGACACCAACATTGTGGATGACCACATTATCATTGCTGGAAGTGTCAAGATGCAGCATCCTAGCAAACTCCTCATATGTGATAGTGTACTTGGATCCATGAGTCATCCAAGTCACTCTTTCTTCCTCATCGCTTGCAAAGTGACAGGTGGCATAGAATTGAGCCACCACTTCATCAATCCAGTTGTACTTGAAGGAAAAGAGGTCCTTCAAGCCATGTCTTTCAGCTGCCGCAATGACTTCAACAAATGCGGAGCATTTCTTCCTCTCAAGGTGTGCCCAGTCAATCCACTGACTGCGCACCACCGGTGTCTTCATTGACAAGTATACCAATCTGTAGAAGTCAGCATGGAAGTTTCACCAGAACCTTCCATCTACAGCTTGCTTCGGCCGGCCATACCAGTCAATGCTTCTGAATTTTGCCGCCGAGTCACTGCCCTTGCCATTGAATTTCTCTTCAGTGGGGTCCCGGACCCCTTCCCTGGGAGCATGCAACTTCAAAGGTCCAATTGGACCCGTTGCTATCCCTTTGCCCTTGCCCTTAGCTTGGCGAGGGCCACTTGATGATGCGGCCGCCTTTGAAACTGGCTTCTTTGCCAGCACCTTCCTTCGAACCTGAGGAGGGGAGGGAGCAGGCTCGGAGGGTCTTTCTTGGCGCTTCTTGCCAAGACCCGTCGAGGTCCGAGGTGCCACCTCATGGTCCATCTCGGCCTCAAAGTCGGAGATTTCATCATTTGTGCTCGACATGATCTGTGAATGATTTGCAAGAATGATGATGAGTGAGCAAGGACCTTTTTGATGGAGGGAGCAAGGAATCGCCTTGGGAGCTCGAGCGATTGCGTGAGCAAGAGTGGGGATGAGAGGAATTAGGGTTTGGTAGCGGCTAGGTTATGGACACGAAAAATCGGACAAGTCCGGAGATAACCGAACTAGTCCGAGGAATTAGGGTTTGGTAGCGGCTAGGTTATGGACACGAAAAATCGGACAAGTCCGGAGATAACCGAACTAGTCCGAACTCATCCAGAGAGCTATGTCAGACTAGTCCGTGGTCTATCGGACTAGACCGGCCTAACCGACACTCAGCTGACTAGTCTGCATGGGCGGACTATTCGGGTAACAACGGACTAGTCCGTGGTCACTAGGAGAAATTTGCATAGCCCATTCATATATATTTGAAGGTTCATAAATATAGAATAGAGGGGCAAAGAAAATCTGTTAATCTTGATGAATTTGACCAGTAAGCATACAACAATCAAACAATGATCATAATTCATCAAGATCTAGTAATTGACATAGTTTTTCGAGAAAAATTGAGAGAGATGATTTTTACAATTCAATCAACATTTTTGAAGAATTCATACGGGTATGCAACTTTTCAAGCCACACTCCGAGCATCAAGGATATTTAGTTCATTTTGGAGTTCGCAAAAACGATTTTCATCAAGTGGCTTGGTGAATATGTCGGCCAATTGCTTTTGGGTGTTGACATGTGAGATGGTTATATTTCCTTTCATGGAATGGTCTCTCAAAAAATGATGTCTTATGTCTATGTGTTTAGTTCTAGAGTGCTCAACTGGATTGTGGGCAATTTTAATGGCACTCTCATTGTCACAAAGGAGAGGAATACAGTTCATATTGTAACCGTAATCCCTTAGAGTTTGTCGCATCCAAAGGAGTTGTGCACAACAACTCCCGGCTGCAACATACTCCGCTTCGGCTGTGGATAGGGCAATGGAATTTTGTTTCTTGGAGGACCAAGAAACTAAGGATCTCCCTAGGAATTAGCATGTGCCGGAGGTGCTTTTTCTATCTACGTTGCACCAGGCATAATCTGCATCGGAGTAACCAATGAGATTGAATTTTGAGCCTTTTGGGTACCAAAGACCAAGGTTGGGTGTATGAACTAAATATTTCAAGATCCTTTTTACGGCTGTCAAGTGACATTCCTTATGGTTGGCTTGAAATCTTGCACACAAACATACACTGAACATAATATCTGGCCTAGATGCACATAAATAGAGTAGAGATCCAATCATGGAGCGATATACCTTTTGGTCGACGTTAGGTCCATCTTCATTGAGATCCAAGTGGCCATTTGTTGCCATTGGGGTCTTTATGGGATTTGCCTTGTCCATGCCAAACTTCTTAAGTATGTCCTGCGTGTACTTGGTTTGGCTTATGAACGTTCCTTCCTTTTGTTGCTGCACTTGGAATCCCAAGAAGTATTTTAATTCTCCCATCATTGACATTTCAAACCTGTCTGTCATGATTTTGCTAAATTCCTCACAAAAAGATTGATTAGTTTACCCAAAGATTATATCATCAACACAAATTTGACAAATAAAGAACTCATTGTCTAAATTCTTTGTAAATAATGTATAATCTACTTTGCCAATTTGAAAACCATTCTCAATTAAGAAATCTCTAAGACACTCATACCAAGCTCTAGGAGCTTGTTTGAGGCCGTAGAGAGCCTTACGCAATTTGAATACGTGGTCGGGGAACTCTTTGTCTTCAAACCCGAGTGGATGCTCCACGTACACCTCTTCCTTGATCGGTCCATTGAGGAAGGCGCTTTTCACATCCATTTGATACAGCTTGAAATCGTGGTGAGTAGCATATGCAAGTAATATTCTAATAGATTCAAGCCTAGCTACTAGAGCAAAAGTCTCATTGAAATCCAAACCTTCGACTTGTGAGTACCCTTTGTCCACAAGTCGTGCCTTGTTCCTTGTCACCACCCCGTGTTCATCTTGTTTGTTGCGGAAGACCCACTTGGTGCCAACAATGTTTGCATTGGGTCTTGCCACAAGTTCCCACACCTCGTTCTGCTTGAAGTTGTTCAATTCTTCTTGCATTGCCATCACCCAGTCCGGATCCTTCAATGCATCCTCAATCCTGCGTGGTTCCAAAAAGGATACAAATGAATAATGCTCACAAAAGTTAGATATGCGAGATCTAGTGGTTACTCCCTTTTGGATGTCATCGATGATGTTGTCAATTGGGTGATCCCTTTGGACGTATTGGTGTACTCTTGGGTGTGGCACTTGAGGAGTTGTGTCTTCATGATTGTCTGCTTCTCCCCCTAAGTGGTTGCCTTCATTGACTTGTTGATCATCTTCGTACTCTTGTGGTTGATCTTGTGTTGAAGCTCCCCCTTGATTGATGGTCTCCTCTTGTGGTTCATTTTCCTCATGTACGTGTGAAGGTGGCTCTTGTGGTCGAACTTCGCCTAGAGCCATTCTTTTCAATGCTTTACAAGGAGCTTCTACTTTACCTAATTCAGATGGATCAACTTGCTCCTTTTGGGAGCCATTAGTCTCATCGAACACTACGTCACGTGCTACTTCAACAAGTCCGGATGCCTTGTTGAAAACATGATAGGCGTAAGTGTTCGAATCATAACCAAGCTAGAAAACTTCATCGGACTTCGAAGCGAACTTTGAAGTCCTAGGCTTCTTGTTCAGGATATAACATGGAGAACCGAAAACTCGAAAATATGAAATGTTTGGTTTGTTACCGGTAAGTAGCTCATAGGGAGTCTTCTTGAGTAGTCGATGAAGATAAAGTCGATTTGCGGCGTGGCAAGCGGTGTTAATCGCTTCCGCCCAAAATCGATCCGAAGTATTGTACTCATCGAGCATTGTTCTTTCCATCTCTATCGGTGTTCGGTTCTTTCTTTCGGCAACTCCGTTTTGTTGTGGCGAGTATGGCGCTGAAAATCGGTGCTTGATGCCCTCTTCATCAAGGTACTCCTCCACTTGTGTGTTCTTGAACTCCATGCCATTGTCGCTTTGAATACTCTTGATTGTCAATGAAAATTCGTTTTGAGCTCGCTTGAACAACTTCTTGAGTGTTCCTTGTGTTTCTGACTTATCATGCAAAAAGAAAACCCAAGTGAAGCGAGAAAAATCATCAATGATAACTAAATTGTATTTGTTATCGCCGACGGTTATGTAAGCAATTGGACCAAACAAGTCCATGTGAAGTAGTTCGAGCGGTCTTGTTGTAGTCATGACGTTCTTTGCGGGATGATGTGCTCCAACTTGCTTCCCGGCTCGGCACGCGCTACAAGGCCTGTCTTTCTCAAAAACAACATCCTTCAAACCGCGGATGTGATCGCCCTTGAGGAGTTTTTGAAGATTCCTCATACCAACATGCGCTAGCCGTCTATGCCACAGCCAACCCATGTTGGTTTTTGCAATCAAGCATGTGTCGAGTTCGGCTTTATCCTTGTTGAAGTCAACAAGGTAAAGCTTTCCCTTCAACATATCCTTGAATGCAATGGAACCATCACTCCTCCTAGAGATGGTCACACCCTCGTTAGTGAACAAGCAATTATAACCTTTGTCACATAGTTGAGATACGGACAGCAGGTTATAATCTAAAGATTCAACATGTAAAACATGAGAAAGTGTGTGTTCAGGGGATATTGCAATTTTACGGGTATCGAGCACCCTTCCTTGACTATTATCTCCGAAGTAGATGCCCTTGTTTGGATCCTCATTCTCTTAATATTCCACGAACATCCTCCTTTCTCCGGTCATATGGTTGGTGCATCCACTGTCTAGCACCCATTCGGATCCACCGGAGGAATAGGCCTGCAAAAACAAATTATGTTTTAGTTTTGGGTACCCAAGCTTGCTTGGGTCCTTAGAGGTTAGTTGCAATACATTTGGGCACCCACACATGGGATTTTGTGTTCCCATGGCGTGGCCCAACATAATAAGCACAGACATTGCCAAGATTATTTCTCATTAACACATAGGAGGCATCAAGAGTTTTGAATAATAGCTGCTGTTGTTTATGAATCGGACTAGTCTGGGGGGCCAGACTTGTCCTGGTGACCGGACTTGTCCGGACACCAACCGGACTAGTCCGATATTCGTGTGAGTTCAAGTTTTTATCCTTCGACTTACCAGTTTGAGAGGGTCTTCCCTTCACAAGAGAAATCCTTCCCTTGTTATTCCTATGACTTCCAGCATGCTGCTTTTCATCATACGAGTAACCAATGCCATATTTGACATTTGGAGGTCTTTGGACCAAGTATGCACTACGTGCATAGTTGATCTTCTCCTTGTCAAGTATGCCACATTGGGCAGGATTTTTATCCTTTGTGGAGGTTGACTTCCCTTTCAACCTAGTGTCAGTTTTACTACATGTGCACATATGAGAAAACTCAGTTTCAGTGGGTCGAGAAGGTGAATTTGAAGAGGAGGAAGGTTCACTCAGCTTGAGTGACTCAACTTGCACTTCAAGGATCTTGTTAACCTTGATCAGGTCAACAAGTTGGTCCTTGATTGCAACATTTGAGTCAGTTAACTCCAAGCAAGCTTTCTTGCTTGAAGCTAACTCAAGCTCTAGTGAATTGTTTTTCTCCTTTTCAAGCTCTAGAAGTTTTTCAAGTTCGACATATTCCTCCTTTTGGGAGATAATCATGTCCTCTTGACGATGAATTAACCTCTCCTTCTCAACAAGTTGATCAAGTAAAAATTTCATTTTTGTTGCAGTTTTCCTATCTACTCCATTTAGCATATTCTCATCATCACTATCTACTTCATCATCACTAGAGTAGGAATGCACGAAAGGGGTTTTGATGATTACCTTGCGTTTACCTTCCTTTGCCATAAGGCAAGTGCCATTTCCCTTCCTTGCACCAAGTGTAGGGAAGAGTGTAGATTTCTTGGACGTGCTCTCGATGGCTATGCTAGCCATCTCTTCTTCATCGGATGATGAGGACTCATCGTTTGAGTCCCACTCCTTCCCAATGTGCGCTTGTTCGGCTTGTTTCTTCTTCTTGAAGAATTTCTTAGGTTGAGGCTTGGATTCTTTGGTCTTCTTCTTGTTCTCCTCACATGGGCAATCAATTATAAAGTGGTTATACTCACCACAATTACAGCACGCCCGTCTCAACTTTGGCTTTGTTCTTTCCTTGTACTTGCCTTTACTTGGTTTTGTCCCTTGTCTTTTCTTCATTATTCTCTTGAACTTTTTCATGAATAATATCATGTCCTCTTCATCTAGCTCACCGCTCTCTTCGTCACTGTCTTCCTCTAGTTGTGCTTCTCTTGCTTCTTTGGATAGAGGCTTGAGGGTGGACTTTAAATCAACCCCTTTCTTCTTAGCCGAGGTGAGGTTGGCAATTTCCTTGATGTGCTTTGCTTGTTTTTCCATCATCTCAAAGTTGATAATTTTTCCAAGCAATTCATCCGGAGTCATATTTTTGTATCCGGGGCTTTCTCTAATCATGGAACATAACATGAAATTGCGAGGCATAAAAGCTCTAAGGATGAGCTTTACAACCTCGTGGTCATTCCACTTCTTGCTCCCATATGATCGAACTTTGTTAACGAGTGTCTTCAATCGATTGTACATATCTTGGGGTGACTCATCTTCCTCAATTGCGAATCTTCCTAGTTCACCTTCGATCATCTCAATCTTTGCTTCACGCACATGTCGGTCACCTTCATGTGCAGTTTGCAGAGTATCCCATATCTCCTTAGTAATTTCAAGTCCATCCACCTTAGTGAACTCGTCCCGACTGAGTGAGGAGGTGATTACAGCTATGGCTTGAGCGTTTCTATGAATGGCCTGCTCTTGGCTTAGGGTGAGCTCTTCGTCGTCATCCGGAATATCTATCCCTGTGCATACAACATGCCATAGACTTGGATTTAGGGAAATCAAATGCATCTTCATATTCTTCCTCCACATTGAGTAATCACTTCTATCGAAGTGTGGTGCTTTTCCAAGTGGGATAGATAAGTAATGGTTGTTATTGGAATTTAGACGATCATAGTTAAAAGGATATCGGGAGTAGTCAGTGTGACTACTCCCCTTCTTCTTCTCTTCAACTTTCGCTTTCCCTTTGGAAAGTGCCTTCTTTCTGAGGAGTGCCTTTAGCTCCAGCGTCTCCTCATCATCGTCCTCGAAGTCTTGAATGGCTTCGAGGTACTTCTCCACTTTTTGGGTCTTGTCGTTGTTAACCTCCTCTTGGTTGTTGATTTTATGGACGTCCTTCATGTCCGACATGATCTCTTCGAGTGATTAGACTCTTTCTTGAAGAACCTGCTCCGATACGAATTGAATGTAGGCCTAGAGGGGGGGGGGGGGGTGAATAGACATTTTTGAAAATTTTCGGATCCTGCAACACTCAACAACCAGTTCAATACCAGAGATATCAGACTAGTCCGGAAAAGTGCGGACTAGTCCGGTGTTCACGGACTAAGTTGATTAAACTTGATTGATTGATTTGATTCTTTTAGGTGTACAGCGGAAATATAGAATCAAACAACAGTTTAACAGTTATATGCTGGATTATATCACAATTAAGTCTTATGTTCAACAATTTAACGTAAGATGAACAATGTGTATGAAACCCTAGATTGTGTTGATTAATTAGAATGATGAACACTAAAACAAGACACAACGATTTATCCCGTGGTTCGGCTACCACGAAGGCAACCTACATCCACGTTGAGGAGTCCACAAAAGGACCGGGTCTTCTCCAACCCTACCCTCGTTGGATTGCCACGAAGGCCAATCCTCTTCCACTAATCACAAAGGGGTGAATAACCGAATTCAAGGGGCGTTCTCACACGTTGAGAGCTCCCTTAGATTACAAAACACAATGCCACTGAAAACACACTCAAAAGTTACAATTCGTAGGAGTGTGTTAGAGAATCAAACCAAGAGCTCAATGTGGTGTTGCAAGTGTCTCTCCAATGATCTAGAGTGAATCCTTAAGGGATTGGTCGATGTTGCACTTAATTTCGTGGAGAGATGTCGTTTTTGAGGCTCTTGGGAGGTGTGACGGCGCTAGGGTTCTAGTGTATATGAAATTGGGCCGTGCACCTCTATTGATATGGGGTTTCTAAAAGTTACCGTTAGGGTTCAGAAAGATCGGACTAATCCGTGGTGGTCACTGGACTAGTCCGGTGTGTTGTGTGTAGCAAACCCTAAGTGTCTCGAAATATCGGACTAGTCCGGCTGAAAACAGACTTGTCCGATTTTGCTACTAGAAATCTTCGAACTAGTCAGATGTCCATCGAACTTGTCTGGACATGTGAAACCCTAAGTGTGTTGGATGACAAGTCCGCACTTGGGGGACTTGTCCGATTTAGATCAGTGGGTTTTTCAGACTAGTCCGTGTGAATATCGGACTTGTCCGAAGTGGATTAGAAAGAATATCGGACTAGTCCGGTTGATAACGGACTTGTCCGATTTTGTGTGACTTGTGTAGTGTTTTGAGGACTAGTCCGCACTGTGGAGGACTAGTCCGATTATAGTCAGAAAGATATCGGACTAGTCTGACAGATATCAGACTTGTCCGATCTGGTGCAGAAAGGTTATCGGACTAGTCCGGTTGTGATCGGACTAGTCCGGTCCTGTGTAACTTTGTGCAATGTGTGTGTTTAATTATGACTGATCTCTTGGGGTGTGTTTCCTTAACACAATCCATACACAATAATCTACTACTCTTTTTCCTTGAGCTCATTTCCTCTTTGCTCCTCATTATCCCTTCTTTTTAGTATTTTGCTCATTTTTCTATTATAGGCCTGCATTAATCTCAACAAAAAGGTTAGGATCCCAATTGCTTGTCATAAATCATCCAAAACCCACAAGGGAGTCCTAGATGCACTTTCAGATTGCCCGGAGAAGATGTTGAGCGGCGGGAAAGTACCAGTACAACTATGTATTCAGCCCCGTATTCAACCACGGAAGACAGCACTGCATACCGGAAGTGTTCAACATATATCAATCGAGGGTGTTCCGGAGGGAGCACCGGTGTTAGCGGGCATGTTTGCTATCAAAGACATGCCTGTCCTCATACTCTTTGATTCTGGTGCTACCCACAATTTTATCAGTAAATCATGTGTGGATCAGCACCAGTTATCCACAAATACTCCCAAGAAAAGTTATCTTATAAGCTCACCGGGTGGAAGTATCTCGGCTAGTCAGATTGTTCCCCGAGCAGCTTTATGTTTGGGGGGGCAAAATATATCTAACGTTGCTGATTATATTGGATGGACATAAGATCGACGTAATATTAGGGATGTCATGGTTGAACCATCACGGTGCCATTCTTAATATCGGTACCTGGACTATCCAAATTGACTCTCCGATGCACGGACAACACGAGCTGTTTTTGGACAGTTTGGAGCAGGACAGTGCAGCTGCATATAACATGGAAGCAACTAAACTTGAAGATATTCCGGTGGTCCGCAAGTATCCCGATGTGTTTCTCGATGATTTACCGGGCATGCCGCCCGAACGTGACGTTGAGTTCAAGATTGAACTTGTACCAGGAACCACACCGATTTCTCGAAGACCGTATTGAATGGCACCTAATGAGCTAGCTGAATTAAAGGAGCATTTGAAAGACCTTTTGGCAAGGGTTTTGTTCGCCCAAGATCATCACCTTGGGGCTGCTCGGTGCTGTTTGTCAAGAAGAAGGATAAAACATTGCGGTTATGTGTGGATTATCGACCGCTTAACGCCATGACTATAAGGAACAAGTACCCGCTGCACTGCATCGACATTTTATTCGATCAACTTGTTGGCGCGAGGGTGTTCTCAAAGATTGATCTTCGGTCTGGATATCATCAAATCAAAATCTGACCGGAGGATATACCGAAGATGGCATTCTCAACGAGATACAGATTATACGAGTATCTCGTCATGTCTTTTGGTCTCACCAATGCTCCGGCTCACTTCATGTATCTCATGAACTCAGTATTTATGCCGGAGTTGGACAAGATCATCGTGGTCTTCATCGACGACATATTGGTTTATTCCAAGTCAGAGGAAGAGCATGCTGAACATTTGCATATTGTGTTGCAGCGGTTGAGAGATCACAAGTTATACGCAAAATTCAGCAAGTGTGAATTTCAGATCAGCCAAGTGCCATTCTTGGGACACATTATTTCAGCTGAGGGCATCTCTGTGGACCCAAGTAAAATTTTTCAAGTACTGAAAAGGCAATCTCTGAAGTCAGTACATGAAGTCCGAAGTTTCCTCGGTTTAGCAGGATATTATCGGAGGTTCATCCCGAGCTTTTCAAAAATCGCTAAGCCGATGACGGAGCTGCTGAAAAATGGAACCAAATATATTCGGAGTTCAGGCTTGTGAAGAAGCGTTCAAGACATTAGTACATCACCTTACAAAAGCCCCGGTTCTTGCTCAGCCAGACACGACAAAACCATTCGATGTTTTTGTGATGCATCCGGCATCGGATTTGGCTGTGTTCTTATGAAAGAAGGACATGTGGTCGCATATGGATCTCGCCAACTCCAAAACCATGAGCAGCAATATACGACTCACGACCTTGAGCTCACTGCCGTGGTATTGGCATTAAAAATGTGGAGGCATTACTTGCTTGGAAATCTTGTACACCTCTACACCGACCACAAGAGTTTGAAATACATTTTCACGGAAAAGGAGCTGAATATGAGACAAATAAGGTGGTTAGAGTTGATCAAAGATTACAAAATTGAAATTCACTACCACCCCGGTAAAGCGAATGTGGTTGCCGACGCGCTCAGTCAGAAAGCCCATGTCCACAATATCACCATGACTGAAAGGGAAGATGAGGAACCAAGTCTGTATGTGATTCCATATGGGGCTCTCAATAATCCTGCTCTCATTCCCACCATCCGAGAGGAAATTATCGAAGCCCAAAAGAAGGACAGGGGCACGTCACACATACGAGAAAGAGTGGATAGCGGGGAAGTAAAATGTTTCCGGAAAGATGATCATGGTACATTATGGTTCAAGGAACGTAGAGTTGTACCCCGAGATGTTAATCTCCGGAAGAAAATATTAGATGAAGCTTACATGTCAAAATTTTCTATTCATCCGGGCAACAATAAAATGTATCAAGATTTAAAGACCATGTTTTGGTGGACACAGATGAAGCGGGAAATAACGAAGTACATATCCGAGTGTGATACGTGACGGCAAGTGAAGGCCGACCATATGAAGAAAGTGGGACAGCTGCAAGCGCTGAATATTCCGGCATGGAAATGGGAGGATGTTAGTATGGATTTCATAGTCGGATTGCCACTCACAATCCGGAAGCATGATTCGATTTCAATGATAATCGACCAACTAACCAAATCAGCACACTTCTTTCTGGTAAATGTCGGATTCAATGCCAAGAAATATGCGGAGTTGTACATATCCAGAATCATGTGCTTACACGGTATTCCTCGCACGATTATTTCAGATCGAGGCTCGGTGTTCGTTGCTCGTTTCTGGGAGCAACTGCTCGCCTCGCTGGGTACTAAACTTATTATAATCTCCACATATCACCCCCAGACCGATGGACAAACTGAGAGGGTGAACCAGGTCCTTGAAGACATGTTGCGTGCATGTTCCATCCACCACGGTAAAAATTGGGACGATCATTTGCCGTTGGCAGAATTCTCGTACAACAATGGTTATCCAGCGAGTATCAAGATGGCACCATATGAAGCTCTCTACGGCCGAAAATGTCGCACCCCACTGAATTGGTGCGAGTCCGGCGAAAGAGTAACATTCAGGATTGATCTAGTCAACGAAGCCGAGGAACAAGTTAGGATCATTCAAGCAAATCTAAGAGCAGCTCAATCTCGACAGAAGGCTTATGCGGACCAGTGGCATCGACCGCTGCACTTTGATGTCGGGGATCACGTGTACCTCCGAGTGTCTCCAATGAAAGGAATTCATCGGGTCGGAGTAAAAGGAAAGCTAGCTCCCCGATTTATTGGCCCATTTGCTATTACGGAGAAGTGCGGACCTGTGGCTTATCCATTGGAATTACCGGCATCTCTCGCTGGTATACACGACATTTTCCATGTATCTCAGCTCCGGAAATGTCTCAGGTTCACAGCTGCAGTTCGCACCAACGACATCGACAAATTGCAACCGGATTTGATGTACTCCGAACATCCGGTTCAGATTCTCGACGAGAAGACTCGAACTACGCGGAACCGCACGCTGTGGTTCTATAAATTGTTATGGAGCAACCATACTGTTGAGGAAGTGACTTGGGAATCCGAAGAATATCTCCGTTCCAACTATCTGGATTTCTTATCGTCTTATATCCGGTAATTTCTCTCCTACTTTTGTCTCTTCATTGTAATCTCGGGATGATATTATTTTAAGGGGGGAGGAATGTAAAAGCCAAAATTTCCAAAATTCAAAGTTCAGTTAGGACAAAAAATTTGAATGTTAAAAAGAATTAAAGAGGAATTGAGAAAAACAAATTCATTCAAACTCCAAATGAGGAAATTCAAAAAATCAAACTTAGCTACTGTCTAAATGAAGTTAACATGAAGATTTGAGTTTACCAATGATTCCAAATATTCCAAATAGCATCCCTGCAAAGTTTCATAATTTTTGAAGCAAGTTTGCTATTTAATTCAATAGCTTCATTGAATTAAACTAAAATTCAAAATCATATTTGAATTTAAATGAAACTTTGTCAAATCAACTATGGGAATTCAAAATCAAATTCTATATGGTTAATACAGCCATCCCACAAATATCTAGCAAATTTTAGAATGAATTAGGTGGCAGAATTAATGGTTCAAAAATGAGGATAAGGTGGGACCCACTTGTCATCCAAAGCAAAGTGCTTTTTTGGCTCTCCAAGTGACACCACATTGCATGCAAAGTCCAGGCAGCTGCTTGCACTATTGTGGCTGACTTCAGCTGCCCCCAGCTCGCCCTGGCCTCCTACTTATACCCCCTCCAATGCTCTGGCTTGCTCTTTCACTGCAAGGATTCCGGTTTATCGCAACGAAAAAAATTCGTCGCAATAGGTTGTTTTTCATCGCAATAGGTCACTGTTGCAATGAAAAAGAGCGTGGCGATAGTTTTACAAATCGTCGTAATAATTCCCGCGGCGATAGGTTATTTGAGACGCCTTAGCATCCTTTGCGAATAGTATGGTATTGCAACGATTTTTCATCGGTGGCCAATAGGACGCTATTGCAACGTTTTCATGTATTACGACGATTTAACGTATCGCAATGAATTGTACGGTATTGGAATTGGTTCACAATCATGGCAAATAGTACGGTATTGCAGCGATTTCATATTCGTGGCAAATAGTATGTTGTTACAACGATTTAGCTTATTGCGATGATTTAACTTATTGCAACAAATAGCATGGTATTTCAACGATTTCACATTGCTGGTAATTGTATGTGGTTGCAACGATTTCACAGGCATGACAATAGTACAATATTGTAACGATTTCATATTTGTGGCAAATAGTATGTTATTGCAACGGTTTAGCGTATTGCAACTATTTAACATTTTGCAACGATTACGCGTTCGTGGTAATAGTATGTGATTGCAACGATTTTCACATTTGTGGCAAATACTACAGTATTGCAACGATTTTCATGGCTGTGGAAAATAATAACATCTTGAAACGAGTTATGGCGTAGCGACGATTTACCACATTGCAACGAATATCAAGGTATTGCAACGATTTCACATTTGTGGCAAATAGTATGGTACTGCAACGATGTCACAGCCGTGGCAAATAGTATGATACTGCAACGGTTTAACGTCCATGGCAAATAGTAGGTTATTGCAACGAGTCAACAAACATGGCGAATAGTACCGTATTGCAACGATTTCAGATCCGCTGGAACTAGTCTGGTACTGCAACGATTTCGTATCCGTGGCGAATAGTTGGGTATTGCAATGAGTCTACAAACGTGGCGAATAGTACCGTATTGCAACGATTTCAGATCCATTGGAACTAGTATGGTACCTCAACGATTTTGCATCCGTGGCAAATAGTTTGATATAGCAACGATTTCTTATCTGTGGCAATAGTGCTTTAATGCAACATTTTTTGAGTCGTTTCCAAATGTTTATAGTGCAATGTTTTGTTATTCTATTGCCACGTTTTATCATCCGTATTGGCAATAGCTTCCTATTGCAACAATTTGTCATTCGTGACAAGAAATTTGTAATGCCACATTTTATAACTAGCGACAGTAGAACACGAATGCACCAGGTTTGAAAATTAGTGGCAACAGAATCACGAGTTCAACAATAAACATCCATCAATTGATATTACAACACGTATAACAACACTCAAGGATTACAAAAGCAACGTGTTTGCATGCTAGCAGTTTTCCTAAGCTGACCGGGACTAACTGTTGGAGCAGGTGGCTTTTGGCGGTTCCTTTGGTGGACCTTCTGTGGAGTGGTCGCCATCATTGTTTTGTGCATTTCAGCCATTGAGGCGCGCATGTCCTGCATTTCCTTAGTTGTCTGTTCACGACCAGCTGCTATCTAACCTTGTAAGATCTGGACTTGAACGATTAACTCTTCATTCTTCTGGTTTATGCAGTCCTTCTGGGTGTTTAAGCTATCATTTCTTCCTTCCAACTCCTGCACTGTTTCATTAAGGCCTGCATTTCTATCTTCTAAGTTTCAAACTTGGTCGTTGAGGTGTTCAGACATCTGGATACGCATACGTTCACGTTCGGGACCAGTTGGGTTAGCCATATAACCATGCCCCCGAATTTGTGATCCTGCACAACCGATTGAGGATCTATAACAATGCTGGAAGATGTGGTTTCTCTCCTCATTTGGAATTGGGCCTCCCTGCTCAGCTTCCATGTCGTCCACTTGGGCACATTCCTGGATCTATATACAAAAAGAAAAGTCACAGGTAATTTGCAAATATTTATTTAATTGGGGATTATTTGAAGTGTTACTCACATGTACAGTTTCTGCCAACTTGTTTGCCCAGTTACTGTTCTCTAACAAATGGCTTGCCTCCCACAGTTGTATGTCATCAGGTTCTTCCGGTCTTCGCGTCTCGCTACATAAAATACAAGTAAACTTCAACATGTCGGTATACATATTGTTTGCAGTGCAAAGTAAAAAGCGTGATTTATTTTTCATACCTTCTCGTAATTAAGTTGGGCGTAGGATTTGGAGCCAAGCGAGTGACACGCCTTTTGTCTGCTTTGGTTTTGAGAATTGGTCCTGCTTATTGACTGCAATAATTTTGAGAATTAATTCCATGAATGAAAGTAAATGAAATATTTGTTGTATGATGCGAAGCTATTAAAAAGTTAGCTGACCTTGAATCGCTTAGACCGAAAATATTCTATTAGGTGCAACCACTCGGGCGCCATTACGTTAGCAGGCTGGTTTTGTATACGTTCTTCATCGGTAGAATAACTCTTATAGGTGGCATGCAAAGTCGAGTGCCGCCACTTGTAGTGCTCACCAGCAATTTTCAAAAATTTTCTTGCGATCTCCGGTGTGTCCTCCATGTCCCAGGTATCCTGTACATTGTATAATAAGTTGCTGTAAATGAAAAGGATGGAGATTGCAAGAAAAAAATACTTGTGTGGGAGTGTGACAACACTAACCAGAATGTCTCGTACTATATCTCTCTTTTTACTATGGCTAACCTCTCCCACTTCCTTGCACTGCTGAGGGATGCATGTATTTTTGTAAACATAACCACTTCATCAACAAAGTGTTGATGATTAATACCAACCGCAGCACCCAATCTAGCGGAGAACTGAATTGGTAGCTTCACATGCTCCCTTCTACTAACTTGCGATGCATAGCGTATTCTGGCAACCTTAAGTCCTTTAGCCACACTTCTTCCTAGCTTCCTTCCTTCTGTTACATTGATTCAAACGGTAAACAATTAAAGCAAATTACCGCCTGAACAAGTTTAGTATCATGTACAAATAGTGTGAAAGGAAGAAAAGTCTGATGTTCATACCATCTTCAAGACGAGTGCGGAAAATACGAGCGTGGGACGACCGTGTCGTGCCAGCACATTTTTGTTCTGTAGTACTCCCTCCTGGTTTATATTAATTGTCATATCAGACCAAAAAATGAACTAAAAATGAACTACTACAGTAGTTAGGACTGTCCTAACGACAACAATTTTGATGGGGGGGGGGGGGGGGTTACATTATGACTTCTTTGTTGCTGTTCATACCCTAAAATGAGCCATCAGGTACACATGTCAGTGGCGGTATGCACTCATAGTACTGTGGAGGATTTTCAGTCCCTGAGCGAAGCAGGTAAGACTGTGAGGGGCCATGCAGCTGGCAACGCTAGACTAGACAAAGATAGGGTTCGACAGTTCGGTCTGACTGACATCAGGCGGAGCGCGTCTCGAAGAGAAATATTAGTTGCAGGGCAAGTAATGAACGCAAGCGGTAGCGGGTGGCGAATGCAAGACAAATAAGGCAGGCAGCTTGCGGGATTGAAATCCTCTGCAGTACTACACCTGCATTAGCTGCCACTGACATGTGGGCCAATGAGACATCGGGTCTACTTGTCAGAGGCGGCTACTACAGGTGGAGTACTGCATAGTGCCAGCTTGCGACACTCAACAAAGCGAGGGTTCGGTCTTGCCGAAACTCTCGAGGAGGATTGGTGCAGGGCGAGTAATGGCTAGGGATTTGCGGGCGACGGGATAATCATGGCACGCGAAGGATGGGACATGGCAATGGGCGAGGGAGACGCATCGGGGAGGACACCGAAGTGACCAGCAGCAGGGCGTGGGCGCCTGTGCCGGTCGGAGTGGCCGACAGCGAGAGAGCACAACGTGGAGGCATAAAAAAAATCACACCATCACACAGGTTGATGAACTGTTAACTATAAAGACTATGTACTAATAAGAAAGTAGAATCGCAAGGCATGCTAAAACAATTAGTAGAGCCTAGGAAAAAATGTGAATGACCATGATACACCCATCATCAATACATCTAAAGGACTGAACATAGTCTCTCAAAATGTTCCAAATTCAATGCCAAAGGAGTAAAAAACTAATACGCTCTGCCAAAACATATGGCATGGTAGAGAGGCAGATAGTAATGTGATGTGATATGGGTAGTTGGAAGCTACTACCGAGGATAGAGTTGGAGTGGGACATTTTTTAAGCTCCGAAAGTAAAATTACGCTGGGGCGGAAGGAGTATTTCTGGTTTGTATATCTATACCCACTGCTGGTTCATGCATCATAGTACCAGGGAGTGAAGAACCTCGGGGTTCCTGAACATCATGTACTACAATATTCTGTGCGTACCATGCAAACAATTTAATGTTGTCTAAATTTGTTTAATTTTGATAGTAAACAACATTTATAGTTATACCAGGTGCTTGTTGGCCACCATGAATGCTTGTAGATGACATCACGGTTTGATGTCTTGTTCCTACGTAAAGAGCATTGTAACTAGTCATTCCAAATAACAGTGATAACGTCAGATTACATGACCGATGTAGATTTTGGATTGGAAAGTGTGCTTTAAACTGCAGAGTTTGTTACTAGCCGAGGAATTAGAAAAGAAAGAATAGAAAAAAACATACGATCCGAGAAAGCCACAAGAAAGAAAAAAGTGTAAAAACCATGGGAACTAAAAATCTTAGGAATACAAATTTATAAAACACGAATGAGAGTACAACATTTGGAGTGGTTGATCAGATAACCCATGCGTCATTTACATCTAAATCCGGAAATTACATACTACTACCTCTGGTTTTTAGTATTTGTCGTTCCCGGCCAGGAATTGAACTAGAAATACACTACTGTAATAAGATATCGGAGCAACATTTATTTTGGGACAGATGTAGTATATATATATATATATATATATATATATATATATATATATATATATATATACACACACACACACACACACACATATATATATGTATATATATAAAACTAAATTTGTGAAACAGAAGACCACATTTCTTCTTTGTTAAGTTATTTAATCTTCGTATATCAGGATGGATCGTGTATAACTTAACTAGGCCAAAACTGCATGGATCGTGTAGAACCAAGCCAATATAGCTTTATAAAAAGACGGCATGGATCATTTAGTTTACCTAGCACAAAACAGGAGTCCGAGATGCGATGCCGCAGGGAGGTGTCAACGACGAAGAGGTTCGGTAGATCCCGTCAAACTTGGTCGCCCGACGTTGTACCCTGGAGTGAACACCACCAAGAGCTTCGATGCGTCCCTGCAAGATCCATGGGGGAAAAATTGTAAAAATCGTGGGAAATGAAAACACGGGAATTACTTAGGAATACAAGTATGGAACACAGGATAGAGAGACAACACATTTGGAGTACTGCGAGATCACCGGAAGGGCGGAGCAGCGGTGTGTTGGGAACGGAGGCCAGTGTTTCCATTTATACTCATCGTGGCTAAAATATGGTTTCAATAATAGGCAGGACTGAAATCGGAGGCGCAGGTAGTGAAAATTGAATTGTCAAAATCTCAAATGTGGCGCACCAAGTAGAACGATAAAATTTTCCCGAGAGTGGAGAATTTGACGCAAGCCGTGCCCTTGTGCATGCATCCAATCGTGATTAATTGCATCTCATGTCGCGTCGATTCCTGCACATGGTGTGTGCAGCTAGAGGGGTAGACTTCGACTTAGGAAACCTTGCTCGCTTCTTAATTCATCTTTGTTGCCATGCATGGAGATCAAAATCTAAAAGCAGTCATCTGCTAGCTAGTGGGATATTCCAAAAAAATACGAAAAAAATATGAATCACCAAATGTTTGTGTGCTAATGCAGACGATATGCAAATACAGCCAAGTCCACGAAAGGACGATGGTAAACAATCAGCATTTTGTAACATTAATCACAATGAAATGATAACATGTAGTATATACTAATACATACTAAAAATACATTTTCCCATGCGCCGACTATAAATGAAAAAATTGGGTGAAAGAACACAAAAGAGGAGAAACGCAGCCTCAACCACGATCTCAACGGAGTTTCAACCAAGAGTCGTCGATTGTCGCAACACAACAAATTCTTGGCTAGATATTGAACAACAGTTATCTCACCCCTTTTTCAGAAAGAAGTTGTTTTTCGATACTGCATAGGACGTATTGTTCATGAACAGAAAATACATTTATCATTAAAATAGAAACAACACATATATTACAAACAAGAACTATGAAAGCACATAGAAAACAAGAAAAAGAAAAACTACAAATACTACTCTACTTGGAGTCGGAGGAGATCTCCACCACCTCCTTCTCCGCCGCCGCCTCCTCCTCCTCCGCCGTTGCTGCCGCCACCGCCTCCTCTACTACTGCCGCCGCTGCCGCCTCCGTTGCTGCCACTGCTGCCGCCTCCTCCGGCAATTGAGTCCAAAACTTCTAGGCGACGGTCCGCAGAAGATACTGGCGGCCCTGCACCCCATCCACCTCCCTGATCATCTCATAGAGGACGTTGAGGCGACCGGCCACAAACCCTAACCCGAAGCAGTAGTGGCCGGCGGAGTCCATGCTGGTGCAGACGGGAAGTTTCCCAAGACCCAGACGGTAACACGAGTGAGATGTATCAGAAAATACATCCCGCGCCAATTTGTCGAGCTTTTCTCTCGACCGGCGGTGGCGAAAAGGTGCTCGATGGCCTCCTTCAGGCGCCGATCGAGCTCTTCAAAGCGGTGTTCGATGAGGCAGACAGTATCCTGAACCCAAACGGGATGAGGAGGTGCGGGCGCTGTAGGCTGAGAGGGGGACGGAGGAGGTGCGGGCGCTGCCTCCAGTTCTACCGGCATTGGCTACGAAAAAAATGTAGAAGAAGGAGGTTCGGAAGACGTTGACTGCCTGGAGCGCTTCGGTGCAGGGCTACCCATTTGTGCGGCGACGGAGGCGCGGAGAAAGAGCGAGAGGTGGTCGGCTATGGTGCTGCGGTGAAGGATGAGAAGTCTGGAGGCTACGGTTGGCTTCCTCTAAGTTGTCGCTTCACAGGCAGTTTTTTAATTTTACATGCAAAGGGTCCACGGTATGCAGTGGCCCGCCTGGCATACTTTGTAGGTCTGTCTTGCGGTGTTTTAGTTTTTCAGTTCAAGTTTTTAATTGTGACACGCATAGGGCCCACCAGCTCAAGGTATATGCAATGTTCCAGTTTTTTTTTCAGTTTGTCACGCAAAAGACCTCTATCATGTTTCATGACGTTACGTGTTTTCTCTTATTTTTCTAAATATCGTTATATATATATATATATATATATATATATATATATAGTTGAAAGATCGTCAGAAAACACAAGAAAAAGTACAAGACAATGAACACGCCACACATTCATGCATTCATTAACACACACACACACACCCACACCCCCACACACACACACACACACACACACATATATATATATATATATATATATATATATATATATATATATATATATATATATATATATATCACAAACCCCCGTTAATGTTTTCATAGTGTGACATGCAAAAGACCTCGATCATGCATCTTTGATGACGTTAGGTGTTTTCTAATTTTGTTGAAAGATCTTCATATTTGAGACTCGTTGATCATGTTTGGGGTGTAGCAAGCATGCATGGACAAGTAACATATGCACTTGAAAACCTCGCGAAAATCATGTTTGATGACAACATTATTACGTGTTTTCTCTATTTTTTGTTGAAACATCATCATATATAGTTTGAGGCTCGTTGATCATGTTTGGGGCATGACAACTAACATGTTATATATATATATATATATATATATATATATATATATATATATATATATATATATATATATATATATATATATATATATATATATATATATAGTTTGGCTTGTTGATCATATGTTTGGGGCGTAGGGTAGCATGCATGGAAAACTATAACATGCATGTGAGAGAGATGTCGATTATCATATGTACTCGACCCGTCTCCATGAACTTGTCGCTTTGTCATAGTTCATTTTTTAACTACAAAAGCCGCATCAGAAGAGCTTGTTTATTGGCTCATGGACAAGGAAAATTATTTGTACGTAGTACAAAAAGTATAAGTTGGTCAACGTTGCCGTTCGTACGTGAAGGATGCGGCCAGGTAGTTGCTCTTGCAGGTGTATGGTAATTACGTGAGTTTTTGGTCGGGTCATGTGGTTAGTCCACGATGCACTCTAAACCCAGTGTTGAGGCTGTGTATTTGTCATTTGTGCGTACACTCTAGTGACATGTGACAAAGTGCTCAGTCATCAATTGCGTTTGGTTTGACGTCGAAGTTGGATTGGATATAGATCATCGATTTCTTTATGTCTTGGATCATCCAAATTAACGTTTGGTTGGATGGACTGGACGATCCAATTTTTTGTTGGTAGGTTGGATGAAACCTGATTGGATTATTGAATCATCAAAGTTGATAATTTCATAATATTAATTGTTTGTATACTAATTATCATATTACTAGCAAATATTAATGTTAAGATATAAGACCATCCGATTCGCAGGCCAGTAATGGTGTTTGGGAACACGGTATTTTCGGAGTTTTAGAGCAATTAGCAATACCGTGGTAGTTGAGATTACTATGATATTTTTTACAGAATGGTGTTTGTCAACCAAACAGTCCTATGTATTGCCAAATTGTGGTATTACAAAACTGTGTTATTGAAATACTTTAGTATTGCCATATCATTTTAAAAACTGTGGTTTACAAAACTTTAGTATTAAAAAACTGTGCTCCCAAACACAGTCTAAAGCTTTACTGTAACCACTGCAGATGGTCTTAAAGGCAGGCCCGACCCTGGGCCTAGGCGAGCGGAAATAAATTTTCTGCGGCCCTACCGCACAACGTCGCGCGTGCGCCCCCGCCCCGCACGCCGTCCCATGGAAATTCCGCTGAGATCCTTCACTTCGCGCTGGGTTTGTTGTCTGGACACCGAAGGATGGAAATCCCGCATGTCCCGCTCCCACAATTATGCCATTTTGATCGGACGGCGTGCGAGGTGGGGGTGCACACGTGATGCAATGCGGCAGGGTCGCAGAAAATTTGTGGGCTACTGCCTAGGGCCAGGCCGATGGGTGGGGGTGGTGGGGCGGGCACGATGACAGCTGCTAAAGAGAAAAGAAATAAAATTAATTAGTGTGTGGCTTTTTATTTTTGTAATTTTTTGAAATATAATTCTTCTACGTACGTCCTACTAATCTGTTTAATACAGTATTTATTAGATACAGTATAATATTACTAATGTGTTAATTTTCCATATGCGATGTTTTTTGATAAAAGGAGGAGTTTTTCGTTAGTGCATGTACTGTAGGACACATTGTTCATGAACATAAAATAAAAGACAATTTTCATTAACTTAAAAACAACACATATATTACAAACAAGAAATAAACACATAGAAAACAAAAGAAAAAACTACTACTCATCCGGAGGAGGACTTGTCCACCTCCGCTGCCGCCACCGCCTCCGTCGGCGGCACCTCCGCATCCACCGCCGGCGTCTCTGCCTCCGCCGCAACCGCCGACGGAGCATCCTCCAACACCAGATTGAACTTCTTCCGGCTGACGGCCTTCACAAGTTGCTCGCGAAACCCCACCCAGGCCTCCTCACCGATAGTCTCGTAGAGGCAGTCGATACGAGTGGCAACAAAGCCTAAACCGAACATGTAGTAGCCGAATAAGTCCGTGTTGGCGTTGTGGGGAAGGATAGCAAGTCCTAGTCGGCAACAGGAGTGAGATGTATTGTGAAATACATCCTGCGCCATTTTGTCGAGCACTTTTGCTTGCACGTCGGTGGTGAACAGGCTGTCGGTGACCTTCTTAAGCTTGCCGTCGAGTTTGTCGATGCTTTCCTCGATGAGGCGGACAGTATCATCATAGTCGGTCGGAAGAGGTGCGGGCCCCGCGGGCGGAGACGGGAGTGGAGGAGGTGTGGGCGCCGCCTCCAGTTCCACCGGCCTTGGCGGCGACGGAAACAGAGAAGGAGGTTCAGAGGACGTCGATGACCTGGAGCGCTTCGGTGCAGGGCTACCCATTTGTGCGGAGACGGAGGTGCGAACAAATAGAGAGAGGTGGTCGACGGTGGTGCGGCGGAGAAGCAAGAGGAGAAGTTTGGAGGCTAAAATCGATCGAGAGGTGCAGCGGAGAAGAAGAGGATGGTGTACCTTTATAGCAGGTCGTCGTCTATGCGCATGAGTGGAGATGATCGGATGCTTCAAAAATTGTGATTTTGAATCGACGGTCAGAGTTACTCCAAACCGCAGTTCGCCTCCTCCCGGTTATCGCAACGGATCAACACGTCCCATCAACCAGTTTTTTAATTTGACACACAAAGGTGCGAATATTGACATGAATGCGCGTGGCAATCGACTGAGAGTCCATATCTTTCTTTTTTCAGGATCCGACCATTGCCGACCGAGATTCCATATCGAACTGATAATTGTCGTGATCATGGATGATGGTGGACATGAATGTAATGCATGTGAACGAGACTCGCGATCAAGCATGTTTGGTCACGTGCTGAGGATTTTTGTGCCCCCTTGTTGAGGAACATGTTAAATGGGACGTTGAGGATCGGATGTGGCGTACGTTTTTTCACAAGTTTGTTCATTTGCCTAAAATCAGAACACGTTGCGGCTAGCGCCTACACCTGTCGTTTCCTCAAAACACGAGTACAGCGATACATAATGGCAGCATGCGATCGATTAATTTGATGAACCACGTACGTACATAGTGAGAGCTGTGTGCTTATTAGACGATGGTAGTCCACATTCTATCCTCATACCGTCGAGGGAACATCCTTGTGTAAAATTTGTTATCTCTATTGATGACAGGATAATATTCTTCATTAGTGTGGTAGTTAAACAACTGCCATATAGGTTGAGAGCATACACACATGCATGATGGTAGAGAATATGATAAGTATAGAAATATATATACATGGTAAGAAATATTATTCTATTCTTGGAATACATGTTTGGGACGTAGCATGCATATGTACGTCTAACATCCATGTGAAAGACCTCGATCATGTTTGTTGACGTTACGTGTTCTCTTTTTTGTTGAGAGATCGTCATGTTTGAGGCTCGTTGATCATGTTTGGGGCGTAGCATGCATGGACAACTAACATGCATGGGAAAGACCTTGATGCATGTGGAATAACTTGAATGTTTTTAAAAGCAAGATATAGTGTTTCCTCAAAAAACAATTTTATGAGAGATTGGGCGCACAAGCACAAAAGCTAGAACTTGAGCAATGCACCTACAAATTCCATATGCCGGGATGATCGACGGCAGCCGATCTGCAAACTCGCTTGCAAGATCAATAGTCGCCGGAGAGCAGCTTGCGGCCAACCTCGAAGGAGACGAAGGCGTCGATGCACTCATAGCTGATCTACTCACCTGAGAGATTGTACGCATCCCAATTGCTCGTCCTCACCCCGTAAGGCTTCTCCATGTTGGCGCCCATCACGGGGCTCGCGATGTCCTTCAGCCCCGTGCAGCAAAGGCTCGGGCGATCCATCTCCACTGCCGCGAGCTCGGCCAGGTCCACTGTTTTGGCCACCTTCAGCTACCAGTGCTTCCAAAGTCTGTCGGCGTCACCCTCCATGCCGATGCCGACGAAGCGATAGTCGGATTTGCCGAGGAAATCATCCAGCTCATCAGGGAAGTAGTCAGCGTGGATGACCTGGAAGATGAGGCAGCAGCGGCCGATGTAGAGCTGCAGAACAGCGACGGGGTTCTGGTCGGTGGAGTAGCTGGGGCGCCACTCGACGTCGAGCCTGACGACGAGCTTGTGAAGGCGCCGACGGTGGACGGAGAGGACCTCGTCGAGCCAATCCTCCACGGCCTGGCCGGAGGACATCACGATGGTGGTGATCACGTCTTCCTCGAACATCACGTTGTACACCTGAGTCCACGCCATTGGGTCTCTCTCCTTGTCGTCCCTATGGTCGCCGTCTGCGGCGGCGCAGCGCAACTTTTCTCTTGTGCAAAACCTTCGTCTACACCTTTAGTTTGGATTTTAATTGGAAATGGGCCTCGACATATAACTGATGCAGTTACGATATGAGCAGAGGAGTTTTCGAAATTGACGGGCCCGAGCACGGAGTAAAGAGAGTAATGATGATTTTTGAATCTTATATACTCTTTCTAAATTTTAATTCTTATCGTTATAACCACAAGTTGCATTGTCTCAACCTAACACCATGTACAACAACAACAACATTTCTTAGGAGCCCATCCACTGGATATGCCGGGTGGGCCACGGGATACCTTGGGTCCAGTCACCAGAGAGTAGCTAGTGTGAATACATGCTGGAGAGATCAGCGGAATCGGGAACTGGGCAATGAAGATGGATGTCAGCCGTGTCATGGTTCATGTATCGAAATGCGCACCATCCTTTTTTTTCTTCTCCTTTTTCTTTTTCTTCTTCTCCTTTTTCTTATGAGTTCGTATTATTTTCCACCAATCTTCTAACCCTCCTTTATTTGAAGTTGTACGGTTGGATTAGGATACATGGCCGGCGTACACTTTATGGCACACTAGTGAAAGTAAAACAACCGATACATTTTATGACACACTTGTGAAAGTAAAATACCTGATACATTTTATTATTATTGAAGTCTATAACTAAGACTCAATCCAAATCGGGCAAAAAATTTCGATGACCCTGACTTCTAGTTTGTTTTTGCAAGCCATCCAAATCAAGTCTTTTTTGTCTTCACCCTTTTGCAATGACGCCCACGAGCATCTAATCTGGGCTAAAGTTTATACATACTCCAGAAACTGTTGTTGCATTTTTTGTGATTTACTATGTGCTTTGCTGTTTGATTGCTCATTATGTTGGATCCGTGTTGGGTTTCAACATAGAGAGTGGGCTTCTTCCTGCTAGTCCTGTCAGATAAACTAGGTGATAGTCATTTTCTGGATCTCCAGCTCAGTAGAGTTAGAACAGCAACATTAGAACTATTTTTGCGCACCAATGAACAGAAATATGAAGTTCATTACCTCAAGACGATACGTTACAAACAAGAAAAAAGAAAAAAACAAACTACAAACAAGAAAAGAAAAATAACACAACTAAGAACAAGAAAAAAAAACTACGTCTCCTCCACCTACTTCTTCTCCTTCTCCTCCTCCTCCTTGGGCTCCTGGCTGTGCGGGGGCGCCTCCCGCGGCAGAGACGGGAAGCCCAGTTTCCTGTACGTCTCCGCCACCAGGTTGTCGCGGCTGTCGATGCCGAGCTCGTCTGCCAGCGTCTCCCAGAGGATGTCGAGGCGACCGGCCAAGTGCGTCATGCCGAAGATGTAGTGGCCCGTGCTCCCCATTGCAACATGCTCTGGAAGGGGACCAAGCCCAATGCGACGCATGAAGCGCGGTGTATTGTCAAATACATCGCGCGCCATCTTCCGGAGGGCCTACTCCTTGTCCGGGAGGAATCCGGTCGAGGACGCTTCCCCTTGGCGTCCATCGGCGGGCTTGGCGGCGGCGTTGTCTTGTCAGCCTTGGTGTTCTTGGCGCAGTTTTGGGAAGAGAAGAAGAGTGGCTGTGTGGAGAAGACGATGGCGTGATCGGGTGATCTTATAGTGTAGTAGCAGCCTGGCTGGGATGCTCATCCTCTGCAGTGCTGCAGGTGCAGTAGAGGTGGCTCACATGTGGGTCCCACACCCTATAGGGCCCTCATGTCAGCCATCTCTACTGCACCTGCAGTACTGAAGGGGATTTGAACCCGCCTGGCTATTCATCTCTCGACACGCGCAATAGTGGTGATGGGACGTGGAGTGGTTCCAATGGAATTCAAAGATGTGCATGCGTTGCGCGCATTTAAGGTGCCACGGTGACTAGCGCACACGTAAGATCGGTGCACCCGATCGCATCAGCTGCCTGTACAAATTGCTACGGCTTGAAGGACCAAACCTTATGTGGCAAACAACAACGTATAATACTTCATTCGCCCCAACTCAACGCTATTTCTGTTTTGGTCGAACTAATTACCTTTGACCAATGATTTATATGTAATTTATTAACTTAAAAAACATGTAGTACTAGATTGTATATTATGAAAATATTTTCATGGTGAATCTAAAAGTACATATCTTGTATTGTTACAACAAATCAAAATTGCGTAAATCTCAAAGATAGATTTGACGAAACCTAAGACTTCCTTTGAAAAAGTTTTATATTTTACATTAGTTTTACATATGTAATATGCACATAGGATATATCACTTGATTGTTTTGCAAAAAAACATGGAGGAGAAATATGTATATCCCATATGCTACAACTACGTAAATTAGGGGTGGGCAAATAAACCGAGACCGAAAAACCGAAACCGAAAAAACCGAGACCGAAATCGAAAAGACCGAAATATCGGGTATCGGGTACTTTTCGGGTAGCAAATATAAATTAATGAAAAATAAATGTCGGGTTCGGGTACCACTCTCGGGTAACTGAAATAACCGAATAGTCGGTCCATCAAATAATAAGTTAAATTATGCGTGCTAAACTATGAACAATTCAAATTTAGATTTTTATTTTCAAGTTGTGATGTGTGAAGTTGTTGGATTTAAATGTTTATTTTTTTATTTTTCATTTGTCAATTTATAATAAATTACCTCATGGGATTAAATTTATCAATCATATTAAATTTGTGCAAACATGACATGGATATAATGTATAATTTGAATATATCGGTTAGGACCGAAGACCGAACCGGAATTTTGGTACTCAAAATGTTCGGGTACCTAATATTATTACAACAATTCGGGTAGTGATTTCAAGAAACCGAATTTTGAAAAAGACCGAAATACCCAAACCAAAATATCGTGTAGACCAAATGCACACCCCTAACGTAAATCCATCTGAAATAATTAGCTACTTTGAGGATGAATGAAGTTGAGCTTGCGAGCTTGATGAGCACCGTCATTGTTTGGAGCAGCGATTAATTTATGGCATCATCAAATCTAGAGTAATTTTTCTAGATCATTTGGGGCCGAAAAATTAGTTAACACGCTATATATGAGGAGAAAGATTAGGATATTCTACCTATTGCTTGTGTTGAATAACCCTGTACCGTGGACAACATATCCGACCCTTCATTCTGGTCGCCAGGATCATTCTACCCCAAGTCATCTGGGGCAGCAGGCGGAGGACCTTGATGATCAGGATAAGGACCAGGCAAGAAATCATTTGTCAAAGGTAAGTTTGACCAAAGCTAAAAATAGAGTTGAGTTGGGACGGAAGGAGGAGTATTTTTTAAAGAACGCTTTGCAGGTCTCGCTGCAGGCGATCTCCTGCCTGCTGAAACTCCAGCGGCTAAAGTAGCGTACAGCTGCATGGTAGAAAACGTAACCCCAGTTTGCATCAAAGGAAACCAACAATACAGTTTAAAGGAATGGAATCCTCCAGAATGGAAAGACATTCATACGAGTTTCACAAGTAGCATTCCAAACTGTGCACTTTAGAAGCCAAAACCATCACTGCGCGCGTCTCATCGTCTTCTCTGCGTGTACTAATAAAGAAACACCATCCTCTTCTCCGCAACACACACATTCCATCCTCTTCTCCGCACGTACTCTTCCTCTTCATCTCCGTCGCGCGCGCCCTCATTGGTTCCCTTCGAAGCCCATGGAGTTACCCTTGCCGCACAATATTGCGGTCCTGATCGCGGGGTGGGTCGCCGCAACCTCCCCGCAGACCATGGATGACCTCTCCAGTTTGCGCGCCACCTGCAAGGCCATGCACGCGGCGTGCTGAGATCGCACCATGGGCAGGTGTGTGGCGCCGGAGAGGGAGAGCATCTGGAAGTATAACTCGAGCTCCGACCGTCTCGTGGAGCGCCTGGCAATCATCAGCAACCCTCATGCATGCTACGTCACCGAGTTCGACCTCGTCTTCCTGCACGGTCGCGCGCAGCCAGGCACCCAGTTCTGTGCCCGGGCGGTCACGAACGGCCACATGGTGGCGGCCTACGTTCTCGCCATGCTCCGCTACGACGTCGACCGCGAGGCCCGCGACGCCTTCAAGTATATCCGGCAGGTCGAAGGTGATGCCCACGTCGGCTACAACGCGGCCGGGTCCGTCGCCATGAAGTGGACCAACAAGGAGTGCTGCCGGTGTTGACATGAAGCCATGAATAGTATTGATGGTGTCATCTGGAGGTTCCTGAGCAGGCCTCATCAAGAAGTGCCACCGGTGGCGGTGTGCAACATTGATGATGACGCTTGGGGCTGCTCAATAGGGGGGGGGGACTAGGGAACTGCCCGCTGCGACAGGCCTACGTGGGAGGAGTGGACAGTCTTCTGTACAGAGAACTGTTGGATTAAGCACGAGCATGACTTGTTCTGCCGTCAGGCGTTGTACTCTATTGGTTATATTCCCTCCATTCCCGTTTGGATGCACCCCTAGTTCTCCAAACGCTAATTAAAAGAAAACAAAGGGAGTATATAAAATAGACTTGTAGTATATGTGTTTCCCCTATGCCCGCTCGTCTCTGATGAATGTTGCACTTGTTGTGTTTCCCCTATGCGTGCTCGTCTTTTGTTTAGCTCCGTTTGCATTAATGGAAACTCACGGTACAGTTTAAAGAAATGGATTCTTCCGAAAAAGAATACATCCAATCATACAGTAGTTTGGAACAAAGGAAATTAGTGTTCCCTTCTCTTTGTTCATTGTCCCCACTTTTCATTCCAGTCATCGCTAACCTACAAAACTAGCTGTTACATAATCCCCAATAAACACAAAATAAAATCATCAACACATCTAGTCCGCAGCACTTCCCTTGAAGCAGTGGTAATAACTTCTGGCCGCGTATAGGAGTAGTGGTAATGATTACACCGCGTATAGGGGCATAGGGCCAGTGGTACGTTGGAGTTTTACCTATCTTTTTCTAACATTTTTCTCATCCTTTATTTTCTTTTCTTTTCTCTTTGTTGATTGTCTCCACATTTCTTTCCTATCGTTGCTACCTGTTAGTACTGTATACTACTGTACTTTACAGACCGCATTGCAGGCCCCGCTGCGGGCAATCTCCTGGCACCTCTAGCGGCTAAAGTATCATACACGCAACTTTACAAGCCACCGGCGGTGTGGAGGATCGTTCATTAACAGAGAATACAGATAGAACAGATAGTTCACTAAACGGCAGATAGAAAACAAAATAACAGATGGAACAGACGAACAACATTGAGTTTATTATCATAAAACATTACAGCCTCCTACCTATATTCTTAATCATTAGAACAAGTTTTTTAGTTCATATTTTAACTACAAAACTTGTCCTAATTATTAATCATAAGTACTAATATGGGAAGGAGGAAGTACAAAACCTGAAAATCAGCATTACGAAACAAGAAAAAATAAAACATCACAAAAACAAGAAGAGAAAAACATCGCGACTGGATTAATCAGTGTCAAAGGATTTCCTGTTTTAAAGTTGGGTTGAACTAGAATGTAATAAGATGTTTGGCGCAATCGTGTAATCAACCATCTTCAACCATTTGATCGTTCTACATTACAATCGTTGAATCTTTTTTATTTAACCGCCTCCACCAGGTGGAGGGGTGGTGGTGGGGGTGGAAGCCTGTAAGGGTTTTAATGAAAAGATGTAATAACTGTAGGATGTATAGATCCAACAGATGAAAATCTTTGATTGCACTATTGCACCAAAACTTTAATTGCATGTAGGGCTGTCAACGACTCGAACTTGAGCTAGTTTGTTTCTACCATATATAAAAATTGTGTCCCATAGAACATTTTTAATAGAGTTATATAGTTGAGTTAATCATACGTACATATCATAACGACAACAACAAATGAGCTTACTCGAACTTTTCGAGCGAGCGATTTTGACAAGCTGTGAACGATTTGTCCCACCTCGGAAAGTTGAGCTCGTTGGAACGAGAATATAAGGCAACGCGCGCTATTGTAGTCAGACATTCGATTGAAAAAAAAAAAGATGTCGTACAAGAGTCTTGCACGCGACGTTTGATTTCAATGGAGCTTGCCCGGTTGAAATCAAACGGCTCCATTGAAATCGAACGGGACGTGTATAAGGCATGTGCGGGGCGGATGTTTTTTACTCCCTCTAGATTATTTTGATTGACGTTAGGACAGGAAACCTAAGTCATTTTTAGTTTAAATCTTCGCCTAAAACGTCAATTAAAAAGATAAGGAGGGAGTATATAAAACCTTGGGCCATTTCCGTGTCAAATTAAAAAACTGCCAGTGAAGCTGATGGGACACGGCGAGCCATTGCGATAACCGAGAGGGATGCAAACCGCGGTTTTTTATAAGCATAATTTTTCCCCGCATACGTTGGGCCCTTTCCATGTCAAATTAAAAAATTCTCCTTTTATCGAAAAACATCTCCTTTAAAGACGCACCAGAGAGCAAGTGCACACCGGTCTCAAATGGTGCCACACATACTTCCTTCTCGTGTCTTCAATCGTCGTTCACTGATCGTGGCACCATCTATATACCACTAGCCCCAATGTAACACTAGCCCAATGCATCTATACGCGGTGTAATCATTACCACTACTCCTATAGCCGGTGTCCGTAACGAATTTGTGCGGGCGATTTTGACAAGATGTGAACGTTTGTCCCACCTCTGAAAGTTGAGCTCGTTGCAACGAGAATATAAGGCAACGCAAGCTATTGTAGTCAAACATCTGATTGAAAAAATATGTCGTACTAGACTTTTGCACGCTCCGTTCAACATCGTCCGCTCACTCGATCGAAACCGATCGGAATGTGGAGGAGGCTTGTACGGGGCGGATGTTTTTTAGATAAAGCTTTGGGCCCTTTCCGTGTCAAATTAAAAAACTGCCAGTAAAGCCGATGGGACACGACGAGCCGTTGCGACAACCAAGAGGAATGCAAACCACGGATTTTTATAAGCATAATTTTTCCCTGCATACGTTGGACTCTCTGCGTGTCAAATAAAAAATATCTCCTTTTATCGAAAACATCTCCTTTAACGACGCACCGGGGAGCATGTGCATACCGTTCTCAGATAGTGCCACACATACATCCTTATCGTGTCTTCAGCACTTCCCTTGAAGCAATGGTAATAACTTCTGGCCGCGTATAGGAGTAGTGGTAATGATTACACTGCGTATAGGGGCATAGGGCCAGTGGTACGTTGGAGTTCTACCTATCTTTTTCTAACATTTTTATTGTCCTTTCTTTTCTTTTCTCTCTGTTGATTGTCTCCACTTTTTCTTTCCAATCGTTGCTACCTGTTAGTACTATATACTACTACTTTACAGACCGCTTTGCAGGCCCCACTGTGGGTGATCTCCTGACACCTCTAGCGGCTAAAGTATCGTACATGCAGCTTTACAAGCCACCGGCGGTGTGGAGGATTGTTCATTAACAGAGAATACAGATAGAACAGATAGTTCACTAAACAACAGATAGAAAACAAAATAACAGATGGAACAGACAAATAATATTGAGTTCATTATCATAAAACATTACAGCCTCCTACCTATATTACTTGTCGTTAGAACAAGTTTTTTAGTTCATATTTGAACTACAAAACTTATCCTAATTGGATCGATCTACATTACGGTCGTAGAATCTTTTTATTTAACCCCCTCCGCTAGGTGGAGGGGTGGTAGGGGGTGGAAGGGGTTAAATGAAAAGATTTAATAACCGTAGGATGTATAGATCCAACAGATGAAAATCTTTGATTACACGATTGCACCAAAACTTTAATCGCATGTAGGGCTGTCAACGAGTCGAACTCGAGCGAGTTTGTTTCTACCATATATAAAATTTTTGTTTCATAGAACATTTTTAATAGAGTTATATAGTTTAGTTAATCATACGTACATATCATAATGACAACAACAAATGAGTTTACTCAAAATTTTCGTGCTTGAGCTCATCAAGCTGGCAATACTCAACTTCATCCTCAAACTTTCAATCAAAACTAAGTTTGGTCCTTGAACTTTCAAATGGGTCAATTATTTAGTCCATCAACTTCAAAAAATTGTTTCACTTTCATCCTTAATCTGAGTTGGACATCCACATTGGCATGCCACATAAGATAGTTAATGTGTTTTTAATCCTGTTAATTTATTATAGAAGTTTGTTTTATTTAAATGTTTGAAGTATGCATCATTATATGGATGTAAACTCTTTCTCATGTTGAAGCAAACAGGCAAGAGTTTAAGAAATGATTTGAATGGACCCCTTAGTTGGATAGCTGGGAAGTACAACCATCGGATCAAAACAAATGGTGGATGCAGCCTTTACTGCACGCATGCAGCAAAATGTCGCTACATCAGGCGATCCTGGTCCAGGCAGGTATGCTCCGATTCCTGTCCTCTAACTCCATCTAGGCTTCCGATGACGCAGGTGGTTCACCACCAGACTGTACAAAGGATAAGCACGCACACATGTAACATTCATTGTTGACTGCGTTGGTTTAACGTTATTGTTTGACTGCGTAGGCCTACGTTTAGTCATTAATGCTAGCTTTTGAATCTGTGTAGTGCGAAAGGGTTTTGTTTTGGTTTCACACTACACTAGCTAGCCTATATAATGTGTATCTGTGTTCCCTGATGAATACACAACAAACATTCTCCATATAGAATGAAACTTGCATGCCGCTTTCTTCTGCAGGAGGTTCGAAGGAAACTACTAGAACACGGCTGGCCGGGTACACGTACAGTACGTGTGTGCCGGTGTACCTTAACCCCCCGTACGTCGTCCATCCCCGGTGGTTGTTGGGAAGAGCCTTACAGGTATGCATTAATTCTTGTCCTCTTACTCCATCTCTAGGTTCCCGATGACGCAGGTGGTTCACCACAAGACAAAACAAAAAATCCTTGGTGTTGAGCGGCATGCAAGTTTTTTGATGAAAAACTAATTGCGGCCTGCTGACTGCGGCCTGCTGACGCATCCATCTCTAGTTTTTTGATGAGACTCCCGCTGACGTGTCATCGTCTTATTTGTTTTGAATGTATGGTAGTTAAACTATGCATTAATAAAGGGACCAATAACATTTTGACACATCAGCGGGATGACGAATGGGAGGACAGAACAGGAGGGACACAGCTTGTATACTCCCATTCAGTGCTTCCATGCGTGCTCCTACTTTAGTGCCATGATTTTATTGGCCCTTTCATTTACCTAACATAGTGTCTGATTTAACTTCAACCAATTAGATGATGACACATAAGCGGGAGTACGCATGGTAGCACAAACGGGAGCACCAAAGTTGCATCCGAATGGGAGGCCCCCGTAGTCAGTTTGTCATCAAGAAATTTGCATGCCGCTCATCACTGAGGCTTTGCTGGTTTGTCTGGTGGTGGACCGCATGCGTCATCGCAAACATAGATGGAGTTGGAGGACAGGAATCAGAACATACATCCAGGGGTCTTCCAACCACCACTGGGTATGCACGATATGGGTTAAGGTACACACCGGCACACCCGAGCCGTACATATGTGCCAGTGAAGACGGAACTCAACAGTCTCACGGTTATGGATAGAAAAAAGGAAGAAGAAAAAGGATGGCGCACGTTTCGATCTATGAACCGTGAGACTGCTAACTTCCATTTGAATTGGCCATTTCCCGATTCTGCTGAGTCATTGTTGTTGTACGTGATGTTTGGTTAAGACAATGCAACCTGTGGTCATAACGATAAGAATTAAAAACAGAAGTATATCAGATTCAAAAATCTTCAATACGCCCGATCATATGATGGCCGGACACTCTCCAATCCACTTAGATTGAAGTGGAACCACTCCTACCTAAACGAGGAAAAAAAATTATGGATACGGTATGCATATCCAAGGTTGTGCATACCATTCCACATTTGTGACATTTTTCCACATGAATGGACGGATGAAGCAGTTGCATGACTGTGACATGTGTGCACATGAACAAACAAGGTCGTATGATGGCTGGACATGACAGGGATAATGCCAAGGAATCGTATTCTTATCACTTGAAATCTATGCACCACCTGGGCCCAGGTTGTGCACTGGTCACCTGGCATATAACCTACGTATGCCCCTGCGCGGGGTGTCAGTAACGAATTCATGCGAGTGATTTTGACAAGCTGTAAACGATTTGTCCCACCTCAGAAAGTTGAGCTCGTTGCAACGAGAATATAAGGCAACACGCGCTATTGTAGTCAGACATTCGATTGAAAAAAAGATGCCGTACAAGACTCCTGCATGCCACATTTGATTTCAACGGAGCTCGCCTGGTTGAAATCAAACGGCTCCGTTGAAATCGATCGGGACGTGTATAAGGCATGTACGGGGCGGATGTTTTTTACTCCCTCTAGATTTTTTAATTGACATTAGGACAGGAAACCTAAGTCATTTTTATTTTATATCTTTGTCTAAAACGTCAATTAAAATGATAAGGAGGGAGTATACAAAACTGTGGGCCTTTTCCGCGTCAAATTAAAAAAACTGCCAGTGAAGCTGGTGGGACACGTCCAGCCGTTGCGATAATCGAGAGGGATGCAAACCGCGGTTTTTTATAAGAATAATGTTTCCCCACATACGCTGGGCCCTTTCCTTGTCAAATTAAAAATTTCTCCTTTTATCGAAAACATCTCCTTTAACGACGCACCGGAGAGCAAGTGCATACCATTCTCAGATGGTGCCGCGCATACTTCCTTCTCGTGTCTTCAATCGCCGTTCCCTGATCGTGGCACCATCTTTATACCACTGGCCCCAACATAACACTGGCCCAATGCCCCTATGCACGGTGTAACATTACCACTACTCCTATACCCGGTGTGCGAAACGAATTTGTGCGAGCGATTTTGACATGCTGTGAACGATTTGTCCCACCTCAGAAAGTTGAGCTTGTTGCAATGAGAATATAAGGCAACGCGCGCTATTGTAGTCAGACATTCGATTGGAAAAAGATGTCGTACAAGACTCCTACACGCCACGTTTGATTTCAACCGAGCTCACCCGGTTGAAATCAAACAGGACGTAAAGGAGGCTTGTACAGGACGAATGTTTTTAGATAAAGCCCTGGGCCCTTTCCGTGTCAAATTAAAAAACTGCCAGTGAATCCGATGGGACACGTCGAGCCGTTGCAACAATTGAGAGGGAGCAAACCGCGGTTTTTTTATAAGCATAATTTTTCCTGCCATACGCTGGGCCCTCTGCGTGTCGAGTTAAAAATTTATCCTTCTATCGAAAAAATCTCCCTTAACGATGCACCGGAGAGCAAGTGCATACCGTTCTCAGATGGTGCCACATGTACTTATTTCTCGTGTCTTCAATCGCCGTTCCCTGTGATGAGGACATCACAACAGCGGAGACGCACATTGAACTGCAAGGACCAATCACAAGAGCACGAGAACAGTTATTAAATTAGTAGGTGAATTCATTCCTAACTTCTTTTGCATGTGAGTTTGAGAATAGATTGCTATGTGATGATTTAATTGTTATTAGGAATAATGGAGAAGATCAAAAAGTGAAGGAAAGAGGCCTTGGGAGCGTGGAGAACCAGCTGGGACGTCCACGAGTTGATGGAAACAGTTTACAACTCGGACTCGAGTACAACTCGGAGTCCAGGAGCAGTCCACCTTAAAACGGACGCCCAGGATGCATACGGACTCCGTTTTCGATGTTCTACATATGCACGGAAACTAAACTTTCCAATGGTTCTGGTCCCACCTCAAAATTCTCCTGGAGTCATTGGAAATCGTCGAAACAAGTCGAGTCCAGATTTTTGCCCGGTGCTGCACCATCGAATCGGGTCTTTGGGACTTGTATCCCGTAAGAGTCCATTAGGGAAGCGTCTAATCGTGTTTTGGTCGAACCCTAGCCTATAAATACTGCAGCCGCTGGTCATATTCAGTGGGTTTTGCTTAGATCAATAATATCACCGTTCTACAGTTTGTGAGACCCCAACTTCACGATTTCCTGATCGTTTCTTCGACGTTCTTGCTCGTGTTCTCGGTTGGACTTGCAGGGATTAGCCTTCTTGGCGAGGGCAAGCGTGTGCAGCATGGTTGATAACCAATGGAGCCATGGTGTAGTGATTGCAGGGGTACTCGAACCGCTCGAGTGCCGCGGATCATCAACGTTGAGTTCTCCACCCCAATCGACATACCTTTTGGAAGATCGGGCCTAAACCTACTCATCAATTGGTATCGGATTTCCAGGTTGCCCATGAGGTATCTTTGTTTTCCTTCCATTAGATCAATTTTGTTTCATACCTAGAGTCCACAGAAAAGCCACAAAAAAAATTAGATCATTTTTACCGCTTCCTAGACTATAGTGCCTGCAGTTTCGTTTTTCAGTTTGCATTGTTGAGTTTGAATTCGTGTGGTCGAGTCTTGTTGCTAATTTAGCTTTGTATTTTGGGTCCTATTTATCGTGTTTTGTCCTTGTTTTCTTGCTATTCGACACCTATTCCACAATCCCTAAATAACAAACCGATCCACTACGCTCATCGATTTGCCCTAGCTAGCCGCCTTGCGTGAACTCCCGCATCGCCAGGCCTAGATTAGGTGACAAACTTTTGTGCCATTCGTCCTTGAATCATCACACACGACCCCATTAGTTGCTGTGCAAATTCCCGATCGTTTTCATATCCGATTGCGAGTTCTGTTCTCAAACCGAGTTGGAATATACATCCAAAAAAACGTAACTCGGACAGCCTATCTTAAAACAACCATAACTTTCGCATACGAACTCAAAATCAGGCGATTTTTTTTGAAATTCATCTACGTGAAATTTTGCATTTGATTTTCCGCGGCATAGCCGCGTTCGGCAAAATTAGATTGCCCAAATTCCCCTCGGAAGATAGGCTATTCGGCCTTCGAAATTTCAGCACGAATTTTAAAGAATCTTCTTGATTTTCTATAGGCCGCATATTACATCCAATTGACCTGCAAATTTGTGTGCTTCCTATATTTGTGATCCTGAGTAAAGAAAAAATATCAAAAAATAGTAAAAAAAGAAAAAAAATTAGTGAAGAGCACGCATATTAAAGCAATTGGCTTATACCACTTGGTGCTGTTTTGTTAGCTATATCATTCTGTCTTTCTTTTGCCTTGATACTTCCTTGTGTTTTGCTAGGCTCTAGGGCACTTGGTTGACCAGCAACAGCTTCCTACATTGAATACATATTCAACTTTGTTTAGTTGTTAACGATTTTCTGCTTATTAGCCACCATATTGTGCCATCCAAGCTCCACATTTCTCTTGAGCATAACAGGTACCTTTGCAATCGCCCCACGCTTCATCAGTTCATCTCACCATCCACACCACCTACTGTGTCGGTAAGAACACTTGTAAGAGCGTGGTAAGACGCTTCATCGAGAGAGATTGTTTTCTTCCACCTTCCACATTGTCACTGTAGTTGATAGAAATAACATTTTTTTTTGTTGTCTTTTGTTTCCTACTAACAATGGCAGGAGAAGACAATGATGACGAATGTGTTCAACATGATGAGTTATGTGATATGATGAAGACCATGACGGATATGTTCGCCAAATACAACGCAGCAACGGAGGAGTCACTGGCAAACTTGACTCGCCAACTGGATGACCTTGCTCTTTGGATGAATACATTTGAGGCTTGGTTGCCTCTCGCTGGAAGACAAGAAGATAATGCTTATGATGAACTGGAAGATTACAATAATCAGCCAAGACTGCCACTTTATCGTTGAGGTATGGGAGGTAATAATCATAACAATTATTATAATCGTCCTCCTGATGATCCTTGCTAAAGTGAAATTTACTATACCCTCTTTTTCTGGTGCTTATGATGCTGAGGCTTATCATGATTGGGAGATGGCAGTAGAGCAAAAATTTAATTCCCATCTTGTTCCTGAACAACATAGAGTTCGTCAAGCCACTAGTGAGTTTAAGGACTTTGCTATCATATGGTGGAATGAACTTGTTAAAACTAGAACTGACCCTCCAACATGGGATAGATTAAAGGAAGCTATGCGTGTTCGATTTGTTCCTCCATCTTTTCAGCGGGACCTTCGCGAAAAATTGCAGCGTTTAGACAAAGGTAACATGTCCGTAGAGGAGTATTATCAAGAGTTACAAAAACGTATGCTGCGTTGTGGGGTAGTAGAGGACATGGATGATAAAATAGCTCGTTTTTATGGGGGGTTGGGGCGTGAAATTCAGGACATTGTTGATTACAAGGAATATGATACTGTTAACAGATTGTTTCAGCTTGCTATGTTGGCAGAAAAAGAATTGCAGGGCCGACAACAATAGCAACATCACACGAGGAGCAACTTCACGCCGCGTGCAGCGACTACACCATCCAAAACAGCACCATCTTCGACCCCTCGTGCAGCGACTACACCACCCAATGGCGGCCAACAAACTATACCTGCTGCTCCACCTTCTCCCATGCCGGAAGGCAGCAAGGCGACATCATTCAATCCTTCTTCGTCCACTCCTTCTACGGGTCGTACTTCCGACATCAAGTGTCACCGCTGCCAGGGACTTGGTCATATGATGAGAGATTGCCCGAGCAAACGATCATACATAGCACGTGACGATGGCGGGTATGATAGTACTTCGGATGTTGAAGATGAATATTCTCTTGCTACTGACTGTACAGATCCAAATGACAAACACACCGAAGAAGAGGTACTTGGTACACCGGCGACGGAGAACTATAGGAGCATCATTGTGCAGCGTGCCTTGAGCTCCAAAGTGCAGACCGACGACAAGCTACAACGACACAACCTCTTCCACATGTTTCTCGTCATCAAGGATTGTCGTGTACACACTATAATTGATGGAGGTAGCTGCAATAACTTGGTGAACACGGATGTCGTCAAGAAACTCGATTTGACAACAAGAGCACACCCTCATCCGTACCACATTCAATGGTTCAACAACAGCGGTAAGGTTCGCGTAACACAAACAGCGAGAATACATTTTTCAATTGGTTCATACCATGATTTTTCTGATTTTGATGTTGTTCCTATGGATGCTTGTTCTCTTTTATTGGGTCATACTTGGGAATTTGATACAGATGCTATTCATCATGGTAGAACCAATAAATATATTGTCATGCATAAGAGAAAGAAAATCACTTTGCTCCCCATGACTCCTGCTGAAATTGTGCATTTTGAGAAGAGTAAAATTTGTGATGGCAAAGCAACAAAATTAGAATCTGAGAAACAGCAAGTTATTAAGTTAAAATCACCTTCGTTGCTCGCAACTAAATCTGAACTTGCTGATTTATTCGATGCTAAGGGGATGTGCTATGCTTTAGTTTGCAAAGAAGCCATGTTTTCACTTCATGAATTGTCTATTGCATTACCCCCTGCTGTTCCTAACCTTTTGCAAGAGTTTGAGGATGTGTTTCCATCAGAGATACACCCTGGTTTACCACCGATGAGAGGCATTGAACAAAAGCTCGATTTGATTCCAGGAGCAAGTTTGCCAAATCGTGCAGCATACAGGGCGAATCCACAAGAAACTAAGGAAATTCAGCAACAAGTCCAAGATCTTTTGGACTGCGGGTACATTCGTGAAAGCCTTAGCCCTTGTTCCGTTCCTGTTCTTTTGGTTCCTAAGAAAGATGGTAGTTGGCGCATGTGTGTTGATTGTCGAGCGATTAATAACATCACCATTCGATATCATTATCCTATTCCTCGATTAGATGACATGCTTGATGAATTGAGTGGTGCTATCATCTTCACAAAAATTGACTTGCGTAGTGGTTACCACCAAATTAGAATGGCACTAGGAGATGAATGGAAAACTGCATTTAAAACCAAGTTTGGACTTTATGAGTGGTTAGTCATGCCTTTTGGTTTAACTAATGCAGCCAACACCTTTATGCGATTAATGAACGAGGTTTTACGTGCTTTCATTGGACAATTTGTGGTGGTTTACTTCGATGATATCCTCATTTACAGCAAGTCATATGATGAACATCTTGATCATTTACGTTCTGTTTTTACTGTTTTGATAGATGCACGTTTGTTTGGTAACCTTGAAAAGTGCGTCTTTTGCACCAATCGAGTCTCGTTTCTTGGCTATGTCGTTTCCTCGCAGGGAATTGAGATGGATGAGGCAAAAATTGAAGCAATCACCAGCTGGCCAGCCCCAACAACCGTCACATAGGTTCGTAATTTTCTTGGTCTTGCAGGTTTTTATCGGTGCTTTGTGCGGGATTTCAGCACCATTGCAGCACCTCTACATGAGCTAACGAAGAAGGGAGTTCCATTTCGATGGGGCGAACAGCAGCAACAAACTTTTGATGCTCTCAAATCGAAGCGTACACAAGCACCATTACTACAACTTCCTGATTTTGACAAGGCCTTTGAGCTAGAATGCGATGCAAGCGGCATTGGTATTGGAGGCGTTCTCATACAAGGAGGAAAACCCGTTGCTTTCTTTAGTGAAAAACTTCATTGTCCTTCTCTGAATTATTCTATTTATGATAAGGAATTATATGCCTTAGTACGTGTATTACAAACTTGGCAACATTATCTTTGGTCTAAGGAGTTTTTCATACATTCCGATCATGAATCATTGAAGTATCTTAAGTGTCAAACCAATCTGAATAAACAACATGCTAAATGGATTGAGTTCATAGAGTCGTTTCCATACATCATTAAGCATAAGAAAGGGAAGGAAAATATCATTGCCGATGCATTATCTAGGCGTTATACCATGCTGTCCCAACTTGATCATAAAATCTTTCGTTTGGAAACAATTAAAGAATTATATCCTACTGATTTGGACTTCAAAGATGCTTTTGAAAATTGTAGAGAAGCAAGAACTTGGAATAAATATGTGCTGCGAGAGGGTCTCCTCTATCGTGCTAACAAGCTATGCGTTCCAGCTAGCTCCGTTCGTCTATTGCTTTTGCAGGAAGCACATGGAGGAGGTTTGATGGGAAATTTTGGAGTGAAGAAAACTGAAGACGTGCTGTCCACACACTTCTTTTGGCCAAAGATGAGGCGTAATGTCGAGCGCTACGTGTCACGATGCACTACTTGCAACAAAGCTATGTCTCGCCTTAACCCACATGGTCTTTATATGCCTCTTCCTGTTCCTAGTGTACCTTGGGAGGATATTTCTATGAACTTTGTTTTGGGATTCCCTAGGACTAAGAGGGGGAGGGATAGTATTTTTGTAGTTGTTGATCGTTTTTCCAAAATGGCACACTTTATACCTTGTCATAAGAATGATAATGCCTCACACATTGCTGATTTATTTATGACGGAAATTGTTCGTTTACATGGTGTGCCAAATACCATTGTTTCTGATCGTGATGCAAAATTTTGAAGTCATTTTTGGAGAATTTTGTGGTATAAATTGGGAACCATGTTGCTGTGTTCATCTACATGTCACCCACAAACGGATGGACAAATCGAGGTAGTTAATCGTACTTTATCCACTATGTTGTGGGCTGTCTTGAAAACAAATTTGAAGTTGTGGGAGGAGTGTTTACCACATATAGAATTTGCTTACAACAGATCTGTTCACTCCACGATAAAGGTAAGTCCATTCCAGGTAGTCTATGGTTTCAATACCCGTGCCCCTATTGATTTACTACCATTGCCTCCTTCTGAAACTATAAATTTGGATGCTACACAACGATCTGAATTCATTCTTAAGATGCATGAAACTACAAAGAAAAATATTGAAATGATGAATGAGAAGTATAGGATTGTAGGTAGTAAAGGTAGAAAAGAAGTAAAATTTGAACCGGGTGATTTGGTGTGGTTACATTTGAGAAAAGAGCGATTTCCCGACTTGAAAAAAATCCAAACTTATGCCACGAGCTGCTGGTCCTTTTAAGATCATTGAAAAGATTAATGCTAATACATATAAGCTTGAATTGCCTCCCAATTTTGGGGATAGTCCTACATTTAACATTCCAGATTTGCGACCGTACTTGGGAGAAGAAGATGAACTTGAGTTGAGGACGACTCCAATTCAAGGGGGGGAGGATGATGAGGACATCACAACAGCGGAGACGCACATTGAACTGCAAGGACCAATCACAAGAGCACGAACACGGTTATTAAATCAGCAGGTGAATTCGTTCCTAACTTCTTTTGCATGTGAGTTTGAGAATAGATTGCTATGTGATGATTTAATTGTTATTAGGAATAATGGAGAAGATCAACAAGTGAAGGAATGAGGCCTTGGGAGCATGGAGAACTAGCTGGGGCGTCCACAAGTTGATGGAAACAGTTTACATCTCAGACTCGAGTACAACTCGGAGTCCAGGAGTAGTCCACCTTAAAACGGACGCCCATGAGGCATACAGACTCCGTTTTTGTCGTTCTACATATGCACGGAAAGAGGAGAAGATAAAATTTCCAATGGTTCTGGTCCCACCGCAAAATACTTCCCGAGTCATTGGGAATCATCGAAACAAGTCGAGTCCAGATTTCTATCCAGGGCTGTGCCACCGAATCGGGCCTTTGGGCCTTGTATCCCGTAAGAGTCCATTAGGGGCGCATCTAATCGTGTTTTGGTCGAACCCTAGCCTATAAATACTACAGTCACCGGTCATATTCGGTGGGTTTTGCTTAGATCAATAATATCTCTATTCTACGGTTTGTGAGACCCCAACTTCGCGATTTCCTGATCGTGTCTTCGACGTTCTTGCTTGTGTTCTCGGTTGCACTTGCAGGGATTAGCCTTCTTGGCGAGGTCAAGCGTGTGCAGCACGGTTGATAACCAACAGAGCCGTGGTGTAGTGATTGCAGGGGTACTCGAACCGCTCGAGTGTCGCAGATCATCAACGTCGAGTTCTCCACCCCAATCGACATACCTTTCGGAAGATCGGTCCTAAACCTACTCATCACCCTGATCGTGGCACCATCTATATACCACTGGCCCCAATGTAACACTGGCCCAATGCCCTATGCGCAGTGTAATCATTACCACTACTCCTATACCCTGTGTAAGTAACGAATTCGTGCGAGCGATTTTGACAAGCTGTGAACGATTTGTCCCACCTCGGAAAGTTGAGCTCGTTGCAACGAGAATATAAGGCAAAGCGCGCTATTGTAGTCTGACATCTGATTGAAAAAATATGTCGTACAAGACTTCTGCATGCTCCGTTCGACATCGTCCGTTCCGTCGGTCGAAGTCCACCAGAACGTGTAGGAGGATTGTACGGAGCAGATGTTTTTTAGATAAAGCCCTGGGCCCTTACCGTGTCAAATTAAAAAAATGCCAGTGAAGCCAATGGGACACGTCAAGCCATTGCGACAACCAAGAGGGATGAAAACCGTGGTTTTTTATAAGCATAATTTTTCCCTGCATACCCTGGGCCTTTTGCGTGTCAAATTAAAAATTTCTCATTTTATCGAAAAACATCTCCTTTAATGACGCACCGGAGAGCAAGTGCATACCGTTCTCAAATTGTGCCACACGTACTTCCTCTTCGTGTCTTCAATTGCCGTTCCCTGATCGTGGCACCATCTATATACCACTGGCCCAAACATAACACTGGCCCAATGCTCCTATGCACGGTGTAATCATTACCACTACTCCTATACCTGGTGTCTATAATGAATTCGTGCGAGCGATTTTTACAAGCTAAGAATGATTTGTCCCACCTCGGATAGTTGAGCTTGTTACAACAAAAATATAAGGCAACACACGCAATTGTAGTATGACATCTGATTGAAAAAATATTTCGTACAAGACTCATCCACGTTCCTTTCGACATCGTCCGCTCGCCCGGTCGAAGTCAAATGGAATGTGTATGAGGCGTGTACCGGGCGGATGTTTTTTTTATAAGCTATGGGCCCTTTCCGTGTCAAATTAAAAAACTGCCAGTGAAGCTGATGGGACACGTCGAGATGTTGCGATAACCTAGACGGATGCAAACCGCGGTTTTCTATAAGCATAATTTTTCCACGCATACGCTGGGCCCTTTCCGTGTCAAATTAAGAATTTCTCCTTTTATCGAAAAACATGTCCTTTAACAGCGCCAAATTTTCCTCTTTGATCGGAATACCACCCCCATTATTGCTACATTAACTTATTAGATTACAAATTGCCAGAGCCAAAGATGTGCGCCCGTACATGGGCTCACGCGTCATGGGGGCGAACACCAAGAGTTCCAGCGCAGTTTCGGCCCAGGAATACAAAGTGACTCAGCGCAGTTTGAGCCCACGAATAACAAGTGGCCCAGCGCAGTGTTGGGCCTACTCTGATAGCTTCACGTACGCTTTGTCCTAGCTGCCTCCCCGCCGGACCCTTCGATCCACAACGGCCCCTCTCCCGATTGCATGAAACGCGCCTAGAGGAGCATCCGCCGGCCGCCACGCTCTTGGAAGAGCATCCGCCGTCCAGCGGCGTTGAGGAGCATCCGCCGGCCGCCGCATGTGGAGGAGCAACAGCGCTAGGCACAATTGCTCACATAATGTTATTGTAGTTTAATATCCTCTTACAGATACGCTGATTGAATTATAGGAAGTGATGTCAGAAGATAAGATAGGGATGGGAAAAGACAGGCGTACGAAGGAGTGGTAGGATGGAATGAAGTCATTTTTAAATGTGGCATTCCAGGGCACTCGTGAAGAAGAAACTAAGCCTTGTCCTTGCACGAAACGTCGTAATATTTGCTACAAGAGACGCAAGGAAGTTCATCTTCACTTGCTTCGTAATGGGATGTCATTTGATTATACTTGTTGGGTACACCATGGAGAAAAACGAGTTGAGAAAAATATTCCTCAGCAATCAGCAAATAATGAGGAGATAATTTCTAATGATGCTGTTACAGAAAATATGCTGTCTAGTCTTCTTAGAGGCACTGGTGATCATGGTGGTACTTCAACAGATGTTGATGACCCAAAAAATGCTATAAACCAGCAGGAGCCAACTGGGTGTGCAAAGGCATTCTATAACTTATTAAATTATGTCAAAAAGGAGTTGTATCCAGGTTGTGAGAAGGTGACCCAATTACCCTTCATTGTCAGGTTGTACCAGATAAAGTGTTTAACTGGTTTGAGCAAAAAAGTGTGTGAGTTGATCCTTGAACTATTCTCATATGTGCCCCCAGAGGGCCATTGCATTCCTAATAAACTTGATAAAGTTCAGAAGGTTGTTCGTGACCTTGGGCTGAGCTACGAAAAGATCGATGCATGTGTCAATGATAGTGTGTTGTTCCAGAAGTACTATTCTCTGTTGGATCGATGCCCAAAATGTGGTGAATTAAGATGGAAAAATAGTACTGGTGGGGATGCAAGAGAGGCTTCACCTTGTGGAAAAGCCAAGAAGCTTGTAGCACGCAAGATTCTACGATACTTACCTCTGATTCAACCATCTTCAAAGGTTTTATATGACAGAATCAACGGCATCAAACATGCGTTGGCACAAAGAAGAAAGTATCGATGATGGAATATTACACCATCCTGTAGATTCAAAAGCATGGAAGCATTTTGATAGCATTCACCAAAATTTCTCATCTGATCCTCACAACATAAGACTTGGGCTAGCATCCGATGGTTTCAATCCTTTTGGAGTAATGAATGTTTCTTACAGTACATGGCCTGTGATTCTAATCCCTTATAATCCACCACCTTGGTTGTGTATGAAGCAGCCTTATTGGTTGATGTCAATGATAATTCCTTGGCCAAAGTCACCTGGAAACAACATTGATGTGTATCTGTAGCCTTTGATCGATGAGATACTGAAATTATGGTCTAATGGTGTTGAAACATACAAAAGTTCAAAGAAAGAGATATTTCTCATGCGAGCTTCTATATTGTGGACAATAAATGATTTTCCAGCATATGCAATGCTATGTGGATGGAGCACAAAAGGTAGGCTAGCATGTCCATACTGCCATGTAAACACTGACGCCCTGTGGTTGAAACATGGACGAAAGTATTGCTACATGGGTCATCATTGTTTCCTACCTCAGGATCACCAGTGGTATCGGGACAAAACTTCTTTCAACAACAAAATAGAGAATAGAGAGACTCCAACATCACTCTCTGGTCACAAAGTACTCCAACAATACAAGACTTTTGATCATGTGAGTTTTGGACAGACGAATAATGAGAGAAAGCACAATGAGGAAGATAGGTGGCATAGTTGGAAGAAGAAAAGTATATTTTTTCAGGTCCCGCATTGGAATACATTTCTAATAAGGCATAACTTGGATGTCATGCACATTGAGAAAAACATTTGTGATAGCATATTGAGGACATTGCTTAATATGGATGGTAAAACAAAAGATAGTCTACAAGCTCGTTTTGATATGCAGGAAATGGGTATACGGCCAAAGCAACATTCGGTGGGTATGAAAGGGAAGTATGAATGTCCATCAGCATCATATACTTTGCAAAAAAGATTAGAAGACCATCTTGTGCAAGTTTTTGGCGGAGGTGAAGATGCCCGATGGTTATGCCTCAAACATCAAGAGAAATGTGGACATAACAGCACGTAAGGTATCAGGTCTAAAAACTCATGACTGCCATATTATATTTCAGAAGCTTCTTCCTATTGCAATACGTGACATATTGCCTGAAAAGGTTGTTGAACCTTTAATTTAGTTTAGCAGATTCTTTTCTGGAATTTGTTCTAATGAATTGGCGGAACCAGATTTGGATAAGATGATTGAACAATTTCTTGAAAAAATTTGTAAACTTGAGATGTTGCTTCCTCCCGCTTTCTTTGATATCATGGTACATCTTCCAATCTATCTTGGCGAAGAAGCTCGCTTGGGTGGACTTGTTTCTTACAGATGGATGTATCCAATTGAGAGGTACCATGGTACATTGAAGGGGTATGTACATAACAGAGCTCACCCGGAGGGTTCTATAGCTGAGGGATATATTATGGAAAAGTGTACGACTTTTTGTAGCCAGTTTTTGGGTAACATCAGTACAAAGCTTAATAGGCCAGAACGTCATGAAGCTTGAGCTAGGAGTGAACCTTCTCTCGAGTCTAATATATTTAAAGAAGTTGATAATTCTAAAAAAGGGTTTAAATGGGGCCAACATACTATGGTGGATCTACATAACATCAGGCATTATATTATTTCTAATGTTGAAGAGGCCGGTCCATGGATCAAGTACGTATAACACTCAGATGTTCTATACTATATATTGGATCATGTTTATTGTAGACGGCTAATTTAATTTTGTATCCTGTTCAGTGAGCATTTTGAAGAGCTGAAAAAGATTCATTCTTGTGATGTTGAAAAATACCATAGAGATGAGTTTGTTTATTGGTTTTAGAAATGAGTAATTACATGCAAGTTTTTACTTTGATGAAATATTGAAGAAATATCTGTTCTGAAGTTGGTTTATCGATGACCCCTTTTATACTAATTAATGTGTACAGATTACGACATTACACAAAGAAGGCAAAGTAACCGATTATTTGTATGCACTATCTAGAGGACCTGATCGCCGGGCACGTTTGTTTAGTTGATCATTCATAAATGGCTTCTTCTTTCCAACAGTGGAGGTGGAAAAAATTTACGGACGCAAAACAGTGGTGTTGTTTTTCGGGATGGTGATCATGAGTGGTATGGAGTAATCAAGAAAATGATTTCTGTTGATTTTGAAAAAAAATCAAGAGGTTCTGTTATTTGATTGTGAATGGTTTGATCGGCCTCGTTCCGGTCAGAGCCGAAGCAGAAGCTACAAAATGGATCGATACGGAATGATAGATGTTGACACTACTATTTCTCAATTTAAGTATGAGCCTTACATTCTAGCCACCCAAGTAGAACAAGTTTTTTACGTTAGAAGTGTGAAGCAACCTAAATGGGCTACAATTGTTAAAATGAAGCCACAAAACCTTTTTGCTATGCCCTCTGGAGATAGTGAAAATAATGTCACTGAGACGATGGAGGCTGAGACATTATTTGATGATCAACGACTTACTGATATAATTGAGGATATGACCCAATGGGATAGGAATGACATTGACGGAGCAACCGGTGATGCTTCCGCTCTTTCAAATGAAGATGACGACGACGACGACGATGATGATACATATATCAATGATGGTATTGTACCTCCAATATTGGGGGAGGACAGTGAAGATGATGATTTTTTTATATAGGTACTGTGTGAGCTAGCTGTATGTGAACTATGTAATGCAACGTTCGTGTTCCGTGGCGATAGATCTTAACGCCACCAACCAGTATTTCATGGCAACATATCCTATCGCCACGAACTTGTGAATCGTGGCATAAGTACCTAATGCAATGTTTGTGTTTCGTGGTGATAGATCCTAGCGCCACAAACTGGTGAATCGTGGCAAAAGTCCCTAATGCAACAATTGTGTTCCGCGGTGATAGATGCTAACGCCACAAACTATTGAATCGTGGCAACAAATCCTAATGCAATGATCGCGTTCTGTGGCGATAGATGCTAATGCCACGCACTAGTGAATCATCGCAACATATTCTAATGCAACAATCGGGTTCCGTGTCGATAGATGCTAATGCCACGAACTATTGAATCGTAGCAACATATCCTAATGCAACGATCGGGTTTCGTGGTGATAGATCCTAATGCCACGAACTAGTGAATCGTGGCAGCGGATTCTAATGCAACGATCGGGTTCTGTGGCAATATATGCTAATGCCACGAACTAGTGAATCGTGGCAATAGATTCGAGGCGATAGATCCTAATGCCACGAACTAGTGAATCGTGGCAACAGATCCTAGTGCAACGATCAGGTTCCCTGGCGATAGATGCTAATGCCACGAAGTAGTGAATCGTGGCAACATATTCATGGCGATTGATCCTAATGCCACGAACTAGTGAATCGTGGCAACAGATTATAGTGCAACGATCGTATTCCGTGGCGATAGATGCTAATGCCACGAACTAGTGAATCGTGGTAACAGATTCGTGGCAATAGATCCTAATGCCACGAACTAGTGAATCGTGGCAACAGATCCTAATGCAACGATCATGTTCCGTGGCAATAGATGCTAATGCCACGAAGTAGTGAATCCTGGCAACAGATTCGTGACCATAGATCCTAATGCCACGAACTAGTGAACCGTGCCAACAAATCCTAATGCAACGATCTTGTTCCGTGGTGATAGATGCTAATGCCACGAACTAGTGGTCCGTGGCAACAGATTCGTGGCGATAGATCCCAATGCCACGAACTAGTGAATTGTGGCAACAGATCCTAATGCAACGATCGTGTTCCATGGCGATAGATGCTAATTCAATGAACTAGTTGTAGGATTGAAGAGCACGTGAAATGCTACCAGAGGGGTGAAAGGTAGATTTAAAAAACTTACGTAGCGGAAACAATTAAATCCCAACCCCTTCGGCAGAAAAACGATCTATTAAAGAAATCATGTGTGAGACTAATCTAAACGTGTTTCACCGGTGAAAATGTGATATATGTCAGAGATAATCAAGTCACGGAGAAAACACATGAAGAATCACTCAAATCCGTTGAGAGAAACTCAAGTTATGGTCGAAAGATCGAACAAAGGTCAATCTTTCCTAACCGAGAAAAACAGTTCTGGAACGCTGCAAAGAAACTCGTGTAGATCAGAAACCACAAATCCAATGACCATGAAATTTTGAAAGATAATATATAATCAAGTTGTGAAGACAACCCAAAAAGAATCACGTCAATTGAGTCTGTAAAACTCGAGTTATGATAAAACCACCAACGAAAGGTAGTGCTGTCCAGAAACTCGACGAGTAAAACTTTTCTGGAACAAGTCGGACGAACATGGCACAAAAGTTCCTTCAAACTATGAATTTTATTCAATAGAACACAAGAGGAACAGCCCCAAGTCATGCACCATGAGCTTTAGCCTCCCTTGTTTATATATCCAGCCCTTAGGCCAACCCAATCTCAATTAGGACTCTAATCCTACTCAGATCACGAATTGAAACTTTTAATAACTGCTTAGGACACTTCTATACGCAGATAGAAGCAATCTTAAGACTTCAAAACACCTTAGGAACGTATCCCACATTGCTAAAACAACTCAAATTCGTGACCCACACGAAATCCTATCATAACCAACTCAAATCTTTCCATATTTGAGTCAAACCCGACTCAGCCACAGTCTGAGTCCATCACCTAGTCGGTTGGACCTTTCCGACCAATTATTTACGTCCACATGTCTTCATCACGCCTCGGAACCATGTAGCCATGTCCATGCACTCCTTTCACATGTGCAAACATCTTCCAATGACGTCCATGATACCTTCATATGCATTGTTCTTTATTCAAACATGTTGCACAACCTCTCGATCAACTCAACCACAATTCCTCCCGAACTTGGTTGTTGAACCTCATCTTCTCCTTAAGAGTAGTTCAATGGATCACGTCACCAGCCATGTCTTGAACTCAAGCAACACCCACACATGAATAAACAACCAATCCATACGAGCCCAAGTCCGCGACTTGACTCAAGTCAGTTCCGAACACAACACCTTACGTGAGCACCTCACATAAGCATGTTGCAAAGCATATCAAAAAGATATCAGCCGTATCAACCAAACGCACCTAAAACTTAGCAAATGAATACTAAACAATCTTTCTAAGAATATAAAGCAAGTTCAAAACATTGCAAAATAAAAGTAGGAACATTGCGATCAAGCTCCAAACCTAGCCAAAGCCAACCGAAGCTTGAGCCGGAGCTTACCAAAGCTAGTACAACCTTGCGTCGGAGCTTACCAAAGCTAGTACAACCTAGCGCTGGAGCTTACCAAAACTAGTCGGAACTTGTTATCCCAAAAGTCGGAGCTAGAAAAACATGTCGGAGCTAACCAACATAAGTCGGACCTAGCAAAACATATCGGAGCTTAACAAAAACATGCCAGATCTCTCAAAGACATGTCAGAGCTAAAGACAAAGCTCACCGGAGCTACCCAAAAACATGTCGGGCCTAGACAAAGCAAGTCGGACCTTACGTCGGACCTTGCAGAGGCTCAGAGCTAGAGTCTGACCATGCTAAAAAGATGTTACCGCAATATTCAAAACTTTTATTGAGAAAGCCAATGTATTCAGTACAAGCCAATGTATTCAGCACACATAGGTCTCACACTAGTGAATCGTGGCAAAATACCAAGCTTACTGCAACGATTTAGTATTCGTTGCAGCACAATCGTTGCAACAGGGCGGAATCCTCGTAGTGTTTCTTCACCTTGAAGTCTCCAGCACCATTTTCACTTCTCTCCCGATTCCTTCTCTGTTCAGCCAGTTTGCAGCAGAGGTATTCCGTGTTAATCACTTTTCTTTGCCTCTCCTCACTCCCCAACCTCTTGCACTGCTTTGTGATCAAGTTCTTACACAGCTAGGCTATCCCCGAAGCTGTTAATTTCGAAACCGAGGACGCCAGAAATCTCCCCTGTTTTGCCGCGCCCCTGCTCATCGTCGACCCTATGATACGGCCATCATCTCTCCTCAGTCTTAGAAGGAAAAAGGTTCGCTTTCTCATGTTCTAGCTGCTCGTAAAGTTTCAGCCCATGCCATGCCTCCTAGCCCCCGTATTTGTTTTTCTCCCGACGAACTTCGGTTATGAGTAGACTTGCTTCGCGTGTGAAATTCCTTCTATACAATTAATTATTCTTTGTACACCTGTGCTTTGTTGTTCTATATGGTCAGGCGCATCACCTCGAACAGGAGTCATCGAGTTTCATCGGATATTCACACCGGAATACCAAACTTCCCCAACCGCGGATTTTTCCCTCCTCGGTCCATAGTCGCCACCAGTTTCCAAGCCTTTTGTCTCCCTCTTATGGCCAGATTCTTGTTCTCCATGCTTCCATGAATCTTCCCAAGGTCTTCCTGTTCAGTTTCACCCACCGTAGGGCTCGGCCGACATGGCCGAAACCCTAATCGCCGCCGCCGCCGTCGCGCAAGCCTTTCCGGCCATCGCCGGCGTGCGCTGACCCCACCGGCGTGCTCAGCACCTCAAAATAGGGTTAGGCGGCGAGTTTGGCGAGGATACGTGTCGTGGATCGACGGGCAGTGAGAGCTCCGGTGAGGCGCCGCCGTGGTCGCGCGCTTGGCGGGAGGTAGACGACGACCCCGTGGGGCCCCGTCGTCAGTGGAAGCGCAGCGCACGCCCGATCAGCTGCGGCTCGGGGATCTTTTGTGACCAAGCGGTTAACCCAGTAACCCTCCGTGTTTTCGCCCAGAGATTGGTCCATTTTAAACCTATGGGCCCCCCTGGATTATTTAAACTTTCCCATTTAAACTTAATTCCAGATTTTGCCTCAACTTGGAAAATCCATAACTCCTAGTAGAATTGTCCAAAAAATCCCAAATATAATTTTTTAGAACCAGCATGAAGAATAATTTTCAGTGGAGCACTTGGATTTGTATGAAAGTCCATATGAATTTCTCCATAATTCAAATAAGCAAAATGCTTGTAGAATTAATTCTTATAGTCCTGCTGTTTGGAAAAATACCAAATTTTTCCAGAACCTTCATTTGAATATCCTTGAACTCCAGTAAAAATTTCAGGGCCATTATACTTCATCTACATGGTCTGATCACCTGTGTATTTTCTATGCTCATAAAAATAGTCAAATTCATTTAAAGTTTGGACAGAAACTTGTGCAAACTTCTAAATTGAATAACTCTCAGTATAAAGCTTCAAAATTTGTCAAACCAATTTTGTTGGTTTTCTCTTTATCCAAACTCACCAGAACTACAACCCAATATTCATGAAAATCCTTAGATTTTCCTGTAGAGCCCATTAAAGCAAAATATTGTTTGATTTTTTCTGATAATGTACTTCATAGAAAACTATGATAATTTGCCAAAATGTTCTTATGTAATTTTCTAAATTCCTGTAAAAGTTTCAGCTTCATTGTACTTTAATAACCTAGTTCAAACTGGAGATTTTTCTAACAGGTCATAGAATGCCCAAAAACATCAGAACTATTTCAGAAATTTCTCCAAACTTCTAAATTCAATATCTCCCAATAGGAAGCTTATAAATTTATGAAACAAATTTTCCTAGAATCAGTGAGAATCCCCCTGTATGATACAACCACTGGTAGCCATGATAGACCTCCAGAATTACAACCAAAATTCAGAGAAGGCTTTTACTGTTGGAATTTTATAGACAACAAGCATCCTTGAACATCTCCATTTTTTGGTCCAGATCTTCCCCATATTACCTAATGTCCCCTGTAAAATTTCTAGAACCATTAAGCTTAAATTTATATACTTAACTCTCTTTCCTTTGAATTATAATATAATACCAGTATTGATGAACTTGCATAATTCTTTGCACATCGATTAGTTGCCGAGCTCAAGAGGACCCCGGAGCTACTTGAAGTCATCCCTCTGGAAATTAACTTTGACACCGTCTCGCAACCAGGCAAGCCCCGATTTGCATTTAAGCGCTATTACAAAATTTTGATTTGTAACACCTATGTCTAGGGTGAGTATTGTGCATTAGGGCTAGGGTGATTGAAAATCCACTTCCATGACCAGATCAACCCATAGAGTATTTGTATAGTTGTCAAGTCATCGTGTAGACTATGCTACGCTAAATGTTGTATAGGATTCTATAGGATTCTGTAGAAGTCGAGTAGTTGGAATCTACTCGCATGGCTAGGACTTTTTCACATGCGATTGGTTCAAAGAGAATGAAGTCGTAATCTGAAAATGAGACCGGGCAGGGGCGTAGGATGCAGGAAGACGTGGTCTTGGGTGCGTAGCCCTGTCTGTGTCGGTTAAGGACCGATCCGTATGACGTCCTGCTGAGCAAGTTTGAATTGTACCAGAGTCATACTGGATATATGGGGTCCAGGAAACCAATGTACCTTGGGAAGCTTTTGTTGAGACATTTTCGATGGCCTCAGGCTTTCGGCCGCGGCACAGTAGACGAAAACTCGCTCACGACATCTTCACTGTGGAAGGGTGCACCATGAGTGGGGATACTGTCCTAGATGATTGAATCGATTCAACTTGGGCAGAACTTGAGAAAGGTGGCTGCGTACGACGTCCGTGGAGTGCACCGATGTGACTTCCAGTATGGGCGTACGTGTCATTTTTTCCGGGTATCATTGATTCGAATCACCGTCCCTCGCGGTTATGAGTACCACTTGTTCACTGAGTTATGACGTAGTTAAATACTTGAACTTGAGATGAGAATTAATTGTTGCTGTTATGAACATTATATTATCATGGTATTGCTATGTTGTATGTATTAGTATAGTGCTCACTAAATTTAATTTCTACCTTGGGCATGCAGCATCGTGATGAAGCGTTTCTTGTTTGATTGTGGAGTTACGATGTTGCCTCACACAAGGTTTAAGCTGCTGCTGTAAATCTGAAAAATAAGGACCCACAATTAGGCGAGTCCGTTACGCAAATCTGCAATCCTATGTTATGTCTTTACTCTCATGTAGAGTTTCATGTTTAGGTGAGACGGTTAAGTCTTCCTGAGCCTTCGTGCTCACGGTTGCTATATAAGTTGTTTTGCAGGTATTAACCTGATTATGGTTGTCCGATGAGACTCGGGACTCTCCGAGTAATATACTCATGTGGGAACCATGCAGCTGCTGTTTGGTTTTCGTGGCTAGTGAGGAGCGTCCGTGGGCTGGACGGCTTCTCTTTTGCTTATTAGACTGGAGTACGAGAGTTGTAATCTTATCTTCTGCTGTAGTTTATTTTTATAAACTATTTGTAAACTGATTATCTTTGTAAATTTCAGCAAATGATTTATGTAATACACGTTCCTTTACATGTGTGTTGTTGGGTGTTGCATCGCGCGGCACCACCCAATGTGATTCCTGGAATGTGTGGACTCCGGTCCCCACACCAAGATATGAAGTTACTAGAAAATGTAAGCATTATTAAGTTATAAGAAAACTTTGTTAATATTGATAAGTTAATAAGAAAACATTACATGATCTCGAAACCAGGAAAAATATTTAGATCCCTCGTTTATTCCTTCCCGTCGAATCGTTTCTATTTGCTTGCTCGTGGGTTGATGCCTATGTCTCCAATTTTGCTTGTTGAACATACTACACAAAAAGAGAACCTTTTATAATACATGTGTTGCAAAAGATGGTGAAGAGCATAAGTGTAGGAGAAACACTTACTTGAAATATTCATCCATTTCTTCCATATTAGCATACATGTAGAAGAAAGCAGCGCGCCTTTCTTTTTCGCTAATGTCGTAGGAAGTGTAACTACCAACAGTAGTGCCTCTTGTTGCAAAAAATGGAGAGATCGCTACAAGGAGGTTGCTCATCCATATTGTACCGCATTACCGAAGTATTAACATTGTGTTCCTCCGCAAAGTAAACACTTGAGAAGAATCCTACTTACTTAAGAGTAACAGCTTCGACGACGCAACCTTCAACCCTTGTCCTATTACCAACCATTGGTTTCAGATATCTGAGTGATCTTTCAATATGATACATCCACCTATATTGCACGGGACTGCCCACTTTCGCTTGAAATGGGAGATGAATTAAGAGATGTTGTATTGGATTGAGATATCCTGGAGGAAATTTTTTTTTTCCATCTTACACGAAAGGACTGGAATCTCCTTCTCCAACTTAGTCATCATTTATAGCATGATTTATATAGCATAGAGTTTCCTATAGAAGTTTCTAAGCTCGGCTAACACCTTCCACGCCGCATCGTCAATGTAGCCTCAAAACATAACAGGTAGAAGTCTTTCCATGATTATGTAATAATCATGACTCTTCAACTAAATAAGCTTCCCGTTTTCACATTCACGGCTCATCTCAGACTAGATGCATAACCATCTGGGAATTTTAACCATTGCAACGATTCGAGAAATTCTTTCTCTTTCTTTAGGTCGAAGACAGAAAGGAGCGCGTGGTTTACCACCATTTTTGGAGAGCTCAAGAGTTTGAAGGTTATAAAGCTCGGTGACATCCTTTCGAGCCTTTAAATTGTCTTTTGTTTTGCCCATCATGTCCATGCATGTACTTATGATACATTCGGCCATGTTATGCTCTTGATGGATGACATCAATGTTGCGCCTTAGAATCAACAACTTCACATACGATAGCTCCCAAAGTCCACATATGTGATTCCAATTGTGTTTGTCCCAGTAACCTTCGAAATATTCATGACGGCCTTCATCTGTCACCAATTTGTCCAACATATCAGATATTTCTAACCCGTTAGGAAGTTTTCGGTGGTCCTTTAGTGACAACGGTGTTCTTTCTGAAGACATTCCTCTGTTGTCTAAACAAGTGATTCGGAGGCAAGCAACGTTTATGACAATCGAAGTAAGATATCTTGCCTCCATGGGTAAGTCGAAAGCAATCAGTATCTGAGGCACATATTGGACACTTCAACCGACCATGAGTGCTCCATCTAGAAAACATGCCGTATGCCGGAAAATCATGGACGAACCACAATAAGTAGCTCGAAGGTTGAATTTCTGCTTCTTATAAAAGTAGTACGCTTTGACTCTTGTCCACAACATTTTCAACTCTTCGATCAACGGTTTCAACATCACATTGATATGTGACCTAGAATGATTCGGCCCAGGTACAATGAGACTAAGAAACTTGAAATCATTCTTCATGCAAAAAGCCAGTGGAAGATTGTACGGAATGAAGAAGACGGGCCAACAGGAGTATGGTATGGCGTTCGTGCTGAATAGCGGGAACCCATCTGTCACCAACATGATGCTAACATTTGTCGCTTCACGACTGATTTCTGAGTCAAACTGGTTTAGCACCTTCCATTCCTCATCATCGGACGGGTGCATCATGACTCTATTGTTTTGATGCTCACCTTCCTTTTGCCATCTCATGTGTCTGGCCGTTTTGTTTGAAAGGAATAGCCGCTTCAACCGCATTGTCACAGGTAAGTAACGAAGCTGCTTACGTGCGACTTCTGTCGTCACATTATCACCATCATTATTAACAACTTTTACAAACCTCGGTTGACCACATTTCAAACATTTGTTCTCATTTGCATTCTCTCTCTAGAAAAGCATGCAGTTGTCCGGACACACATCAATCTTCCTGTACTTCATACCGAGACAGAAAAGGATTTTCTTCGACTTATACATATCTTTAGGCAATTTGTTGGGATGTGGAAGGGCATCATTGAACAAATTGATCAGCTCGTTGTAACAGTTATTAGAAAAGAAGAACTTAGACTTAATTGTCAAAAGTCTAGTTGGAAAATTGAGGATTGTCATTTAGTGTGTCCATGCAGCGACTCTTCTGAATCTTTGAGAAGTTTGAAGAACTCTTTAACCTCTGCTATTTGAGGATCCTCCGTAAGCTCTGGTCGTATAGCTTCCAGCATCTCATCTATCATATCAACCTCCGTGGCATAATCATTGTCCGCTTCCACTTATTGTACAGCTTGAGAAGCTGTCTCGCCGTGGAGGTTCCACAACTCATAATGTGACACTTAACCATTTCGACACAAGTGCATCGTAAGTTCCACTTTGTCCAAAAATGTTCCATTTTGGCATTTCGTACATGGGCACCGCACCTTATCGCTATTTGACAACAAAAAAGCTCGTTCCACAAAACCTTCAGTCTTGGCGTACCACTCATCTGAGTGACCACCAGTTCTACACTTCCAATCAGTATACATCCAACTACGGTCTTCACTCATGTTTGACTCTGCAATTTATATCCGGCCAAATTACCGTTAGTTTCTCCTTAATTTATAAATGATAGCGGAAATAATGAGAGAGACAGTGAATTGGGTCCATCGGGGTCCGCCATACACATGCGCGGGTGATTTAGTCGCATACTTTAACTTCACACCAAATGGGGCACAACAGAACCTATGTGCCCCGTCAGGGTTGGGCGGTGACATCCGCACGCCTCTCCTCCTTCTCCACGGCATTGGCATGGCAGCCATCAGTGGTGACAAAAACAGAGGGGATGCAGTCGTTCACACCCTACCGTTTCATTTTATCACCGAGCGACCTCATGGATTCTAATATCCTTTATCATGCATCTCCTTCCATGCGCCTTGCCCCCGGCCCTTTGGGAGGTGGGAGACCGGGACTGGGAGCGGAGAACAGCAGAGGTAGGCATGATTGGGCTCAGGGCCCTTGGCTTCTTAACTTGGGCCACCACCTGTCGCGGTTGACTTAACCAGGACCCCCCGCCAAGGAAATCTAACCAGCCAATCCACGTCTCCAACTAACCAATCTCCTGCAAACACGACCCACCTCTCTTATCTTTTTCGAACAACGCTGCTCGCACCTCTCGCTCTTCTGGAGCCACCGACCACCCCTGACGCCGCGGCACCCGACAGTCGGCCGCCTCCGACGTCGCCGTCCTCATGGCGGCCGAGCTCGGTGCCCCAATCGCACGTCCCTCACACCGGCCACCCCGGCGCCGCAGCACCCCGATGACCAGCTGCCCGCCATCTCCGCCCTCCCCACGGTGGTCGAGCTCGGTGCATAATGAAACCAATTAAGCATAATCTACACCAAACTAATTAATCATATACTACACTAAGCAAATTAAGCAAATTAACCACTTAAGCATAATTAAATAAACATAATCTACACTAAGCATGTAAAGCAAAATTAAGCAAAATAACTACTTAAGCATAATTAAATAAACAACTAAGCAATTTAAGTATAATTTAAACAATACAATTCAATTTCAAATTTGAATTTGAGGGGGAGGGTTAGGGTGGGGGGTGGGGGGCTGTGGAGCGAGAGGTGTCAGCACAAGCAGTACATATATTTTTATTTCCTAACAAACTGATGCCACCGCTCACATGGGGCTACATGACAATGCCTTTGATCTGTGTGTGACAAACCCAAATCTCCGTGCAGTTTCTCACCAAACACTCTCCCATTGCCAAATAAATCAGTCAAGAGATCCATCGAGGCTCAGGTTTCCTACCAAATCGGCTGCCTCTCTCATCCCAATGACAAGAGACGTGTCAGCACAAGCAGACTATACCCGTTGGCTACAACAACTGTTGAGGTAGCTAATGGTCCAGAACTTGTTCTCAAATAATTGTATCAAACCGATGTAACTGTTCTGTTTTGATATCAATAAAATTCCTTTCTTTTAAAAAATCAGTAAATTTCAGCATACACAACCTCGCACACAGAAAAAAAAATAACAGGCAGCAGTTTCCAAAGTACATATTGTAATTAGCTTCTGAAAATGGGGCAAAATAAGTGACAGGAGAACAGCTACGAAATAAAATTTAAGATGTATGTTATTCACTTTATAAAAAATGATATATATATATATATATATTAAGTATCAAACAATGACAGTGAAGAAACAGATTACCATAACCATGGATGTTATCCAGAAAAGGTTGTCTATCTGATCAACAAGGTCATTGAATGAAAGGAAATGGTAGCCATAAAACAAGATGCACAAAGAACTAAAGGATCAAAAGAACACTATCAGCATTTGGAATAGTATAGCATAAAATGTAGTCTCACATCAAAACACAGGAATTTGAGGATTGACGGCCAGTGGTTTCACCTTGAAAATTTACAAATTAGAATCAAATGCAAAACAGAATAAAAGATCAAATCTGCTATAGCAAAAACGAGAAGGAACAAATAACACAGATGTAAACTGAAAATTTTTGAATAAACAGAAATAAATCATACATGCAACAAACTACTGTAAAATGAATCACTTCTGTAAAATGAATTATGTACACATGGTTCCTAATCTTTCTCTAGCAACAAACTACTCACAACAAGAGTGCACTGCAGCCAACCTGTTGAAGTATATACACAATGCAGTCTTAGTAATGTACTGCCAAGGATCTTTCCAAAGTATGAATTACTTCTACTAATCAGTTTAAGAGAATAAAATAAACAATTGTCGCCAGGGAAGAGGGGGAGTGGGGGGGGGGGGGCGCCATACCTGGCAAGGAGGCCGCGGCGCGGTGACCGAGCGGCGTCGGGCGCGGCGGTGGCGTGGTGACCGGGCGGCGTCGGGCACGGCGGCGGCGGCAGAGGGCTCGGCGATAGAGGGCGGCGGCAAAGTCGGGCGGTGTTGGGCGAGGCGGCGGCGTCGAGAGCTGGCAGCGGGGAAAGAATGAAGAAGCGGCGCGGATGGAAAAGAAGAGGCGCACAGGTATAGGTTAAATTCTGCAACTTACGTCAGCTAAATTCAACTAATTACGTAGACATGTACTACTTACGTCGGCCATGCTCAAGACCGACGTAAGTTACTCTTAACTTACGTCGGCCACCTTATTTACGTCGGCTGCGGGTCCCGGCCAACGTAAGTGCATGTTTATTGCTGTCGGCCTTTGAAATTAGGTCGGCCGCCGAAGAAAGTAAGGTAACTTACGTTTCTTTCTTTCGACCGATGTAAGTTACACAAGATTCGTAAGCCAGCCGACGAAAGTTAAGCTCGCCGATGTAAGTGTTCACGTTTCCTATAATGGTTATGATACTTGTTATCTATACCGATTATGCATATGCACCATTTCTGATATTTGTTTTGAAAGGAACAATTGCAGGGCAATACCTTCCTTGAAAAGGTCATGAATTTGTCTATTTCTATTCTTATAACCAATCAGACAAAGAAATTGTCGGTACCCTAGGAACCGTACACCCCTTGAGGTTACAAAGATCTCAAAGGAAAGCCATCTACTTGGTTTGAAGACCCTCGGAGGCCCACTTGTCAGACATGACCGGACCCGCTTCTCCAACATGGTTAATCCCTGGGTCGCCACGTGTACAACCAAACCGGAGCTACCGCCCACAAGGGGGAAGCTCCGGGCCACGTACCGAAACAGCACCTCCGGATTTAACCCCAGACCGAGAGAAGCTCCGGACCTGACACGTGTCTGATAGCCCCGGAGCTACCTACTTCCCACAGCAAGCTCCAGAGCTGCCACATGTCAAATCGTCAGACCTTTCAGCCTCTAACCTCCGGAAGACCTTGTAACGGCTTCGGATCTTCAAAGAAGAGCCAAGGACTTCAAGACCCGATTAAGTGTCATTAATGCCATATTAATGACACTTAAACGGACGATCTTAACACCAGTAACGGTGATGTCAAAGCCCGTTACAGGGTTATTAAGAGCAATTAAGTGTGTATCAATACTAGTAACCACCGGGGCCACATGTCGAGCCAGGCTGAATTGTAACGGCATGCCCTTGTACTATAAAAGGACAGGCCGACGATACACTGGGGGAGGTTCACGGGCGATCATACACACCCCATACACTCGTGATAAGCTCTTACTGCTAATACAACACCAACACACCCGTGGAGTATGGTATTACGCTCAGGCGGCCCGAACCACGTAAATTCCCTTGTCTCCTGTGTCAAACTCCTATTCACCTTCTTGAATCTCCACGCGCCCACACCGAACTTCAAACTCCCCAATCACTTTAGCAGTGTAGGGAGATCTGCCGGCTCCAACCGCCGACAGTTGGCGCGGCAGGAAGGGGGCGCCTGAGATTTTCAAGAATGGTGAACTCCGCTGCTGGATCATCCAACGGCCAACCTGCTGCTCAGGCTGTTGGGGGCAATCCCTCCAACAGGCAGCCACCAGTAGGAGCCTCAGCACCAGCAGGAGCCACACTCCCACCACCACCATCTTCTCCAGCAAATCGTGCTGGGCAACGTGATGGTGCACCGGCGTCAATCACTGCGTCAGCAAATCATGACAACTCGGGACACACGCTTCATGCAGCGTGTGCTCTTCTTCAACGTCCACCACCTCCGGATGCACCTCGGGATGCACTGGAGCAGTGGAGGGCTGATGTGGAGCATTTGGTTGCAGCAGCAGCTGAACGCCTCAGCAACCAGGGTCCTCCTCCTTCAGGAAGAGCCCCGTCGTAGGGCGGACATTGTCTAGAAGACTTGGTCCGCATGTCTCCAATAGCAGGAGACGTGCTACATCACAACAAGTGACGTCGTTGCCCTCCGGGGCTCGACGCACTCACACGGTATCTAGGCTTTCGACTCATGACCTCCGGGCAGAGCTTGATCGCCGATACCGCCAGCAGGATGGCCGTGTCCATATTCAGCGTGCCCGTGAAAGACGGGAAGCTCAGGACCTTTCTACTCTTGAAGGAGTAGGAGGAGGCTGTTCAGCCCTAGCCATGCACCTACGCATGGTTAGATGGCCACAGAAGTTCCAGCCTCACCTGCCGGAAAAATTCGATAGGACTGTTAACCCCGCCGAATTCCTTCAAATATACTCCACTGCAATCTTGGCAGCTGGAGGAAACGAGGCCGTGATGGCCAATTATTTTCCATTGGCCCTAACTGGGACCGCCAGGTCCTGGTTTATGAGCCTTCCACCCAACTCTGTCAACAGTTGGGAGGAGCTGTGCCATCAGTTCACTGCCAATTTCGGGAGTTCATACACCCGACCAGGCACTGAACTGGACCTTTTTGCGGTTGTGCAAAAAGGGGGAGAATCTTTGCGGTCCTTCATCCAGAGGTTCTCTCAGGTACGAAACACTATCCCTTCTATCTCTAGCGCCTCTGTCATTGTGGCATTTAGACAGGGCGTACGGGACAAGAAGATGTTGGAGAAGTTGGCGATCAAGAAGATCACCAGCGTCACGGAACTCTTCAGCCTGGCAGACAAATGTGCCAGAGCTGCGGAGGGCCGTGAGATGCACTCCAAACCAGCCTCGGAGGATCACAAGAAATCCTCCAAAGAAGAAGCCGCTACCTCCGGGGGTGGCAAGAAGAAAAAGAAGACCAACGGCAAGAAAAAGCCGTCGGCCGGCACATCCAACATTGCAGCTGCTGCAACTCCGGGTGGCTGGGGGCCACGCCCCGAGAAGCGACCTCGACCGTCTTCCGAAGACGGTGGCAAACCCAAAGTGTGGTGCCCCATTCACAAAACGGGCGGCCACGGTTTGGAAGACTGTCGGGAGGTCCAAAACCTTACCGAGCGCTACAACAAGCGCCGGGAAGGATCTCCTTTCCGACAGAGGGAAGGAAAACAGAAGGTCGACGAAGCTCCGGCTGAAGAGGAGTTAGGGTTCCAGGATCCCAAAAAGGTCCCGAAGTCCATCTACACCTCCGTCGACGATGACTCTGACGTCTCTGACAACGAGCGTCGGAAGACCATGAACACCATTTTCGGTGGGTCATGGGATATCACCTCTGGTCGCGTCATCAAGACTATGCGGCGAGATATGGCCGCTGTAGCCCCTACAGTCAGGCCGGAACCTCATCGAAAGTGGATGGACACCTCCATCACTTTTGATGCTTCAGATTGCCCGAGGAGCATGGTTGGAGCAGGACAGTTACCTTTGATGGTATCTCCTACCATCAAAAACATCCAGCTCCACCATGTCATGGTAGACGGAGGTTCGGGGCTTAACCTCATCAGCTTCGAAGCTTTCACTAAGCTTCAGCTCCGACCTTCGGATCTTCAGCCCTCTCGACCTTTCTCCAGAGTAGGTCAGGGGGCCATTACCCCACTCGGAGCTATTACTCTCCCCGTTACCTTCGGGACCCGGGAGAAGTATCGCACCGAGAAGTTGGTCTTCGACATCGCTTAGATCAACTTACCATTCAACGCCATCTTGGGTAGACCTGTCCTGTACAAATTCATGGCAGCGGCTCACTATGGATACCTGGTGTTGAAGATGCCAACACCAGTAGGCGTTCTCCGGATCCGCGGAGATCGCACTGTCGGAGTAACTGCTCTGGAGGAACTCCACGCACTCACCACGGCGCAAGAGGAGGACTCCAGGCAGGAGCAAGCTCCGAAACCTCCGAGCATTCGTCAACGAGGCTCGACCTTTGCACCCCGTGTGCAGCCAAGCGGCGACACCGACATTCCTGTCAAAGTCGTCCAAATTGGTTCCGATGCCGCTCAAACCACCCGTATGTCGGGAGGATTGAACGACAAATAGGAACTCGTGCTCATCACTTTCCTCCGGGCTAACGTTGACGTGTTTGCTTTGCAACCGTCACAAATGCCTGGGATCCCCAGGGAAGTGATTGAGCACAATCTGAAGATCTACCCCGATGCTCGGCCTGTGCATCAGAAACCTCGGAAGCAATCCGTAGAGCGGCAGAACTTCATCCGACAAGAAGTGAAGAAGCTACTCGAAGCTGGATTCATCCGAGAAGTCTTCCATCCAAAATGGCTGGCGAACCCAGTCGTTGTGCCCAAGGCCGGCGGGAAGCTTCGGATGTGCATCGACTACACCACACTAAATAAGGCATGACCAAAAGATCCATTCCCACTACCTAGAATAGATCAGATAGTGGATTCCACCTCCGGGTGTGAATTACTGTGTTTCCTAGACGCATATTCTGGGTATCATCAAATCAGGATGTCTAGGGAGGATGAAGAGCATACTTCATTCATCACAGTAGATGGATTGTACTGTTACACAGCCATGCCCTTTGGTCTCAAGAATGCAGCTTCAACTTTTGTACCAGCTATGTACAAAACTTTTGAGGAACTCATCAGAGACATAGTGGAAGTGTACGTCGATGACATCGTGGTCAAGGTCAAGAACAAGGAGTCACTCCTTGACACCTTACAGGCTGTCTTCGACAAGCTGCGGGCCACCCGCACAAAGCTAAACCCAGACAAGTGCGTGTTTGGGGTTAGCTCCGGAAAACTTCTTGGTTTCCTGGTAAGTCACCGGGGCATAGAAGCTAATCCGTCGAAGATAAAAGCCATTGAAGACATGCGGCCACCAACCCGCATCAAAGACGTCCAAAAGTTAACTGGATGTCTAGCAGCCCTCAGCCGGTTCATATCAAGACTGGCGGAGCGGGCACTTCCCTTCTTCAAGTTATTGAGGATGTCCGGACCATTCTAATGGTCCGAAGAAGCAGAGAAGGCATTCCAGGAGCTGAAATAGTTCCTCACCACCCTACCAATTCTGGTAGCTCCGACCCCTGGTGAGCCTTTGTTGCTTTACATTTCAGCTACTGACGAAGTCGTCAGTATGGTTCTGGTTGCGGAGAGACCGGAACTACCCCACACTCAGGAATCCAGACCCCTTCAGGAGGGTCCGGAGGTTCCTGAAAGCGAGTCTGGGTCCCAGCTCCCAGATTTGAACCCACAAGAAGTCACTTCAGGAGACCTAGACCCCTCCGGGAGGGTCCAGGTCATTTCTGAAGAAGCTCCGGGTTCCTCCAGCCAGAACCCGGAGGTCCCCGAAGAGAATCCGGACCCCCCTGAGAGGGTCCTGGTCAATGAAGAGGAAGCTCCGAACCCCTCCGGGAGGGTCCAGACCATTCAACGCCCGGTATACTTCATCAGTGAAGTATTACATGATGCCAAGACTCGATACCTAGAGGTGCATAAGCTGCTCTATGCAGTTCTTATTGCCTCCAGGAAGCTTCGACATTATTTCCAAGCTCACAAAGTCTCGGTGGTGACCTCCTACCCACTCCGAGCAATCTTGCATAATCCCAATTCAACTGGGAATATTGCAAAGTGGGCAACGGAATTGGCTGAATTTGATCTTGAATTTATTTCAAGACAAGCAGTCAAAAGTCAAGCGTTGGCAGATTTCGTGGCAGAATGGACTCCCTCTCCATCAAACCCTGGGGGCCCCAGTGAGCCGAAGACGGAGCATCAAGCTCCAACCTTCACCGAGCCTCACTGGACCCTCTACTTTGACAGCTCCATGCAGAAGCAGGGGGCTGGAGCTGGAATCCTTCTCCTTGCACCGACTGGGGAGAAAGTGAAATACATGGTACACCTTGACTTCAAGGCAACCAACAACATGGCGGAGTATGAAGCACTCATCTACAGATTAAAGGTGGCACTGTCATACGGTGTCAAGCAACTGCTGGTCAAAGGAGATTCACAGCTCATCATCAAGCAGGTGAAGGGTGAATGCTCCTGCAACAATCTCCAGCTAGCTGCTTACCTCCTAGAAGTCTAGAGACTTCATAAGGACTTTGAAGTCCTAGACCTCCACCATGTTCAGCGTGCCCACAACGCTGAAGCTGACGAACTCTCGACGAAAGCGTCAACCGGAGCTCCGGCTCCTGACGGAACTTTTGTCCGGAGATTGTCAAAACCCACAGCTCAGCCTGCCGAACTGAGCGAAGGGGGTGAGATCAGCATCCCGAAGCTGACGGTCCCGATGGCCCTGTTAGCATGGCAGCCACCAAGGGTCACAGGTGCTGCTGGAAGCTCCGAGCAACCCAACACGCAAGACTCAAATGCTCAAGTTAGTTCCGACGCATGGATCTCGGAGATCCGGAACTACTTGAAAGACAACATCCTTCCTGACGACGATGTATCCTCTGACCGGGTAGTCAGATTGGCTAAAAGATACACGCTGGTAGAAGGGGATCTCTACCGGCGCGGCGCCAACGGCATCCTAATGCGGTGCATCACAAGGGAAGAAGGCTGCGAGCTCCTCGGAGAAATCCATGGAGGCGAGTGTGGGAACCACGCGTCTTCCCGCACGCTAGTTCGTAAAGCCTTTCGGCATGGCTTCTACTGGCCTAGAGCACTCCAGGATGCAACTGAGCTGGTGAAGAAATGTGAAGCATGCCAATTTCATGCAAAGCAAATTCATACACCAACTCAGCCCTTACAAATGATACCTCCTACATGGCCCTTTGCTGTGTGGGGGATGGACATCTTGGGACCCTTCCCAAGAGCCTTCGGAGGTTACAAGTTCCTGTACGTCGCCATTGACAAGTTCACCAAGTGGCCGGAAGCAACTCCAGTTGTGACGATCAACAAGCAATCTGCTATCAACTTTCTGCGATCCATTGTAAGCAGATTTGGAGTCCCAAACAAAATCATCACTGATAATGGGACTCAATTCACAAGCTCCGCATTCCAAGGATATTGCGAAGACCTCGGCATACAAGTTTGCTACGCCTCCGTAGCTCACCCAGCCAGCAATGGCCAAGCCGAGAGAGCAAATGCAGAAATCCTTAAAGGACTCAAAACGCGCACCTATGAGCGCTTGAAAAAACACGGAGCCAACTTGATCGAAGAGCTTCCGCCCACTCTGTGGGCCAACAGGACTTCTCCAAACCGGTCAACCGGAGAAACACCCTTCTTTCTGGTGTACGGAGCTGAAGCAATCCTTCCTCCAGAAATCACCTTGGGTTCACTCCGGGTCCGGACCTTCGACGAAGCCGCGCAGGACCAGCTCCGATGTGAAGACCTAGACCTCCTCGAGGAGGGAAGGTGCCAAGCAGCTGTTCGAAATGCCCGATATCGCCAAGCTCTACGGCGTTATCACCAGCGGCATGTACACAACCGACAGCTCGAGGAAGGCGATCTGGTGCTACGAAGAATACTATCCATAGAAGGGTTAAACAAACTCTCCCCCGGCTAGGAGGGGCCCTTTCGAGTGATCAAAGTATCCTGTCCCGGAAGCGTTCGCTTGGCTACCGAGGATGGGACACCTCTCCCAAATCCTTGGAACATCGAGCACCTCCGTAAATTCTACACTTAATACCACGAAGGTGAGTCTTGAGTAACTTGGGGTGTATGTTATAGAGTCATTGTACAGATTCGGGTAGTTCCTCCGGGAGAGCAGCCGGACCTTTCCCGAAAGGTCTGCAAAGCTCATGCAGCACTTGTCACAGTCTCAGGACTAAAAGTTCGGCTAACTACCCTGGGTCAAACGAGAAACCAAACACACTTAGCCTGGTTCCATACCCTAAGAGTGTACTTGTTTCCCCTGTACCCCGGACCTATAATGAAAGACATCTTCATGTGAAATAGACTCCACGTGCATTTATTTTGTACAGGCTCAACATTTTTATTTTTCTCTTTCTTGTCTATAACAAAGACGTGCAATTCTTAAGAAATTTTAGTTCGACCGGTTTATATACGATTCGAGTTGTATTGTCAGTTCTTTTGGATTCAAATATCGTTCATGGCCAACTCGCCTGAAAGCCGCCAAGCCAATCTAGGGCTAGAGTGCGCTATCGACTTAGCCTGGTCAAGCACCCTAAGTACGCCACTCTACCTACACCCCAGCAGGCCGAAGTAAGGCGGGTACATGAACAGTTGAATCTATGAGAAAAGGCAACGCATCCGGTTGTATTTAAAATCGCGTTCAACTTAAAGTTTTCTTGAGAATCGTAAGCCGCGACGAAATTATAGACAAGGAACGAATTTTACTATTTTTCTTGACTTAAGTGTGCAGGAAAAATAAAGTCTACGTTGATGGAGAAAAGCCGGAGCTAACTAAGCTCCGACTCCCTAAAGGGGGCCAACCGTCACGCTGAATAAAAGATGGTGAGAAGACCTCGTAAATGGAGTCTGCTGCAAACAAACCAAGTGTTGGCAAAGGTCACTGCCGGAGCTACTCAACTCCGACACCCTGGAGGACTAACTATCGACGCTCTACGTGTTGATAGAGGCTATTGCCGGAGCTACCAAGCTCCAGCGATGGATAATGCCGGAGCTTCTAAGCTCCGACAACCTCAGGGGACCTTGACTATCGAAGACTTCGGACCTAAATGCTACAAGTTCAGAGCAAATGAGTCTTCAACAAAACACAGTATCCTTTTGGTACATGTTCACAATCAAATTGTGTACATCTACCAGGGGGGCAAGTGAAGATAAAAGTGTTGAAGACAAAAAGTGAAATTCGCAAAAATTTTGGGGATTTCATTCATCTGGAGACAGGAGATTACATCTGGAGACAAGGGATTACGAAATAGAGGAAGAAGAAGAGAAAATACAAGTGAGAGCTAAAGAGATGGTCCTAGACCCTATGGAAGAACTCGGCGACTTTCTGGGCGACCTCTGATACGCTGGCTCGGGTAGCTTCGCCTTCTCCTTCGACGGGGCCTTCAAACACCGGGTCCAGAGGAAATTGGGAGTTCCGGCTGGTGTAGCACGTCAGCACATACTCTGTGACGTTCCTCGCCAGGGATTGCCCCTCAACCTCCAGTTGGTCCGCGATGACATCGCCCACTTTGGAGAGCTTGCTACCTGCTGCGCTCAACGCCTGCAGCGCAAGGTCCGGCTCCGGCTCCGGATCATCCGGGCGCACGGGGCTGAAACCCATCGGCATCAGCACGTCATTGGCCTTGCCCAGGAACTCCCAAATCTGTAGGGAGTCTGCCGTCCTTAAGCTCTTCATCTTATCCAGGGATCTCCTGGCCGCCGTCAGTTCGAAATTCTCACGGGCGAGGCGCTCAACTTCTTTGGCGTTTTGCTGAATCTTCTCAGCAACCCATCTCTCGAGTCTTCCGAGCTCCACCTCCCGGAGGTGGATCTTGTTCCGGCGATCGACCAGGTCCTTCTCCCTAGCCTGCACTTTTTTCTCCCGGGCAACAAGGGCACACTCGTGTTCGTAGAGTTCCTGCCCTCACACCCAGGTCTTCTCCTCTTCCTCTTGGCAGCGCTCTTCCAATTTCTTAGTGCGCTCCTCGAGGCCCTTGTCCGCCAGAGCTACTTTCTCGGCAAGCTCCTCTTCCCTCCTCAGGACATTATCCCGCAGATCCAGGAGTTTCTGCTCTTCATCCTCGAGCCGTCTCTCCCTCCCTTCAAGTGCCTCTCGGCGCTTGATGAGTGCGGTGTTAATGGCCTCAAGCTGTTCGTGCCGAGCATCGGCCGCGTTATTGGCAGCTTTGGCCTGATCGTAGATCTCCCGGGATTGAGCGTCGAGGGCATGAGTCATGCTCTCCCTGTCATCCAACGGCTTGCCCCAGTACTCCAGGCGGATCTTCACCCGCTTGATCCACTCCTTGTCATCCGCTAGCCTCGACTGCGCCAGCTTGGTCTCGAAGTGGAGCCGATTACGCCATCGCCTAAGGGTTTGGCGCTCCTCTTCAAGAGCCTTGCTGTCGTGGAAGAAGGCCAGTTGGACTTGACGCGGACTGGAGCAGGCGTTGTCGATAGACATCGACAGCGGGATGGGCTCCGGACCTGCTGGGGTCTCCTCCGCTGGTTCCAGCGGGTCTTCACACACAAAAATTGGGTCCCACTCTACGAGAGTGGACCCCTGAGCTTCCAAGGCACTAGGGCCGTTGTCGACTGTTGGAGTCGGCAGATCTCCTGACACTACTAAAGTGTTGAAGGAGTTTGTAGTTCGGTGTGGGTGCGCGGAGACTCAAGAAGGTGAATCACGATTGGACACTAGAGACACAGTGGTTTACATGGTTCGGGCCGCCTGAGCGTAATACCCTACTCCACGGGTGTGTGGTGTTGTATTAGTTTATGTATGAAAGCTCACGTCAATGCGTGTGTGCCTGAGAGCGTTTGAGAGCCTCCTTCGTGTATCGTCGGTCTGTCCTTTTATAGTACAAGGACAAACCGTTACAAGTTAGCCTGGCCCGACATGTGGCCCCGGCGGTTACTAGTATTGATACACGATTAATTGTTGTTAATAACCCTGTAACGGGCTCCGACAGTGCCGTTACAGGTGTTAAGATTGCCCGATTAATTGTCATTAACATGGAATTAATGACAATTAATCGGGTCTTGAAGTCCGCGGCTATACTTTGAAGATCCGGAGTCGTTACAATATCTTCCGGAGGTTTGAGGCGGCCAGCTCCGACGTTTGGACACGTGGCAGCTCCGGAGCTTGCTTGTGGGAAGCGGGAAGCTCCGAGGTGGCCTGGCACGTGTCAGGTCCGGAGCTTCTCTCGGTCAGGGGTTAAGTCCGGAGGTGCCGTTTCAGTACCTAGCCCGGAGCTTCACCCTTGTGGGTAGTAGCTCCGGTCTGGCAGTACACGTGGCAACCTAGGGGTTAACCATGTTGGAGAAGCAGGTCCGGTTATGTCTGACAAGAGGGCCTCCGAGGGTCTTCAATTTGAGTAGACGTCCTTCCCTTGAGATCTTTGTAACCTCAGGGGGTGTATGGTTTTTAGGGTACCGACAGTGGCCCCCTGGACCTACCTCCGGGGAAAGTCACCGGGGTGAAGTCATTCCGTCGGAGGTGGGTCCATACTCGCGACTCTTGAACTGGGTTTTCAAGGGTCTTCGGAGGTGCCGTTGGCGGGGCTTTACGGCTAAATCCCGACGCGTGGCGCACCTCAGGCGGCATATAAGATCTTTGACATGCGGATCTCTCGCAATTGAAGGTCGCCGGTTCCCGATACGAAAACCGTATCGGTTCCGCGCGCCTTGTCAGGTTGCCGCCTTTGGGTTTTCCGCCTCGTGATGACAACTGTTCGCCTGGGTAAGAGCCTCGACTTGATCGTCAGGGTGGTTCCGGGCCCTCTTGTCATCGGCAGGGTTGAATTCTTGAGTAGTATCCTTGACTCCCCTGCAGTTTCCATCCAAGCGTTGCGAGGGCTTACTTAAGAAGGAAAGCGCACCGTCGGGAGTTCTTTACGCTTCCCATCTGTTCTTGCGCTCAAACTCCCAACTCGTACTTTGCTCCTCTTCTCTTGCCTAGCTGTGCTGCGATGGAGTTGGGTCTGCGTGAGAGTCGCTTGAAGACTGACAGCGATCTGAAGAAGGTCCGGGCCCTCATGGGGTGGTCTTCGGACTTCTTCAACCGCTCGGTCCGCGCCGGCGGAGAGCTCCCCTTTGAAAAGGAGCACGCTGGCGAGATGGTGTACTTTTCCTCGTACGCCATGGTGGGGCTGATCCCGCCGTTTTCTTCTTTCTTCTTGATGCTGCTGGACTTCTATGGTCTGCAGCTGTACCACCTTGGCCCTCACTCCATTCTCCTTGTGTCCATCTTTGTCCACTTCTGCGAGATGTGGGTGGGCATCCCTCCCTGCATCGAGCTCTTCCGAACCTTCTTCACCGTCCAAACCACCGGCCGAAGCGATGAGTATCTTGGCTTCTACTACTTCGTGAAGCGCAAGAAGTGCCCATTCAATTACCTCCGGTCATTCCCTTCCGGGAAGTGGGATGACTGGAAGAAAGATTGGATAGTCGTCCGGGTGGAGGAGCATGAGCGGTTGGAGTTGCCAGACGGTCTGCCCGGCATTGACATGTCGGTATGGAGCGAAGTTCCGTTGCTGGTGGAAGCTTTCGACCCTGTCCTGACCAGGATCCGCCAATGTGTGGAGGGAGGATTGACTCCCCAGGCGGTGTTCTGCAACTTCCTGTCCAACAGGTGGGCGCCGCTGAAGAGGAGGGAGAAGCTCGCCTGGGCCCTCAACAGCGTGATGGACGAGGACCGGGTTGAGACCGGGTTGAAGTCCAGCATGGTGGGGAAGACCTTGGAGTTTCACCTCAAGAAATTCCAGCACGGCATCAACGTTGACGGAGATTACTTGACTCCGCCGCCGGCCTTCCTCCCTCTGAACGTGGAAGTTGAGTTCAGCAGGGAGCTCCGGCGGACGATGCCCGTGCTTGACGACCTTGGTGTCGTCGAGAGAAGATCAGCCACCCGGTTGGCGATTCCCGGGTTGTCCGAAGACGGCTCCGCCCCTGTCCCACAGCCAAGAGCTGAGGTCATCGGCAAGGGCAAGGAGCTGGCGGAGGAGCCGGAGAGCCGGAAGAGGAAGCTGCGACATGCTGACGGAAGGTCCATCGGGCCTGCGACTTCCCCCCCGGTTCCCCCTCCTCAGGAAGGAAGATCCTCCGCCGCCGTGGCGACTGTCCCCGTGGTGGGGTCCTTCCGGAACGTTACTGTTCCGGCGGTGGGATCCTCCCGGAGTGCGACTGTCCCCGTGGTGGATCCCTCACGTGGTGCTAGCTCCGGGCGCGCGACTCCGGCATCTGGAGCGGTGAGGGCCTCCAGGTCCAGGAGTTCCTCCCGATCAAGGAGAGCTCCGACCCGGGAAACGCCCGCGGCTGTGGCAAGTCCTGGGAGTCCTCCCGGAGCTCCTACGCCGACTGTGGCCAGCCCGGATCGTCCGGGAAAGAGGTTCCGCGCAAGCTGGTGCGGGAGCCTCCCAAGGTAATTTTTCTTTTTTACCTCGATTAACTTTTTAATTGTAGCATCTGTTTGCTCAATTTCTTCGTTCTTCATCTGCAGCGTTCCCAAGAAGGGGAGTGAAGCTCCGCCCTCAGCCACAGTATCTGAGGCTGCGAGGGCTTCTGCTCCAGTCCCGGTGCCGCCCCAAGCGGAGGCTGCGACAGCTCCGGTGCCGGCTGTCTTGGTCATGGACCTCGACTCGTCTCCAGAAGTTCCCGTGGTAACGGCGGACCACGGGAATGAAGATGCGCCAGCGGCACCCGTCCCGGAAGTGGAAGCTTCGGGTCCTGGTGCTGCAGTAGTAGAAGCTCCGGCTGTTGAGTCGGAGGAAGTAGCAGTCCTGGCTTCGGAGCCGGAAAGTGCTGAAGCCCCGGCGATTGAGCCGGAGGTGGCTGAAGCCCCGGCATGCGAGCCGGAAGTCGAAGTAGTTCCGGCAGTTGAGCCGGTTACTTCCGAAGCTCCGGCCGCAGAGCCGGCGGCTGAAGAGGCGAGGGAGCTTGAGCCTCCCTCAGAAGAGGTGTCCCGGCGAGAGCCAGTAGTGGCTCCTGCTCCGGAGGCGACGACGTCGATGGTACCTGTGGCAGAGCCAGAGTGCCTGAACGAAGTCGCCGGCCCCCAGCCTGAGGGGGCAAATGAAGACTTGGTGGCGGGACCTCCTTCGATGGCGACTGAGGCCGTCTCGGAGGAAGGCCCTAGCGCTTTGGAAGCTCAGGGTTCCACTCTCGTAGAGTGGGACCCAATTTTTGTATGTGAAGACCCGCTGGAACCAGCGGAAGAGATCCCAGAAGGTCCGGAGCCCATCTCGCTGTCGATGTCCATCGACAACGGCTGCTCCAGTCTACGTCAGGTCCAACTGGCCTTCTTCCACGACAGCAAGGCTCTTGAAGAGGAGCGCCAAACCCTTAGGCGGTGGCGTAATCGGCTCCACTTCGAGACTAAGCTGGCGCAGTCGAGGCTTGCGGATGACAAGGAGTGGATCAAGCGGGAGAAGATCCGCCTGGAGCTCTGGGATAAGCTGCTGGACGAGAGGGAGAGCATGACTCACGCCATCGATGCTCAATCCCGAGAGTTCCACGACCAAGCTAAGGCTGCTAACGACGCGGCCAATGGTCGGTTTGATCAGCTCGAGGCCATCAGCACCGCACTCATCAAGCGCCGAGAGGCACTTGAAGGGAGGGAAAGACGGCTCGAGGACGAGGAGCAAAAACTACAAGAGCTACGGGATGACGTCTTGCGACGGGAAGAAGAGCTCGCCGAGAAAACAGCTCTGGCGGACAAGGGCCTCGAGGAGCGCACTAAGAAATTGGAAGAGCGCTGCCTCGAGGAAGAGGAGAAGACCTGGGTGCGGGGGCAGGAACTCTACGAATACGAGTGTGCCCTTGTCGCCCGGGAGAACAAAGTGGAGGCTAGGGAGAAGGACCTGGTCGACCGTCGGAACAAGATCCACCTCCGGGAGGAGGAGCTCGGAAGACTTGAGAAGCGGATTGCTACAAAGATCCAGCAAAACGCCAAAGAAGTTGAGCGCCTCGCTCGCGAGAATTCGGAGCTGACGGCGGCCCGGAGATCCCTGGAAGAGATGAAGAACTTGAGGAAGGCGGACTCCCTGCAGATTTGGGAGTTCCTGGGCAAGGCCGACGACGCGCTGACGCCGATGGGTTTCAGCCCCGTGCACCCGGATGATCCGGAGCCGGAGCCGGACCTTGCGTTGCAAGCGTTGAGCGCCGCAGGCAGGAAGCTCTCCAAGGTGGGCGACGTCATCGCGGACCAGCTGGAGGTCGAGGGGCAATCCCTGGCTAGGAACATCACAGAATATGTGTTGACGTGTTACACCAGCCGGAACCCTCGATTTCCTCTGGACCCGGTGCTTGAAGGCCCCGTCGAAGGAGAAGGCGAAGCTACCCGAGCCTGCGTGTCGGAGGTCGCCCAGAAGGTCGCCGAGTTCTTCCATAGGGTCTAGGACCGTCTCTTTTAGCCTTTACTTGTATCTTCTCTTCTTCCTCAATTTTGTAATCCCTTGTCTCCAGATGTAATCTCCGGTCTTCAGATGAAATGAAATCCCCAATTTTTTGCGAATTTCATTTTTTTGTCTTCAACATCTTTATCTTCACTTGGCCCCCTGGTAGATGTGCACAATTTGATTGTGGACATGTACCAAAAGGATGTTGAGTTTTGTTGAAGACGAATTTGCTTCGAACTTGTAGAATTTAGGTCCGAAGTTTTTGATAGTGAAGGTCCCCTGGAGTTGTCGGAGCTTAGAAGCTCCGGCACTGTCCATCGCTGGAGCTTAGTAGCTCCGGCAATAGCCTCTATCAACACGTTGAGCGTCTGTAGTTAATACTCCAAGGTGTCGGAGCTTAGCAGCTCCGGCAATGACCTTTGCCACACTTGGTTTGTTGGCAACAGACTCCAGTGACGGGGTCTTCTCACCATCTTTTAGTCAACGCCGACGGTTGACGCCCTGGTGGGAGTCGGAGCTTGGTTAGCTCCGGTTTTTCTCCATCAACGTAGGGTTCATTTTTCCTGCACACTTAAGCCAAGAAAAATAGTAAAATTCGTTCCTTGTCTATAACTTCGTCGCGGCTTACGGTTCTCAAGAAAATTTTAAGTTGAACACGATTTTTAATACGACTGGATGAATTGTCTTTTCTTTTAGATCCAATTGTCCATGGACCCACCTTACTTTGGCCTGTCGGGGTGTAGGTAGAGTGGCGTACTTAGGGTGCTTGACCAGGCTAAGTCGATAGCGCACTCCGGCCCTAGAATGGCTTGGCGGCTTTCAGGCGAGTTGGCCACAGACGATATTTAAATCCAAAAAATCTGACAATTCAACTCGAATCGTATGTAAACCGGTCAAACTAGAACTTCTTAAGAATTGCACGTTTCTGTTATAGACAAGAAAGAGAAAAATAAAAATGTCGAGCCTATGCAAAAATGAATGCACGTGGAGTCTATTTCACATGAAGATGTCTTTCTTTATAGGTCCGGGGTACAGGGGAAACAAGTACACTCTTAGAGTACGGAACCAGGCTAAGTGTGTTTGGTTTCTCGTTTGACCCAGGGTAGTTAGCCACACTTTTAGTCCGGAGACTGTGTCAAGTGTTGCATGAGCTTTTCAAACCTTTCGGGAAAGGTCCGGCTGCTCTCCCGGAGGAACTACCCGACTCTGTACAATGACTCTATAACATACATTTCAAGTTACTTAAGACTCACCACCGTGGAATTAAGTGTAGAACTTACGGAGGTGCTCGATGTTCAAAGGATTTGGGAGAGGTGTCCCATCCTCGGTAGCCAAGCGAACGCTTCCGGGACAGGATACTTTGATCACTCGAAAGGGCCCTTCCCAGCCGGGGGAGAGTTTGTTTTGCCCTTCTCTGGATAGTATTCTCCGTAGCACCAGATCGCCTTCCTCGAGCTGTCGGTTTTGTACATGCCGCTGGTGATAGCACCGTAGAGCTTGGCGGTATCGGGCATTCCGAACAGCTGCTTGGCACCTTCCCTCCTCGAGGAGGTCTAGGTCTTCGCGCCGGAGCTGGTCCTGCGCGGCTTCGTCGAAGGTCCGGACTCGGAGGGAACCCAAGGTGATTTCCGGAGGAAGGATCGCTTCAGCTCCGTACACCAGAAAGAAGGGTGTTTCTCCGGTTGCCCGACTTGGAGAAGTCCTGTTGGCCCATAGAGTGGGCGGAAGCTCTTCGATCCAATTGGCTCCGTTCTTTTTCAAGCGCTCATAAGTGCGTGTTTTGAGTCCTTTAAGGATCTCTGCATTTGCTCTCTCGGCTTGTCCATTGCTGGCAGGATGAGCTACGGAAGCGTAGCAAACTTGTATGCCGAGGTCTTCGCAATATCCTTGAAATGCGGAGCTTGTGAATTGAGTCCCATTATCAGTGATGATCTTATTTGGGACTCCGAATCTGCTCACGATGGATTGTAGAAAATTGATTGCAGATTGTTTGTTGATCGTCACAACGGGAGTTGCTTCCGGCCACTTGGTGAATTTGTCGATGGCGACGTACATGAACTTGTAACCTCCGACAGCTCTAGGGAAGGGTCCCAAGATGTCCATCCCCCACACAGCGAAAGGCCATGTGGGAGGTATCATTTGTAAGGACTGAGCAGGTGTATGAATTTGCTTTGCATGAAATTGGCATGCTTTGCATTTCTTCACCATCTCAGTGGCATCCTGGAGCGCTGTAGGCCAGTAGAAGCCGTGCCAAAAGGCTTTTCCGACCAGCGTGCGGGAAGATGCGTGGTTCCCACACTCGCCTCCATGGATTTCTGCAAGGAGCTCGCAGCCTTCTTCCCTTGTGATGCACCGCATTAGGATGCCGTTGGCACCGCGCCGGTAGAGATCCCCTTCTACCAACGTGTATCTTTTAGCCAATCTGACTACCCGATCAGCGGATACATCATCGTCAGGAAGGATGTTGTCTTTCAAGTAGCTCCGGATCTCCGAGATCCATGCATCGGAACTGACTTGAGCATTTGAGTCTTGCGTGCTGGGTTGCTCGGAGCTTCCGGCAGCACCTACGACCCTTGATGGCTGCCATGGTAACAGGGCCATCGGGACCGTCAGCTTCGGGATGCTGATCTCACCCCCTTCGTTCAGTTCGGCAGGCTGAACTGTGGGTTTTGACAACCTCCGGACAAAGGTTCCATTAGGAGCCGGAGCTCAAGTTGACGCCTTGGTTGAGAGTTCGTCAGCTTCAGCGTTGTGAGCACGCTGAACATGGTGAAGGTCTAGGACTTCGAAGTCCTTCTGAAGCCTCTGGACTTCAAGGAGGTAAGCAGCCAGCTGGAGATTATTGCAGGAGCATTCACCCTTCACTGAATGTAGGCCTAGAGGGGGGGTGAATAGGCCTTCTTGAATTTTTTCGGTTCCTGTAGTACTTCAACAAAAAGGTTAAATCCAGATATATCGGACTAGTCCGGTAAAGTGCGGACTAGTCCGGATTTCACGGGCTAGGTTGATCAAGTTAGGTCAATTTGATTGTTTCGTTGTCGTTTACAGCGGAAATATAAACTATAATGACAGTTCAATAGTTGTATGTTAAGTTTTATTGCAAGTATGATTCTTGTTCACTATTTAACTTCAATTCAACAAAATGAATCAAACCCTAGATAATGTTGATCAACTAGAATGATGAACACAAACGAACAAGACACAAGATTTATCCCGTGGTTCGGTTACCACGAAGGCAGCCTACGTCCACGTTGAGGAGCCCACAAAAGGACCGGGTCTTTACCAACCCTTCCCTCGTCGGATCGCCACGAAGGCCAATCCTCTTCCACTAATCACGCAGGGGTAAATCACCAAGTTGAAGGGGCGATCTCACAAGTTGAGAGCTCCCTTGATTACAAGTTTCAAAACCACCAATAACACACTTCGAAATATACAATTGAGATGCAAGAGTGTGTTAGAGATTCAAACCAAGAGCTCAATCGTGTGCAAAGTGCCTCTCCAATGATCTACAAGTGATCTTCAAAAGATTGATCGATTTTGCACTCAACTTCGTGGAGAGAGATGTTTTTTGAGTCTCTTGGGAGGTGTGACGACGCTAGGGTTCGAGAGATAGTAAAAGTGGGCCATCCACCTCTATTTATATGGGGTTTCTAGACATTACCGTTAGGGTTTAGAAAGATCGGACTAGTCCGTGGTGGAGATCGGACTAGTCCGGTGTGCTGAGTGAAGCAAACCCTAGGTGTCCAGGAATATCGGACTAGTCCGATTAACAAAACGGACTTGTCCGATTTCGTTGCTGGAAATCTTCGGACTTGTCCGGTTGACATCGGACTTGTCCGGACCTGTGAAACCCTAAGTGTTTTGAACGACAAGTCCGCACTTGGAGGACTTGTCCGATTTAGAACAGAGTGTAAATCGAACTAGTCCGTGTAGTCACCGGACTTGTCCGAAGTGGATCAGAAAGGGAATCGGACTAGTCCGGTAGTGACCGGACTTGTCCGATCTAGTGACTTGTGCATTGTGTTGAGGACTAGTCCGCACTGGGGAGGACTAGTCCGAAGTGGAACAGAAAGATATCGGACTAGTCCGGTGGGGACCGGACTTGTCCGATCTTGTGCAGAATGTGATATCGGACTAGTCCGGTTGATATCGGACTAGTCCGGTCCTGTATGGTTTTGTGCATTGTGTGTGTGTGATAAAGTGAGATTGAGCTCTTGGGTGTGTTTCCTTAACACACTCCATACATACTAATCTACTAATTTCTTCTTCTTGAGCTCAAATTCATTCTCCTTCTTAATTTCCCACTTTTTGGCATTTTACTCATTTTCCAGCATCTTCCTGCATTCATCTCAACAAACGGATTAGGATCCCAATTGCTTGTCATAAATCATCCAAAACCCACAAGGGAGTCCTAGATGCACTTTCAATCTCCCCCTTTTTGGTGATTGATGACAACCAATTGAGATTTCACAAAATGAGGTATAAAATGAGATTTTCATAAAGTATGCACATATGACTCAAAAATGCATCAGGCAACAAGGTAATTATTCATATGTGCATTCTTTATGGTGGGATGCATACTAAGAGCATGATGGCATTAAGAATGACAGAATTTTCATTTACCAACTAATATCAAGTGAATATGGCACTTCAGGAGCAAAAGCTCAGATTTCATCACACACTTACAAATTAATTTAGCAATTCATCACAGGACCAAACATGATATGAAACGAGAGTTAAGCAAATACAATCACAACAATAAAAAACATAGATAGCTCTCTCCTCGCATCCTATTCAGCTAAAGCTTAGAGACTCCCCCTCAATCTCTCCCCCTTTGGCATCAAGACACCAAAAAGAGAGAGAGAGAGAAAGATCCTAGGGCTTCACTCTTCGCTGTCAGTCCTCTCGTCGTCTTCATCATCTTCATCGCTTTCGGCTTGACGAGGTTGAGAGGTAGGAGGAGGAGCGGAGCTGCTCGAGCCCCCAATGCCAAAATAGGCAAGCTCGGAAGGGGTCAAGGGGCTGAGCTCGGTGATGTTTGGATCAGAATCTTCAGAAATTGCTGGAGATCCAATTGGATTGATCTCCAGCTTCTCACTCAGCTGCTTCACATTTGCTTTTATGTACTTCATGTCTTCCTTCCTCTTTTGATTTAGCTTGTGAAGCTTCACTTCAGTTTTCTTGCAGGAGGAGAAGATTGCAGCCAGGTACTTGAGGATCCCACTGGCGGATCCTTTCTGAGGGGCTTCCCTGGAGGGAGGAGTAGCCCTAGCAGCTTCTCCTTGCCTTGCCGGCACCTCGGGGCTTGAGGCCGGCGATGGAGCAGCCTGGACACTCACGGACTGAGGCTTCTGAGGCCTCAGTGGAGTGTGCTCCACATCCTTCACAAACTCGATCCCTGTGACCTTCTCAATCATGAACATCAAGTAAGGGGCATAGCCACATGATCGGTTGGGGGTACTCGAGATATTGACCATATCATTCCAGATATAGTCTGCAACATCAAATTGCCTTTTCTTGCTGATGACCTTCATCAGGGTCCGGAGGTAGCCTTGCACACTCCCTGCATCACCATCCTTGGGAGCAATCGTCTTCCTGAGGACTCTGTTGAGGACCACAAAGAAAGGCTTCATGTTCTTTGTGGAGGGGGGAACAAACTTGGAGGAGGGCTCATACATGAATTGCATTCCATCCCTCTCAATGACCCCAATGTTGTGGATAATGAGGTGGTCATCTTCCTCGGAGTCAAGATGCAGCAGGCGGGCAAACTCTTCTTGAGTGATGGAATACTTGGATCCATGAGTCATCCAAGTCACACTTTCTTCCTCTTCACCTGAGAAGTGGCACGTTGCATAGAATTGTGCAATCACTTCATCATTCCAATTATATCTGAAGGCAAGCAAATCCTTCAGCCCATGTCTCTCTGCAGCTTGTATCACTTCATCAAAAGCTGCACATTTCCTCTTCTCAAGGTGGGCCCAGTCAATCCATTGACTGCGCACCACCGGGGTCTTCATCGGCAAGTAGACAAGCTTGTAGAAGTCAGCATGGAAGTTTGACCAAAATCTGCCATCTGCTGCTTGCTTGGGCCTTGCATAGTAATCCACACTTCTCAACTTCATGGCCACATCACTGCCCTTGCCATTGAATCTCTCCTCATTGGGGTCCCGGACCCCTTCTCTGGGAGTATGTAGCTTTAGAGGCCCAACAGGCCCTGTGGCAACCCCCTTGCCTTTTCCTTTAGCTTGGCGAGGGCCACTTGACGAAGGAGCAGCCTTGGAGGCGGCTTTCTTGACACACACCTTCCTCCGAACCTGAGGAGGTGAGGGAGCAGGCTCGGAGGGTCTCTCTTGGCGTTTCTTGCCAAGACCCGTCGAGGGCCGAGGTGCCACCTCGTGGTCCAACTCGGCCTCGAAATCGGAGATTTCATTGTCGGAGCTCGACATGATCTGAGAATGAGTGATCAAGAGAAAAGACAAGTTATACAAGGTATTTGTGAGGTAAGGTGGCAATGGAAGGCAATAGGGAATTAAAGAATTAGGTTTTGGTTCAGAAACATCGGACTTGTCCGGTGCCCAGGCACGGACTAGTCCGGGGGGGCCGGACTTGTCCGTACCTGGACCGGACTAGTCCGGTGTTCATCAGCAAAAACCTAACAAACTGGATAAAAATTGATCCCTAATGAGATAGCTAGTCTAGCATACACATCGTACATCAACTGGACATGCAACTAGTGAAGAATGCTAGGCCAAACGATAAGCAATGAAGAAATTTGAGATTTCTTAGGGTTTGAGGAAAATTTACCAAGAAATCCGAGGAAGCTTGAAAATGTGGGGGTTGGAGGCCGGACTTGTCCGCTAACTTCAATCCCCGAGTCTTCAAGCTTAATCTCCGCCCAAGTTTGAGGCTTTTCGACGGAGGAATCAAGGATTCACCTTGGGAGCTCGAGCGCAAGAGAGAGAAAGCTTGGAGGAGAGTGTGGGGTGAAGAGATTAGGGTTTGGTGGCGGCTAGGGTTATGGACACGAAAAATCGGACAAGTCCGGACAAGACCGGACTAGTCCGAAGTCCTCCAGAAACCTAAATCGGACTAGTCCGTGGTCTGTCGGACAAGTCCGGCCTAACCGGCACACTGCGGACTAGTCTGCAAGGGCGGACTAGTCCGGGTAACCACGGACTAGTCCGTGGTCACCAGGAGAGAAAGCATAGCCCATTCATATATATTTGAAGGTCCAATAATTGAGGGAAGAGACAAAACAATTCAAATAATCCTGATGAATTTGATCAGTAAGCAAACAACAATCATACTATGATCAAAAATTCATCAAGATCTAATAATTGACATAGTTTTTCGAGAGAAAAATGGGGAGGAAAAATTTTCACAATTCAATCAATATTTTGAAGCAATCATACAGGTATGCAACTTTTCAAGCCACACTCCGAGAATCAAGGATGTTTAGCTCATTTCGGAGTTCGCAAAAACGTTTTTCATCAAGTGGCTTGGTGAATATGTCGGCCAATTGTTTTTGGGTGTTGACATGAGAGATGGATATGTCTCCTTTTATGGAATGGTCTCTCAAGAAATGGTGTCTTATGTCAATGTGTTTAGTTCTAGAGTGCTCAACTGGATTGTGGGCTATTTTAATGGCACTCTCATTGTCACAAAGAAGAGGAATACGGTTCATATTGTAACCGTAATCCCTTAGAGTTTGTCGCATCCAAAGGAGTTGTGCACAACAACTCCCGGCTGCAACATACTCCGCTTCGGCTGTGGATAATGCAATGGAATTCTGTTTCTTGGATGACCAAGAAACTAAGGATCTTCCTAGGAATTGGCAAGTGCCAGAAGTGCTTTTTCTATCAACTTTGCACCCGGCATAATCTGCATCGGAATACCCAATGAGATTGAATTTTGAACCTTTTGGGTACCAAAGACCAAGGTTGGGTGTATGAACCAAATATCTTAGGATTCTCTTTACGGCTGTCAAATGACATTCCTTAGGGTTGGCTTGAAATCTTGCACACAAACATACACTCAACATAATGTCTGGCCTAGATGCACATAATTAAAGTAAAGATCCAATCATAGAGCGATATACCTTTTGGTCGACGCTCGGTCCATCTTCATTGAGATCCAAGTGACCATTCGTTGCCATGGGAGTCTTAATGGGCTTTGCCTTGTCCATGCCAAACTTCTTGAGGATGTCCTGCGTGTACTTGGTTTGGCTTATGAACGTTCCTTCCCTTTGTTGCCGCACTTGGAATCCCAAGAAGTACTTTAATTCTCCCATCATTGACATTTCAAATCTGTCTGTCATAATTTTACTAAACTCTTCACAGAAAGATTGATTAGTTGATCCAAAAATTATATCATCAACATAGATTTGGCAAATGAAAAGATCATTATTCAGATTTTTCGTGAATAGTGTATAATCTACTTTGCCAATTTGAAAGCCATTATCAATTAAAAAATCTCTAAGACACTCATACCAAGCTCTAGGAGCTTGTTTGAGGCCATAGAGAGCCTTACGCAGTTTATACACGTGGTCGGGGAACTCTTCGTCTTCAAATCCGGGTGGTTGCTCCACGTACACCTCTTCCTTGATCGGTCCGTTGAGGAAGGCGCTTTTTACGTCCATTTGGTACAGCTTGAAATCATGGTGAGTAGCATATGCAAGTAATATTCTAATTGATTCAAGCCTAGCTACTGGAGCAAAGGTCTCATCAAAATCCAAACCTTCGACTTGTGAGTAACCTTTGGCCACAAGTCGTGCCTTGTTTCTTGTCACCACCCCGTGTTCATCTTGTTTGTTGCGGAAGACCCACTTTGTGCCGACAATGTTTGGATTGGGTCTTTCCACAAGTTCCCAAACCTCGTTTCTCTTGAAATTGTTCAACTCTTCTTGCATTGCCGCCACCCAGTCCGGATCCTTTAATGCATCCTCAGTCCTGCGGGGTTCCAAAAAGGAGACAAACGAGTAATGTTCACAAAAATTTGCTATACGAGATCTAGTGGTTACTCCTTTTTGGATGTCGCCGATAATGTTGTCGATTGGATGATCCCTTTGAATGCATTGGTGCACTCTTGGGTGTGGCACTTGGGGGGTCGTATGTTGGTGATCATCTTCTTCTCCCCCTGAGTTGTTGTCCTCAATGATTTGTTGATCATGTTCATATTCTTGTGATTGATCTTGTATCGAGGCTCCCCCTTGATTGTTGATCTCCTCTTGTGGTTCACTTTCCTCTTGTATTTGTGTCGATGTCTCTTGTGGTCGTACTTCGCCTAGGGCCATCCTCTTTATTGCTTGATAGGGGGCTTCCTCATTACCTAATTCACATTGATCAACTTGCTCCTTTTGGGAGCCATTAGTTTCATCGAACACTACGTCACGTGCCACTTCAACAAGTCCGGAGGCCTTGTTGAACACACGATAGGCGTAAGTGTTCGAATCATAACCAAGCAAGAAACCTTCATCGGACTTCGAAGCGAACTTTGAGGTCCTGGGCTTCTTGTTCAAAATATAGCAAGGAGAACCGAAAACTCGAAAATATGAAATGTTCGGTTTGTTACCGGTGAGTAGCTCATAGGGGGTCTTCTTTAGTAGTCGATGAAGATAGAGTCGATTTGTGGCATGGCAGGCGGTGTTGATTGCTTCCGCCCAAAATCGATCCGAAGTCTTGTATTCATCGAGCATTGTTCTTGCCATCTCTATGAGCGTTCCATTCTTCCTTTCGGCAACTCCGTTTTGTTGTGGAGAGTATGGCGCTGAGAATTCGTGCTTGATTCCTTCCTCATCAAGGTACTCCTCCACTTGTATGTTTTTGAACTCCGTGCCATTGTCGCTCCGAATACTCTTGATTGATAGTGAGAACTCGTTCTGCGCTCGCTTGAAGAATTTCTTGAGTGTTCCTTGTGTTTCTGACTTGTCATGCAAAAAGAACACCCAAGTGAAGCGGGAAAAATCGTCAATAATAACTAAACCGTATTTGTTACCGCCTATGCTTATGTAAGCAATTGGACCGAAGAGGTCCATATGAAGTAGTTCGAGCGGTCTTGTCGTGGTCATGATGTTCTTTGCGGGATGTTGTGCTCCAACTTGCTTTCCTGCTTGGCACGCGCTACAAGGCCTGTCTTTCTCAAACACAACATCTTTCAAACCTCGGATGTGATCGCCCTTGAGGAGTTTTTGAAGGTTCCTCATACCAACATGTGCTAGCCGTCTATGCCACAGCCAACCCATGTTGGTTTTTGCAATCAAGCATGTGTCGAGTTCGGCTTTATCCTTGTTGAAGTCAACAAGATAAAGCTTTCCCTTTAACATACCCTTGAATGCAATGGAACCATCACTTCTCCTTGAGACGGTCACACCCTCGTTAGTAAACAGGCAATTATAACCTTTGTCACATAACTGAGATATGGACAGCAGGTTATAATCTAAAGATTCAACGTGTAAAACGTGCGAAAGAGTATGTTCAGAGGATATTGCAATTTTACCGGTACCAAGGACCCTTCCTTGACTGTTATCCCCAAAGTAGATGCCTTCGTTTGGGTCCTGGTTCACTTCATACTCCACAAACATCTTCCTTTCTCCGGTCATGTGGTTGGTGCATCCACTGTCTAGCACCCATTTGGATCCACCGGAGGAGTAGGCCTGCAAAAACAAATTACGCCTTGGTTTTAGGTACCCAAGCTTGCTTGGGTCCTTGGAGGTTAGTGACAATACATTTGGGCACCCACACATGGGATTTTGTGTTCCCATGGCGTGGCCCAGCATAATAAGCATACACTTTACCAACATTATTTTTCATTAAAACATAGGATGCATCAAATGTTTTAAACAGAAGTTGCTGTTGATTATGGGTCGGACTAGTCTGTATGACCGGACTTGTCCGGATGACCGGACTTGTCCGGACCACAACCGGACTAGTCCGATTTTCTTGAGAGTTCAGATTTTTAGTTTTCGAGTTACCAGGTTGTGAGGGTCCTCCCTTCACAAAGGTGATCCTTCCCTTGTCATTCTTATGATTTCCAGCTTTTTGCTTTCCATCACAAGAGTAACCAATGCCATATTTGACATTTGGAGGTCTTTGGACCAAATATGCACTACGTGCATAGTTGATCCTCTCCTTGTCAAATATTATACATTGGGTAGGATTTTTGTCCTTCGTGGAGGTAGGGTTTTCCTTCAACCTGATATTAGTTTTATCACATTTGCAAACATGAGCGATATTAGTTAAAGTGGGTTGAGAAGGTAGGGTTGAAGAGGAGGAAGGTTCACTAAGCTTTTGTGACTCAACCTGCACTTCAAGGATCTTGTTGACCTTGATTTGGTCATCAAGTTGATTCTTGATTGCAACATTTGATTTGGTTAACTCCAAGCAAGTTTTCTTGCTTGAAGCTAGCTCAAGCTCTAGTGTGTGATTTTTCTCCTTTTCAAGAACTAGAAGATTGTCAAGTTCGACATGCTTCTCCTTTTGGGAGATAATCATGTCTTCTTGACGATCAATCAGCTCTTCCTTCTCAACAAGTTGGTTAAGCAAGAATTTCATTTTTGCAGCAGTTTTTCTATCTAAACCAATTAGCATGTCTTCATCATCACTATCTAGATCATCATCACTTGAGTAAGAATGCGAAGAAGGAGTTTTGATGTTTACCTTGCGTTTACCTTCCTTAGCCATGAGGCAAGTTCCATTTGCCTTCTTTGCACCGAGCGTGGGGAAGAGTGTGAGTTTCTTGGGCATGCTTTCAATGGCTATGCTAGCCATTTCTTCTTCATCGGACGATGAGGACTCATCGTTTGAGTCCCACTCCTTTCCGATGTGTGCTTGTTCAGCTTGTTTCTTCTTCTTGAAGAACTTTTTCGGTTGAGGCTTGGATTCTTTACTCTTCTTCTTGTTGTCCTCATATGGGCAATCAACTATGAAGTGATTGTACTCACCACAATTATAGCATGCCCGCCTCATCTTCGGTTTTGTCTTCTCCTTGTATCTTCCTTCACTTGATTTTGCTCCTTGTCTTTTCTTCATAATTCTTTTGAATTTCTTCATGAACAGAATCATATCTTCTTCGTCCAGCTCGCTGCTTTCATCATCGCTGTCCTCCTCAAACTGAGCTTCTTTTGCTTCTTTGGATAGAGGTTTGAGTGTGGATTTTAAGGCAACTCCCTTCTTCTTGGCCGATGTGAGGTCAGCTATTTCTTTGACATGCTTGGCTTGCTTCTCCATCATCTCAAAGTTGATGATTTTGCCGAGCAGTTCATCCGGAGTCATTTTCTTGTATCCAGGACTTTCTCGGATCATAGAACAGAGTGTGACGTTGCGAGGCATAAAGGCTCTAAGGATGAGCTTCACAACCTCGTGATCATTCCATTTTTTGCTACCATACGATCGAACCTTGTTCACAATAGTCTTTAGTCTGTTGTACATGTCCTGGGGGGATTCATCTTCCTCAATCGCGAACCTTCCTAGTTCGCCTTCAATCATTTCAATCTTTGCCTCCCGCACATGCCGGTCACCTTCATGTGCTGTCTGTAGCGTGTCCCAGATTTCTTTGGCAATTTCCAATCCATCCACCTTTGTGAATTCATCTCTACTTAGAGATGAGGTGATAACGGCTGCGGCTTGGGCATTCCTGTGGATGGCTTGCTCTTGACTTGGCGTGAGTTCTTCATCGTCATCAGGGATGTTTATTCCTGTGCACACAATATGCCATAAACTTGGGTTAAGGGAAATCAAGTGCATCTTCATGTTTTGCCTCCACATGGAGTAATCACTCCCATCGAAGTGTGGGGCTTTTCCGAGAGGAATAGATAGATAATGACTGCTGTTAGAATTTAAACGGTCATAATTAAAAGGATATCGGGAGTAGTCGGTGTGACTACTCCCCTTCTTCTTTTCTTCAACTTTAGCTTTCCCTTTGGAAAGTGCTTTCTTTCGGAGCAGTGCTTTCAGCTCCAACGTCTCCTCATCATCATCATCGAAGTCTTGGATGGCTTCGAGATACCTTTCTAGCTTTTGGTGCTTGTCATGGTTCATTTCTTCCTGGGTGTTGATTTTCTGGACTTCCTTCATGTCCGACATGATCTCTTCGAGTGGTTGCACTCTTTCTTGAAGAACCTGCTCTGATACCAATTGAATGTAGGCCTAGAGGGGGGGTGAATAGGCCTTCTTGAATTTTTTCGGTTCCTGTAGTACTTCAACAAAAAGGTTAAATCCAGATATATCGGACTAGTCCGGTAAAGTGTGGACTAGTCCGGATTTCACGGGCTAGGTTGATCAAGTTAGGTCAATTTGATTGTTTCGTTGTCGTTTACAGCGGAAATATAAACTATAATGACAGTTCAATAGTTGTATGTTAAGTTTTATTGCAAGTATGATTCTTGTTCACTATTTAACTTCAATTCAACAAAATGAATCAAACCCTAGATAATGTTGATCAACTAGAATGATGAACACAAACGAACAAGACACAAGATTTATCCCGTGGTTCGGTTACCACGAAGGCAGCCTACGTCCACGTTGAGGAGCCCACAAAAGGACCGGGTCTTTACCAACCCTTCCCTCGTCGGATCGCCACGAAGGCCAATCCTCTTCCACTAATCACGCAGGGGTAAATCACCAAGTTGAAGGGGCGATCTCACAAGTTGAGAGCTCCCTTGATTACAAGTTTCAAAACCACCAATAACACACTTCGAAATATACAATTGAGATGCAAGAGTGTGTTAGAGATTCAAACCAAGAGCTCAATCGTGTGCAAAGTGCCTCTCCAATGATCTACAAGTGATCTTCAAAAGATTGATCGATTTTGCACTCAACTTCGTGGAGAGAGATGGTTTTTGAGTCTCTTGGGAGGTGTGACGGCGCTAGGGTTCGAGAGATAGTAAAAGTGGGCCATCCACCTCTATTTATATGGGGTTTCTAGACATTACCGTTAGGGTTTAGAAAGATCGGACTAGTCCGTGGTGGAGATCGGACTAGTCCGGTGTGCTGAGTGAAGCAAACCCTAGGTGTCCAGGAATATCGGACTAGTCCGATTAACAAAACGGACTTGTCCGATTTCGTTGCTGGAAATCTTCGGACTTGTCCGGTTGACATCGGACTTGTCCGGACCTGTGAAACCCTAAGTGTTTTGAACGACAAGTCCGCACTTGGAGGACTTGTCCGATTTAGAACAGAGTGTAAATCGGACTAGTCCGTGTGGTCACCGGACTTGTCCGAAGTGGATCAGAAAGGGAATCGGACTAGTCCGGTAGTGACCGGACTTGTCCGATCTAGTGACTTGTGCATTGTGTTGAGGACTAGTCCGCACTGGGGAGGACTAGTCCGAAGTGGAACAGAAAGATATCGGACTAGTCCTGTGGGGACCGGACTTGTCCGATCTTGTGCAGAATGTGATATCGGACTAGTCCGGTTGATATCGGACTAGTCCGGTCCTGTATGGTTTTGTGCATTGTGTGTGTGTGATAAAGTGAGATTGAGCTCTTGGGTGTGTTTCCTTAACACACTCCATACATACTAATCTACTAATTTCTTCTTCTTGAGCTCAAATTCATTCTCCTTCTTAATTTCCCACTTTTTGGCATTTTACTCATTTTCCAGCATCTTCCTGCATTCATCTCAACAAACGGATTCGGATCCCAATTGCTTGTCATAAATCATCCAAAACCCACAAGGGAGTCCTAGATGCACTTTCAGCTTGATGACGAGTTGTGAATCTCCTTTAACCAGCAATTGCTTGACACCGTATGATAGTGCCACCTTTAATCCATAGATGAGCGCTTCATACTCCGCCATGTTGTTGGTTGCCTTGAAGTCAAGGTGTACCATGTATTTCACCTTCTCCCCAGTTGGTGCGAGGAGAAGGATTCCAGCTCCGGCTCCCTGCTTCTGCATGGAGCCGTCGAAGTAAAGGGTCCAGTGAGGCTTAGTGAAGGTTGGAACTTGAGGTTCCGTCTTCTGCTCGCTGGGGCCCCCAGGGTTTAATGGAGAGGGAGTCCATTCTGCCACGAAATCTGCCAACGCTTGACTCTTGATTGCTTGTCTCGGAATGAATTCAAGATCGAATTCAGCAAATTCCGCTGCCCACTTTGCAATATTCCCAGTTGAATTGGGATTATGCAGGATCGCTCGAAGTGGATATGAGGTCACCACCGAGACTTTGTGAGCTTGGAAATAGTGTCGAAGCTTCCTTGAGGCAATAAGAACTGCATAAAGCAGTTTATGCACCTCTAGGTATCGAGTCTTGGCATCATGTAACACTTCACTGATGAAGTATACCGGGCGTTGAATGGTCCGGACCCTCCCGGAGGGGTCCAGAGCTTCCTCTTCATTGATCCGGACCCTCTCGGAGGGGTCCAGACTCTCTTCGGGGACCTCCGGGTTCTGGGTGGAGGAACCCGAAGCTTCATCAGAAATGACCTGGACCCTCTTAGAGGGGTCCGGGTCCTCTGAAGTGGCTTCTTGTGGGTTTGAGTCTGGGAGCTGGGACCCAGACCCGCTTTCAGGAACCTCCGGACCCTCCCGAAGGGGTCTGGATTCCTGAGTATCGGGTAGTTCCGGTCTCTCCGCAACCAGAACCATACTGACGACTTCGTTAGTAGCTGAAATGTAAAGCAACAAAGGCTCACCAGGGTTCGGAGCTACCAGGACTGGTAGGGTGGTGAGGAACTGTTTCAGCTCCTGGAATGCCTTCTCTGCTTCTTCAGACCATTGGAATGGTCCGGACTTCCTAAGTAACTTGAAGAAGGGAAGTGCTCTTTCCGCCTGTCTTGAAATGAACCGGCTGAGGGCTGCTAGACATCCAGTTAATTTTTGGACGTCTTTGATGCGGGTTGGTGGCCGCATGTCTTCAATGGCTTTTATCTTCGCCGGATTAGCCTCTATGCCCCGGTGACTTACCAGGAAACCAAGAAGCTTTCCGGAACTAACCCCGAAGACGCACTTGTCTGGGTTTAGCTTCGTGCGGGTGGCCCGTAGCTTGTCGAAGACAGCCTGCAAGGTGTCCAAGAGGGACTCCTTGTTCTTGACTTTGACCACGATGTCATCGACGTACACTTCCACTATGTCTCTGATGAGTTCTTCGAAAGTTTTGTACATAGCTCGTACAAAAGTTGAAGCTGCATTCTTGAGACCAAACGGCATGGCTGTGTAACAATACAATCCATCCACTGTGATGAATGAAGTATGCTCTTCATCCTCCCTAGATATCCTGATTTGATGATATCCAGAATATGCGTCTAGAAAACACAGTAACTCGCACCCGGAGGTGGAATCCACTATCTAATCTATTCTAGGTAGTGGGAATGGATCTTTTGGACATGCCTTATTCAATGTGGTGTAGTCGATGCACATCCGAAGTTTCCCGCCGGCCTTGGGCACAACGACTGGGTTCGCCAGCCATTTTGGATGGAAGACTTCTCGGATAAATCCGGCTTCGAGCAACTTCTTCACTTCTTGTCGAATGATGTTCTGTCGCTCTACAGATTGCTTCCGAGGTTTTTGATGCACAGGCCGAGCATCGGGGTAAATCTTCAGATTGTGCTCAATCACTTCCCTGGGGATCCCAGGCATTTGTGACGGTTGCCAAGCAAATACGTCAACGTTAGCCCGGAGGAAAGTGATGAGCGCGAGTTCCTATTTGTCATTCAACCCACCCGATATGCGGGTGGTTTGAGTGACATCGGAACCAATTTGGACGACTTTGACGGGGATGTCGGTGTCGCCGCTTGGCTGCACACGGGGAGCAGAGGTTGAGCCTCGTTGCCGAATGCTCGGAGGTTTTGGAGCTTGCCCCTGTCTGGAGTCCTCCTCTTGTGCAGTGGTGTGGAGCTCCTCCAGAGCAGTTACTCCGGCGGTGTGATCTCCACGAATCTGGAGAACGCCTGCTGGTGTTGGCATCTTCAACACCAAGTATCCATAATGAGCAGCTGCCATAAATCTGTATAGGGCAGGTCTACCCAAGATGGCGTTGAATGGTAAGTTGATCTGAGCGACGTCGAAGACCAACTTCTCGGTGCGGTACTTCTCCCGTGTCCCGAAGGTAACAGGGAGAATTATAGCTCCGAGTGGGGTAATGGCCCCCGGACCTACTCCGGAGAATGGTCGAGAGGGCTGAAGATCCGAAGGTCGAAGCTGAAGTTTGGTAAAAGCTTCATAGCTTATAAGGTTCAGCCCCGAACCTCCATCCACCATAACATGATGGAGCTGGATGTTGTTGATGGTGGGAGATACCATCAAGGGTAATTGGCCAGCTCCGACCATGCTTTGAGGACAGTCCGAAGCATCAAAAGTGATGGGTGTGTCCATCCACTTTCGATGTGGCTCCGGTCTAGCTGTAGGAGCTACAACAGCCATATCCCGCCGCATAGTCTTGATGACACGACGAGAAGTGATGTCCCATGATCCACCAAAGATGGTGTTCATGGTTTTCCGACGCTCATTGTCGGAGACGTCGGAGTCATCGTCGACGGAGGTGTAGACGGCTTTCAGGACCTTTTTGGGGTCCTGAAACCCTAACTCCTCTTCAGCCGGAGCTTCGTCAACCTTCTGTTTTCCCTCCCTCTGTCGGAAAGGAGACCCTTCCCGGCGCTTGTTGTAGCGCTCGGCAAGGTTTTGGACCTCCCGGTAGTCTTCCAGCCTGTGGCTGTCCGTTTTGTGAATGGGGCACCACATTTTGGATTTGCCGCCATCTTCGGAAGACGGTCGAGGTCGCTTCTCGGGGCGTGGCCCCCGGCCACCAGGAGTTGCAGTGGCTGCAACGTTGGATGTGCCGGCCGACGGCTTCTTCTTGCCGTTGGTCTTCTTTTTCTTCTTGCCACTCCCGGAGGTAGCGGCTTCTTCTTTGGAGGATTTTTTGTGATCCTCCAAGGCTGGTTTGGAGTGCATTTCACGGCCCTCCGCAGCTCTGGCACATTTGTCTGCCAAGCTGAAGAGCTCCGTGACGCTGGTGATCTCTTTGATCGCCAGCTTCTCCAACATCTTCTTGTCTCGTACACCCTGTCTGAATGCCACAATGACAGAAGCGCTTGAGATAGAAGGGATTGTGTTGCGTACATGAGAGAACCTCTGAATGAATGACCGCAAAGATTCTCCCCCTTTTTGCACGACCGCAAAAAGGTCTAGTTCAGTGCCCGGTCGGGTGTATGAACTCCCGAAGTTGGCAGTGAACTGACGACACAGCTCCTCCCAACTGTCGATAGAGTTGGGTGGAAGGCTCATAAACCAGGACCTGGCGGTCCCAGTTAAGGCCACTGGAAAGTAGTTGGCCATCACGGCCTCATTTCCTCCAGCTGCTAAGATTGCAGTGGAGTATATCTGCAGAAATTCTACGGGGTTGACAGTCCCGTCGAATTTTTCCGGCAAGTGTGGCCGGAACTTCTGTGGCCATCTAACCATGCGCAGGTGCATGGCTAGGGCGGCACAGCCTCCTCCTACTCCTTCCAGAGTAGAAAGGTCTTGAGCATCTCGTCTTTCTCGAGCTCGCTCGATATGGACACGGCCATCTTGTTGGCGGTATCGGCGATCAAGCTCCGCCCGGAGGTCGTGTGTCGAAAGCCGAGATACCGTATGGGTGCGTCGTGCCCCAGAGGGCAACGATGTCACTTGCTGTGACGTAGCTCGTCTTCGGTTGTTGGAGACATGCGGACCAAGTCTTCCAGACAACGTCCGTCGCTGCCACGGGGCTCGCCCTGAAGGAGGAGGACCCTGGTTGTTGAGGCGTTCGGCCGCTGCTGCGACCAAATGCTCAACATCAGCCCTCCATTGCTCCATGGCATCTTGAGATGCATCCGGAGGTGGTGGTCGCTGGAGAAGAGCACGCGCTGCATGGAGCGCGTGTTCTGGGTTGTCATGACTTGCCGGCGCAGTATGTGACGCCGGCGCACCATCATGTTGCCCAGCACGTTTTGCCGGAGAAGATGGTGGTGGTGGGAGTGTGACTCCCGCTGGTGCTGAGGCTCCTGCTGGTGGCTGCATGTTGGAGGGATTGCACCCGACAGCCTGAGCAGCAGGTTGCCCGTTGGATGATCCACCCGCAGAATTCACCATTCTTGAAAATCTCAGGCCTCCCTACCTGGCACGCCAACTGTCGACTGTTGGAGTCGGCAGATCTCCTGACACTTCTAAAGTGTTGAAGGAGTTTGTAGTTCGGTGTGGGTGCGCGGAGACTCAAGAAGGTGAATCACGATTGGACACTAGAGACACAGTGGTTTACGTGGTTCGGGCCGCCTGAGCGTAATACCCTACTCCACGGGTGTGTGGTGTTGTATTAGTTTATGTATGAAAGCTCACGTCAATGCGTGTGTGCCTGAGAGCGTTTGAGAGCCTCCTTCGTGTATCGTCGGTCTGTCCTTTTATAGTACAAGGACAAACCATTACAAGTTAGCCTGGCCCGACATGTGGCCCCGGCGGTTACTAGTATTGATACACGATTAATTGTTGTTAATAATCCTGTAATGGGCTCCGACAGTGCCGTTACAGGTTTTAAGATTGTCCGATTAATTGTCATAAACATGGAATTAATGACAATTAATCGGGTCTTGAAGTCCGCGGCTATCCTTTGAAGATCCGGAGTCGTTACAATGTCTTCCGGAGGTTTGAGGCGGCCAGCTCCGACGTTTGGACACGTGGCAGCTCCGGAGCTTGCTTGTGGGAAGCGGGAAGCTCCGAGGTGGCCTGGCACGTGTCAGGTCCGGAGCTTCTCTCGGTCAGGGGTTAAGTCCGGAGGTGCCGTTTCGGTACCTAGCCCGGAGCTTCACCCTTGTGGGTAGTAGCTCCGGTCTGGCAGTACACGTGGCAACCTAGGGGTTAACCATGTTGGAGAAGCAGGTCCGGTTATGTCTGACAAGTGGGCCTCCGAGGGTCTTCAATTTGAGTAGACGTCCTTCCCTTGAGATCTTTGTAACCTCAGGGGGTGTATGGTTATTAGGGTACCGACAGCCGTCCTCCAGGATGGCCTCAGTTGCCATCAAAGAAGGCCCCGCCGCCAAGTCTTCGTTCACTTCCTCGGGCAGGGAACCAGCGACTTCACTTGGGCACTCCGGCTCGGCCGCAGGTACCTCAGATGTCGTCGCTTCCGGAGTAGGAGCCGCTACTGGCTCCGGTCTGGGCACCTCTTCTGAGGGAGGCTCGAGCTCCATCACCTCTTCAACCACCGGCTCTATGACCGGCGCTCCAACAATAACCGGCTCAGCGGCCAGTGCTTCGGAGGTAGCCGGCTCAACTGCCGGAACTACCTCGACTACCGGCTCACATGCCGGGGCTTCAACACTTTCCGGCTCCGAGGCCAGGATCACTTCTTCCTCCAGCTCAACAGCCGGAGCTTCCATCACTGCAGCACCTGGACCCGGAGCTTCAACCTCCGAGACGGGTGCCGCTGGCGCATCTTCACTCCCGTGGTCCGGCGCTACCACGGGAACTTCAGGGGATGAGTCGAGGTTCATGACCACGACAGCCGGCGCCGGAGCTGCCGTAGCTTCAGCCACCACTTGGGGCGGCACTGGGGCAGGAGCAGAAGCTCATACGGCCTCAGACATCGTGGCTGAGGGTGGAGCTTCACTCCCCTTCTTGGGGACGCTGCGGATGATGGACGAAGAAAATTAACAAACAATCGCTACAATTAAAAAGTTAACCAAGGTAAAGATTAAAAATTACCTTAGAAGGCTTCCGCACCAGCTTGCGCGGAACCTTTTTCCTGGACGTCCCGAGCTGGCCACGGTCGGCGTAGAAGCTCCAGAAGGCCCCCCGGAACCTGTCGCAGCTACGGGCATTTCCCGGGTCGAGGCTCTCCTCGATCGGGAGGAACCCCTGGACCTGGAGGCTCCCACCGTCCCAGGTGCCGGAGTCGTGCGCCCGGAGCTAGCACCCCAGGAGGGTTCCACCACGGGGACAGACGCGCTCCGGGAGGATCCCACTGCAGGAACGGTATCGTTCCGGAAGGACCCCACTACGGGGACAGTCGCCACGGTGGCAGAAGATCTTCCCCTCTGGGGAGAAGGAACCGAGGCGAAAGTAGCGGGCCTGACAGACCTTCCGTCGGCGTGTCACAACTTCCTATTCTGGCTCTCCGGCTCATCCACTAGCTCCTTGCCCTTGCCGACGACCTCGACCCTCGGCTATGGGGTAGGGACGGAGCCATCTTCGGGCATTCCGGGGATTGCCACCCGGGTGGTTGATCTTCTCTTGACGACACCAAGGTCGTCAAGTGCGGGCATCATCCTCCGGAGCTCCCTGCTGAACTCCACTTCCACGTTCAGAGGGAGAAAGGCCGACGGCGGAGTCAAGTCATCACCGTTGACGTCGATGCCGTGTTGGAATTTCTTGAGGTGGAACTCCAAGGTCTTCCCCACCATGTTGGACTTCAACCCGGTCTCAACCCGGTCCTCGTCCATCACGCTGTTGAGGGCCCAAGCGGGCTTCTCCCTCCTCTTCAGCGGCGCCCACCTGTTGGCCAGGAAATTGTAGAATACCGCCTGAGGAGTCAGTCCTCCCTCCACGCATTGGCGAATCCTGGTCAAGGCGGGGTTGAAAGCTTCCGCCAGCACCGGAACCTCACTCCAGATCGTCGTGTCGATGCCGGGCAGACCGTCGGGCAGCTCCAACCTTTCGTGCTCCTCCACCCTGATGACTATCCAATCTTTCTTCCATTCATCCCACTTCCCGGAAGGGAACGACCGGAGGTACTTGAATGGGCACTTCTTGCGCTTCACAAAGTAGTAGAAGCCAAGGTACTCATTGCTCCGGCCGGTGGTGTGGACGGTGAAGAAGATCCGGAAGAGTTCGATGCAGGGGGGGATGCCCACCCACATCTCACAGAAGTGGACAAAGATGGACACGAGGAGGATGGAGTGAGGGCCAAGGTGGTATAGCTGCAGACCATAGAAGTCTAGCAGCATCAAGAAGAAGGAAGAAAAAGGTGGGATCAACCCCACCATGGCGTACGAAGAAAAGTACACCATTTTTTCGGCGCACTCCTTCTCGAAGGGGAGCTCTCCGCCGACACGGACCAAGTGGTTGAAGAAGTCCAAGGACCACCCCATGAGGGCCCGGACCTTCTTCAAATCGCTGTCGGTCTTCAAGCGACTCTCGCGCAGACCCAACTCCATCGCAGCACAGCTAGACAAGAGAAGAAGAGCTAAGCACGAGTTGGGAGTTTGAGCGCAAGATCAGATGAGAGGCATAAAGAACTCCCGACAGTGTGTGCTTTCCTTCTTAAGTAAGTCCTTGCAATGCTTGGATGGAAACCACAGGGAAGTCGAAGATACCATTCAAGAATTCAACCCAGCCGATGACATGAGGGCCCGGGACCACCCCGACGATCAAGTCGAGGCTCTTACCCAGGCGAACGGTTGTCATCACGTGGCGGGAAACCCAAAGGCAGCGGCCTGACAGGGCGCGCGGAACCGATACAGTTTTCGTATCGGGAATCGGCGACCTTCAATTGCGTGAGATCCGCACGTCAAAGATCTCATCTGCCGCCTGAGGTGCGCCACGCGGTGGGATCTAACTGTAAATCCCTGCCAACGGCACCTTCAAAGACCCTTGAAGACTCAGTTCAAGAGTCGCAAGGATGGACCCACCCCTGAAGGAACGACTTCACCCCAGTGATCTTCCTCGGAGGTAGGTCCAGGGGGCCACTGTCGGTACCCTAGGAACCGTACACCCCTTGAGGTTACAAAGATCTCAAAGGAAAGCCATCTACTTGGTTTGAAGACCCTCGGAGGCCCACTTGTCAGACATGACCGGACCCGCTTCTCCAACATGGTTAATCCCTTGGTCGCCACGTGTACAACCAAACCGGAGCTACCGCCACGTACCGAAACAACACCTCTGGATTTAACCCCAGACCGAGAGAAGCTCCGGACCTGACACGTGTCTGATAGCCCCGGAGCTACCTGCTTCCCACAGCAAGCTCCGGAGCTGCCACGTGTCAAATCGTCGGACCTTTCAGCCTCTAACCTCCGGAAGACCTTGTAACGGCTCCGGATCTTCAAAGAAGAGCCAAGGACTTTAAGACCTGATTAAGTGTCATTAATGCCATATTAATGACACTTAAACGGACGATCTTAACACCAGTAACGGTGCTATCAAAGCCTGTTACAGGGTTATTAAGAGCAATTAAGCATGTATCAATACTAGTAACCACCGGGGCCACATGTCGGGCCAGGCTTTATTGTAACGGCCTGCCCTTGTACAATAAAAGGACAGGCCGACGATACACTGGGGGAGGTTCACGGGCGATCATACGCACCCCATACACTCGTGATAAGCTCTTACTGCTAATACAACACCAACAAACCCATGGAGTAGGGTATTACGCTCAGGCGGCCCGAACCACGTAAATTCCCGTGTCTCCTGTGTCAAACTCCTATTCACCTTCTTGAATCTCCACGCGCCCACACCGAACTTCAAACTCCCCAATCACTTTAGCAGTGTAGGGAGATCTGGCGGCTCCAACCTCCGACAGAAATGATATCAATATCTAACGTAATGTACAATTAAAAATATAAATGTAATGTGATGTACAAGCAAAATGGTAAATTTAACGTGTGGTGGCAAGAAGAAAGTTAGAGTAAAGCCACTGTAATGTACAAGCCAATATTATTATACATTCGAGAGAAAAAAATTTATTTGATTATGTACAACTGGGACATGAAGGTAGGGAATGTAATGTACAGGCTCATATTCTAGCTAAGGTAGCAAGTACTTTTGGATTTTTGGGCGTCATATGGGAATAAATCACCTCCTAGATGTCCATATTGTTGATACTAATGACGAATAAACCGCTATCTTCCTTTCAAAAACAAAAGAAATGGTAATATAGCAAGTAGTGTCTAAACTGGCTCCCACAACAACCAGTTCTGATTTGATCACCTGTACCGGGTCTGCTTACCAACTGGTTCTGATACTTATTATCTATATTGGTATGCATGCAAACAAGTTCTGATGTTTTGATATGTTTATCCTAAAAGGAATAACAGCAGAGCAATCACTACCGTTAAAACATCACCATCCATTTATTGATTCCTGTTATAATGAAAAGAAACCTGACAAATAATTACTATCAACAACTAAGGGCAAAAGGGTAAGATAATGCAAATACATGTGAAGGTTTAAGACCTTGTTGCTGAATACATTAGCAATTATGTTAAAAGTGAAAATTTACATACAATGTTTTGAATATACCCGAGAAGCCCACTTCAGAATGTCAAAACTTGCGGAACCCACTTCGCACTGTCTGAACATAGCCGCGCGTGAGCTGCACGAGTTTTCATTTCAGAGTGTTCCAACTTTTCACTGTGTATTGATAGTAACAATTACCTTTCGTTCATTTTAGACTGTCCAGACTTATTCAGTGTATATTAGGAGTAAAAGTTACTGCAGAGCAACTGTTTGCACTGTCTGATCATACTGCTTGGTTTCAGCCAATCTATTTTAACTTTCAATGTTTCAAACTTGCTTTTTGGCTCATGAGAAGTTGCTTAGTACTATGGACTAAGTTTTTGATGTGTTTTTGTCTGATAATGGAGGACAATATGCTGCTATATTTGCAACATGCTTATGTGAGGTGCTCACATAAGTTCTCGTGGGTTTCGGAATAATGTGAGTAAAGTCAAGGACTTATGCTCGGAAGAATTTGTTTTTTGTTCATATGCAGGTGTTGCTTGGTGTCAAGACATGGTTGGTGATGGTGATTCATTGAACTAGTCTTAGGGAGAAGATGAGGTTTAACAATCAAGTCCGAGAGGAATTGTGGTTGAGTTGATCGGGTGGTCACGCAACATGTTTGGGTCGAGAACAATGCATATGAAATTATCGTGAACGTTTTGGAAAGTGTTTGCACGTGGGAAAGGGGTGCATGTATGTGGCAACATTGTTCAATGGTGCGTTTAAGAGATATGGACATGAAGAATTGGCCAGAATGGTCCAACTGGCTGGATTATGCGCTCAGGCTGCAGCTGAGGCGATTATGGTTCATTTATAGAATATATTGAATTTGCTTTGGTTAGACTTCGTGTAGGGCACAAAATTGATTTGTTTTAGGATTTAATACAATGTGTATAAGGTGTTTAAAGGTCTTAAGATTGCTTCTATTTGCGTATGGAAGAGTCTTAAGCAGTAATGGAAAGTTTCGTTTCAATCCAAGTAGGAGTAGGAGTCCTAGTTTGGATTGGGTTGGCCAAAGGGCAAGTTATATGAGCAAGAGGGCCAGGGCTTGTGGAGAGCACGACTTGCAGCTGTTCTCGTGTGTTTTGATCAATAAAATTCGTAGTTTGTGAGGAGCTTTTGTGCCTTCTTCATCTGACTTGTTTTTCTCAATTGTTTCTCGTCGAGTTTCAGCGCAGTCGGACGTTGCTTCGATATTTTGATCATGACTCGTGTTTTACTGCTCTAATTACCATGATTATTTTTGTTTTATCTTCACAACTCAATTATCTATCATCTACGATGTCATTGGTTTTGCGGTTTCCGAGTTACCCAAGTTTCTTTGCAGCGTAGAAGATCTATTTTTAACTCGTGTAGATCAAATTGACCTTTGCTTAGTCTTTTTATCATAACTTTAGTTTTACTCGACAGATTTTCGTGATTCTTGTTGTGGTGCCTTTGTGACTTGATTCTCTATAATATATAATAGTTTCATCATAGTTGAACATGTTTAGATCAGTCACACAAACATGTTTCTTTATCAGTTTAAATTTATGTCAAGGGGTTTTTGTTGCTGCCGCATAAATGTATTAATCTACCATTCATCCCTTCTGGTAGCTTTTCACGTGCTCTTTGATCCTACAATTGGTATAAGAGTCACAGTGCTCTAATATTTGTGATTTTCACATCTTTTTTCTAATCATAATGGAGCCATACTCCGGAAAACTATGTGTGTCCAATGGCACTGATTTTCAGGTTTGAAAGGCTCGTATGGAGGCGTACATACAAGCGCAAGGCTTTGGCATTTGGGAGAAGGTCTACAAAGTCTATGTCATGCTGCCAAATGATGAAGTCAATGCGGCTAACATGAAGGACGTCGATAAAAATTACAAGGCACATAACTCGATTATTAAAGGACTGACTCAAAGCGACTTCGGTCGTTTTGCACACATTCGATCTGCATATGATGTGTGGGAAGCGCTATACGACTATCATGAATGATGCAACACGATTAAAAAGGTTTGCAAAGATATGTTCAAGAAAGAGTACATGCATTTTGAGATGCAACGTGGTGAGTCAATCTATGACTTCTTTGCTCGCTTTAATAAAATTGTCACCAACTTGCATAGTGTCAATGTTAATTTTCCATATGTCTAAAATGCTAGGCAATTGTTAAGTTCATTCGACATGTCAATTTGGGAGACGAAAGTTACATCTATTCGTGAATCTACTTTCATTAGTACACTTACTTTAGACGTGCTATATTCTAAGTTGAAAACTCATGAACTTGACATTATCTCACGTAAAAAACCCCAACAAGTCCCTTGTATTTGTTTCACAACATGACATGCCTAGTTCTAGCAAATCTTTATCACGTGGTACACTTGCTTTGCTATCCTCTCTAACCCTTGAACCAATTGAAGAGTTTCTTTAGGAGGAGCTAGCACTTCTCACTGCTCAATTCTCAAAAGCATTGCAATATGCGAGAACTCAAAGGAGAGGAAATGGTGTTTCTCAATGATGCTTCAAATGCGGTGAGCCTGGACATTTTCGTAAAAATTGCCATAATCTTTCAGCTTCCACTCCCCACGATGAAAAGAAAACAAAGTTGAAGTCCTTCTCCGCCAACAAGAAGAAGAAGAAGGAGAAGAAGGGTTTTACAAGTCGCCAACTGATAAATAGCTTTATCTCAGTACTCCAAGATTTCAGCTCGAGCGATTTAGACACTGCAAGTGATGAAGATGTAGACACCGTGGCAAATACACGTTTCATGGTGAGCAACTCAAGTTCAAGAATGGAGGAAGCTAAATTTAATAGCGACAATGATGAGGTATTTTCCTCTTGCGAAGAAATGTGTGAAGCTATTTCTTGTGCAACTACTATACTTAAGAAAAATGATAAAAAAAAACTTAGGGACAATGCTGTTAAAATTGAGTCACTAGAATCTTGAATTAATGTGCTAAAATCCTTAATTTCTAGTGAAGACTCTTGTTCCTCATGTGAATTGATATATGAACAATTGTCATATCTAAGAAGTACGCACACCTCTACACTTAATAATTTGATCTCGGAATTGAAAAGAACAGAAAACTTGCTGCACTTAATGATAAAAACATAAAAGATGCTAGTTGTTCTACAATTGATTTGAATTATTCTAGCTATGATGATCTTACTAAGAAATTACATGATGCTAGAGATGAGATTTCTACTTTGAACAATGTTTTACGTTGTCAAGAAGTTAATTGTTGTTCTAATTGCAAACTAAAAGGAAAAACTTCATGTGAAAGCTGACTAGACTTTTCTAAGAAACTTGACAACATGCAGAGGACACTAGAGCGGTTTTTTATTGGGAATAAGAATCTAAACTTGCCGCTGAAATCTTCTAAGTCTTGCAATGGTAAAAATGGTTAGGTTTTGACTCTCATGTTCATACTAAGGCACATCCACCTAAGGTTTTAAAGTCACTAGGAATTGGTTTGACTCAAACAGTTCCTAAGCAAAAAGATGTGGTTTTTCTATCAGCAGGGGCGTTGTCTCATTCGGGTGCTAACACACACATTGCTTGCTCCTCTAGACATGAACGTAAAATGAAATTTCATTATACCTACTGTAATAGATATGGTCATGTTATAGATATTTGTTATAGACTAGATAAACCAAATAAAAGGTAAAGAATGCAAGCTAGATCTAATAACACTCATGCAAAATTTCCTGCACATGCTGAACCGAATGTTAGACCCTTGCAACCAATTGTGATGAGTCAAAAACATACAAAATTTGGTCCCAAGCCAACTATTTTTCATGCTACACATGTAACACCTCATAGATCAGTTGTTGGGAACAATAATTCTCAATTTTTTGCTCATAAATCTGATGTATTTTCTCGGCTTTTATGTGTTATTCTTGCTGGACGTCGTGTGACTCAGTATTGGATTCCTAAAAGCATTTGTGACAAACCCAGTATTGAGTTATCGACGTATTGTGCTGCTACGTAAGTTACACGTTTGAGAAAGGAGAACTTTTGGCTTTTAGATTCAGGTTGCTCACGCCACATGACAAATAGCAATGAATGGTTCTACTCCCTTTCTTTTTTGTCACGTGTAGAAAATGTTACTTTCACCGATAATTCTTCAACTCTTATAATTGCTAAGTGTTCGGTTAGAGTCATTAATCACTATACTTTGAAGGATGTGGCACTTGATAAGATCTTGAACTACAACTTGCTTTCTAATTCACAATTGTTACATGAAAATCTAGAAGTTAGTTTCACTAAAAATTGTTGCAAGGATGTAGATTCAAATGGTAAGCTTATGTTTAACATGTCTCAGTTTGGAAGAGATGTTACAGCTGATTTTGATATGTCAATCTATAATCATAGGTATCTAGTTCCTAATGGATCAAAGGGCTTATATTTTTGGCATCGTAGACTTGGTCACGTATACTTTGATCACCTCACACATGTTAGTGGTCTTGATAGCATACGTGGGTTACCTAAGCTGAAAGGAGACAAACAAATTGTGTGCTCTTCTTGTAGACATGCTAAGATGGTTGTAGGTTCACATGCTCTACTCACAATGACCATGACAACAACACCGGTACAACATTTGCACCTTGACATCGTAAGTCCTTCACGTGCTCGATCTTTTGGAAGTAAATGGTATGTGGTTATGACTGTTGATGATTATTCTAGATACTCTTGGGTTTACTTTATGGCATCTAAGAATGAAGCTTTTATTCACTTTAGGAGTTTAGTTTTTAGACTTTCACTTGATCACCCAGGATCCTTAAGAGCAATTAGAAGTGATAATAGAACCGAATTTAAAACACATCATTTAATCACTTTTGTGCTGAAAAGGGAATAGATCATCTATTTTCATCACCATATGTACCTCAACAAGATAGTATTGTAGAGAGAAAAAACAGGATATTATTTGAGATGGCTTGGACTATGCTTGATGAATATCAAACTGCTAGGAAGCTTTGGGAAAAGAATTGCAACAGCTTATTATGTCTCAAATCGAGTTTTCTTGCGAGCTAAGGTAGGTAAAACACCATATGTGCTTCGGTTTGGACATAGGCCTAGTGTCACACATTTTAGGGTATTCAGTTGCAAATGCTTTGTTAAGAATCATGGTAATCTTGATAAATTTGAAGCTAGATCTATTGATGGTATATTCTTGGTCATCCATCTCATAATAGAGGCTATCGTGTTCTTTTTCTCAACACTAACAAATCTGTGGAGATTTGTGAGGTTTCTTTTGATGAAGCTAGCTCAGGTACTAGCTCAAATGTTAAAGGTTAAGATGCATACTCACAAGGGGAGAGCATTTTTGTTGAAGATGAGGACGAAGTGGTGCTCCTGCCTGAAAATTCAGAAGCTAATGATGGCATTCTTGCTCCTGATTTTGATCCACAAGCAGCACTACTGCTGATTCAGATCATCCTCAAGCCACAAGCTCTTCGGTTTGTGATGAATGTGAATGAGAAGGAGCTCGTGAAGTGTCTACTTCCTGCCTCTTACATAGAATACACCATCCACAACAAATTATTGGAAGGTTGCACGAACGAGTAACAAGGTCCAGGTTTTTTGAGCTAAACTCTTATGCTCATTATGCTTTTGTTGTTTCTTTTGAACCCAAAGATGTATCACACACACTGACTTATTAGTCTTGGAGTATTGCTGTCGGTACCCTAGAAACCGTACACCCCTTGAGGTTACAAAAATCTCAAAGGAAAGCCATCTACTTGGTTTGAAGACCCTCAAAGGCCCACTTGTCAGACATGACCGGACCCGCTTCTCCAACATGGTTAATCCCTGGGTCGCCACGTGTACAACTAACCCGGAGCTACCTCCCACAAGGGGGAAGCTCCGGGCCACGCACCGAAACGGCACCTCCGGACTTAACCCCAGACCGAGAGAAGCTCCGGACCTGACACGTGTCTGATAGCCCCAGAGCTACCTGCTTCCCACAGCAAGCTCCGGAGCTGCCACGTGTCAAATCGTCGGACCTTTCAGCCTCTAACCTCCGGAAGACCTTGTAACGGCTCCAGATCTTCAAAGGAGAGCCAAGGACTTCAAGACCCGATTAAGTGTCATTAATGCCATATTAATGACACTTAAACGGACGATTATAACACCCGTAACGGTGCTATCAAAGCCCGTTACAGGATCATTAAAGGCAATTAAGCGTGTGCCAATACTAGTAACCGCCGGGGCCACATGTTGGGCCAGGCTAGCTTGTAACGGCCTGTCCTTGTACTATAAAAGGACAGGCCGACGATACACGCGAGGACGTTCACGGGCGATCATACGCACCCCATACACTCGTGACAAGCTCTTACTGCTAATACAACACCAACACACCCGTGGAGTAGGGTATTACGCTCAGGCGGCCCGAACCACATAAATTCCTGTGTCTCCTGTGTCAAACCCCAATTCACCTTCTTGAATCTCCGCGCGCCCACACCGAACATTGAACTCCCCTATCACTTTAGTAGTGTAGGGAGATCTGTCGGTTCCAAACCACCGACAGTTGGCGTGCCAGGTAGGGGGCGCCTGAGATTTTCGAGAATGGTGAACTCCGCTGCTAGATCATCCAACGGCCAACCCGTTGCTCAGGCTGTTGGGGGCAGTCCCTCCAACAGGCAGCCACCAGCAGGAGCCTCAGCACCAGCAGGAGCCACACTCCCACCACCACCATCATCTCCAGCAAATCGTGCTGGGCAACGTGATGGTGCGCCGGCGTCAATCACTGCGTCGGCAAATCATGACAAGCCGGGACTCTCTTCTTCAATGTACACCACCTCCGGATGCACCTCGGGATGCACTGGAGCAGTGGAGGGCTGATGTGGAGCATTTGGTTGCAGCAACAGCCGAACGCCTTAGCAACCAGGGTCCTCCTCCTTCAGGAAGAGCCCCGACGCAGCGGCGGACTTTGTCTGGAAGACTTGGTCCGCATGTCTCCAATAGCAGGAGACGTGCTGCGTCACAACAAGTGACGTCGTTGCCCTCCAGGGCTCGACGCACTCACACGGTATCCAAGCTTTCGACTCATGACCTCCGGGCGGAGCTTGATCGCCGATACCGCCAGCAGGATGGCCGTGTCCATATTGAGCATGCCCGTGAAAGACGGGAAGCTCAGGACCTTTCTACTCTTGAAGGAGTAGGAGGACGCTGTTCAGCCCTAGCCATGCACCTGCGCATGGTTAGATGGCCACAAAAGTTCCGGCCTCACCTGCTGGAAAAATTCGACGGGACTGTTAACCCCGCCGAATTCCTTCAAATATACTCCACTGCAATCTTGGCAGCTAGAGGAAACGAGGCCGTGATGGCCAATTATTTTCTAGTGGCCCTAACTGGGACCGCTAGGTCCTGGTTTATGAGCCTTCCACCCAACTCTATCAACAGTTGGGAGGAGCTGTGCCATCAGTTCACTGCCAACTTCGGGAGTTCATACACCCGACCAGGCACTGAACTGGACCTTTTTGCGGTTGTGCAAAAAGGGGGAGAATCTTTGCGGTCATTCATCCAGAGGTTCTCTCAGGTACGAAACACTATCCCTTCTATCTCTAGCGCCTCTGTCATTGTGGCATTTAGACAGGGCGTACGGGACAAGAAGATGTTGGAGAAGCTGGCGATCAAGGAGATCACCAGCGTCACGGAACTCTTCAGCCTGGCAGATAAATGTGCCAGAGCTGCGGAGGGCCGTGAGATGCACTCCAAACCAGCCTCGGAGGATCACAAGAAATCCTCCAAAGAAGAAGCCGCTACCTCCGGGGGTGGCAAGAAGAAAAAGAAGACCAACAGCAAGAAAAAGCCGTCGGTCGGCACATCCAACGTTGCAGCTGCTGCAACTCCGGGTGGCCGGGGGCCACGCCCCGAGAAGCGACCTCGACCGTCTTCTGAAGACGGTGGCAATCCCAAAGTGTGGTGTCCCATTCACAAAACGGGTAGCCACAGTTTGGAAGACTACCGGGAGGTCAAAAACCTTGCCGAGCGCTACAACAAGCTCCGGGAAGGATCTCCTTTCCGACAGAGGGAAGGAAAACAAAAAGTCGACGAAGCTCCGGCTGAAGAGGAGTTAGGGTTTCAGGATCCCAAAAAGGTCCTGAAGGCCGTTTACACATACGTCGATGATGACTCTGACGTCTCTGACAACGAGCGTCAGAAGACCATGAACACCATTTTCGGTGGGTCATGGGATATCACCTCTCGTCGCGTCATCAAGACTATGCGGCGGGATATGGCCGCTGTAGCTCCTACAGTCAGGCCGGAACCTCATCGAAAGTGGATGGACACCTCCATCACTTTTGATGCTTCTGATTGTCCGCGGAGCATGGTTGGAGCAGGACAGTTACCTTTGATGGTATCTCCTACCATCAACAACATCCAGCTCCACCATGTCATGGTAGACGGAGGTTCGGGGCTTAACCTCATCAGCTTTGAAGCTTTCACTAAGCTTAAGCTCCGACCTTCAGATCTTCAGCCCTCTTGACCTTTCTCCGGAGTAGGTCCGGGGGCCATTACCCCACTCGGAGCTATTACTCTCCCCGTTACCTTCGGGACCCGGGAGAAGTATCGCACCGAGAAGTTGGTCTTCGACATCGCTCAGATCAACTTACCATTCAACGCCATCTTGGGTAGACCTGCCCTGTACAAATTCATGGCAGCTGCTCATTATGGATACCTGGTGTTGAAGATGCTAACACCAGTAGGCGTTCTCCGGATCCACGGAGATCGCACTGTCGGAGTAACTGCTCTGGAGGAACTCCACGCACTCACCACGGCGCAAGAGGAGCACTCCAGGCAGGAGCAAGCTCCAAAACCTCCGAGCATTCGTCAACGAGGCTCGACCTCTGCACCCCGTGTGCAGCCAAGCGGCGACACCGACATTCCCGTCAAAGTCGTCTAGATTGGTTCCGATGCCTCTTAGACCACCCGAATATCGGGAGGATTGAACGACAAATAGGAACTCGCGCTCATCACTTTCCTCCGGGCTAACGTTGACGTGTTTGCTTGGCAACCGTAACAAATGCCTGGGATCCCCAGGGAAGTGATTGAGCACAATCTGATGATCTACCCCGATGCTCGGCCTGTGCATCAGAAGCCTCGGAAGCAATCCGTAGAGCGGCAGAACTTCATCCGACAAGAAGTGAAGAAGCTACTCGAAGCCGGATTCATCCGAGAAGTCTTCCATCCAAAATGGCTGGCGAACCCAGTCGTTGTGCCCAAGGCCGGCGGGAAGCTTCGGATGTGCATCGACTACACCACACTAAATAAGGCATGTCCAAAAGATCCATTCTCACTACCTAGAATAGATCAGATAGTGGATTCCACCTCCGGGTGTGAATTACTGTGTTTCCTAGACGCATTTTCTGGGTATCATCAAATCAGGATGTCTAGGGAGGATGAAGAGCATACTTCATTCATCACAGTAGATGGATTGTACTGTTACACAGCCATGCCCTTTGGTCTCAAGAATGCAGCTTCAACTTTTGTACGAGCTATGTACAAAACTTTTGAGGAACTCATCAGAGACATAGTGGAAGTGTACGTCGATGACATCGTGGTCAAGGTCAAGAACAAGGAGTCACTCCTAGACACCTTGCAGGCTGTCTTCGACAAGCTGCGGGCCACCCGCACAAAGCTAAACCCGGACAAGTGCGTGTTTGGGGTTAGCTCCGGAAAACTTCTTGGTTTCCTGGTAAGTCACCAGGGCATAGAAGCTAATCCGGCGAAGATAAAAGCCATTGAAGACATGCGGCCACCAACCCGCATCAAAGACGTCCAAAAGTTAACTGGATGTCTAGCAGCCCTCAGCCGGTTCATATCAAGACTGGCGGAACGGGCACTTCCCTTCTTCAAGTTATTGAGGAAGTCCGGACCATTCCAATGGTCCGAAGAAGCAGAGAAGGCATTCCAGGAGCTGAAACAGTTCCTCACCACCGTACCAATTCTGGTAGCTCCGACCCCTGGTGAGCCTTTGTTGCTTCACATTTCAGCTACTGACGAAGTCGTCAGTATGGTTCTGGATGCAGAGATACCGGAACTACCCCACACTCAGGAACCACAAGAAGTCACTTCAGGAGACCTAGACCCCTCCGGGAGGGTCCAGGTCATTTCTGAAGAAGCTCCGGGTTCCTCCAGCCAGAACCCGGAGGTCCCCGAAGAGAATCCGGACCCCTACGAGAGGGTCCTGGTCAATGAAGAGGAAGCTCCGGACCCCTCCGGGAGGGTTCGAACCATTCAATGCCCGGTATACTTCATCAGTGAAGTATTACATGATGCCAAGACTCGATACCTAGAGGTGCATAAGCTGCTCTATGCAGTTCTTATTGCCTCCAGGAAGCTTCGACATTATTTCCAAGCTCACAAAGTCTCGGTGGTGACCTCCTACCCACTTCGAGCAATCTTGCATAATCCCAATTCAACTGGGAATATTGCAAAGTGGGCAGCAGAATTGGCTGAATTTGATCTTGAATTTATTTCAAGACAAGCAGTCAAAAGTCAAGCGTTGGCAGATTTCGTGGCAGAATGGACTCCCTCTCCATCAAACCCTGGGGGCCCCAGTGAGCCGAAGACGGAGCATCAAGCTCCAACCTTCACCGAGCCTCACTGGACCCTCTACTTTGACGGCTCCATGCAGAAGCAGGGGGCCGGAGCTGGAATCCTTCTCCTTGCACCGACTGGGGAGAAAGTGAAATACATGGTACACCTTGACTTCAAGGCAACCAACAACATGGCGGAGTATGAAGCACTCATCTACGGACTAAAGGTGGCACTGTCATACGGTGTCAAGCAACTGCTAGTCAAAGGAGATTCACAGCTCATCATCAAGCAGGTGAAGGGTGAATGCTCCCGCAACAATCTCCAGCTAGCTGCTTACCTCCTAGAAGTCCAGAGACTTCAGAAGGACTTTGAAGTCCTAGACCTCCACCATGTTCAGCATGCCCACAACGCTGAAGCCGACGAAATCTCAACGAAAGCGTCAACCGGAGCTCCGGCTCCTGACGGAACCTTTGTCCGGAGGTTGTCAAAGCCAACAGCTCAGCCTGCCGAACTGAGCGAAGGGGGCGAGATCAGCATCCCGAAGCTGACGGTCCCGATGGCCCTATTACCATGGCAGCCATCAAGGGTCGTAGGTGCTGCCGGAAGCTCCAGGCAACCCAGCACGCAAGACTCAAATGCTCAAGTTAGTTCCAACGCATGGATCTCGGAGATCCGGAACTACTTGAAAGACAACATCCTTCATGACGACGATGTATCCGCTGACCGGGTAGTCAGATTGGCTAAAAGATACACGCTGGTAGAAGGGGATCTCTACCGGCGCGGTGCCAACGGCATCCTAATGCGGTGCATCACAAGGGAAGAAGGCTGCGAGCTCCTCGCAGAAATCCATGGAGGCGAGTGTGGGAACCACACGTCTTCCCGCACGCTGGTTGGTAAAGTCTTTCGGCATGGCTTCTACTGGCCTACAGAACTCCAGGATGCAACTGAGCTGGTGAAGAAATGTGAAGCATGCCAATTTCATGCAAAGCAAATTCATACACCAGCTCAGCCCTTACAAATGATACCTCCTACATGGCCCTTCGATGTGTGGGGGATGGATATCTTGGGACCCTTCCCAAGAGCCGTCGGAGGTTACAAGTTCCTGTACGTCGCCTTGACAAGTTCACCAAGCGGCCGGAAGCGACTCAGGTTGTGACGTTCAACAAGCAATCTGCTATCAACTTTCTGCAATCCATTGTGAGCAGATTTGGAGTCCCAAACAAAATCTTCACTGATAATGGGACTCAATTCACAAGCTCCGCATTCCAAGGATATTGCGAAGACCTCGGCATACAAGTTTGCTACGCCTCCATAGCTCACCTAGCCAGCAATGGCCAAGCTGAGAGAGCAAATGCTGAAATCCTTAAAGGACTCAAAACGCGCACCTATGAGCGCTTGAAAAAACAAGGAGCCAACTGGATCGAAGAGCTTCCGCCCACTCTATGGGCCAATAGGACTTCTCCAAACCGGTCAACCGGAGAAACACCCTTCTTTCTGGTGTACGGAGCTGAAGCAATCCCTCCTCCGGAAATCACCTTGGGTTCGCTCCGGGTCCGGACCTTCGACGAAGCCGCGCAGGACCAGCTCCGGCGTGAAGACCTAGACCTCCTCGAGGAGGGAAGGTGCCAAGCAGCTGTTCGGAATGCCCAATATCGCCAAGCTCTACGGCGTTATCACCAGCGGCATGTACACTACCGACAGCTCGAGGAAGTCGATCTGGTGCTACGGAGAATACTATCCAGAGAAGGGTTAAACAAACTCTCCCCCGGCTGGGAGGGGCCCTTCCGAGTGATCAAAGTATCCCGTCCCGGAAGCGTTCGCTTGGCTACCGAGGATGGGACACCTCTCCCAAATCCTTGGAACATCGAGCACCTCTGTAAGTTCTACACTTAACACCACGGAGGTGAGTCTTGAGTAACTTGAGATGTATGTTATAGAGTCATTGTACAGAGTAAGGTAGTTCCTCCGGGAGAACAGCCGGACCTTTCCCGAAAGGTCCGCAAAGTTCATGCAGCACTTGTCACAGTCTCCGGACTAAAAGTGTGGCTAACTACCCTGGGTCAAACGAGAAATCAAACACAATTAGCCTGGTTCCGTACCCTAAGAGTGTACTTGTTTCCCCTGTACCCCGGACCTATAATGAAAGACATCTTCATGTGAAATAGACTCCACGTGCATTTATTTTGTACATGCTCAACATTTTTATTTTTCTCTTTCTTGTCTATAACAAAGACGTGCAATTCTTAAGAAATTTTAGTTCGACCGGTTTATATACGATTCGAGTTGTATTGTCAGTTCTTTTGGATTCAAATATCATTCATGGCCAACTCACCTGAAAGCCGCCCAGCCAATCTAGTGCTGGAGTGTGCTATCGACTTAGCCTGGTCAAGCACCCTAAGTACGCCACTCTACCTACACCCCGGCAGGCCGAAGTAAGGCGGGTCCATGAACAGTTGAATCTAAGAGAAAAAGGCAACGCATCTGGTTGTATTTAAAATTGCGTTCAACTTATAGTTTTCTTGAGAATCGTAAGCCGCGATGAAATTATAGACAATGAACGAATTTTACTATTTTTCTTGGCTTAAGTGTGCAGGAAAAATAAAGTCTACGTTGATGGAGAAAAGCCGGAGCTAACTAAGCTCCGACTCCCCAAAGGGGGCCAACCGTCGACGCTGAATATAAGATGGTGAGAAGACCCCGTAAATGGAGTCTGCTGCCAACAAACCAAGTGTTGGTAAAGGTCACTGCCGGAGCTACTCAGCTCCGACACCCCGGAGGACTAACTATCGACGCTCTACGTGTTGATAGAAGCTATTGCCGGAGCTACCAAGCTCCAGCGATGGACAATGCCGGAGCTTATAAGCTCCGACAACCTCAGGGGACCTTCACTATCGAAGACTTCGGACCTAAATGCTACAAGTTCGGAGCAAATGAGTCTTCAACAAAACACAGTATCCTTTTGGTACATGTTCACAATCAAATTGTGTACATCTACCAGGGGGCCAAGTGAAGATAAAGATGTTGATGACAAAAGGTCAAATTCACAAAAATTTTGGGGATTTCATTCATTTGGAGACAGGAGATTACATCTGAAGACAAGGGATTACAAAATTGAGGAAGAAGAAGAGAAAATACAAGTGAGAGCTAAAGAGATGGTCCTAGACCCTATGGAAGAACTCGGCGACTTTGTGGGCGACCTCCGATACGCTGGCTCGGGTAGCTTCGCCTTCTCCTTCGACGGGGCCTTCAAGCACCGGGTCTAGAGGAAATTGGGAGTTCCGGCTGGTGTAGCACGTCAGCACATACTCTGTGACATTCCTCGCCAGGTATTGCCCCTCAACCTCCAGTTGGTCCGCGATGACATCGCCCACCTTGGAGAGCTTGCTACCTGCTGCGCTCAACGCCTGCAGCTCAAGGTCCGGCTCCGGATCATCCGGGCGCACGGGGCTGAAACCCATTGGCGTCAGCGCGTCATTGGCCTTGCCCAGGAACTCGTAAATCTGTAGGGAGTCCGCTGTCCTTAAGCTCTTCATCTCTTCCAGGGATCTCCTGGCCGCCGTCAGTTCGAAATTCTCACAGGCGAGGCGCTCAACTTCTTTGGCGTTTTGCTGAATCTTTGCAGCAACCCGCCTCTCGAGTCTTCCGAGCTCCTCCTCCCGGAGGTGGATCTTGTTCCGGCGATCGACCAGGTCCTTCTCCCTAGCCTCCACTTTTTTCTCCCGGGCAACAAGGGCACACTCGTATTCGTAGAGTTCCTGCCCCCGCACCCAGGTCTTCTCCTCTTCCTCTTGGCAGCGCTCTTCCAATTTCTTGGCGCGCTCCTCGAGGCCCTTGTCAGCCAGAGCTACTTTCTCGGCGAGCTCCTCTTCCCTCCTCAGGACATCATCCCGCAGCTCAAGGAGTTTCTGCTCTTCATCCTCGAGCCATCTCTCCCTCTCTTCAAGTGCCTCTCGGCGCTTTATGAGTGCGGTGTTAATGGCCTCAAGCTGTTAGTGCCAAGCATCGGCCGCATTATTGGCAGCTTTGGCCTGATCGTAGATCTCCCGGGATTGAGCGTCGAGGGCATGAGTCATGCTCTCCCTGTCGTCCAGTAGCTTTCCCCAGTACTCCAGGCGGATCTTCTCCCGCTTGATCCACTCCTTGTCATCCGCTAGCCTCGACTGCGCCAGCTTGGTCTCGAAGTAGAGCCGGTTACGCCACCGCCTAAGGGTTTGGCGCTCCTCTTCAAGAGCCTTGCTGTCGTGGAAGAAGGCCAGTTGGACTTGACGCAGACTGGAGCAGGCGTTGTCGATAGACATCGACAGCGGGATGGGCTCCGCACCTGCTGGGGTCTCCTCCGCTGGTTCCAGCGGGTCTTCACATACAAAAATTGGGTCCCACTCTACTAGAGTGGGCCCCGGAGCTTCGAAGGCACTAGGGCCGTCCTCCGGGATGGCCTCAGTCGCCATTGAAGAAGGCCCCGCCGCCAAGTCTTCATTCGCCCCCTCGGGCAGGGGGCCAGCGACTTCGCTTGGGCACTCCGGCTCTGCCGTAGGCACCTCCGACGTCGTTGCTTCCGGAGCAGGAGCTTCTACTGGCTCCGGTCTGGGCACCTCTTCCGAAGGAGGCTCGAGCTCCATCGCCTCTTCGACCACCGGCTCAAGAGCCGGAGGATCTTCAACTTCGACCGGCCCTGAGGCCGGAGCTCCAACAAAAACCGGCTCAGCGGCCGGTGCTTCAGAAGTAACCGACTCAACTGCCGGAACTACCTCGACTTCTGGCTCGCATGCCGGGGCTTCAGTCACCTCCGGATCAACCGCCGGGGCATCGACAATTTCCAGCTCTGAGGCCGGGAATACTACTTCCTCCGGCTCAACAGCCGGAGCTTCCATCACTGCAGCACCAGGACCCGGAGCTTCGACCTCCGAGACAGGTGCCGTTGGCGCATCTTCACTCCCGTGGTCTGGCGCTACCACGGGAACTTCTGCGGACGAGTCGAGGTCCATGACCACGACAGCCGGCGCCGGAGCTGTCGCAACCTCAGCCACCACCTGGGGCGGCACCGGGACAGGAGCAAAAGCTCCCACGGCCTCAGACATCGTGGCTGAGGGTGGAGCTTCACTCCCCTTCTTGGGGACGTTGCAGATGATGGACGAAGAAAATTAACAAACAGTCGCTACAATTAAATAGTAAACCAAGGTAATGATTAAAAATTACATTGGAAGGCTTCCGCACCAGCTTGCGCGGAACCTTTTTCCTGGACGTTCCGGGCTGGCCACGGTCGGCGTAGAAGCACCAGATGGCCCCCCGGAACTTGTCGCAGCTACGGGCGTTTCCCGGGTCGAGGCTCTCCTCGATCAGGAGGAACCCCTGGACCTGGAGGCTCCCACCGTCCCAGGTGCCGGAGTCGTGCGCCCGGAGATAGCACCCCAGGAGGGTTCCACCACGGGGACAGACGCGCTTCGGGAGGATCCCACTGCAGGAACAGTATCGTTCCGGAAGGACCCCACTACGGGGACAGTCGCCACGGTGGCAGAAGATCTTACCCTCTAGGGAGAAGGAACCGAGGCGGAAGTAGCGGGCCTGATGGACCTTCCGTCGGCGTGTCGCAGCTTCCTCTTCCGGCTCTCCGGCTCATCCGCCAGCTCCTTGCCCTTGCCGACGACCTCGACCCTCGGCTGTGGGGCAGGGACGGAGCCATCTTCGGGCATTCCGGGGATCGCCACCCGGGTGGTTGATCTTCTCTCGACGACACCAAGGTCGTCAAGTGCGGGCATCGTCCGCCGGACCTCCCTGCTGAACTCCACTTCCACGTTCAGAGGGAGAAAGGCCGACGGCAGAGTCCAGTCATCACCGTCGACGTCGATGCCATGCTGGAATTTCTTGAGGTGGAACTCCAAGGTTTTCCCCACCATGTTGGACTTCAACCCGGTCTCAACCCGGTCCTCGTCCATAACGCTGTTGAGGGCCCAAGCGAGCTTCTCCCTCCTCTTCAGCGGCGCCCACCTGTTGGCCAGGAAGTTGCAAAATACTGCCTGAGGGGTCAATCCTCCCTCCACACATTGGCGGATCCTGATCAAGGCGGGGCTGAAAGCTTCCGCCAGCACCGGAACTTCACTCCAGATCGTCGTGTCGATGCCGGGCAGGCCGTCGGGCAGCTCCAACTGCTCATGCTCCTCCACCCTGACGACTATCCAATCTTTCTTCCAGTCATCCCACTTCCCGGAAGGGAGCGACCTGAGGTACTTGAATGGGCACTTCTTGCGCTTCACAAAGTAGTAGAAGCCAAGGTACTCATCGCTCCGGCCGGTGGTGTGGACGGTGAAGAAGGTCCGGAAGAGTTCGATGCAGGGGAGGATGCTCACCCACATCTCAAAGAAGTGGACAAAGATGGACACGAGGAGAATGGAGTGAGGGCCAAGGTGGTATAGCTGTAGACCATAGAAGTCTAGCAGCATCAAGAAGAAGGAAGAAAAAGGTGGGATCAACCCCACCATGGCGTACGAAGAAAAGTACACCATTTCGCCGGCGCGCTCCTTCTCGAAGGGGAGCTCTCCACCGGCACGGACCAAACGGTTGAAGAATTCCGAGGACCACCCCATGAGGGCCCCGACCTTCTTCAAATCCCCGTCGGTCTTCAAGCGACTCTCGCGCAGACCCAACTCCATCACGGCACAGCTAGGCAAGAGAAGAGGAGCGAAGCACGAGTTGGGAGTTTGAGCGCAAGATCAGATGAGAGGCGTAAAGAACTCCCGACGGTGTGCAATTTCCTTCTTAAGTAAGCCCTCGCAACGCTTGGATGGAAACCGCAGGGAAGTCGAAGATACCACTCAAGAATTCGACCCAACCGATGATAAGAGGGCCCGGGACCACCCAGACGATCAAGTCGAGGCTCTTACCCAGGCGAACAGTTGTCATCAAGAGGCGGGAAACCCAAAGGCGGCGGCCTGACAGGGCGCGCGGAACCGATACGGTTTTCGTATCGGGAACCGGCGACCTTCAATTGCGTGAGATCCGCACGTCAAAGATCTCATCTGCCGCCTGAGGTGCACCACGTGGCGAGATCTAACTGTAAATCCCTGCCAACGGCACCTTCGAAGACCCTTGGAGACTTAGTTCAAGAGTCGCAAGGATGGACCCACCTCCGACGGAACGACTTCACCCCAGTGATCTTCCTGGAAGGTAGGTCCAGGGGGCCACTGTCGGTACCCTAGAAACCGTACACCCCTTGAGGTTACAAAGATCTCAAAGGAAAGCCATCTACTTGGTTTGAAGACCCTCGGAGGCCCACTTGTCAGACATGACCGGACCCACTTCTCCAACATGGTTAATCCCTGGGTCGCCACGTGTACAACTAACCCGGAGCTACCTCCCACAAGGGGGAAGCTCCGGGCCACGTACCGAAACGGCACCTCCGGACTTAACCCCAGACCGAGAGAAGCTCCGGACCTGACACGTGTCTGATAGCCCCGGAGCTACCTGCTTCCCATAGCAAGCTCCGGAGCTGCCACGTGTCAAATTGTCAGACCTTTCAGCCTCTAACCTCCGGAAGACCTTGTAACAGCTCCGGATCTTCAAAGGAGAGCCAAGGACTTCAAGACCCGATTAAGTGTTATTAATGCCATATTAATGACACTTAAACAGACGATTATAACACCCGTAATGGTGCTATCAAAGCCCGTTACAGGATCATTAAAGGCAATTAAGCGTGTGTCAATACTAGTAACCGCCGGGGCCACATGTCGGTCAAGGCTAGCTTGTAATGGCCTGTCCTTGTACTATAAAAGGACAGGCCGACGATACACGCGAGGACGTTCACGGGCGATCATACGCACCCCATACACTCGTGACAAGCTCTTACTGTTAATACAACACCAACACAACCGTGGAGTAGGGTATTACGCTCAGGCGGCCCGAACCACGTAAATTCCCGTGTCTCCTGTGTCAAACTCCAATTCACCTTCTTGAATCTCCGCGTGCCCACACCGAACATCGAACTCCCCTATCACTTTAGTAGTGTACGGAGAACTGCCGGTTCCAAACCACCGACAATTGCCATGCAAGAAGAGTTATAAAATTTTAACAATATAATGTTTTGGAAACTTTACCACCTTAAGGTCACACATTAAGTGGAACTAAATGGCTGTTTAAAAATAATCAAAGTGAGGATGGGGTTGTGGTTAGGAATAAAGCTAAGTTGGTTGCTCAGGGTTTCACACAAGTTGAAGTCTAGGTTAAGATGAAACTTGTGCTTGTGTTGCTAGATTAGAAGACACAAGGATTTTGTTAGCGTTTGCTGCATCTAAAGGTTTCTTGTTATATCAAATGGATGTGAAAGTGCCTTTTTAATGACTACATAGATGAGGACGGTTATGTTAAGCATCCACAAGGTTTTGAAAATCCAGATTTTCCTAATCATGTTTACAAACTGTCCAAAACATTTTATAGTCTAAAACAAGCCCCTAGATCATGGTAAGATAGGTTAAAATCATTCTACTTGATAAGGGGTTTACCATGGGCAAATTAGATAATACTTTTTTTGTGCTTAAGCATGGCAATGACTCGCAATACATTCAAGTGTATGCGGATGATATTATATCTGATTATGCTTCTCATGATCTTGTGTCTAAGTTTTCAGCTATGATGAGTTCAGAATTAGAGATGAGTATGATGGGATCACTCACATACTTTTTGGAGCTACAAATCAAGCAAACTAAGGAGGGGGCCTTTGTGCATCAAACAAAGTATACGAAAGATCTCCTTAGACGCTTCAACATGGAAAATAGCAAGCCTCTTCAGACACCAACAGGAACAATGGCAACACTTGAATTTGGTAACGATTGTGAACCCATTGATCAAAAATAATATAGAAGCATGATTGGGTCACTTTTGTACCTCACAGCATCAACACCGGGCATACAATTCAGCGTATGTCTTTGTGCACGATTTCAAGCTTCCCCACTTGCTTCACATTGTGAAGGCATCAAAACGATTCTCAGGTACATACATGGAACTCAAGAATTTGATATTTTTCTTCCTTCTTCCTCGAATGTTACTTTGAAAGTTTTTTTGTATGCTGATTTTGGGGTTGTAGGATTGGTAAGAAAGTACTTTGGGTGCATGTTATTTTCTTGGTAACTCACTTGTTGCTTGGTGCTCTAGAAAAAAGTTGAATTGCACAATCAACGACCGGATCTAAATATGTAGCTACTGCTAGCGCTTGCTCACAAATTCTTTATAATGTTCAAACACTTAAGGGCTATGTGGTTGATCTCGATAGTGTCCCACTATTTTGTGACAACACTAGTGTCATTTGCATTGCTAAAAACCATGTGCAACACTCTAGAACAAAGAACATTGACATTAGGTATCACTTTCTTCGTAATAATATAGAAAAGGAAACATTGTGCTTCACCATGTAGATACCGAACAACAATTGGTTTACATTTTTAGAAGACCTTGGGATTTCTCTCCTTTTGTTTCATTCGCGTGAAATAGGGGTTATGCATGCTCATGGCCTAAATTGAGGGGGAGCTTTGCAACATAGGAATCTATTTGTGAATCTAAAATTAAAAAATAATGTGAGCATGAGTGTTTCACACATATATGACCTTGATTCCTTTTACATGCTAAAAGTTCTTACTACATTACTCATGTTATATATTTTATAGTTTTTGCCATGATGAGTAATTTGAATAATTACTTACGCTAAATCTAGCCATGATTGAACTTTATTTCTATTTTGAACTTGTTGTATGCTCAGAAGTTCTTTAAATCGTTGAAAATTAATCAATCAATGGCCCACTTGTTGAGCTTTTATGATTAAATGAAAAATCAGAAAAGCTCAAGAGAATATTTATGCATCACACTTCTTCTTGTGAGATTGCTTCTCATTGTACTTGGATATGAACTTGGAAGGAGTTGTGTACGACTAAAATCATGTTCTTAAGCTTTTTATTGTCAAATTACATAGTATTGATTTAGTTGGTTAGAATAAGGCAGATGTTGTATATAGTTTCTTGCAAAGTTTATGACATTTAAATTTTTACTTTAAAATGTAATAAAAATAGGAACATGTGTCTTGCTTTCAGGTTTGGAATAGTTGAGTTTGTGAGATCATGACACGCTTAAATTGAAATTACAATTGATCTCTCGCATGGCTTACACTACTTTATGTATCTCATTGATGTGATAGTGTAAGTTACTTGATAGTATGACTTGGTTGAGTTTTATTATATATGTATATGTAATATTTTGCTCATAACAAATTCAAATTTATCTTTTGAATATTGCTGAATATATTGTCAAAATGTGAGAAATATATCACACATTGGACATTCAGAAGTGTTTTCATTCACACGTTCTTCTCAAGGGTAGTGTACCTCCTTAAGGGGGGAATTTTTTAAGGGAGAGGTTTCTTCTCATTTGATTTTAATTTTCCAAAAGGGGGAGAAATTTTCTTTTGTCAAAACTCTTCATGAAGCGTGAATGAGTCAATGTTCATTTTCAAAGTGGTGTTTCCAATGTATTCATCAAGGGATAGATTGTGAGACATGGGTGTTGAATACATTGGCAATTATGTTAGAGGTGAGGGTTTACATGCAAAGTTTGAATATACCTGAGAAGCCAACATCGGAATGTCCAAACTTGCGAGAACTCCAAACCGTCAATCTTAGCCGCACGTGAGCTGCACAAGTTTTCACTTCAGATTTCAAACTTTTCAAAGTTTATTTAGAGTAACAGTTACCTTTCGTTCAGTTCAGACTGTTTGAACTTATTTAGTGTATATTAGGAGTAACCGTTACTGTAGAACTGCTGTTTGCACTGTCCAATCATACTGCTTACTTTCGGTAACTCTGTTTTAACTTGCTATGTTTCGAACTTGTCTTTTGTCTCATGGGAAGTTCCTTAATATTTTTGGACTATATTTTTGATGCATTTTTGGCTGATAATAGAGGACAATATTCTGCTATGTTTGCAACATGCTTATGTGAGGTGCTCACATAAGGTGTTGTAGTTTTCGGACTAATATGAGTCAAGTGGAGGACTTGTGCTCGAAAGAATTTGTTGTTTGTTCATGTGCAAATGTTTCTTGATGTCAATACATTATCAGTGATGGTGATCCATTGAACTAGTCGTAGTAAGATGATGAGTTTCAACAACCTAGTTCAGGAGGAATTGTGGTTTAGTTGATTGGGAGGTCACGAAACATGTTTGGGTCAAGAACAATGCATATGAAGGTATCGTGAATGTTTTGGAAAATGTTTGCATCTGTGCAAAGGGTTCATGGACGTGACAACATTTTTCTAAGTTATGGTGAAGAGATATGATTGTGAAGAATTGGCCGGAACGGTCCAACCGGCGGGATTATGCGCTCAGGCTGTGACTAAGACGGTTATGCTTTGATTATGGAATGTTTTGAACCTGTTTTGGTTAGGTTTTGTGTTGGCATGATGTTCAGTTGTTCTAGAAATGTGTGGGATATTCCTAAGGTGGTTGGAAGTCTTAAGATTGCTTCTATCAACGTATGTAAGAGTCTTGAGCAGTTATGGAAAGTTTTTGATGAATCCAAGTAGGAGTAGGAGTCCTAGTTTGGATTGTGCTGGCCTAAGAGCTGGTTATAAAGGGGGTTGGGACACATGGAGAGCATGAGTTGCCGCTATTCTTGTGTTTTGATCAATAAGACCATAGTTTGTGAGGAGCTTTAGTACCTTGTTCGTCCGACTTGTGTTCCTTAGTCTTTCTCGTCGAGTTTATGGGCATCCCGACGTTGCTTCGGTGTTTTCAGCATAACTCGTGTTTTACTGCTCCAATTGCCATGATTATTTTTGTTTTGTCTTCACAACTCAATTATCTATCATGCATGAAAATTTCACAGTCATTGATTTTGTGGTATTCGAGTTACATGAGTTTCTTTGCAGCGTAGCAGATCTATTTTTAACTATGGTAGATTAGATTGACCTTTGCTTAGTCTTTTGATCATAACTTGAGTTTCACTCGACGAATTTTCGTGATTCTTGTTGTGGTGTCTTCATGACTTGATTATCTATAATATATAATAGTTTTGTCATACTGGAACACGTTTAGGTCAGTCGCACATGCTGTTTTCTTTATCATGTTAGTTTTCTATTGAGGGGTTTTTATTGCTTCCACATAAAATGTTTTAATCTACCATTCACCCCTCTCTCGTAGCTTTTAATGTGATCTTCGATCCTACAACTTGTGTCAGAGCCACGTTGCTCTAATATATGTGTTTATGCTAATCATTATGGAGAAATGTTATGGAACATTGTGTGTTCAATGTCTTTGACTTTCAGGGTTTGGAAGGGTAGTATGGAGGTGTACATACAAGTGCAAGGATTTTCCATCTGGGAGAAGGACTACAAAGTCTATGTTGTGCCGCCAAATGACGAAGTCAATGCAGCTAACATGAAGGATGCTGATAACAATAACAAGGCGTGCAACTTGATTATTCAAGGATTAACTCAAAAGCGACTTTGATCGTATTGCACACCTTTGATCTGCATATGATGTGTTGAATGTAAAAGCCCTAACTTAGTAAATATTTTTCTCATCAGTTATATGAATCCGTTTCAAAAATAAGAAATAATTTCTCACATATATTGATGCCTGTATGTGAAATGAGAGGGATTCAAATTTTTCTTTAAACTCATGTTCAATTGTAACATGAGAGTATACTGCATCAATAGATTCTAAACTAGGTGGTTAACAATAGTGAAATTTATGTTTAAGATTAAAACAATTTTCACTATTAAATTTCCAATGTACCATAACATTAAAAATTAATCACATTTAAATGACCATGTTCAAACGACACATTATGGTGTATTTGAATCACCCAATCGGATTTAAATATTCAAGATAACTTACATTTCCAATTGGGTAATTTTTGGAGCTGTTTAATATTTATTTCAATGAAATCATTGAAAAAGGATTTGAATTTAAATTTGGATTTGAATCTGAAACAAACCGTGTCCAATTTGAAATCTGATTGCAGATTTGGAATCCTCACATTTTTATTAGCTGGCACACAAATTTTGGGAAATTTTGAACACAATCTTTATCAGTGAATTAAAAGACCAGAGGGGTAATTGAGATAGCATGTGGGGCCCACCTGACAGACTCACAACCTTCAGACCGACTCTGTTCGGTTGTTCCCAGGGCTCCAGCGAGCTGCTTGCCGCTCCAGCGAGCTGCTTACCGCTTAAGCCCTACAAATATCGCTCCCCTGCTCCTCCTTATCCAGTGTACGGTTGATCTTTTCTTTCTCCCTCATGCTGAGCCGAGTTCCGTCCTTCCTCGCTTCCGTGCGCATTTTCCGACCTCCGGTGCTGCGCGGCCATTGCCGGCCAACCGGAAGACCCTCTCACCGAGCTCTCAACAGTGAAGTGATGCGCCACCCTTTTCTCTATCACCCAGTGAAACTTCGGTGTTGTTTCCTCAACCATTGATGGTGATTTTACAGTTCCGCCGGCGGACCTCAAAAAGGACTCACCGTCGCCTCTCTGTTCCGCCGTCGCGCCACCGACTCAGGCCACCTCAGCTCTCGACCACAACAGCAAAGTGGTGCGCCTGGACACTCTATGCACGAAGGTGAAAGCCGTTCCTCGTTTACGTAAGTATCGAGCAAACTATTCAAGTTTTACTCTCGGCTGAAGCATATGAACTCATTAGGTTTCCATTTGAATTCGTTTTGCACACGTAATTATTCTTCAAAATTGCTAGAAAATAGTTTCTTCACTTCCTTGCACACCCTCTCGAACTGGAATTACCAAAAATGATCAACCAGAGCTCGAGAATCACGATTCTTCCCTTCGCCATTGAAAAACCGCCTCTTTCGACGGTTGTTTGCCGGCCTTTAGACGACGATTGCACCTCCCTATCACCTCCCTCGTGCTCCCAGGAGACTTCCGAAGCCTTTTCCGAAGAGTTTGAGCCATGAGACGGCGGTTCCGACATGGCCGGAACCCTAGCCGCTGCCGCCGCTGATGCACCGCCGTTTCCGGCCGTCGGCAAGCTACACCGAGAGTACCATCGTGTTCAGCGCATGATTTTAAGGTTAGGCGTCCAAAACTAGGTGCTGCGATGGCTGGGAACTCGGTTTCAGCAAAGCTGGCAGGAGCGTGCCGCTGCGGAACCACTAGTGCGGCCCGCGCGCTGCCGGCCCGAGGAAGACAAAGGCCAGGCGGAGTCCACACGTCAGCGGCTGCGTTTCTTTATTTGAGGACCTGCTGTGGCTGCGGGATTCCTTGTGGCTACGTGGGAAAAACCGTGTGCACCAGCGTGTTTCTTCGACCTGGACGTGCCACGTAAACCGTGGGGCCCAGGCGCCATTGTTTTGAATTCGAAATAATTCAAACAATTCCAGATTTAGTTCAAACTTAGAAAATTCATAACTCTTGGTAGATTTATCTAAAAATCTTCAAACAAATTTTGATTGAAAGCCCTTGAGCTCTAGTTCCTGTTAGTATCAATTAATGTCCTCGAAAATCAATTTTCATTTATGGATAATTAGTTTTATCCAAGCAATCCTGGAATTTTTACAGCAAATATTTCAACGGGAAAAATCCACATAATTACCAGAAACTCGTTTATCAAGTTCTTGACTTCCAGGAAAAGTTTTATGACCATTTGACTTGTACAAATTCCTCAGGATTCAAATTTATATCTGCTGTTCATTAATAAACATAAACTATGATCAGAATTTGAATCAAATTTCTAAATTTTATATCTCACTCTAGAAAGCTTAAAAAAATGTTAAATAAATTTGGTTAAAACCAAGACAACCCCCTCTGTATGGTACAACCACCGGTAGTCAGGATACGACTACGTAATTTGAATGAAAATTTATAGAAGTGGAAACACATCTAGAATTGTTGTGACCATATACAACCTTTGCAAGAACTCAAATTTTGCACACTATCTACATATCATCCATTGAAGCTACTGTTAAATTGTCAGATTCATTGGATCTCTGTAGCATCAGCAATCTTTTAGATATCTCTGTGTGCATATAAACTCTACATCAAATGTGGAGTTAATCTTTTTTCCATTTCACATCAATATTCCTTTATTCCTGTAGATTACAACAACGGGAACTCCATTCTCAATCACATTGTTGCTGTATTAAACTTGGTACAATAGAATTAAATGTTATGTTATCTCATGCCTATATACGCATTTGCATTCCGATAGTTCACGTGACGTTGAAACTCGACTTGGAGCATTCCTTGGAAGAGAAGTCCAGGGTGTCCACTTGAAGTCTTTGGAGGTGTCTCCAGAGGAAGACAACTGACCATTGACATTTAATCGAGTCGCAAAATAAGGCATGCCCCGGTTTGCATTTAAAAGCTTTTCGAAGTTTTCCAGTTTTATTCACTTACGTTTTCAATTGATATTGTGCATTATGTATAAGGTGTTTGATAGTCCACTTGCATATCCACAAATCCTATGGGAGGGTTGGAAATGTTTACAGCTTCACGTGTAGAACTGCCATGCTAATATTATAGATATACCGGTAGAAGTCGAGTAGTTGGAATCTACTCGCGAGATAGGAATGATAGTTGATATGAGAATGAAATATGAGAGCATGGCTTATGAGATGAATATGAGACCAGACAGGGGGATAGGAGTCGACGAGATGGAGTCTCGGGCGCATAGCCCTGCCTGTGTCGCTTGAGGACCGTGCCGTATGCAGCACCATTGGGCAAGCTTGAACTGCACCGGTTGCATAATGGGATATGGGCCCAATAAACTGATTAACTCTAGACTGTAGTGTGGAAACTCCTCTGCTGTCCTTTAATGGAAATGCGAAGGCACAAAGGTGGGGCAACTTCGACGTGTCCATGTAGGGGACCTTTTGCTCGGGATGAAGAGGTTTGTCGGCATTGGGGTCTTGGGTGAATGGTGGCCACATATGACGCGGGGAGGGGAGCACATATGTGTCTCCCACGCGGGTGTTCGTGTCATGTAACCGGGTGTTTACTGATTGCAATCACCGTCCCTCGCGGTTATTTGAGTACCAGCTGTCCGTTGCTGTCGTGACGTAGTAAATAACTAGAATGCCATGATAATATGATATATGATCTTGATGATTTATGTGTCTGGTAACCTTATCTGCTGCAGTAGATGCTTATTAAAGTTATCTTTTGGGAACCATTAAATTGTTGCTAATACCTTTAAAGCTAAGGATCCACTTGTAGGTGAAATTGTTTATGCAATATCCTACCTATGTTTAGTTGGTTACCTTGCATATAGAGTCGCATGTTTAGGTGAGACGGGTCAGTCTTGGTGAGCTTTATGCTCACGTTTGCGGTTAACGAATTTTTGCAGGATATACGATTGATGTCGGGCTTGATGATGCATTACCCCTTTAGGGCCCACCGCTGAGTGGAAGCCTTGCACGCCACCGATATCCGTCAGTGTTGCTAGTGTAAAGCGTCCGAGGGCATGGACAGCTTTACTCATGCGTAGCTAGTGCTAAGAGCATAGTATAATGTATAGACTTCTTTCCTACTTTATATATTGTAAAACTCCCGCTGTGTTTTTATATAAAAGACTTGTGTTGTGTTTTATTCTTGTTCTTTTCATGTATGCTGTTGGGTCTCTTATCGACACCACCCGATTAGATCCTTAGATGTCGGGACCCTGGTCCCCACATGGAAAGCGCTATGTGACTATTATGAAGGATCCAACACAATTAAAGAGGTATGCCAAGATATGTTCAAGAAATAGTACATGCGTTTTGAGATGCAATCCAGTGAGTCTATCGATGACTTCTTTTTTCACTTTAATAAAATTCTCAGCAACTTGCGTAGTGTCAATGTTGATTTTTAGATGCTAAAAATGCTAGGCAATTGTTATGTGTATTGGACATATCAATTTGGGAGATGAATGTCACATCTATTCTTGAATTTATAGTCATGAGTACACTTACTTTAGATGTGCTACATTCTATGTTGAAAATTCATGAACTTGACATTATCTCACGTAGAAACCCCAACAAGTATTTTGGATTTGTTTCACAACTTGACATTCCATGTTCAAGCAAATCTTCATCATGTGGTACACTTGCTTTTCTATCTTTTGTAACCCTTTAACAGATTGAAAAGTTTTAGAGGAGGAACTCGCAACACATCTACCACATCACCTAGGAAACTTGTGAGTAAAGGGGTCATAGATCGGTACAACTATATTTATACTGCAGCAGAAGAAGAATTGGAGCAGACAGTCAAATGTTGAAGTGCGTCGGTGTAGAGGAAGTAGTTGATCATGGCCGTCTCCTCCTCATTCTCATCCCAGCAACAACCCCACATAGTTGTAGCCAATTAGCGCAAATGCAGCAGCTCCACAGAGTTCTCACATATGGGATGGAATGTCGTACTTCGACGCGCTAGCACCTTGCGCCTAGCAGAGGTTTCGGGGTAAGGCAGGTGTGACGTGGTAGCAGTGTTGTCTAGTGGTGGAACAATCTTCTTCTAGCCCCACCCCTCATATTTATAGAGTAGACTAATGGGCTCCCAAGCCATAGTCCCATTAGTACCATAATCCCTAATAGATCAAATACCCATTAGGCCTTCAATCTGAATTATTATGATTGTGTCTTGGGCATATCACCAACAATCTCCCACTTGCACTAAAGACAGTCATATAGGCAAGCCGACTCAATATTCCAATCCCTTAAGCATGTGACCCGTTATGTTCATGCGCAAACAACCTTGAATGGCAATTGTATCCGAACCACAAGTCAACAGCGGTACCTAGCAGGCACACTAACTCTCAAATGCACATAAAAATCATATTGGCTGAACCTAGATACATTCACATACTAATCCCTTTGCCACACATTACCAACCAAGCTTAAGGTGATACATGCACCCTTGTGATAACTTGACCATTCACTCGATCAAATAGTTGATTCAATTTATGACTAACTTTTAACCATCATGATAGCTTTATCATTCACTCAATCAAATAGTGGATTTTTATTACTTACTTTTATTCATCATGATTAACTCCTTAATCATATCAGCCAAGCCATGAAATTTCCAATCGGATTATCTTGAGGGGCCAGAGATATCTTTCCTGTTATTTAGGAGGGGCAAATTCTATCTTGATCCACTCATACCCTATTTCATGTTTTACTATACGCCTGAAGACTACTTCTATGCCTACCCAACTACAGATAACATTTGGAAGTCACAAAGTTCACAACTACAATACTGAGAAATAATGGCGATCTCAGGTCTAAGGATCTAGCAAGTATATCAGTCAACACCAACTGATGGCATATGTAAAGTAACAATCCAATAGTGTCTCAGGGTGTGTCAATCCATCACCATGCATACTAACATGTGTTCACATTATTAACCTGAAATCTCCATATGTATGATCCACGAAACGTGATCATGAATGAATACATGTGCTAGTCTATGTGTTAATATTATATCACGTTATGATGTAGACTAGGAATTATTTAGAGTAACGTTATAATCATCAAAGAGTTTGACAAACAAGTTACACACTTGATAATCTATGCAAATATTAGTTACTCGGATAACAATTTGTTTAATACTACATAAATACAGTTATGACACAAGTCTCCCGCACACATGAGAATCACTAATGTAAATATCTAATACCCATGGATCTTGTGTGTGTCATATGCGCTGATCGTGGAAGACTCTTTGCCAACGGATCAGCAACATTCAAATCCGTGTGTAGCTTGCAAATCCTCATATCACTTCAGTCAATGATCTCTCGGATGAGATGGTAGCACTGTAGTATATGTTTGGACTTTGTGTGTGATCTTTACTTCTTTGACTGTGCAATCACTTACCTATTGTCAATATAGTTCCATAGGGCTAGACGCACTAGGAACAATACCCAATTCACAAACAAATTTTCAGATACAACAACTTCCTTTGCAACATCAGAAGTTGCAATATGCTCATCCTCCATCCTTGAATCATTATTCATATCATGTTTGAAACTTTTCCAGCACACTACCCCTTCCTTGAGGCAAAAGACAAAATCGTACTGCGATCTAGAATCATCTTTCTCTGTTTGGATTCTAGCATTAGAAGAGAGGGAGAGAGAGGGAGGGAGGGAGAGGGAGAGAGAGGGCTGGGGAGAGACGAAGAGAAGGGGGGAGACAGAGAGGGACATGGCGAGGGAGAGGGAGAGAGGGAGAGAGAGTTTGGGAGAGGTAGAGAGAGAGTGGGAGAGAGAGAGGAAGAGTGGGGAGAGAGGAAGAGAGAGGGGTAGGGAGTTATAGCAAGAGAGAGAGTGAGGGAGGGAGAGGGAAAGAGAGACGGAGAGTGAGGGTGAGGGAGAGTGGGGGGAGAGACAGAGAGAGGAAGAGATAGGGAGATAAAGTGAGGGAGATGGAGAGTCAGAGAGAGAGAGATAGAGGGAGGGAGATGGAGAGAGGGAGAGAGAGAGTCAGATAGAGGGCGATGGAGAGAGAGTTTGTGTGAGAGAGAGGAAGAGAGATGAAAAGTGGAAAAAGGAGAGAGGGAGAAATGCAGAAAGAAGGAGAGAGGGAGAGAGAGGAAGAGGGAGAGGGAGAGTGGGAGAGAGGGATGGGAGAGAGGTAGAGAGTGATAGAGGGAGAGTGAGAGAGAGGGAGAAGAGAGATACAGGGTGGAGGGATGGAGAGAGAGGAAGAGAGGGGGGAGAGTGTGAGGGAGGGGTGGTAGAGAGATGGAGAGGGGGAGAGAGAGAGGGAGAGAGCGAGGGAGAGAGAGGAAGAGAGAGTGAGGGAGAGGAGAAAGAGAGGGAGAGTGGAGAGGGAGACAAAGTGAGAGAGAGAAAGAGTTAGAGGGAGAGAGACTGAGGGGTGGTATAGAGATGGGGAGAGGGAGGGAGAGAGGGAGAGGGAGCAGGGAGGGAGAGAGAGGGAGAGAGAGAGTGAGGGAGAAAGAGTGGGGGAGGGAGAGGGAGACGGAGGGAGACCGAGAGAGAGCTGGGGACAGAGAGGGAGAGAGAGGTAGAGAGAGAGTAAGAGGGAGAGAAAGAAACAAGGAGAGAGAGAGTGGAGAGGGAGATAGAGTGAGGTAGAGAAAGATAAATAGGGAGAGAGGAAGGGGTGGTAGAGAGAGGGAGAGAGGAAGAGAGGGAGAGGTGAGAGAAAGAGTTGGGAGAGACGAAGACAAGGAGAGAGAGAGAGGCAGAGAGGGAGATGGTGAGGGAGAGCGAGAGGGAGAGGGGGATGGAAAGGGAGAGGCAAAGATACAGCGAGAGAGAGAGAGGGAGAGAGGGAGAGGCAGAGAGAGGGAGTGAGAGAGAGAGGGACGGAGAGGGCGAGGGAGTGAGAGGGAGATAGAGTGAGGGAGAGAGAAGGAGAGAGAGACAGGGAGAGAGGGTGAGGGATAGAGGGAGAGAGAAAAGGAGAGTTGGGGGGAGATGGAGAGAGAGGGAGAAAGTAAGATGTAGTGAGCGAGATGGAGAGGCAGAGAGAGAGGGATAGAGAGGGAGAGAGAGGAAGAGAGAGAATGAGAGAGGGGGAGAGAGAGACAAGGAGACGGAGAGAGAGATAGATAGATATAGAGGGTGAGCGAGAGAGAGTCTGTGTGAGAGAGAGAGGGAGAGAGGGAGAGATGGAGAGAGAGAGAGGGAGAGTGGGAGAGAGGGTGGGGAGAGAGGTAGGGAGGGAGAGAGTGATAGAGGGAGAGTGAGAGAGAGAGGGAGAAGATAGAGAGGGGGGAGTGATGGAGAGAGAGGGTGAGAGAGTGTGAGGGGGGGTGGTAGAGAGCAGGATAGGGGAGAGGGAGAGATAGAGCAGGAGAGAGGGAGAGATAGGGTGAGAGAGAGAGAAGGAGAGAGAGAGGGAGAGTGGAGAGGGGAGAGACTGAGAAAGCGAATGAGGAAGAGAGAGGGAGCGGTTGTATAGATATAGAGAGCGAGGTAGAGAGAGATATTGAGGGAGAGTGAGAGAGACGGAGAGAGAGTGAGGCAGAGTGAGAGAGAGAGGGAGAGAGGGAGAGGGAGAGAGAGTGGGAGAGGGAGAGGAAGAGAGAGACAGAGGAAGAGAGGGATAGAGAGAGTGTGAGAGAGAGATGGAGAGAGAGGGAGAGGGAGAGGGAGAGAGGGAGAGTGGTGAGTGAGATACAGTGAGGCAGAGAAATAGAGAGGGAGAGAGGAATGTGTGGTAGAGAGTGGGAGATAGGGAGAGTGGAGAAAGAGGAGACAGGGAAGTGAGGGAGAGAGATGGAGAGAGGGAGGGGATGGTAGAGAGGGAGAGAGAGCTGGGGAGAAAGAGGGAGGTGTTGGGACATAGAGGGAGAGAGAGCTGGGGAGAGATCATGAGATAGGGAGAGAGAGATGGAGAGAGGGAGAGAGAGAGGGAGAGTGGGGAGGGAGATAGAGTGAGTGAGAGAAAGAGAGAGATGGAGAGAGGAAGGGGTGGTAAAGAGAGGGAGAGAGGGAGAGGGGAGAGAGATGAGAGAGAGGGAGAGAGAGGGAGAGAGAGAGAGAGGGAGAGAGTGAGTGAGAAGGAGAGAGAGGGAGCGAGAGAGGGGAGAGGTAGAGAGGGGGTGAGAGAGAGGGAGAGTGTGAAAGTGCATTTAGGATTTCCCTTGTGGATTTTGGACGATTGATGACAAAGAAATGAGATTCTAATGAATTCATTGAGATGAATGCAGGTCTACAAAGACTAGAACTTATGGTGCACTCAAAAAGGTGAAAAATGAGTAGTGTGAAAAGGAAAAGTCCAAATGATCATGGAAGCGCAAAGCATATATCAATGTATAGGATGTGTACGAGAGACACATCCCAAGAGCTTATATCTTGCGTAGAGGGTAAGGGCTAAAATCAATCAATTAAGCAATTCACTGAAGCACCGGACAAGTCCGTTCTCCAGCGGACTAGGTCGATCAACTTTCTGTTTGCACACGGACAAGTCCAGAAAAGCACCGAAGTAGTTCATTCAACTCACGGACCTCACTCGAAAAAGTCCGAACATGTGCCGGACAAGTCCGTTAAACTTTTTTATGTCAACCCAACACATATCACCATGCACTGTACAAGTCTGTACAGTTGTGAACCAGTTTTATTGAGTCTCCGGACCCATTACGGACTAGTCTATATAACTTTCTGTTCCATACGAAGAAGTTTGAACACCTCACACAAATTAGGGTTTCAGGTGTGCTGCACAATTCCCGCAAGTTTTACACAGCACACAGGACTAGTCGGTCCATAGAGCGGACTAGTCCGGCCATCAGAATCCCTAACTGTAACTTTTTTACAAACTCTATAAATAGATGATCCATGACCCTACAAAATAAGAACCATACACAACAGTGAACAACTAGGAACCCTAGCGCTATCGCTCATCCCAAGAGCACAGAAACACCTCTCCCCACACATCTAAAGCCCTTAAAAGTTAATTTTTTGGGAATCTATTTGGGATAGGGAGATCATCTTCAACACATTGCTAAGCTCTTGGGGTTTGATCTCTTATACACTCTTGCATATGTTGTAAGTCTTTTAAGTGTGTTTGATTGCTTTTCTCTCTGTAATTTTATGGGAGCCCTCAACGTGTGAGATTGCCCCACAGACTTGGTGATTGCCATGTGATAGTGGAACTCAAGTCGGCCTTCGTGGTGACTTGAAAAGGGCAAAGGGTTGATTGAGACCCAGCTCTATGTGGGATCCTTCACGAGGACGTACATCTCTTTGGTGAAATCGAACCTCGATAAAAATCCTTGTCTCTTGTGTTCTGGTCATTTACTTTTGCAATCATCATCATCATCTAGGGCATAGGGTTGATATATCTTGCAACTGATATTAATCTTGTATTCCTCGTTCAAATCAATCATCCTAAAAATTACATAAGTTGTTAGGATAATTTACTTAATTCTGTTGCTATAACATTTGAGAAGAATTCATTAAATAGTCTATCTTCTTGTCGATATAATTAGCATACCAGACTAGTCCGTACCAACCATGGACTAGTCTGGCCCTCCTGTATTTGACGAATCTGTTAAGTGTTGCAGGAAAAGTTTTCAATGCCTGTTCACCCCCCTCTAGGCCACATTCAGTTGGTATCAGAGTGAGGCCCTCCTTTCATGAGACTCACCGCTCGGAGAGACAAATGGCCACCAACAAGACCAATGAGATCTCGGAGATGCCCATCATTGGAGATGAACGAGACACCAAGGTGTTTGATGTGCTCAAGGAGCATGAATGCGATGATGAAGAAGTGTGTGAACTCAAGGGGCTTCTAAGGAAGAAGCTTCTAAACCAGAAGGGCAGAAAGGAAGATGAAAAGCCAAAAGGGAGTAGCCATCAAGACTACTCCCGATATCCTTTTAATTATGAGAAGCTTAACAACTACAATCACTATCTTTCTATTCCGACGAGAAGACCTCCACAGTTTGACAACAATGATTACTTAATGTGGAAATATAATATGAAGATGCATCTTATCTCACTTAATCCTAGTCTTTGGCATATAGTGTGTACAGGTTTGGACAACCCCGACAATGATGAAGACGTCACCTCGGAGCAAGAACAAGCAATTCATTGCAATGCACAAGGCGCTGTGGTGATTAATTCATCTTTAAGTCGAGACGAGTTCACCAATGTGGATGGACTTGAAGTTGCCATATACATTTGTGATACACTCAAGATAGTTCATGAAGGAAATTGTTCCGTTCGTGAAGCGAACATTGAGATGCTTGTGGGAGAATTGGGGAGATTTGCCATAGATGATGATGAAACTCCTCAAGAGATGTACAACCGCCTGAAGACTCTCATCAACAAGATCCGTGCTTATGGAAGCAAAAAAGTGCACTAATCATGAGGATGTAAAAAGGATTATAAGAGCCTTCATGATAAGGGAAAGCCCGATGTTCCACAAAATGATCCCCGATGAAGTCCTTGGCAAAAATATCAATCATGAGATGCTGGATAAAGAAGCTAAATTTATCAAACTTAGATAGACTTACCTCATCCAAGAATAAGGAGGTTGCCCTCAAGGCAACTTGCAAGCCCAAAGGGAAGGAGACTCGTGAGACATATGAAGACGAGGACACTGATGATGTAAGCACAAATATAGATGATGAAGAGATGGTGCTATTCATGAAAAGATTCAAGCGCATGATGAGAAGAAGAAGAGGCAACAACTCAAGTGAGGGAAGGAACAAGGAAAAAAACCAGGGCTCAACGTACTTGCTACAACTGCGGCGAATACGAACACTTTATGGTTGATTGACCATACGAGGAAAACAAGAAAAAGAAAGAAGTGAAGCCCCAAGAAAAGTAGGTTTTCATAAAAAGAAGCTAGCACATGAAGCGCACGTCGGTAAGGAGTGGGACTAAACCACGAGTCATCCTCAGATGATGAAGATGAGATGGCAACAATTTCCATCAAAAAGCCGACAAGAAGCCTACACTCTTCCTAAACATGGGAGGAAGTAAAAACCACAACCACACTTGCCTCATGGCTAAGTAAGGCAAGAAGAAGGTTCGACTTACACCCCCTCCATACATACCTCTAATGATGATTTTGATAGTTCTAGTGAAAATGAGGAAATGCTTAAAGGATTGAGCAAAATTGCACTAATAAAAATGAAGATGTTGCCAGATGAAATCTTTGAGAAGAAGGAGCTTGTCATCCGCCAAGAAGATATGCTCCCCGTGAAAGGAAGAGATATCAAGAGGTTCACAAGCTTCTTGAGCTTGAAAAGGAGAAAAGTAAGGCACTTGAGCTTGAGCTAGCTTTGAGTAAGGAAACTTACTCAAAACTAGAAGATTCAAACATTGCAGTCAAGGACGAACTTTCTAACTTGACAAAAGTTAACAAAATCCTTGAAGTGCAAGTGGAGTCACTCAAGCAAAGTGGCGCTTCCTCCTCTAGAAGCTCACTGTCTCAAGATGTCAAGTTAACAACTATTAAAACTTGCACATGCTCTAGTAAGATGGATAATGTAAAAGATGAATCCAATGTTTCATGTGTTAAACATCCATCCCAAAGTGGCATCTTTGATAGGAAAAGATCAAATATGAACGTAGTGCATATATAGTTACAAGACCTCCTAAGACCAAAGACGGTCTTGTGTATACAAAAGGTAAAAAGTTGTCCACTAATGCTCAACATAATAATCATGTTGCCTTTGTTAAGGAAAAATCTCATGAAGCTGAACTGCAAACATTATTTCATACTTTTGATGCATCTCATGACCTTATGAAAAATAAATTTGGATATGTTTACGCTAAATATGCAGGGCCACACCACAAGAGACCCAAAGCTTGTGTGTGGGTGCCTCAAACACTCCTGACAAACCTTCGAGGACCAAATAATTCTTGGGTACCTAAAACCAAGACCTAAATATGTTTTGCAGGCCTACTCCTCCGGAGGATGAAAATAGGTGCTAGATAGTGGACGCATCAATCACATGATCAGAGAGAGGAGAATGTTCGTAGAGTATAAGCAAAACGCGAATCCGACTGAAGGAATTTATTTTGATGGCAATAGCCAAGGAGAATTCCTTGACTGCGGTAAAGTTTAAATTTCCTCTCAACACACTCTTTCCAATGTTTTAAATGTTGATTCTTTAGATTATAATCTTTTGTCTGTATCTCAGCTATGTGACAAAGGATACAATTGTTTTTTCACTAATGAGAGTGTGACAGTCTTTAGAAGAAGCGATAACTCAATTGCGTTTGTTGACGACTGTTATATACCAATTGCACCTGTCAATATAACTCAATTATGTGAAGGAAATATCATTTCTTGCACACATCAACCTTTATATCTAACCTATTTCAACTTGTACTTGGAGAAATTAGTGCATGCAGTGCATGCATCCATTTCATATACAATTTAAGTGAAACAAGGAGATGGATCCTATAAAATATCATCCTAGCCAATCAAGCTCCAACATGTGGCACCGCATGTATCAAAGGGCCCACAAACAGAAGTGTTCAAGGCCATCCAACGGTGTAGCACCTATATGGAGGGATGGAACTCACCTAACAGTGACATGGAGAAAGCACTCACGAAATGTGGGGATCGGAATCCCAACATCCGAGGATCTCATTGGGTGGTGTCGTGCGATGCGACACCCAACAGTATACAAAAATAGAACCTGAATAAAATACAAGACGGAGTCTTTTGTTTATAATACAGCGGAAGTTTTACAATACTAGCAGAAGTAAATAAATATATATATCATAGCTACGCTCTCAGCACTAGCTATGCAAAAGCAAAGTTATCCATGCCTTGGATACTTTGCACTAGCAACACTCAATCACGACGGCGTGCAGGGTTCCCATTCGGCTGTACACCCTGGAGGGGGTGCAGCCTCATCATCAAACCCTTCATCAATTGTATAACCTGCAAAAACTCGTTAACTGCAAACGTGAGCATAAGGCTCAGCAAGACTAACCCGTCTCACTAGACATATGCAAAGGGGACACTAAACATAGGTAAGGTGAAGCATAAATGACTCGCCTACAAGTGGATCCTTACAATCGGGTTTTATGTAGCAAATGACATTCTCCAGGAACGGCACATCATGGGCTCCATAATCAAACAAGAAATGCTTTACCGATAATATGACGTGCCCAGAGCACATAATGCTATTAGAGCTAAAGTATGGGGAAACTGTAAACTTTTAATTGCACTATCTCTAAATCATACAAGGTTGCAAAGCAATTATAATTCCATACAATATAATTTTCTGGTTTCTTTAGTATTTACTACGTCACGGTGCAGTGAACAAGTGGTACTCTATTACTGCGAGGGACAGTGATTGCAATCAGGACACACCCAGACAACACGACACATACGTCATTCGGAAGTGTCAGCGAGCACACCTGTACCTACATAACACTTCAGTACTAGGCGTATATGGCTACCTTTCACAAGAAACCCGAACGCCGAGCCCGTCTCACCTCAGCAAACAGAAGGTCTCCGCACGGAACACCTCATGTCTCCGCCGATCGATTTACACCTTACTGTCCTCAACCCACCCCTATCGATGGTGAGTTAATGGGCCTCGACACCCCAGATATAGAGTTACATCAGTTTACTGGATTCCATATGTCCATTATGTCGCCGGTACAATTCAAGCTTGTCCGAAGGGGCCGCATACAGATGGTCCTTAATCGACACAGGCAGGGCTATGCGACCGAGACTCAATTCTCACCGCTTCCTATCCATTCCCTGCCCGGTCTCAGTTTCATTATATTATGCCATTTTCTATCTAACCAATCCTGTTAGATATGTCCTACATCTCTCGCGAGTAGATTCCAACTACTCGACTTCTACCCGATTTCCTATGCATTAGCAAAGCAGTTACTACAGGTCAAACTGTAACTCGTTTCAACCAATCCCTGGTATTTTTGGTCGTGCATGTGGAGTATCAATCATCCAAAACGTAATGCACAATTCATATACTACTCATCATAGTGATAAAGTAAAATTTTATAAACGACATAAATGCAAACTGGGGCTTGCCTTGTTGAAGGTCAGAGTCTGAGTTAATATTTGGAAGGTGCTCTTCCAAGGTTTCTGGCTCCTCCTCGACTTCGGTCACTATACGATATGCATAGAATACGTATATGAATGACTTTGAAAAATAATTATTACCAAGACCATGATTTAATTTATGGTGACCATTATGTGATAATGACCTAATTGGCTTTGGAACTTTGAAGGTGGATACTAGGGAATATTATAGAAACTCTTGCAAAGAACAGGAGATGATCAAAGTAGATTGTGGTCTCCAAAATTATGGCAAGCAATTAACTTCCAAAAATTCTAGAGAGGAAACTGTAGCTTGAACATAGCTAACAGTTGATAATCAAGATAGAGGAAATTGTCTTTGTTCTAACAAAATTTTTTCCATAAGTTTCTAAGCTTTGGTGAAGGAGTTATTGTATTTCTAAGTTGGCAAGAATTTCTGGAATTATGTTATAATTGAATTGTTAGCCATTTAATCAATATTCAATTTGTAACTGAATTAGGACTAGGATAGTAGGTCAATTAAATCCAAGATTTTTACTGGATCTAGTGTATGACTAAAGGAAGGTTCATTCCAAATTTGGGACATAATAAAGCCACTGAACATATGTAAAAATTCAATAACTGCAAAAGGTAATTGAACTATACAGAGGGTTAAACAGGTGCAATGGCTCCCAAACCTTTTGTGGTACTCAAGAATAAGACATCGAATTTTATGTGAAGTTTGGGGATTTTTCCAGTGGATATCATATCTAGAAAAATTGTATTTGCATTTGGAAAGATTGTTTTCTACAGCATTTAACTCTGAGTTTCACAGAACCTAATTGGTATTGTTTGAAACTAGAGCTCAAGGGCTTTCAAACAAAATTTGTTTGAATATTTTTTGAGCAACCTACAGAAAGATATTGATTTTCAAACTTTGGAAAAGGTTCTGCACCCAAAGGGAACATTCATCTTTTGAATTTGGCGCCAGGGCCCACTGGATTTAAAATAATCCAATCAGGGGCAAGCCACACTTGGTGTTATAAACTTTTCCACGCGGCCATACTGGATCCTTAGCCACGGACTGATCCGGGAGCGTTCCGTTCACTGGCAGGTGGGACCCGCGAACCCGGTCTTCTTCCACCTCGAGTCATTGCTCGGAGGGCGGCGTTCTCACCGACGCGCGGTGGCGCTTTGGCCGGCGATAGCCTCCGGCCTACGGGAGGCCTCGGGACTCGCCGCTCCCACATATTTTCGCACGGGGAACACGATGGATTAGCTCCCGACGGCGAGGGGTGACCGGAAAACTAATCCCGACGGCGGCGGCGGGGGTTAGGGTTTCGGTGAAGTGGAGACCTTCGTTTCCCTAGATAAACTTCTCATTTGAAAGCTCGGGAAGCATCGTGGATGCATGGGGAAGGTCTCAGGAGGGTTTAGAGCTCGTGTCATAGCCGGCAATACCGAAGTCGACGGTGAACCGAGCGTTAACAACGGCGCAAGGGGAAAACTTGAAGATCTTGCTAATTAGCCGATGGTTCTTTCTGATTTTTGGAGGGAAGGTTCGTTAGACTACACGGGTCATGTCCTCTAACTGGATCGAAGAGATTTTGTACATACAATCGGAATTAAACCGATGATCTAGCCTCAACGTGATAAAAGTGCTTTGGGATTTTAAAGAATACTAGAGCTAGAATGCATGATAGGGATTCAAGCTTAACCAGAAGCTGCACGAGGTCGTTGTGCACCTTTTTGTTATTGACCGAAGAGGATGAGGGTGCTTGTATCGACGGCGAGGTTGTGCGGCTTCGAGCGGCACGGGGTGATCGCGGCAGCGATGAAAAATGGCGCGGTGCGGTAAACGGGTGAGGACTCCGTCGACTGGGGGGGGGGGGGGGGCTTTTATAGGCGCCACTGCGGTAGATAAGGACGTCAGGGGGGCAGCTGGAGGCGACCGACGCCGACGGCGAGCTGGCGCATGCAAGCGTCGCGGTGTCGACCGGGGGTGAGAAATAGAGGCGGTGAATCGGTTTCACTGCCTGACCTGTGGCCCCCACCTCTCTCCCTTATCCATTTCTCTAAATTCTAGCTTAAACATTGTCCAAAAATTCCCAAAATTTACAGGTAGACTATGAAAAATATGGGGAATTCAATTCTGCAATCAGAATTCAATTTGGACATAGTTTGCATCAAATTCAAATTCAAATTTGAATTCCAATATGGGTATAAACCTTGTTGAAATAAATACTATCTGAGGTCCAAAAATCTCCAAACTTTGAAATCAAGTTCCCTGAATCATAAAAGGCCTTAGAAAAATTTAGGGGTTGATTTGGGCAAAGTTTAGTGCAAAGCTAAATTTGATGTCGACGTGAATTGTGTCCAAACCAATGGAAGATGTACTTCAAAAATCTTGAAATTTTTCTGAGAAGCTATTTAGATATTTAAGAGTCCAGGGGAAATTTTGGAGCCCAGGATTTGAATCTTTTTGGCAGGGCCTAATATGCATAGCAACATAATCAAATAACATTGGTTTTATTTTTATACTGCTGCCATATAATTTGCCCTAGCCATTGCAATCAATAACTTCCCAATTTTGTAGAAAGAAAACTTTTTGGTGAGGTCAAGCTTATGTGCAAAATTTTGTTGCCCTCCATTATGTTTGATAAACCACTTGTGGTTGAACTTCTCGTAAAAGGAAAAAGTGGGATTTTACATTCCTCCCACCTTAAAAGAATCTCGTCCTGAGATTACAAAGGAAGGACAAAAGATAAAGATCTACTGAACATGTGCCGCTAACAATTCCGGATAGTTCGTTTTAAGATATTCCTCGCTTTCCCACGTGGCTTCTTCAGCACTGTGGTTGCTCCACAAGACTTTGTAGAAACGCAATGTGCGCCTTCTTGTGGTGCGAGTTTTCTCAGCAACGATCTGGGTTGGATGCTCGGAATACGTAAGATCTGGCTGGAGGGTTTCCAAATCCTCAATACGTATATTCGTTCGGACTTTGAGACATTTCCGTAATTGAGAAATGTGAAACACATTATGGACCCCTGCCAGCAATGGCGGTAACTCCAATTGATATGCCACAGGTCCGCATCTTTTGATTATTGCGAACGGCCCAATAAAACGTGGAGCTAGCTTCCCTCTCACTCCGAATCGATGAATTCCATTCATCGGGGATACCCGGAGATAAAATTGATCCCCAACCTCGAAGTGAAGAGGTCGACGTCGTTTGTCCGCATAGCTCTTTTGACGAGATTGGGCAGCTTTGAGATTTGCTTGGACGTTGCGTACTTGCTCTTCAGCTTCTTTTATCAAGTCAGTGCCATATACCACTCGTTCACCAGATTCGCACCAGTTCAAGGGTGTGCGACACTTTTGGCCACAAAGAGCTTCATATGGTGCCATCTGGATGCTAGCCTGGTAATCGTTGTTGTACGAAAATTCCACCAATGGTAGATGATCATCCCAATTCCTACCATGGTGGATGGCACAGGCACGGAGCATATCCTCTAGCACTTGATTCACCCATTCGATTTGTCCATCAGTCTTAGGATGATAAGCCGAGCTTCGAATCTGTTTGGTACCCAATGCATCGTGGAGATGCTCCCAAAAGCGAGCAATCAAAATAGATCCACGATATGAAATGATAGTGCGGGGTACACCATGTAGACACAATATTCTGGGGATATAAAGTTATGCATACCGCTTTACGTCATACTTGACACTGACTGGTATGAAATGAGCTGATTTGGTCAACCGGTCAATGATCACCCAAATTCAGTCGTGTTTATGGAGAGTGGGAGGCAATACAACAATGAAATCCATGCTTATATCCTCCCATTTCCAAGCCGGTATGCTTAAAGGTTGAAGCTGTCCAGCTGCCTTCATATGGTCGGCCTTAACTCGTCGACACGTATCACATTCGGATATGTATTTTGCTACTTCTCTCTTCATTCGAGTCCACCAGAACTTCTTTCTCAGATCTTGGTACATTTTGTTACTTCCCGGATGAATGGAATACTTGGATAAATGAGCTTCATCTAATATCCTAATGCGAGCATAATGTAACTGACTTTCGTACTTATCTAGCCGGTGATTCGCTGGGGCTATGAGCGAGCATAGACCTTTGTTGATAAAATCAAGGGTATCACCCCGCTCTGTCGCTTCCCGCAGAGCCTCGACTTGCTCCTAAATAATGGTGCTTTGCATCGCAACTAACATATTGGAAGCAGCCGCATATGTTCCCAGTGTCGTCGGGGTTGTGTCGCCAGACGGTGTATATGCAGCAACCATACGATGTTGCCACTCAAAGCCGGCCATACCATGGACTGGAATAAGGGAAAATTGAGTCCCTGCCATGGCATCTTGATGAAGCTCACAAAGCTTCATCAGTGCTTCGCCTGCAGCAACTGCCCAAGTGTCCTCTAACTGAGCCCCCTCGATGGTAACAGAGAAAGGAACCCATCCATATCGACGTGGACTAGCCGGAATGTCCACCAAGATGGTGCACGACCGAACACCTCTGTCGATCGCTTCCCTACCCCAATAGCATGGCATCTCGGTGAAGCCAAACTGTTGGAGCACTTCCCACAGCATACATGGGAAGCCTGGATAACCATCGCAAGTGGAAAATACCCATCGTCTGGTAGTAGCATCCTCACATCCGTCATCTATAGAAAGAATACTGGAACAATGAGAAAGTTTGCAACTCTCAACAGTTTTCAGAAAATTTTTAAAACTGGAGCTGTAATCACAGTCTGTTCCAGCTGACCCTCCTGTATAATTCCACAATTTCATACAGGAAACGTCAGATCCAAATGTTGGGCTGAATAGAAAAGTTGTAGTATAATTTCCATGCTTTCCAGATTGTACTCATACAGATACAAGTGAGCTAGGAAATAGAATCTATAGAGGTTTTAAGTTGACCCATATTTTCTGGAATTTTTTGACAGAACCCCCCCTGTATATGTAGTGATGTCCACAATTTATACAGGGATATCATGATAATATTTTGAGGTAATGACAAAATAAACTTTGTATAACATCAAGTTAACAATCCAGAAGTAAAAGATTTAACCCCTGAAAAGTTTGTTATACAGGTATCGCGCGCGAATTCACAAATAGGTGCAAACTGTTTTAAGTTCTGGACTGCCAGAACCAAGTTTGCGACAAATGGAATTAGACACCGCTATACCCAGATTTAGATCAGGAATGCAAAATAAAGTTGATGGAGGACTTCCTAAGCTTTCCAGATATGTATATATGTGACTATTTAACTAATCTGGATTAAGAGTTATTACTATCCAAACTAAACAGTTGAACTGAATGGTTTGCACCAGTAGTCCTGCAGTCCACTGTTTTGAGTTCCAAATTTGATTTAACTCAAATTTGAATTAGGAAAAACTCTAAATATCAAACCTGTATACTTGCCTCTTCCCTTTCTATACATGTGTCACAATAAGGCAGAAGATGTTCCTACAGTAAGTTATGGCAATATTTCTTGAACTGGTACAATGGTTGGGTCATCCGGAGCAGTTTTAGTATACTCCAGATTTCAATAGAATTTAAAACTTTTCTGCCCTGATGGTTAACAGAAAAGTTGTAGAGGTCTTCACGAGATTTCCATCCGTATATGATACTCTTATGTTATCTATTTGATAACCAAGATTACAACCTGGCGAAGTCGAGCCAACTTCTGCCAAAAATCAAGAATCTTGATTCTATCTACCCTATCGAGTCGGAGTCCCTTTTTATGGAGTCCAAACCTACCAGCATCTGATATTTGGACTTTCCAAAGCATTATGCATCCATTCTGTCGTTGGGGATGGTCTAGTATCATGTTTGATACTAACGGTACTACATATCTCACCAAAGAAAATTCTATCCGGTATATCCGGTTACATATATAGGTGGTTCCTATATCGATCTCTCACAAACATTTGCTTCACGGGTCGCTACCAGAGTTAGTGTACCTGCAGAAGACAAAAAATCCCCTTTCACACCTTCACATCTCAAGGGCGGTACGCGGAAATACAACAGGCAGTCACAATAATACATATGAAAATAAATGCATACGACTCTGGTGTGAGTCACCCTCGAGCGAGGTCATGTCTCGAGCTACATGGCTGTAAATACGTTTGTACAGCAAAGACTCCCGTACGATCCTGCTTATACACGCTCGGGCATACGTGTTTCGCATGCTCCCATAGAACATGGATAGTTCTAGAGAGACATACTATCGGGTTATACAACACCCGATGGGGCTCCCACTAACTTTGAAGCACGCTAGGGTACCGCATGTCATAGGTTCTCAGAAACATTGAGAGCTTCAGAGACTCCTATTAACTTCTCGTGCCAAGCCACATAAATTTCACATACCACTCCTCGTATGCTGAGCTTAACGAGATTGACCCGCTCTCGGTGGCGTACCTTACCTCTTACCTGATGTCGGGGCGTCGTTACAGAATATAATAACACATAGTTAGTTTACCACCTTTATATCTTATACTAATAATACTCCTTATAAAGGCATATAGCTAATTCCTCACTCAAATCCAAATTTTTGAAAATATGTTCTTTTCAAGTACACTGTTCCTAATGATGCTCTGATACCATGACTGTGGGGACCGGAATCCCGACATTCGAGGATCTCATTGGGTGGTGTCGTGCGATGCAACACCCAACAGTATACAGGAACAGAACCTGAATAAAATACAAGACGAAGTCTTTTTTTTTATAATACAGCGGAAGTTTTACAATACTAGCGGAAGTAAAGAAATATATATATCATAGCTACGCTCTCAGCACTAGCTATGCAAAAGCAAAGTTATCCATGTCTTGGATACTTTGCACTAGCAACACTCAATCACGGTGGCGTGTAGGGTTCCCATTCGGCTGTACACCCTGGAGGGGGTGCAGCCTCATCATCAAACCCTTCATCAATTGTATAACCTGCAAAAACTCGTTAACTGCAAACGTGAGCATAATGCTCAGCAAGACTAACCCGTCTCACTAGACATATGCAAAGGGGACACTAAACATAGGTAAGGTGAAGCATAAATGACTCGCCTACAAGTGGATCCTTATAATCAGGTTTTATGTAGCAAATGACATTCTCCAGGCTCGGCACATCATGGGCTCCACAATCAAACAAGAAACGCTTTACCGATGATATGACATGCCCAGAGCACATAATGCTATTACAGCTAAAGTATGGGGAAACTGTAAACTTTTAATTGCACTATCTCTAAATCATACAAGGTTGTAAAGCAATTATAATTCAATACAATATAATTTTCTGGTTTCTTTAGTATTTACTACGTCACGACGCTGTGAACAAGTGGTACTCTATTACTACGAGGGATAGTGATTGCAATCAGGACACACCCGCACAACACGACACATACGTCATTTGGAAGTGTCAGCGAGCACACCTGTACCTACATAACACTTCAATACTAGGCGTATATGGCCACCTTTCAAAAGAAACCCGAACGCCAAGCCCGTCTCACCTCCGCAAACAGAAGGTCTCCGCACGGAACACCTCATGTGTCCGCCGACCGATTTACACCTTACTGTCCTCAACCAACCCCTATCGATGGTGAGTTAATGGGCCTCGACACCCCAGCTATCGAGTTACATCATTTTACTTGATTCCATATGTCAATTATGTCGCTGGTACAATTCAAGCTTGTCCGAAGGCGCCGCATAAAGACGGGCCTTAATCGACACAGGCAGGGCTATGCGACCGAGACTGAATTCTCGCCGCTTCCTATCCATTCTCTGCCTGGTCTCAGATTCACTATATTATGCCATTTTCCATCTAATCAATCCTGTGAGATATGTCCTACATCTCTCGCGAGTAGATTCCAACTACTCGACTTCTACCGGATTTCCTATGCATTAGCAAAGTAGTTACTACAGGTCAAACTGTAACTCGTTTCAACCAACCCATGGGATTTTTGGTCATGCATGTGGAGTATCAATCATCCTAAATGTAATGCACAATTCATGTACTACTCATCATAGTGATAAAGTAAAATTTTATAAACGACTTAAATGCAAATCGGGGCTTGCCTTGTTGCAGGTCAGAGTTTGAGTTAATATTTGGAAGGTGCACTTCCAAGGTTTCTGGCTCCTCCTCGACTTCGATCACTATACGATATGCATAGAATACGTATATGAATGACTTTGAAAAATAATTATTACCAAGACCATGATTTAATTTATGGTGACCATTATGTTATAATGACCTAATTGGCTTTGGAACTTTGAAGGTGGATACTAGGAAATATTATAGAAATTCTTGCAAAGAACAGGAGATGATCAAAGTAGATTGTGGTCTCCAAAATTATGGCAAGCAATTAACTTCCAAAAATTCTAGAGAGGAAACTGTAGCTTGAACATAGCTAACAGTTTATAATCAAGATAGAGAGAATTGTCTCTGTTCTAACAAAATTTGTTCCATAAGTTTCTAAGCTTTGGTGAAGGAGATATTGTATTTCTAAGTTGGCAAGAATTTCTGGAATTATCTTATAATTGAATTGTTAGCCATTTAATCAATATTCAGTTTGTAACTGAATTAGGACTACGATAGTAGGTCAATTAAATCCAAGATTTTTACTGGAACTAGAGTATGACTAATGGAAGGTTCAGTCCAAATTTGGGACATAATAAAGCCACTTAACATATGTAAAAATTCAATAACTGAAAAAAGTAATTGAACTATACAGAGGGCTAAACAGGTGCAATGGCTCCCAAACTTTTTCTAGTTGTCAAGAACAAGACATCAAATTTTATGTGAATTTTGGGGATTTTTCCAGTGGCTATCTTATCTGGAAAAATTGTATTTGCTTCTAGAAAGATTGTTTCCTACAGAATTTAACTGTGAATTTCACAGAACCTAATTGGTACTGATAAAAACTAGAGCTTAAAGGGCTTTCAAACAAATTTTTTTTTTAATATTTTTGGAGCATCCTACAGAAAGATATTGATTTTCAAACTTTGGAAATGGTTCTGCACCAAAAGGGAAAATTCATCTTTTGAATTTGGCGCCAGGGCCCACTGGATTTAAAATCATCCAATCAGGGGCAAGCCACACCGGGGGTTATAAACTTTTTCACGCGGCTACAATGGATCCTTAGCCACAGACTGATCCGGGCGCTTTGCGTTTACTGGCAGGTGGGACCCGCGAACCCGGTCTTCTTCCACCTCGAGTCATTGCTCCGACGGCGGCGTTCTCACCGGCGCGCGGCGGCGCTTTCGCCGGCGATAGCCTCCAGCCTACGGGAGGCCTCGGGACTTGCCGCTCCCACATATTTTCGCACGGGGAACACGATGGACTAGTTCGCGGCGGCGAGGGGTGACCGGAAAACTAATCCCGACGGCGGCGGCGGGGGTTAGGGTTTTGGTGAAGTGGAGACCTTCGATTCCCTAGCTAAACTTCTCGTTTGAAAGCTCGGGAAGCATCGTGGATGCATGGGGAAGGTCTCAGGAGGGTTTAGAGCTTGTGTCATAGCCGGCAATACCGAAGTCGACGGTGAACCGAGCGTTAACAACGGCGGAAGGGGAAAACATGAAGATCTTGCTAATTATCTGATGGTTCTTTCTGAATTTTGGGTGGAAGGTGCGTTAGACTACATGGGTCATGTCCTCTAACTGGATCGAAGAGATTTTGTACATACAATCGGAATTAAACCGACGATCTAGCCTCAACGTGATAAAAGTGATTTGGGATTTTAAAGAATACTAGAGCTAGGATGCATGATAAGGATTCAAGCTTAACCTGAAGCTGCATGAGGTCATTGCGCACCTTTTTGTTATTGACCGAAGAGGATGAGGGTGCTTGTATCGACGGCGAGGTTGTGCGGCTTCGAGCGGCACGGGGTGATCGCGGCAGCGATGAAAAATGGCGCGGTGCGGTAAACGGGTGAGGACTCCGTCGACTGGGGGGGGGGGGGGCTTTTATAGGCGCCACTGCGGTAGATGTCGATCGGTGGTGAGAAACAGAGGCGGTAAATCGGTTTCACTGCCTGACCCGTGGGCCCCACCTCTCTCCCTTATCCATTCCTCTTAATTCTAGCTTAAACATTGTCCAAAAATTCCCAAAATTTACAGATAGAGTAAGAAAAATATGGGGAATTCAATTCTTCAATCAGAATTCAATTTGGACATAGTTTGCATCAAATTCAAATTTGAATTCCAATATGGGTATAAACCTTGTTGAAATAAATAGTATCTGAGGTCCAGAAATCTCCAAACATTGAAATCAAGTTCCCTGAACCATAAAAGGCCTTAGAAAAATTTAGGGGTTGATTTGGGCAAAGTTTAGTGCAAAGCTAAATTTGATGTCGACGCGAATTGAATCCTTTGTACGTGTCAAAACCAATGGAAGATGTACTTTAAAAATCTTGAAATTTTTCGGAGAAGCTATTTAGATATTTAAGAGTCCAGGAAAAAATTTGGAGCCTTGGATTTCAATCTTTTTGGCAGGGCCTAATATGCATAGCAACATAATCAAATAACATTGGTTTTGATTTTTATACTGCTGCCATATATTTTGCCCTAGCCATTGCAATCAATAACTTCCCAACTTTGTAGAAAGAAAACTTTTTGGTGAGGTCAAGCTTATGTGCAAAATTTTGTTGCCTCCATTATGTTGGATAAACCACTTGTGGTTGAACTTCTCATAAAAGGAAAAAGTGGGATTTTACACGAAACAGTGCAAAGACTTGGTCGGCCGAACCACCAAGTTAGTCGACTTGGTCCTGGTGCCAAACTCGGTCAGCTTCCACGTGTTGGCCCCTCCTGGCTTGAAGAAGTCAGTGGTGACTGATTCGCGCGCTTTTGGTGGCGGGAACCGACCCTTCTCCACCTATAAATAGGACCCTTCACCCCTCACATCGACCAAACCACTTGAGCATCATTCTATTGTATACACTAGTTCTATTAGTGCTTAGTGGAGTTAGGTTATAAAGAGGAGAGCCCCTAGTCCAAAGTCCAAGTTGGGAAAGGTATGTCTCATGTATCTTGTTATATTTATGACTTTATGCGTAATAAAGATATTATCTTTAGTCTTCTTTTATTCATATATTTGGATGAAGCGTTTCTTGTTTTATTGTGGAGTCCATAGTATCTTTACATGGAAAGTATAAAGACTATACCTACCACATACATGGAATCCACAATCAAACAAGAAACACTTCATACAAGCATATGAATAAGAGGAGACTAAAGATGCTATCTTTATTATGCATAAAGTCACAAATATAAGAAAAGATACATGAGCCATACCGTTCCCAATTTGAACTTGGGACTAGAGGCTCCTCTCTATAGCCTAACCTCCACTAAAGATCAAGGAAAACTAGTGTATACAATAGAACGATGCTCAAGTGGTGTGTGTGTGAAGTGAGGGTTGGGGGTCCTATTTATTGGTGGAGAAGGGTCGGTTCCCTCCGCCAAATGCGCGAATCAGCACAATCATCTTCAGGAAGCCGGGAGGAGCCAACACATATTGATTGACTGACTTTGGCGCCAAGACCAAGTCGACCGACTAAGGGGGTCGGCCGACCTTGTTTGGGCTATATTTTCTCCAGGTCCCTGACAGGTGGGCCCCCTTACTGATATAGGTGATACATCGTTGGATGGCCACGGATACTTGTGTTTGTGGGCGTTTTGATCCATGTGGTGCCCATGTCAGCACTTGATTGGCTGGGATGATATTTTATAGGATTCATCCACTTGTTTCACTATAATTCTTTGTAAAATACCTCCATGCACTATTTTCTCCAAGTACAAGTGGAACTCGGCCATTTCTAACTATAATGTGTGTGAGAAATATCCATTCCTTCACGTAATTGAGTTATATTGACGGTTGAAATTGCTATATAATGACCGTCAACAAACTCCCCCAAGCTTAGCCTTTGCTCATTCCGAAGCGAAAATAAAGACTTATCTTGTTGATCAGGAGTTGCTACAATGTCCTATTTCGCAAAAGTACCAAGTGCACAACAAAATATTCTACCTTGCATCGAGTAATTTGGCTATGGTACCTCACCCTTTTTTATTAATCTTTATGGGGCTCGTCCCTCATCCTCTTCTAGGGTGGTTGAAGAATAGAACAACAAAATGAGCATGCATCACCTAATGTTATGAGTTGTAATCGAATTTCCAGAGAATTTCAAAAGGTGTTCTGATTTATGTTCCACAAATGATGCACTCAATCACTCCTATGTGGGAAGTGGTATTTGTATCCTCACCAAGGCAATGCTATTCTTCTCATAGATCTAAATAAGGCTTGTATGTGGAGCTTGGTAGGGATCAAGAGTAGGCATATTTGCAACACATATATTGCTAAATCAAAAGAGTAAGCCTTAGAAGAAAACATATCATACTTTTGATCAATATTTGTGCAAGTGTGATGGAATATTTGTGGAGTGGAAATATGAAGATGACTCCTTTGTATGCACTCTCTTTTTGTGAGGACGATACATGGCTACTTATTTTCTCTTTCTTTCTTTTTTTTCTCACACTCTTGTACATGAGCATGCATTTTATTTTTCTTGTAGCCATGTATTCAAATCCTCTTTTTTTTCAAATAACTTTGAGAGAGTATTATGCATAAAATCATGGAGTATCTTTTTGTTGGTGGAATGGTATGATAAAATTTTGCTAACTTCATGTGTAGAAGTTTAGCATGTGCCAGTGTAATCTTGATCTGAAAAGTATGAAAAGATTCTCACGTAGGTCTATACTAGTTTGACCAAGCTCAATGTGATGGCAAACAGCATATGCATAAGGTTTATCTAATTCAAATCATCATATGGCTTTGGTTGGAATTTCTATCAAATGAGGAACTTCCATTCTTAAGTTTCCCTGTGAAATCAAGTTTCATTTTCAACTAGGATATTAGCAGCTCTTATCACTACGTCATATGCCACAACAACCTAGAATTGGACTTAGCCTTTGCTACCCACAATTTCCAGGTTTTAGGTAAAAATATTCTAGGCCAATAAACCAAATACTTGGAGAATACTAAGTTTTATGCAAGGGACTAGAGAAATAAAATAGAGCAACTATTCATCATTTCAACTCCGCCTATGTTGTAATGACATATCCGGTCCCAAGCCCGGATAAAGGATGACGGGTTGTGATAGGTTTGGCGAGCCAGCAACTATACTTAGCCATTCTCATGGAAATGAAACCCATTGGAAATTCGTTGGGGCGTAACCCTCTTAGCGACGTGCCATACCAGAACCCGAGTATGGTGTTAAGTGTGCAAGGGTCAGGCCGCCACCATCTTAGTGGCGCAACATATAAGAACCCAGATGTGGTGTTAAATGGGCGAGGGCCGGATCGCCACCACCTTAGTGGCGCACTACATCATCGCCCGGATGTAGTGTTAAGTGAGCAAGGGTCTTTGCATCTTCCTCGACGGATGCGAAAGGGTAAGGAAGCTAGCCGAGGAAACTAGGTTTTGGGTTGGTAGTTGGAATGTAGGATCCTTGACGGGAAAGCTACGATAGTTAGTGGACGTTGCGATTAGGAGGCGTGTAAATATCCTTTGTGTACAAGAGACTAGATGGGCAGGTCAAAAGGCGAGAGAGGTTGAGAATACCGGTTTCAATCTTTGGTATTCTGGCTTAACTAGGACTAGGAATGGCAGAGGCATCCTAATATATAGGAGACTCAAAGATGGAGTAGTGGATGCCTGTAGACGAGGGGATAGGATCATCCTAGTCAAGGTAGTTGTGGGGGACCTTATCTTGAATGTCATTAGTGCTTATGCCCCACAACGTGGGCTCGACATAAGCACTAAGAGACAATTTTGGGGGGACATGGAGGATATGGTTAGTAATGTACCGATAGCCGAGAAGCTATTCATAGGAGGAGATCTCAATGGCCACATAGGTACAACTAACATAGGTTTTGAGGGGGTACACGGAGGTTTTGGGTGTGGCGATGGAAACCAGGAGGGTAAGGATATCCTAGATTTTGTTGTAGCCTAGGACCTATTGGTAGCCAAAACACTCTCTTCAAGAAGAGGCCGTCTCACATAGTGACCTTTACTAGTGCCCAACATTCTAGTCAAATCGACTATATCCTCACTAGGAGAAGGGGGAGGGGGGCACGTTTAGATTGTAAGGTGATTCCTGGGGAATGTGTTGTACCACAACATACACTTGTGGTAGCCGACTTTCATTTCCACGGGCGTGTGTCACGAGACAAAGTTGTTAAAACCGCAGAACAAAGTAGTGGAAGTTGAAGGTTGAAGTGCATCAATCATTCAAAAGGAGGATAATCATGCAAGGTCCTTGGAGTGAAGAGGACAATGCGAATAGTATGTGGGTGAAGATGGCGACTTACATTAGGAAGGCAGCTAGGGAGGTGCTTGGGTGGGCAAAAGGTAAGAAACTTGTAGATAAAGACACTTGGTGGTGGAATGAAGATGTACAAAAAGCTATTATGGAGAAGAAGGAGTCTTATAAGAGCTGGCATCATGAGAGAAGCGCAAGTAACATGGCGAAGTATAAAGAGGCTAAGAAAAATGCAATGCGTGTTGTGAGTCAAGCAAGGGGACAGGCCTATGATGCGCTATCACTACAAGATTCCGACCTGTTGCAACTATTGTACTGCAACGAATACTAAATCATTACAGTAAGCTTGGCTTTTTGCCACGATTCAGTAGTTCGTGGCACTAGGATCTATCGCCATGGAACACAATCATTGCATTAGGATCTGTTGCAACGATTCACTAGTTCGTGTCGTGAGGATAATAATGCAATGGATCACATTCGTTGCATTAGGATCTATTGCAACGAAATACTGGTTCGTGGCGTTATAGCTTTATTGCCACGGAAAACAGTCGTTGCATTAGGATCTGTTGCCACGAATTACTGGTTTGTGGCGTTACAGCTTTATTGCCACGGAACACAGTCGTTGCATTAGGATCTGTTGCCACAAAATACTGGTTCGTGGCGTTACAGCTTATTGCCACAGAACACAGTCGTTGCATTAGGATTTGTTGCCACGAATTACTGGTTAGTGGCGTTACAACTTTATTGCCACGGAACACAGTCGTTGCATTAGGATCTGTTGCCACGAATCAGCAAACAGTTGTATTTGGACCGTAATGCAATGAAACAGAATCGTTGCATTATGATGTGTTGCCACGATACTCTGGTTCGTGGCGTTACAGCTTTATTGCGACGGAACACAATCGTTGCATTAGGATCTGTTGCCACGAATACTGGTTCGTGGCGTTACAGCTTTATTGCCACGAACACAGTCGTTGCATTAGGATCTGTTGCCGCGAAATACTGGTTCGCGGCGTTACAGCTTTATTGCCACGGAACACAGTCGTTGCTTTAGGATCTGTTGCCACGAGTCAGCAAACAGTTGCATTTGGACCGTAATGCAACGAAACAGAATCGTTTCATTAGGATGTGTTGCCACAAAATACTGGTTCGTGGCGTTACAGCTTTATTGCCACGGAACACAATCGTTGCATTAGGATCTGTTGCCACGAATTACTGGTTCGTGGCGTTATAGCTTTATTGCCACGGAACACAGTCGTTGCATTAGGATCTGTTGCCATGAAATACTGGTTCGTGGCGTTACAGCTTTATTGCCACGGAACACAATCGTTGCATTAGGATCTGTTGCCACGAATCAGCAAACAGTTGCATTTGGACCATAATACAACAAAACAAAATCGTTGCATTAGGATGTATTGCCACGAAATACTGGTTCGTGGCGTTACAACTTTATTGCCACGGAACACAGTCGTTGCATTAGGATCTGTTGCCACGAATTACTGGTTAGTGGCCATTACAGCTTTATTGCCACGGAACACAGTCGTTGCATTAGGATCTGTTGCCACGAATCATCAAACAGTTGCATTTGGACCGTAATGCAACAAAACAGAATCGTTGCATTAGGATGTGTTGCCACGATACTCTAGTTCGTGGCGTTACAGCTTTATTGCCACGGAACTCAATCGTTGCATTAGAATCTGTTGCCACGAGTTACTGGTTCGTGGCGTTACAGCTTTATTGCCACGGAACACAGTCGTTGCATTAGGATCAGTTGCCACGAATTACTGGTTCGTGGCATTACAGCTTTATTGCCACGGAACAAAGTCGTTGCATTAGGATCTGTTGCCATGAAATACTGGTTCGTGGCGTTACAGCTTTATTGCAACAAAACACAGTCGTTGCATTAGGATCTGTTGCCCCGAATTATTGGTTCGTGGCGCTACAGCTTTATTGCCACAGAACACAGTCATTGCATTAGGATCTGTTGCCAATCAGCAAACAGTTGCATTTGTACCGTAATGCAACGAAACAGAATCGTTGCATTAGGATGTGTTGCCACGAAATACGTGTTCGTGGTGTTACAGCTTTATTGCCACGGAACACAGTCGTTGCATTAGGATCTGTTGCCACGAATCAGCAAACAATTTTTGCATTCTCCTCGGCGCAGTGCTGATCAATGATGTTCATTACTTTTTGCCTCCTGACGACTCAGTGCTCGACTAACGATGCTGATGATCCATAACATACTCAATGATGTAAAACATCAGGTATTAACGCATCAACAAATATGAGGGGGAGAATACCAACGTGCAGATTTAAATGTATGTTGCGGATCATCAGCGTCCTCAGTCCAGAAGCAGGGTAGAAGTGGCGCCGTGGCTGCCGCAAACTTGAGAACGAATGAGGAGAAGGCTCATCGACGGATCGAGGGGACGGAAGCTACACGACCGCTATGGGCGATGAGCCTTCCCCTCGATCCGTTCTCGAGGACCGCAGAAAATTCATTTCCGCCCGCCTAGGCCCAGAGCCGGCCCTGCCTTTAAGACCATCTGTAGTGGTTCACGGTAAAGCGGTAATGGGACGCGGAGCAGTTCCAATTGAATTCAAAGATGTGCATGCGGGATGCATAACCTCTGCAGTACTGCAGGTGCAGTAAAAGTCACTGACATGTGGGCTGCACGGTCAGCCGGACCCACATGTCAGTGACTGTTACTGCACCTGCAGTACCGCAGGTGATTTCAACGCATGAGCTGCGCGCGTCTAAGGCACCTCGGTGACTGGGGCGCACGTAAGCTTGGTGCGCCCGATCGCATCAGCCGCCTGTACAAATGGCTACGGCTTGAACGAAGGACGAAACCTTATGCGGCAAACAACAATGTATAATACTTCCTCCGCCCCAACTCAACTCTATTTCTGTTTTGGTCGAACTAATTACCATTGACAAATGATTTAGATGGAATTTATTAACTTCAATAACATGTAGTACTAGATTGTATATTGTTCAAATATTTTTGATGGTGAATCTAAAAGTACAATTCTTGTATTGTTAAAACAGATCAAAATTCCGTAAATCTGAAAGATAGATTTGACAAAACCTAAGACTTCCCTTTAAAAAAGTTTTATACTGTATATCCCATATATATGCTACTACTACGTAAATTAGGGGTGGGCAAATAAACCGAGACCAAAAAACCGAAGCCAATAAAACCGAGACCGGAACTGAAAAGACCGAAATATCGGGTATCGGGTACTTTTCGGGTAGCAAATATAAATAACTGAAAAATGAATGTCGGGTTCGGATGGATGAATTCATTGTGGAGCTACATGTCACGTACTTAATTATACTAAAAATCATCATCTTTGTTGTCGTCCCCCCACAATGGAGCTACATGACCATCATTGGTATATGTATCGTCGTCGTCTTCATTTTCTGATGCAACTCCATCTACCTCAAACCAATCACCTGATGTTGTCATTATAAGAGTGGAAGTGAAAGTGCATCTAGGACTCCCTTGTGGGTTTTGGATAATTTATGACAAACAATTGGGATCCTAACCTCCTTATTGAGATGAGTGCAGGATTTTAATAGGAAAATGAGCAAAGTGCCAAAAAGAAGGAAGAATGAGAAGCAAAGTGGAAATGAGCTCAAGGAAGAAGAGTAGTAGATTATTGTGTATGTAGTGTGTTAAGGAAACACACCCCAAGAGCTCAATCAAAATTATACACACACATTGCACAAAGTTACACAGGACTGGACTAGTCGATCACAACAGGACTAGTCCGATAACCTTTCTGCACAAAATCAGACAAGTCTGATATCCATCGGACTAGTCTGATATCCTTTCTGACTAGAGTCGGACTAGTCCTCCCCAGTGCGGACTAGTCCCCAAAACACTTCACAAGTCACACAAAATCGGACAAGTCCGATCACAACCGGACTAGTCCGATATTCTTTCTGATCCAAATCAGACAAGTCCGATGTTTGCACGGACTAGTCCGGAATACCCCCTGATCTAAATCGGACAAGTCTCCCAAGTGCGGACTTGTCATCCTATACACATAGGGTCTCACATGTCCGGACAAGTCCGATGACTATCAGACTAGTCCGAAGATTTCCAGTAGAGAAATTGGACAAGTCCGTTCCTAGCCGGACTAGTCCGATATTTTGGGGTACTAAAGGTTTGCTACACACAGCACACCGGACTAGTCTGGTGACCACCACGGACTAGTTCGAACTTTCTGAACCCTAACGGTCACTTTTAGAAACCCCATATAAATAGAGGTTCATGGCCCAATTATGAACTCTCTCGAATCCTAGCGCCGTCACACCTCCCAAGAGCTTCAAAAACTACATCTCTCCACGAAATTAAGTGCAACAACGATCAATCCTTTGAGGATTCACTCTAGATCATTGGAGAGACACTTGCAACACCACGTTGAGCTCTTGGTTTGATTCTCTAACACACTCCTGCGATTCATTTGTAATTTTTTAGTGTGTTCCTGGTGGTATTTTCTGTTGTAATCCAAGGGAGCTCTCAACGTGTGAGAAAGCCCCTTGAATTCGGTTATTCACCCCTTTGTGATTAGTGGAAGAGGATTGGCCTTTGTGGCGATCCGACGAGGGTAGGGTTGGAAGACCCGGTCCTTTTGTGGACTCCTCAACGTGGACGTAGGTTGCCTTTGTGGTAGCCGAACAACGGGATAAATCCTTGTGTTTTGCTTTTGGTGTTCATCATTCTTATTCATCAATATAATCTAGGGTTTCAATAATCATTGCTCATCTTACGTTGAATTGTCAAACATAAGATTTAATTGTGATATAATCTAATATATAACATTGAAACCGTTATTTGATTCTATATTTCCGCTGCATATATAAAAGAATCAATCTAATCGATCAAGCTTAATCAACTCAGTCTGTGAACATCGGACTAGTCCGCACATTACCAGACTAGTCTGATATCTCTGGTATTGAACTTGTTTTTGAGTGTTGTAGGATCTGACAAAATTCAAAAAGGCCTATTCACAAACATCTAGGCCCACATTCAATTGGTATCAGAGCAGGTTCTTCAAGAAAGAGTCAAATCACTCTAAGATATCATGTCGGAGATGAAGGACATCCACAAAATCAACAACAAAGAAGAGGTTAACAATGACAAGACTCAAAAAGTGGAGAAGTACCTCGAAGCCGTTCAAGACTTTGAGGACGACGATGAGGAGATACTAGAGCTAAAGGCGCTCCTAAAAAAGAAGGCACTTTCCAAAGGGAAAGTGAAAGTTAAAGAGAAGAAGAAGGGGAGTAGTCACACTAACTACTCCTGATATCCTTTTAACTATGATCGTCTAAATTCCAATAACAATCATTACTTATCTATCCCACTTGGAAAAGCCCCACACTTCGATGGAAGTGATTACTCAATGTGGAGGCAGAATATGAAAATGCATTTGATTTCCCTCAATCCAAGTCTATGGCATGTTGTATGCATAGGGATAGATATTTCGGACGACGACGAAGAGCTCACCCCAAGCCAAGAGCAGGCCATTCATAGAAATGCTCAAGCCGCAGCTGTAATCACCTCCTCACTCAGTCGGGACGAGTTCACCAAGGTGGATGGACTCGAAATTGCTAAGGAGATATGTGATACACTGCAAACTGCACATGAAGGTGACCGACATGTGCGTGAAGCAAAGATTGAGATGATCGAAGGCGAACTAGGAAGATTCGCAATTGAGGAAGACGAGTCACCCAAAGATTTGTACAATCAATTGAAGACACTCGTCAACAAAGTTCGATCATATGGGAGCAAGAAGTGGAATGACCACGAGGTGGTAAAGCTCATCCTTAGAGCTTTTATGGCTCGCAATGTCACGCTATGCTCCATGATTAGAGAAAGCCCCGGATACAAAAGGACGACTCCGGATGAATTGCTTGGAAAAATAATCAACTTTGAGATGATGGAAAAACAAGAAAAGCACGTCAAGGAAATTGCCAACCTCACCTCGGCTAAGAAGAAAGGGGTTGCTTTAAAGTCCACCCTCAAGCCTCTATCCAAAGAAGCAAGAGAAGCACAACTAGAGGAAGACAGTGACGACGAGAGCAGTGAGCTAGATGAAGAGGACATGATATTATTCATGAAAAAGTTCAAGAGAATAATGAAGAAAAGACAAGGGACAAAATCAAGTGAAGGAAAGTACAAGGAAAGAACGAAGCTGAAGTTGAGGCGGGCATGCTATAATTGTGGTGAGTATAACCACTTTATAGTTGATTGCCCATATGAGGAGAATAAGAAGAAGACCAAAGAAGCCAAGCCTCAACCTAAGAAATTCTTCAAGAAGAAGAAACAAGCCGAACAAGCGCACATTGGGAAGGAGTGGGACTCAAACGATGAGTCCTCATCATCCGAAGAAGAAGAGATGGCTAGCATAGCTATCGAGAATGCGTACAAGAATTCTACACTCTTCCCCACACTCGGCGCAAGGAAGGGAAATGGCACGTGCCTTATGGCAAAGGAAGGTAAACGCAAGGTAATCATCAAACCCCTTCCATGCATTCCTACTCTAGTGATGATGAAATAATTAGTGATGATGAAGATATGCTTAGTGGACTAGATAGGAAAGCTGCAACAAAAATGAAATTTTTACTTGATCAACTTGTTGAAAAGGAGAGGTTAATTCATCGTCAAGGGGACATGATTATCTCCCAAAAGGAGGAGTATGTCAAACTTGACAAACTTCTAGAACTTGAAAAGGAGAAAAACAATTCACTAGAGCTTGAGTTAGCTTCAAGCATGAAAGATTGCTTGGAGTTAACTGACACAAATGTTGCAATCAAGGACTAACTTGCTGACCTGATCAAGGTTAACAAGATCCTTGAAGTGCAGGTTGAGTCACTCAAGCTGAGTGAACCTTCCTCCTCTTCAAGTTCATCTTCTCAACCCACTAAAACTGATTTTCCTCATATGTGCACATGTAGTAAAATGGACACCAGTTTGAAGGAGAAGTCAACCTCCACCAAGGATAAACATCCTACCCAATGTGGCATATTTGACAAGGAGAAGATCAACTATGCACATAGTGCATACTTGGTCCAAAGACCTCCAAATGTCAAATATGGCATTGGTTACTCTTATGGTGAAAAGCAGCATGCTGGAAGTCATGAGAATAACAAGGGGAGGATTTCCTTTGTGAAGGGAAGACCCTCTCAAACTGGTAAGTCGAAGGGTAAAAATTGAACTCACAAAAATACCGGACTAGTCCGGTGAGTGTCCGGACAAGTCCGGTCCTCCGGACAAGTCCGTCCTCCCAGACTAGCCCTGTATACAAACAACAACGATTACTCTTAAGAACCTTTGATGCCTTCTATGTGTTAATGAGAAATAATCTTGGCAAGGTTTATGCTAATTATGTTGGGCCACGCCATGGGAACACCAAATCTCATGTGTGGGTGCCCAAATGTATTGTAACTAACCTCCAAGGACCCAAGCAAGCTTGGGTACCTAAAATCAAAGCATAATATGTTTTTGCGGGCCTATTCCTCTGGTGGATCCAAATGGTGCTAGACAGTGGCTGCACCAACCATATGACCGGAGAAAGAAGAATGTTTGTGGAATATGAAGAGAATGAGGACCCAAACAAAGGCATCTACTTTGGAGATAATAGTCAAGGAAGGGTGCTCGGTACCGGTAAAATTGCAATATCTTCTACACACACACTTTCTCTTGTTTTACATGTTGAATCCTTAGATTATAACTTGCTGTCCATATCTCAACTATGTGACAAAGGTTATAATTGCTTGTTCACTAACGAGGGTGTGACCGTCTCTAGGAGGAGTGATGGTTACATTGCATTCAAGGGTATGTTGAAGGGAAAGCTTTACCTCATTGACTTCAACAAGGATAAAGCCGAACTTGACACATGCTTGATTGCATAGACCAACATGGGTCGGCTGTGGCATAGACGGCTAGCACAAGTTGGTATGAGGAATCTTCAAAAACTCCTCAGGGGCGATCACATCCGTGGTTTGAAGGATGTTGTTCTTGAGAAAGAAAGGCCTTGTAGCGCGTGCCAAGCCGGGAAGCAAGTTGGAGCACCTCATCCCGCAAAGAATGTCATGACCACAACAAGACCGCTCGAACTACTTCACATGGACTTATTTGGTCCAATTGCTTACATAAGCATCGGCGGTAACAAATATGGTTTAGTAATTATTGATGACTTTTCTCGCTTCACTTGGGTTTTCTTTTTGCACGATAAGTCAGAAACACAAGGAAAACTCAAGAAGTTCTTCAAGTGAGCTCAAAACGAATTCTCATTAACAATCAAGAGTATTCGAAGCGACAACGGCACGGAGTTCAAGAACACACAAGTGGAGGAGTACCTTGATGAAGATGGTATCAAGCACGAATTTTCAGCACCATACTCGCCACAACAAAATGGAGTTGCCGAAAGAAAGAACCGAACACTCATAGAGATGGCAAGAACAATGCTCTATGAGTACAAGACCTCGGATCGATTTTGGGCGGAAGGGATTAACACCGCTTGCCACGCCGTAAATCGACTTTATCTTAATCGACTACTCAAGAAGACATCCTATGAGCTACTCACCGGTAACAAACCAAATATCTCGTATTTTTGAGTTTTTGGTTCTCTATGTTATATCCTGAACAAGAAGCCTAGGACTTCAAAGTTTGCTTTGAAGTCCGATGAAGGTTTCTTGCTTGGTTATGATTCGAACACTTACGCCTATCGTGTTTTCAACAAGGCCTCCAGACTTGTTGAAATAGCACGTGACGTAGTGTTCGATGAGACTAATGGCTCCCAAAAGGAGCAAGTTGATCCATGTGAACTAGGTAAAGAAGAAGCTCCATGTCAAGCATTGAAGAGAATGGCTCTAGGTGAGGTTCGACCACAAGAGCCACCTCCACACGTACATGAGGAAGATGAACCACAAGAGGAGATCAACGATCAAGGGGGAGCCTCAACATAAGATCAACCACAAAGATACAAAGATGATCAACAAGTAAATGAAGGCAATGACATAGGGGGAGAAGCAGATAATCATGAAGATACAACTCCTCATGTGCCACATCAAGAGTACACCAATGCGTCCAAAGGGATCACCCAATCGACAACATCATCAGTGACATCCAAAAGGGAGTAACCACTAGATCTCGCATAGCTAACTTTTGTGAACACTATTCATTTGTATCCTTTTTGGAACCACGCAGGGTTGAAGATGCATTGAAAGATCCGGGCTAGGTAGTGGCAATGCAAGAAGAATTGAACAACTTTAAGCGGAACGAAGTATGGGAACTTGTGGCAAGACCCAATGCAAACATCGTCGGCACCAAATGGGTCTTCCACAACAAACAAGATGAACACGGGGTGGTGACAAGGAACAAGGCACGACTTGTGGCCAAAGGTTATTCACAAGTCGAAGGTTTGGATTTTGATGAGACTTTTGCTCCAGTAGCTAGGCTTGAATCTATTAGAATATTACTTGCATATGCTACTCACCATGATTTCAAGCTATATCAAATGGATGTGAAAATCGCATTCCTCAATGGACCAATCAAAGAAGAGGTGTACGTGGAGCAATCACCCGGGTTTGAAGACGAAGAGTTCCCCGGCCACGTGTTTAAATTGCGTAAGGCTCTCTACGGCCTCAAACAAGCTCCTAAAGCTTGGTATGAGTGTCTTAGAGATTTCTTAATTGAAAATGGCTTTAAGATTGGCAAAGTAGATTATACACTGTTTACAAAGAATTTTGATGATGATCTTTTTATTTGTCAAATTTATGTTGACGATATAATCTTTGGGTCAACTAACCAATCTTTTTGTGAAGAATTTAGTAAAATCATGACAGACAGGTTTGAAATGTCAATGATGGGAGAGTTAAAGTACTTCTTGGGATTCCAAGTACGGCAACAGAAGGAAGGGACGTTCCTAAGCCAAACCAAGTACACGCAGGACATACTCAAGAAGTTTGGCATGGACAAGGCGAAGCCCATAAAAACTCCCATGGCAACGAATGGACACCTAGACCTCAATGAAGATGGACCTAGCGTCGACCAAAAGTGAATGTAGGCCTAGAGGTGGGGTGAATAGGCCTTTTTGAAAATTTGTCGGATCCTGCAGCACACAACAACTAGTTTAATACCAGAGATATCTGACTAGTCCGGTAAAGTGCGGACTAGTCCGGTGTTCACGGACTAAGCTGATTAAACTTGATTGATTGGTTTGATTCTTTTATGTGTACAGCGAAAGTATAGAATCAAACAACAGATTAACAGCTATATACTGAATTAGATCACAATTAAGTCTTATGTTTAACAATTTAACGTAAGATGAACAATGTGTATGAAACCCTAGATTAAGTTGATTAACTTGAACGATGAACAATGAAACAAGACACAAGTGTTTATCCCGTGGTTCGGCTACCACAAAAGGCCACCTAAATCCACATTGAGGGGTCCACAAAAGGACCGGGTCTTCTCCAACCCTACCCTCGTTGGATCACCACGAAGGTCAATCCTCTTCCACTAATCACAAAGGGGCGAATAACCAAATTCAAGGGGCGATCTCACACTTTGAGAGCTCCCTTAGAGTACAAATCACAATACCAGCGAAAACACACTCAAAAGTTACAATTGAAACGCAGGAGTGTGTTAGAGAATCAAACCAAGAGCTCAATGTGGTGTTCCAAGTGTCTCTCCAATGATCCAAATTGAATCCTCACAGGATTGGACGATTGTGCACTTAATTTCGTGGAGAGAGGTCGTTTTTGAGTCTCTTGGGAGGTGTGATGGCTCTAGGGTTCGAGTTATTGTAAAAGTGGGCCGTGCACCTCTATTTATATGGGGTTTCTAAAAGTGACCGTTAGGGTTCAGAAAGTTCGGACTAGTCCGTGGTGGTCACCGGACTAGTCCGGTGTGCTGTGTGTAGCAAACCCTAAGTGTCCTGAAATATCGGACTAGTTTGGCTGAAAGCGGACTTGTCCGATTTTGCTACTGGAAATCTTCGGACTAGTCCGATTTCTATCGGACTTGTCCGGGCATGTGAAACCCAAAGTGTGTTGGATGACAAGTCCGCACTTGGAGCACTTGTCCGATTTAGATCAGTGGGGTTTTTCGGACTAGTCCGTGTGAACATCGGACTTGTCCGAAGTGGATCAGAAAGGATATCGGACTAGTCCGGTTGATGACGGACTTGTCCGATTTTATGTGACTTGTGTAGTGTTTTGAGGACTAGACCGTGGTGGAGAGGACTAGTCCAATTCTAGTCAGAAAGATATCGGACTAGTCCGACAGATATCGAACTTGTCCGATCTGGTGCAGAAAGGTTTATCAGACTAGTCCGGTGGTGATCGGACTAGTCCGGTCCTTGTAACTCTGTGCAATGTGTGTGTTTAATTATCACTGAGCTCTTGGGGTGTGTTTCCTTAACACACTCCATACAAAATAATCTGCTATTCTTTTTTCGTGAGCTCATTTCCACTTTGCTCCTCTTCATCCCTTCTTTTTGGCATTTTGCTCATTTTTCATTATGGGCCTGCATTCATCTCAATAAAGAGGTTAGGATCCCAATTGCTTGTCATAAATCATCTAAAACCCACAAGGGATTCCTAGATGCACTTTCAATCTCCCCCTTTTTGGTGATTGGTGACAACCAATTGAGATTTCACAAAATATGACAAAAATTGAGATTTTCATAAAGTATGCACATATGAATCAATGTACATCAAGCAATGAAGGAATTATCCATATGTGCATTCTTTATGGTGGGATGTGTAGCTAAGTATATTAAGACATTAAGAGTGACATAATTTACATTAATCAACCAAAATAAAGCACATATGTCATTCCAGGAGCAAAATTACAGATTTTAACCAATACTTCTCAAAATAAGTAAGCATTGCATCACAGAACCAAAGTTAATCTGAGAAACACTGTTAAAACATTACAATCACAAAGATAGATAAAAAGAGCTCTATCCTCGCATCCTACAGCTAAAGCTAAGACTCCCCCTCAATCTCTCCCCCTTTGGCATCAAGACACCAAAAAGAAATGATGTCTTATGTCTATGTGTTTAGTTCTAGAGTGCTCAACTAGATTGTGGGAAATTTTAATGGCACTCTCATTGTCACAAAGGAGAGGAATATGGTTCATATTGTAACCGTAATCCCTTATAGTTTGTCGCATCCAAAGGAGTTGTGCACAACAACTCCCGGCTGCAACATACTCCGCTTCGGCTGTGGCTAGGGCAATGGAATTTTGTTTCTTGGGTGACCAAGAAACTAAGGATCTCCCTAGGAATTGGCATGTGCCGGAGGTGCTTTTTCTATCTACTTTGCACCCGGCATAATCTGCATCGGAGTAACCAATGAGATTGAATTTTGAGCCTTTTGGGTACCAAAGACCAAGGTTGGGTCTATGAACTAAATATCTCAAGATCCTTTTTACGGTTGTCAAGTGACATTCCTTACTAGTTGGCTTGAAATTTTGCACACAAACATACACTCAACATAATATATGGCCTAGATGCACATAAATAGAGTAGAGATCCAATCATGGATCGATATACCTTTTGGTCGACATTAGGTCCATCTTCATTGAGATCCAAGTTGCCATTTGTTGCCATGGGGGTCTTTATGGGCTTTGCCTTGTCCATGCCAAACTTCTTAAGTATGTCCTGCGTGTATTTGGTTTGGCTTATGAACGTTTCTTCCTTTTGTTGCCGCACTTGCAATCCCAAGAAGTATTTTAGTTCTCCCATAATTGACATCTCAAACCTGTCTGTCATGATTTTGCTAAATTCCTCACAAAAAGATTGGTTAGTTGACCCAAAGATTATATCGTCAACATAAATTTGACAAATAAAAAGATCATTATCTAAATTCTTTGTAAATAATGTGTAATCTACTTTGCCAATTTGAAAACCATTTTTAATTAAGAAATCTCTAAGACACTCATACCAAGCTCTAGGTGCTTGTTTGAGGCCGTAGAGAGCCTTATGCAATTTATATGCATGGTCGGGTAACTCTTCGTCTTCAAATCCGGGTTGTTTCTCCACGTACATCTCTTCCTTGATCGGTCCGCTGAGGAAGGCGCTTTTCACATCCATTTGATACAGCTTGAAATCATGGTGAGTAGCATATGCAAGTAATATTCTAATAGATTCAAGCCTAGCTACTGGAGCAAAAGTCTCATCGAAATCCAAACCTTCGACTTGTGAGTACCCTTTGGCCACAAGTCACGCCTTGTTCCTTGTCACCACTCCGTGTTCGTCTTGTTTGTTGCGGAAGACCCACTTGGTGCCGACGATGTTTGCATTGGGTCTTGCCACAAGTTCCCACACCTCGTTCCGCTTGAAGTTTTTCAATTCTTCTTGCATTGCCACCACCTAGTCCGGATCCTTCAATGCATCCTCAATCCTGCGTGGTTCCAAAAAGGATACAAACGAATAATCCTCACAAAATTTAGCTATGCGAGATCTAGTGGTTACTCCCTTTTTGATGTCACCGATGATGTTGTCAATTGGGTGATCCCTTTGGACGCATTGGTGTACTCTTGGGAGTGGCACTTGAGGAGTTGTCTCTTCATGATTGTCTGCTTCTCCCCCTAAGTGGTTGCCTTCATTGAATTGTTGATCATCTTCGTACTCTTGTGGTTGATCTTGTGTTGAAGCTCCCCCTTGATTGATGGTCTCCTCTTGTGGTTCATTTTCCTCATGTTCGTGTGAAGGTGACTCTTGTGGTCGAACTTCGCCTAGAGCCATTCTTCTCAAAGCTTGACATGGAGCTTCTTCTTTACCTAATTCACATGAATCAACTTGCTCCTTTTGGGAGCCATTAGTCTCATCGAACACCATGTCACGTGCTTCTTCAACAAGTCCGGAGGCTTCGTTGAAAACACGATAGGCGTAAGTGTTCGAATCATAACCAAGCAAGAAACCTTCATCGTACTTTGAAACGAACTTTGAAGTCCTAGGATTCTTGTTAAGGATGTAACATGGAGAACCGAAAACTCGAAAATATGAAATGTTTGGTTTGTTACGGTAAGTAGCTCATAGGGAATCTTCTTGAGTAGTCGATGAAGATAAAGTCGATTTGCGGCGTGGCAAGCGGTGTTAATCGCTTCCGCCCAAAATCGATCCAATGTCTTGTACTCATCGAGCATTGTCCTTGCCATCTCAATGAGTGTTCGGTTCTTTCTTTCGGCAACTCCATTTTTTTGTGGCGAGTATGGCGCTGAAAATTCGTGCTTGATGCCCTCTTCATCAAGGTACTCCTTCACTTGTGTGTTTTTGAACTCCGTGCCATTGTCGCTTCGAATACTCTTGATTGTCAGTGAAAATTAGTTTTGAGATCGCTTGAAAATCTTCTTCGGTGTTCCTTGTGTTTCTGACTTATCATGCAAAAAGAAAACCCACGTGAAGCGAGAAAAATCATCAATGATAACTAAACCGTATTTGTTATCGCTGATGCTTATGTAAGCAATTGGACCAAACAAGTCCATGTGAAGTAGTTCGAGCGGTCTTGTCGTAGTCATGCCGTTCTTTGCGGGATGATGTGATCCAACTTGCTTCCTGGCTTGGCACGCGCTACAAGCTGTCTTTCTCAAAAACAACATTCTTCAAACCGCGGATGTGATCGCCCTTGAGGAGTTTTTGAAGATTCCTCATACCAACATGCGCTAGCCGTCTATGCCACAACCAACCCATGTTTTTTTTTTCAATCAAGCATGTGTCGAGTTCGGCTTTATCCTTGTTGAAGTCAACAAGGTAAAGCTTTTCCTTCAACATACCCTTCAATGCAATGGAACCATCACTCCTCCTAGAGACGGTCACACCCTCATTAGTGAACAAGCAATTATAACCCTTGTCACATAGTTGAGATATGGACAGCAGGTTATAATCTAAAGATTCAACATGTAAAACATGAGAAAGCGTGTGTTCAGAGGATATTGCAATTTTACCGGTACCGAGCACCCTTCCTTGACTATTATCTCCGAAGTAGATGCCCTCGTTTGGGTCCTTGTTCTCTTCATATTCCACGATCATCCTCCTTTCTCCGTTCATGTGGTTGGTGCACCCACTGTCTAGCACCCTTTGGATCCACTGGAGGAATAGGCCTGCAAAAATAGATTATGCTTTGGTTTTAGGTACCCAAGCATGCTTGGGTCCTTGGAGGTTAGTTACAATACATTTGGGCACCCACACATGGGATTTTGTGTTCCCATGGCGTGGCCCAACATAATAAGCATAGACCTTGCCAAGGTTGTTTCTCATTAACACATAGGAGGCATCAAAAGTTTTAAATAAAAGCTGCTGTTGTTTATGAGTCGGACCAGTCTGGGGGGTCGGACTTGTCCGGATGACCGGCCTTGTCTGGACACCCACTGGACTAGTCCGGTATTCATGTGAGTTCAGGTTTTTATCCTTCGACTTACCAGTTTGAGAGGATCTTCCCTTCACAAAGGAGATCCTTCCCTTGTTATTCTTATGACTTCTAGCATGTTGCTTTTCATCATAAGAGTAACCAATGCCATAATTGACATTTCGAGGTCTTTGGACCAAGTATGCACTACGTGCATAGTTGATCTTCTCCTTGTCAAATATGCCACATTGGGTAGGATTTTTATCCTTTGTGGGGGTTGATTTCCCTTTCAGTCTGGTGTCAGTTTTACTACATGTGCACATATGAGCAAATTCAGTTTTAGTGGGTTGAGAAGGAGAGTTTGAAGAGGAGGAAGGTTCACTCAGCTTGAGTGACTCAACTTGCACTTCAAGGATCTTGTTAACCTTGATCTGGTTAGCAAGTTGGTCCTTGATTGCAACATTTGAGTCGGTTAATTCCAAGCAAGTTTTCTTGCTTGAAGCTAACTCAAGCTCTAGTGAACTGTTTTTCTCCTTTTCAAGCTCTAGAAGTTTGTCAAGTTCGACATACTCCTCTTTTTGGGAGATAATCACGTCCTCTTGACGATCAATTAACCTTTCCTTCTCAACAAGTTGGTCAAGTAAGAATTTCATTTTTATTGCAGTTTTCCTATCTAGTCCATTTAGCATATCCTCATCATCACTATCTATTTCATCATCACTAGAGTAGGAATGCATGGAAGGGGTTTTGATAATTACCTTGCGTTTACCTTCCTTTGCCATAAGGCAAGTGGCATTTCCCTTTCTTGCACCGAGTGTGGGAAAGAGTGTAGATTTCTTGGACGTGTTCTCGATGGCTATGCTAGCCATCTCTTCTTCATCGGATGATGAGGACTCATCGTTTGAGTCCCACTCCTTCCCAATATGAGCTTGTTCGGATTGTTTCTTCTTCTTGAAGAACTTCATAGGTTGAGGCTTGGATTCTTTAGTCTTCTTGTTCTCCTCATATGGGCAATCCACTATAAAGTGGTTATATTCACCACAATTATAGCACGCCCGTCTCAATTTTGGCTTTGTTCTTTCCTTGTACATGCCTTCACTTGATTTTGTCCCTTGCTTTTTCTTCATTATTCTCTTGAACTTTTTCATGAACAATATCAAATCCTCTTCATCAAGCTCACTGCTCTCGTAATCACTATCCTCCTCTAGTTGTGCTTCTCTTGCTTCTCTGGATAGAGGCTTGAGGGTGGACTTTAAAGCACTCCTTTCTTCTTAGCCGAGGTGTGGTCGGAAATTTCCTTGACGTGTTTTGCTTGTTTCTCCATCATTTCAAAGTTGATAATTTTACCAATCAATTCATCCGGAGTCATCCTTTTGTATCCGGGGCTTTCTCTAATCATGGAGCATAGCGTGACATTGCGAGGCATAAAAGCTCTAAGTATGAGCTTTACCACCTCGTGGTCATTCCACTTCTTGCTCCCATATGATCGGACTTTATTGACGAGTGTCTTCAATCGATTGTACATATCCTGAGGTGACTCATCTTCCAGGATTGCGAATCTTCCTAGTTTGCCTTCGATCATCTCAATCTTTGCTTCACGCACATGCCAGTTACCTTCATGTGCGGTTTGCAGAGTATCCCATATCTCCATAGCAATTTCGAGTCCATCCACCTTGGTTAACTCGTCCCGACTGAGTGGGGATGTGATTACAGCTGCGGCTTGAGCATTTCTATGAATAACCTGCTCTTGGCTTGGAGTGAGCTCCTCGTCGTCATCCAGAATATCTATCCCTGTGCATACAATATGCCATAAACTTGGGTTGAGGGAAATCAAATGCATTTTCATATTCTGCCTCCACATGGAGTAATCACTTCCATCGAAGTGTGGGGCTTTTCCAAGAGGGATAGATAAGTAATGGTTGTTATTGGAATTTAGACGATCATAGTTAAAAGGATATCAGGAGTAGTCGGTGTGACTACTCCCCTTCTTCTTCTCTTCAACCTTTGCTTTCCCTTTGGAAAGTGCCTTCTTTCTGAGGAGTGCCTTCACCTCCAGCGTCTCCTCATCATCGTCCTCGAGGTCTTGAATGGCTTCATGGTACTTCTCCAGTTTTTGGGTCTTGTCGTTGTTAACCTCCTCTTGGTTGTTGATTTTTTGGACGTCCTTCATGTCCGACATGATCTCTTCGAGTGACTAGACTCTTTCTTGAAGAACCTGCTCTGATACCAACTGAATGTAGGCCTAGAGGGGGGGTGAATAGGCCTTTTTGAAAATTTGTTGGATCCTGCAGCACTCAACAACCAGTTTAATACCAGAGATATCAGACTAGTCCGGTAAAGTGCGGACTAGTCCGGTGTTCACGGACTAAGCTGATTAAACTTGATTGATTGGTTTGATTCTTTTATGTGTACAGCAGAAGTATAGAATCAAACAACAGTTTAACAGCTATATACAGAATTAGATCGCAATTAAGTCTTATGTTTAACAATTTAACGTAAGATGAACAATGTGTATGAAACCCTAGATTAAGTTGATTAACTTGAATGATGAACAATGAAACAAGACACAAGTGTTTATCCCGTGGTTCAGCTACCACGAAAGGCCACCTACATCCACGTTGAGGAGTCCACAAAAGGACCGGGTCTTCTCCAACCCTACCCTCGTTGGATCACCATGAAGGCCAATCCTCTTCCACTAATCACAAAGGAGTGAATAACCAAATTCAAGGGGCGATCTCACACTCTGAGAGCTCCCTTAGATTACAAATCACAATACCACCAAAAACACACTCAAAAGTTACAATTGAAACGCAAGAGTGTGTTAGAGAATCAAACCAAGAGCTCAATGTGGTGTTGCAAGTGTCTCTCCAATGATCCAAATGGAATCCTCACAGGATTGGATGATTGTGCACTTAATTTCGTGGAGAGAGGTTGTTTTTGAGTCTCTTGGGAGGTGTGACGGTGCTAGGGTTCGAGTTATTGTAAAAGTGGGCCGTGCACCTCTATTTATATGGGGTTTCTAAAAGTGACCGTTAGGGTTCAAAAAGTTCGTACTAGTCCGTGGTGGTCACCGGACTAGTTCGGTGTACTGTGTGTAGCAAACCCTAAGTGTCCCGAAATATCGGACTGGTCCGGCTGAAAGTGGACTTGTCCGATTTTGCTACTGGAAATCTTCGGACTAGTCCGATGTCTATCGTACTTGTCCGAGCATGTGAAACCCTAAGTATGTTGGATGACAAGTCCGCACTTGGAGGACTTGTCCGATTTAGATCAGTGGGGTTTTTTGGACTAGTCCGTGTGAACATCGGACTTGTCCGAAGTTGATCAGAAAGGATATCGGACTAGTCCGGTTGATAACGGACTAGTCCGATTTTATGTGACTTGTGTAGTGTTTTGAGGACTAGTCCGTGGTGGAGAGGACTAGTCCGATTCTAGTGAGAAAGATATCGGACTAGTCCGATAGATATCGGACTTGTCCGATCTGGTGCAGAAAGGTTTATCGGACTAGTCCAGTGGTGAACGGACTAGTCCGGTCCTATGTAACTTTGTGCAATGTGTGTGTTTAATTAACATTAAGCTCTTTGGGTGTGTTTCCTTAACACACTCCATACAAAATAATCTGCTATTCTTTTTCCCTGAGCTCGTTTCCACTTTGCTCCTCTTCATCCCTTCTTTTTGGCATTTTGCTCATTTTTCATTATGGGCCTGCATTCATCTCAATAAAGAGGTTAGGATCCCAATTGCTTGTCATAAATCATCCAAAACCCACAAGGGAGTCCTAGATGCACTTTCAAAAAGGTATATCGCTCCATGATTGGATCTCTACTCTATTTATGTGCATCTAGGCCAGATATTATGTTGCGTGTATGTTTGTGGGCAAGATTTCAAGCCAATCCTAAGGAATGTCACTTGACAGCCGTAAAAAGGATCTTGAGATATTTAGTTCATACACCCAACCATGGCCTTTGGTACCCAAAAGGCTCAAAATTCAATCTCATTGGTTACTCCGATGCGGATTATGCTGGGTGCAAAGTAGATAGAAAAAGCACTTCCCGTACATGCCAATTCCTAGGGAGATCCTTAGTTTCTTGGTCCTCCAAGAAACAAAATTTCATTGCCTTATCCACAGCCGAGGCGGAGTATGTTGCAGCCGGGAGTTGTTGTGCTCAACTCCTTTGGATGCGACAAACTCTAAGGGACTATGGTTACTATATGAACCATATTCCACTCCTTTGTGACAATGAGAGTGCCATTAAAATTGCCCACAACCCGGTTAAGCACTCCAGAACTAAACACATCGACATAAGACACCACTTTTTGAGAGATCATGCCATGAAATGAGACATCGCCATTTCACATGTCAACACTCAAAAGCAATTGGCCGACATATTCACCAAGCCACTTGATGAAAAACGCTTTTGCGAACTCTGAAATGAACTAAATATCCTTGATGCTCAGAGTGTGGCTTGAAATGTTGCATACCTATATGATTTCTTCAAATATGTTGTTTTGGACTGTGAAAATCACCTCTCTCGTTTTTTCTCCTTAAAACTATGTCAATTACAAGATCTTGGTGAATTATGATCATTGCTTGATTGTTGTATGCTTACTGATCATATTCATCAAGATTATTTGATTTGATTTGCCCCTCTATTCTCTAATTATGAACCTTCAAATATATATGAATGGGCTATGCAATTATTTCCTGGTGACCACGGACTAGTCCGTGGTTACTCGGACTAGTCCGCACATGCATACTAGTCCGCAGAGTGCGGTTAGGCCGGACTAGTCCGATAGACCACGGACTAGTCCGATATTGCTCTCTGGATGAGTTCGGACTAGTCCGGTCACCTCCGGACTTGTCCAATTTTTTCGTGTCCATAACCCTAGCCGCCACCAAACCCTAATCCCTTCATCCTCCACTCTTGCTCACGCATTCTCTCTCTTACGCTCGAGCTCCCAAGGCGATTTCTTGCTCCCTCCACCAAAAAGCTTCGCATTTGGGCGAAAATCAAGCTTGTCCACTTGAGGATTGAAGCTAGCGGACTCGTCCGGCCTTCAACACCCCTCATCTCCAAGTGTCAATCGAATTCTTTGGTAGTTGTCGCCCAAACCCTAGTAATCTCAATTTTCTTCATTGTTGATCGAACAGCCTAGCATCTTTCACTATATACATGCCTCCTTGCTGTATTATGTTCTTGCTAAGATAATTGTGCATTAGGAATCAACATTTGTCCAGTTTTCTAGGTTTTTGAGTTTGAATACCAGACTAGTCCGGTCCATGCACGGACAAGTCTGGTCCCCCGGACTAGTCCGTGCCTGTACACCGGACAAGTCCGATGTTTCTGTACTCAAAACCTAATTCTTCAATTCCTTATTGCAATTCCTTGCTTCTCTTTCACACCTATGCCTCGTGTCATTCATTATCATTCATACCACTCATTCTCAGGTCATGTCGAGCTCTGGCAATGATGTCTCCGATTTTGAGGCCGAGATGGACCATGAGGTGGCACCTCAGACCTCAGCGGGTCTTGGCAAGAAGAGCCAAGAAAGACCGTCCGAGCCAGCCCAATCTCTTCCACAGGCTCGGAGGAAGGTGCTAGCTAAGAAGCCAGTCTCCAAGGCAGCTGCATATCGAGTGGCCCCCGCCAAGCAAAGGGCAAGGGAAAGGGGAATGCTACAGGTCCGGTTGGCCCGTTGAAACTTCATGCTCCAAGGGAAGGGGTCCGGGACCCAAATGAAGATAAGTTCAACGGGAAGGGCAGTGACTTGGCAGCCAAGTTCAGAAGCATCGATTGGTATGGCCGACCGAAGCAAGCAGCTGATGGAAGATTTTGGTGCAACTTCCATGCTGATTTCTACAGATCGGTGTATCTCCCAATGAAGACACCAGTTGTGCGCAATCAGTGGATTGATTGGGCACATTTTGAGAAGAAGGGCTGCTCACTGTTCACTGATGTAGTGAGAGCCATTGAGAAGCATGGACTGAGAGATCTGTTTGCTTTCAGAAATAACTGGAATGATGAAGTGATTGCGCAATTCTTTGAGACCTGTCACTTCTCTAGTGAGGATGAGGAGAGTGTCACTTGGATGACCCATGGATCCAAGTACAACATTACACAAGAAGATTTCGCTAACCTGCTTCATCTTGACACCACAAGATCTGATTGCTTGGTCATACACAACATTGGTGTCATTGACAAGGATAGGATGAAGTTCCTATATGAGCCAAACTCAAAGTTCAAACCTCCTTCCACCAAAAACATGAAGCCATTCTTTTGTGGTGTTGAACAGAGTGTTGAGGAAGACAATTGCTCCCAAGGATGGAGATGCTGGGAGTGTGCAAGGATACCTCCGGACTCTGATGAAAGTCATAAGCAAGGACCGTCCATTTGATGTGGCGGAGTACATTTGGAATGATATGGTGAACATATCCTGCACTCCCAACATATCTTGTGGATATGCTCCTTACCTAATGTTTGTGATTGAAACGGTCACCGACATTGAGTTTGTGAAAGATGTGGAGCATCTCCCCTTGAGGCCTCAAATGCCTCAAAAGTCGAGTGTGCAGGCTGCTCCCTCGCCGGCCTCCGGTCCCAAGGCACCGGCAAGAACAATAGAAGATGTCAGAGCTGCTCCAACTTCAAGGGCAGCCCCTCAGAGAGGATCAGCTAGTGGAATCCTCAAATACCTAGCTGCCATTTTCACCTCCTGCAAGAAGGCCGAAGTGAAGGCCCACAAGCTCAACATGAAAAGAAAGGAGGATGTGAAGTACATCAAGGCAAATGTGAAGCAAATTTGCCAGAACCTGGAGATCGACCCCATTGGATCTCTAGTGATTTCAGAGGACTCCAACCCGGACTACACTGAGCTCGGGCCCTTGACCCCCTTTGAGCTTGCCTACTTTGGCGTTGGGGCTCGAGCGGCTCCGCCCCTCCTCCTTCTCCTCCTCATCAAGCTGAGGATGAAGATGACGAAGACAACGATGAAAGGACCGACAGTGAAGAGTGAAGACCTTAGGACCCTCCTCTCCCTCTTTTTTTTGTCTTGATGCCAAAGGGGGAGGGATTGAGGGGGAGTCTTAGCTTTAGCTATAAGGTGCGAGGAGAGAGCTCTCTTTATGTTTTCTTAACTCTTTTGTGGCGTGTAATGTTTTAACAATGATCTTTTGCTAATTATGGTTCTGTGATGCAATATTTTGATCCTTTGAGTAGTATTTATGAAAACTGTGATTTTGCTCTAAAATGACATATATTCTTGCTATTGGTTGATTAAAGTCAATTATGTCATTCTTTATGTTCCAGTGTACTTAGTTATGCATCCCACCATAAAGAATGCACATATGGATTATACTCTCACTGCTTGATGTATTTTGGACCCATATGTGCACGCTTTATGAAAATCTCAATTTTTATCATATTTTGTGAAATCTCAATTGGTTGTCATCAATCACCAAAAAGGGGGAGATTGAAAGTGCATCTAGGACTCCCTTGTGGGTTTTGGATGATTTATGACAAGCAACTGGGATCCTAACCTCCTTTTTGGGATGAGTGCAGGATTTTAATAGGAAAATGAGCAAAGTGCCAAAAAGAAGGAAGAATGAGAAGCAAAGTGGAAATGAGCTCAAGGAAGAAGAGTAGTAGATTATTGTGTATGGAGTGTGTTAAGGAAACACACCCCAAGAGCTCAATCAAAATTAAAAACAAACATTGCACAAAGTTACACAGGACCGGACTAGTCCGATCACAACTGGACTAGTCTGATATCCTTTCTGCACGAAATCGGACAAGTCCGATATCCATCGGACTATTCCGATATCCTTTCTGACTAGAATCGGACTAGTCCTCCCCAGTGCGGACTAGTCCTCAAAACACTTCACAAGTCACACAAAATCGGACAAGTCCGATCACAATCGGACTAGTCCGAAATACCCTGTGATCTGAATCGGACAAGTCCCCCAAGTGCGGACTTGTCATCATATACACTTAGGGTCTCACATGTCCTTACAAGTCCGATGACTATCAGACTAGTCCAAAGATTTCCAGTAGAGAAATCGGACAAGTCTGTTCCTAACCGGACTAGTCCGATATTTCGAGGTACTTAGGGTTTGCTACACACAGCACACCGGACTAGTCCGGTGACCACCACGGACTAGTCCGAACTTTCTGAACCCTAACGGTCACTTTTAGAAACCCCATATAAATAGAGGTGCATGGCCCAATTATGAACTCTCTCGAACCCTAGCGCCGTCACACCTCCCAAGAGCTTCAAAAACTACATCTCTTCACGAAATTAAGTGCAACAACGATCAATCCTTTGAAGATTCATTCTAGATCATTGGAGAGACACTTGCAACACCACATTGAGCTCTTGGTTTGATTCTCTAACACACGCCTGCGATTCATTTGTAATTTTTGAATGTGTTGTTGGTGGTATTTTCTGTTGTAATCCAAGGGAGCTCTCAACATGTGAGAAAGCCCCTTGAATTTGGTTATTCACCCCTTTTTCATTAGTGGAAGAGGATTGGCCTTCGTGGCGATCTAACGAGGGTAGGGTTGGAGAAGACCCGGTCCTTTTGTGGACTCCTCAACGTGGACCTAGGTTGCCTTTGTGGTAGCCGAACTACTGGATAAATCCTTGTGTTTTGCTTTTGGTGTTCATCATTCTTATTCATCAATATAATCTAGGGTTTCAATAATCATTGCTCATCTTACGTTGAATTGTCAAACATAAGATCTAATTGTGATATAATCTAATATATAACATTGAAACCTTTATTTGATTCTAGATTTCCGCTGCATATATAAAAGGATCAATCTAATCGATCAAGCTTAATCAACTCAGTCCGTGAACACCGGACTAGTCCGCACATTACCAGACTAGTCCGATATCTCTGGTATTGAACTTGTTGTTGAGTGTTGCAGGATCCGACAAAATTCAAAAAGTCCTATTCACCCCCCCCCCCCTCTAGGCCCACATTGAGGAAGCATCGCCGCTGGCTCCCTCAATGTCATTCCTAGCCCATGCGGTCGTACCCTCATTATTGATATCATCAGTAAGCAGATCATCATGAAATGTCTCAGCCTCCATCATCTCGGTCACATTATTTTCATAGTCTCCAGGGGGCATGGCAAAAAGGTTATGTGGCTTTGTTTTAACAACTGTAGCCCATTTAGGATGCTTTACACTTGGAACATAAAAAACTTGTTCTGCTTGGGTGCCTAGAATGTAAGGCTCATACTGGAATCGAAACAGAGTAGTGTCAACATCTATCATTCGTATTGATCCTTTTGGTAGCCTCTGCTTTGGTTCTGACTGCTTCCAAAAGGCCGATCAAACCATTCACACTAAAATAACAGAACCTCTTGATTTTTTTCAAAATCAACAGCAATGATTTTCTTGATTACTCCAAACCAATCATGATCAGTGCCCCGAACAACAATACCACTGTTTTGGGTCCGTAAATATTTTTCCACATCTGCAGTTCGAAAGAAGAAGCCATTGATGAATATCCGACTAAAAAAATGTGCCCGGCGATCAGGTCCTCTAGATAATGCATACAGATAATCGGTTGCTTTGCCTTCTTTGTGTAATGTCGTAATCTGTACAAATTAGTATAACAGGTGTTATCGATGACAAACCAATTTCAGAACACATATTTGTTCAATATTTCATCAAAGTGAAAACTTGCATGTACTTACTCGTTTTTGAAACCAATCAACCGACTCATCTCTATGGCGTTTATCAACATCACAAGAATGAATCTTTTTCAGCTCTTCAATATGCTCACTAAAAAGGGTGCAAAATTAAATTAGCCATCTACAATAAGCCATATATATAGTATACAAAATGTGAGTTATACGTTATTACTTGATCCATGGAGAGGACTCTTCAACGTTAGTAATAAGATAATGCCTGATGTTATGTAGTTCCACCATAGTAAGTTGGTCCCATTTATACCCTTTTTTAGAATTATCAACTTCTGTAAATATGTTAGAATTATCAACAGAAGGTTCATTTGTAGCTGCAACTTCATGACGTTCTGGCCTATTACGCTTGGTGCTGATGTTATCCAAAAGCTGACTACAAAAAGTCATACACTCTTTGGCAATATATCCCTCAGCTATAGAACCCACCAGGTGAGCTTTGTTACGTACATACCTCTTCAATGTACCAAGGTACCTCTCAATTGTATACATCCATCTGTAAGAAACAGGTCCACCCGACCGTGCTTCTTCAGCAAGATGGGTTCGAATATGTACCATGATATCAAAGAAAGCGGGAGGAAACAACATCTCAAGCTTACAAATTGTTTCAGGTTTTTGTTTGCTCATCTTGTCCAAATCAGGTTCCGCCAATTCTTTAGAACAAATTACAGAAAAGAATGTGCTAAACTCAATTAAAGGTGCAACAACCTTTTCAGGCAATATGTTACGTATTGCAATAGGAAGAGCTTCTGAAATATAATATGGTAGTCATGAGTTTTTAGACCCGATACCTTACATGCTTTTATGTCCACACATCTCTTGATGTTTGAGGCATAATCATAGGGCACCTTCACATTCCCCAAAAACTTGCACAAGGTGGTCTTCTCATCTTTGCCCAAAGTATATAATGCTGGTGGGAATGTGTACTTGCTCTTTATGAACTTCGGATGTTGATCTGGCCGTATACCCATACCCTTCATATCAAGACGAGCTTGTAGACTATCTTTTGTTTTACCATCCATAGCAAGCAATGTCCACAATATGCTATCACAAATATTTTTCTCAATGTGCATGAAATCAAAGTTATGCCTTATTAGCAATGTCTTCCAATAAGGGAGGTCGAAAAATATACTTTTCTTCTTCCAATTATGCCATCTATTTTCCTCAGTGTGCTTTCTCTTATTAATCATCGGTCCAAAACTCACTTGATCAAAACACTCGTATTGTTGGAGTACTTCGTCACCAGAGAGTGATGTTGGAGCCTCTCTATTCTCTGCCTTGTTGTTGAAAGAACCTTTGTTTCGACGCCATCTGTGATCCTGAGGTAGGAAACAACGATGACCCATGTAACAATGCTTTCGTCCATGTTTCAACCAGAAGGCATTAGTGTTTATATGGCAGTATGGACATGCTAGCTTCCCTTTTGGGCTCCATCCACATAGCATTGCAAATGCTGGAAAATCATTTATTCTCCACAATAAAGAAGCTCACATGACACATGTCTCTTTCTTTAAACTGTCATATGTTTCAACACCATCAGACCATAATTTCAGTAGCTCATCAATCAAAAGCTGCAGATACACATCAATGTTGTTTCCAGGTGACTTTGGCCTAGGAATTATCATTGACATCACCCAATAAGACTGCTTCATACACAACCAAGGTGTTAGATTATAAGGGATTAGAATCACAGGCCATGTATTGTAAGAAACATTCATTACTCCAAAAGGATTGAAACCATCAGATGCTAGCCCAAGTCTTATGTTGCGAGGATCAGATGAGAAATTTGGGTGAATGCTATCAAAATGCTTCCATGCTTTCGAATCGCCGGGATGGCGTAATATTCCATCATCAGTACGACCTTCTTTGTGCCAGCGCATGTTTGATGCCGTTGATTCTCCCATATAAAACCTTTGTAGACGGGGAATAAGAGGGAAGTAACATAGAACCTTGCGTGCCACAATATTCTTGAATTTTCCACAAGGTAAAGCCTCTCTTGCATCCCAAGCAGTACTATTTTTCCATCTTAATTCACCACATTTTGGGCAACTATTTAGCAGAGAATAGTCCTTCCGGAATAACACACAGTCATTGACACATGCATCAATCTTTTGGTAGTCCAGCCCGAGGTCACGAACAACCTTCTGAAGTTTATCAAGTGTATTAGGAATGCAGTGGCCCTTTGGAAGCGCAAATGAGAATAGTTCAAGTAACATCTCATAAGCTACTTTGCTCATACCAGTTAAACACTTTATCTAGTAGAACCTGACAATGTAGGATAATTGGGTCAGCTGCGAACAACCTGGATACAACTCCTTTTTGGCCTCAATTAATAAGTCATAGAATTTCTTTGCATTCCCAGTTGGCTCCTGCTGGTTTATAGCATTTTCTTGATCATCAACATCTGCTGAAGTACCACCATGATCAGTACCTCTAAGTAGACTGGACAACATATTTTGCATAAAACCATCATCAGAAATTATCTCCTCATTATTTGCTGATTCCTCAGCAATATTTTCCTGAACTCGTATATCTCCATGGTGTATCCAACAAGTATAATCCAATGACATCCCATTTCTGAGCAGGTGTAAATGAATTCCCTTGTGTGTCTTGTGGGAAATATTACGACATCTCTTGCAAGGACAAGGCATAGTTTCTCCTTCACGAGTGCCCTGAAATGCAAAATTTAAAAATGACTTCATTCCATCCTGCCACTCCCTCGTATGCCTGTTTTTTCCCATCCATGTCTTATCTTCTGACATCGCTTCCTACAATTCAATCAGCCATCAGCCTATCCGTAAGAGGATAGATGTACAAGAACACATTTTATGAGCAATTGTACCTAGCTGTTGTTACTCCACGCGTTGCGACCGGCGGATTCTCCTACAAGCGTGGCGGCCGGCGGATGCTCCTCCAAGCGTGGTGGCTGGCGGTTGGTCCTCCAAGCTTGGCGGCCGGCGGATGCTCCTACAAGAGTGGCGGCCGGCGGATGCTCCTACAAGCGTGGCGGCCGGCGGATGCTCCTCCAAGCGTAGCAGCCGGCGGAAGCTCCTCCAAGCGTGGCGGCCGGCGGATGCTCCTCCAAGCGTGGCGGTCGGCGGGTGCTCCTCTTGTATGTTCGACGACGGAGGACACATCATCTTCGACATCTTTAATTTGGCGCGTTAATTAGCCGATGTGGGCGGTAAAGAGGCGGACAGTCTCCTGTAACCAGTCGGGTTGAGGAGATGCGGGTGCCGCCATCAGTTCCACTGGCATTGCCAGCGGCGATGGAAACGGAGAAGGAGGTTCGGAGGACGTCGATGGCCGAGAGCGCTTCGGCGGGGGGCTACCCATTTGTGTGGCGACAGAGGTGCAGAGAAAGAGCGAGAGGTGGTCGATGGTGGCGAGGGGAGATGTTTGGAGGCTAGGATCTAAGGAGTGGTGCGGTGGAGAAGCAAGAGAACGGTGAGCCTTTATAACGGGTCGTCGTCTAATAGCGGGCGTGTGGTGAGGGGTCCCCGTCTCGGCGTCGGTTTTTCACAGGCGGTTTTTATGTTTATCTCAGGCGGGTTTTACTTACCAACCGCCTGATAAGATATATAATCAAGAATATTAATTAAGAAGAAGTAAATATCTTCACAGGCGGTTGGTACTTAATAACCTTCTGAGAAGATGTTTATCTCAGTCGGGTATTACTTACCAACCGTCTAAGATAACGCTCGATACTGTTCTTTAGTTTCCTTATCCCTTGCTTCTTTTTTATTTAGATTCCAATATAAATACTCAAACATGTTTAGATTCTGCAAATTGGGTCCAAATTATATGATTTTTGCTACTACATTTCTATAAAATTAACATCTACCACCTGAACAAAAAAATTTAAAACTTGTATAGCTGACATTTTAATGTTTTGGTAAATATCAAATTAATTTCTACTCACATATTATTCACATTTGTGTATCTCGTAAAAAAAAGATCCTTCACTCAAATTTGTTTGTATGAACACATTTGTATCATTTATACATGTATGAATTTTTTTAATTTTTTTAAAAAGCATTCCAAGATGTCAAACTTCAAATTATCCATCATTCTAACTAAATGCTCATATGCATGTGAGGCATTCATCAAATTATGAACACACATTGATTCAAAAAAATTTAAAAAAATCTGAAAAAATTCATAGAGGTTGGTATGATGAGTAAAAATGCCCACTGAAAAAATAAATGATAAAGGCATTATATTCATCAAGATAGAAAAATGAAAAAGAGCATTTGTTGTATGTTTTTTATGTTCTAACCAATTTTAAAAGATTTATAAAGTGAAATTTAATGGTAACCTTTACTTATTAAAAATATTACAAGAAAGTGGAATTTTAATTTTTAAAGGACCCACATTTAATCAAGAATATTAATTAAGAAGAAGTAAATATCTTCACAGGCGGTTGGTACTTAATAACCGTCACTTTTTTCTTTCCAGTCCTAGCTACCGGCCTGTTGCATTTTCCATTTACTACTACTCTACAGACCGCTTTGCGGGCCCTGCTGCGGGCGATCTCCTGGCAACTCCACTGGTTTGGGGACAAGGAGGGTTTGGCGATCGGAAAATTCGAACTAATTTTGCACAGATAGTACATCCATGAACAAGAACACCAAGTACATTTTACTTAAAAACATTACTCCCTCCATCCCAAAATACTACTTGTCCCTTTCGATGGAAGGAGTATCTCCGTCCAAAAATACTTGTCTCTTTGAATGGAGGGAGTATATTACAAACAAAAGAAAAGATAAACTACAACTAAAACCTTGAAACAAAAAACTACAACTAAAAACATGAAACTAAAAACTACAACTAAAAACATGAAAAGAAAACACCTACGTACTACTCTACTCAGCCTCCACCTCCTCCTCCTTGGGTGGGTCCTCGGGCTCCTGACCCTCCTCTAGCGCCTCGGGCTCCGGCGACGGAAGGTGACCCAGTCTCAAGGCCGCCGCCACGATGAGGTAGCGACGACCCGTAATGCCGAGCTCGGCCGCCATCATCTCCCAGAGGGAGTCGAGACGAGAAGCCACGTGCGAGAGGCCGAAGATGTAGTGGCCCGTGGTGTCCATTCCAGTACTTTGTTGAAGGGTACCGAGCCCAAGGTGTTCCATGCAGTGAGATGTATCTGTAAATACATCTCGAGCCTTGTTGAACAGGAGGGTATCCTTCACGCGCAGCGGCGAGGGGGGGGGGGTTCAGCCGCGGCCGCATACCGGCAGCCGGGTCCCTCGGCGGGCTCGGTGGCGGAGGGTTGCTCGAGCTCGAAAGCATTTGCTGTATACTAGCCGCGACTAGGTTTTGTAGAGATAAGAGAGGATGTTGGAACGGTTGTGCGGAAAAGACGATGGCGCGGGTGACCATCTTATACTCCCTCCATCCCAAGTAAATATCTTCACAGGCGGTTGGTACTTAATAACCTCCTGAGAAGATTTTTATCTCAGGAGGGTATTACGTACCAACCGTCTAAGATAATGCCCGCTACTGTTCTTCAGATTCCTTATCCCTTGCTTCTTTTTTATTTAGATTCCAATATAAATACTCAAACATGTTTAGATTCTGCAAATTGTGTCCAAATTATATGATTCTTTATTCTACATTTGTATAAAATTAACATCTACCACCTGAACAAAAATTTTCAAAAATTGTGTAGCTGACATTGTAATGTTTTGGTAAATATCAAATTAATTTGTACTCACATATTATTCACATTTGTGTATCTCATAAAAAAAAGACCCTTCACTCAAATTTGTTTGTATGAACATATTTGTATCATTTATACATGTATAAATTTTGTAAATTTTTTTTAAAAGCATTCCAACATGTCAAACTTCAAATTATCCATCATTCTAACTAAATGCTCATATACATATGAGGCATTCATCAAATTATGAACACACATTGATTCAAAAAAATTTAAAAAAATCAGAAAAAAATCATAGAGGTTGGTATGATGAGTAAAAATGTCCACTGAAAAAATAAATGAAAAAGGCATTATATTCATCAAGATAGAAAACAGAAAAATATCATTTGTTGTATGTTTTTTATGTTCTGACCGATTTCAAAAGATTTATGAAGTGATATTTAATGGTAACCTTTACTTATCAATAATATTACAAGAAAGTAGAATTTTGCCTTTTTAAATGACCCACATTTAATCAAGAATATTAATTAAGAAGAAGTAAATATCTTCACAGGCGGTTGGTACTGAATAACCTTCTGAGAAGATGTTTATCTCAGTCGGGTATTATTTACCAACCGTCTAAGATAACGCTCGATACTGTTCTTCAGTTTCCTTATCCCTTGCTTCTTTTTTATTTAGATTCCAATATAAATACTCAAACATGTTTAGATTCTGCAAATTGGGTCCAAATTATATGATTTTTTCTTCTACATTTCTATAAAATTAACATCTACCACCTGAACAAAAAAATTTAAAACTTGTATAGCTGACATTTTAATGTTTTGGTAAATATCAAATTAATTTCTACTCACATATTATTCACATTTGTGTATCTCGTAAAAAAAAGATCCTTCACTCAAATTTGTTTGTATGAACACATTTGTATCATTTATACATGTATGAATTTTTTTAATTTTTTTAAAAAGCATTCCAAGATGTCAAACTTCAAATTATCCATCATTCTAACTAAATGCTCATATGCATGTGAGGCATTCATCAAATTATGAACACACATTGATTCAAAAAAATTTAAAAAAATCTGAAAAAATTCATAGAGGTTGGTATGATGAGTAAAAATGCCCACTGAAAAAATAAATGATAAAGGCATTATATTCATCAAGATAGAAAAATGAAAAAGAGCATTTGTTGTATGTTTTTTATGTTCTATCCAATTTTAAAAGATTTATAAAGTTAAATTTAATGGTAACCTTTACTTATTAATAATATTACAAGAAAGTGGAATTTTAATTTTTAAAGGACCCACATTTAATCAAGAATATTAATTAAGAAGAAGTAAATATCTTCACAGGCGGTTGGTACTTAATAACCGTCACTTTTTTCTTTCCAGTCCTAGCTACCGGCCTGTTGCATTTTCCATTTACTACTACTCTACAGACCGCTTTGCGGGCCCTGCTACGGGCGATCTCCTGGCCACTCCACTGGTTTGGGGACAAGGAGGGTTTGGCGATCGGAAAATTCGAACTAATTTTGCACAGATAGTACATCCATGAACAAGAACACCAAGTACATTTTACTTAAAAACATTACTCCCTCCATCCCAAAATACTACTTGTCCCTTTCGATGGAAGGAGTATCTCCATCCAAAAATACTTGTCTCTTTGAATGGAGGGAGTATATTACAAACAAAAGAAAAGATAATCTACAACTAAAACCTTGAAACAAAAAACTACAACTAAAAACATGAAAAGAAAACACCTACGTACTACTCTACTCAGCCTCCACCTCCTCCTCCTTGGGTGGGTCCTCGGGCTCCTGACCCTCCTCTAGCGCCTCGGGCTCCGGCGACGGAAGGTGACCCAGTCTCAAGGCCGCCGCTACGATGAGGTTGCGACGACCCGCAATGCCGAGCTCGGCCGCCATCATCTCCTAGAGGGAGTCGAGACGAGAAGCCACGTGCGAGAGGCCGAAGATGTAGTGGCCCGTGGTGTCCATTCCAGTACTTTGTTGAAGGGTACCGAGCCCAAGGTGTTCCATGCAGTGAGATGTATCTGTAAATACATCTCGAGCCTTGTTGAACAGGAGGGTATCCTTCACGCGCGGCGGCGAGGGGGGGGGGGGTTCAGCCGCGGCCGCATACCGGCAGCCGGGTCCCTCGGCGGGCTCGGTGGCGGAGGGTTGCTCGAGCTCGAAAGCATTTGCTGTATACTAGCCGCGGCTAGGTTTTGTGGAGATAAGAGAGGATGTTGGAACGGTTGTGCGGAAAAGACGATGGCGCGGGTGACCATCTTATACTCCCTCCATCCCAAGTAAATATCTTCACAGGCGGTTGGTACTTAATAACCTCCTGAGAAGATTTTTATCTCAGGAGGGTATTACGTACCAACCGTCTAAGATAATGCCCGCTACTGTTCTTCAGATTCCTTATCCCTTGCTTCTTTTTTATTTAGATTCCAATATAAATACTCAAACATGTTTAGATTCTGCAAATTGTATCCAAATTATATGATTCTTTATTCTACATTTGTATAAAATTAACATCTACCACCTGAACAAAATTTTTTAAAAATTGTGTAGCTGACATTGTAATGTTTTGGTAAATATCAAATTAATTTGTACTCACATATTATTCACATTTGTGTATCTCGTAAAAAAAAGACCCTTCACTCAAATTTGTTTGTATGAACATATTTGTATCATTTATACATGTATGAATTTTGTAAATTTTTTTTAAAAGCATTCCAACATGTCAAACTTCAAATTATCCATCATTCTAACTAAATGCTCATATACATATGAGGCATTCATCAAATTATGAACACACGTTGATTCAAAAAAATTTAAAAAAATCAGAAAAAAATCATAGAGGTTGGTATGATGAGTAAAAATGTCCACTGAAAAAAAAAATGAAAAAGGCATTATCTTCATCAAGATAGAAAACAGAAAAATATCATTTGTTGTATGTTTTTTATGTTCTGACCGATTTCTAAAGATTTATGAAGTGAAATTTAATGGTAACCTTTACTTATCAATAATATTACAAGAAAGTAGAATTTTGCCTTTTTAAAGGACCCACATTTAATCAAGAATATTAATTAAGAAGAAGTAAATATCTTCACAGGCGGTTGGTACTTAATAACCTTCTGAGAAGATGTTTATCTCAGTCGGGTATTATTTACCAACCGTCTAGGATAACGCTCGATACTGTTCTTCAGTTTCCTTATCCCTTGCTTCTTTTTTATTTAGATTCCAATATAAATACTCAAACATGTTTAGATTATGCAAATTGGGTCCAAATTATATGATTTTTTCTTCTACATTTCTATAAAATTGACATCTACCACCTGAACAAAAAAATTTAAAACTTGTATAGCTGACATTTTAATGTTTTGGTAAATATCAAATTAATTTCTACCCATATATTATTCACATTTGTGTATCTCGTAAAAAAAAGATCCTTCACTCAAATTTGTTTGTATGAACACATTTGTATCATTTATACATGTATGAATTTTTTTAATTTTTTTTAAAAGCATTACAACATGTAAAACTTCAAATTATGCATCATTCTAACTAAATGCTCATATACATATGAGGCATTAATCAAATTATGAACACACATTGATTCAAAAAAATTTAAAAAAATCTGAAAAAATTCATAGAGGTTGGTATGATGAGTAAAAATGTCCACTGAAAAAATAAATGAAAAAGGCATTATATTCATCAAGATATAAAAATGAAAAATATCATTTGTTGTATGTTTTTTATGTTCTAACCGATTTCAAAAGATTTATGAAGTGAAATTTAATGGTAACCTTTACTTATCAATAATATTACAAGAAAGTGGAATTTTGCCTTTTTAAAGGACCCACATTTAATCAATAATATTAATTAAGAAGAAGTAAATATCTTCACAGGCGGTTGGTACTTAGTAAACTTCTGAGATGTTTATATCTGTTGGGTATTACTTATCAACCGCCTGAGATAATCTTCTTCTCAGATGAGTTTGAATTACCAACCGCCTAAGATAATTACCTTATGATACCCGAGTCTGAGGAACACGATGAACACACTACACATTCATTCATTCACACAGTTGAAGAACACACAAGATACTCATTTATTAACAATATTCAATCACACATCTCACAAAAGAACACAAGATACACAAGTAATATTCAGTCACATAGATGAACAAAGATAGATTTCATTCATTAACAATATTTACAAAACAGAAGCAACTAAAAACAACAAAGAAAAACTAATTAAATCCTACTCTATCCTACTCCTACTCCTCTTCCTCCTCCTCGTCCTCCGGTGCCGGTGCAATAGGGGCCGGTTGCACCGGCTGCACCGGCTGCACCGGCAGTGCAACCCTGAGGTTGCTAGCTGTCGCCTCCACCACCGTTCTGCGGCCCTCGGGGCCAAGAACCTGGGGCATCATCACGAACAGAATGTCGGGACGATCAGCCACCCTTGTGAGGGCGTAGAGGTAGTGGCCGATGGTACCCATTCTAGTATACTCTGGAAGGCTACCCAGCCCCAAGGCACTCATGGCGCAAGACGTATTGTTGTACGCCTCTCGCGCCATGAGGAGGCGCTGCTGGGTGTTGAACCTCTCGGGAGAGCTGCAACATAGTTTCTTGCAAGGTGGCTCCTTCAGAGGGCTTGGCGGCGGTAGGTCGGCCATAGTTGTGTTGGGTCGCCGGAGTGGAGGAAGACGAAGAAAAGAAGAAGATTCAATGTGAGTGACGCGCTTGTGGAGAACTAACGGGTGATAGCGCATCTTTAAGGTCGCGTGGAGTGGAAGATGGAGCAGTTTGTTTACCGCGCATTGAAAGGTCGCGCCTCGGGGAAAAGAAAGGTCGCGCACGGTCGTTGACACGTCTTCACAGGAGGTTGGTGAGGGGTCTTTATGTAGGCGTTCATCAAATTATGAACACACATTGATTCAAAAAAAAAATTTAAAAATCTGAAAAAATTAATAGAGGTTGGTATGATGAGTAAAAATGTCCACTGAAAAAATAAATGAAAAAATCATTACATTCATCAAGGTCAAAAAATGAAAAATAGCATTTGTTGTATGTTTTTTTATGTTCTGACCAATTTCAAATGATTTATGAAGTGAAATTTAATGGTAACCTTTACATATCAATAATATTACAAGAAAGCAGAATTTTGCCTTTTTGAAGGACCCACATTAAATCAAGAATATTAATTAAGAAGAAGTAAATATCTTCATAGCGGTTGGTACTTAATAACCGCTTGAGAAGATGTTTATCTCGGATGTTACTAACCAACCGCCTAAGATAATTTTATCTTCTCAAGCGGTTGGTATGTAAAACCCGCCTGAGGTAACCATCTTCTCAGACGGTCGGTACTTAAAATCCGCCTGAGAAAATTGGAGTTTATATATACCCTCGGCAGCCAAGCGTTCGTCCTTGTCACTTCCAGGTAGGCTGCTGAGCTTTGCCGTCGCCGCCGAGCTACGCTCTAGTCACTTCCAGGTACGCCCTCATCGCTGAAAAAGAGTGTCTCTTCTCGCCTGCAGCTACCTCGCCTCGCCTCACCTCACCATCCAAATCCAAGTGCCACACTTTGCGATTCTTTATACTAGAAAAAGGCTGGAGGATTTGCTTATTGTCCCTTGCTTGATAAGTTATAGGTCCGGAGCTAGGCGCCGCCTAGTAAACCTCAAGAACGTGGTCGCCACTCTGATCGAAGCTAGCCTATTTAGAATAAGAAGATAAAATTGCCATTGCTGGTGAGCAACTTTAACATGCTTGTCACCCTCGCAATGTATAGGAACCTTTTGGTCAGTCGCCTTAAACCCTAGAATGGCTTATCAAATCCTAGAATGTTTCCATCTTTTTCTTCAGCAACACTTCATGTAGAGTTAATATGCCATTTATTAGATTTTTTGTCTTATTATTTCTAGCATCGAAAGCCCTAAGAAGACTGGTCCTGGAAGTAACAATAAAGAAGACAATATGGAGTTTACTGACTCCAGCAGTTCAGGCTCCTATCATAGTCCATCGGATCCTTTTCCGAATATAAAAATTAAAAAGACTTCAGTGGATCTAGACCCGAAATAAGATCCTGCCGACGAGGTATGGATCATGAATCTTAACATCAGCAGTTCAAGTTAATGTTGGTTGTCAAGTATACGAAGTCTTATAATTTTTTTCTACCTAGATTAATCGCGAAGACAATGAGGTGACATCGGCTCCTAAAACCGCGAAGGTTCTCCAATGGATGAATCCTCAACTTCATTCAAGCGGAAACGAGGGCAACGAGGTCCCAATAAGGGTCCATTGGATCGCATCACGTACATAACAAGGTTCGGTCCAGGTGGGCTTCCCCAAGAACCACTAGATTCAGTTACCAAGTATCGTAATGCATGCGGTTTTCTTGTTAGAGAGGTTGGGCCGATCACAACCGAGAATTGGAGGAAATTTCCCGAGCAGACTAAGAACGAGTTGTGGGAAAGGATAAAGAAACAATTCAAGTTTCGGAAAGGCACAGAAGAAGATGTAAAGAAAGCAACATTGGTCTCTTGCGGCAAGAAGTTTCAATGCTGGAAGAGTGAAATGAATGCTTATGTTAAGGCCGATGAGGTCCCTAGCCCTAGGAAGATGGGAAAAATCACACAAGCTCAGTGGCAATAGTTTGTTCGTCAAAAGAGCACACCTGATGCTAAAGCTCTATGTGCAACTAGGTCAGAGCTTGCAAAAAAGAACAAATACCATCATCGCCTGGGGTCTACCGGATATGACCCCAAAGTCCAGAAATGGAATAAGATATTAGACGAAATTACCAGTAAGGGCAATCCTCACCCATTAGAAGGGTGCGATGAGCGAACTCAACGCTGGGTCTTGGCTCGGTCACGTTTGGCCAGCGAGGGCAAACTTGAAAAGCCCGACTCCCTGAATGATTTAGAGGATAAAATGAAAGAAGTAATTGAAAAGCAACAGAAGGGTCTCTTCAAGCCGAAGAGGGAGAATGACCAACTTACTGCTATCTTAGGAAACCCTGAACACAGCGGACGGGTTTGAGCGGTCTCTTCTCAAATGTCTTGGCTAGATGGTTTCTCTAAAGATAAAGACACATATAGAAGACGTGAGAAGTTTAAGAAAACACTTGATGAAACGATTGCTCAATAGGTCAAAGAAAATATTCAAGAAGTAATGGAACAACTTAGACAATCGAGACAATTAGTGGCACCGAGTACAGTGATGGTTCCGGTGCAAAAGGAGCAATTAGTATCTCCAACTGCTTACCCTAGCAGCGTTGGTTCCGTGCCAGGCTCAGGGTCAACCCATAAGTTCCCTGTCGATGATATTGCTAACGACAAATCCTGTTGTCTTCTTGTCTCGATAAGCAGAGCAGGGAACAAAACCAAACAGGTTGCCACTGCTATGGCAAAGCCTGATCGTGACTTCAACGGGAATCCACTTCCATTGTATTATGTTGTGGTGCAAGTTCTTCAGATCATTGATAATGATTATGAAGATTATGAAATAGACCACATCACACCTGAGGGGATCGCGACTTTGGGGTAGGCTTTCAACCAATTAATCCTTTGGCACCGACGCGATATCGTGTTGGACGATGAGCCAATTTCTAGCCCCGTCGCATCTCTAAATACTGCAACCACATCTTCTAAGGCGGAAGTGCATGAAGATCCACTCCCAGTCCACGAAGATCCACTCCCCCTATGTCTCAGCAAGGATGATATCCAAGAGCAACAAGTTGGACAACAGCTTCATGTAGTACCAGAGCAAGCTGTTGCTAGTAAAGAGCAACCAGTTGAGCAACAGCTTGAAGTAGTACTAGAGCCAACTGCTGGGAGTAAAGAGCAATCAGTTGAACAACAGGTTCAACAACAAGCCAGTGTCCAACTTCCGACGACTACTCCTCGATGATCAGTGCCTATCAAAGTTTACCTCGTACGAAAATAAGAAACCTTCATCAGAAGTGTCAAAATATTTGGAAACTATGAAGGAAAATATTATAAAATCAAGTGCATCTCGTTCCATCATTAGGAGATATCGAGGAGTGGGAAGAAGACGGTGTCATGTATAATCGGCGGACGGCTTTAGTTAAACAAGGAGTTCCAATATACAAGCTTGAGGATGTTCCTCCTGAATTCAAGAATGGGAAGCCGTTCATGACATCTGTACAACTTAGCAAACATCCCGTCCAGCTCAGAAGAATGCGTGAGTGGTACATCCTTGCTAGCACAAAATATGGTCTTAATTTCATCACATTTCGTATTCCAAAAGAAGCATTCTGGAGCACTGGAGTGGATAGACGAGTCATTTTATTTGAAGAGCTGCATGCCCTTTTCCATCGGGGCATGCTCGAAATCAACCTGCTGCTCGTCTTGTGCTTGTTAGTGCTCTAATATTTCGTATTTGCTTTTCTTACTACACGCATACGCATTTCATGAGATTACAACAATTTTGGACTTCTTCAACAGGATGCAATACATGGGTAATGAAAAGTTGGAGCGCAAGACATGTATCCTTGACCCTACTAGGATTGCAAAGGTGCTATTCGATGTCCAGGCGGATCAAGACTCAGCAAAGTTCAAACACATGAAAAGAAAAGATTTTGAAAAAGCAATCGCAAAACTTAAGAAGGATAAAAGGACAGAAGTTCCAGCTTACATAGGATATGCGATGTTTAACTTTGTCAGAGACGGCAAGGACCTCGTAAAGGCTCCGTACCACTTCGAGTAAGTTCGACAAATGACATTGAAATAGAAATTATTGGTAATTGTTAAGACATGTGTTTGTATGCTTGAAGTAATCACTACATAATGATCTTCATCAAGCCAACATAGGGAATGGCAACAGTCTTGGACTCGGTCGATTTCTCATTAGATCGTTACAAAGATTACCTTTCAATTTTGAAATTGTACTTTTATTCAATAATTTTAATTTACGCACATTTAGAATGTGTTGACAAGTTTGATATGACATTTCTTGTATTACAACGCTTGGTGGTTTTATGCGGAACGGCTTGGCGGTGAGAGACCTTCCAATACGAATGCATTGGACATTAAAACGTATTATGCTTGTCGAAAGCAGCCTGCTGGGAGTGTCTTATGTGAGTATTATGTATGCGAGCATCTTCGTACTGCCGGCGTATATAGAGTGAATCGTGAGGATGTAAGTTATCCTTAATGTCGATACCTTATTTTCTTACTTTTGTATTTCATTTTCATTGTAACTAGCATAGTTTAATACTTATATTCTCTGCTGTTCAATATTACCAGAAACATTATTTTAATATTTTGATTCCAACTCAAAAATTCAATTGCTCATAGTACAACTGCTCCAAAAATACCAAATAAATTCCTGTATACTCTCACTTTGATCTATACTTTGAGATTGTTCAAACCAATACATTCTAAACCATGTTATGTGTTATATTGCAGCACACGAAGAATCTGAACGAAGAATGGCCGGTTTGTAGAAGTGTTCCTAGTGGAGGAGCCGACAGGATTGCTGCTGAACTCTGTCAATTCATTCGTCACGAAATTTTGCACAAAAGAGGGGAGTTCTTTGATGAGGATGGTGCAACAGCTGATGTGCCAGAACTTTGCGACTATGCCAATAGAAATAGTTTTTAGTGAAAACTTGTAAACTTTGAGATGAATTGTATCTGTAACTTGTACATATGTATATTGTGTTAGTGAAATTGACTTCTGTGATGATAATATTGTTGACTTTTGTTCTGTGATGATATTATTGATTTTTGTTCTATGATTATATTGAATTGACATGGAAATTAGAAATAACAGTAATAGTACTGCATAGGTTATACCTTACTATAGGTGGTTATTAACCAACAGCTAGGCATGTCTGTGAAAAACAATTATCAAAGACAGCTAGATACAAGTAAAGAACCATCTGTGACAACCTAATTATCTCAAGCGGTTACTGTTATGGTAGAAACCGGCTACGGTAAAAGGTCTTCACATAGGAACAATGACATTGAGTTCATTAACATAAAACAATACTACTACAAAACAAGAAAAACAACATCATGAAACAAGAAAACTAACAGGTTGTGGAGAACTAACGGGTGATACGCGTCTTTAAGGCCGTGCGGAGTGGAAGATGGAGCAGTTGGTTTACCGCGCATTGAAAGGTCGCGCCTCGGGGAAAAGAAAGGTCGCGCACGGTCGTCGACACATCTTCACAGGAGGTTGGTGAGGGGTCTTTATGTAGGCGTTCATCAAATTATGAACACATTGATTCAAAAAATTTTAAAAAATATGAAAAAATTAATAGAGGTTGGTATGATGAGTAAAAATGTCCACTAAAAAAATAAATGAAAAAAGCATTATATTCATCAAGGTAGAAAAATGAAAAATTGCATTTGTTGTATGTTTTTTATGTTCTGACCAATTTCAAATGATTTATGAAGTGAAATTTAATGTTAACCTTTACATATCAATAATATTACAGGAAAGTGGAATTTTGCCTTTTTAAAGGACCCACATTTAATCAAGAATATTAATTAAGAAGAAGTAAATATCTTCGTAGACGGTTGGTACTTAATAACCGCCTGAGAAGATGTTTATCTCGGATGTTACTAACCAACCGCCTAAGATAATTTTATCTTCTCAAGCAGGTGGTATGTAAAACCCACCTGAGGTAACCATCTTCTCAGACGGTCGGTACTTAATATCTGCCAGAGAAAATTGGAGTTTATATATACCCTTGGCAGCCAAGTGTTCGTCCTCGTCATTTCCAGGTAGGCCGCTGAGCTTCGCCGTCGCCGCCGAGCTTCGCCCTAGTCACTTCCAGGTACGCCCTAATCGCTGAAAAAGAGTGTCTCTTCTCGCCTGCAGCTACCTCGCCTCGCCTCACCTCACCATCCAAATCCAGGTGCCACACTTTGCGATCCTTGATACTAGAAAAAGGCTGGAGGATTTGCTTTTTGTCCCTTGCTTGATCAGTTATAGGTTCGGAGCTAGGCGCCGCCTAGTAAACCTCAAGAACGTGGTCGCCACTCTGAACGAAGCTAGCCTATTTAGAATAAGAAGATAAAATTGCCATTGCTGGTGAGCAACTTTAACATGCTTGTCACCCTCGCAATGTATAGGAAACTTTTGGTCAGTCGCCTTAAACCCTAGAAAGCCTTATCAAATCCTAGAATGTTTCCATCTTTTTCTTCATGCAACACTTCATGTAGAGTTAATATGCCATTTATTAGATTTTTTGTCTTATTAGTTCTAGCATGGAAAGCCCTAAGAAGACTGGTCCTGGTAGTAACAATAAAGAAGACAATATGGAGTTTACTAACTCCAGCAGTTCAGGCTCCTATCACAGTCCATCGGATCCTTTTCTGAATATAAAAATTAAAATGACTTCAGTGGATCTAGACCCGAAATATGATCATGCCGACGAGGTATGGATTACGAATCTTAACTTCAGCAGTTCAAGTTAATGTTGGTTGTCAAGTATACGAAGTCTTATAATTTTTTCTACCTAGATTAATCGTGAAGACAATGAGGTGACATCGGCTCGTAAAACCGCAGAAGGTTCTCCAATGGATGAATCCTCAACTTCACTCAAGCGGAAACGAGGGCAACGAGGTCCCAATAAGGCTCCATTGGACCGCATCATGTACATAACAAGGGTCGGTCCAGGTGGGCTTCCCCAAGAACCACTGAATTCAGTTACCAAGTACCGTAATGCATGCGGTTTTCTTGTTAGGGAGGTTGTGCCGATCACAACCGAGAATTCGAGGAAATTACCCGAGCAGACCAGGAACGAGTTGTGGGAAAGGATAAATAAATAATTCAAGTTCCCGAAAGGCACAAAAGAAGCTGTAAAGAAAGCAACATTGGTCTCTTGCGGCAAGAAGTTTCAATGCTGGAAGAGTGAAATGAATGCTTATGTTAAGGCCGATAAGGTCCCTAGCCCGAGGAAGATGGGAAAAATCACACAAGCTCAGTGGCAAGAGTTTGTTCGTCAAAAGAGCACACCTGATGCTAAAGCTCTAAGTGCAACTAGGTTAGAGCTTGCAAAAAAGAACAAATACCATCATCACTTGGGGTCTGCTGGATATGCCCCCAAAGCCCAGAAATGGAATAAGATATTAGACGAAATTACCAGTAAGGGCAATCCTCACCCATTAGAAGGGTGCGATGAGCGAACTCAACACTGGGTCATTGCTCGGTCACGTTTGACCAGCGAGGGCAAACTTGAAAAGCCCGACTCTCTGAATGAAGTAGAGGATAAAATGAAAGAAGTAATTGAAAAGCAACAGAAGGGTCTCTTCAAGCCGAAGAGGGAGAATGACCAACTTACCGCTATCTTAGGAAACCCTGAACACAGCGGACGGGTTCGAGCAATCTCTTCTCAAATGTCTTAGCTAGATGGTGTCCCTAAAGATAAAGACACATATAGAAGATGTGAGAAGTTTAAGAAAACACTTGATGAAACGATTGCTCAATAGGTCAAAGAAAATATGCAAGAAATAATGGAACAACTTAGACAATCGAGACAATTAGTGTCACCGAGTACAGTGATGGTTCCGTTGCAAAAGGAGCAATTAGTATCTCCAACTGCCTACCCTAGCAGCGTTGGTTTCGTGACAGGCTCAGGGTCAACCCATAAGTTCCCTGTCGATGATACTGCTAACGAAAAATCTTGCGACTTCTTGTCCCGATAGGGAGAGCAGGGAACAAAACCAAATAGGTTGCCACTGCTATGGCAAAGCCTGATCGTGACTTCAACGGGAATCCACTTCTGTTGTATTAATTTGTGGTGCAAGTTCTTCAGATCATTGATAATGATTATGAAGATTATGAAATAGACCACGTCACACATGAGGGGATCGCGACTCTGGGGCAGGCTGTCAACCAATTAATCCTTTGGCACCGACGCGATATCGTGTTTGATGATGAGCCAATTTCTAGCCTCGTCGCATCTCCAAATACTGCAACCCCATCTTTTATGGCGGAAGTGCATGAAGATCCACTCCCAATCCAGGAAGATCCACTCCCCCTATGTCTCAACAAGGATGATATCCAAGAGCAACAAGTTGGACAACAGCTTCAAGCAGTACCAGAGCAAGCTATTGCTAGTAAAGAGCAACCAGTTGAGCAACAGCTTGAAGTAGTACTAGAGCCAACTACTGGGAGTAAAGAGCAATCAGTTGAACAACAGGTTCAACAACAAGCCAGTGTCCAACATCCGACGACTACTCCTCGATCATCAGTGCCTATCAAAGTTACCTCATACGAAAATAAGAAACCTTCATCAGAAGTGTCAAAATATTTGGAAACTATGAAGGAAAATATTATAAAATCAAGTGCATCTCGTTCTTCTCATGAGCCATCATTAGGAGATATCGAGGAGTGGGAAGAAGACGGTGTCATGTATAATCGGCGACCGGCTTTAGTTAAACCAGGAGTTCCAATATACAAGCTTGAGGATGTGCCTCCTGAATTTAAGAATCGGAAGCCGTTCATGACATCCGTACAACTTAGCAAAAAACCCGTCCAGCTCAGAAGAATGCATGAGTGGTACATCCTTGCCAGCACAAAATATGGTCTTAATTGCCTCACATTTCGTATTCCAAAAGAAGCATTCTGGAGCACTGGAGTGGATAGACGAGTCATTTTATTTGAAGAGCTGCATGCCCTTTTCCATTGGGGCATGCTTGAAATCAACCTGCTGCTCGTCTGGTGCTTGTTAGTGCTCTAATATTTTGTATTTGCTTTTCTTACTACACGCATACACATTTCATGAGATTACAACAATTCTGGACTTCTTCAATAGGATGCAATACATGGATAATGAAAAGTTGGAGCGCAAGACAGGTTTCCTTGACCCTACTAGGATTGCAAAGGTGCTATTCGACGTCCAGGCGGATCAAGACTCAACACAGTTCAAACACATGAAAAGAAAAGATTTTGAAAAAAGCAATCGCAAAACTTAAGAAGGATAAAAAGACAAAATTTGCAGCTTACATAGGACATGCGATGTTTAACTTTGTCAGAGACGACAAGGACCTCGTAAAGGCTCCATACCACTTCGAGTAAGTTTGACACATGACGTTGAAATAGCAATTATTGGTAATTGTTAAGACATGTGTTTGTATGTTTGCAGTAATCACTACATAATGTTCTTCATCAAGCCAACACAGGGAATGGCAACAGTATTGGACTCGTCCGATTTCTCACCAGATCGTTACAAAGATTACCTTTCCATTTTGAAATCGTACTTTTATTTAATAATTTTAATTTACGCACATTTAGAATGTGTTGACAAGTTTTATATGACATTTCTTGTATTACAACGCTTGGTGGTTTTACGCGGAACTACTTGGTGGTGAGAGACCTTCCAATACGAATGCATTGGACATTAAAACGTATTATGTTTGTCCGAAGCAGCCTGCTGGGAGTGTCTTATGCGGGTATTATGTATGCGAGCATCTTCGGACCGCCGGTGTATATAGAGTGAATCGTGTGGATGTAAGTTATCCTTAATGTCGATACCTTATTTTCTTACTTTTGTGTTTCACTTTCATTGTAACTAGCATAGTTTAATACTTATATTCTCTGCTGTTCAGTATTACAAGAAACGTTATTTTAATATATTGATTCCAACTCAAAAATTCAATTGCTCATAGTACAACTGCTCCAAAAATACCAAATAAATTCCTGTATACTCTCACTTTGATCTATACTTTGAGATTGTTCAAACCAATACATTCTAAACCTTGTTATGTGTTACATTGCAGCACACGAAGAATCTGAATGATGAATGGCCTATTTGTAGAAGTATTCCTAGTGGAGGAGCAGACAGGATTGCTGCTGAACTCTGTCAATTCATTAGTCACGAAATTTTGCACAAAAGAGGGGAGTTCTTTGATGAGGATGGTGCAGCAGCTGATGTGCCAGAACTTCGCGACTATGCCAATAGAAACAGTTTTTAGTGAAACTTGTAAACTTTGAGATGAATTGTATCTGTAACTTGTACATATGTATATTGTTTTAGTGAAATTGACTTCTGTGATGATAATATTGTTGACTTTTGTTCTGTGATGATATTATTGATTTTTGTTCTGTGATTTTATCGAATTGACCTGGAAATTAGAAAGAACAGCAATAGTACTGCATAGGTTATACCTTACTATAGGCGGTTATTAACCAACGGCTAGGCATGTCTGTAAAAAACAATTATCAAAGACGGCTAGATACAAGTAAAGAACCATCTATGATAACCTAATTATCTCAGGCGGTTACTGTTATGGTAGAAACCGGCTACGGTAAAAGGTCTTCACAGAGGAACAATGACATTGAGTTCATTAACATAAAACAATACTACTACAAAACAAGAAAAACAACATCACGAAACAAGAAAACCAACATCACAGACCCATTCTTCCTCGCGCCGAGGGCGCGCGCGCGGCGCCTCCGTTGCGGGGCTCGCCTGGCCCGGAGATCTCGCCGCTGGCCTTTCCAGTGTGCCAAGTAACTGATGCGCCGCACCAGGTCTGCAGAGAAGTTAAAAAGCCGTGGTGCAGGGACGCGTGCGCGACGTTCCACACGGATACTGAAATCACCTGCAGTACTGCAGGTGCATTAGAAGTCATTGACATGTGGGTCCCACAGAGCATAGGGCCCACATGTTAGTGACCTCTAATGCACTTGCAGTACTGCAGGGGATTCGGTTCCACAAGAGAGACGGAAGGATCTCTGAAGATCATCTTCCACAGTGGTTTAATTGCGCCGCACGAGGTCTGCAAAGAGTTCAATACGCGAGAAACGAACCGCTCCCTCGTCTACTATGCACAGACCATATATAAGAATAGAACTTTTGCACTCCTTTCTTCTTCTTCCGTCGTTCCACCTCCGAGCCCGGCGCCGACGAACCACCACAGCCATAGACAACCTTCCGCCTCCTAGCCCGCCGAGGTAGCCACCCTGCAAGCGGATATGCTGCAGCTCCCCCTAGAGGGTGAACGACGACCAATGCCCCATTATGGCGCGAGAGGCGTACAACAGTATGTCTCAGGCCTTGGACGCCTTGGGTGTTGGTACCCTTCCCGAGTTTCCGGGAATGGATACCACCGGCCGCTACCTCTACGCCCTCACGGGTGTGGTCGATCACCTGGACATCTTGTCCGGGACGATGGGCCAGGAGCTCGGCGCCGAGGGCCATAGTGCCCTGGTGGCGGCGACAGAGAGGAACTTCCGTCGCAGCGGGGTTCCACCACCGGTGCAGCCGGAGCCACCGGTGCAGCCAGAGCAATCGGCTCAGACGGAGCAGCCGGCCCACTCTCCTACTGCATCATCGCCGGAGGGGGAGGAGGAGGAGGAGGAGGAGGAGGAGGAGGATGACGACGATGTTGATGACGACAACGACGACGATGATGACGACGACGAAGATGACGATGACAACGGCGACGACGACGGCGACCACCACGACGACGACGACGACGATGACGACGACGACGAGGATGAGGAGGACCGCTTGTCGTGGTTTGAGAGGTTGGGGGAGAGGGAGGAGGAGGCGAAATCGGCATAGTAGTTTTAGGAGTTCTTGTACATATTTCTTTTATAGTTTTAGGAGTTCTTGTACATGTTTAGCTTCAATTCTGTTCTTGTACATATTTCTTGTGTTTTGTAATATATATGTGTTCATTCGTGTCAATGAATACTGGTGTGTTAGAATTTTTGGATTTCAATCAAGTGAATGTGCTCTAAGTTTAGTGATGTGTTAATCTGTCACAAGTGAACCGAGCAAATTGGACAAAAACAAAAGATCTTAGGGTTTGAAGCTCGTCTCAATTTGTAATTGCAAAGATAAAGGAGACAAACAATGACTTTAAGCGCGTCTCGCATCACTTTGTGATCGATGGACATCTGATCTGTCGCCCATCGTTGTCTCCTATTTGGGTTTCTTACGTAGTGTAATTGGTTGATCATGTTTACGGTCCATGCATGTTAGACATAGCTAGAATTAAAACACCTCGGTCATGTTTAACAGCACTAACATGCATGCATATATATATATATACCTCAAACCTCGGTAATGCATGCAGGACTAGGCCCATGTTCACTGCAAGGCGTCCCCTGGCACGGACTCGCGGTCACGAAGTTGGCTTAGGCGTGTACAGACAGATTTTTTTATATAACGAAAAAATTATTTTTCCCCGCGTGTAAATTTACTCCTAATGGGACGCGTCGAGCCATTGGGATCGAGAGGATGCAAACCGCGGTTTCGAGGAAATCGGGGCCACCGACCAGTTCATAATTAAGCACGGTCTCCTCTAGCGTCCAATCATCTCGACATGCCCACTTAGACGATGACCCGCTATAAAGGCTCACCGTCCTCTTGCTTCTCCGCCGCACCACTCCTTTGATCCTAGCCTCTAAACTTCTCCACCCGCCACCGTCGACCACTTCTCGCTCTTTCTCTGCACCTCCGTTGCCACACAAATGGGTAGCACCGCGCCGAAGCACTCTAGGCCATCGACATCCACCGAACCTCCTTCTCCGTTTCCATCGCCGCCGGCAATGCCGGTGGAACAGATGGCAGTGCCTGCATCTCCGCCCGTGGCGCCTGCACTTCCTCATCCCGGTTGGGTTGAGCAGGCTCTGAGACTCCTCACCGACCGCATCAACGAAGTCGATCGGCGCCTTAAGGTGGCCACCGACGCCAAGTCTGCTGCCGCTCATAGTGCACTAGCGCTCAACACAGTGGCGCGGAAGTTCTTTTCCGACACAGATCGCTCGTGTCGCCATCTGGGTCTTCGGACCCTTCCCCTCCACACGAGCATGGACAACGGGGCCACTACTGCTACGGGTTGATGACTGTGGCCGGTCGTCTTGACGCCCTCCACGAGGCGATCGCGGAGGTTTCTGGGGTAGAGGGCCTACTAAATATTAAGCACCACGTCACCAGGAAGCTTCGGACTGTGACGGAGGCTGAGGAGTATGAGGCGGCTTGGGCAGCAGCGGCAGCGGAGGAGGCGGAGCAGGAGGCGTCTCTTGAGGCGAAGGTGGATATGGCTATGGAGGCGGCGGCAGTGGCGGAGGAGGAGCAGGAGGAGGCAGCAGCGGCGGCGTAGGCAGTAGCAGCGACGACAGTGGCGGAGGAGGAGGCAGCACCGGCGGCGGAGGCGGAGGAGGCGGCAGCGGCAGAGAAGGAGGACGTGGTTTTCTACCAGTAGAGTAGTATTAGGAGTAGTTTATCTATTTCATGATCTCTGAGTAGAGTAGTATTAGGTGTAGTTTATCTTGTTCTTGCTGTCTACTACGTGTTTTCCTATTACTTGTTTGTTAATGAAATATGTATTTATGTTCATGAACAATGTGTTCTGTATATGCAGTATCGAAAAACTTCTTTTATCGAAAACATCTCCTATATGTTTGTAACTTGGGACCGTCTATATTTCTTTTGGCTGAATGAATGAAATCCGGTAAACATTATCCTTACAAGTAATAGAACTAACAACAGACATGATGCATAATTAACTTGATTAGGAAGTTACGTCATCTAAATTGCTAACTAGTCCATCGCCTGATGCAATAGGTGCATGAAAAGTACTATATCCGTTGTAACTAATATTCGATGACATTGTTGATATATATATCGTATGTTCCTGTGATACTCGTATCACAGGCGGCTTTGGATCAACGGCCTGAAGATTAGACGTCACAGGGGAAAATGTTTTTTTTGTAGTAGTAGTATATACTCTGTATATGTTATCATTTCATTGCGATGAATGTTATATATAAAATGCTGATTGTTTACCTTTTACTAGACCATGGATTTGTCGTCCTCCTTTCGTGAACATGGGTGTTCTCTGTATTTGCATGTCGTTTGCATTAGCACAATGATACATTTGGCGATTCATATTTTTGTTCGTATTTTTTTGGAATGTCCCACTACCACATGACTGCTTTTACATCTCCATGAAAACAAAGATGAACGGCAGGTAGCGGTCCCTCGAAAAATTTTTTGTTCTTCTTGGCACGCACAATTGAGATTTTCACAATTGAAACTTCACTCCGTGCGCCCAAAATTCCAGTCCCGCCCATTTGTAGCTAGCCACGACGAATATAAATGTGCGTCTCCCTCTAATACCGCAGTGGCTTCCGTTCCCGGCACACATGTTCTCCTGTTAGTGTTGTGTTCCAAACTTGCATTCCTAAGATATTCCCATGTGAGTGGTGGTGGTGACTGTGGGTACAACGTCGAGCGACCAAGTTTGACGGGCTCTACCGAACCTCTTCATCGCCGACCCTGCCCTGCGATATCCCGGACTCCAGTTTTGTGCTACGTAAGTTCTACATGATCCATGCCATCTTTTTATAGAGCTACTCCCACCATATTGCTTTAGGGCGTGTTTGGCATGGCTCCAGAGTCAAACTCTGTAGAAGAGTAAAAAAAATATTGCCAAACACCCTAACTCCAAAACTCCAAGGGGGGTCCAACTCTATGGATTTTTTGGAGTCCTAGTTCATTTTTTCGGAGTACCTCTTTCCCTACTCCACAACAGACTGAAATAGATGTAGACTTGGAGTTCTAGGAATATTACCCGCAATACCACTCGTTACAATACGAATCGTTTTTTTCCTTTCTCTTCTATCGGTCAAACAGGAGGGCGATCGGCACCCTAGCCGCAGGCGAGCGGCTCCCGCTGGCGAGCGCGAGCGGCACCCGCAGGCCGTAGGCGAGCGCGAGCGGCACCTGAAGGCCGCAGCCTGGACGGCGGCGCGTGGGAATCCCGTCGCCTGTCCGCCTGGACGGGGCGCAGCGCCGGCGGCACTCAACGAGCCGCAACCGCGTGGCGTCATCTCCGAAGGTATAAGCAATCTCTCTGTCATTCGTTGATGCGGCCGTAGCTAGGACCTGCCGCATAACCTCAGATAGATTTGTTTATTCGTTGAACTTTGTGCTAATTACAGCATAACCTCTGATCAATAGATCTGTTCTTCTCCTCTTGCTGCATCTGTCCAACAGCAGCGCCGTTTGGTACCTGTCCTCCAAGGCCGATTCTTCCTATTAATCACGGTATGTATGAATTCAATTTATTTCTAAATGCCAGTTCTATCCAGCCTAGTATAGTAGAATGTGTCCCAAATCATGATAAATAATTTCTGTGTTGCTTTGAAGTGTTGCTTCTGTTATAGATGATTGTACGTTGTATGACTTGGACTGGGAACTTGATTTTTTTGCACAGATTTGGACTAGTGTTGCTGTCCATTGTTCCAGCCGCAACAGTGCAAGGTAATCCCTCTTTTCTCTCTAATTATACATTGCATTGGTTCTGTTATTTTATAATCAAGTGGTTTTAGATGGTGGAAATTGATTGGAATGCGGAGAACACCCGTGTGCTATGTCAATTATTTGCGGAGCAAGTGGCAAGAGGGAATCGTCCTAACACATATTTGAATCCAACCGGGTATGCCGAGGTAGAGAAAGGATTGAAAGATATACTTGGTATTGTTGCAACCAAACAGCAAATAAAAAATAAATGGGATAAGTTGAAGGAAGAATTCAAAGCATGGAGGAAATTATTGATGAGGCAGACTGGTACTGGTTGGTGTTCTATAAAGGGCACCATTGTTATGGATGATGAGTTGTGGAAGAAAGCTCGAGCTGTAAGTATTTGCTACTTTATTTGTCTTTATTATTTATTAGAACTATGTTCATATTGGTTCGGTAACATGTTCTTTTTTTCAGGATATACCGGGGTGTGGGAAGTTTAGAAAACTAGGCCTTCAAAATGAAGAACAATTGCAAAAGTGTTTTGGAGATATAACTAATGTTGGTATGGACCACTGGTCTCCTCATATGGCCAATGCTTCAATCAATTTGGAGCAACATGTGTCACAAGAGGATACATTTGTTAATGATACACAAAACGAAGAAGTAGATGTTGAAGGAGAGGAGGACAACAATGAAGTACAAGAGGTTCCACCTACAGTGAATGCAAGTGGCAAGAGGCCTCGACAAATGTCGAAAGATAAAGGAAAAAAGTATAAGATAGGGACGGCACAACTCATTCAGGAGGCAGTATCTAGTGTGGCTACATCAGCCAACACATTTGCTGCCAAGAAAGATGGAAAATATTCGATTGAAGAAGTGATGGAGCATGTGGTTGCTTGTGGTGCCACATATGAGACCAATGAACATTATGTTGCCATGGAGTTATTTGTGAAGAAAGAATGGAGGGAGATGTTCATGACATTGCCTAGTAATGAGCTGAGATTGAAGTGGCTGACTAGAAAGTATAAGGACAAGTTTGGGAATTAGGGAGATTTGTTTCTTTTATGTTGTTGTGCGACTTGTTTCTCTTATGTGGTTGTGAGACTTGTTTTTCTTATGTGTTTGTGAGACGTGTTTTTTTATGATGTTGTAAGACTTGTTACTTTATATGGTTGTGAGACTTATTTCTTCTATCATATTGTAAGACTATTTGTGGTTGATGGATAGCTATGCAGTAATACTTGTTTATTTCTTATGTACTTCTTGTTCCATTATTAGTGGATGGCTATGCAGTAACAGATGTTCTTTATTTGTTGTTTATTTTCTATGTATCACATGTTTTATATTTCCTGGATCAATATTAATTTATATTTATTTATTTTTTGTTGTTGGCAGATGACAGATACTGAAAGTGATATTTCTAGCGATGATGATGATTATGTTTTTGATGCAATGTTGATTGTTGCTAAGTTTGCACAAGTTTATTCTGATTTGTACTTGAGTAAGGCACCACCACGCATGTCAATTCAATCGGGCATGGGTTGGTTAAAGGAGACAATGGAAACACCAGGAGAGTGTCACAGAATGCTTCGAATGAACAAGGAAATATTTGTTGATCTTCATGATACATTGGTTGAGAGGTATGGACTGCAATCATCAAAACATATGAACACTTATGAGATGCTTGCAATTTTTCTATTCACTTGTGCTGGTTGTGAGTCCAATAGAAAGGGACAAAATAGATTCAAACATTCTGGTGAGACAATAAGCAGAAAATTTCATGAAGTACTAGATGCTTTAATTAGAATGTCTGAACACTACTTGAGACCAACCGATCCAAATTTCCGTAATGTGCACAAAAGGATTCGAAATGATAGAAGAGCATATCCCCACTTCAAAGACTGCATTGGTGCGCTAGATGGTACTCATATTCGCATTTGTCTTTCACCTGAAGAGCAAATTAGGTACATTGGAAAGACTGGTATTGCAACTCAAAATGTGCTTGCTATTTGTGATTTTGATATGAGATTCACTTATGTGTCTGCTGGTCAACCTGGTTCGTTCCATGATACGAGTGTTTTATATCATGCATTGAGAGAATCTGGTGAATTCTTTCCACATCCTCCACAGGGTAAGATATCTTCATGTTACATATTATTATTAGAATTTTGATCATCACATTTATCGTTGTTTATATATTGTTTAATTATATTTTTGCAGGTAAGTACTATGTTGTAGATGCAAGCTATCCTAACCGATCGGGATATCTAGTGCCATATAAAGGGGAAAGGTATCACTTACCAGAGTGGCATAGAGGTATGGAACCAAGTACTCCAAAAGAAAAGTTCAATCGGGTGCATTCATCTATCCGAAATGTCATTGAGAGGTCATTTGGACTATGGAAGATGAAATGGCAAATCTTGTACAAGATGCCCAAATATTCAATGTTGACACAAAAGAAAATAGTTGCTGCTACTATGGTACTTCACAATTTCATCCGAGAGCATTCAAGTGGCGATGTGGACTTTGATAATTATGATCGAGATCCAGACTTTATGCCTACAATTCCAGATAGGTATGACAAATATGCTGTGCCAGCACGTGCTTCTGATGATTCAACTTCGGAATCAAGTTTTGTCACAATGGATGCATTCCGTGATAGTGTGGCAACATCTCTTTCTCTTTCGTGGAATTAGTGTGTAATTTTTACATTATAATTTTTGATACTTGTGATATTGTGGGAGTGCTAAAATGATTTATGCTTATTTTTTTTGTTTCAAAACAATGAAGTCTGTAACCGAAAGAAGGATAAAAATACTAGAACACTATACTGCAACTGAATGAAGCAAAAAAAAAGGAACACGTACTGTATGTGAGTGCTGCAACTGAAAGAAGCAAAGAAAAATATATTGGAACACGTACAATATCTGTACTGAATGTATAGCAGTAGTGCTGAAACAAAAAAAATTGTACACCACGTCCAGCCACAACGCATAGCATACTGCAGAAATTAAAAAAAAAAACCAGAAAAACGTCATCAGCAGCAACCTAAGGAAAATGTGGCCTTTGTAACAAATCAGCCCAGTACAAGCCCAACAAAGAGAGGGGTACAACTGACATTTCATCCACATATCTCTTCTTTTCAGAGCTGAAAACTATGTTCCAGCCAAACACCTCTGATTTCAGCTCCTCCACTACAATAGAGTTGCTCCACCCCAGCATTTCAGAGTAGAGTTGCTCTACCAGAGAGTGGAGCCATGCCAAACACGCCCTTAGTTGTCATCCCAACAGCTGCAGCCAGTTCATTCCTAGTTGTCGTCCCAACTCCTTCTCCTTATACGCTCTTATGTTTCATGAATCTCTAGTATAAAATCTGATTAATGGTGCAATCGTGCAATCAACTATCCTCAATCGTTAGATCTGCATCCTACAGTCGATTCATCTTTTTATTTTACCCTAGCATCTGATTGCATTCTACTTTTTTCCATATATAAAATACACTACACCTCTGGCCCTAAATAAATGTCGCTCCGACAGTTTATGGTAGTGTATTTCTAGTACATTTCCATGTCAGGAAAGATAACTATTAAAAACCGCATGTACTATGTAATTTCTTGATTTAGAAGTAAATGACGACAGGGTTATCTTATCATCCACTCCCAATGTTGTACTCTCATTCTCGTGTTCGAAACTTGTATTCCAAAGATTTTTAGTTCCCACGGTTTATACACATTTTTCTTGTTTTTCTTTCTCGGATTGTATGTTTTTTCCTACTCCTTCATTTATAATTCCTCCGTTCAAAACAAACATTTCCAGTTCATAGCAACCACACCGCCCCATCTAAAATACACATCCTCATGTAATTTGACGTTATCACTGTTACTTACTATATTGTAACCCCCTAAATTTTTGCATCATGCATCGCATACATATTCATGCATTAAACATTGATAGAGGAAAAGAAATAAAAATAGCCTAAAACATGTATTAGGGAATAAATATAAAATAATAATAATAATAGATAAAAAGAAATATATATAAATAAATTATATAATAATAAACAAATATATATAAAATAATAAATAAATAAATGAATAAGATAAATAAAAATAATAAAGCATAAATAATAATATATATATATAAAGAAAAAAAAGAAAAGAGAAAAAAAAGGCTGCTGGTGCTGGCCAGTGGCCGAGTCGCCAGCGCCGACCGCGGCCTGCCCCGGCCCCGCCGCCTGCCCCGCCTGGGCCCCGCCTCACGCACTGACACAGCGCCCCTGGGCCCTGCCTCCCACGCGCCCCGACGCAGCGCCCGTCCCGCGCGCTCGCCCCGCCCACCCCGCCGATCCCGCCAGCCCTCCCACTCGCCGCCCCCGAATCCCGCGATTCCCGCCAGTCCCGCGCTGATTCCCGCCCGATTTTCCCGCTCCCGGCCGAGCGCACCCGCTGGCGGACCCCACCCCACGCCCCGGCTCCCGATCCCCGCACGCCCGCTCGCCCGCCTCCCGATTACCTTCGCCCCTCGATCTTCAAAGCCATCGCATCTACGGTAGGATTCTTTTTTCCGATGCGAATTTTAGCGACGTATTAGATATAATAGACGTAAATTGATTTTAGTTGCACTATAAATTTATTTTCAGCAGCATTAACCCTCGCTAAAACCCCCGTAAACTCGTATGAACACGTATGAACTAGTTGCATCTAATTAATAAACAACCATAGTTAATTAATTAATTGGTCCTTGCATGCATGCATATCATCGCATGTTGATTAATGTGTATGCATCATGTTGATTTGTATGTATATTCTTGTATGTGTGATCACGAGTAGAGGGAAGTGCTCAAGAGATCGTGTACGAGGATTTTCAGAATCAAGACTTCAAAGCGCTTGAGCAACCCTATCCGTCGGAGCAAGGCAAGTGTCCTTGAAGCATATTGATCCTGTTTTTTTAAAATAAATGTTTTGTTTGCAAACTGCATGCTGTGTCAATTGATGGGAATCCTATGATAGGAAGTATACTAGATTTGTTTAACCACCCTTGTCACCTGGAATTTATGGTAGAGAGTCGGGAAGGGTTTTTACCTTTTTGCTTCGCTTAATTAATTGGGATGGGAAACAACACTACACATTTAATTATGTATTAATGATATTCTGGTTAATGTGAACTGGTCAATATGGTATGGTAATGGGTGATCTAAGCAAGCCTGGTATGTGGATGGGTTGGATGTTATGGTGGTATGCTTGCTTTAGATCTAAGGACCGGTTCATTCGAGAATAAGCCAGGACTAGAGTGCCACCACGAGGCCAAGTATGGGTGCGGCGTAGCTGATTAATTAGGGTCTTGCTAGTGCTGTTTGGACCATTGTGGATGCTCGGGGAAGGGGTAGTCGGATTTGGTTTGTTGATGATTGGTGGGACTACCCTGGGATCCGAATGGCTCAAGAGGGGGCCCTTGGTTGAAGATGTGCTCAGTTGGAGGCATCGCCACTGGTGAAACCTCAGTGGGGTCTAAATAGGCTAGTAATCCCTTCGTAAAGGCTATTTTGTGATCTCTTGGCCATACACCAAAGGAAGTGTAATTGGCATAAGGGAGGTTCTTTAGTCGCCGACGGGTGATGAAATCACAAACACGTGGGTAAAGAGGTACAAACTCTGCAGAGTATTAAAACTATCATGATAGCCGTGCTCCCGGTTATGAGCACCTGGACAACTTCCATGATGAGAGGGAAATTGGTAATTGGGATGGTTATGGTTTGGTAATGGTTATGGATTTATTTTCTGGTATTGAATATGGTTATTGACAATGGTGAAATCTGGAATTATTGATGAGGATGGTGAATTATGGACTGGTATTATGATATTATTTATGGTTATGATGGGTTTACTTCACATACATAAGATATATTGCTTTTCAAATGTTTTACAGTACTTTTCAGCACTTAGCCATTATTATTGTCGTCATTTGAATCAGCCACATGTCATACTTTCCACACTTGCTGAGTACGACATGTACTCACTCTTGCAATTCCCCCCAACAGATGCAGGTCAGGATTGTGAGTTTAATGGTGATAATGCAGAGTTCTAGGCCGTGTCTACCGTCAGCTTTGCCTGTGGTGTTGCATGGAGCTGCGCTATCCCTTTTGCTTAGTTTGCTTAGTTGCTTAATTAGTTTATTTCCGCTGCATTAGTTGAACTTGTCATTAATATTCATTAGAGCTTGTATTCGAGGATATAATGAATTATGTAATAAGAGTACTTATTTAATAATTCGAGTTGTGGTAATTATCTGTTTATCATTTGTGAATCACTCGTGTATGTGTGTTGAACATCCTGGGCACACATATGCGTTAGCTTGGTTCATTTTCGGAACCGGGCATCACAGATTGGTATCAGAGCCACAGGTTGACCGTAGGATGCATCCTAGATAGAATGGACACTTTAGAGCACATAGGAGCACTCAGGAATCGATGTGTTTTTGCTTTGAGTGTTGTTTGCTATATATATTGTTTGCTTGTGTGCTTAATAGAGGATTTTGGGATGCCTTAGCATTACCATGTCCACCTAGGCTAGTGTAGCTAGCTGTTTAGTTTCATATCCCTTGATGCATATAGTTGGGGACGTTTTCTAATTCTTACCTACTACTTTTCTTCATATGGTGAGGACTCGCAACCAGAGGGATGGAAATGATGAAGAGGAGAACAATGGAGTGCCTCAAAACAACAATGGGCAAGGATCTACTCAGGGAGGTATCAACATCGAGCAGCTATTGGCCATGCAAAACCAGCTCATGCAGACCATGATACAGACTATGGGACAGCTGCAGGCTGCCAACATCAACAATCAACCCCACATGCCTCCACCGCCACCCCCACCTCCTCATAACCGATTGGGAGAGTTTACGAGGACTAGGACGCCTACCTTTGCTCAAGCCGCAAACCCTATGGATGCGGATGATTGGTTCATGTCCGTGGAGAAGAAGCTAGCTATTGTCCAATGTAGTGACCGGGAGAAGGTGCTATTTGCTTCTCATCAACTAGTTGGAGCAGTTGCGGATTGGTGGGATTCTTATTGCAATGCTCATGAGAACCAAGAGAGAATTACTTGGACCGAATTCAAGGAGAATTTTCGTTCTCATTATGTGCCCGAGGGTGTTATGATCTTGAAGAGGCAAGAATTTGAGAATTTAAGGCAAGGAAGATCAAGCGTGAGTGAAAATCTCAATAAATTCACTCAACTCTCAAGGTATGCGCCTGAGGATGTGAGTCGGGACAGCCGGAAGCAATACATGTTCATGAGGGGCTTGAACAATGAGATCCATGTGCAACTACTCAACTGCGATTATGCCAATTTTCAAAAACTTGTGCACAAGGCAATTGTTGTTGAGAACAAGATCCGTCAGATGGAGCAAGAAATCAAGAGGAAGGCGCCGTATCAAGGACAGCAACAAGGAAGTAATGTGCGCACTCGCTTTGCGCCGCCCCATGCGCCTCATTACAGCTCCTCTATTCCTGCTCAGCGCCCTGATTATGCACCGCGCCCAACTCAGTTTGAGCAGCAGCGCCCTGTTATGCAAGCAATGTCTTATGCGCCTCGTGCTGATTTTCCTGGAACCAATGCTCAAAATCAAGCTCGTCCCAATAATTCTGGTGGAGTTAATAAGTGTTATACTTGTGGAGAAGCTGGAGACTTTGCACATCAATGTCCTAAGTCAGGCCTTGGTCAAGGAAGCAATGCGCCGAGGCAAAACCCGAGACCTAATAGAGGACAGCCACAAGGAAGCTGTGGACAGCGGAATTTTGCTCGTGGCAACGTGAACCATGTCTCTACGGAGGATGCTCAACAAGCGGATGACGTGGTCATTGGTATGTTTCTCGCCAACTCCAACCCCGCGACTATGTTATTTGATTCTGGAGCATCGCATTCATCCATTGCATCGAAGTATGTTGCCAAGTATAGTTTGCCTATCTCTCATATGAAGTTTACCCTGTTGGTTAAGTCTCCTGGACGAGAGATGAGGATAAATATAGTATGTCCAAAAATAAGCCTTAGAATAAGGGGGGTAGACTTCTCCGCCAACCTTATTGTTTTGGATTCACAAGGATCGGACATGACGCTTGGAATGGATTGACTACGGAAGCCGAAGCTACATGGGAACGTGAAGAAGACCTGAAGGCAGAATTCCCTCACCTTTTCTCCACGCTATCGAATCTCGAGGGCGAGATTCACTTTAAGGGGGGTAGATTTGTAACCCCCTAAATTTTTGCATCATGCATCGCATACATATTCATGCATTAAACATTGATAGAGGAAAAGAAATAAAAATAGCCTAAAACATGTATTAGGGAATAAATATAAAATAATAATAATAATAGATAAAAAGAAATATATATAAATAAATTATATAATAATAAAAAAATATATAAAATAATAAATAAATAAATGAATAAGATAAATAAAAATAATAAAGCATAAATAATAATATAATAATATATATATATAAAGAAAAAAATAGAAAAGAGAAAAAAAAGGATGCTGGTGCTGGCCAGCGGCCGAGCCGCCAGCGCCGACCGCGGCCTGCCCCGGCCCCGCCGCCTGCCCCGCCTGGGCCCCGCCTCACGCACTGACACAGCGCCCCTGGGCCCTGCCTCCCACGCGCCCCGACGCAGCGCCCGTCCCGCGCGCTCGCCCCGCCCACCCCGCCGATCCCGCCAGCCCTCCCACTCGCCGCCCCCGAATCCCGCGATTCCCGCCAGTCCCGCGCTGATTCCCGCCCGATTTTCCCGCTCCCGGCCGAGCGCACCCGCTGGCGGACCCCACCCCACGCCCCGGCTCCCGATCCCCGCACGCCCGCTCGCCCGCCTCCCGATTCCCGACGTGACCGCAACGGACTCACCCTGGATACCGCGCCGGCCCTAGCGCCCTACTATAAAAGAAGCCGAAGGCTTCGTATTTTTCCCGATCCCAGAAACCGCGCCGCCACCCAGGGGAAAGAAAGCCACGCCGCCAGGAAGAAAAGGGAGAAAAAAAAGAGGGGGAGAAGAGGAAGAAAAAGAGGAGGGTGCCACCGTCCACCGGAGATCGTCGCTGTCGTCGTGCCGCCGAAGGACTGCTGCGCCATCCACTTCGTCCACGCGTTACCTTCGCCCCTCGATCTTCGAAGCCATCGCATCTACGGTAGGATTCGTTTTTCCGATGCGAATTTTAGCGACGTAGTAAATATAATAGACGTAAATTGATTTTAGTTGCACTATAAATTTATTTTCAGCAGCATTAACCCTCGCTAAATCCCCCGTAAACTCGTATGAACACGTATGAACTAGTTGCATCTAATTAATAAACAACCATAGTTAATTAATTAATTGGTCCTTGCATGCATGCATATCATCGCATGTTGATTAATGTGTGTGCATCATGTTGATTTGTATGTATATTCTTGTATGTGTGATCACGAGTAGAGGGAAGTGCTCAAGAGATCGTGTACGAGGATTTTCAGAATCAAGACTTCGAAGCGCTTGAGCAACCCTATCCACCGGAGCAAGGCAAGTGTCCTTGAAGCATATTGATCCTGTTTTTTTTTTTAATAAATGTTTTGTTTGCAAACTGCATGCTGTGTCAATTGATGGGAATCCTATGATAGGAAGTTTACTAGATTTGTTTAACCACCCTTGTCACCTGGAATTTATGGTAGAGAGTCAGGAAGGTTTTTACCTTTTTGCTTCGCTTAATTAATTGGGATGGAAAACAACACTACACATTTAATTATGTATTAATGATATTCTGGTTAATGTGAACTGGTCAATATGGTATGGTAATGGGTGATCTAAGCAAGCCTGGTATATGGATGGGTTGGATGTTATGGTGGTATGCTTGCTTTAGATATAAGGACCGGTTCATGCGAGAATAAGCCAGGACTACAGTGCCACCAAGAGGCCAAGTATGGGTGCGGCGTAGCTGATTAATTAGAGTTTTGCTAGTGCTGTTTGGACCATTGTGGATGCTCGGGGAAGGGGTAGTCGGATTGGGTTTGTTGATGATTGGTGGGACTACCATGGGATCCGAATGGCTCAAGAGGGGGCCCTTGGTTGAAGATGTGCTCAGTTGGAGACATCGCCACCGGTGAAACCTCAGTGGGGTCTAAATAGGCTAGTAATCCCTTTGTAAAGGCTATTTTGTGATCTCTTGGCCATACACCAAAGGAAGTGTAATTGGCATAAGGGAGGTTCTTTAGTCGCCGACGGGTGATGAAATCACAAACATGTGGGTAAAGAGGTACAAACACTGCAGAGTATTAAAACTATCATGATAGCCGTGCTCCCGGTTATGTGCACCTGGACAACTTCCATGATTAGAGGGAAATTGGTAATTGGGATGGTTATGGTTTGGTAATGGTTATGGATTTAATTTCTGGTATTGAATATGGTTATTGACAATGGTGAAATCTGGAATTATTGATGAGGATGGTGAATTATGGACTGGTATTATGACATTATTTATGATTATGATGGGTTTACTTCACATACATAAGATATATTGCTTTTCAAATGTTTTACAGTACTTTTCAGCACTTAGCCATTATTATTGTCGTCATTTGAATCAGCCACATGTCATACTTTCCACACTTGCTGAGTACGACATGTACTCACTCTTGCAATTCCCCCCAACAGATGCAGGTCAGGATTGTGAGTTTAATGGTGATAATGCAGAGTTCTAGGCCGTGTCTACCGTCAGCTTTGCCTGTGGTGTTGCATGGAGCTGCGCTATCCCTTTTGCTTAGTTTGCTTAATTGCTTAATTAGTTTATTTCCGCTGCATTAGTTGAACTTGTCATTAATATTTATTAGAGCTTGTATTCGAGGATATAATGAATTATGTAATAAGAGTACTTATTTAATAATTCGAGCTGTGGTAGTTATCTGTTTATCATTTGTGAATCACTCGTGTATGTGTGTTGAACATCTTGGGCACACATATGCGTTAGCCTTGTTCATTTTCGGAACCAGGCGTCACATATATATACTCTTTACTTTAGGAACAAGACACCAAACCGTCATGTCGTCTACAAGTAATTGTGATGGGCAACAAGCACCTGGTATAACTATAGATGTGTTTACTATCAAAATACACATATTTATAACATGTTAATTCCTTTGCATCGTATGCAGAGAATATTGCAGCACCTGATGCTCAGGAACCCCGAGATTCGTCATCCCATGCTGGTACTACAAGTATAAATATGTACCGGGCTCTACTAAATATTTTAGCATTGCGATTGTAATTTCCTAGTCCCAGTTAACAGTTAATCAGTATATGTAATGGCGTGATTTATTGATGCCTACACAGGCACGATGGGCTCTCTCGCCGCCGGCCACTCCGGCACCGGCGACCACACCCTACTGCTGCTCACTTCAGTGTCCTCCCTGACGCGTCTCCCTCCACCATCACCACATCCCATCCTTCGCGTGTCATGATGAACCCGCCGCCCGCAAACCCCTGTCGCCGCCGGTCACTCCGGCACCGGCCGGCGCCCACGCCCTGCTGGTGAGTATATGTGACGGCGTGATTTATTGATGCCTACACGCGCACGCTGGGCTCTCTTGCCGCTGCCACTCCGGCACCGACGAACATGCCCTGCTGCTTACTTCAGTGTCCTCAGAAACGCGTCTCCCTCGACCATCGCCACGTCCCATCCTTCGCGTGTCATGATGACCCCACCGCCCGCAAACCCATGTCGCCGCCGGTCACTCCGGCACCAGCTGGCGCCCACGCCCTGCTGGTGGTCACTTCACTGTCCTCCCCGACGCGTCTCCCTCCATCTCCACATCCCATCGTTCGCTTGCCATGATGACCCCGCCACCCGCAAACCCCTGGCCATTATGGCGTACCTAAATGCTATGCCTCATATGACATGGCATACCCTGGAAAAAATAGTCCAATATCATTAACCCCTATCCACTAAGAAAAGTTAGCATCATATAGTTTAGAGATGCATGTACATGAGGGTTCATTGCTACTTATATGATCTCAATTCCGTTTTCTACACTGTCAAATGCGTTGCTGATGTCTGGTAATTAACGCAAGATTATATTCATGTATCCGTTCTAGTAGCACACTGGGGCAAGATGCTAACATGCAGAGCAAAATATCAGTATGCAATCCACCTAAATTTAATTCTTAGATCCGCCACACTGTCCTCCTAGCATCGAGACTTGCTCCGGGGTGATATCAATGGACGCAGATCACCTGACTTATACGTTTTTACTGCACGCGATGCAGTAAAGATCCAACGGAATCACACCATTGGATCTTTACTGCATCGCCTGCAGTAAAAACGTAAGTCACGTGAGATCACCTGTGTGATCTGGACGTCGATCCTCTGACTTAAATGTGGTCACTGCACTGCCAGACCGAACCCTAGCTTTGTTAAACGTCGCAAGTTGCCTGCCTCATCTGTATTGCATCCTCTACCGGCTAATACTGCTGACGTCCATGACTCGCCCTGCCACCAATTTGCCTCGAGACGTGCTCCTGATGATGTCGGTCATACCGAACCGGCAGTACTGCAGAGGATGAGCACCCGGCGAACCCTCTCTTTATCTAGCATCGCCAGCTACTGTCTTGCCTGCTTCGCAGCTGGACTGAAAACCACCTGCAGTACTACGGGTGCTGTAGCGCCACTGACTCTTGCCTGATGCCTGATTGTAGGGTATGAACAGCAACAAAGAAGTCAACAAGTCGATGCATCGCCCAATATGGAGCAAAATGTTGTTGCAACGCGGTGTTCCCACGCTCGTATTTGCCGCACTCGTCCTGAAGATGGTAAAACATCATACTTCTTCTTCTTTCACACTATTTGTACATGATACAAGGCCTGGTCAGTTGCTAATTTGCTTTAAACGTTTACCGTTTAAATGACACTAACAGAAGGAAAGAAGTTTGGAAGAGGGGTTGCTAAAGAACTTAAGGTTGCTAAATTGCATTATCTAGCATCTGCAAATAGAACGAATGATCAGAATCGGAAGCTACAAATTCATGGTCCGATAGGTTGGGTGCTGCGGTTGTTCCTAATCAGCGGCACTTTGTCGGTGATGTGGTTATTACAACAAAAAAAACTGCACCCCTCACTGGTGTAAGGAAGTGGGCAGAGGTTGGCGATACTTCGAAGAGTGATATAGTGAGAGACATTCTGGTTAGTGTTGTGATACCCCACATAAGTATTTTTTTCTAGCAACCTCCATCTTGTACGTTTATAACAGTGTGATATACAATGTACAGAATGCCTGGGACTTGGAGGACACAGATGTACCAGAAGAAAAATATTGAAGATTGCTGGTGAGCGCTACAAGGGGTCGCGATCAACATTGCATGCCACCTATAAGAAGTATTCGACCGATGAGGAACGTATACAAAACAAGCCTGTTGACGTAGCAGATTCCGATTGGTTGGTGCTTATGGACTATTTTGGGTCCGAGCGGTTCAAGGTCAGCTAGCTTTCTAATACCTTCATATCCTACAAAAACTATTTTATAACATCCATTCGTGAAATTAATTCTTAAAATTGCAGTCAATAAGTAGAATTAATTCACGAAATCGAAGTACTCAAAAGACAAAACACTTGCTTGGCTTGAAATCCTACGCCCAACTTAGTTATGAGAAGGTATGAAAACTAAATCATGCTTTTACTTTGAACTGCAATCATTCAATCAAATTTTACTTATTTGATGTAGCGAGACCGAGAGACCGGAAAAGAACCCGATGACATAGAACTGTGGGAGGCAAGCCATGTGAAGAACGGTCAATGGGCAAACGAGCAGGCAGAAGCTGTACAGGTGAGAAACACTTCAAACAGTCCCCATTTAAATAAATATTTGCAATGTACATGTGACTTTTCTTTTTGTATATAGACCCAGGCACGTGCCCAAATCAACATCAAGGAAGCTGAGCTGGGAGTCCCAATCCCATATGAGGAAAGAAACAACATCTTCCATCTTACTTATTTATCCGCAACCGGTTCTGGAGGATCACAGTGTCGGGGGCGTGGTTATATGGCTAAACCCAATGTTTCTGAAAGACTGCGTATCCAGATGTCTGAACAGCTCGGCCAGCAAGTTTGATCCTTGCAAAATAGAAATGAAGACCTCAGCTCTCAGGTGCAAGAGTTGGAAGGGAGAAGTGATTATATGACCTCCCAGATGGATGGCTTCGTCCAAGCAAATGAACAGCTCAACCAGGAAGTCCAGGCTTTACATGATCACATGGCAGCCAATTCTGCACGGCAAGAAAAGGAGCTAGCAGACATGCGCAGAATGATGGAGAGCTTGCAAAATCAACAACGGCTAGCAGCAACTCCACAAAAGGCTTCTGCTCGCACCAAGTCGAAGCTAGATGTTCGAGAAACTATTCCTAATACTACAACTCATCGCTATGCTCTTTTAATGGGTACAATGTTGCAACTTGAAAAAACGGTAAATAACATCGTCTCGCAACGACGCAAGGGTCCTTGAGCGTTGCATCAATTTCTCGATGTTTGTTGTTAAGTCGAAAGACGTATCGTGTGCGAATAAATTGATTCTGTTGCCACTAATTTTCAAACCTGGTGCATTAGGATTCTAGTGCCGCTAATTATTAAACGTGGCATTAACAGATTATTGCGACGAAAATAAACTGTTGCAATAGGAAGCTAGCTATTGCCACAAATTATAAAACGTTGCACTACAAACATTTGGCTACGACCAAAAATGTGTTGCACTAGACTGCTATTGCCACCACCCAGAGAACGTCGCATTACGACCCTGTTGCAACAGATTTGAATATGTTTCATTACAAACCTATTGCCACACATCAGAAATCATTGCAATACAATACTATTGTCATGGTTTTGAAATCGTTGCAATACCGTACTATTCGCCATGAACGTCAAATCGTTGCATTACCGTATTATTGGCCACGGCTGTGAAATCGTCGCGATACCATATTATTCGCCACGAGTGTGAAATCGTCGCGATACCGTACTATTCGACACGGAAGTGAAATCGTTGCAACACCGTAGTATTCGCCACGAATGTGAAAACGTCGCGATACGATATTATTTGCCACGAGTGTGAAATCATCGCGATACCATATTATTCGCCGCTGATGTGAAAACATTGCGATACTGTAACACCCTAAATTTTCGCATCATGCATTGCATTCATGATCACGCATTAAACACTAGTAGAATAAAAGAAAAATAATAAAATATATACATATACAAATATGTGTAGCAAAAGAAGAAAAGAAGAAAATAATAGTTATAGCCTAAAACTTTTAATAGGGAATAAGAATAAAAATAATAATAAAAATATATATAAATATATATAAATAATATATATAACAAAATATAAAAATAGAAAAATATAACATTAATAATATATATTATAAAAATAATAAATAATAAATAATAAATATATAATATTAATAATATATATAAAAAAATATATATATAAATAATTATATAATAAAGGAAAAGTAAAAAAAAAAGAAAAAAAAAGGAAATCACCGCTGGCCAGGCCAAGCTGGCCCAGCCAGCGGCACCTCCCGCGGCCGCGCGCCCGTAGCCGGGCCCCACCGCCGCCGCTTCCGCCGACAGGCGCCGAGCCGGCCGCGCGCGCCTGCCCCGCTGGCCCCCACCCCCGACGCGCACGCGCGTGCCCCGAGCGCGCCCGCCCCGAGGCCCCGCCCGACTGACCCCCCCAGCCGCCTGCCACCCCGCACGCCGCCCGAGGCGTGCCCACGCGCCAATGCGCGCCGCTCGGTCGCGCGCCGAGTCCGGCCGCCGTACGGTCCCACGCCCGAGTCGGCCCCGCTCCGCGGTCTCCCGCGCCGTAACGCCCCGATTTTCCCGGCGCGCCTCGGCCTCCCATCCGGATACGAGTCCCATCCCGTAACCGCCTCCGATTCTACCGGTACCGTACCCTAGCGCCGCCCCTATAAATAGGACCGAGGCCTAGGCTTTTTCCCCACGAACCAGCAGCCACCAGCAGAGAAGGAAAAGCCGCCGGAACCAAGGTCCAGAAGGCTGCGCCCAGGGAAGAAAAGAAAAAGAGAAAAAGAAGGGGAAGAAGAGGGAGAAAAAGAGGAGGGCACCACCGTTCGCCGGAGATCGTCGCCGACATCGCGCCGCCGTCGTCGTGCCGCCGAAGGACTGCTGCACCATCTATTTTGTCTACGCGTCGCATTTATTCCGCGACCGTCACGCCGTCAGATCTACGGTAGGATTCGTTCCCGATGCGAATTTTAGCGACCGTATTGAATCTAATAGGCGTAAATTGAATTTAGTTGCACCATGATTTTATTTTCAGCAGCATTAATCCACCCTAAAACCCCCGTAAACTCATATGAACACGTATGAACTAGTCGCATCTAATTAATAAACGACCGTAGTAAATTAATTATTAAATTGTGCATGCATGCATGTCATTGCATGTTGATTATTTTGTGTGCATTATGTTGAATTGCATATGTTTTCTTGTATGTATGATCACGCGTAGAGGAACGTGCTCAAGAGGCCGCATACGAGGATTTCCAAAATCAAGACTTTGAAGCGCTTGAGCAACCCCATCCGCCGGAGCAAGGCAAGTGTCCTTGAAGCATATTGATCCTATTTTAAATTAAATGTTTTGTTTGCGAACTTGCATGCTTGTGTCAAATTGATGGGAATCCTATGGTAGGAAGTTTACTAGTTTTGTTTGACCACCCTTGTCACCTGGAATTTATGGTAGAGAGTCGGGAAGGGTTTTTACCTTTTTGCTTCGCTTAATTAATTGGGATGGCAAACAACACTACACATTTAATTATGCACCAATGATATTCTGGTTAATGTGAACTGGTCAATATGATGGGTGATCTAAGCAAGCATGGTTATGTGGATAAGTTGGACGTCATGGTGGTTTGCTTGCCTTAGATCTAAGGACCGGTTCATGCGAGAATATGCCAGGTCAACAGTGCCACCACAAGGCCAAGTATGGGTGCGGCGTAGCTGAATAATTAGGAGCGCTGCTAGTATTGTATGGACCATTGGATGGCGCGGGGAATGGGAGTCGAGGAGGACTGCCCTGGGATCCGCATGGCACACGAGGGGGCCCGTGGGTGGGAGAATAGAGATTCAAGCCTGCCGATGAAACCTTAGTGGGCCCGTACATACTAGTAGTCCCTTTTGAAAGGCTATTTTGTGATCTCTTGGCTACACACCTACGGAAGTGTGAGATGGCACAATGGAGGTTCCTTAGTCATCGAAAGGTGATAAAATCACAGACATGTGGGTAAAGTGATACAACCTCTGCAGAGTGTTTAAAAACTATCATGATAACCGTGCTCCCGGTTATGAGCGCCTGGATGACCTACATGATTAGAGTTGGAATTGGGATTTGGTAATGGTTATGGTCTGGAATTGGGTTATGGTTGGTTTATGGTTATGGTTTGGTAATGGTTATGGTTTATGGATTATGGTCATGGTTATGAAATCGAGTTATGGTAATTGGGCATGGATAATGGTAATGTTGGCAATAATTGGATATGGTTATATTTTGTTAATATGATGGGATGTGTTTCACCTAGACATAGTATAATGCTTTTCAAATGTTTTACTGTACTTTTCAGCACTTAGCCATTATTACATTCGTCGTTTGAATAAGCCACATGTCATACTTTCCACACTTGCTGAGTACGACATGTACTCACCCTTGCAATTCCCCCCCCCCCCCCCCCCCCAACAGCTACTGGAGACAATTGGGAGTACCCTGAGGATCACGTGGAGTACTAGGTTGCGTACCGCCGTCAATTGCCTGTGGATTGGAGTCGTGCTGTTTAGTTTATTTTCCACTGCAATTATTTAGAGTTTTATCATTCGTGAACTATTGGATTATTGTAATAAAATACTCATTTATTAGTTAAGACGTGGTTAAATTCTGTTTATCATTTGTGAATCACTCGTGTATGTGTGTTTAACATCCTGGGCACACATATGCGTTACGCTTGGTTCATATTCGGAACCGGGTGTCACAGATACCATATTATTCGCCACGCGTGTGAAATCATCGCGATACCGTACTATTCGCCACGGATGTGAAATCGTTGCAACACCATACTATTCGCCACGAATGTAAAAACGTTGCCATACCGTACTATTCGCTACGGATGTGAAATCGTTGCAACACCGTACTATTTGCCGCAGATGTGAAAACGTCGCGATACCATACTATTCGCCACGAGTATGAAATCGTCATGATACCGTACTTATTGCCACAGATGTGAAATCGTCGCAAATAACGTACTATTCATTGCAATACGTTAAATCGTCGTAATACGTTAAACCGTTGCAATACCATAATATTTGTCAGGAACGTGGAGTTGTTCCAATACCATACTTTTTGCCGCGAATGTGGGATTGTTACAACACCATTATTTTCATTGCAATATGTTAAATTGTCGCAATACGTTAAACTGTTGCAATACATACGATTTGCCACGAACGTGGAGTCGTCGCAATACCATACTTTTTGCCACGAATGTGGCATCGTTTCAACACCGTTATTTTCGTTGCAATACGTTAAATCATCACAATACGTTAAAACGTTGCAATACCATACTATTTGCCACGAACGTGGAGTCGTTGCAATACCATACTTTTTGCCACGAATGTGGCATCATTGCAACACCGTTATTTTCGATGCAATACGTTAAATCATCGCAATATGTTAAACCGTTGCAATACCATACTATTTGCAACGAACGTGGAGTCGTTGCAGTACCATACTTTTTGCCATGAATGTGACATCATTGCAACACTGATATTTTCGTCGCAATACGTTAAATTGTTGCAATACGTTAAACCGTTGCAATACCATACTATTTGCCACCAACGTGGAGTCGTCGCAATACCATAATATTTGCCACGGATGTCAAGTCATCGCAATAACCTATTGCCACGGCTGTTATCGCCACGAGTCGGAAAAACTACCGCGGCGTTCTATTTCGTTGCAACAACAACCTATCGCGACGAATTTCGACCTATTGCAACGATTTTTTTTGTCTCAATAACCCGGAATCCTGGTAGTGTATATGCGAGGCTAGGGACAAAGAAGTCAAAAATGATATATACAAGATGGCGAAACTTCGCGAGAGGAAGGTGAGGGATCTCAACCAAGTCAAATGCATTAAGGATGCGGCAAATCAAACTCTATTGAAGGATGAAGATATTAGGAACAGATGGCGGGGCTACTTTAATGGACTATTCAATGACGGGAATAAGAGCATTACATTTGAGTTGGATGACTCATTTGATGAAACCAACAGATGATTCGTGCGGGGGATAAAAGAGTCTGAGGTTAGAGAGGCCCTAAAAAGGATGAAAGGAGGAAAGGCCCTCAGTTCCGATGATGTCCCCATTTAGGTGTAGAGATGTGTGGGGGATGTAGCAATAGTATGGCTCACTAAATTATTCAACCGCATTTTTTAGTCAAACAAAATGCCTGAAGAGTGGCGGAAAAGTATTTTAGTACCCATCTTCAAAAATAAAGGAGATGTTCAAAGTTGTACTAATTACCTAGGAATTAAGCTTATGAGTCATACTATGAAGCTCTAGGAGAGAGTGACTGAACACCGCTCAAGGAAAGTGACCAATGTCACTAAAAACCAGTTTGGTTTTATGCTTGAGAGGTCCACTATGGAGGCGATTTTCTTACTTCGTCAGCTTATGGAGAGGTATAGGGAGCAAAAGGAGGATCTACATATGGTGTCCACTGACTTGGAGAAGGCATATGATAAGGTACCAAGGCCGGTCATGTGGTGGGCGCTAGAGAAACACAAAGTCCCAACAAAGTACATTAAACTTATCAAGGATATGTATGATAATGTTGTGACAAGTGTGCACGTAAGAGATAGTGAGACCAATACATTTCCTATCACAATAGGGCTACACCAAGGATCAGCCTTAAGTCCATAAATCTTTTCCTTAGTGATGGATGAGGTGTCGAAGGATATACAAGGGATATCCCTTGGTGTTTCTCTTTGCTGATGATGTAGTGTTGGTAGATAAAACTAGGGTTGTGTCGATAGAAAATTGGAGCAATGGAGGCATACCTTAGAGTCTAAGGGGTTTATACTTAGTAGAACCAAGACCGAGTATATGAGATGCAACTTTAATGATGTCGGGTGCGAGGATGGAAATGTTAGTTTACAAGGACAAGTAGTATTTATGAGGGACAAATTTTGATATTTAGGATCAATGTTACAAATCAATGGTGATATTGACGAAGATGTTTGCCACAAGATCAAGATCGGGTGGATGAAGTGGCGACAAGCATCTGGAATCTTATGTGATAAGAAAGTTCCACATAAATTGAAAGAAAAATTCTATAGGACGGTGATCAGACATGCGATGCTGTATGGAGAAGAATGTTGGCCAACTAAAAGGCAACATGTCCAACAAATGAGTGTTGCGGAGATGCGCATGCTATGGTAGATGTGAGGTCACACAAGAAGAGACAAAATTAGGAACGAGGTGATACGTTATAGGGTAGGGGTGGCCCCGATTGAGGAGAAGCTAGTCCAACATCGCCTACTGTGGCTTGGGCATATCCAACGGAGACCTCCAGAAGCATCGGTTAACAGTGAGATTATAGAGAGTAGAGAAAATTTTAGGAGGGGTAGAGGTCAACCAAGGTTGACATGGCAGGAGGTGGTGAAACAAGACTTAAAGGAGTCGGACATACCTTAAGATTTGGCTCATGATAGAACTGCATGGCAATTTGCAATTCATGTGCCAGAATCTTAGTTTATTCGAATTTTGTTACCCTTATCTTCTTTCTTATTAATCTATTTCTGAAATAAATAAAATGTAGAATCTTATTTTATTTGTATTTTTTAATTTGTATTTTTTTTATTCATCTATTTTTCTATTACTTTCTATTTCAAAAATTGTTGGGTTTCATTTCTAGCCGACCCCAACTTGTTTGGGACAAAGACTTTGTTGTTGGTGTTGTAACTATTCATCATTTCAACATATGCAAAGTAAAAATATTCTTACCGCACATCTTTTATTTTTATTAACATAACCTATACTACATTATTATTTATTATTACTTTTAGATGAAAATATGGTGGAAAGAAAGAAATAAAATAAAGGTATGAAAATAGGGTGTTACACAAGTTACCTCAACTGGGGGTCATCACCCAAGCTTGTTCTTTGTCAAGGTCCACGATAGGGGCTGAAACCCTAGCGACGGATGTAGGCCATGAAGTTGGCCTAACCTTGTTGCAGCATGGCTTTGGCATTGGGGGGTTGAGTGTCGATTTTAGGTTGGCTCCCATGGGTTCCATGAGTGTGGTCGAGGTGGGTGTTGTCGATGTCGCTCATCCAAATCTCAAGGTTTCCATAGGTTGGATGTGCCTTGTCATTCCTTCGCTAAGGTAGTAATAACCTTTAGCTACAAACGAACACATGGACTCGACATGGTTGAGTGTGTTCCCTCATTCTTTGGCGAAGGTGTATCATACCATTTTGACAAAAAGGAATAACTTGTATCTCTCATGCATTGGGTGTGATACATGATTCGTTGGCAAAGGTAATGATAACTGTCGGTGGTTTAGATCCGGCAGATCTCCCGACACTAATAAAGTGTTAGAGGAGTTTGATGTTCGGTGTGGGCGCGCAGAGATTCAAGAAGGTGAATTGTAAAGGACACAGGAGACACGGAGGTTTACGTGGTTCGGGCCGCCTGAGCGTAATACCCTACTCCACGGGTGTGTTGGTGTTGTATTAGCTGTATGAGCTTGTACCGAGCGTCTATGGAGCGTGTGTGTAGACGTGTCCTATGTATCGTCGGCCTGCCCTTTTATAATACAAGGGCAGGCCATTACAAGTTAGCCTGGCCCGACATGTGGCCCTGACGGTTACTGATATTGATATACATTCAACACATTTAATTACCCTTAATGACCGAGTTATGGGCTTTGACAGCACCGTTACTGGTAATTAAGGTCATTCAGTCGTGTGTCAATAGTATAGTATTAATGACACTTGATCGGGTCTTGAAGTCCTTGATTCCCCTTTGAAGATCCAGAGCCATTGTGGAGTCTTCCGGAGGTTAGAGGCTGAAGATCCGACGGTTGGACACGTGGCAGCACCGGAGCACACTGTGGAGAACAGATGGCTCCGGTGTTACCTGACACGTGTCAGTACCGGAGCTTCCCTCAGTCTGGGGTTAGGTCCAGGGGTGCCACTTCGGTACATAGCCCAGAGCTTCCCCCCTTGCGGGCAGTAGCTCCGGTTTGATAGTACACGTGGCGACCCTGGGACTAACCATGTTGGAGAAGCGGGTCTGGACATGTCTGACATGTGGGCCACCGAAGGTCTTCAAATCAAGTGGATGACTTTCCCTTGAGATCTTTGCAATCCCAAGGGGTATATGGTACCCAGGGTACCGATAGTGGCCCCCTGGGCCCACCTATGGGGAAGACCCCTTGGATGAGCTCATACCGCCGTAGGTGGGTCCATCCTTCGACTTTTGAACTGAGTCTTCAAAGGTCTTCAGATGTGCCGTTGGCGAAGGTTTGGAGTTAAATCCTCGCCGCGTGGCGTATCCCGTGTGCGGCAGGTGAGATCTTTGGCATGCGGATCTCACGCAACTGAAGGTCGCCGGTTCCCGATACGAAAATTGTATCGGTTCCGTGCGCCCTGTCAGGCCACCGCCTTCGGGCTTCCCGCCTCATGATGGCAACCGTTCGCCTGGGTAAGAAACTCGACTTGATCGTCGGGGTAGTCCCGGGCCCTCTTGTCATCGGCTGGGTGGAATTTTTGAGTGGTATCTTCGACTTCCTTGCGGTTTCCATCCAAGCGTCGCAAGGGCTTACATAAGAAGGAAAGCGTGCACCGTTTGGGGTTCTTTACGCCTCTCATCTGATCTTGCGCTCAAACTCCCAACTTGTGCTTCGCTTTTCTTCTCTTGCCTTGCTGTGACGCGATGGAGTTGGGTCTCCGCGAGAGTCGTTTGAAGACCGACGGCGACCTGAAGAAGGTCCGGGCCCTCATGGGATGGTCCTCAGACTTCTTCAACCGCTCGGTCTGTGCCGATGGAGAGCTCCCGTTTGAGAAGGAGCACGCCGGCGAAATGGTGTACTTCTCCTCGTACGCCATGGTGGGGTTGATCCCACCTTTTTCCTCCTTTTTCTTGATGCTGCTAGACTTCTATGGTCTGCAGCTGTATCACCATGGCCCCCACTCCATTCTTCTTGTGTCTATCTTCGTCCACATCTGTGAGATGTGGGTGGGCATCCCCCCCTGCATTGAACTCTTCCGGACCTTCTTCACCGTCCATACTACCGGCAGGAGCAATGAGTACCTTGGCTTCTACTACTTCGTGAAGTGCAAGAACTGCCCATTCAAGTACCTCCGGTCGTTTCCCTCTGGGAAGTGGGATGACTGGAAGAAGGACTGGATAGTCGTCCGGGTGGAGGAGCACGAGAGGCTGGAGCTGCCCGAAGGCCTCCCCAACATCGACACGACAATCCGGAGTGAAGCTCCAGTGCTGGCGGAAGCCTTCAACCCTGCTCTGACCAGGATCCACCAATGCGTGGATGGAGGATTGACTCCTCAGGCGGTGTTTTGCAACTTCCTGGTCAACAGGTGGGCACCGCTGAAGAGGAGAGAAAATCTCGCCTGGGCCCTCAACAGCGTGATGGACGATGACCGGGTCGAGACCGGGCTGAAGTCCAACATGGTGGGGACAACCTTGGAGTTCCACCTCAAGAAGTTCCAGCACGGCATCAACGTCGCGGGTGACGACTTGAATCCGCCATCATCTTTTCTCCCTCTGAACGTTGAAGTAGAGTTCAGCAGGGAGCTCTGGCGGAAGATGCGTATGCTTGACGACCTTGGTGTCGTCGAGAGAAGATCAACAACTAGGGTGGTGATCCCTGGAGCTTCCGAGGGTGGCTCCGACCCTGCCCCGAAGCCAAGGGCCAAGGTCGTTGGCAAGGGTAAGGAGCCGGCAGAAGAACCTTTGAGCCGGAAGAGGAAGCTGCAGCATGCCGACGGAAGGTGCGTCAGGCCTGCTACCTCTGCATCAGCTCCTTCTCCCCAGAGGGGGAGGTCTTCTACAACCGTGGCGACCGTACCCGCAGTGGGGTCCTCCCGGGGAGCTAGCTCCGGGCATGCGACTCCAGCACCAAGGCCGGTGGAGGCCTCTAGGTCCGCAGGTTCTTCCCGATCGAGGGGGGGCCTCGACTAGGGAAACGCCCGTGGCTGCAACGAGTTTCGGGGGGCCTTCCGGAGCTTCCACGCCGGCTATGACTAGCCCAGAACACCCTGGAAATAGGTTCCGCGCAAGCTGGTGCGGAAGCCTCCCAAGGTAATTTTTAATCTTTACCTTGGACAGTTGTTTAGATGTAGTAACTATTTTTTAAGTTTCTTCGTCCATCATCTGCAGTGTTCCCAAGAAGAGGAGTGAGGCTCCTCCCTCAGCCATAGCAGCTGAAGCTGTGAGGGCGGAAGCTTCTGCTCCTGTCCCAATGTCGCCCCAGGTGGTGGCTGAGCTGCGACAGCTCCGGCGCCAGCTGTCGTGGTCATGGACCTTGACTCATCCCCAGAGACTCCCGTGGTAACGCCGGACCACGGGAGAGAAGATGCGCTAGCGGCACCTGTCCCGGAGGTTGAAGCTCCGGGTCCTGGTGCTGACATGATGGAAGCTCCGACCGTTGAGCCGGAGGAAGCTGTAATTCTGGCCCCAGAGCCAGAAATTGTCGAAGCTCCGGCGGTTGAACCGGAGGTGATTGAAGTCCTGGCGTGCGCGTCGGATGTTGATGAAGTCTCGGCGGTTGGGTCGGCTACCTCAGAAGCACCGGTCACAGAGCCGGTCGTTGTTGGAGCTCCGGCCGTAGGGCCGGTTGACGATGAAGATCTTCCAGCTCCCGAGCCGATTGTTGCAGAGGCGTCGGAGCTGGAGCCCCCATCGGAGGAGGTGCCCAGGCCGGAGCTAGAAGCGGCCCCTGCTCCGGAAGTGACGACGTCGGAGGTACCCGCGGCTGAGCCGGAGTGCCCTAGTGAAGTCGCTGGCCCCCTGCCTGAGGGGGTGAATGAGGAACTGGCGGCGGGGCCTTCCTCGATGGAAACTGAGGCCATTCCGGAGGATGGCCCTAGTACCATGGAGACCCAGGGGACCACTCTTGTGGAGTGGGACCCAATTTTTGTATCTGAAAACCCACTAGAACCAGTGGTGAAGACCCCAGCAGGTCCGGAACCTATCCCGTTGTCATTGTCTATTGACAACGCCTGTTCCAGTCTGCGTCAAGTTCAACTGGCCTTCTTCCACGACAGCAAGGCTCTTAAAGAGGAGCGCCAAACCCTTAGGCGGTGGCGTAACCCGCTCTACTTCGAGACCAAGCTGGCGCAGTCGAGGCTGGCGGATGACAAAGAGTGGATCAAGCGGGAGAAGGTCCGCCTGGAATACTGGGGTAAATTATTGGATGACAGTGAGAGTATGACTCACGCCCTCGACGCTCAATCACGGGAGATCTATGAGCAGACCAAAGCAGCTAATAGTGCGGCCGATGAACGCCAAGAAAGGCTCGAGGCCATTAACACTACACTCATCAAGCGCCAAGAGGCACTTGAAGAGAGGGAGAAACGGCTCGAAGATGAAGAGCATAAACTCCTAGAGTTGCGGGATGACGTCCTGAGGAGGGAGGAGGAGCTCACCGAGAAGGTGGCTCTGGCTGACAAGGGCCTTGAGGAGCGCGCCAAGAAATTGGAAGAGCGCTGCATTGAAGAGGAGGAGAAGGCCTGGGTGCGAGGGTAAGAACTCTACGAGCAAGAGTGTGCCTATGTTGCCAGGGAGAAGAAAGTGAGGGGCAGGGAGAAGGACCTGGTTGACCGCCGGAACAAGATCCACCTCTGGGAGGAGGAGCTCGGAAAACCCGAGAAGCGGGTTGCTGAGAAGATTCAACAAAACGCCAAAGAAGTTGAGCGCCTCGCCCGCGAGAATTCTGAACTGGTGGCGGCCAGAAGATCCCTGTAGGAATTGAAGGGCTTGAGGACTGCGGACTCCCTACAGATTTGGGATTTCCGGGGCAAGGCTAATGACGCGCTGACACCGATGGGCTTCAGTCCCGTGCGTCTGGATGATCCGGAGCCAGAGCCGGACCTGGCGTTGCAGGCGTTGAGCTCGGCAGGTAGTAAACTCTCCAAGGTGGGCGACGTCATCGCGGACCAATTGGAGGTTGAGGGGCAATCCCTGGCGAACAACGTCGCAGAGTATGTGCTGACATGCTACACCAGCCAGAACTCCCAATTTCCTCTGGACCCGGTGTTTGAATGTCCCGTTGAAGGAGAAGGGGAAGCTGCCCGAGCCAACGTGTCGGAGGTTGCCCAGAAGTTCGCCCAATTCTTCCATAGGGTCTAGGACCATCTCTGTAATTCCCACTTGTATTCTCTCTTCTTCTTCCCCAATTTTGTAATCCCTTGTCTCTAGATGAATGAAATCCCCAAGTTTTTGTGAATTTCACTTTTTGTCTTCAACACTTTTGTCTTCACTTGGCCCCCTGGTAGATGTACACAATTTGATTGTGAACATGTACCAAGAGGATATTGTGTTTCGTTGAGGACTCATTTTCTTCGAACTTGTATAGTGTAGGTCCAAAGTCTTCGATAGTGAAGGTCTCCTGAGGTCAAATTGACTACCGTCGGAGCTTAGTAGCTCCGGCAATAGTCCTTATCAACGCATAGAGCATCGATAGTTAGCCCTCCGGGGTGTCGGAGCTTAGTAGCTCCGGCAGTGACCTTTGCCAACGCGTAGCTTGTCGGCAGCAGACTCCACTTGTGGGGTCTTCTCACCATCTTTTATTTTACGTCGACGACTGGCCCCCTAGCTTTACCGGAGCTTGATTGCTCTGGTGATGCTTGTTCTCAATGCTTAACATCGATTACAAGCCATCTAGGGGAGTCGGAGCTTTGTTAGCTCCGGCTTTTCTCCATCAACGTAGATTTCTTATTTTTCCTGCACACTGAAGCCAAGAAAAATAGTAAAATTCGTTTCTTGCCTATAACTTCGTCGCAGCTTACGACTCTCGAGAAATTTTTAGGTCAAACACGATTCTAGATACAACCGAATGCGTTGTATTTTCTTTCAGATTCAATTGTTTTTGGACCCGCCTTACTTCGGCCTTCCGGTTTGTAGGTAGAGTGGCGTACTTAGGGTACTTGACCAGGCTATGTCGATAGCACACTCCGGCCCTAGATTGGCTTGGCGGCATTCAGCCGAGTGGGCCATGAACAATATTTGAATCCAAAAGAATCGACAATACAACTCAAAACGTATATGAACCGGTCGAACTAAAATTTCTTAAGAATTGCACGTCTTTGTTACAGACAAGAAAGAGAAAAATAAAAAAATGTTGAGCCTGTACAAAATGAATGCACGTGGAGTCTGTTTCACCTGAAGATGTCTTTCATTATAGGTCCGGGGTACAGGGGAAACAAATACACTCTTAGGGTACGGAACCAGACTAAGCATGTTTAATTTCTCGTTTGACCCAGGGTAGCTAGCCACACTTTTAGTTCTGGGACTGTGACAAGTGTTGCATGAACTTTGCGGACCTTCCGGGGAAGGTCCGGCTGTTCTCCCGGAGGAACTACCCGACTCTGTACAATGACTCTATAACATACACCTCATGTTACTACAGACTCACCTCCATGATATTAAGTGTAGAACTTACGGAGGTGCTCGATGTTCCAAGGATTTGGGAGAGGTGTCCCATCCTCGGTACCCAAGTGAACGCTTCTGGGACGGGATACTTTAATCACTCGGAAGGGTCCCTCCCAGCTGGGGGAGAGTTTGTTTAACCCTTCTCTAGATTGTATTCTTCGTAGCACCAGATCACCTTCCTCGAGCTGTCGGTTGTGTACATGACGCTAATGATAGCGCCGAAGGGCTTGGCGGTATCGGGCATTCCGAACAGCTGCTTGGCACCTTACCTCGTCAAGGAGGTCTAGGTCTTCACGCCGGAGCTGGTCCTGCGTGGCTTCGTCGAAGGTCCGGACCCGGAGTGACCCCAAGGTGATTTCCGGAGGAAGGATTGCTTCGGCTCCATACACCAGGAAGAAGGGTGTCTCTCTAGTTGACAGGTTTTGAGATGTCCTGTTGGCCCATAAAGTGGGCGGAAGTTCTTCAATCCAGTTGGCTCCATGTTTTTTCAAACGCTCATAGGTGCACGTTTTGAGTCCTTTAAGGATTTCAGCATTTGCTCTCTCGACTTGGTCATTGCTTGCTGGGTGTGCTACGGAGGTGTAGCAAACTTGAATGCCGAGGTCTTCGCAATATCCTTGAAATGCAGAGCTTGTGAATTGGGTCTCATTATCAGTGATGATTTTGTTTGGGACTCCAAATCTGCATACAATGGATTGCAAAAAGTTGATAGCTGAGTGCTTGTTGATTGTTACAACTGGAGTTGCTTCTGGCCACTTGGTGAACTTGTCAACGGCAACGTACAGGAACTTGTAACCTCCGACGGCTCTTGGGAAAGGTCCCAAGATGTCCATCCCCCACACAGCGAAGGGCCATGTAGGAGGTATCATTTGTAGGGGCTGAGCCAGTGTGTGAATTTGCTTTGCATGAAATTGACATTCTTTGCATTTCTTCACCAGCTCAGTTGCATCCTGGAGTGCTGTAGGCCAGTAGAAGCCATGCCGAAAGGATTTACCAACCAGCGTGCGGGAAGACGCGTGGTTCCCACACTCGCCTCCATGGATTTCTACGAGGAGCTCGCAGCCTTCTTCCCTTGTGATGCACCGCATTAGGATGCCATTGGCACCGCGTCGATAGAGATCCCCTTCTACCAACGTGTATCTTTTAGCCAATCTGACTACCCGGTCAGCGGATCCATCATCGTCAGGAAGGATGTTGTCTTTCAAGTAGCTTAGGATCTCCGAGATCCATGCATCGGAACTAGCTTGAGCATTTGAGTCTTGCGTGCTGGGTTGCTCGGAGCTTCCGGCAGCACCTACGACTCTTGATGGCTGTCATGGTAACAGGGCCATCAGGACTGTCAGCTTCGGGATGCTGATCTCGCCCCCTTCGCTCACTTCGGCAGGCTGAGCTGTGGGTTTTGACAACTTCCGGACAAAAGTTCCGTCAGGAGCCGGAGCTCTAGTTGATGCTTTCGTCGAGAGTTCGTCGGCTTCAGCGTTGTGGGCACGTTGAACATGGTGGAGATCTAGGACTTCGAAGTCCTTCTGAAGCCTCTGGACTTCAAGGAGGTAAGCAACTAGCTGGAGATTGTTGCAGGAGCATTCACCCTTCACTTGCTTAATGATGAGCTGTGAATCTCCCTTGACCAGCAGTTGCTTGACACCATATGATAGTGCCACCTTTAGTCCGTAGATGAGTGCTTCGTACTCCGCCATATTGTTGGTTGCCTTGAAGTCAAGGTGTACCATGTATTTCACCTTCTCCTCGGTTTGTGCGAGGAGAAGGATTCCAGCTTCGGCCCCCTGCTTTTGCATGGAGCCGTCGATGTAGAGGGTCCAGTGAGGCTCGGTGAAGACCGGAGACTTGTGTTCCGGCTTCTGCTCGCTGGGGCCCCCAGGGTTTGATGGAGAGGGAGTCCATTCCGCCACGAAGTCTGCCAATGCTTGACTCTTGACTGCTTGCCTTGAAATGAATTCATGATCAAATTCGGCCAATTCCGCTGCCCACTTTGCAATATTCCCAGATGAATTGGGATTATGCAAGATTGCTAGAAGTGGGTAAGAAGTCACCACTGAGATCTTGTGAGCTTGGAAATAATGGCGAAGCTTCCTGGAGGCAATAAGAACTGCATAGAGCAGCTTATGCACCTCTAAGTATCGAGTCTTGGCATCATGTAGTACTTCACTGATGAAGTACACCGAGCGCTGAATGGTCCGGACCATCCTGGAGGGGCCCGGAGCTTCCTCTCCACTGACCCGGATCCTCCCGGAGGGATCCGGATCTTCTTCGGGGACCTCTAGGTCCAGGCTGGAGGAACCCGGAGCTTCTTCAGAAGCGACCAGGACCCTCCCGGAGGGGTTTGGGTCTTCTGAAGTATCTTCTAGTGGATTCAAGTCTGGGAGTTGGGACCCAGACTCGCTTTCAGGGACCTCCGGACCCTCCCGAAGGGGTCTGGATTCCTGAGTATGGGGTAGCTCTGGTCTCTCTGCAACCAGAACCATACTGACGACTTCGTCAGTTGCTGAAATGTAAAGCAACAAAGGCTCACCAGGGTTCGGAGCTACCAGAATTGGTAGGGTGGTGAGGAACTGTTTCAGCTCCTGGAATGCCTTCTCTGCTTCTTCCGACCATTGGAATGGTCTGGACTTCCTCAATAACTTGAAGAAGGGGAGTGCCCATTCCGCCAGTCTTTAAATGAACCGGCTGAGGGCTGCTAGACATCCAGTTAGCTTTTGGACATCTTTGATGCGGGTTGGTGGCCGCATATCTTCAATAGCCTTGATCTTTGCCGGATTAGCTTCTATGCCCCGGTGACTTACCAGGAAACCAAGAAGTTTTCTGGAGCTAACCCCAAATACACACTTGTCTGGGTTTACCTTTGTGCGGGTGGCCCGCAGCTTGTCAAAGACAGCCTGCAAGGTGTCAAGGAGTGACTCCTTGTTCTTGACCTTGACCACGATGTCATCGACGTACACTTCCACTATGTCTCTAATGAGTTCTTCAATGGTTTTGTACATAGCTCGTACAAAAGTTGAAGCTGCATTCTTGAGACCAAATGGCATGGCTGTATAACAGTACAATCCATCTAATGTGATGAATGAGGTATGCTCTTCATCTTCCCTAGACATTCTGATTTGATGATACCCAGAATATGCATCTAGGAAACACAGTAATTCACACCCGGAGGTGGAATCCATTATCTGATCTATTCTAGGTAGTGGGAATGGATCTTTTGGACATGCCTTATTTAATGTGGTGTAGTCGATACACATCCGAAGCTTCCCGATGACCTTAGGCGCAACGACTGGGTTTGCCAGCCATTTTGGATGGAAAACTTCTCGAATGAATCCAGCTTTGAGCAACTTCTTTACTTCTTGTCGGATGAATTTCTGTCGCTCTACGGATTGCTTCCGAGGCTTCTGATGCATAGGCCGGGCGTCAGGGTAGATCTTCAGATTGTGCTCAATCACTTCCCTGGGGATCCCAGGCATTTGTGACGGCTGCCAGGCAAACACGTCGACATTAGCCCGGAGGAAAGTGATGAGCGCGAGTTCCTATTTGTCATTCAATCCCCCCGATATACGGGTGGTTTGAGCGGCATCGGAACCAATTTGGACAACTTTGACGGGAATGTCGGTGTCGCTGCTTGGTTGCACGTGAGGTGCAGATGTCGAGCCTCATTGACGAATGCTCGGGGGTTTTGGAGCTTGCTCCTGCCTGGAGTCCTCCTCTTGCACCGTGGTAAGTGCATGGAGTTCTTCTAGAGCAGTTACTCCGGCAGTACGATCTCCGCGGATCTGGAGAACGCCTACTGGTGTTGGCATCTTTAACACCAGGTAACCATAATGAGCAGTACAAGGCAGGCCTACCCAAGATGGCATTGAAGGGTAAGTTGATCTGAGCAACGTCAAAGACCAACTTCTCGGTGCGATACTTCTCCCGGGTCCCGAAGGTAACAGGGAGAGTAATAGCTCCAAGTGGGGTAATGGCTCCCGGACCTACTCCGGAGAAAGGTCGGGAGGGGTGGAGATCTGAAGGTCGGAGCTGAAGCTTGGTAAAAGCTTCGAAGCTTATGAGGTTAAGCCCCGAACCTCCGTCTACCATGACATGGTGGAGCTGGATGTTATTGATGGTAGTAGATACCATCAAAGGTAACCGACCTGCTCCAACCATGCTTCGAGGGCAATCCGAAGCATCAAAAGTGATGGCTGTATCCATCCACTTCCGATGAGGCTCCAGCCTGGCTGTAGGAGCTACAGCAGCCATATCCCGACGCATAGTCTTGATGACGCGGCAGGAGGTGATGTCCCATGATCCACCAAAAATGGTGTTCATGGTCTTCTAACACTCGTTGTCAGAGACGTCAGAATCGTTATCGACGGAGGTGTAGACGGCCTTCAGGACCTTTTTGGGATCCTGAAAACCTAACCCCTCTTCAGCTGGAGCTTCGTCGACTTTTTGTTTTCCTTCCCTCTGTCGGAAAGGATATTCTTCCCGGCGCTTGTTGTAGTGCTCGGCAAGGTTTTGGACCTCCCGGCAGTCTTCCAAACTGTGGCTGCCCGTTTTGTGAATTGGACACCACACTTTGGGTTTTCCTCCGTCTTCAGAAGACGGTCGAGGTCGCTTCTCGGGGCGTGGCCCCCGGCCACTCGGAGCTGCAGCAGCTGCAACATTGGATGTACCGGCCGACGGCTTCTTCTTGCCGTTCCCGGAGGTAGCGGCTTCTTCTTTGGAGGATTTCTTGTGACCCTTCGGAGTTGGTTTGGAGTGCATCTCATGGCCCTCCGCAGCTCTGGCACATTTGTCACCAAGCTGAAGAGTTCTGTGACACTGGTAATCTCCTTGATTGTCAGTTTCTCCAGCATCTTCTTATCCCGCACTCCCTGTCTAAATGCCATGATGACAGAGGCGCTAGAGATAGAAGGGATAGTGTTTCGTACCTGAGAGAACCTCTGGATGAATGATCGCAAAGATACTCCCCCTTTTTGCACGACTGCAAAAAGGTCCAGTTCAGTGCCTGGTCGGGTGTATGAACTCCTGAAGTTGGCGGTGAACTGCTGGCACAGCTCCTCCCAACTATTGATGGAGTTGGGTGGAAGGCTCATAAACCAAGACCTAGCGGTCCCAGTTAAAGCCACTGGGAAATAATTGGCCATTACGGCCTCATTTCCTCCAGCTGCCAAGATAGCAGTGGAGTAAATCTGAAGAAATTCAACAGGATTGACGGTCCTGTCGAACTTCTCCGGCAGCTGAGGCCGGAACTTCTGTGGCCACCTAACCATTTCAGATGCATGGCCAGGGCTGAACAGCCTCCTCCTACTCCTTCAGGAGCAAGAACGTCTTGAGCTTCCTGTCTTTCACGAGCACGCTCAATATGGACTCGGCCGTCCTATTGGCGATATCGGCGATCAAGCTCCGCCCGGAGGTCATGAGTTGAAAGCCTGGATACCGTGTGTGTGCGTCGTGCCCCGGAGGGCAATGACGTCACTTGCTGTGATGCAGCATGTCTCCTATTGTTGGAAACATGTGGACCAAGTCTGCCAGACAAAGTCCGTCGCTGCGATGGGGCCCGTCCTGAAATGGGAGGACCCTGGTTGCTGATGCGTTCGGCTGCTGCTGCAACCAAATGCTCCACATCGGCCCTCCACTGCTCCAGTGCATCCCGGGATGCATCCAGAGGTGGTGGGCATTGGAGAAGAGCACGTGCTGCATGGAGCGAGTGTTCCGGGTTGTCATGATTTGCCGACACAGTGATTGACGCCGGTGCACCATCGCGTTGCCCAACTTGATTTGCTGGTGGAGGTGGTGGTGGTGGGAGTGTGACTCCTGCTGGTGCTGAGGCTCCTGCTGGTGGCTGCATATTGGAGGGATTGCCCCCAACAGCTTGAACAGCAGGTTGACAGTTGGATGATCCAACAGCTGAGTTCACCATTCTCGAAATCTCAGGCGCCCCTACCTGGTGCGCCAACTGTCGGTGGTTTAGATACGGCAGATCTCCCGACACTACTAATGTGTTGGAGGAGTTTGATGTTCGGTGTGGGCGCGCGGAGATTCAAGAAGGTGAATTGTAAAGGACACAGGAGACACGGGGGTTTACGTGGTTCGGGCCGCCTGAGCGTAATACCCTACTCCACGGGTATATTGGTGTTGTATTGGTTGTATGAGCTTGTACCGAGCGTCTATGGAGCGTGTGTGTAGACGTGTCCTATGTATCGTAGGCCTGTCCTTTTATAATACAAGGGCAGGCCGTTACAAGTTAGCCTGGCCCGACATGTGGCCTCGGCGGTTACTGATATTGATATACATTCAACACGTTTAATTACCCTTAATGACCGAGTTATGGGCTTTGACAGCACCGTTATTGGTAATTAAGGTCGTTCGATCGTGTGTGATTAATATAGTATTAATGACACTTCATCGAGTCTTGAAGTCCTTGATTCCCCTTTGAAGATCCGGAGCTGTTGTGGAGTCTTCCGGAGGTTAGAGGCTGAAGATCCGACGGTTGGACACGTGGCAGCACCGGAGCACACTGTGGAGAACAGATGGCTCTGGTGTTACCCGACACGTGTCAGCACTGGAGCTTCCCTCGGTCTGGGGTTAGGTCCGGGGGGGCCACTTCGGTACATAGCCCGGAGCTTCCCCCCTTGCGGGCGGTAGCTCCGGTTTGATAGTACACGTGGCGACCCTGGGACTAACCATGTTGGAGAAGCGGGTCCGGACATGTCTGACATGTGGGCCTCCGAAGGTCTTCAAATCAAGTGGATGACTTTCCCTTGAGATCTTTGAAATCCCAAGGGGTATATGGTACCCAGGGTACCGACAATAACCTTTAGCCACAAAGGAGTGACATGTACCCAACATGTTTTGAGTACGATTCGTTATTCCTTGACCAAGGTACAACATACCTATAACCACAAAGGGATGTTGTGCACTCAACATGGGTTGAGTGTAATCCATTGTTCCTTAGCTAAGGTATAAAATACCTTCTGGCCACATAGGAACCACATGCACCCAATATACATTGGATGTGATCTTATCATTCCTTGATTAAGGTGCATCATACCTTTTAGCCATAAAGGAATAAATCACACCAAATGATGGTGGAAATTCCTTTGAGCTTCAATGAGTGCTTAGAATAGTTGAGATCATAATGCTCTCACATATTCGTAGCAGCCCATTGGTTACATATGGAGGGTTTTCATGTCAAATCTCCGGCCTCGTATAGTTATGGTTGACCTTCGGGCTTAATTTCTGATAGGTAGCAACCATCCTAATTTACTCCATTACCAAAAAATATTGAAATGAAATCCTCTTAGGGTTTCCAACATTCGGATCTTTGAATGCCTGCATAGTTATTTTACTCTTGCAAACTTACTCTCTAAGATAGAGAGGGATGGTTAGCTCTCGATACTTGTACAAATGAATATTCGGGTTAGGTAACCAAATCTTCAATTGTACGCACGGGGAAGAACAAGACCAAAGATGCATTGGGTCCAATTTCTAGTGTATCCATGAACAATGTATGAATCATTTCTACACGTGGGGCTTTTTGGATAAATCAAGTGGAGCATTTTCTAAATCTCCTACTCATAGCAATGCAAGTCATAGAAATAAACTATCCGGATCCCTTCATCTCATAAAATTTCTAACCATCATAGTTTTTTACAAGAGCAAATATTTATCATCTGGATCATGGCAAACAAAATTCTAAATTTTATCCTCCTGAACATTTTCAGTTTCTTGCATAGGAATTTGAAATTTATTGATCCATGTATGAATGAGTTTCAAATCAAAATTATGGACATCACTATTCCTAGGTTTCTACATACCAATTAAACCATTAAGTCATTCCATAAGCATTACCTAGGTAGAAAATGCCTAAGTCAATTTTAGCAATGCTTATAAAATTCTAGGTACTTGTTTAAATTTATTTCCATGTAAGGTGACATTCCTTTTTGAAAAATCAAAAAGAGTAATGTCAATACTTACTCTTGTGAGGATGCATAATAATTGAATGATGAGAAGGTATAAACCTTCCTTAACAATGTAAGCAAAAATAATTCAATTCCAGTGCAATTCAAACGACGGAAATTTTGAACTTGTACCTCAATTGAAGAGTAGTCTTGGTTGAAGGTCGTTGTATGAGAAATTCACAACAATGGATTTTGATGTAGCTTTCATGTTCCATTTCCCCTGCCAAGTCGAGGTTGGAGTTGAATGAGCTTCATCTTGTTCCTCCATTGGACCACCATCTTGAGCATTCCACTACCATGAACTAAAAATGAGATTGATTGAGGGATATGCGCTTGATGGGGCCTTCCATCCACTTTACAGATTTTGTCCTAGCTGCAAAAAATTAAGAACAAACAAAACAACAGAAAAAACAGGTTACGTTAGCTAAAAAGCATGTTGTACCCTTTGCCAAATTGTTTTGCTCAACTTGAAACAACTTCCAAATGTAATGAATTATTAAGGGAAATAGTTTTGGTTTGAATTAGGAAGATGAATTCAAATGGTTACGCCCAAGGTTCATATCCAAATAAAGTTATTTCCTACTTCAAAATTCTAGTTTTAGGATAGTTAAAAATTTAACGTTCCAACATGCAAGTGTGAAAATCAAACATGCTAAATGCAAATGCTAAGATTTATGAGAAATTCAAATATGAATTGGGAAATAAAATATAAGATATCTACCAATTAACCTATTGGCAATGACTCTTCAAATTTTTGAAGTCCGATGATTATGACTTACATCCGTCCTTTTTAGTGAGATGATTTGTTGTCCAATCCAGGAGTTGAAGATGTGGACAACTTCTCTTGATTGACATGCCAACTCCTTTGGCATGTCTGTTGGACATGTGGACCACATGATGACCCTAGCCTCTCCGTCATTTTGATGAAAACTTATTGATGTAGTGATGGCTTTTCCCTCTTGATGATACTCTCTTGTGAGCATGATCAGGCTTGTCCTTCTTTAGGGGTGTCATTTCGACCGTCTTGAGTTTTTTTTGAGTTATCATATACCTTGATCATGGATCAAAAGCTTTCTTGGGCATGATGACATGTGGACTCCACAATCAAACAAGAAATGCTTCATCCACTACGTCAACTATCCTAGGTTGCATGGGCTTGGTTGAAGGATGAGAATCCCAACAAGTAATTGTTGGACATCTTGTATCTTGAATGCCTTTGAATTTTCTTGTCCTTGTCCAAGGGCTTCATGTGGATGTTGTCTTGATTTCTTGCTTGGCCATGGACAAGATACTTCGAGATAGGCTAGTTTAACTTAAATCTCTTGAAACCCGGATAGCCACCTTGATCGCAAGGGCGATGTTGATTCCATTCTTGACCTCCTTGTTAATGATAGCCATTGGAGTTGTGTTTGGAAGGAAGAATCCCCAAGGGTCTTAGGGAAATGATTCTCCATGTGGCCCATGTTTGACATGGATTTTCACAAATCATATGAATATCCATGGCTTGGATAATTCCAAACACATCTCCATTGACTCGATCTATCATTATACTTCAATGGGAGGTGCAGTTCCATAGCTAGCATGTCCACCTTGCTTAGTGGTGTGCATGCCAAGCTAAGGGAACTAGAGCATTCTTCAATCCACCCCTTTAGTACAGAATATTCTCATCCATGATGAATGAGAATAGGAATCCTTTAGCTCCAGCACAAAGGTGGTCATGGATTGGCGGACGAACCCATGACATGAATGTTGGACGAGGAGCCAACTATCCACCCTATTGTGGAGGCAAACCAAGAAGAACTCTTCGGGCCTCCCCTAAGCCTGGGGATGGATGACTTTGGCTTTTATTGGAAGCTGAAATTCTTCGGTGAAAGGCAATTGTGTTGTATAGCGGAAATTTGTTGAGGTACGGCTTGAATCATCTTGCAATTAAGAACTTGCGTCCTTGTTGGCCATCCCATAAAATGCGTTAGCCAACACTACTCTGTTTTCGCACAAAAAGAGAAAACAAACAAGGGTTATCCTGCCTAATAATTATTAGTACCTATAGCTTAATCACAAGTGATAGCTATCCTTCACTTCCTTTGCCTTCCCCGGCAACAGCGTCAGAAATGCTTGTTTATAGATACTAAGAAACACTAACAAATCATCCCCGACAACGGCACTAGAAATGCTTGTTGGCATTTCCTAACATCATAGATCATCTCTAGAAAGAGATGAGGTCCGCAAGCGCACGGAAACTATCGTTTAGCATTTCACCCAATAGTATTCCTAAGGATATCGTATTTATCCCAAAGGAAGGCAAGGGTGTAAAGTAAACACTACTCTTATGATCAAGCTATGGGATACTGATAAATTATCAAGGCAGGGGTAATACGATAATATATGGGCAGTGTGACACACACCTAAGCAATCTATTCTAATGGGTTGATGGGTCCGAATAGATATTAGACTAAGAGTTGGGGAGTTCCTCCTACAATGCTTCTAGTATACATATACATAACCTAAGTTAGATATTAATGAGCATGTCAATGGTGAATCCTTACCCTAAGTTGTTCAACATATTGGCGTGTGTTTACCGCTAGCAATACTAGGACGACTCCCGCTAAGAGCGTGTGGCATAGCCGAATGTGGAGGATTACAAAGGACAAATACGGTTGTCACCACCTACTGCCTATCTCCTCCATCCATGGGTCTATGAGACATCCAACGCTACTTACTATCCTAGCACCATGCTAGCATACTAAGTGATTACCTTATAAGATCGAGTACAAGTACCTCTCTAAGGCAATGACTACCCTAAACATCATTGAACCAATGTAGAGACATAGCATAAGTTATCCAAATTAACATCATCATATCATAACTAATTAGACTATAGTGGGGGTTTGTAGTGTTTATGATGATAGATTAACATAATCATAAAGACTACTCCTACCACATTCATGGAATCCACAATCAAACAAGAAACGCTTCATCCAAGTATATGAATAAAAGAAGACTAAATATAATATCTTTACTATGCCTAAAGTCACAAATATAAGAAAAAGATACATGTGCCATATCTTTCCCAACATGGAGTTGGGACTAGAGGCTCTCCTCTCTATAACCTAACTCCACAAAAGACTAAGAGAACTAGTGTATATAATGGAATGATACTCAATTAGTGTGTGTTGAAGTGAGGGGTGAGAGGTCCTATTTATAGGTAAAGAAGGGTTGGTTCCCGCCAGCAAAATCGCGCTAATCAGTCACCACGGACTTCTTCAAGTCGGGAGGAGCCAACACATCGAAGCTGATCGAGTTTTGCTCTAAGACCAGGTCAGCCGAATAGGGGGGGTCGGCCAAACTGGTCTTTGCACTGCTTCACGTGTGCTTTCTCCAAGTCACTGCCAGGTGGGTCCCATCCCTTGGTATGGGTGCTACAGCCGTTGGATGGCCTCGGATATTTCTATTTTTGGGCCATTTGATCCATGTGGAGCCACATGTCGGCGCTTGATTGGCTAGGATGATATTTTATAGGATCCATCCCCTTGTTTCACTCCAATTTTGTATAAAATACATGCATGCACTATTTTCTCCATGTACAAGTGGAAATGGGTTAAATATAAAGGTGATGTGTGCAAGAAATTATATTTCCTTCACATAATTGAGTTATATTGACGGGTAAAATTGTTATATAAGAGTTGTCAACACCCTTTATTTTGTAAAATTTCTAACCATCATAGTTTTTACCCAAGAGCAAATGTTGAACATTTTCAATTTCTTGCCTAAGAATTTTTTAGCGGTCCATGCATGAATGAGTTTCAAACCAAAGGTATGGACATCACTATTCCTAGGTTGCTACATACCAGTTCAACCATTAATTAATTTCATAGGCATTAACTAAGCAGAAAACGTCTAAGTCAATTTTAGAATGCTTATGAAATTCTAGGCACTTTTTTAAAGTTATTCCTAAGTAAGGTGACATTCCTTTTTAGAGAATCGAAAAGAGCAATGCCAACACTTACTCTCGTGAGGATGCATATGAATTGAATGATGAGAAGGTGTAACTCGCATTATCTTGCGGCCCCAGAAATGTTGGAGTGCCCTAGATGAGCCATGGTGTGCTGGAGCCAGAACAACATCTAGGACATTCCAATGTTTCCAACTGGTAACTGTGCGCAATGCCTTATACAATCATTGCAACATGCTCAGCTTTATGTGGTGAGACAAAATATCTTCAGAACAAATCGGAGACGAGCAATGACATTGCAATTCAGAGATAATTTGCAACTCAATGAATTTCATAGTTCAGACATCGCGTACCCTCTAAACTAATTTTGAATCTAAACTTATTCCTAAAGCTCCCATCAATCAATCTAAACTGTACCATCTAGCTTGCTCCCGAACACGTCTCTTATGTTGCCCCGGATACTGAAAATATCGACATTCTTTAAATTGACAAATGTCAAAAGAGGAATGAATAACCTATGTTGGTCACAAACACAAAGTGTCTAACCTTGATAAGTAGATTATAGCAATCATTTTCAACATCGAGCGCATTTGGCTAATGCAACAAATGCTCAACTTCAAGTAGTATAGTTTTGAATGTAAAAGCAGTGCATCACCCCTATGAAATATCTATTTAAGCAACATAAGAAACAAGTTCAAATAATTTTGTCAACAATTACTAATTACATGAGCAAAATAGGTCTATCTTACAGTCTCTTGATCAAGAATCCCAATGCAGAGTGCTCCTGAGCGATGGACATTTGGGTGGAAGAAACCACTTGGAAAGGCGCATCTTGGAGGCAACAATGGATAGTCCTCTGAGAAGGAGATTGTCAAGGGGTAGTAACCACCATCTCAGTCAGTCTACAAAGGAAATTCATTAATAGGAGTACGATGGTTAAACTCATATTGTGCTTGTTCTTCATGACCTACCCCTTCTTTACTAGGGACAATGCACTGCCACTTCAATAAATCTCCCGATTCAGGCTTGGCAGAGAAACCCTACGCAGACGGAAAAACAAAAATAAAGTTAAGTTCATCAGTCCATTGCAGATCTACATGTATACAACTATGCGATCGGTGTGCCATATGTACATACATGGGGATGATTCTTGCACCAAGCCAAGCGCTCCTCCTTTAGTCGGCTATGCGCCAAGCAGATACCAGCCATGAAAAGTGACGATGACGGTGAGGACGTCGAGGACAGCAACGATAACGAGGACGGCAACAATGACGACAACGGCGATGGCGAACAGAGGAGGCGGTCGCACTGGAGTTGGTCGATTAGTAATAAAGAAGCACCGGAGGCGAAGAAGACACGAGAGAGATAAATGCGAGATGCGCATTAAGTTAAAGATCGTCTTCCATTGTCGAATATACGAGGGAGATAAATGCGAGATGCGCTATAACAAATAGAGACGTGAGTTAATCTAAAGTGCGTCTTCCATAGTCGAAAGAGAGACGCGTGACACGAGGTCTACGGAGAACTTAATTTTGGCGTCGTGGTGTAGAGACGTGTGCGACGTTCGTGCGTGACCTTTCATTTCCCCGAGGCAGTATCGATGCGTCCCATCGTTCCATCAATGCGCAAGAAACAAACCGCTCCCTCAACGACTCAGCGCGAACCTTATTTAAGACACGCCATCACCAGTGATTTCTCCACAAGCGCGTTGCTCACTTTGAATCCTCTTCTTTTCTTTGATCGTCTTCTCTGCCCCAATGACCCACCACCACCATGGCCGACCTTCCGCCGCCAAGCCCGCCGAGAGAGCCATCCTGCAAGAAACTGTGTTGCAGCTCCCCCGAGAGGATCAACATCGAACAGCGCCTCCTTATGGCGCAAGAGGCGTACAACAATACGACTCACTCCATGAGTTCTTGGGTTCTGGGTACCCTTCTCCAGTTTACTGGAATGGGTAACATCGGTCACTACCTCTTTGCCCTCACGGGAGTGACCGATCGTCTCGACATTCTGTTCTAGACGATGGCCCAGGTGCTTGGCGCCGAGGACCGCAGAAACCTGGTGGAGGTGACGGAGAGCAACCTCATTCATGGGGTTGCACTGTCGGTACAGTCGGTGCAGCCGAAGCAGCCGGCCTAGGCTCCTGTTGCACCGGCGCCGGAGTCACCGCCGGAGGAGGAGGAGGAGGAGGAGGAGGAGGAGGAGGAGGAGGAGGAGGAGGAGGAGGAGGAGGAGGAGGAGGAGGGGGAGGAGGAGGAGGAGGAGGAGGAGGAGGAGGAGGAGTAGTAGGAGTAGGAGTAGGAGTAGGATTTAGTTTTTCTTTGTTGTTTTTAGTAGCTTATGTTTTGTAAATACTGTTAATGAATGAATTCTCTTGAATATTATCTTTTCTGTTCTTCAACTGTGTGAATATTATCGTGTGTGTTCTTCAACTGTGTGAATGAAGGAATTTGTAGCGTGTTCATCGTGTTCCTCAAGTATCATAAGGAAGGATATGATTATATTTAGGTATCAAGTGAGAATGTGCTCTGAGTTTAGTGATGTGTGATATCAACAGTGAACCAAAGCAAAATGGAGAAATCACGAAGCTAAAGGTGACGTGAGGAATCAGAGACACACTTTCAATTTGAGCGCGTCTCTCTTTTAGCAGAGGAGAAGTAGACATCGATCATAGGAGACGAGCTATGTTTTATGCTCGTCTCTAGCTTTTCAGAGAGGATAGTGTGTCTCGGATACCAAATTAACTGAGACGGGCTTTGCTTTAACGCGTCTCCTTGTACTTTCAGCCGAGCCATGTCAGATCCTCGCTGAAGCAGGCTCGTCTCGCTTAACATTATCAGAGACTCCGCCTTTGAGCGAGTCACCCATCTTTGTCTCCTATTGGGTTTTTATGTAGTGCTTACTAATGTAAGAAAAAATCGTTCAATCCTAATGCAATTCAAACGACAGAATATTTTAAACTTGTACCTCAATTGAAGAGCACTCCGGGTTGAAGGATATTGTGTGAGAAACTCAAGACCATGGATTTTGGTGTAGCCTTCATGTTCAATGTCTTCTGTCAAGTTGAGGTTGGAGTTGAATGGGCTTCATCTTGCTCCTCCATTGGCCCACCATCTTGAGCATCCCTCCACCATGAACTAAAAATGAGATCGATGAAGAGATGTGCCCTTGACGAGGCCTTCCAACCATTTTACAAATTTTGTCCTGGCTACACTAAAATCAAGAACAAACAAAACAACTCGAAAATGGGTTACGTTAGCTCAAAAGCATATTGTACCCTTTGTCACATTGTTTTGCCCAGCTTGAAACAACTTGCAAATGCAATGAATATTAAGGGAAATATGTTTTATTTAAATTAGGAAGATAAATTCAAGTGGTTACACCCAAGGTTCATTTCCAAATAATGTTATTTCCCAATTCAAGATTTTTGTTTTATGACGCTTGGAAAGTTTATTTTTCAACATGCAAGTGTGAAAATTCAAACATGCTAAATGGAAATGCAAATATTGATGGGGTTTCAAATATGCAATTGGGATTTCAAAAATGAGATAACTACCAATTAAACTATTGGCAATGACTCATCGATTTTTTTGATGTCCGATGCGTGGGACTTACCTCTGTTCTGTTTACTGCAATGATTTGTTGTCCAATCTCGGAGTTGACAATGCGGACAACTTCTCCTGCTTGACATGCCAAAATTTCTTCAGAATGTTAGTTGGACATGTGGGCCACATGATGGACCTAGCCTCTCCGTCATCTTGATGAAGACTTGTTGATGTAGTGATGACTTCTCCCTCTCGAAGATATTATGTCATGAGGATAGTGAGGCTTCTACTTATTTAGGGGTTTCACTTCAGCCTTCTTGATGTTCCTTAAGGTAAAGCCATACTTTGATCATGGATCAAAAGCTTCCTTGGAAATGATGACATGTGGACTCCACGATCAAACAAGAAACGCTTCATCCACAATGTCACTTGCCCTAGGTTGCATGAGCTTGGTCGAAGGGTAGGGATCCTAAAAAGTGATTGTGGGATATCTTGGATTTGAATGCTCTTTAAGTTTCTTGTCCTTGGCCATAAACTTCATGTAAAATTTGTCTTGATTTCTTTCTTGGCCGTGGTCAGTATACTTCAAGGTAGTCTATTTGAACTTAAATCCCTTGAAATCCCCATAGCCTCCTCGATTACAATGGTGATGTTGATTCACCCTTGACCTCCTTGTAGGTTATAGCCATTAGTGTTGTGTTTGAAAGGAAGAATCCTCATGGTTCATAGGGAAACGATTCTCCAGGTAGCCCATGATGACATGGAGTTTCACAAATCATGTGAATATCCTTGGCTTGGATCATCGAAACACTTCTCCATTGGCTTCATCTTCATGTTACTCAATGAGAGGTGTAGTTCCATAACTAGCATGTACACCTTGTTAAGCGGTGCGCATGCCAAGCTGATGGACTAGAGAATTCTTCAATCCACCACTTGAGTAGAGACCATATTCTCATCATGATGACTGAGAATATGACTCCTTCAGCTCCACCACGAATGTGGTCATGGATTGGTGGTGCCAACTCATGACATGAGTGTTGTATGAAGGACAAACTATCTATCCCATGATGGAAGAAAACCAAGAAGAACTCTTGGAGCCTCCACCAAGCTCGAGGATGGATGACTTTGGCTCCTACTGGAAGCTAAAATTCTTCCCCGAAAGGCAATGGTGTTGCCTAGCAAACATTTGTTGAGGTATGTCTTGAATCATCGTGCAGTTGAGCACTTGCGTCCTCGTTGGCCATCCCATAAAACGGGTTAGCCAACACTACCCTTTTTCACACGAAAGGAAAAAACAAGCAAGGGTAATCCTGTCTAATAACTATTAGTACATATATCTCAATCACAAGTGATAGCTATCCTTCACTTCCTTTGCCTTCCCCGGCAACGGCGCCAGAAATGCTTGTTGATGTTTCTTACGTCAAAAATAAAAATCTCAAGCACACAAAATATGTCGTGTAGCATTTCACCGAAGAGTATTCCCAAGGTTATCATACTTATCCCAAAGGAAGTCAATGGACTAAATTAGACACTACTCTTATCATCAAGCTATGGGGTACTAATCAATTATCAAGAAGGCGTAAGTGGGTAATATGGGTAGTGTGACACACACATAAGTAATCTATTCTATAGGGTAATTGGGTCCTAGTGGAGATTAACTTAAGAGTTGGGGAGTTGCTCATACTATGGTTCTAGTATACATATACATAGCCTAAGTAGATACTAATGAGAATGTGAGTGGTGAATCCTTATGCTAAGTTGTTGAACATACCGGGCACGGGCATACCCCTAGCAATACTAGGGTGACTCCCGCCAAGAGCTTGTGGCATAGCTGAACGTGGATGATTACAAATGACAGATAGGGTTGTCACCATCTACTGCCTACCTCTTTAATTCGTGGGTCTACGACACATCCAACGCTACTTAACTATCCTATCACCATGCTAGCATATTAAGTAAATACCTTAGGAGTTGCAACACAAGCCATTCCAGGGCAATGACTAACCTAAACATTGTTGAACCAATGTTCAAACATAGCATAAGTCATTCATATTAACAAGATCTATCATAGATAACTAGACTATAGTCGGTATTTACAATCTTTATGATGATAGTATAATGAAATTAGGGCATGATCATAAAGACTATACCTACCACATACATGGAATCCAAAATCATACAAGAAACGCTTCATCCAAGTATAAGAATCAGAGGAAACTAAAGATAATATTTGTATTATGCATAAAGTCACAAGTATAAGATAAGATACATGAGCCTTACCTTTCCCAATTTGTACTTGGGACTATAGGCTCCTCTCTACATCCTAACGTCCACTAAGGAACTAGGAGAATTAGTCTATACAATAGAATGATGCTCAAGTGGTGTGTGTGTGAAGTGAGGGTTGGTTCCTGCCACAAATGCACGCGAATGAGTCATAATCATCTTTAGGTAGCCGAGGGGAGCCAACATGTGTCGATTGACCGAGTTTGGCAATAGGACCAAGTCAGCCGACTAGGGAGATTGGCCGACCTTGTTAGGGCTCCGTTAGGGCTGTGTTTTCTCTAGGTCACTGACAGGTGGGTCTGTGTTACTGATATAGGTGATACACCATTGGATGGCCTTGAATTCTTCTTTTTGTGGTCCATTTGATCCATGTGGTGCCACATGTCGGTATTCGATTGGCTGGCATGATATTTTATAGGATTCATCCCCTCAATTCAATTCAATTCTGTGTAAAATACCAACATGCACTATTTTCTCCAAGTACGAGTGGAACTAGGTCATTTCTAACTATAATGTGTGTAAGAAATATTCATTCTTTCACATAATTGAGTTATAACGGTTGAAATTGGTATATAACGACTGTCAACAAGGAGCTGAACAACATCAAAAGAAATTAAGTGTGGGAACATGTGGAAAGACCAAAATCCAACATCGTGGGACACATATGGATATTTCGGACAAGCAAGATGAACACGGAGTCGTCACGAGAAACAAGGCACGACTTGTGACAAAAGGTTACTCACAAGTCGAAGGTTTGGATTTTGATGAAACCTTTGCTCCCGTAGCTAGACATGAGTCCATTCGTATTTTTTTAGCCTATGCTACTCACCACCATTTTAAGCTGTATGAAATGGATGTCAAGAGTGCTTTCCTAAACGGTCCTATCAAGGAAGAGGTGTACTTGGAGCAGCCACCAGGATTTGAAGATCAACAGTACCCCAACCATGTGTACAAACTCCGTAAGGCTCTCTATGGCATCAAACAAGCTCCCCGAGCTTTGGCATGAGTACCTTAAGAACTTTCTCACTGAAAATAGCTTTAAAATAGAAAAATCTGATTATACTTTGATTAAAAAGCATTTTGATGGTAATCTATTTGTATGTTAGATTTATGTTAATGACATCATTTTTGGTTCTACTAATAAATCTTTCAGTGAAGAATTTAGTAAAATAATGACAGACCGACTCGAGATGTCAATTGAAAGTGCAGCTAAGAATCCCTTGTAGGTTTTGGTTGATTTATGACAAACAAATGAGATCCTAACCAAATTGTCGAGATGAGTGCGGGTTTTAATGAAATTATGAAGAAAGCACAACAAGAAAGGAGAATGAGGATCTATATGGAAAAGAGCTCAAGAGCTGAATAGATTAGATCATTGTGTATGAAGTGTGTTGGAGAAACACACCCCAAGAGCTCAAGCACAAGAAAACTCTTTCACTGCACAAATTTACGCAGGTACGGACTAGTCCGATATACCCCGGACTAGTCCGATAATTACTCTATTCAGAATTGGACAAGTCCTCCCAGTGTGGACTTGTCTGCACAGTCCAGGTTTACATAGACCAGACTAGTCAGATATCACCGCATACTAGTCCGATATCTTCCTGATTAAGATCAGACTAGTCCTCCCCAGTGCGGACTGGTCCTCAGCACTTCATAGTTTTGCACGAAGTCGGACAAGTCCGATATCACCACATATTAGTCCAATATCTCTCTGTTCTAAATCGGACAATTCTGATATCTGCCCGGACTAGTCCAAAAAACCTTCTGACTAAAATTGGACTAGTCCTCCAGGTGCGTACTTGTCCCCAATTCACTAAAGGGTTCACCACAGTCGGACTAGTCTGATAATGATCGGACTAGTCCGAACATTTCCAGAGACTAAAATGGACTAGTCCGCCCCTTGCCGAACAAGTCCGATAATTCGGGACACTTAGGGTTTCCCACACGCCGCACACAGGACTAGTCTGCAGTCCACCACAGACTAGTCTGGGCTTTCAAAACCCTAACGGTAACCCTTGCAAACCCTAGTATAAATACAGGTGCACGGTCCACTATGAGATCTCTCGACCCCCTGCGCCATCACACCTTCTAGGAGCCTAGAAAACAAGTCTCTCCACACAATCCAACGAAAGAAAGATCAAATTTTTGTGGATCAACTCTAGATCAAAGGAGAGACACGATTCTTCACGTTTGAGATCTTGGGTTTGATTCTCTAACACACTCCTGTTATTTTATTGTAGATCTTACGAGTGTGTTCTTGGCGGTGTTTGATTTGTAATCTTGGGGAGCCCTCAACTTGTGAGAAGGCCCCTTGAACACGGTTATGTTACCCCATTGTGATAGTGGAAGAGAAATGGCCTTTGCGGCGATTCGATGAGGTTAGGGTTGTTGAAGACCCAGTCCTTTCGTGGGCTCCTCAACGTGGATGTAGGTTTACTTGATCTTGCATATATTATGTTAAAACTTGAAAGTAAGGTCATCTTGTGCTATTTTCAGTTTAATTGAAACAACGTACTCTAGTTACATCTTAATTTCCACTCCATAGAGTCTTGGATCGAGATCATCGATCAAACTTGATTGATCTAGTCCGCACGTACCGGGCTTGTCCGCACTCTACCGGACTAGTCCAATTTCTCGGTATTTGATCAAGTTCCTGAGTATTGCAGGTTCCGACTAAAAATCAAAAAAGCCTATTCACACCCCCTCTAGGCCACATTCAATTGTATCTGAGCAGGACTCTTCAAAAAGAGACTAATCGCTCAAAGAGAAAATGTCGGACAGAGAAGGTTGAAGATGAGAAGGCTCAAAAATTGGAGAAGATCCTTGACGCCTTTCAAGACTTCGAGGATGACGATGAGGAGACTCTTGAACTCAAGGCACTCCTAAGGAAGAAAGCCCTCTCCAAAGGTAAAATGAAGATCGAAGATGAGAAGAAGAAGAAGGGGAGTAGTCACACCGACTACTCCCGATATCCTTTCAACTACGATCGTCTAAATTCTAACAATAGCCATTATTTTTCTATTCCACTAGGAAAAGCCCCACACTTTGATGGCAATGATTACTCAATGTGGAGGAAAAACATGAAAATGCATTTAATCTCACATAACCCCAGCTTGTGGCATATAGTATGCACAGGTATAGATATACCAGACAACGATGAAGAGTTCACACCAAGCCAAGAGCAAGCAATTTATCCGAATGCTCAAGCTGCAGCGGTCATCACATCATCAATATGTCGGGACGAGTTCACCAAGGTGGATGGACTCGAGATTTCAAAGGAAATATGGGACACATTACAAACTGCACATGAAGGCGATTGTCATGTGCGAGAGGCGAAGATCGAAATGATCAAAGGCGAATTGGGAAGATTCGCCGTAGAAGAAGATGAGTCACCGCAAGACATGTACAACCGGTTGATGACTCTCATCAACAAGGTTCGAGCATATGGAAGTAAAAAGTGGAACGATCATGAGGTGGTGAAGCTCATCCTTAGAGCTTTCATGCCTCGCAATGTTACCCTATGCACGATGATAAGAGAAAGCCCCGGGTACAAGAAAATGACTCTAGATGAATTGCTTGGAAAGATCATGAACTTTGAAATGATGGAGAAGCAGGCAAAACATGTCAAGGAGGCTGCCGACCTCACCTCGGCAAAGAAGAAAGGGGTCGCCTTAAATCTACTTGCAAGCCCTTGTCAAAAGAAGCTCGAGAGGCTAAAGATGAAGATGACAGCGATAATGAGAGCAGCGAAATAGATGAGGAAGACATGATCCTCTTCATAAAGAAATTCAAAAGGATGATGAAGAGAAGACAAGGGCTAATTCAAGTGAAGGAAAACACAAAGAAAAGTCAAGACCGAAGTTGGGGCGGGCTTCCTATAACTTTTGTGAGTATGACCACTTTATATTTGATTGCCCATATGAAGAAAATAAGAAGAAGACCAAGGAAACAAAGCCCCAACCTAAGAAGTTCTTCAAGAAAAAAAAGCAAGTTGGACAAGTGCACCTAGGAAAGGAGTGGGACTAAAATGATGAGTCCTTGTCTGAAGAGGAAGAGGAGATGGCTAGCATAGCCATCAAGAAGACAACGAAGAAATTCACCCTCTTCCCAACCATGGGCGCAGGGAAGAACAATATCACATTTCTCATGGCGAAGGAAGGTAAAAGAAAATTAACATCTAAACCTTCCTCCTCACATTCTTACTCAAGCGATAGTGATGCAAATAGTGATAATGAAGATATGCTTGTTGGCCTTGATAAGAAACTGCCACAAGAATGAAATTCTTAATGGATAAACTTATTGATAAGGAGGAGCTTGTTGATCGCCGAGAAGATATGATCATCCGTCAAAAGGAGGAGTATCTTAAGATCAAAAAGCTCCTTCAACTTGAAAAGGAGCGAAGCAAGTCACTTGAACTTGAGCAAGCTTCAAGCAATGAAGCTTGCTTGAAGTTAAGCGACTCAAATGCTATCATCAAGGATGAACTTGCTAACTTACCCAAAGTTAACAAGATGCTTGAGGTACAAGTTGAGCCACTCAAGCGAAGTGACCGTTCATCCTCTTCAAGATCACCTTCTCAACCCCATAAAACTAAACCTACTGCTACTTGTGCATGTGCTAAAATTGATACTAGCTTGAAGGACAAGGCAACCTCGACCAAGGACAAGAATCCTTCCCGTAGTGGCACATTTGACAAGGAGAAGGTCAAGCATACTTGGCCACAAGACCTTCTAATGTCAAATATGGCATTGGGTATTCCTATGGTGAAAAGAAAAATGCTAGAAACCATAAGAATAACAAGGAGCACATTGTCTTTGTCAAGGGAAGCTCCTCTCAAGTTACAAAACCTAACAATGTTAATAAGTTTAAAAACGTTAGCACATATGAGCAACAATTATTATTTGGAACTTTTGATGGATCTTATGTTCTTATGAAAAATACTTTTGGTAAAGTGCATGCCAAATATGTTGGGCCACGCCATGGGAACACCAAGTCCCATGTGTGGGTGCCCAAATCTCTTGTGACTAACCTCAAAGGACCCAGGCAAGCTTGGGTACCTTAAACCAAGACATAATTTGTTTTTGTAGGCCTACTCTTCCGGTGGAGCAAAATGGGTGCTATACAGTGGATGCACCAACCATATGACCGGAGAACGAAGAATGTTTGTAGAATATGAAGAAAATGAGGATCCAAGCAAGGGCATCTATTTTGGAGACAGTAGTGAAGGAAGGGTGCTCGGTACCGGAAAATTTGCAATATCATCTCAACACACTCCTTAGATTATAACCTTCTGTCCATATCTCAATTATGTGACAAGGATTATGATTGCTAGTTCACTAATGAGGGTTTGATAGTTTCTAGAAGGAGTGATGACTCGGTTTCATTCAAGGGTGTGTTAAAGGCAAAACTTTATCTTGTTGACTTCAACAAAGATAAAGCCGAACTTGACACATGTTTGATTGCAAAGACCAACATGGGTTGGCTGTGGCATAGACGACTAGCACATGTTGGTACGAGGAATCATCAAAAACTCCTCAAGGGCGATCACATCCGAGGTTTGAAGGATGTTGTTTTTGAGAAAGACAGGCCTTGTAGCACGTGCCAAGCCGGGAAGCAAGTAGGAACACCTCATCCCGCGAAGAATGTAATGACAACGACAAGACCGTTCGAGCTTTTTCACATGGACCTATTCGGTCCGATTGCTTACATAAGCATTGGCAGTAACAAATATGGCTTAGTAATTGTTGATGACTTTTCGCGCTTCACTTGGATTTTCTTTTTGCATGATAAGACAGAAACACTAGGAACCCTTAAGAAGTTCTTCAAGAACGCCCAAAATGAGTTCTCATTGAAGATCAAGAACATACGAAGTGACAACAGCACGGAGTCCATGAAAACTCAAGTTGAGGAGTACCTAGATGAAGAGGGCATCAAACATGAATTTTCAGCACCGTACTCAGCTCAACAAAATGGATTGTCTGAATGGAAGAACCAAACCCTCATAGAGATGGCGAGGACGATGCTTGATGAGTTCAAGACTTCAGATTGGTTTTGGGCTGAAGCGGTCAACATCACTTGTCACGCCATAAACCGACTCTATCTTCATCGCGTACTCAAGAAGTCATCATATGAGCTACTCACGGGTAACAAACCTAATATTTCCTATTTTCGTGTTTTCAGTTCTAAATGCTATATCTTTAACAAGAAGCCTAGGACTTCAAAGTTTGCTTCAAAGTCCGATGAAGGTTTCTTGCTTGGCTACGATTCAAACTCTTACGCCTATCGTGTCTTCAACAAGGTCTCCGGACTTGTTGAAGTTGCACGTGACGTAGTGTTCGATGAGACTAACGGCTCTCAAGAACTGCAAGTTGATCAATGTGTGCTAGATAGAGAAGAAGCTCCACGTCAGACGTCAAGAAGAACGGCGTTTGGCGATGTTCAACCACAAGCGCCACCTCCAAATGAAAATGAGGAATATGAACCACGAATAGATGTAATGGATCAAGGGAGAGCTTTTGCAAAATATCAACCTCAAGAAGACGAAGACGATCAACACACAAATGAGGGCAATAATATAGGGGGAGTAGAAGAAAACCATGAAGATTCAAGACCACAAGTGCCACACCCAAGAGTACACCAATGCGTCCAAAGAGATCACCCCGTCGACAACATAATCGGTGACATCCAAAAGAGAGTAACTAGTAGATCTCGAATTGCTAATTTTTGTGAACATTACTCTTTTGTATCCTTTTTGGAACCGCGCAGGATTGAGGATGCATTGAAAGATCTGGATTGAGTGGTGGCAATGCAAGAAGAACTGAACAACCTCAAACAGAACGACGTGTGGGAACTAGTCGAAAGACCAAAGTTCAATGTTGTCGGCACCAAATGGGTCTTCCGCAACAAGCAAGACGAGCATGGGGTTGTGACAGGGAACAAGGCACGACTTGTGGCCAAAGGGTATTCACAAGTCAAAGGTTTGGATTCCAATGAAACCTTTGCTCTGGTAGCTAGGCTTGAATCAATTAGAATATTACTTGCATATGCTACTCACCATGATTTCAAGCTCTATCAAATGGATGTGAAAAGCGCCTTCCTCAGCAGACCAATCAAGGAGGAGGTATACGTGGAGCAACCCCCCGGATTCGAAGATCAAGAGTTCCCCGACCACGTGTTCAAACTGCGTAAGGCTCTCTATGGCCTCAAACAAGCTCCTAGAGCTTGGTATGAGTGCCTTAGAGATTTCTTGATTGAAAATGGTTTTAAAATTGCAAAGCTGATTATACATTATTGACGAAGCATTTTGACAATGATCTCTTTGTTTGCCAAATTTATGTTGATGATATCATTTTTGGTTCAACTAACAAAACATTTTATGATGAATTTACTAAGATTATGACAGATAGGTTCGAGATGTCTATTATGGGAGAGCTAAAATACTTCTTGGGATTCCATGTGAGGCAACAAAAGGAAGGGGCGTTTATAAGAAAAACCAAGTATGCTCAAGACGTACTCAAGAAGTTTGGGATGGACCAGGCGAAGCCAATAAAAACTACCATGGCAACAAATGGACACTTGGATCTCAATGAAGATGGACCAAGCATGGATCAAAAGGTATATCGCTCCATGATTGGATCCCTACTTTCCTTATGTGCATCTAGGCCTGATATTATGTTGAGTGTGTGCTTGTGTGCAAGATTTCAAGTCAATCCTAAGGAGTGTCATTTGACAGCCGTAAAAAGAATCTTGCAGTATTTAGTTCATACACCCAACCTAGGCCTTTGGTATCCTAAAGGTTCCAAATTTAATCTCATTGGATACTCCGATGCAAATTATGTCGGATGCAAAGTACATAGAAAAAAGTACCTCTGGTACATGCCAATTTCTAGGTAGATCCCTAGTTTCTTAGTCCTCCATGAAATAAAACTCCATTGCCTTATCCATGGCCAAAGCGGAGTATGTGGCAGCCAGGAGTTGTTGTGAACAACTCCTTTGGATGCGACAAACTCTAAGGGATTACGGTTATAATATTCCACTCCTTCGTGATAATGAGAGTGCCATTAAAATTGCCCATAATCCCGTTGAGCACTCTAGTATCAAACACATAGACATCCGGCATCACTTTTTGAGATACCACTAAATGAAAGGAAACATAGCCATTTCCCATGTCAACATCGAAAAACAACTAGTCGATATATTCACCAAGCCACTTGATGAAAAACGTTTTTGCGAGCTCCGAAATGAACTAAATATCCTTGATGCTTGGAATGTGGCTTGAAAACTTGCATACCTGTATGGCATCTTCAAAAAATGTTGATTGTGTTGCTAAAATCATCTCTCAATTTTCTCTGAAAAACTATTTCAACTGCTTGATCTTGGTGAATTATGGTCATTGCTTGATTGTTGTATGTTTACTGATCATATTCATTAAGATTATTTGATTATTTTGGCCCATTTTTTTTGCTATAAGAACCTTCGAATATATATGAATGGGCTAATTATATCTGTTCTGGTGACAACGGACTTGTCCGTGGTTATCCGGACTAGTCCGCACACTGCAGACTAGATCATAGAGTGTCTGGTAGTCCGGACTAGTCTGGTTGACCACAGACTAGTACGATTTTTCAACTCAATAACCCTTGGCGCTACCAAAACCTAATCTCCTACACCCTCACAACTCACCTCACATTCTCTCTGTTCACTCGAGAGCCCCCAAGGCGACTTGGCGATTTCTCCATCAAATCCCTTCAAGTTTGGGTGGAAATCGATCTCCATTGCTAGGGGATTAAAGACCACAGACTTGTCCACACCTCCAACTCCTCCTTTGTCAAGAATCGAAGAATTTTGGTAAATTCCCACCCAAAACTCAAAAACTTTTATTTCTTCCATTTTTGATCAAATAGCTTAGTTCCTTTCAGCTAATACATGCTTCCTTGTTGTATTACGTCTATGTTAAGCTATTTTTGCATTGAGCAACACCATTTGTCTCATAGTTAGGGTTTGAGATGTCGAACACCGGACTAGTCCGATCTCTGTACGGACATGTACGGTCCCTCTGGACTAGTCCGCACATGAGCACCGGACGAGTCCAATTTTTAACTAAACTCAACCCTAATTTCCAAGTACTCAATGCACTTCCTTGCCATCACTTCTCATACATACATTGTATAATTTCGTCTCAAGACAATGTCGAGCTCCAACGATGAGATTTCCGATTATGAGGCTGAGTTGGTCCAAGACTCTTTGCTTCGGTCCTCGACAGGCCAAGGAAAGAAGCGCCAAGTGTGTCCCTCTGAGCCGACAACTTCTCCACCTCAGGTGAGGCGCAAGGTTCTAGCCAAGATGCATGTGTCCAAGATCAAGGATGTAGCTGGCCCTAGCTCAACAGCTTCTCGCTGAGCTAAGGGCAAGGGAAAGGGAATTTCCTCGGGCCCAATCGGCCCTCTCGATATGGCAGCTCCGAGGCAGGGGAATAGGGATCCCTCCGAGGAGAAGTTCAATGGCAAGGAAAGCGATATGGCTTCCAAGCTCAGATTTGTGGATTGCTATAGACGATCTAAGAAGGCAGCTAATGCAAGATTTTGGAGCAACTTCCACGCGGATTACTACAATTCTGTGTACATGTAGATGAAGAGTCCAGTGGTCAAGAGTCAATGGATTGTTTGGAGTCACTTTGAGAGGATGAGCTGCCCATCCATCGACAAAGTGATACAAGCTGTGGAAAGGCATGGGCTCAAAGACTTGTTTGCTTTCAGGTGCAACTGGAACAATGAAATCATAGCTCAATTCTATGCCAACTGCTACTTTGGTAGTGATGAGCGGGAGAGGGTGACTTGGATGACGCATGGATCCAAGTACACTATTACCTATGATGACTTTGCAAGGCTGCTTCACCTAGAAGACACTGGCAACAATGAGCTCACCATCCACAACATTGGTGTCTTGGGGAAAGATAAGATGGAGTTTCTTTATGACACTAGCCTGAAGTACAACCCTCCATCGACCAAGAACATGAAGCCCTTCTTCATGGTTCTCAACAGGGTCCTTAGGAAGACAATTGCTCCAAAAGATAGAGATGCAGGGAGTGTCCAAGGATACTTGAGGACCTTGATGAAAGTTACAAGCAAGAATAGAAAGTTTGATGTCTTCGACTATATTTGGAACAACATGGTGAATATCTCCTGCACCCTGAACCGTTCCTGTGGCTAAGCGCCATATATCATATTTATGATTGACAAAGTCACGAGAATATAGTTCGTGAAGGATTCGGAGCACACTCATTTGAGGCCCCAAAAGCCTCCCCAAGCAACTGTACAAGCTGCTCCATCTCTGGTGTCCAGTGAAGAGGCTCCGAGGAGAGCTCGAGGAGATGCGAGGACTGCTCCCACCACTAGGGCCCCTCCTCAAAAAGGGTCCTCTAGTGGCATTTTTAAGTACTTGGCAGCCATCTTTGGCTCCTGCAAGAAGGATGAGGTGAAGCCCATAAATTGAACAAGTCAAGGAAGGCAGACATGAGGTATGTCAAGGAAAATGTCAAGCATATTTGCCAGAAGCCGGAGATCGAGCCTATTGGATTCCCTGTTATCTCTGAAGATTCAGCCTCTGACTTATCCGAGCTTCCACCACTCTCACATTCTGAACTTGCCTACTTTGGCATTGGGGCACTTCAAGCGGATCCGCTCCTCCTCCTCCTCCTCTTCAGCCTGAAGATGAAGATGAAGACGAGGAGAGGAGCGACAGCGAGGAATGAGCCACTAGATCCCTCCCCTCCTTCTTTTTGGTGTCTGATGCTAGAGGGGGGAGTGATTGAGGGTGAGTCACTAGGTCCTAGTTGTAGGTTGCGAGATGAGAGCTCCATTTGTGTTCATTTTGGGTTGTAAAACTTTATCTGTGTTATCTCATACTTTTGGTCTTGTGATGTGGTGCTTTAACTATGCTTATACCTCTAGGTTATATTTATGAAACCTGTGGTGATGATTTGCTATAATATGTGCTTTTGTTCTGAAATTGACATATATGCTTGATGATTGAGATAATTATGTCAATTGTTTCATTCTCATCACAAATATTGCTCACATACACTTAGTTTTGCACCCCACCAAAAAGAGTGCACATATGACTTCATGCTTAATTTGTTCCAGACACATATGTGCACACTTTATGAAATTTTGTATTTTTATCATATTTTGTGAAATCTCAATTGGTTGTCATCAATCACCAAAAAGGGGGAGATTGAAAGTGCATGTAGGCATCCCTTGTGGGTTTTGGTTGATTTATGACAAACAAATGAGATCCTAACCAAATTGTTGAGATGAGCGAAGGTTTTAATGAAATTATGAAGAAAGGGCAAAAAGAAAGGAGAATGAGGATCTATATGGAAAACATCTCAAGAGCTAAATAGATTAGATCATTGTGTATGGAGTGTGTTGGAGAAACATACCCCAAGAGCTCAAGCAAAAGAAAACTCATTCACTGCACAAATGTAAACAGGTATGTACTAGTCTGATATACCCTGGACTAGTCCAATAATTCCTCCACTCAAGATCGGACAAGTCCTCCCAGTGCTAACTTGTCTGCAAAGTCACGGTTTACACAAGTCGGACTAGTCCGATGTCTTTTTGACTAAGATCGACTAGTCCTCCCCAATGCAGACTAGTACCCAACACTTCACAGTTTTGAACGAAGTCGGAAAAGTCCGATATCAGCACGGACTAGTCCGATATCTCTCTATTCTAAATCGGACAAGTCCGATATCAGCCCGGACTGGTCCGAAAAACCCTCTGACTAAAATCAGACAAGTCCTCCAAGTGCAAACTTGTCCCCAATTCACTAAGGTGCTCACCACAGCAGACTAGTCCGTTAATGACAGGACTAGTACGAATATTTCCAAAGACTAAAACGGACTAGTCCGCCCCTTGCCGGACAAGTCCGATAATTTGGGACACTTAGGGTTTCCCACACGCCGCACATCAGACTAGTCCCTGCGCCGTCACAAATTCCAAGAGCCTAGAATAGACGTCTCTCCACAAAATACAATGAATGAAAGATCAAATTTGTGTGGATAACCTCTAGATCAAAGGAGATACACGATTCTTCACGTTTGAGCTCTTGGGTTTGATTCTCTAACACACTCCTATTGTTTTATTGTAGATCTTAACAGTGTGTTCTTTGTGGTGTTCGATTTGTAATCTTGGGGAGCCCTCAACTTGTGAGAAGTCCCCTTGAACACGGTTATCTTACACCTTTGTGATAGTGGAAGAGAATTGGCCTTTTTGACGATTCGACGAGGTTAGGGTTGGTGAAGACCCGGTCCTTTCGTGGGCTCCTCAATGTGGATGTATGTTTCCTCTGTGGGAATCGAACCACGGGATAAAATCTTTTGTCAATCTTATTCTTAGTTTTTCATATCGCATTCTAGGATTTACTTGATCTTGCATATATTACGTTAAAACTTGAAAGTAAGGTCATCTTGTGCTATCTTCAGTTTAATTGAAGCAACATACTCTAGTTACATCCTAATTTCCGTTGCATAGAGTCTTTGATCGAGGTCTAGTCCGCACTCTACCGGACTAGTCCGATTTCTCGATATTTGATCAAGTTGTTGAGTGTTGCAGGTTCCGACTAAAAATCAAAAAGGCCTATTCACTCCCCCTATAGGCCACATTCATCAATGATGGATGAATTGAAGTTCTTTTTTGCATTCCTTGTGAAGCATCTAAAAGAAGGCACTTTCATTTGCCCAACTAAGTACACGCAGGGCATCCTCAAAAAGTTCAATATGGACAAAGCCAAGCCCATCAAGACCCCCATGGAAACTAATGGACATCTTGACCCGAACGAAGACGGTCCAGATGTGGATCAAAAGTTATATTGGTCTGTGATTGGTTCACTGCTTTATTTATGTGCATCTGGGCCTGATATTATGCTTAATGTGTGTATGTATGCAAGGTTTCAAGCTGCACCTAAAGAGTGTCATTTAATAGCTGTAAAAAATAATTTAAAGATACCTTGTGCACACACCTAACTTGGGCCTTTAGTATCCTAAAGGATCCAAGTTTAACGTTATAGAGCATTCCGATGCCTACTATCCAGACTGCAAAGTCAATAGGAAGAGCACCTCAGGAACCTGCCAATTTGTTGGCAGATCCTTCGATTCATGGATCACAAAGAAACAAAATTCCATTGCTCTTTCCACAACCGAAGTGGAGTATGTTACAGCCGAAAGTTGATGCGCACAACTACTTTGGATGCGAGAAACTCTAAGGGATTATGGTTACAATCCGAACTATATTTCACTCCTATGTGGTAATGAAGGTGCCATAAAAATTACACACAGTTCAATAGAGCACTCAAGAACGAAGCACGTAGATATACATCATCATTTTCTAAGAGACCATTCATTAAAAGGTGACATAGTAATCTCATAGGTTAGAACTGAAAAACAATTAGTGGACATATTCACCAAGCCACTAGATGAAAGGAGATTATAAGAGCTTAGAAATGAATTAAATATACTTGATACTCGAAATGTGGCTTGAAACATTGCATATCTGATTGATTCATCAAAGTTTACTTACTTTTGCAAAAATTCATCCCTTACCCATATTTTCTCTTGAAAACTATCTTAATTATTGAATCTTGGTGCATTATGGCTATTGTATGATTGATGATTGCTTACTGGTCATGTTTATCAAGATTTTTTGTGAAATGTTGTATTGTAGATCACTATTAGTCCAAATCCCAAAAATATTCTTGATCTAATTCAATTCTATCCAGTTGACCCGGACTAGTCCGTGGTTAGCATCCGCGTAGTCTGTTGCTGCAGACTAGCATGGCTCCGGTCCGGTGTACTGGACTAGTCAGCTACAGTCGGGCTTAGTCCTAGCGAGGTGCCAATACCTCTCTTCTTCCTCCTCAAAATCGCCTTTACACTCTATGTCCTCAAGCTTGAGCTCTCGATGCGATTTTTCCACTTTGAGCCACCAAAATTGAATGTTTCTCCTTGGAAATTCACCCCCTCGGCGCGAAGCACCCCCTCCTCTAGACTTATCCGTACTCTACTCTGCGCCACCATCTCAAATCTTCAAATTTCAAAAAAACTGAAACCCTAACCCTCATTCTCATCTATCCTCAAATCATGCTCACGTTTTTGGATTCCTTGGGTATACAATTCATTTATGATTGTGTTCCTATTGTCTACCTACCTTTGTGAATCAATCTCAGTTAGGTTTGTTGGAATAAGAAGTTAGGGCTCATACGTCAAATCGGACTAGTCCGGTATTAGGTGCGGACAAGTCCGGTTCACCGGACAAGTCCACACCCTGAAATCAGACAAGTTCGACCCCTTGACAGTTTGAACCTCTTAATTTTTGTCTCCACAAAGTCTAATACACATTATTACCACACCTTGTCATCCTATGTCTGGCACGATGTCATCCGACTCAATTGACAACATATTTGATTATAAAGCTGAATGTGACCGCGAGAGAGTGGCCAGGGCGAAAGAGCTAAGAAGCAAGAAGCACCATGACCATGATGCAAATGTTTTTCTCCTGACTCTATGCTCCCAAGAAAGAGGAAGGTTGTAGTCAAGAAGCCTTATAGCAAGGAGTGTGCAGGTGCCAGCTCAACAGCACCAAGGAGAATCAGTAGCAAGGGGCAGAGCACTTGCAAGTGGACCCACTGGTCCACTAAAGATGATACCTCCAATACAGCGCAAAAGGCAGCCCTTAGAATATGATTTCATGGGCAAAGGAAATGACTTGGCTGAAAAGATCAGAAAGGCTGAAGTCTATGAGCACCCAAAGCAATCAGCTGACCCAAGGTCTGGAGCCACTTCCATGCTGATTTTTATGAACATGTCTACTAAAGGATGAGAAATCCAGTGGCTGCAAGTCAATGGGTGGACATGACATATCTACAATCAACGAACTGACAATCATATGATGAAGTCTTGGAGGCACTGGAGAGGCATGGCTTGAAGGATCTCCTATCCTTTCGATATAATTGGAACAAGGAACTCATCATCCAATTTTACTCTACTCTGTACATCGCCCGTGATGATGGGGATGAGATGACTTGGATGACACATGGATCCAAGTATAGAGTCACATATAAAGAGTTTGCCAGGATACTCCATCTCGAAGACACTTTGAAAAATGAGCTTTTGAATCACAACTTGAAGCCTTTGGAGAAGGATGAGCTAGCCTTCCGCTATGACAAAAGAATGCCATATAAGGCACCTACCACAAAGTACTTGAAGCCATTCTTTGTGGTGCTTAACAGAATTTTGAGATAGACTATTGCTCCAAAGGATGGAGATGCAGGGATAATTCAAGGAACTTTAAGGACCTCGATTAATGTTATCAGCAAGAAAAGGACCTTTAAGGTCTTTGAATATATCTACAATGACATTGTGAACTTCTCAATCACTCCAAATAGGTCATGTGGCTATGCACATTACATCATGTTAATGATTGAGAAGGTAACCATCCTTGAGTTTGTTAATGATGTTGAGCATGCTGGACTCAAGTCCTAGAAGCCACCATACTACAGTGTTCTCCATGCTCCTGCCTCACCTACATTAGAACTAAGATCAAAGCAATTAAATAAGGTCACAAGGACTCTACCTGCTACCTCTGTGCCTCCACCCTCCAAAGAGTCCTCTAGTGGTGTATTGAAGATGCTTTCCTCGATATTTGCATCCTGCCACAAAGTGGAGGTTAAGCAACACAAGGAAAGCTTGGATAGGAATAGGCACAAGAGGTATATGAAGGCAAACATAAAAGCAATTTTGGAGAATCTTGATATTGGGCCGGTGGGATCTCCTAAAATTTTAGAGGATTTCGACGAAAACATCACAGATATGGCCCCTCTCGAAGAACAATAATTGGCCTCCTTTGGAATCACGGGTTTCACTATTGCTCCTCCTCCTCTGCATGCTCATGAGTTTGAAGATGAAGATGGGACTCAGAGTGAGAGGGGGGAGTGACGAGGAGTAATTCCCCTAAATTTTTCCCTTTTTGGTGCCTTGATGCAAAGGGGGGGAGATGGGGACAAGTAGTCTATTTACAAGCCTTAAGGACTGAAAGTGCATCTAGGAATCCCTTGTGGGTTTTGGTTGATTTATGACAAGCAAATGAGATCCTAACCACATTGTTGAGATGAGCACAGGTTCTAATGAGAGAATGAACAAAGTGCCAAAAAGAAAGAAAAATGAGAAGCAATGCGGAAAAGAGCTCAAGAACCAAGTGTAGTAGATGACTCTGTATGGAGTGTGCTAAGGAAACAGACCCAAGAGCTCAATCACAAATAATCTCACACATTGCACAAAATTATACAGGACCAGACTAGTCCAACTAACCTCGGACTAGTCCGATATCTTTCTGCACAAGATCGGACAAGTCCTCACAATGCTGACTTGTTCTCACAGTCCAGTTTTTCACTGACTGGACTAGTCCAATCTCACCACGGACTAGTCCGATATCTCTCTGACTAGAATCAGACTAGTCCTCCCCAGTGCGAACTAGTCCCCCAATCACATCACAAGTTGCGCAAAATTGGACAAGTCCGATAACACAACGGACTAGTCCGATATCTTTCTGATGTCAATCGAACAAGTCCGATGTTAGCACAGACTAGTCTGAAATCCCTCTGACCTAAATCGAACAAGTCCTCCAAGTGCGGACTTGTTCCCCAAAATTACTTAGGGTTTTACCAATCCGGACAAGTCCGATACTCATCGGACTAGTCCGAAGATTTCAGAAACGAAATCGGACTAGTCCGCTCACATTTCGTACATGTCCGACATTTCGGGACACCTAGGGTTTCCTACGCGCAGCACACCAAACTAGTCCGGTGTCCACTAGGGACTAGTCCGATCTTTCTAAACCTTAACGGTAACTTTTGGAAACCCCATATAAATATGTGTCCACGGCCCGTCTTTCACATCTCTCGACACCCTGCGCCATCACACCCTCCAAGAGCCTAGAAATCTCATCTCTCCATGCAATCCAACGCAAGAAAGATTAATACTTTGAGGATACACTTTGGATCCAAGGAGAGACACGGATCTTCACTCATTAAGCTATTGGTTTGATTCCCTAACACAGTCTTGTGGTTTTCATTGTGATCTTAAGAGTGTGTTCTTGGTGGTGTTCATCGCGTAATCTTGGGGACCCCCAACGTGTGAGAAGGCCCCTTGAATTGAGTTATTTGCCCTTTGTGATTAGTGAATAGGATTGGCCTCCGTGGCGATCCGATGAGGGTAGGGTTGGAGAAGACCCGGTCCTTTGTGGACTCCTCAACGTGGATGTAGGTTGACTCTGTGGGAACCAAACCACGGGATAAATAGCTTGTGTTCTTACTTTGCACATATTGTTCTTACTCTTCATATCTATCTAGGGTTTCAATCAATCTTGTTCACTTTACGTTGAAACATTGAATATAAGATTAACTTGTGCTACATCCTAGTTCATAGTAGTGTGACACTCCAATTACAAGTATATTTCCGATGCATACATCCTAGGGTCAAGATAATCGATCGAACTTGATCAATCTAGTCCACACGCACCGGACTAGTCCGCACTCTACCGGACTAGTCCAATATCTCGAGATTTGATCAATTTGTTAAGTGTTGCAGGATCCGACTAAAAATCAAAATGGCCTATTCACTCCCGCCCTCTAGGCGACATTCAATTGGTATCAGAGCAGGTTTCTTCAAAAGGAGACTAGTCGCTCGAAGAGATCATGTCAGACATAAAGGACGTACACAAGAGCATCAACTAAGAGAAGTTTGAAGAAGAAAAGAACCAAAAATTTGAGAGGCTCCTCGAGGCCATTCAGGACTTCGAGGATGACGATGAGGAGACGCTGGTACTAAAGGCTCTCCTAAGGAAGAAAACCTTCTACAAGGGAAAAGTGAAGATCGAAGACGAGAAGAAGTAGAAGGGGAGTAGTCACACTGACTACTCCCGATATCCTTTTAATCAAGATCGCATAAATTCTAACAACAATCATTATCTATCTATTCCACTTTGAAAAGCCCCGCACTTTGATGGCAATTACTTCTCAATGTGGAGGCAAAAAATGAAAATGCACTTGATCTCACTCAATCCAAGCTTGTGGCACATTTTTGTTACAGGAATAGATATCCCCGGCAATGATGAGGAGATCACACCTAGTCAAGAGAAAGCAATCTATCGAAATTCCCAAGCTACTGCAGTCATCACCTCATCACTTAGTCGAAACGAGTTCACAAAGGTGGATGGACTCGAGATTGCAAAGGAGATATGGGTACATTGCAAACTGCACATGCAGGCGATCGTCATGTGCGAGAGGTGAAGATTGAGATGATTGAAGGCGAATTGGGAAGATTCGCCATTGAAGAAGACGAGTCACCGCAAGACATGTACAACCGCTTAAAGACACTCATCAATCAAGGTTCGAGCATTTGGAAGGAATAAGTGGAATGATCACTAGGTCTTGAAGCTCATCCTTAGAGCTTTCATGCCTCGCAATGTCACCTTATGCTCGATGATTAGAGAAAGCCCCGGGTACAAGAAAATGACCCTGGGTGAGCTACTTGGGAAGATCATCAATTTTGAGATGATGGAAAAGCAGGCAAAACATGTCAAAGAGATTGCCGACCTCATCTCGGCAAAGAAGAAAGGGGTTGCTCTAAAGTCCACTCTCAAGCCCTTGTCTAAAGAAGCTCGAGAAGCACAACATGAAAAGGACAACGACGATGAGAGCATCGACTTGGATGAAGATGACATGATACTATTCATGAAGAAATTCAAAAGAATGATGAAGAAAAGACAAGGGGCCAAATCAAGTGAAGGGAAGTACAAGTAAAAATCAAGATTGAAATTGAGGTGGGCATGCTATAACTGTGGTGAATATGACCACTTTATAGTCGATTTCCCATATGAAGAAAACAAGAAGAAGATCAAGGAGATAAAGCCTAAACCAAAGAAATTCTTCAAGAAGAAGAAGCAACCTGAACAAGCGCATCTAGGGAAGGAGTGGGACTCAAATGATGAGTCCTCATCCGAAGAAGAAGAGGAGATGGCTAGCATAGCCATCAAGAAGACATCCAAGAAGTCCACCCTCTTCCCCACTCTCGGCGGATGGAAGGGGAACATCACTTGCCTCATTGCAAAGGAAGGTAAACGAAAGGTAACAACCAAATCCTCTTCCTTGCATTCCTATTCTAGTGATAGTGAAATTGCTAGTGATGATGAAGATATGCTCATTGGCTTAGATAAGAAAACAGCTGCGAAAATGAAATTTCTACTTGATCAGCTTGTAGAGAAGGAGAAGGTGATAAACCGTCAATAAGATATGATTATCTCCAAAAACGAGGAATATGTTGAACTTGACAAGCTTCTAAACTTGAAAAGGAGCGAAGCAAGTCACTAGAGCTTGAGTTAGGTTCAAGCAAGGAAGTTTGCTTGGAGTTAAGCGACTAAAATGCTACAATCAAGGACGAACTTGCCAACCTAATCAAGGTTAACAAGATCCTTGAGGTACAAGTTGAGTCACTCAAGCAAGGTGACCCTTCATCCTCTTCAAGCTCGCCTTCTCAATCCCTTAAAACTGAAACTGCTTCTACTTGCGCATGTGGTAAAGTTGACACCAGCTTGAAACACAAGTCAACCTCTACCAAGGATAAGCATCCTGCCCAAAATGGCATATTTGACAAGGAGAAGGTCAAATCTGCACGTAGTGCATACTTGGCCACAAGACCTCCTAATGTCAAATATAGCATTGGGTATTCCTATGGTGGAAAGCAAAATGCTAGAAGCCATAAGAATGACAAGGAAAACATTGACTTTGTAAAGGGGAGACCCTCTCAAACTGGAAAGTCCAAAGTTAACACATCCAACACATATGATCACCGGACTAGTCCGGTCCTACGAACAAGTCCGATTTCCCGGACTAGTCCTGTTTATAAACAAAAACAGTTGCTATTTAGAACCTTTGATGCAGTTTATGTTTTAATGAAAAGTAATATTGGTGAAGTTTATGCTCATGATGTTGGGCCACGCCATGGGAACACCAAATCTCATGTGTGGGTGCCCGAATCCCTTGTGACTAACCTCAAAGGACCCAAGCAAGCTTGGGTACCTAAAACCAAGGCATGATTTGTTTTTGCCGGCCTATTCCTCCGGTGAATCTAATTGGGTACTAGACAGTGGTTACACCAACCACATGACCGGAGAAAGAAGGTTGTTCGTTGAGTATGAAGAAAATGATGATCCAAGCGAGGGCATCTATTTTGGAGACAATGGTCAAGGAAAGGTGCTCGGTACCGATAAAATTGCCATATCATCTCAACATACTCTTTCTCATGTGTTATGTGTTGATTACTTAGATTATAACCTGCTGTCCATATCTCAATTATGTGACAAAGGTTATAATTGCATGTTCACTAATAAGGGTTTGACCATCTCTAGAAGGAGTGATGGTTCCATTGCATTCAAGGGTATGTTAAAGGGAAATCTTTACCTTGTTGACTTCAACAGAGATAAAGCCGAACCTGACACATGCTTGATTGCAAAGACCAACATTGATTGGCTGTGGCATAGACGCCTGGCGCATGTTGGTATGAGGAATCTTCAAAAACTCCTCAAGAACGATCATATCCGAGGTTTGAAGGATGTTGTTTTTGAGAAAGACAGGCCTTGTAGCGTGTGCCAATCCGGGAAGCAAGTTGGAGCACCTCATCCCGCGAAGAACGTCATGACTACAAGATGACCGCTCGAGCTACTCCACATGGACCTATTTGGTCTAATTTCTTACATAAGCATCGGCGGTAACAAATATGACTTAGTAGTTGTTGATGATTTTTCTCGCTTCACATGGGTTTTCTTTTTACATCACAAGGCAGAAACTCAAGGAACCTTGAAGAAGTTTTTCAAGCGTGCTCAAAATGAGTTTTCACTGACAATCAAGAACATTCGAAGTGACAACGGCACAAAGTTCAAGAACACACAAGTTGAGGAGTACCTAGATGAATAAGTGATAAAGCATGAGTTTTTAGCACCTTACTCCCCTCAACAAAACGGAGTTGCCGGAAGGAAGAACCGAACCCTCATAGAGATGGCGAGAACAATGCTCGATGAATACAATACCCCCGATCGGTTTTGGGCAGAAGCGGTTAACACCGCTCGCCATGCCATAAACTGACTCTACCTTCATCGACTACTCAAGAAGACATCGTATGAGCTACTCACCGATAACAAGACTAATATTTCATACTTTTGAGTTTTCGGTTCTAAATGCTATATTTTGAACAAGAAGCCTAGGACTTCAAAGTTTGCTTCGAAGTTCAATGAAGGTTTCTTGCTTGGTTATGATTCGAATTCTTATGGCTATCGTGTCTTCAGCGAGACCTCCGGACTTGTTGAAGTAGCACGTGACGCAATGTTCGATGAAACTAACGGTTCCCAAAAGGAGCAAGTTGATCCATGTGTGCTAGAAAGAGAAGCAGCTCCTTGCCAATCACATAGAAGTATGGCATTTGGCAAAGTTCGACAACAAGAACCACCTCTACATATGCATGAGGAAGATGAACCACAAGAGGAGGTCAATGATCAAGGGGGTTCTTCCATACAAGATCAACCTCAAGAAGATGGAAATGATCAACAAGTCAATGAGGGCAACCATCTGGTGGGAGAGGAAGATGACCATGAAGATTCAAGACAACAAGTGCCACAGCCAAGAGTACACCAATGCGTCCAAAGGGATCACCCAATCGACAACATCATCAGTGACATCCAAAAGGGAGTAAGTACTAGATCTCGCATAGCTAATTTCTGTGAGCATTATTCGTTTGTATCCTTTTTGGAACCACGCAGGGTTGAGGATGCATTGAAGGCTCCAGATTGGGTAGTGGCCGTGCAAGAAGAACTCAACAACTTCAAACAGAACGAGGTGTGGGAACTAGTTGAAAGACCCAAGTTCAACATTGTCAGCACCAAATGGGTCTTCCACGACAAATAAGACGAACACGGGGTGGTGACAAAGAACAAGGCACGACTTGTGGCCAAAGGGTATTCACAAGTCGATTTAATATTATGACAGATAGGTTTGAGATGTCTATGATGGGAGAGCTAAAGTACTTCTTTGGATTCAAGTGAGGAAACAAAAGGAAGGGACGTTCATAAGCCAAACCAAGTACACTCAAGACACACTCAAGAAGTTTGGAATGGACAAGGCGAAGCCTATAAAGACTCCCATGGAAACGAATGGCCACTTGGATCTCAGTGAAGATGGACCAATGCCGATCAAAAGGTATATCGCTCCATGATTGGATCTCTACTTTACTTATGTGCATCTAGGCCAGATATTATGTTGAGTGTATGTTTGTGTGCAAGGTTTCAAGCCAACCCAAGAAAGTGTCATTTGACAGCGTAAAGAGAATCTTGCGGTATTTAGTTAATACACCCAACCTAGGCCTTTGGTATCCCAAAGGTTCTAAATTCAATCTCATTGGTTACTCCAATGCAGATTATGCCGGATGCAAAGTAGATAGAAAAAGTACCCCCGGTACATGCCAATTCCTAGGTAGATCCCTAGTTTCTTGTCCTCCAATAAACAAAACACCATTGCCTTATCCACGGCCGAAGCAGGGTATGTTGCAGCCGGGAGTTGTTGTGCACAACTCCTTTGGATGCGACAAACTCTTAGGTATTACGGTTACCACATGAACCGTTATCCACTCCTTTGTGATAATGAGAGTGCTATTAAAATTGCCCATAATCCCGTTGAGCACTCTAGGACCAAACACATAGATATTTGGCATCACTTTTTGAGAGACCACTCAATGAAGGGAGATATAGCCATTTCACATGTTAATACCGAAAAGCAACTAGCCGATATATTTACCAAGCCACTAGATGAAAAATGCTTTTGCGAGCTGCGAAATGAACTAAATATCCTAGATGCTCGGAATGTGGCTTGAAATCTTGTATACCTGAATGCTATCTTCAAAATTCATTGATTGTGTTGTGAAAATCTTCTCTCTCAAATTTTCCGAAAAACTATATCAATTACTAGGTCTTGGTGAATTATGATCATTGCTTGATTGTTGTATGCTTACTGATCATATTCATAAAGATTATTTGATTTGCTTTGCCCCATATTTTTATAATAAGTATCTTCGAATATATACGAATGGGCTAAACATTTCTTCCCTGGTGACCACGCACTAGTCCCTGGTTGCCCGAACTAGTCCGCCCTTGCAGACTAGTCCGTAGAGTGGCTGCAGGTTCGGACTAGTCCGACCTACCACGGACTAGTCCGATATAGGCTCTGGAAAAGATCAGACTAGTCCGATCACTTTCGGACAAGTCCAATTTTTCGTGTCCATAACCCTAGCCACCGCCAAACCCTAATCTTTCTCACCCCCACACTTGCCTCAAGCTTTCTCTCTCTTCGCTCGAGCTCCCCAAGGTGATTTCCTCCATCCTCCATCAAAACTCATCGTGTTTTGGTGGAAATCGACCTCCATTGCTCAGGTATTGAAGACCACAGACTTGTCCGCACCTTCAACCCCTTCATTCTCTTGAATCAAGCAATTTCGGTAAATTTTTCTCCAAAACCCTAGAAATCACTATTTCCTTCATCGGTGATCAAATAGCTTGGTTCCTTTCACATTATACATGCTTCCTTGATGTATTACATTGATGCTAAGCTATTCGTGCATTAGGAATCACCATTTGTCTCATAGTTAAGGTTTTAGAGCTTGAACACCGGACTAGTGCAGTCGATGCACGAACAAGTTCGGTCACCCCAGACTAGTCCGTGCCTGTACACCGGACTAGTCCGATTCTTCTGAAACTCAACCCTAACTTCCTATTCCTCAATGCAATTTCTTGACATCTATTCTCATCAACACCTTGTGTAATCCATTTTTAGGACAATGTCGATCACTAACGATGAATTCTCTAACTTTGAGGCCGAGATGGACCAAGAAGCCTTGCTTCGGTCCTCGACGGGCCAAGGCAAGAAGCGCCAAGAGCGCCCATCCGAGCCAGCTCCTTCTCCTCCCCAGGCTCGATGAAAGGTGCTCGCCAAGAAGCCTACTTCCAAGGCTTCTGCTGGTGGTGGCCCTAGCTCGGCAAGTGCTCGCCAAGCAAAGGCCAAAGGAAAAGGGATTGCCACGGGACCGATTGGCCCCCTCAAGATGTCAGCTCCAAGGCAAGGGTCCCGAGATCCCGCCGAGGAGACGTTCAATGGAAAGGGCAGCAACACAGCTACAAAGTTCAGAAATGTGGATTGTTATAGCCGACCCAAGTAGGCTGCTGATGGGAGATTCTGGAGTAATTTCCATGTAGATTTTTACAAGACTGTCTATCTCCCAATGAAGACCCCCGTTGTGCCCAGTCAATGGATAGATTGGGCACACTTTCAGAGGAATGGTTGCTCACCTTTTGTGGAGGTAGTCGAGAAAATTGAAAGGCATGGCTTGAAGGATCTCTTTGCCTTCAGAAACATCTAAAATGATGAAGTCATTGCCCAATTTTATGCTACCTGCCACTTTCCTAGTGATGAGGAAGAGTGGGTGACTTGGATGACTCATGGATCCAAGTACACCATTACCTATGAATAATTTGCAAGATTGCTTCATCTTGACACCTCCAGCAATGACAACTTGATAATTCACAACATTGGTGTCATTGAGAAGGACAGGATGAAGTTTCTTTATGAACCCCGCTCAAAGTTCAATCCACCTTCCACCAAGAACATGAAGCCTTTCTTCATGGTGCTGTACAGGGTCCTCACGAAGACCATTGCACCCAAGGATGGGGATGCTGGGAGTGTTCAGCGGTATCTCAGGACCTTGATGAAGGTCATATGCAAAGACAAAAAGTTTGATATCTTTTACTACATTTGGAATGATACAGTCAACATCTCCTGCACGCCGAACAGATCTTGTGGCTATGCCCCCTATCTGATGTTTATGATTGAAAAGGTCATAGGCATCGAGTTCGTCCAGGATGTGGAGCACACCCCCTTGAGGCCCCAGAAGCCTCAACAAGCAAGCGTTCAATCTGCTCCTTCTTCTGCTTCCAGTGCAGAGGCTCCAGTGAGAGCTGGGGGGCTGATCCCGCCACTAGGGCTGATCCCGCCACTAGGGCCCCTCTTCAAAAGGGGTCACCAAGTGGCATCTTAAAGTACTTGTCAGCTATCTTTGCCTCTTGCAAGAAGGCGGAAGTGAACACTCATAAGCTGAACAAGAGGAGGAAGGCTGATACGAGGTAGGTCATAGAGAATGTGAAGCACATCTACCGGAAGCTAGAGATCAAACCCATTGGATGTCCAGTCATTTCTGATGATTGTGATTCTGATTTCAACGAGCTCGAGCCTTTGACTCCCTCCGAGCTTGCCTATTTTGGCATTGGGGGCTCGAGTGGAACCGTTCCTCCTCCTTCTCCATAGAATGATAACGAAGATAAAGACGATGAGAGGACCGACAGCGAGGCTTGAAGACCTTAGGTCCCTCCTCTCCTTCTTTTTGGTGTCTTGATGCAAAAGGGGGAGAGATTGAGTGGGAGTCTTAGGCTTAAGCTATAAGCTGCGAGAAGAGCTATCTTTTGAATCTTTTGTATCTTTGTGGTTTGTAAGACTTATATCATGATATTTTGGTATTTTTTTGTCTTGTGATGCAACGTTATGAACTGCTTATGAAGATATTGATAAAATCTGTGATTTTGCTCTAAAAATGACATATATGCTTGTTGTTGATGTGCTGATGTCAATTATGTCATTCTCATCGTGATTATCGTTTATACATACTTAGTTTTGCATACCACCATAAAGAGTGCACATATGACTTATGTTTTCATTGCTTAATGTGTTTGAAACTCATATGTGCACACTTTATGAAAATCTCAACTTTTTATAATATTTTGTGAAATCTCAATTAGTTGTCATCAATCACCAAAAAGGGGGAGATTGAAAGTGCATCTAGGAATCCCTTGTGGGTTTTGGTTGATTTATGACAAGCAAATGAGATCCTAACCACATTGTTGAGACGAGAACAGGTTCTAATGAGAGAATGGACAAAGTGCCAAAAAGAAAGGAGAATGAGAAGCAATGCGGAAACGAGCTCAAGGACCAAGTGTAGTAGAAAATCATTTTTGGAGTGTGTTAAGGAAACACACCCCAAGAGATCAACCACAAATTATCTCACACATTGCACAAAATTATATAGGACCGGAATAGTCCGACTGACCCCGGAGTAGTCCGATATTTTTCTGCACAAGATCGAACAAGTCCTCACAATGCGGACTTGTCCTCACAGTCCAATTTTTCAATCACCGGACTAGTCCGATCTCACCACGAACTAGTCCGATATCTCTCTGACTAGAATCGGACTAGTCCTCCACAGTGCGGACTAGTCCCCCAATCACTTCACAAGTGGCACAAAATCGGACAACTCCGATAACACAACGGACTAGTCCGATATCTTTCTGATGTCAATCGGACAAGTCCGATGTTAGCACATACTAGTTTGAAATCCCTCTGACCTAAATCGCACAAATCCTCCAAGTGTGGACTTGTCCCCAAAATTCACATAGGGTTTTTCCTATCCGGACAAGTCCGATACTCATCGGACTAGTCCGAAGATTTCCAGAACCAAATCGGACTAATCCGCTCTCACTTCGGACATGTACGATATTTCTGGACACCTAGGGTTTCCTACACAAAGCATACCGGACTAGTCCGGTGTCCACCACGGACTAGTCCGATCTTTCTAAACCATAATGGTAACTTTTGGAAACACCATATAAATAGGTGTGCACGGCCCATCTTTCACATCTCTCGACACCCTGCGCTGTCACACCCTCCAAGAGCCTAGAAAACTCATCTCTCCACGCAATCCAACGCAAGAAAGATTAATCCTTTGAGGATACACTTTGGATCCAAGGAGAGACACGGTTCTTCACTCATTGAGCTCTTGGTTTGATTCCCTAACACACTCCTGTGATTTTCATTGTGATCTTAAGAGTGTGTTCTTGGTGGTGCTCAACGTGTAATCTTGGGGAGCCCTCAACGTGTGAGAAGACCCCTTGAATTAGGTTATTTGCCCTTTGTGATAAGTGAAGAGGATTGGCCTTCGTGACGACCCAACGAGGGTAGGGTTGGAGAAGACCCGGTCCTTTGTGGACTCCTCAACGTGGATGTAGGTTGCCTCTATGGGAACCGAACCACGGGATAAAGAGCTTGTGTTCATACTTTGCGCATATTGTTCTTAGTCTTCATATCTATCTAGGGTTTCAATCAATCTTAATCACTTCACATTGAAACATTGAATATAAGATTAACTTGTGCTACATTCTAGTTAATAGTAGTGTGACACTCCAATTACATGTATATTTCTGCTGCATACATCCTAGGATCGAGATAATCGATCGAACTTGATCAATCTAGTCCACACGCAGCAGACTAGTCCGCACTCTACTGGACTAGTCCGATATCTCGGGATTTGATCAATTTGTTAAGTGTTGCAGGATCCGACTAAAAATCAAAAAGGCCTATTCACCCCTCCCCCCCTCTAGGCCACATTCAAGAACTACTGATCGTAGACTTGTATCTTTTGGATGTGCCAATTTTGTTTAATATGAATGTGTGATGCTCATTTTGATATCCCAAGTTGGTTGCTATTATAATTGTTGTACTTTCAATTTTGCAGATCACATTAGTTGGTCACACACATTTTATAGGCACCCCACCATAAAGAGTGCATATATGTGAGAAATTTTTGTTGTTCATATGTCATTCTTATATATGCACACTTAATGAAAATAAATTTTTACTCTTAACTGTGAAATCTCAATTGGTTTTCATCTGTCACCAAAAGGGGGAGATTGAAAGTACATCTAGGCATTCTCTTGTCGGTTTTGGACCATTGATGACAAACAAATGAGATCCTATGAACTCGTTGAGATGAATGCAGGTCTACAAAAACTAGAACTTATGGTGCACTAAAAAGGTGAAAAATGAGGAGTGAGAAAAGGAAAAGCCCAAATGATCAATGTATATGATGTGTGTTAGAGACACATCCCAAGAGATTATATCTTTGCGTAGAGGGTAAGGGATAAAATCAATTAATTAAACAATTCACTAAAGCACCGCACAAGTCCGTTCACCAGCGGACTAGTCCAATCAACTTTCTGTTGTAACACGGACATGTCCGGAACAGCACTGGACTAGTCCGTTCAACTCACTGACCTCACACGGACAAGTCTGTACATGTGCCGAACAAGTCCGTTCAAAATTCTGATGTCAACCCAACACATATCACCATGTGTAGGATGAGTCCGTCCAGTTGAAGACTAATCCGATTGTGTCTGTGGATACATCACGGACTAGTCCGGATAACTATCTGTTCCACACGGATAAGTCCGCTACATCTCACACAAATTAGGGTTTCAGGTGTGCTGCACACTTCACACAAGTTTTACACATCACACCAGACTAGTCCGGTCCCCAGAGCGGACTAGTCCGGCCATCGGGATTTCTAACAGAAATTTTTTGAGAAAATCTATAAATAAGTGGTCCACGATCCCACAAAATAGGAACTGTACACAACAGCGAATAATTAAGAACCCTAGCGCCAGCACTTATCCCAGGAGCATAGAAACACTTCTCGTCACACATCTAAAGCCCTTAAAAGTTAAATCTTTTGGGAATCCAGATTTGGGATAGGGAGATCGTCTTCTACGCATTGCTAAGCTCTCGGGGTTTGATCTCTTATACACTCTTGCATTTGTTGTAAATCTTTCAATTGTGTTTGATCGATTTTCTCCCTGAAATTTTGTGGGAGCCCTGAACATATGAGGTTGCCCCACCGACTTGGTGATTGCCCCCGAGATATTGGAACTCAAGTCGGCCTTCATGGTGACTTGAAGAGGTAAAGGGTTGATTGAGACCTGACTCTGTTTGGGCTCTTGAACGATGACGTAGATCACTTTAGTGAGATCAAACCTCGGTAAAAATACTTGTCTCTTGAGTTCTTGTTATTTACTTTTGCAATCATCACCATCATCATCTCAGGCATAGGGTTGATTAATTTTGCAACTTATATTAATCTTGTATTCCTCGTTGAAATCAACCATCCTAAAACATACACAAGTTGTTAGGATAATTTACTTAATTCCGCTTCTATAACATTGAGGAGAATACATTAAGCAATCTATCTTTTTGTCATTATAATTAGCATACTAGACTAGTTCGTACAAACACCAGACTAGTCCATCCCTCCTGTATTTGAGGAATCTATTAAGTGTTGCACAAAAAGTTTTCAATGCCTATTCACCCGCCTCTACGACACATTCGGAGTGGGGGTGAGAAGGAGAGAGGGAGAGAGAATGAGAGGGAGAAAGAGAAGTAGAGAGATGGAGAGAGAGAGGGAGAGAGCGGTAGGGGAGAGGGGGAGAGGGGGAGAGAAAGAGAGAGTAGGAGAGGGAGGGGTGAGAGAGAGGGGGGAGGGAGACAGGGGGAGAGAGAGATTGGAGAGTGTAAAGGTAGAGGTAGCGAGAGGGTGACAGAGAGAGGGAGGGGTGGTAGTTTGAGGGAGAGGAAGAAGGAAGAGGTAGAGAGATGTATAGAGACAGGTGGGAGGAGAGAGGGACAGGGAAGAGGGAGAGGAAAGAGGGAGGAGGGCGAGGGAGAGATAGGGCAAGGGAGAGGAAAGAAGGAGAGCGAGGGAGAGGGAGAGAGGGTGAGAAAGGGAGGAGAAGGAGAGAGAGAGAGGGAAGTGGGCGAGAGAGAGCGAGATAGATAGAGAGAAGAGGGGGAGAGAGAGAGGAAAATAGGAGAGGGAAGAAGAAGGTAGAGGGAGAGAGAGTGAGAGAGGGGGGAGAGGGAGAGGGAGAGAGGGGTGAGAGGGAGAGAGAGTGAGAGAGAGAGGGGAGGGAGAGAGTGGGGGATGGAGGGATAGTGAGACAAAGAGAGGGAAGAGGGAGAGAGAGGGTGAGGGTGAGAGAGAGGGGGTTGTAGAGAGAATGAGAGTGGGAGAGTGGGAGGTTAGAGGGAGGGAAGAGGGGGAGAGAAGAGATGGAGATAGAGCAGGAGAGAGGGGAGCATGGAGAGAGGGAGAGGGAGAGAGAGGGTGAGGTAGTGAGGGAGGGAGAGGGGGGGAGTGAGAGAGAGAGGGAGAGGGGGAGAGGGAGAGGGGGAGGAGGAGGGAGGGATAATGAGAGGGGGAAAGAGGGGTAGCGAATGAGGGATGGGGAGGGGAGAGGGAGATAGAGGAATAGAGGGAGGGGAGAGGGATAGATGGAGAGGGAAAGGGAGTGGGATAGGGTGTTAGCGAGAGGGAAAGAGTGTGAGAGAGAGATAGGAAAGGGAGAGAGAGAGAGGGAGAAAGGGATGGGTGGTAGATCCCACTCTCAATCTCTCTCTCCCTCTCCACTCTCTCCCTGTCCCACTCTCCCCTCTCTCTACCTCTCTCACTTACTCTCCCTATCTCCCCTCTCTCTCCCACTATCTCCCTCTCTCACTGAGTCTCCCTCTCTCCCCTCTCTCTCCCACTCCATGATGATTCTGACATCTCTGACAACGAGCGTCGGAAGACCTTCAACACCATATATGGAGGGTCCTGGGATATCACTTCGTGTCGTGTCCTTGAGAATATGCGGTGAGTGATGGCTGCCGCAACTCCTATCGCCAATGCAGAACCACACTAGAAGTGGATTGATACTCCCATCACTTTTCATGCTACAAACTGCCCCGGGGACATGATTGGAGCTTCCAACTGCCATTGATGGTGTCTCAAACTATCAACAACGTCCAGCTCTACCATGTCTTGGTACAAGGAGGGGCGGCGCTCAACCTCCTGAGCTATGGAGCATTCTTGAAGATCCAGCTCCGACTCTCAGACCTTCGCCCCTCACGTCCATTTTACGAGGTAGGTCCAGGAGCCATCAGCCCCCTCGTATCCCTTACACTCCCAGTGACCTTCGGGGCTCATGAGAACTACAAAACCGAGAAGCTGGTCTTCGACGTTGCACACATCAGGTTGCCCTTCAATGCCATCCAAGGCAGGCCCGCCCTGTATAGTTTCATGGCCGCAGCACACTACGGTTATATGGTGATGAAGATGCTAACACCTTCGCTCCTTCTCTGGATCTGCGGAGATCACACAGCAAGAAACACTACGCTGGAATAACTTCACATGCTTGCGATGACGCAGGAAGGGCATCCGACAAGGAGCTAGCTGCTCAACCCCCGAGCACCCATCATCGAGGATCAACCACTGCACCATGTGTGCAGCAAAGCGGCGACATCGACGTTCTCGTCAAAGTCGTCCAAATTGGTTCCGATGCTACCCATACTGCCCGTATATCTGGAGATCTGGACAACAAATAGGAACTCGCACTCATCACTTTCCTCCAGGTGAATGTTGATTTGTCTGCCTGGCAATCGTCACAAATGCCTTAGATCCCTAGGGAGGTGAATAAGCACAGCCTGAAGATTTAACCCGACGCATGGTCAGTACACTAGAAGCCCCGGAAGCAATCAGTCAAGCAACAAAATATCATCAGAAAAGAGATGAAGAAGTTGCTCGAAGCTGGTTTTATCTGGGAGGTTCATCATCCAAGATGGATGTCCAACCCATCCGTTGTACCCAAGGCCAGCGGGAATCTTCGGATGTGTATCGACTACACCACCTTAAATAAGGCATGTCCAAAAGATCCATTTCCACTACCTAGATAAGATCAAATAGTGAACTCCACCTCCGGGTGTGAGCTATCGTGTTTCCTAGATGCATATTCTAGTTACAATCAGATCCAAATGTCTAGGGAAGATGAAGAGCATATTGCCTTCATAACAGTAGATGGATTATATTGTTACACTACCATGCCTTTCGGTATCAAAAATGCTGCTTCAACTTTTGTGCGAGCAATGCACAAAACATTTGGAGAGATTATTATGGACATGGTGGAGGTATACATCAATGACATCGTCGTGAATGTGATGAACACGGAGTCACTCCTTGACATCCTGCAAGCTGCCTTCAACAAGCCGCGCATCACGCGCACCAAGCTGAACCCGGACAAATGTTTCTTCGGGGTTATCTCCGGGAAGCTCCTTGGATTCTTGGTGACCCACCGTGGAATTGATGCAACCCAGCAAAGATCAAGGCATTTGAAGACATGCGGCCCCCAGTCCGCATCAAGGATGTCAAGAAGCTAACTAGATGTCTAGCTGCGCTCAGCCGATTCATCTCAAGACTAGCAGAACGGGCGCTACCCTTCTTCAAACTCTTGAGTGAGATCGGGCCATTCCATTTGTCCGTAGAAGAATAAAAGGCGTTCCACGATATTAAACAGCTTCTCACCATACTACGAAGCCTGGTAGTTCCGAACCGTGGTGAGCCTCTATTGCTTTACATTTCTACAACTACGGATGTTGTCACTATGGTCCTGGTCACGGAAAGACAGGAGCCATCTCTAGTTAAAGAGCTTAGATACCTCTGGGAGGGTTTCGAGCTACCTGAAGGTGATTCTGGGTCCCAGCCCCCAGGCACGAATCTTCAAGGCAAAATGCTAGAGGATCAACCTCTCTCATCTGAGGGAGTTCACATGGCTTATCAAGAAGATTCGGACCCCTCCGGGAGGGTCCAGGTTGAACAAGAAAAGGTTTTGGACCCCTCCAGGAGGGTGTGGGAAACTCAAAAACAAGGTCGAGACCCCTCTCGGAGGGTCCGGGTTGATGAAGAAGAAGCTCCGGGAAACATTGTTAGGGTCCAGACCATCAAGCGCCAGGTGTACTTCATCAGTGAAGTACTTCACGATGCCAGGACTCGATACATTGAGGTGCATAAGATTCATTACGCAGTTCTTATTGCCTCAAGGAAGCTTCATCATTATTTCCAAGCTCACAAGATATCAATAGTAACCTACTATCGAATGTGTGGCATACTGCACAATCCCAACTCTACTAGGAACATCGCCAAGTGACAGCAGAATTAAGTTGCTTTACACAGTTCTTATTGCCGCAAGGAAGCTTCGTCATTATTTCCGAGCTCACAAGATATCAGTGGTAACCTCCTATCTAATGCATGGCATACTACACAATCCCAACTCTACTAGGAACATCGCCAAGTGGGCAGCAAAATTGGCAGAATTCGATCTTGAATTCATGCCACGACAAGCTATCAAGAGTCAAGCCTTGGCTGATTTCATGGTGGAGTGGACACCTTCTCCATCAAATCCTGGGGGCCCCATTAAGCAAAAGCCAGAACCCAAGGTCTCGGTCTTCGCCAAACCTCACTAGACTCTCAACTTTGATGGCTTCATGCAGGAGCAGGGGGCTGGAGCTGGAATACTTCTCCTCACTCTAACCAGGGAGAGGGTCAAATACATGGTGCACCTTGATTTCAAGGCGACCAACAACATGACGAAGTATGAAGCTCTCATCTATAGGCTCAAGGTGGCGCTATCATATGGCATCAAGCAGATGTCTGTTAAGGGTGATTCACAGCTCATCATCAATCAACGCAAAGGCAAATGAAGCTCTAACAACCCACAACTCGCTGCTTACGTCCTTGAAGTCCAGAAGCTCCAGAAAGACTTTGATGTCCTGGATCTCTGCCATGTCCAGTGTATCAACAACGCTGAAGCCGACGAACTCTTGACAAAGGCTTGAACCGGAACTTCGACTCGCGATGGAGTTTTTGTCAGGAGGTTGTGAAGAACAACAACTCAGCCTGCCGAACTGAGCAAAGGGTGAGAGACCGGCTCCTCGAAGATTGCGGTCCTGATGGCCCTATTACCGTGGCATCCACCAAGGGTTGTAAGTGCTACAGGAAGCTCTAAGCAACCTAGAACGCAAGACTCAGAAGCCCAAGTTAGCTCCGATGCATGGATCTCGAAGATCTGGAGCTACTTGAAAGACAACAACCTTCCAAAAGATGGTGTATCCGCTAACCGGATTGTCAGATTGGAAAAAGATACACATTGGTAGAAGGGGCTCTCTACTGGCGCGGTGCCAACAGCGTCCTAATGCAGTGCATCGCAAGGGAAGAAGGTCGTGAGCTTCTCGTAGAGATCCATGGAGGCGAGTGTGGGAATCATGCATCTTCCTGCACACTGGTCGGCAAAGCCTTTTGGCATGGTTTCTACTGGCCTACCGCACTCCAGGATGCAGTCGAGTTGGTGAAAAAATGTGAAGCATGCCAGTTCCATGCAAAACAAATTCACACACTGGCTCAGTCACTACAAATGATACCTCCTACATGGCCATTCGCTGTGTGGGGGATGGAAATTTTGGGACCTTTCCCAAAAGCCATCGGAGGTTACAAGTTTCTGTACGTTGCCATCGTCAAGTTGACCAAGTGGCCGAAAGCAACTACAGTTGTGACTATCAACAAGCAGTCAGCTATCAAGTTCTTGAAGTCCATAGTCTGTAGATTTGAAGTTCTGAACAGAGTCATCACTATCAACGTAACCGAATTCACAAGTGCATCATTCCAGGTGTATTGCGAAGACCTCGGCATACAAGTTAGCTACGCATCAGTAGCTCACCCGACAAGTAATGGCCAAGCCAAGAGAGCAAATGCAGAAATATTGAAAGGACTCAAGACGCCCACATATGAGCGCCTAAAGAAACATGGAGCCAACAGGATTAGGGAGCTTCCGTTCGCACTGTGGGCGAGCAGGACAACAACTAGTCGGTCAGCTAGAGAGACCTCCTTCTTCCTGGTGTATGGAGCTGAAGCGGTCCTTCCTCCAGAGATCACCATGGTGTCGCTCCGGGTCCGGACCTTCGACGAAGCCACGCAGGACCAGCTCTGACGTGAAGACCTTGACTTCATCGACAAGGGAAGGGGGCCAAGTAGCTGTTTAGAATTCACATTATTGCCAGGCGCTGGAGCGCTATCATCAAAGGCATGTGCGCAACTGACAGCTCGAGGGAGGCGATCTGATGCTGCCGAGAATACTAACTCGTGAAGGGATGAACAAAGTTTCCCCGAGCTGGGAAGGTCCCTTCTGAGTGATTAAAGTATCCCGTCCCGGAAGCGTTCGCTTGGCAACTGAGGATGGGACCCCGCTTCCCAATCCTTGGAATATCGAGCACCTCCGTAAGTTTTACACTTAGTTTTGCAGAGGTGAGTCTGTAATTGCACAAAATGTAAGTTATAGACTCTATACACAGAGTCGGGTAGGTCCTCTGGAAGAACATCTGGGCCCCTCCAGGAGGGTCCGTGCAGTTCAAGCAACATTTAATTCGGTCCCTGTACTGAAAGTGTGGCTTATCTGCCATGGGTTAGAACAAGATGAATAACACACATGGCCTAGTTTCGAATCCTAAGTGTGTCCTTGTCTCCCCGGTAATAGGGACCAATAATGAGAGACATTGTTGTGCAGAAGCAGACTCCATGTGCATTAATTTTGTACAGGCTCATTTTTCTTTTATTATCCTTTTCCTTCTTGTCTATAACGAAGTTGTGCAATTTTTTTGAGATTTACTCGAAAATTATTCATATGTTGTACAAATTATATTGTCAATTTTTTTTATCTTAGCATTGCTAGACGGTCTACTCGCCCAAACGCCGAAGCTATTGTAAGGTCCGGAGTGCGCTATCGACTTGGCCTGGTCAAGCACCCTAAGTACGCCACTCGACCTACTTTCCGATAGGCCTCAATAGGGCAGGTCTAGAAGGCATTTGGATCTCGAAAGATTGCATCAATGTAATGTTTATCATATTGGGTTCTCTTGGGACTAAAATTCAAATAAGAAAAGTAAGTCGCGAAAGAGTTATGGACGAGAGGATGAATTTTACTGTTTTTTTTGTCTTTAATGCGCGGGAAAAATGGGAAACTCATGGTGATGGTGGAAGATGCCAAAGCTACTAAGATCTGACATCCCCCAAAGGGGGATGCTGTCGACGTTTCTAACATTGAAAGTGGGCATCCTTGAAGCTAACAAGCTCTGATAACTCCCATGGGGGCTAGCCATCGACGTGAAGCATAATGACGATTCAAGCGAATATGGTGAAAAAATCATCTGAGGTGATTCGCTGTCGATGTATTCTACATTGATGGTGGATATCGTCAAAGCCGGGAAGCACTGATGATCTCGGGGGGGGGGGGGGGGGGGCAGTCAACGTTTCGATGCATTGCAGAAGGTGTTGTCAAAGCTACCAAGCTCCAAAAACCCCAGGGGGCCTACCGTTGATGTTCCATGCGTTTATAGTTGGCACCATCGGACCTATCAAGCTCCAACAACCCCAGAGGGCTAGCTGTCGATGTTCTATGTCTTAACAATGGGCGCCATCAGACCTACCAAGCTCCAACAACCCCAGGGGGCCCGCCGTCGATGTTTTACGCATTGAGAGTGGGCAACGTCGGACCTTCCAAACGTTGATGACCCCAGGAGGCGTGCCGTCGACATTCTACAGATTGACAGTGGGCGTCGTCTGACCTACCAAGCTCCCACAACCCAGGAGGCCCGCCGTCGATGCAACAAGGGGTCCCTGGAGGTGTCAAAAGTAAACTTCAGACCTAAATACTGAACGTATTGGCTACAAGTTCGAAGCTTTCAAGTCATCAACACATTGTCAAAACCTTTTTGTACATGTTTGCAATCAAATTGTGTACATCTACCAGGGGGCCAATAAGATAAAGGACAATGCATTGAAGACAAACACAAAATGGAATTCATTTTATTCATTCAAAAAGAGTTCATTTCATTCATCGCAAGGACTACATTGCAAAATAAGGATTAGAGTAAAAGGCAAAAGGAAAAGGTCCTAGCTAGTTGAGGTTCTAAGTCCTTTGGAAAAATCAGGAAACCTTTTTGGTAGCTTCTTGGACGCTGGCCCTGGCGGCATCTTCCTCTTCGACAATGATTCTTTCAAAGACCGAATCTAGAGAATGTTGGGGGTCTCGGCTCTTGTAACACACCAGAACATATTCGGTGATGTTTCTTGCCAGAGATTTCCCTTCCGTCTTCAGTAGGTCGGTGATGACGTCACCCATCACGTCGAGTTTGCTGCCAGTAGAGCTAAGTGCCACTAGTGTCTTGTCCTGCTCCGGTGCTATGTTCTCTGAACATACTGGACTGAAGCCAAATGGCACCAAAGCTCTGTCAGCATGCCCTAGAAGATCCCACACCCGTTGGGACTTAGTTGCCCTCAAGCTTCGCAGCTCCTTCAGTGACCTTCTGGCGGCCGCAAGCTCCGAACTCTCCCGAGCGATGCGCTCGTCCTCTTTGTCATGTTGCTGAATGCTTTCAGCCACTTGCCTTTCGCGGTCAGCGAGCTCTGTCTCCCGAAGATGGATGCGGTTCTGTCGTTCCGCCAGGTCCTTCTGCTTGCCTCTCACCTTCCCCTCTCTAGTGGCAACATCAGCGTCTCTTCTGGAGAGCTCTTGCCCCAGCTTCAATTGCTTCTCTTCCTCCTGCTTGCACTGCTGATCAAATTTCTTGGTGCGGTCTGCCATGTTTTGCTCTCCCAAAGACAGTTTCTAGCTGAGCTCCCCCTCTCTTTTCAAGATATCCTCCTGCATCTCCAAGAGCTTCTCTTCCCTCTCATCAAGGTCTGCTAAGCGCATTAGGGGAATCTCGTTCAATGTGTTGAGGTTGTCTTGACGTTCGTCAGCAGTATCATTGCTCTTTATGGCATGCTCGAGAATTTCTTGAGACTTCGCATCGAGGGCCCTGATGGAGGCTTCCCTCTCCTCCAGCAACTGGCCCGAATATTCCATCCAGGCCTTCTCGTTCTCAACCCACTCCCGGTGGTCAGCAAGCCTTGTCTGCGCCAGCTTGGTTTCAAAATGAAGTTTGTTTCGCCAACGCCTTATGGTGTGGTGCTCTTATTCGAGGACCTTGCTGTCGTGGTCAAATGCAAGATGGACATGACAGAGACTAGAGCTGGCGTTGTGATAGACAATGCCAAAGGAGTAGGCTTCAGGCCTACCGAAGTCATCTCCGCCGGCTCCAAGGGGTCTTCAAGCACAAAAATTAGGTCTCACGCCACAAGCATGATCCCCTGTGGTCCTACGGCACTTTGGCTACCCCCGAAAGGTATTCTTCTTCTGCTGACGCTGGCGAGGGTCCCACCAAGGGAACTTCAACGTCTGGGGCTGAGGCCGAAGGTCCCCCTGCCGAATCTTCAACCGACGGCTCTGTAGGTGGAGGGCCTGCTGCCGACTCTTCTAGGTGCTCTGGCTCGAACATGGGCGCCTCTGGAGTAATCACCCCCGGGACAGATGTTGGAATTTTGTTTGGAGCCCCCAACACCGCCGGCTTAGGCGCTGGCACTTCCACAGCATTTGGCTCAGGTGCCAGAGCTTCAATAATCTCCGGCATAGAGGCCAGAACTATGAGCACCTCCAGCTCAACCGTCGGATCTTCAACAACTTCTGGTATAGGCACCAGAGCTTCGGTTACTTATGACTCATACACTGGTGCTTCCACCATCTCCATCTCCTGCACCGAAGCTTCAGCTCCCGGTGTTGTGGCTGTTGGCGCATCTTCATTAAATTCTCCTCTATGGTTCCGTGCTACCATTGGAGTTTCTGGTGTCTCCTCTGGATCAGAGTCCACGACAGCTGGCGCTGGAGCTACTGTGTCTTTTGCCACCACTTCGGGAGGCACAGGGGTAGAAGCCGGAACCTTCGCACGCTCAGCCTCAGCTGCTGCAGCTGGTGCCGAAGCCTCAGACTTCTTTCTCGACACTCTGGAAACAAAAGATCTGGATAATTAATGAGGTGATAAAGACAGGATTAGCACCTCAAGGTGAGATGACAATGCTTTCCTGGGGATGCTTGCGCCCCAATTGTCGTAGAATTTCTTCTTTTGAGGTTCGGAGTCAGAGCCCACCGGATCCAATGAGGCAAAAACCTCGGACCTCGAACGGGAGTTAGCCACAGTGGCTCGAGTCTTCTCAGTCGGGACCTCCCTCAGCTGGCAAGAACGTCCGGACCTGGAGCCCTCAACTGGAACCGGAGTTGGGGTTGATCTGCCGAAGCTTGTGTTCCTCGAGGACACTGACACCAAAGGAGGTGTGGCGGCTGAAGATCTACTTCGCTGGGGAGAAGGGGCTATTGAAGACGCAGCTGACCTAAAAGAGGTTCCATCAGCATGCCTCAACTTTTTCTTCCGGCTGGAAGATTCGGCAGGCTTCTTGCCCTTTCCCTTTCCCTTGCCCTTGCCCTTGCCCTCGCCAGTGTCATCATCCTTCTGGCTTGGAGCAGCAAGGGCCACCCTCTTTTATGTTACGAGGATTGCAACCCTGGAGGTACTACGTCTCTCTGCCATGCCTAAGTCGTCCAGCACTAGCATCCTCCTCCGGAGTTCCCTGTTGACCTCTAGAACCATGTTCATAGGCAGGAAGGCAGCCGACGGAGCCAGGGCGACGCGGGAGATAACTCCATTCTAAAATTTCTTTAGATGGAGATTCAAAACTTCATCGTCCAAGTTGGAATTCAAACCGACTTCAATTCAGTTTTGATCCATCTCACTATTAAAAGCCCAAGTGGGCCACTCCCTAGTCTTCAGCGGAGCCCACCTGTTCACCAGGAATTGCCGAAGACAATTTGAGGGGGTCACTCCACCCTCCACGCATTCATGGATTCTTGTAAGGATGGGCTTGTACGCTTCTGATAACTCCGCACCTAAGTTCCAGGCGTCGGTGTCGACATTGGAGAGGCCCTTGGGCAGCTCCAACCTCTTGTTCTCCTCCACTGTGATGATCAGCCAATACTTGTTTCAACCGTCCCACTTCCTGGAGGGGAAGGTCTTTAAGTACTTGGAGGGGAAATTCTTGCGCTTCACAAAGTAGTAAAAGACAATCAACTTCGTCGACTTTCTTGTGGTGTGGAACGTGAAGAAGGTCCAGAACAGCTCAATGCATGGAGGCATGCCCACCCACATCTCGCAGAAGTTGACAAATGTCGCCACTAGCAAGAGGGAGTGGGGCCCGAGATGATACATTTAGAGGCCGTAGAAATCCAGCGGCTTCAAGAGATAGCTCGGAAAAGGCGGGATTAGACCCACCATGGCATACGTTGAGAAGTACACCATCTTCCCAGTGCGCTCCTTCTTGACAGGGAGCTTGCCAAAGCATATGTCCTTATCGTAGGAGTCGCTGGACCACTCCATGTAGGTCCGAACAATCAACATCTCTTCGTTGGTCTTGATCTTGCTATGGGCAAGACCCAACTCCATCGTGCCAAAGCGGAGCAAAAGTTGAAAGGCTATGTGAAGGTTGGGAGGCTCCGAGCGCAAGTTTGATTAAAAGCGTAAAGAGTCCTCAAACTGTGCGGGTTTTGCCTCTTAAGTAAGCCTCCGCAACGCTTGGATGGAAACCTTAATGGGATCAAGATCAAATTTTAGAAAAATCTACCCTGTCAATGACGAATGGATCTGGGTCTACTCCGGCGAAAAGGCCGGAGTTATTACCCCAAGTGAACTGTTGTCATGATGGGAAGTTGGAAGCCCGAGGTCGGCGGTCTGACAGGGCACGCGGAACCGATACGGTTTTCGCGTTGGGATCCAGCGACCTTCAATTGCGTGAGATCTGCACGCGAGGATATCACCTGTCGCATGCAAAAGAAGCCAAGCGGCGATGGTTTCACAGTGAACCGTCACCCCAACGGCACATCAGAAGACATTTGAAGCCGTAGCGCAGGAATCGAAGATGGCCCCACCTCTGGTAGAATAACTTAACCAAAAGGATTTCTCCAAGAGGTGGGCCCAAAGGGCACTATCGGTACCCAGCGTACCTAGTACCCCACGATACCGCAAGAAACACTAAGGATTTCCACCCATCTCAGTTGAGACCTCCGAAGGCTACACGTGCTACACAGCACAGGACCCACCTCCCTTGTTTGGGTAGCTCCAGCACTACCATGTGTAACACAAGGCCAGACCTAACTCCCCCTGTATGGAAGCTCTGGTCTTGCCACGTGTCTAGTGACCCCGGATCTAACCCCCAGTAGAGGGAAGCTCCGATGCTGCCATGTGTATAGTGGCTCCGGACCTACCTCACCACGACGGGAAGCTCCAGAGCCACCACGTGTCGAGCCTCCAGACCTGAGACAGCAACGAAGAGACTGGTGGATCTTCAATGGCGCAGACATTCCAGGGACAATTAAAGCTACATTTAAAAGACCTGATTGCGTGTCATTAATGCCATATTAATGACACACGATCAGATGACTCTTAACAACTGTAACGTCACCATTAAGACACGTTATCCTACTGTTAATTGCACTTAATATTCATAGATCTTGTATTAGGCAATTAACTACTGCTAGGGCCACATGTCGGGTCAGGCTGATGTAACGGCCAATCCTTAGACTATAAAAGGGTTACGCCGCATGGTACATAGACAACAGAGCTCACACGCTCACAAGTGCCATACACTCATACATACAACAAATCTTGTGGAGTAGGGTGTTATGCTCACGCAGCCCGAACCATGTAAAACTACCCGTGCCACTGTCTTGTTCGTAATCTCACACGTGCCCCAACCAATCAAGAACCTCCGCGGGCTACGATCTAGTAGTACTGGGGGAAGTGTTGATCGCACACCTCGACAACTGCCGATTAGGAGCCCTACGCAATGCCGTGAATGCCGACTTGTGTGTGGCTAGTGTGTAGCATCCTCGAGCTAGACGATTGAACTTTTTGCATAGCCATGCTGAGAGTTTAGCTATGAGTATTAACTTTTGATGTATATTAAATATTGTAAAAGACTTAATTTGTTTATATCAATAAAACTCTATATTTTATCGTATTCTTTTCTTGTGTGCTTTTGGGTGCCGAATTACACGGCACCACCCAGTCCTCACAGCCTCTCATCAGAGCCGCATCTGGAATAGCACACTCGAAAAAGCTTATTTTGAAAACATAGAAGTAATCAAGTGAGACTTAGTCATGACGCCCACATAAGGTCTATTATAGTACAAGTTCTTTATTTTGGCAAAGCTAACATATGTGTAATTTTATTCTGTAATGACACTTCGATGTCAGGTAAGAGGTAAGGTACGCCACCGCCGTATGAGAGGTAGTACGATGATTGTCCCCAGTGTCTTGGCACGAGAATTAATAGGAGTTGTCGACTGTTGGAGTCGGCAGATCCCCTGACACTACTAAAGTGTTGAAGGAGTTTGTAGTTCGGTTTGGGCGCGCGGAGACTCAAGAAGGTGAATCACGATTGGACACGAGAGACACAGTGGTTTACGTGGTTCGGGCCGCCTGAGCGTAATACCCTACTCCACGGGTGTGTGTGTGTTGTATTAACTTGTGAGCTTGAGAGCGTTCGAGAGACCCCCCGCTGTATCGTTGGTTTGTCCTTTTATAGTACAAGGACAAACCGTTACAAGTCAGCCTGGCCCGACATGTGGCCCTGGCGGTTACTAGTATTGATACACGAGATTAATTGTTGTTAATAACCCTGTAACGGCTCCGACAGTGCCGTTACAGGTGTTAAGATCGTCCGATTAAGTGTCATTAACGTGGAATTAATGACAATTAATCGGGTCTTTAAGTCCGCGGCTGTCCTTTGAAGATCCGGAGCCGTTATAATGTCTCCCGGAGGTTTGAAGCGGCCAACTCCGACGTATGGACACGTGGCAGCTCCGGAGCTTGCTTGTGGGAAGCGGGAAGCTCCGGGGTGGCCTGGCACGTGTTAGGTCCGGAGCTTCTCTCGGTCAGGGGTTAAGTCCGGAGGTGCCGTTTCAGTACCTAGCCCGGAGATTCACCCTTGCGGGTAGTAGCTCCGGTCTGACAGTACACGTGGCAACCTAGGGGTTAACCATGTTGGAGAAGCAGGTCCGGTTATGTCTGACAAGTGGGCCTCCGAGGGTCTTCAATTTGAGTAGACGTCCTTCCCTTGAGATCTTTGTAACCTCAGGGGGTGTATGCTTTTTAGGGTACCGACAGTGGCCCCCTGGACCTACCTCCGGGGAAAGTCACCGGGATGAAGTCATTCCGTCGGAGGTGGGTCCATACTCGCGACTCTTGAACTGGGTCTTCAAGGGTCTTCGGAGGTACCGTTGGCAGGGCTTTACGGTTAAATCCCGACACGTGGCGTACCTCAGGCGGCAGATAAGATCTTTGATGTGCGGATCTCTCGCAATTGAAGGTCGCGCGGTTCCCGATACAAAAACCATATCGGTTCCGCGCGCCTTGTCAGGTCGCCGCCTTTGGGTTTCCCGCCTCGTGATGACAACTGTTCGCCTGGGTAAGAACCTCGACTTGATCGTCAGGGTGGTCCCGGGCCCTCTTGTCATCGGCAGGGTTGAATTCTTGAGTAGTATCCTTGACTCTCCTGCAGTTTCCATCCAAGCGTTGCGAGGGCTTACTTAAGAAGGAAAGCGCACCGTCGGGAGTTCTTTACGCTTCCCATCTGTTCTTGCGCTCAAAGTCCCAACTTGTGCTTTGCTCCTCTTCTCTTGCCTAGCTTTGATGCGATGGAGTTGGGTCTGCGTGAGAGTCGCTTGAAGACACACGGCGATCTGAAGAAGGTCCGGGCCCTCATGGGGTGCTCTTCGGACTTCTTCAACCGCTCGGTCCGCGCCGGCGGAGAGCTTCCCTTTAAAAAGGAGCACTCTGGCGAGATGGTGTACTTTTCCTCGTACGCCATGGTGGGGCTGATCCCACCGTTTTCTTCTTTCTTCTTGATACTGCTGGACTTCTATGGTCTGCAGCTGTACCACCTTGGCCCTCACTCCATTCTCCTTGTGTCCATCTTTGTCCACTTCTGCGAGATGTGGGTGGGCATCCCTCCCTGCATCGAGCTCTTTTGAACCTTCTTCACCGTCCAAACCACCGGCCGAAGCGATGAGTATCTTGGCTTCTACTACTTCGTGAAGCGCAAGAAGTGCCCATTCAAGTACCTCCGGTCATTCCCTTCCGGGAAGTGGGATGACTGGAAGAAAGATTGGGTAGTCGTCCGGGTGGAGGAGCATGAGCGGTTGGATTTGCCAGACGGTCTGCCCGGCATTGACACGTCGGTGTGGAGCGAAGTTCCGGTGCTGGCGGGAGCTTTCGACCCTGTCTTGACCAGAATCCGCCAATGTGTGGAGGGAGGATTGACTCCCCAGGCGGTGTTCTGCAACTTCCTGTCCAACAGGTGGGCGCCGCTGAAGAGGAGGGAGAAGCTCGCTTGGGCCCTCAACAGCGTGATGGACGAGGACCGGGTTGAGACCGGGTTGAAGTCCAGCATGGTGGGGAAGTCCTTGGAGTTTCACCTCAAGAAATTCCAGCACGGCATCGACGTTGACGGAGATTACTTGACTCCGCCGCCGGCTTTCCTCCCTCTGAACGTGGAAGTTGAGTTCGGCAGGGAGCTCCGGCGGAAGATGCCCGCGCTTGACGACCTTGGTGTCGTCGAGAGAAGATCAACCACCCGGTTGGCGATCCCCGGGTTGTCCGAAGGCGGCTCCGCCCCTGTCTCTCAGCCAAGAGCTGAGGTCGTCGGCAAGGGCAAAGAGTTGGCGGAGGAGCCGGAGAGCCGGAAGAGGAAGCTGCGACATGCTGACGGAAGGTCCGTCGGGCCTGCCACTTCCCCCCAGTTCCCCGTCCTCAAGAAGGAAGATCCTCCGCCGCCGTGGCGGCTGTCCCCGTGGTGGGGTCTTTCCGGAGCGCTACTGTTCCGGCGGTGGGATCCTCACGGAGTGCGACTGTCCCCGTGGTGGATCCCTCCGGAGGTGCCAGCTCCGGGCGCGCGTCTCCGGCACCAGAAGCGGTGAGGGCCTCCAGGTCCAGGAGTTCCTCCCGATCAAGGAGAGCTCCGACCCGGGAAACGCCCGCGGCTACGGCAAGTCCTGGGAGTCCTCTAGGAGCTCCTATGTCGACCGTGGCCAGCCCGGATCGTCCGGGAAAGAGGTTCCGCGCAAGCTGGTGCGTGAGCCTCCCAAGGTAATTTTTCTTTCTTACCTCGATTAACTTTTAATTGTAGCATCTGTTTGCTCAATTTCTTCGTTCTTTATCTGCAGCGTTCCCAAGAAGGGGAGTGAAGCTCTGCCCTCAGCCACAGTGTCTGAGGCTGCGAGGGCTTCTGCTCCAGCTCCGGTGCCGCCCCAAGCGGAGGCTGCGACAGCTCCGGCGCCGGCTGTCGTGGTCATAGACCTCGACTCGTCTCCAGAAGTTCCCGTGGTAGCGCCGGACCACGGGATTGAAGATGCGCCAGCGGCACCTGTTCCGGAGGTGGAAGCTCCGGATCCTGGTGCTGCAGAAGTAGAAGCTCCGGCTGTTGAGTCGGAGGAAGTAGCAGTCCCGGCTTCGGAGCCGGAAAGTGCTGAAGCCCCGGCGGTTGAGCCGGAGGTAGCTGAAGCCCCGGCATGCGAGCCGGAAGTTGAAGTAGTTCCGGCAGTTGAGCCGGTTACTTCCGAAGCTCCGGTCGCAGAGTCGGTGATTGTTGGAGCGCCAGCCGCAGAGCTGGCGGCTGAAGAGGTGAGGGAGCTTGAGCCTCCCTCAGAAGAAGTGCCCCGGCCGGAGCCAGTGGAGGCGACGACGTCGATGGTACCTGTGGCAGAGCCAGAGTGCCTGAACGAAGTCGCCGGCCCCCAGCCTGAGGGGGCAAATGAAGACTTGGTGGCGGGACCTCCTTTGATGGCGACTGAGGCCATCCCGGAGGAGGGCCCTAGCGCTTTGGAAGCTCGGGGTTCCACTCTCGTAGATTGGGACCCAATTTTTGTAAGTGAAGACCCGCTGGAACCAGCGGAAGAGATCCCAGCAGGTCCGGAGCCCATCTCGCTGTCGATGTCCATCGACAACGCCTGCTCCAGTCTACGTCAGGTCCAACTGGCCTTCTTCCACGACAGCAAGGCTCTTGAAGAGGAGCGCCAAACCCTTAGGCGGTGGCGTAATCGGCTCCACTTCGAGACTAAGCTGGCGCAGTCAAGGCTTGCGGATGACAAGGAATGGATTAAGCGGGAGAAGATCCGCTTGGAGCTCTGGGGTGAGCTGCTGGACGAGAGGGAGAGCATGACTCACGCCCTTGATGCTCAATCCCGGGAGTTCCACGACCAAGCTAAGGCTGCTAACGACGCGACCAATGCTCGGTTTGATCAGCTCGAGGCCATCAGCACCGCACTCATCAAGCGCCGAGAGGCACTTGAAGGAAGGGAAAGACGGCTCGAGGATGAGGAGCAAAAGCTCCTGGAGCTACGGGATGACGTCTTGCGACGGGAAGAAGAGCTCGCCGAGAAAACAGCTCTGGCGGACAAGGGCCTCGAGGAGCGCACTAAGAAATTGGAAGAGCGCTGCCTCGAGGAAGAGGAGAAGACCTGGGTGCGGGGGCAGGAACTCTACGAATACGAGTGTGCCCTTATCGCCCGGGAGAAGAAAGTGGAGGCTAGGGAGAAGGACCTGGTCGACCGCCGGAACAAGATCCACCTCCGGGAGGAGGAGCTCGGAAGACTTGAGAAGCGGGTTGCTGCGAAGATCCAGCAAAACGCCAAAGAAGTTGAGCGCCTCTCCCGCGAGAATTCGGAGCTGACGGCGGCCCGGAGATCCCTGGAAGAGATGAAGAACCTGAGGAAGACGGACTCCCTGCAAATTTGGGAGTTCCTGAGCAAGGCCGACGATGCGCTGGCGCCGATGGGTTTCAGCCCCGTGCTCCCGGATGATCCGGAGCCGGAGCCGGACCTTGCGTTGCAAGCGTTGAGCGCCGCGGGCAGCAAGCTCTCCAAGGTGGGCGACGTCATCGCGGACCAACTGGAGGTCGAGGGGCAATCCCTGGCTAGGAACGTCACAGAATATGTGTTGACGTGCTACACCAGCTGGAACCCTCGATTTCCTCTGGACCCGGTGCTTGAAGGCCCCGTCGAAGGAGAAGGCGAAGCTACCCGAGCCAGCGTGTCGGAGGTCGCCCAAAAGGTCGCCGAGTTCTTCCATAGGGTCTAGGACCGTCTCTCTTAGCCTGTACTTGTATCTTCTCTTCTTCCTCAATTTTGTAATCCCTTGTCTCCAGATGTAATCTCCGGTCTTCAGATGAAATGAAATCCCCAATTTTTTGTGAATTTCATTTTTTTTGTCTTCAACATCTTTATCTTCACTTGGCCCCCTGGTAGATGTGCACAATTTGATTGTGGACATGTACCAAAAGGATGTTGAGTTTTGTTGAAGACGAATTTGCTTTGAACATGTGGAATCTATGTCCAAAGTTTTTGATAGTGAAGGTCCCCTGAAGTTGTCGGAGCTTAGAAGCTCCGGCACTGTCCATCGCTGGAGCTTAGTAGCTCCGGCAATAGCCTCTATCAACACGTTGAGCGTCGATAGTTAATACTCCAAGGTGTCGGAGCTTAGTAGCTCCGGCAATGACCCTTGCCACGCTTGGTTTGTTGGCAACAGACTCCAGTGATGGGGTCTTCTCACCATCTTTTAGTCAACGCCGACGGTTGACGCCCTGGTGGGAGTCGGAGCTTGGTTAGCTCCGGTTTTTCTCCATTAACGTAGGGTTCATTTTTCCTGCACACTTAAGCCAAGAAAAATAGTAAAATTCGTTCCTTGTCTATAACTTCGTCGCGGCTTACGGTTCTCAAGAAAATTTTAAGTTGAACACGATTTTTAATACGACTGGATGAATTGTCTTTTCTTTTGGATCCAACTGTCCATGGACCCACCTTACTTTGGCCTGCCGGGATGTAGGTAGAGTGGCGTACTTAGGGTGCTTGACCAGGCTAAGTCGATAGTGCACTCCGGCCCTAGAATGGCTTGGCGGCTTTCAGGCGAGTCGGGCACAGACGATATTTAAATCTAAAAAATCCGACAATTCAACTCGAATCGTACGTAAACCGGTCAAACTAGAACTTCTTAAGAATTGCACGTTTCTGTTATAGACAAGAAAGAGAAAAATAAAAATGTCGAGCCTATGCAAAAATGAATGCACGTGGAGTCTATTTCACATGAAGATGTCTTTCATTATAGGTCCGGGGTACAGGGGAAACAAGTACACTCTTAGGGTACGGAACCAGGCTAAGTGTGTTTGGTTTCTCGTTTGACCCAGGGTAGTTAGCCATACTTCTAGTCCGGAGACTGTATCAAGTGTTGCATGAGCTTTTTAAACCTTTCGGGAAAGGTCCGGCTGCTCTCCCGGAGGAACTAACCGACTCTGTACAATGACTCTATAACATACATTTCAAGTTACTTAAGACTCACCTCCGTGGAATTAAGTGTAGAACTTACGGAGGTGCTCGATGTTCCAAGGATTTGGGAGAAGTGTCCCATCCTCGGTAGCCAAGCGAACGCTTCCGGGACGGGATACTTTGATCACTCGAAAGGGCCCTTCCCAGCCGGGGGAGAGTTTGTTTTGCCCTTCTCTGGATAGTATTCTCCGTAGCACCAGATCGCCTTCCTCGAGCTGTCGGTTGTGTACATGCCGCTGGTGATAGCACCGTAGAGCTTGACGGTATCGGGCATTCCGAACAGCTGCTTGGCACCTTCCCTCCTCGAGGAGGTCTAGGTCTTCGCGCCGGAGCTGGTCCTGCGCGGCTTCGTCGAAGGTCCGGACTCGGAGGGAACCCAAGGTGATTTCCGGAGGAAGGATTGCTTCAGCTCCGTACACCAGAAAGAAGGGTGTTTCTCCGGTTGCCCGACTTGGAGAAGTCCTGTTGGCCCATAGAGTGGGCGGAAGCTCTTCGATCCAATTGGCTCCGTGTTTCTTCAAGCGCTCATAAGTGCGTGTTTTGAGTCCTTTAAGGATCTCTGCATTTGCTCTCTCGGCTTGCCCGTTGCTGGCAGGATGAGCTACAGAAGCGTAGCAAACTTGTATGCCGAGGTCTTTGCAATATCCTTGAAATGCGGAGCTTGTGAATTGAGTCCCATTATCAGTGATGATCTTATTTGGGACTCCGAATCTGCTCACGATGGATTGTAGAAAATTGATTGCAGATTGTTTGTTGATCGTCACAACAGGAGTAGCTTCTGGCCACTTGGTGAACTTGTCGATGGCGACGTACAGGAACTTGTAACCTCCGACGGCTCTTGGGAAGGGTCCCAAGATGTCCATCCCCCACACAGCGAAAGGCCATGTAGGAGGTATCATTTGTAAGGACTGAGCAGGTGTATGAATTTGCTTTGCATGAAATTGGCATGCTTTGCATTTCTTCACTAGCTCAGTGGCATCCTGGAGCGCTGTAGGCCAGTAGAAGCCGTGCCGAAAGGCTTTTCCGACCAGCGTGCGGGAAGATGCGTGGTTCCCACACTCGCCTCCATGGATTTCTGCGAGGAGCTCGCAGCCTTCTTCCCTTGTGATGCACCGCATTAGGATGCCGTTGGCACCGTGCCGGTAGAGATCCCCTTCTACCAACGTTTATCTTTTAGCCAATCTGACTACCCGGTCAGCGGATACATCATCGTCAGGAAGGATGTTGTCTTTCAAGTAGTTCCGGATCTCCGAGATCCATGCATCGGAACTGACTTGAGCATTTGAGTCTTGCATGCTGGGTTGCTCGGAGCTTCCGGCAGCACCTACGACCCTTGATGGCTGCCATGGTAACAGGGCCATCAGGACCGTCAGCTTCGGGATGCTGATCTCGCCCCCTTCGTTCAGTTCGGCAGGCTGAACTGTGGGTTTTGACAACCTCCGGACAAAGGTTCCGTCAGGAGCCGGAGCTCCAGTTGACGCCTTGGTCGAGAGTTCGTCAGCTTCAGCGTTGTGAGCACGCTGAACATGGTGAAGGTCTAGGACTTCGAAGTCCTTCTGAAGCCTCTGGACTTCAAGGAGGTAAGCAGCCAGCTGGAGATTATTGCAGGAGCATTCACCCTTCACCTGCTTGATGACGAGTTGTGAATCTCCTTTGACCAGCAATTGCTTGACACCATATGAAAGTGCCACCTTTAATCCATAGATGAGTGCTTCGTACTCCGCCATGTTGTTGGTTGCCTTGAAGTCAAGGTGTACCATGTATTTCACCTTCTCCCCGGTTGGTGCGAGGAGAAGGATTCCAGCTCCGGCTCCCTGCTTCTGCATGGAGCCGTCGAAATAAAGGGTCCAGTGAGGCTTAGTGAAGGTTAGAACTTGAGGTTCCGTCTTCTACTCGCTGGGGCCCCCAGGATTTAATGGAGAGGGAGTCCATTCTGCCACGAAATCTGCCAACGCTTGACTCTTGATTGCTTGTCTCGGAATGAATTCAAAATCGAATTCAGCCAATTCCGCTGCCCACTTTGCAATATTCCCAGTTGAATTGGGATTATGCAGGATCGCTCGAAGTGGATATGAGGTCACCACCGAGACTTTGTGAGCTTGGAAATAGTGTCGAAGCTTCCTTGAGGCAATAAGAACTGCATAAAGCAGTTTATGCACCTCTAGGTATCGAGTCTTGGCATCATGTAACACTTCACTGATGAAGTATACCGGGCGTTGAATGGTCCGGACCCTCCCGGAGGGGTCCGGAGCTTCCTCTTCATTGATCCGGACCCTCTCGAAGGGGTCCAGACTCTCTTCGGGGACCTCCGGGTTCTGAGTGGAGGAACCCGGAGCTTCTTCAGAAATGACCTGGACCCTCTTAGAGGGGTCCGGGTCCTCTGAAGTGGCTTCTTGTGGGTTTGAGTCTGGGAGCTGGGACCCAGACCCGCTTTCAGGAACCTCCGGACCCTCCCGAAGGGGTCTAGATTCCTGAGTATTGGGTAGTTCCGGTCTCTCCGCAACCAGAACCATACTGACGACTTCGTCAGTAGCTGAAATGTAAAGCAATAAAGGCTCACCAGGGTTCGGAGCTACCAGGACTGGTAGGGTGGTGAGCAACTGTTTCAGCTCCTGGAATGCCTTCTCTGCTTCTTCAGACCATTGGAATGGTCCGGACTTCCTCAGTAACTTGAAGAAAGGAAGTGCTCTTTCCGCCAGTCTTGAAATGAACCGGCTGAGGGCTGCTAGACATCCAGTTAACTTTTGGACGTCTTTGATGCGGGTTGGTGGCCGCATGTCTTCAATGGCTTTTATCTTCGTCGGATTAGCCTCTATGCCCCGGTGACTTACCAGGAAACCAAGAAGCTTTCCGGAACTAACCCCGAAGACGCACTTGTCTGGGTTTAGTTTCGTGCGGGTGGCCCGCAGCTTATCGAAGACAGCCTGCAAGGTGTCCAAGAGGGACTCCTTGTTTTTGACTTTGACCACGATGTCATCGACGTACACTTCCACTATGTCTCTGATGAGTTCTTCGAAAGTTTTGTACATAGCTCGTACAAAAGTTGAAGCTGCATTCTTGAGACCAAACGGCATGGCTGTGTAACAATACAATCCATCCACTGTGATGAATGAAGTATGCTCTTCATCCTCCCTAGACATCCTGATTTGATGATATCCAGAATATGCGTTTAGAAAGCACAGTAACTCGCACCCAGAGGTGGAATCCACTATCTGATCTATTCTAGGTAGTGGGAATGGATCTTTTGGACATGCCTTATTCAGTGTGGTGTAGTCGATGCACATCCGAAGTTTCCCGCCGGCCTTGGGCACAACGACTGGGTTTGCCAGCCATTTTGGATGGTAGACTTCTCGGATAAATCCAGCTTCGAGCAACTTCTTCACTTCTTGTCGGATGAAGTTCTGTCGCTCTACAGATTGCTTCAGAGGTTTCTGATGCACAGGCCGAGCGTCGGGGTAAATCTTCAGATTGTGCTCAATCACTTCCCTGGGGATCCCAGGCATTTGTGACGGTTGCCAAGCAAACACGTCAACGTTAGCCCGGAGGAAAGTGATGAGCGCGAGTTCCTATTTGTCGTTCAACCCTCCTGATATACGGGTGGTTTGAGCGGCATCGGAACCAATTTGGACGACTTTGACGGGAATGTCGGTGTCGCCGCTTGGCTGCACACGGGGTGCAGAGGTCGAGCCTCGTTGACGAATGCTCGGGGGTTTCGGAGCTTGCTCCTGTCTGGAGTCCTCCTCTTGCGCCATGGTGAGTGCGTGGAGTTCTTCCAGAGCAGTTACTCCGGCAGTGCGATCTCCGCGGATCCGGAGAACGCCTACTGGTGTTGGCATCTTCAACACCAGGTATCCATAATGAGCAGCTGCCATGAATTTGTACAGGGCAGGTCTACCCAAGATGGCGTTGAATGGTAAGTTGATCTGAGCGACGTCGAAGACCAACTTCTCGGTGCGATACTTCTCCCGGGTCCCGAAGGTAACGGGGAGAGTAATAGCTCCGAGTGGGGTAATGGCCCCCGGACCTACTCCGGAGAAAGGTCGAGAGGGCTGGAGGTCCGAAGGTCGGAGCTGAAGCTTAGTGAAAGCTTCGAAGCTGATGAGGTTAAGCCCCGAACCTCCGTCTACCATGACATGATGGAGCTGGATGTTGTTGATGGTGGGAGATACCATCAAGGGTAATTGGCCAGCTCCGACCATGCTTTGAGGACAGTCCGAAGCATCAAAAGTGATAGGTGTGTCCATCCACTTTCGATGTGGCTCCGGTCTAGCTGTAGGAGCTACAGCAGCCATATCCCGTCGCATAGTCTTGATGAAACGACGAGAAGTGATGTCCCATGATCCACCAAAGATGGTGTTCATGGTTTTCCGACGCTCGTTGTCGGAGACGTCGGAGTCATCGTCGACGGAGGTGTAGACGGCTTTCAGGACCTTTTTGGGGTCCTGAAACCCTAACTCCTCTTCAGCCGGAGCTTCATCGACCTTTTGTTTTCCCTCCCTCTGTCGGAAGGGAGACCCTTCCCGGCGCTTGTGGTAGCGCTCGGCAAGGTTTTGGACCTCCCAGCAGTCTTCCAGCCTGTGGCTGCCCGTTTTGTGAATGGGGCACCACATTTTGGATTTGCCACCGTCTTCGGAAGACGGTCGAGGTCGCTTCTCGGGGCGTGGCCCCCGGCCACCAGGAGTTGCAGTGGCTGCAACGTTGGATGTGCCGGCCGACGGCTTCTTCTTGCCGTTGGTCTTCTTTTTCTTCTTGCCACTCCCGGAGGTAGCGACTTCTTCTTTGGAGGATTTTTTATGATCCTCCAAGGCTGGTTTGGAGTGCATTTCACGGCCCTCCGCAGCTCTGGCACATTTGTCAGCCAAGCTGAAGAGCTCCGTGACGCTGGTGATCTCTTTGATCGCCAGCTTCTCCAACATCTTCTTGTCTCGCACACCCTGTCTGAATGCCACAATGACAGAAGCGCTTGAGATAGAAGGGATTGTGTTACGTACCTAAGAGAACCTCTGGATGAATGACCGCAAAGATTCTCCTCCTTTTTGCACGACCGCAAAAAGGTCCAGTTCAGTGCCCGGTCGGGTGTATGAACTCCCGAAGTTGGCAGTGAACTGACGGCACAGCTCCTCCCAACTGTCAATAGAGTTGGGTGGAAGGCTCATAAACCAGGACCTGGCGGTCCCAGTTAAGGCCACTGGAAAGTAGTTGGCCATTACGGCCTCGTTTCCTCCAGCTGCTAAGATTGCAGTGGAGTATATCTGCAGAAATTCTACGGGGTTGACAGTCCCGTCGAATTTTTCCGGCAAGTGTGGCCGGAACTTCTGTGGCCATCTAACCATGCGTAGGTGCATGGCTAGGGCGGAACAACCTCCTCCTACTCCTTCCAGAGTAGAAAGGTCTTGAGCATCTCGTCTTTCTCGAGCTCGCTCGATATGGACACGGCCATCCTGTTGGCGATATCGGCGATCAAGCTCCGCCCGGAGGTCATGTGTCGAAAGCCGAGATGCAGTATGGGTGCGTCGTGACCCAGAGGGCAACGACGTCACTTGCTGTGACGCAGCTCGTCTTCGGTTGTTGGAGACATGCGGACCAAGTCTTCCAGACAACGTCCGTCGCTGCGACGGGGCCCGCCCTGAAGGAGGTGGACCCTGGTTGTTGAGGCGTTCGGCCGCTGCTGCGACCAAATGCTCAACATCAGCCCTCCATTGCTCCATGGCACCTTGAGATGCATCCGGAGGTGGTGGTCGCTGGAGAAGAGCACGCGCTGCATGGAGCGCGTGTTCTGGGTTGTCACGACTTGCCGGCGCAGTATATGACGCCGGCGCAGTATCATGTTGTCCGGCATGTCTTGCCGGAGAAGATGGTGGTGGTGGGAGTGTGACTCCTGCTGGTGCTGAGGCTCCTGCTGGTGGCTGCATGTTGGAGGGATTGCCTCCGACAGCCTGAACAGCAGGTTGCCCGTTGGATGATCCAGCCGCAGAATTCACCATTCTTGAAGATCTCAGGCGCCCCTACCTGGCGCGCCAACTGTCGACTGTTGGAGTCGGCAGATCCCCTGACACTACTAAAGTGTTGAAGGAGTTTGTAGTTCGGTTTGGGCACGCGGAGACTCAAGAAGGTGAATCACGATTGGACACGAGAGACACAGTGGTTTACGTGGTTCGGGCCGCCTGAGCGTAATACCTTACTCCACGGGTGTGTGTGTGTTGTATTAACTTGTGAGCTTGAGAGCGTTCGAGAGTCCCCCCCTGTATCGTCGGTTTGTCCTTTTATAGTACAAGGACAAACCGTTACAAGTCAGCCTGGCCCGACATGTGGCCCTGGCGGTTACTAGTATTGATACACGAGATTAATTGTTGTTAATAACCCTGTAACGGCTCCGACAGTGCCGTTACAGGTGTTAAGATCGTCCGATTAAGTGTCATTAACGTGGAATTAATGACAATTAATCGGGTCTTGAAGTCCGCGGCTGTCCTTTAAAGATCCGGAGCCGTTATAATGTCTCCCGGAGGTTTGAAGCGGCCAGCTCCGACGTATGGACACGTGGCAGCTCCGGAGCTTGCTTGTGGGAAGCGGGAAGCTCCGGGGTGGCCTGACACGTGTCAGGTCCGGAGCTTCTCTCGGTCAAGGGTTAAGTCCAGAGGTGCCGTTTCAGTACCTAGCCCGGAGATTCACCCTTGCGGGTAGTAGCTCCGGTCTGACAGTACACGTGGCAACCTAGGGGTTAACCATGTTGGAGAAGCAGGTCCGGTTATGTCTGACAAGTGGGCCTCCGAGGGTCTTCAATTTGAGTAGACGTCCTTCCCTTGAGATCTTTGTAACCACAGGGGGTGTATGGTTTTTAGGGTACCGACAGGAGTCTTTGAACCTTCTCATGATTCTAGAAATATATTAGAATGCTGCACCCCAGTGTGCTTTAGACAAAAGGGAAGATACCCATCGCGTGGTAAAATACGTGATAGTATGCAACTCTTGGACAATTCATGTTCAATGAGCCATATGCAATGCTCGCCGTCGGCGTGCCTCTGTGGGGTAGGGGTAGTAGGTGGTATCTGTCAGATTGATAAAATTTTCGTCCATGATGACCCGTTCGCGCTATAGTCGGGTCCTCTGTCGTATGGTGTAACACGAGCATGTTTTTTGAGACGTATTCTCCTCGAGGACAGCATGTATGGAAACAAACAGGGTGTTAGTTTTGGTGACTGATAATAAATTATTGCGACTGCCTAAAATGATCGTCCGTGCGGGCCATGCCCTACTGCACCATAATGAGTGATCTGTATGGTGTGTGTATTATGCAGGTAAACTAACCATGTTGTAAGTAGCTCGAGTAGAAAATGTTTGCAAGCGAACGTCATTAGTTCCACCGTTAAGACGTATGCCGGAATACCGGCTTCGGATTTTCTTCGGTCAGGGTGCATTACGGACATTACACTAAAGTTGCATCGGGCATGTCGATGATGATATCCGTGCCAGAAGTGCGACTCGATAATGGGTAAAATTTGCAACTTAGTGCTAAGTTAAATTTGTAATATCTATTTTGGAGCATTTTGAACAGATTGCCTATTAATCGTGTTGTCGCTGCGGTCAGCAGGCATATGGTTTGGAAACTTTTGGAAGTCCTACACAAGTTTCATTTTCAGCTCCACAGAAGATTTCAAGATTTAAAACTTGAAAAGTTCATTTGAATCTAATCTGTCAAGTTCCTGATTCAAGCTGTGAACTGAACTGAAAATCTTTTAACTTTGGAATATCATAACTTTCTGTAGAATTAACCACTGAAGGTCTATCATACATGGTTGTAATGTTTAGAGAGTTTTGTAAAACTCTTATGATTAACTCCATATCGGAATCCCCATGTAACTTGATGAAAATTGCAAAATTCCAAACTCTGCCAAATCTGAACAGAGAGTGGACAATTATGCATTCTATTACTATTTTGATCATATCTCTTAGTAGACTCAACGAATATCTTCATGATACATTTATGGAATCCTGAGGATGTATGCAACATTGTTGTAATTTATGATTTTTTCAAATTTTGATGTTTTGTGTCTGGAAAATATGGACAAAAATCAGTGACTTCCAAAAGAGGTGCTGCTGAAATTTTTCCAGAAAACTAATAACTTGCAAAAGCCATATCTCCACAACTAGAAATGCTATGGGGGCAAATAGATACATTCATTCTAGAAAGGACATTGAGTGTATTACAATGTTGTAGTTTAACTCAAGTCCACGTTTTGCCTCTAACTAGTCGAAAAGTTTAAATCTCTCCAGACTGGTCGGTTGTACCAGAAACTGGACATGGAAACTAGTGTTTGAATGTTGCAATTCAAATCAACTTGGATTATATTTGTTGTATCATTCCTCATGCCTGTCAACTGTTTTTGACACAGTGTTTTGGAATTGAGTATGTGACACAATTGAAACACTATTTCAATTGACGACCATGTTTGTGTCTGTACGATTGAAGAGCACGTGAAAAGCTACCAAAGGGGGGGGTGAATGGTAGATTAAAAAATCTTACGCAGCGGAAACAATTAAATCCCAACCCATTCGGCAGAAAAATGATTTGTTAAAGAAATCGTGTGTGATACTAATCTAAACGTTTTTCACTGTGACAAAAGTGATAGATATCAGAGAGAATCAAGTCACGAAGACGACACAACAAGAATCACTCAAATCTGTTGAGAGAAACTCAAGTTACGATCGAAAGATTGAACAAAGGTCAATCTGTCCTACCCGAGAAAAACAGTTATAGAACGCTGCAATGAAACTCGTGTAGATCAGAAACCACAAATCCATTGAACGTGAAATTATCACAGATGATAGAAAATCAAGTTGTGAAGACAAACCAAAAAAAATCACATCAATTGTATCTGTAAAGCTTGAGTTATGATAAAACCACCGTAGAAAGGTAGTGATGTGCAGAAAACTCGATGAGGAAACTTATCTGGAACAAGTCGGACGAACAAGGCACAAAAGTTCCTTTCAACTACGAATTTTATTCAATAGAACACAAGAGGAATAGCCCCAATGTCGTCTAACACGAGCTCTAGCCTCCCTTGCTTATATAACCAGCCCTTAGGCCAACCCAATCTCAACTAGGACTCTAATCCTACTCAAATCACGAATTGAAACTTTCCATAACTGCTTAGGACTCTTCTATACGCAGATAGAAGCAATGATAAGACTTCCAAACACCTTAGGAACGTATCCCACATTCCTAAAACAACTCAAATTCGTGACCCCCACAAAATCATATCATAACCAACTCAAATCTTTCCATTTTTGAGTCAAACACGACTCAACCGCAGCCTGAGTCCATAACCTAGTCGGTTGGACCTTTCCGACCAAGTCTTTACATCCACATCTCTTCATCATGCCTCGGAACCATGTAGCCACGTCCATGCGCTCCTTGAATACGTGCAAACATCTTCCAGCGACATCCACGATACCTTCATATGCATTGTTCTTGATTCAAACATGTTGCGCAACCTCCCGATCAACTCAACCACAATTCCTCCTGAACTTGGTTGTTGAACCTCATCTTCTCCCTCAGACTAGTTCAATGGATCCCGTCACCAGCCATGTCTTGAACTCAAGCAACACCTGCACATGAATAAACAACTAATCCGTACGAGCCCATGTCCGCGACTTGTCTCAAATTAGTTCCAAAACTACAACATCTTACGTGAGCACCTCACATTAGCATGTTACAAAACATAGCAGAATGATATCAACCAAAACCACCAAAGGACACCAAAATCTTAGCAAATGAATTCTAAGCAATCTTTCCATCAATGTAAAGCAAGTACAAATCATTGCAAGATAAAAGCAGAACGACTGCGATTAAGCTCTTAACCTTGCCAAAGCTAACCGGACCTTGAACCGGAGCTTACCAAAGCTAGCCAGACCTAGCGCCAGAGCAAACCAAAGCTAGTACAACCTAGCGCCAGTGCATACCAAAGCTAGTATAACCTAGTGTCAGAGCTAGAAAAACATGCCGGGGCTAACCAACTTAAGTCGGACCTAGCAAAACAAATCAAAGCTAAACAAAGACATGCTGGATCTAAAGACAAAGCTCACTGGAGCTACCCAAAAACATGTTGGACTTTGACAAACAATGTCAGACCTATTGTCGAACCTTGCAGAAACATGGAGCTAGCATCAGACCTTGCTAAAAGAGGCGTTTTGGCAGAATTGAAGAACTTGTATCATCAAAGCCAATGTATTCAGTTCAAGCCAATGTATTCAAGACACATAGGTCTCACAGTGTCATATTACAATAGCAAGTGTGCACATATGCTAACACACTTAAAATCCGGTTGTGACCGATAAAAGATGAAATGAACTTCCATCCATGCAGCTAATTATTCTTAGAAATCAATATAGTAACATGGTCCAAGGACGTTTATGTTGTATAAAGTTAAAACTTTATCAATATATGTCAATGTTATGCATGTGTCACTAAGTCAATGGCTTTCACTACTATTGTATGACATGGACGAAGTAAACAAACATGTTCCTGATTCTAAACCATGTCGATGCATAATGCCATGTACCTGCTCAATGCACGAGGTGTGAGGCACCAGTCAGGGTCGTGGTGATGATTCTCCACCACCGGAGCAAACAACGACACAGCAGCAACCACCTACGCCACCACCTGAACTTCCAAGACTCTCGTGGAGGTTCTCGCCGCACTGCTGGGCTCCCGCAACGAGCAAATCGAGTTGCTACGAACATTGGTGCAAAATTTGTCCCGTCATGGGGGAAGACAAGGCAATGGGCAACACCATCTATAATAGAGTTCGTACTCGGACTTCTTGGTGATGCATCCACTCGTCTTTACGGAGGCCGATGAGCCTCTAGAGGCAGACAAATTCCTCCGTGGTTGTATTTCCTAACGTCTGCAGTTCATCCTAGCAGCAAGTGCTAGTTATGCAGAGGAACTAGGCTAACCTAAGCCAAAGCAAGATAAGTTCTCCAGGCGCAGAAAAAGTCCCACTGTAACATTTCACACAAGAGTATTCCCTAGGATATCATATTTATTTTATCCCAAAGGAAGGCAAGTGAAAAGTGGCAACATCAAAGGAATAGTAGGGTGCTATAGTGAGGAGTATGGTAGGATGGGTCAATGACGTAGTGGGGGTAGTATGACACACACCTAATCAATCTACTCCCAGGGTAAAGATGTCCTAGTGAAGGTCAATATAGAGATGAAGCTACTCCTATTGTGCTTTAATTACTCATATACATAGCCTATTAGTGTACACATGAGTATGCTAACGATGAATACTAGGCTTAGTGGTCCAACACATCAGGCACGGGTTTACCCCAGACAGCATCAGGATGATTTCATCCAATAGCCTGTGGTGTAGCCGAATGTGAGGGATTACGAAGGACGGATAGGGCTATCACCACCTGCCGCCTGCCTCTACAACTCGTGGGTCTACGAGGCATCCAATGCTACTTAACTATCTAAGCACCATGATTGCATGTTGATTAAGTACCTTAAGAGTCTGGATATAAATACCATCCTAATGTAATGACTAAACTACACATCATTGAACCAATGTTGGAACCAAGCACTAACATATTAATATTAACATAATCATATTAATACATAATTGGACTATAGTGGTGGTGTATGATATTTATGATAACATGATATGAGCATTCTGACTATACCATAGTAGCATCTACAACTAGCACATATATGGACTCATGATCAAACAAGAAACTCTTTGTCTAAGTATATGAATAAATAAAGACTAATAATATCATTATAATAAAGCGTAAAGTCACAAAATAAAAAAAGATACATGATCCATAACATTCCCAATTAGGACTAGGGACCAGAGGCTCCTCTCGACAGCCTAAACTCCGCCAAGGAACTGGAAGAGCACTAGTGTATGCAAGAGATAATGCTTGAGTGGTGTGTCTATCAAGTGAGGCCTTCCCCCTATTTATACAGGGAGTAGAGGACGTTCCCACCACCAAAAGCGCGCGAAACAGTCACCACTGCCTTCAGGGCACCACAAGATAGCGTCACGCATTGATCATGTTTGGCACCAGAACCTAGTCGGTCGAGCCGGGGGATTGACTGACCTGGTCCTGCCCCCCTCCACTCGGATGTGCTTTCTCCTAATGGCTGAAAGGTGGGTCCAGGCCTCATCCCCGCGTGAATCGACATTTGGATTCCCTCCAATATGCTTGGAATGGGTCCATGGATCCATGTGATGTCATATGTCATTGTGTGATTGGTTGGGGTGGCACTTTTCAGGATTGCTCCATTAATTCTTCATCAATTATGCATAAAAACTCATGCATGCACTATTTCTCCAAGTACAACTAGAATTATGTCAAATCTAAGTGTGATGTGTGTAACAAATATTTATTCCTTTGCATAATTAAGTAACATTGACGGTCGAAATTGGTATATAATGACCGTCAACAAACTCCCACAAGCTTACCTTTGCTCATCCTGAATCAAAGATAAAGACTAAGGTTGTTGGTTAGGAGATGCTACAATGTTCTATTTTTCAAAAGTACATGTGCAAGACAAAATATTCTACCTTGCATTGAACAAATTGGTTATGGTACCTCACACCTTTTCTTAGTCATTATGGGGCTTATGCCTCATCCTTTTCTTGGGTGGTTGAAGGATAGAACAGAAAGTGAGCATGCATCACCTAATATTTATGTTCCACTCAAATTTTCGGAGAGATTGAAATGGTGTTTGAATATTAATTTCATCAAATCATGCTCTCAATCACTCCTATGTGGGAAGTGGTATTTATATCCTCACCAAGGCAATGCCTTTCTTTTCCTACATATAAATAAGGCTTATATGTGGAGCTTGGTAGGGATCAAGAGTAGGTATATTTGCAACACATTTATTGCTTTGTCAAAAGAGTAAGCCTTAGAAGAAAACAAATCATACTTTTGATCAAGAAGTGTGCAAGTGCGATGGAACGTTTATGGAGTGGACATATGAAGATGACTCCTTTGTATGCATTGTCTTTATTGTGAGGATGAAACATGGCTACTTATTATTTTTTTGCATTATATTCTACTCAACTTTTCAAATATTGTTTCAAAGAGTATTATGCAGGAAAATCATGGAGTACCTTTTGATGGTGGAATGATATGATGGAATTTTGGTAACTTCTAGTGTAGAAGTTTAGCATGTGCTCGTGTGATATTGATCTTAAAAGCATAAAAAGATTCTCACATAGGTCTATACTAGTTTGACTAGGTTCAATGTGAAGCAAATAGCATATGCATGGAGTTTATCAAATTCAAATAATCATATGGCTCTGGTAGCAATTTCTATCAAATGGTGAACTTTCATTTTAGATTTTATCTAAAATTTAGCTTTCACTTTTAACTAGGATATTAGCCGCTCTTGTCACTATATCATATCCCACAAGAGCCTAGAATTGGACTTAAGCTTTTGTTGCCCACAAATTCCATGTTTTAAGGCAAGAATATTATAAGCCAAATAAACACAATACTTGGAGAATACTAGGTTGTATACAAGGGGCTAGGGAAAATAAAACAAGCCTTCTTCAAGACTCTTGTGGGAGACCGGGCCATTCCATTGGTCCGAGTCATCTCAAGACTGGCAGAACGGGCGCTACCCTTCTTCAAACTCTTGATGGAGACCGGGCCATTCCATTGGCCCATAGAGGACTAAAAAAAGTTCGAAGAGCTTAAACAACTCCTCACCACACTACCAAGCTTGGTAGCTCCGAGCCCTGGTGAGCCTCTACTACTTTACATTTCTACAACTACGGAGGTTGTTAGCATGGTCCTGGTCGTGGAAAGACCGGAGCCATCTCCAGTTAAAGAGCTTAGACCCCTCTAGGAGGGTCTGGAGCTACCTGAAGGCGAGTCTTGGTCCTAGCCCCCAGGCATGAATCTTCAAGGCGAAATGCAAGAGGATCAACCTCTCTCATTTGAGGGAGTTCACATGGCTGATCAAGAAGAGCCGGACCCCTCCGGAAGGGTCCGGGTTGAACAAGAAAAGGTTTTGGACCCCTCCAAGAGGGTCTGGGAAGCTCAAAAAGAAGGTCGAGACCCCTCTCGGAGGGTCCGGGTTGATGAAGATGATGCTCTGGGCAACTTTGGGAGGGTCCGGATCATCTAGCGCCAAGTGTACTTCATCAGTGAAGTACTTCACGACGCCAGGACTCGATACATTGAGGTGCATAAGCTGCTTTATGCAGTTCTTATTGCCTCAAGGAAGCTTCGTATTATTTCCAAGCTCACAAGATATCAGTGGTAGCCTCCTATCTAATGCATGGCATACTGCACAATCCCAACTCTACTAGGGACATCGCCAAGTGGGCAGCGGAATTGGCAGAATTCAATCTCGAATTCATGCCACGACAAGCTATCAAGAGTCAAACCTTGGATGATTTCATGGTGGAGTGGACACCTTCTCCATCAAATCCTGGGGGCCCCAGTAAGCAAAAGCCAGAACCCAAGATCCCGGTCTTCACCGAACCTCACTAGACTCTCTGCTTCGACGGCTCTGTGCAGAAGCAGGGGGCCAGAGCTGGAATACTTCTCCTCGCTCTGACCAGGGAAAGGGTCAAATACATGGTGCACCTTGATTTCAAGGCGACCAACAACATGGCAAAGTATGTAGCTCTCATCTATGGGCTCAAGGTGGCGCTATCATATGGCATCAAGCAGATGTTAGTTAACAGTGATTCACAGCTCATCATCAATCAAGGCAAAGGCAAATGCAGCTCTAACAACCCACAACTCGCATCTTATGTACTTGAAGTCCAGAAGCTCCAGAAAGACTTTGACGTCCTAGATCTGTGCCATGTCCAGCGTCTCAACAACGCTGAATCTGACGAACTCTCGACAAAGGCTTCAACTGGTACTTCGACTACTGACAGAGTTTTTGTCAGGAGGTTGTTAAGACCAACCTCTCAACTTGACAAACTGAGTAAAGGGGGCGAGATCAGCACCTCGAAGTTTACGGTCCCAAGGGCCCTATTACCATGGCATCCATCAGAGGTTGTAGGTGCTGCAAGAAGCTCCGAGCAACTCAACACGCAAGACTCAGAAGCTCAAGTTAGCTCCACTGCATGGATCTCGGAGATCCGGAGCTACCTGAAAGATAGCAACCTTCGTGAAGATGGTGTATCCCCTGGCCGGATTGTCGGATTGGCAAAAGATACACGCCAGTAGATGGGGCTCTCTACTGGCGCGGAGCGAATGACGTCCTAATGTAGTGCATTACAAGGGAAGAAGGGCGCGAGCTTCTCGCCGAGATCCATGGAGGCGAGTGCGGGAATCATGCGTCTTCCCGCACACTTGTCAGCAAAGCCTTTTGGCATGGTTTCTACTGGCCTACCTCACTCTAGTACGCAGTGGAGTTGGTGAAAAAATGTGAAGCATGTCAGTTCCACACAAAACAAATTCACACACTGGTTCAATCACTGCAAATGATACCTCCTACATGGCCATTCGCTGTGTGGGGGATGGAAATTATGGGACCGTATCCAAAAGCCATCAAAGGTTATAGGTTTCTGTACGTCGCCATCGTCAAGTTTACCAAGTGGTCGGAAGCAACTCCAGTTGTGACTATCAACAAGCAGTCAGCTATCAAGTTCTTGAAGTCCTTAGTCTGTAGATTTGGAGTTTTGAACAGAGTCATCACTGACAACGGAACCGAATTCACAAGTGCATCATTCCAGGAGTATTGCGAAGACCTCGACATATAATTCAGCTACGCATCAGTAGCTCACCCGGCAAGTAATGGCCAAGCCGAGAGAGCAAATGCAGAAATATTGAAAGGACTCAAGATGCGCACATATGAGCGCATGAAGAAACATGGAGCCAACTGGATTAGGGAGCTTTGGTTCACACTGTGGGTGAGCAGGACAACAACTAGCCGGTCCGCTTGAGAGATCTCCTTCTTCCTTGTGTATGGAGCTGAAGCGTTCCTTCCTCCATGTGGGGACCGGAATCCCGACCTCCAAGGATCTCATTGGGTGGTGTCGTGCGGTGCGACACCCAACAGTATACAAGAATAGAACGAGAACAAATTTACAATACCAAGTCTTTATTGACAAGCACAGCGGAAGTTTAAAAGTACTAACGGAAGGAATGATAACTATACATAATAGCTACGCTCTCAGCACTAGCTATGCAAAAGCAATGTCATCCATGCCCTGGATACTTTGCACTTGCAAAACACAATTCACAGCAGTGTGCAGGGTTCCCACACGGTTGTAAACCCTGGAGGGGGTGCAGCCTCGTCAATAAACCCTTCATCAGTCGTATAATCCGCAAAAACTCGTTAACTGCAAACGTGAGCATAAGGCTCAGCAAGACTAACCCGTCTCACTAGACATATGCAAAGATGAGTACTAAACATAGGTAAGTAAAGCATAAGTTCTCGCCTACAAGTGGATCCTTATAGTCATGTTTTATTTAGCACCCGACATTCCTCAGGCACGGCACATCATAGACTCCATAATCAAAGAAGAAACGCTTTGCCGATGATATGACGTGCACAAGACACATAATGCTACAAGTAAAGTATGGGGAAACTGTAAACTTTTAATTGTACTATCTCTAAGCCAAACAAGGTTGTTCAAGCAATTTATAAACCAATATATCATATTCGTCTGACTTCTTTAGTATTTACTAAGTCATGGCGCAGTGAACAAGTGGTACTCTATTACCGCGAGGGACTGTGATTGCAATCAGGACATACACAGAACAACACGACACATACACACTTTCAGAAATGCCAGTGAGTACTTTCAGTAGTACCAACATAACAATTCAGTACTAGTCGTATATGGCCACCTTTCACTAAACACGCGAATGTCGAACCGGTCGATCTATCACGAGCAGGAGGTCACTGCTTGGGGCATACTCTGACGTGCCCACCAGCTGATTTAAACCTTGCTACACTAAACCCACGCCTATAAAATGGAACGGAATGCCTCGACAAACCAGTATCAAGCTACGTCTTTTTACTGGAGCCCATTCCTCCAGTATGTCGCCGGTACAATTCAAGCTTGTCTAGCAGGACCACACACAAAACGGTCCTCAATCGACATAAGCAGGGCTACGCACGTGAGACCACGTCTCACTGCATCCTATCCACTGCTCGGTCTCAATTTCATATTCATAAACCATTTTCTTATTCCAGACTCTCCCGTGTGATAAAATTCCTATCTCGCGAGTAGATTCCGATTACTCGACTTCTACCGAATTCCTATGAGCATAAGCATAGCAGTGTCTACTCAACGGGCCGTAGACCTCCCCAAGACTCCATAGAATATGTGGGCCATGGAAGTGGATGCCAAACACCTTGAACGTAATGCACAATCATCTGAAGACAAAAGGTGAAATAAAACTGCAAAACACTGTAAGGAACTTAAATGCAAACCGGGGCTTGCCTGAATGCGAGTCTGAGTCTATGTTAGTTTCTGGCAGCTGGACCTCCAAGGCTTCCGGCTGCTCCTCGACTTCAGCTACTACACGATATGCATATACTAGGTATAAATGATTTTGTGAATAATTAATATGCTTAAGGTGGGGTGTGTATATTAAGATAAAATAAGATAATTATATTAATTGACTTTGGGATTTTTATGGTGGATACAAGAGATTATGGAGAAGACTCTGGCAAAGAACAGGAGATGATAAAGGATGTTTGTTATTCTTAACAATTATGGTAAGCAATAATATTCTCTAAATTTTGGTTGAAAATTTTGGAGATGTATTATGGCCACCAAGAGTTGTATTATATAGAGGGGGTCTCACTGGTTCTAGGAAAATTTGTTTCACAATTTTCTAAGCTTCCTACAGGAAGAAACTGATTTTTAAAGTTTGGGTAAATTTCTGGAAATTGATTTTCCATTTTTCTCTATTTATAGCTACATAGAGATTTGGAACATTGATCAACCGAGTATTTTAAGTCCAAAGAGCTTGAAACTTTTACTGGAGATCAAATGCATTAATTATAATGTTCTGATCAAAATTGGGAATTTTCTAATTAACAGAACCGTAGGAAGGAATTCTTTAAGCATTTTTATTTTCTGAATTATAGAAAAATTTATATGGCTTTTCGTACAAATCCAAGTGCTGCACTGTACAGTATTCTTTACGCTGGTTCTAACAAAATTTATTTGGGAATTTTTGGATAATTTTACTGGAAGTTATGGATTTTCTAAGTTGGGATTGAATCTGGATTTATTTTCCTATTGGAAATTTCAAATAAAAGGGGCTGGTCCCACTTCAATTGAATTAGACCAATTGGAATGGAGCCACACTGGGAGTTGCGGGGTTCAACCATACAGACACACCGGATCCTTATCTGCAACTGATCCCACATGAGAGGGGTGTCGCTGACCGGTGGGACCCGCGTCTTCGTCTACCTCCCGATGTGGCGGCGCTCCTCGCCAGAACTGCGGCGGCGCCTCGCCGGACTTAGGTGCGTCGACCTCCTCTCGGCCTCGTTGTGACCGCTCAACCCTAAAATCGACCGCGCAAGTCGATGGTGGTGTCCAATCATGCCGGCGATGGCTTGAGACGGCGGCACGACAGCGACGGCGGAGCTAGGGTTTCGGCCTTCGTCAAAAATGATCGAGAATGGCTCAATAGGCTCGGGAAAAACTCGAGAAGGTTCCTGGAAGCACCCAGAGTATGATTTGGGGGTCAGATTGGGGTGAAATTGCCGGCAAGGTTGAGTTTGACAGCGAAGTGCGAGTTTTCAACCGGCGGCCTCGAAAACTTGAAATATAAGATGCTCGATTGATAACTTTCAGGGTTTTTGGGCATAGAGCTTCCTTAGGACACATAGAAACTATCTGCTAACCAGATTTAAGGATGATTGCAAGAACGAAATGAATTTAAGCGCGTAGCTTTGCCGTTCTATTGAGAGACCGATCGGTTCTCGAACAAGAACTCAAGTTGTACTTCATGTCATAAGCTTAGATTCTGTGAGCATGAACTAGAGAGGATTGTGAACCTTTTTGCTTAAAGGATCGAGGCTGGAGATGGTTGGGAACTGGTATTTGATGGCGAGAAAGTGAAGGTTCTCGGCGGCTTCCTTGACGGCGACTTGGAAACTTCAAAATATGCCAAGCAGAAGCTGTGTCACGATCAATGACCAAATAGAATACATAGAGGAGTTTGTGACACGCCTTTTATCTACTTACAGCTCGGGAATACACGGCGTCAATCGTCGGCGAGAGCTCGATTTAATAGAGGCGGTGAGAATGGCGTGAATCGGGATGGAGCTCAACGGCAACGACAAGGGGTATTTATAGGGGCTGAGGGGTGAGGGGAGCGCGCCACGGCAACAAGAAGGCAAGTAGCTCCGTGGATGCATGCGCGTCGCGGTGTCGCGCGCTGTCGGCGTCGAACTGCCTGGCGAGCTGGAAACAGGGCACCCCCCGTTGGTTTCACTCGAGTGCTTTGGCTGACAGTGGGCCCCACCTCCTCTTATTTACTCCCCTCGTGTGTAACATCAATTCTCCTACCAAATTTTGTCCAAAATTCTAGTTTTTTGTGGGTAGGCTCAAATAAATATCTAAAATTTGATTCTGCAATTGGATTTTGATTTGGAGCAAGTTTCAAGTGAATTTGAAATTCAAATTTGAATTTGGAAGAATTTAATGGTGCCACTGTTTTAATTAGCAATTGAGTTCCAAAAATTGTGAAACTATGGGAATAAGTCAAGCAAGTTATGTTGACCGTGAGTGTCTGCTCAAATCTTGATGTTCAAGCTAGTTGAACAAAATTAAAAATTTGAATTCAAAACATGGTTTGAATTTGCTAAGCGTCTCAATTAAAATAGCAAATGAAGTTCAAAATTTATGAAACTTTGCAGGAAGTCCATTTGGAGTATTAGAAAACTATAGAAAAATTTATGGCCTCTGAATTGAATAATTTTGATAGGTCCAAGTATACAGTAGTATATATTCAATTTATATTAATTTGAATATCTATTTGGTACTGCATATTAAATTGGCCTAGCAATCTTTCTTCAAATAATACCCAACTTTGAAGAGAGGTCAAAAGAAATAAATCTAAGTTTATTGATGAAGTTCATTCCTCATGTTAATAAATTTAAACATGAGTAGAAGAAAAGATTTGATGAGATCAAGTTTATAAGCATGGCTATAATTGGTCTCCATTAGGGTTAACCACCAATTTACAACTGAACCTCATATGAAGGAAAATGTGGGATTTTACATTCCTCCCCCCTTAAAAGAATCTCGTCCTGAGATTACAAAAGGAAGGATAAAAAGAAAAGACCTAATGAACATATGATGTTAACAAGTTTGGATAATTGGCTTTAAGATATTCCTCGCTTTCCCATGTTACTTCATCAGCGGTGTGGTTTCCCCACAAGACCTTGTAGAAACGCAAGGTGCGGTTTCTTGTGGTATCGATTATCTGGGTTGGATGTTCGGAGTAAGTAAGATCTGGTTGGAGGGCTTCCAAATCCTCCATACACACTTTCGCTGGGGCCTTGAGACATTTTCTCAATTGTGAAATGTGAAACACATTGTGGACCCCTGAAAGCGATGCTGGCAGCTCTAACCGGTAGGCTACATGTCCACATTGCTCACTTATTGTGAATGGTCAGATGAAACGCGGAGCTAGCTTCCCTTTTACTCCAAAATGATGAATCCCTTTCATTGGAGATATATGAAGATAAATGTGGTCCCTGATATCAAAATGAAGCGGTCGACTTCGTTTGTCCGCATAGCTTTTCTGGCGAGACTGAGCAGCCTTGAGGTTGGCTTGAATAACTCGTACTCGATCTTCGGCTTCCTTTACCAATTCTATACCATATGTTACTCGTTCACCGGATTCACACCAGTTCAACGGTGTGCGGCACTTCCGGCCATAAAGAGCTTCATATGGTGCCATTTGAATGCTAGTCTGATAACCATTGTTGTATTAAAACTCCGCCAATAGTAGATGATCATCCCAATTCTTACCATGGTGAATGGCACATGTGCAGAGCATATCCTCTAGTACTTTGTTTACTCGTTCGTTTGACCATCAGTCTGTGGGTGGTAAGCTAAGCTTCGAATCAATTTGGTACCCAGAGATGCGTGGAGCTGCTCCCAAAATCGAGCAACAAACAAAGTTAGACGATCTGATATGATAGTGCGGGGTACTCCGTGTAAGCATAAGATCCTTGCAATATACAACTCTGCATATTGCCATGCCACATACTGGACATTGACGGGAATAAAGTGAGCCGACTTGGTGAGTCGGTTGACTATCACCCAGACCGAGTCATGTTTGTAAAAAGTGAGAGGTAACCCAACAATGAAATCCATGCTGATGTCCTCCCATTTCCAGGCAGGTATGCTTAACGGTTGTAATTGTCCGGCTGCTTTCAGATGGTTGGCTTTCACTCGTCGACATGTATCACATTCGGATACATACTTTGCTATTTCCCTCTTCATTCGAGTCCACAAAAATTTCTTCTTCAAGTCTTGGTACAATTTGTTACTCCCCGGATGAATAGAATATTTGGACAAATGAGCCTCGTCCAAAATTTTCTTCTGAAGTTCCACATTGCGGGGTACCACGATGGCGTCTTTGAACCAGATGGTACCGTCATCATCACCTATAAAACATTTCATTTCCCCCTTTTTAATTTGTTGACGAATATGGGATATTCCCTTGTCCTCCTTCTGAGCCACCATAATTTCCTCCCTTACGGTGGGAATGAGGGCTAGGTTGTAGAGCGCCCCATATGGAACCAAGTAGAGACTCGGTTCTTCTTCCTCCATCATGGTGATAGAAAGGTTATTGATATGGACTTGCAACTTAGTGCATCTGCGACTACATTTGCCTTTCCAGGATGGTAGTGGATCTCAATCTCGTAGTCTTTGATTAACTCCAACTATCTTCGTTGTGGCATATTCAATTCTTTCTGGGTGAAGATGTACTTCCAGCTTTTGTGATCGGTGTAGAGATGTACTAGGTTGCCCCATAGATAGTGTCTCCACATCTTTAAAGCTAGTACCACAACAGCGAGTTCAAGATCACGAGTCGGATAATGCTACTCATGGTTTCGAAGCTACTGGGATCCATAAGCGATCACTCTTCTGTCTTGCATTAATACGCAACCCAGACCAATTCCAGATGCATCACAATAAACATCAAAGGATCTTGTTGTGTCTGGTTGGGCTAATACTGGTGCTGTTGTGAGGTGTTTTACCAATGCTTGGAAAACCTCCTCACATTCCTTTGTCCAGGTATACCTCTTTTCTTTTTTCAGAAGTTCCGTCATGTGTTTAGCTATCTTGGAAAAGCTTGGGATGAACCTCCGGTAATAACCAGCTAAACACAGGAAACTTCGAACTTCATGCCAGACATGGGAGACACCCATTTGAGTACTTGCTTAATCTTGATTGGATCAACTGCAATCCCTTCGGCAGAGATGATGTGCCCCAGAAATGGCACTTGGTTAATCTAGAACTCACATTTGCTGAACTTAGTGTACAACTTGTGGTCCCGCAATCACTGAAGCACGATGTGCAAATGTTGTGCATGTTCTTCTTCGGACTTTGAGTATACAAGGATGTCATCGATGAAGACCACGACAAAATTGTCCTAATCCGGCATGAATACCGAATTCATGAGATACATGAAATGGGCCGGTGCGTTGGTTAATCCGATGGACATGACAAGGTACTCATATAATCCATACCTCGTCGAGAATGCTGTCTTAGGTATATCCTCGGGTCGAATCCTGATCTGATGATAACCAGAGCGAAGAACCATCTTTGAAAATACCCGAGCACCTACCAACTGATCGAACAAAATATCGATACGGGGTAATGGATACTTGTTCTTGATTGTGACAGCATTGACTGTACGATAGTCCACACATAGTCTCAATGTTTTATCCTTCTTTTCCACGAACAGTGCATAACATCCCCAAGGTGACGAACTTGGACAAATAAAACCCTTGTCCAACAGTTCATTCAGCTAGTCTTTCAGTTCTGCCAGTTCTTTAGGTGCCATCTTATACGGCCTTCTTGAGATTGGCACTGTTCCCGGTACAAGTTCAATCTTAAACTCGACATCTCTTTCTGGTGGCATACCAGGAACATCTTCGGGAAAAATGTCCGCATACTCGCATACTACCAGAATATCTTCAAGTTTACAGTCTTCAGTTTTATTAGCAGTTGGAGGCACGTGGATATTACTCTCAAGAGTGAGAATTTGGGGAGAGTGGACCGGAGAATTTAGATATATTCTCCGAGGAATGATGTCAATAATAGCACCGTTGTATTGCAACCATGCCATTCCTAAAATGACATCTAATTTCTGATGCTCCAATATAATGAGGGAGATACGGTATATGTTCCCACCCAGATTAAGAGGTACCCTATGGACCATCTTATCTGCTACTACTTTGCCTCCCGGAGAACAAATCATATATGAGGTTTTTGTTGAAATGATAGGCAATTAGTATTGATTGACATAAGACTTGCTAATAAAATTATGGGAAGCACCGGAGTCAAAAAGGATGACTACGGGATGACCAATGAGAGAGAACGTACCCGTGAGTACAGGTGCGCCTTGCGGAACGTCCTAGATGGCGAGGTGGTGGACGTTAACGGTTCTGGTGGCTTTCTTCTTGGGCTGGTTGCGAGGCTGGTTTGCCCCTGGTACGATGATTGTCCTCCGCTCTGCGGGCAGTCCTTGGAGAAGTGTCCCGTGCGTCCGCACGTATAACATGTGTATGGAGTCTGACCCGCACGGAATGGAGGACGGAATCCCGTTGCACGCGGTGGAGGTAGAGGTGCACGCGGAATCATCCCCTGTTGCTGTTGTGGGCGGAAGCCGACATTATTGAATGGGCGACCACAAAACATCAGTGGTCGCAATGGTGGCTGCTACCACTGCCCGGATGGTGATCGATACACCATGCGGTATTTCTGAGGAGTACCTCCTCCGCTGCCTTGCGGAGCACTCCTTTTCTTCTTTTCAGGGAACAGCTCCCTAGTAGCGTCCTCCTGAACGATTGTGGCATTGACCGTATTGTCGAAGCTACCGCTGTTGAACAAGGCAAGCTTGTCCTTCATCTTGGGGTTCAAACCCCGATAGAAGCATTCCCGCTTCCGATCTTCAGTATTCACTTGGTCCTTAGCATATTGGGACAAGTGGTTGAATACCTTGGAGTACTCGTAAGCACTCCTTCCTCCTTGTTTCAGCTCCAAGAACTCTTGAAGCTTCCTCCTCATAACACCGAGAGGTATGTGGTAGGCGCGAAACGCCTCCCGGAATTCCTCCCAGCTCATGGTGTAGCCGACTGGTCGTGCGGCAAGGTAATTCGCCCACCATGCACCAGCGGACCCTTGTAGTTGTGGGGTCGCGAACAGGGTCTTCTGATGTTCGGTCACTCGTAGCAAACCCAACTTTCCTACAATGGAGCTGAGCCAGTTGTCCGCCTCCAATGGTTCATCGGCCTCCATGAAGACCGGCGGGTGCGTTGACACGAAATCTGAGTACGAACTCGAAGAAGGTTGTCGTGGACCCGCATCTGGTCGCCCTCCTTGATGGGACGAATGCTGGACCAGAGTCTGTAGTAATTCCGTTTGCTCGTCGTGCGAGCCAAGCACTACGGCGAGAACCTCCGCTAGACTCATTGGAAGTTTTGGAGGTGGTGGTGGAGGAACTTGTTGCTGCGGCATTGCAGCTGTCTCCTGGGTCGGAGACTCGTCCTCACGACCACGACTGGATCCCTCCATTTCAGGTGTCGAGCGAGTACACACCATTTTGCATCCAAATGACTTAAAATCAGCACATGTTTTCTTTCCTTTATCCAGTTTATCATTCAGTAGCACAACTTTTTGATAAGGAAATAAGTGCATCACATTCACATATATTGATAAAGTACAAACTTTATACAAGATATATTATCTCATGACCAAGTTTACAGTAGTGTACTTAAAAATAATGGACTCCCTCTATGGAAATACATCTCTATCATACTTGGTTCCCATGGGATGTCATACACATCTTATAAGCTTAGACATACCCACTACTATTCTTAATATGACACAAACATGGTCACAAAAGAAACACACGAGCAACTATTAAACTATATGTTTCCACGTGACGGCAGAAGTTCTGCCAAATCCCACTCCAATACATCCTACTCGACGTACTCGAGTTCCTCGGGATCTTCTTCTTCGTCATTCGAAGTTGGTGCCATAGGTGCGGTTGCGGGAGCAAGAGTTGCTACCCCACCCACCATAGATGATGTCGCGGAAACTAAAGATTTCACATCAGCCTGCAGAAGAAACATCCTCAAGTCTTCCAGTTCCTTCTGTGCATTTTTGCAACTGGCCTTCCAATCCTGAGTCTCCCCTCTGGATTGATCCTTTCTTGAGTCACCTCACTCAGATGTTCATCCAACAGTTGCACCTCGAGTTGACTCGCTTCCAACGCGCTTTTTGGGTGTTGTGTTTCCATGCGAGCTTCCGATTGAGCTTGAACAGCCTGGTGCCACTGCTTCTCCCTTAAGTTTAAACGGCGGTTTAGTGGAGCAACCGTGGCCCTAAGTGAGTCGTTGGCACCTTCAAAGTGATCCCTTCGAATCAAGGCCTGCTTCAGGTCACTCATCATTTTTGCCAGGCTAACATGCTGATCAAGGCTCTCCTGACACGCTGATGCCGCATATGATGCTAAAATTATCTTGGGTACTTCTTCGGTATGCCCATATGCTGCAACCATCTGACTTGCCCACTCATCACCGGCCCTACCGTCGACTGGAAAGAGCTCGAATGGAGTGCCAGCCATAGCATGGTAATGAAGTTTGCAAAACCTCATGATGGCCACACTTGCGGCATAACACCATGTGTCTTCCAATTGAATTCCTTGCACTTGGATGGAAAAGGGGACCCATCCAATATTTAATGGAGCAGCAGGCACATCTACATAAATGGTGCACCTCGTTACCCCTCCATCATCGATCTCCTTGCCCCAATAGTCCGGTGTTTCACGATATCCGAACCGTTGAAGTATTGCAATAAACAAATCCGGAAAATCCTTCAGAAGTGTAAACTTCGTGAACACCCATCCATTTGGTAAGTATACTATAGAATCAGCCATCTGTGAAAAAGATACTGGAACAATGAGAAGGTTTCCAACTCTCAACAGTTTAAGAAAATTTAAAACTGGAGTTGTAATCACAGTCTGTTCCAGCTGACCTCCCTGTATAAATTCAAAATTTTTATACAGGAAACGTCAGAACCAGGTGTGGGGTTGAATTCAAAAGTAGTAGTACACTTTACAACCTTTCCATATTGTACTCATACAGCTCCAGGTGAGCTACGGAATAGAATCTATATAGGTTTTAAAGTAGACCCAAATTTTCTGGAAATTTTGACAGAACCTCTCCTGTATATGTGGTGATTTCCACAATTTATACAGGTATATCATGACAATATTTTGAGGTAATGACAAAAAAAAAACATTGTATAACATCAAGTTAACAGTCTATTGGTAATAGATTTCGGCCATGAAATATTAGTTACATAGGTGTAGTGTGCTAATTCTAACTAGGTGCCAACTGTTCAAGTTCTGATCTGCCAGAACCAAGTTTGCAACCATAGGAATTTAGCACTGCTATACCAAGATTTAGGCCACGAGTACAACACAAAGTTGATAGAGGACTTGCTAAGCTTTTCAGAAATGTATAAATATGACCATGTCACTATTCTGGATCAAAACCTAAAGCTACCTAAACTTGACAGATGAACTGACTGTTATTCAACAGCAGCCCTGCAGTTCACTGTTTTGAGCTCGAAATTTGAATTGCCTCCAACTTGGATCAAGAGGAACTTTAAATAAAAAAACTGTAGATCTGCTTCTACCCTTTTCATATATATATCACAATAAGGCAGAAGACTTTTCTACAGTGAGTTATAGCAAAATTACTAATACTGGTACAACGGTAGGGTTATCTGGAGTAGTTTAAGAATACTCCTAATTTCAATAGATTATCAAGCTTTTCCGCCTTGATGGTCAACAGAAAAGTTGTAAAGGACTTCGAGAAATTTTCATCCATATATCCTAACCCTATGTTTATTTTAAACTATCCAAAATTACAACCTGGCGAAGTTGAGCACACTTTGGCCAGAAATAAAGAATCTAGGTGCTAACCAATGTTGAATCGAATTTTTATCTTTGCGGAGTCCAAACCTACCAGAACCTGATAGTCGGACTTTCCAAAATATAATGCATCCAATTTTTGTCGGTGTTGGGGATGGTCAAGTATCAAAGTTGATACCGTCGGTACTACGTGCCTCACCAAAGAAAATTCTAACCGGTTATTTCCGGATACGTTTATAGGTGGTCCTAGTATCGTTCACTTGCAAGCGTGTGCTACACGGTTTGCTACCATAGTCAATGCTGCAAAAGACAAACAATCCCCTTTCACACCTTCACACCTCAAGGGCGGCACGGGGAAACACGACAGGCAGTCACAATAATACATATGAAAATAAATGCATACGACTCTGGTGTGAGTCGCCCTCGAGTGAGGTCATGTCTCGAGGTACATGGCTGTAAATACATCTGTACAGCAAGGACTCCCGTACGAACCGGCTTATACACGCTTGGGCATACGTGTTTTGCATGCTCCCTTAGAATATGAATGATTCTAGAGAGGCATACTATCGGGTTATACACCACTTGACGGGGGCTCCCACTAACTTTGAAGCACGCTGGGGTACCGCGTGTCATAGGTTCTCAGAAACATAGAAAGTTTCTGAGACTCCTATTAACATTTCCGTGCCAAGCCACAGAAAACTTCCATGCTACCTCTTGCATGGTGAGCTTATCACAATTGATCCGCTTACGGTGGCGTACCTTACCTCTTACCTAACGTTCGGAGCGTCATTACAGAATTAATAACATATAAGTTAGTTTACCACCTATATATCTTATTCTAATAATACTCCTTATAAGGGCATATAGCTAATTCCTCACTCAAATCCTAATTTTTGAAAATATTTTCTTTTCAAGAACACTGTTCCCAATGATGCTCTGATATCATGTCTGTGGGGACCAGAATCCTGTCCTCCAAGGATCTCATTGGGTGGTGTCGTGCAATGCGACACCCAACAGTATACAAGAATAGAATGAGAACAAATCTACAATACCATGTCTTTATTGACAAGCACAGCGGAAGTTTAAAAGTACTAACGGAAGGAAAGAGAACTATACATCGTAGCTATGCTCTCAGCACTAGCTATGCAAAAGCAAAGTAATCCATGCCCTGGATACTTTGCACTAGAACCACACAATTCACGGCAGCGTGCGGGGTTCCCACTAAGCTATAAACCCTGTAGGGGGTGAAGCCTTGTCATTAAACCCGTCATTAGTCGTGTAATCTGCAAAAACTCGTTAACTGCAAACGTGAGCATAAGGCTCAGCAAGACTAACCCGTCTCACTAGACATATGCAAGGATGAGTACTAAACATAGGTAAGTAAAGCATAAGGACTCGCCTACAAGTGGATCCTTATAGTCATGTTTTATTTAGCACCTGACATTCCTCAGGCACGATACATCATAGACTCCACAATCAAACAAGAAACGAATTGCCTATAATATGACATGCACAAGGAACATAATGCTATTATAGGTAACGTATGGGAAAACATTAAACTTTTAATTGTACTATCTCTAAGCCAAACAAGGTTGTTCAAGCAATTTATAAACCAATATATCATATGCGTCTGACTTCTTTAGTATTTGCTACGTCACGGCGTAGTGAACAAGTGGTACTCTATTACCGCGAGGGACAGTGATTGCAATCAGGACATACCCGGAACAACACGACACATACACACTTTCAGAAATGCCAGCGAGTACTTTCAGCAATACCTACATGACAATTCAGTACTAGTCGTATATGGCCACCTTTCACTAAACACTCGAATGTCGAACCGGTCGATCCGTCACGAGCAGGAGGTCACTGCATGGGGCGTACTCTGACGTGCCCACCAGCTGATTTACACCTTGCTGCCCTCAACCCACGCCTATAAAACGGAGCGGAATGCCTCGTCAAACCAGTATCAAGATACGTCAGTTTACTGGAGCACATTCCTCCAGTATGTCACCGATACAATTCAAGCTTGTCCAGCAGGACCGCACACGAAACGGTCCTCAATTGACACAAGCAGGGCTACGCACGTGAGACCACATCTCACTGCATCATATCCACTGCTCGGTCTCAATTTCAAATTCATAAACCATTTTCTTATTCCAGACCCTATCGTGTGATAAAATTCCTATCTCGCGAGTAGATTCTGACTACTCGACTTCTACCGAATTCCTATGAGCAAAAGCATAGCAGTGTCTACTAAACAGGCTGTAGACCTACCCAAGACTCCATAGGATTTGTGGGCCATGCAAGTGGATGTCAAACACCTTGAACGTAATGCACAATCATCTGAAGACATAAGGTGAAATAAAACTGCAAACCACTTTAAGGAACTTAAATGCAAACTGGGGCTTGCCTGAATGCGAGTCTGAGTCTATGTTAGTTTCTGGCAGATGGACCTCCAAGGCTTCCGGCTGCTCCTCGACTTGAGGTACTACATGATATGCATATACTAGGTATAAATGATTTTGTGAATAATTAATATGCTTAAGGTGGGGTGTGTACATTAACATAAAATAAGATAATTATCTTAATTGACTTTGGGATTTTTGTATTGGATACGAGAGATTATGGAGAAGACTCTGGCAAAGAACAAGAGTTGATAAAGGATTTTTGTTATTCTTAACAATTATGGTAAGCAATAATCTTCTCTAAATTTTGGTTGAAAATTTTGGAGATGTATTATGGCCACCAAGGGTTGTATTATATAGAGGGGTCTCACTGGTTCTAGGAAAATTTGTTTCACAATTTTTTGAGCTTCCTACAGGAAGAAACTGATTTTTTAAATTTGGGTAAATTTCTTGAAATTGATTTTCCATTTTTCTCTATTTATAGCTACATTGAGATTTTGAACATTGATCAACCCAGTATTTTCAGTCCAAAGAGCTTGAAACTTTTACTGGAGATCAAATGTATTAATTATAAGGTCTGACCGAAATTGGGAATTTTCTAATTAACAGAACTATAGGAATGAATTCTGTAAGCATTTTTTTATCTGAAATATTGAGAAATTTCTATGGCTTTTCATACAAATCCAAGCGCACCACTGGACATTATTCTTCATGCTGGTTCTAACAAAATTTATTTGGGAATTTTTGGATAATTCTACTGGAAGTTATGGATTTTCTAAGTTGGGATTCAATCTGGATTTATTTTCCTATTGGAAATTTCAAATAAAAGGGGCTGGTCCCACTTCATTTGAATTTGACCAATCGGAATGGAGCCACACCGGGAGTCATGGGGTTCAACCACGAAGCCACACCAGATCCTTATCCGCAACTGATCCCACGCGAGAGGGGTGTCGCTGAACAGTGGGACCCACGTCTTCGTCTACCTCCCGACGCGGTGGCGCTCCTCGCCGGAACTGCGGTGGTGCCTCGACGGACATAGGTGCGTCAACCTCCTCTTGGCCTCGCCATGACCGCTCAACCCTAAAATTGACCGCGCAAGTCGATGGTGGTGTCCAATCATGCCGGCGATGGCCGAAGACGGCGGCGCGACGGCGACTGCAGAGCTTGGGTTTCGGCCTTCGTCAGAAATGCTCTGGAATGGCTCAATAGGCTCGGGAAAAACTCGGGAAGGTTCCTGGAAGCACCAGGAGTATGATTTGGGGGTCAGATTGGGGTGAAATCGCCGGCAAGGTTGAGTTCGACGGTGAAGTGCGGGTTTTCAACCGGCGGCCTCGAAAACTTAAAATCTAAGATGTTCGGTTGATAACATTCAAGGTTTTTGGGCATGGAGCTTCCTTAGGACACATAGAAACTATCTGCTAACCAGATTTAAGGATGATTGCAAGATTGAAATGAATTTAAGCGTGAAGCTTTGCTGTTCTATTGAGAGACCAATCGGTTCTCGAACAAGAACTCAAGTTATACTTCATGTCATAAGCTTAGATTCTGTGAGCATGAACTAGAGAGGATTGCGAACCCTTTTGCTTAAAGGATCGAGGCTGGAGATGGTCTGGAACTGGTGTTTGATGGCGAGACAGTGAAGGTTCTCGGTGGCTTCCTCGACAGCGACTGGGAAACTTCAAAATATGCCAAGCAGAAGTTGTGTCATGATCAATGACCAAATGGAATACGTAGAGGAGTTTGTGACACGCCTTTTATCTACTTACAGCTCAGGAATACACGGCATCAATCGTCAGTGAGAGCTCGATTGAGTAGAGGCCGTGAGAATGGCATGTATCGGGATGGAGCTCAACGGCGACGACCAAGGGGTATTTATAGGGGCTGAGGGCTAAGGGGAGCGCGCCACTGTGTCAAGCAGGCAAGCAGCTCCGTGGATGCTACGTGTCGTGGTGTCGTGCGCTGCCGGCGTCGAACGGCGGGGCGAGCTGGAGACTGGGCACCCGTCGTGGGTTTCACTCGAGTGATTTGGCTGACAGTGGGCCCCACCTCCTCATATCTACTCCCGTCCTCTGTAACTTCAATTCTCCTACCAAATTTTGTCCAAAAATTCTAGATTTTTGTGGGGAAGCTCAAATAAATATCTAGAATTTGATTCTGCAATTGGATTTTGATTTGAAGCAAGTTTCAATTGAATTTTAAATTCAAATTTGAATGTAAAGAATTCAATGGTGCCACTGTTTTAATTGGCAATTGAGTTCCAAAAATTGTGAAACTATGGGAATAAGTCAAGCAAGTTATGCTGACCATGAGTGTGTGTTCAAATCTTGATGTTCAAGCTTGTTGAACAGAATTAAAAATTTAAATTCAAAACATGGTTTGAATTTGCTAAGCGTCTCAATTAAAATAGCAAATGAAGTTCAAAATTTATGAAACTTTGCAGGAAGTCCATTTGGAATATTAGAAAACCATAAAAAAATTTATGGCCTCTAAATTGAATAATTTTGATAGGGCCAAATAGACAGTAGTATATATTCAATTTATATTAATTTGAATATCTATTTGGTACTGCATATTAAATTGGCCTAGCAATCTTTCTTCAAATAATTCCCAACTTTGAAGAGAGGTCAAAAGAAATAAATCTAAGTTTATTGTTTAAGTTCATTCCTCATGTTAATAAATTTAAACATGAGTAGAAGAAAAGATTTGATGAGATCAAGTTTATAAGCATGGCTGTAATTGGTCTCCATTAGGGTTAACCACCAATTTACAATTGAACCTCATATGAAGGAAAATGTGGGATTTTACACTCCAGAGATCACCATGGTGTCGCTTCGGGTTCGGACCTTCGACGAAGCCATGCAGGACCACCTCCGACGTGAAGACCTTGACCTCGTCGACAAGGGAAGGGGCCAAGCAGCTGTTCGGAATGCACATTATCGCTAGGCGCTCTGACGCTATCATCAAATTCATGTGCACAATTGACAGCTGTAGATGTATTCTACGTTGATGGTGGATATCGTCGAAGCCGTGAAGCACCGACGATCTCTGGGGGCCCGTCGTCGACGTTTCTATGCGTTGACAGTGGATGCTGTTGAAGCTACCAAGCTCCGACAACCCAGGGGGCCCGCCGTCGATGTTCTACGCGTTGATAGTGGGCACCGTCGGACCTACCAAGCTCCGAAAACCCCAGGGGGCTAGCCGTCGATATTCTACGCGTTAACAGTGGGCGTCATCGGACCTACCAAGCTCTGACAACCCCAGGGGGCCTGCCGTCGATGTTCTATGCATTGACAGTGAGCACCGTAGGACCTTCCAAACTTTGATGACCCCAGGTGGTGTGCCTTCAACGTCCTACGTGTTGACTGTGGGTGCCGTCGGACCTACCGAGCTCCCACAACCCCAGGGGGCCCGTCGTCGATGCAACAAAGGCTCCCTGGAGGTGTCAAAAGCAAACTTCAGACCTAAATATTGAACGTGTTGGCTACAAGTTCGAAGTTTTCAAGTCATCAACACATTGTGCAAACTTTTTGGTACATGTTCGCAATCAAATTGTGTACATCTACCAGGAGGCCAATAAGACAAAGGACAATGCATTGAAGACAAACACAAAATGGAATTCATTTCACTCATTCAAAAAGTGTTCATTTCATTCATCGCATGGACTGGATTACAAAATGAGGAATACAGTAAAAGGCAAAAGGAAAAGGTCCTAGCTACTGGAGGTTCTAAGTCCTCTAGAAAAATGAGGCAACCTTCTTGGCAGCTTCTTGGACGCTGGCCCTGGCGGCATCTTCCTCTTCGACAATGAGTCCTTTAAAGACCAGATCCAGAGAAAGTTGGGGGTCTCCGCTCTTGTAACACACCAGAACATATTCAGCGACATTCTTGGCCAGAGATTTCCCCTCCGTCTCCAGTAGGTCGGCGATGACATCACCCATTGCTTCGAGTTTGCTGTCAGTAGAGCTAAGTTCCACAAGTGTCTTGTCCAGCTCTGGTGATAGGTGCTCCGGATGTACCGGACTGAAGCCAAACGACAACAAAGCTCTGTTAGCATGCCCTAGAAAATCCCACACCCATTGGGACTCAGTTGCCCTCGAGCTCTGCAGCTCCTCCAATGACCTTCTGGCGGCTGCAAGCTTCGAACTCTCCCGAGTTATGCGCTCGACCTCTTTTTCATGTTGTTGAATGCTTTCTGCCACTTGCCTTTCATAGTCAGCGAGCTCTGTCTCCCAGAGGTGGATGCGGTTCCACCGTTCCACTAGGTCCTTCTCCCTACCTCTCACCCCCCCTCTCTGGGGCAACATCAGTTTCTCTTCTAGAGAGCTCTTGCCACAACTTCAAGCGCTTCTCCACCTCCCACTTGCACCGCTAATCAAATTTCATGGTGCGATCTACCAAGTTTTGCTCTCCCAGAGACAGTTTCTGGCTGAGCTCCCCCTCTCTTTTCAGGATATACCCTGCATCTCCAGGAGCTTCTCTTCCCTCTCATCAAGGTGTGCTCGGCGCCTTAGGGGAATCTCGTTCAACATGTTGAGGGTGTCTTGATGTTCATCAGCGGCATCATTGCTCTTTATTGCATGCTCAAGAATTTCTCGAGACTTAGGGTCGAGAGCCCTGATGGAGGCCTCCCTCTCCTCCAGCAACTTGACCCATTATTCCATCTAGGCCTTCTCCTTCTCAACCCACTCCCAGTGGTCAGCAAGCCTTGTCTGCGCCAGCTTGGTTTCGAAATGATGTCTGTTGCACCAACGCCATAAGGTGTGGCGCTCTTCTTCGAGGACCTTGCTGTCGTAGTCGAATGCAAGCTGACTTGATGGAGACTGGAGCAGGCATTGTTGATTGGCAATGCAAAAGGGATAGGATCTTGGCTTGCCGAAGTCATCTCCGCCGGCTCCATGGGGTCTTCAAGCACAAAAATTGGGTCCCATGCCACAAGCATGATCCCATGCAGTCCTACGGCACTAGGGCTGCCCACCAAAAGCTCTTATTCTTCTGCCGACGCTGGCGAGGGTCCCACCAAGGGAACATCAACCTCTGGGGCTGATGCCGGAGGTCCTGCCGCCAAATCTTCAACTGACGACTCTGTAGGTGGAGGGCTCGCTGCCAACTCGTCTGGGTGCTCTGGCTCGGACATGGGCACCTCCAAAGTAATCGCCTCTGGGGCGGACGTAGGAATTTCATCCGGAGCCCCCACCACCGCCGGCTCAGGAGCCAACACTTCCACATCATTCGACTCAAGTGTCGGAGCTTCAATAATCTCCGGCATAGAGGCCGGAACTATGAGCACATCTGGCTCAACCGCCGGATCTTCAACAACTTTTAGTACAGGCGCCAGAGCTTCGGTTACCTCCAACTCATACGCTGGTGCTTCCACCATCTCCATCTCTTGCACCAGAGCTTCACCTATCGGCGCTGCAGTCGTTGGCGCATCTTCATCAACTTCTCCTCTGTGGTCCAGTGCTACCATTGGAGTTTCTGGTGTCTCATCTGGATCCAAGTCCATAACAGCTGGCGTCAGAGCTGCCGTGTCTTTTGCCACCACTTGGGGAGGCACAGGGCTAGAAGTCGGAACCTCCGCACGCTCAGCCTTAGCCACTGCAGCTGGCGTCGAAGCCTCAGACTTCTTTCTCGACACTCTGGAAACAAAAGATCGGGAAAATTAAAGACTTGATAAAGACAAGATTAGCACCACAAGGTGAGATGACAATGCTTACCTGGGGATCCTACTGCCCCAATCGTCGTAGAATTTCTTCTTTTGAGGCCCGAAGTCAGAGCCCACCAGATCCCATGAGGCAAAAACCTCGGACCTCGGACGGGAGCTAGCCGCAGTGGCTGGAGTCTTCTCAGCCGGGACCTCCCTTGGCTGGGAGGAACCTCCGGACCTGGAGCCCTCAGCCGGCGTTGGAGTTGGGGTTGATGTGTCGGAGCTTGCGTTCGTCGAGGATGCTGGCACCGAAGGAGGTGTGGCCACTGAAGATCTACTTCGCTAGGGAGAAGGGGCTGTTGAAGACGCATCTAACGTGACGAAGCTTCCATCAGCATGCCTCAACTTCCTCTCCCGGCTGGAAGATTTAGCAGGATTCTCGCCCTTTCCCTTGCCAGTGTCATCATCCTTCTGGCTTGAAGCAGCAAGGGCCACCCTCTTTGATGCTTCAGGGATTGCAACCTCAGAGGTACTACGTCTCTCCACCATGCCTAAGTCGTCCAGCACTGGCATCCTCCTCTGGAGCTCCTTGCTGACCTCTAGAACCATGTTCAAAGGCAGGAAAGCAGCCGGCGGAGTCAGGGCGACGCGGGAGATAACTCCTTTCTAAAATTTCTTGAGATGGATCTTCAAAGCTTCATCATCCAAGTTGGATTTCAAACCGACTTCAATTCAGTTATGATCCATCTCTCAGATGAAAGCCCAAGCGGGCCACTCCGTAGTCTTCACCGGAGCCCACATGTTCACTAGTAATTGCCGAAGACAATTTGAGGCGTCACTCCACCCTCCACGCATTCCTGAATTCTTTTCAAGATGGGCTTGTACACTTCTGACAGCTCCACAACTGAGTTTTGGGCGTCGGTGTCGACATTGGGGAGGCCCTTGGGTAGCTCCAACCTCTTGTGCTCCTCCAGTGTGATGATCACCCAATACATCTTTCAATCATCCCACTTACTGGAGGGGAAGGTCTTTAATTACTTGAAGTGGCAATTCTTGCGCTTCACAAAGTAGTAAAAGACAATCAACTCCGTCTACTTTCTGGTGGTCTGGACCGTGAAGAATGTCTAAAACAGCTCAATGCACGTAGCCACGCCCACCCACATCTCACAGAAGTGGACAAATGTTGCCATCAGCAAGAGGGATTGGGGGCCGAGATGATAAAGTTAGATGTCGTAGAAATCTAGCAGCATCAAGAGATAGCTCGAAAAAGGTGGGATCAGACCCACCATGGCGTACGCTGAGAAGTACACCATCTCTCCGGTCTGCTCCTTCTTGACGGGGAGCTTGCCAAAGCATATGTCCTTGTTGCAGGAGTCGCTGGACCACTCCATGTAGGTCCGGACAATCGACATCTCTTCGCTGGGCGTGAACTTGCTACGGGCAAGACCCAACTCCATCGCGGCAAAGCGGAGCAAAAGCTGGAAAGGCCATGCGAAGGTTGGGAGGCTCTGAGCGCAAGTTCGTTTGAAAGCGTAAAGAGTCCTCAAACCATGCGCGTTTTTCCTCTTAAGTAAGCCTTTACAACGCTTGGATGGAAACCGCAATTGGATCGAGATCACATTTTAGAAAAATCTACCCTATCAATGACGAATGGACCTGGGTCCACTCCGGCGGAAAGGCCAGAGTTATTACCCCAGGTGAACTGTTGTCATGATGGGAAGTTGGAAACCCGAGGGCGGCGGCCTGACAGGGTACGCAGAATCGATACGATTTTCGCATTGGGAACCAGCGACCTTCAATTGCGTGACATCTACATGAGAGGATCTCACCTGTCACATTCAAAAGAAGCCACACAGCGATGGTTTAACAGCGAACCATCACCCTAACGGCACATCAGTAGACCTTTGAAGCCGTGGCGTAGGAATCAAAGATGGCCCCAACTCCGGTAAAATAACTTAACCCAAAGGATTTCTCCAAGAGGTGGGCCCGGGGGAACCGTCAGTACCCAGCGTACTTGGTACCCCATGATACCACAAGAAACACCGAGGATTTCCACCTATCTGAGTTGGAGACCTCCGAAGGCTACACGTGCTACACAGCACAGGACTCGCCTCCCTTGTTTGTATAGCTCAGGCACTGCCACGTGTAACACAAGGCCAGACCTAACTCCCCCTGTATGGAAGCTCCGGTCTTGCCACGTGTCTAGTGACCCCAGATCTAACCCCCACTAGAGGGAAGCTCAGGTGCTGCCATGTGTATAGTGGCTCCGGACCTACCTCACCACGCCGTGAAGATCTGGAGCTGCCACGTGTCGAGCCTCCAGACCTGAGACAACTACGAAGAGACTAGCGGATCTCCAATGGCACGGACCTTCCAGGGACAGTTAAAGCTACAGTTACAAGACCTCATTGTGTGCCATTAATGCCATATTAATGACACACAATCAGAGGACTGTTAACATGGCAAAGTTACCATGCTGTTAATTGCACTTAATATTCACAGGTCGTGTATTAGGCAATTAACTACCGCCATGGCCACATGTCGGGTCAGGCTGATGTAATGGCCAATCCTTAGACTATAAAAGGGTTGCGCCGCATGGTACATAGACAACTAAGCTCACACGCTCACAAACGCCATACACTCATACATACAACAACACATCTCGTGGAGTAGGGTGTTACGCTCACGCAGCCCGAACCATGTAAAACTCCTCATGCCACTGTATTGTTCGTAATCTCACACGTGCCCCAACCAATCAAGAACCTCTGCAGGCTATGATCTAGTAGTACTGGGGGAAGTGTCGATCGCACACCTCGACAACTGGCGAGTGGGAGCCCTACACGCTGCTGTGGATGCCGACTTGTGTGTGGCTAGTGTGTAGCATCCTCTGGCTGGACGGTTGTACTTTTGCATACCCTGGCTAAGAGTTTAGCTATGAGTATTAACTTTTCCGGTACATTATGTATTGTAAAAGACTTCCTTTGTTTATATCAATATAACTTTGTATTTATCGTATTCTTTCCTTGTGTGCTGTTGGGTGCCGAATCGCAAGGCACCACCCTATCCTGGAATGTGTGGACCCGGTCCTCACAGCCTGGTATGGTAGACGCATTTGGAATAGCACCCTCAAAAAATCTTATTTTGAAAACCTAGAAGTAATCAAGTGAGAATTAGTCATGACGCCCAAATAAGGTCTATTATAGTACTAGTTCTTTAAGGTGGCAAACTAACATATATGTTATTTTATTCTATAATGACACTTTGATGTCAGGTAAGAGGTATGGTACGCTAGTGCAAGTGGATCAATCGCGGTAAGCTCGCCGTATGAGAGGTAGTACGATGATTATTCCTAGTGGCTTGGCACGAGAATTAGTAGGAGTCTTTGAACATTCTCATGATTCTAGAAATATATTAGAATGCTGCTCCCCAGTGTGCTTCAGGCAAAAGCGAAGATACCCATCGTGTGGTAAAAAACGTGATAGTATGCAACTCTTGGACAATTCAGGTTCTATGAGCCATATGCAATGCTCGCTGTCGGCGTGCCTCTGTGAGGTAGGGGTAGTAGGTGGTATCTATCGGCTTGATAAAATTTCCGTCCATGATGACCCGTTCGCGCTATACTCGGGTCCTCCGTCTTGTGGTGTGGAAACATGACCATGTTTCTTGAGACGTATTCTCCTCGAGGACTGCCTGTACGGAAACATACAGGGTGTTAGTTTTTGTGACTGATAATATATTATCGTGACTGCCTAAAATGATCGCCCGTGCGGGCCATGCCCTACGGTACAATAATGAGTGATCTGTAAAGTGTGTGTATTATGCAGGTAAACTAACCACATTGTAAGTAGCTCGAGTCGAAAATGTTTGCGAGTGAACGTCATTAATTCCCCCGTTAAGACGTATGCCGGAATACCGGCTTCGGATTTTTTTGGTGAGGGTGCAGCACCGACATTACACTCAAGTTGCATCGGGCATGTCAATGATGATATCCGTGCCGGAGGTGCGACTCGGTAACAAGTAAAATATGCAACATAATGCTAAGTTAAATTTGTAATATCCATTTCGGAGCATTTTGAACAGATGGCCTATTAATCGTGTGGTCACTGCAGTCAGCAGTCATATGGTTTTGGAAGTCCTACACAAGTTTCATTTTCAGCTCCACGGAGGATTTCCAGATTTAAAACTTGAAAAGTTCATTTGAATCTAATCTGTCAAGTTCCTGATTCAAACTGTGAACTGAACAGAAAATCTTTTAACTTTGGAATATCATAACTTTCTGAATAATTCACCAATGAAGGTCTATCATACATTGTTGGGATGTTTAGAGAGCTTTGTAAAACAGTTATGTTTAACTCCATATCAGAATCCCCGTGTAACTTGATGAAAATTGCAAAATTCCAAACTCTGACAAATCAGAACAGAGAGTGGACAATTATGCATTCTATTACTATTTTAATCATATCTCCTGGGAGACTCCACGAATATCTTCATGATACATTTATGGAATCCTGAGGATGTATGCAACAATGTTGTAATTTATGATTTTTTCAAATTTTGATGTTTTTTGTCTGGAAAATATGGATAAAAATCAGTCACTTCCAAAAGAGGTGCTACTGAAAATTTTCCAGAAAACTAATAACTTGCAAAAGCCATATCTCCTCAACCAGAAATGCTATGGGGGCAAATAAATACATTTATTCTAGAAAGGACATTGAGGGTATTACAGCGTTGTTGTTTAACTCAAGTCCACGTTTTGCCTCTAACTGGTCGAAAAGTTTAAATCTCTCCAGACTGGTCAGTTGTACCAGAAACTGGACACTGAAACCAGTGTTTGAATGTTATAATTCAAATCAACATGGATTATTTTTCTTGTATGATTCCTCATGCCTGTCAACTGTTTTCGACACAGTGTTTTGGAATTGAGTATGTGACACAATTGAAACACCATTTCGATCGACGGCCTTGTTTGTGTCATATTACAATAGCAAGTGTGCACGTATGCTAACACACTTAACATCCCGTTGTGACCGACAATAGTTGAAATGAACTTCCATCCATGCTGTTAATTATTCTTAGAAATCACTATCGTAACATGGTCCAGGGATGTGTACGTTGTATAAAATTAACACTTTATCAATATATGTCAATATTATGCATGTGTTACTTTGTCAATTGCTTGCACTACTATTGTATGACATGGATGAAGTAAACAAACATGTTGCTGATTCTAAACCATGTGGATGCATAATGGCATGTACCCGCTCAATGCACGAGGTGGGAGGCACCACTCAGGGTTGTTGTGATGAGTCTCCACCACCGGAGCAAACAACGACGCAGCAGCAACCACTTCTGTCACCACCTTAACTTCCAAGACCTCTCGTGGAGGTTCTCACCGCTATGCTAGGCTCGCGCAACGAACAAACCGAGTTGCTGCGGACATTGGTGCAAAATTTGTCTTGTCAAGGGGGTTCACAAGGTAATGGGCAATGCCATCCCCAATAGAGTTCGTACTCGGACTTCTTGGCGACGAATCCACTTGTCTTTATGAAGGCCGATGAGCCTCTGGAGGCAGACAACTTCCTATGTGGTTGTATTTCTTAACGTCTGCTGTTCATCCTAGCAGCAAGTGCTAGTTATGCAGATGAACTAGGCTAACCTAAGCCAAAACAAGATAAGTTCTCCAGGCGCACAGAAAGTCCCGCTATAACATTTCATCCAAGAGTATTCCCTAGGATATCATATTTATTTTATCCCAAAGGAAGGCAAGAGAAAAGTGGCAACATCAAAGGAAGAGTAGGCTGCTCTAGTGAGGAGTATGGTAGGATGGGTCAATGACGTAGTGGGGGTCGTATGACACACACTGAAGCAGTCTACTCCCAGGGTAAAGATGTCCTAGTGAAGGTCAAAATAGAGATAAATCTATTCCTATTGTGCTTTAATTACTCATATACATAGCCTATTAGTGTCCACATGAGTATGCCAATGATGAATACTAGGGCTTAGTGGTACAACACATCTGGCACGGGTTTACCCCAGACAACATCAGGATGATTTCTTCCAATAGCCAGTGGTGTAGCCGAATGTGAGGGATTACGAAGGACGGATAGGGCTAGCACCACATGCCGCCTGCCTCTACAACTCGTGGGTCTATGAGACATCCAATGCTACTTAACTATCTAAGCACCCTAATTACAGGTAAAGTATGTAGCTTAAGAGTCTGGATTCAAATACCGTCCTAAGGTAATGATTAACCTACACATCGTTGAACCAATGTTGGGAACAAGCACTAACATATTCATATTAACATAATCATATTAATACATAATTGTACTATAGTGGTAGTGTATGATATTTATGATAACATGATATGAGCATTATGACTAGACCATAGTAGCATCTACACCTAGCACATATATGGACTCATGATGAAACAAGAAATTCTTTGTCCAAGTATATGAATAAATAAAGACTAATAATATCATTATCATAAACCATAAAGTCACAAAATAAATAAAAGATACATGATCCATAACATTCCTAATTAGGACATGGGACCAGAGGCTCCTCTCGACAGCCTAAACTCCACCAAGGAACTGGAGGAGCACTAGTGTATACAAGAGATAATGAATGAGTGATGTGTGTGTGAAGTGAGGCCGTCTCCCCTATTTACACATGGAGTAGTGGCAGTTCCCACCACCAAAACCGCGCGAATTAGTCACCACTGCCTTCAAGGCACCACAAGACAGTGCCACACATTGATCATGTTTGGCACCAGAACGTAGTCGATCGAGCCAGGGGGTTGACTGACCTGGTCCTGGTCCCCTCCACTCCGATGTGCTTTCTCCTACTGACTGAAAGGTGGGTCCAGGTCTCATCCCCGCGTGAATCGACATTTGTATTCTCTCCAATATGCTTCGAATGGGTCCATGGATCCATGTGATGCCATATGTCATTGCATGATTGGTTGGGGTGGCACTTTTCAGGATTGCTCCATTAATTCTTCATAAATTATGCATAAAAACTCATGCATGCACTATTTCTCCAAGTGCAGGTGGAAATATGTAAAATCTTAGGGTGATGTGCGTAACAAATATTTATTCCTTTGCATAATCAAGTAATATTGACGGTCGAAATTGGTATATAATGGCCGTCAACAAACTCCCACAAGCTTACCCTTTGCTCATCGCGAAGCAAAGGTTGTTGGTTAGGAGTTGCTACAATGTTCTATTTTTCAAAAGTAAAAGTGCAGAACAAAATATTATACCTTGCATCGAACAAATTGGTTATGGTACCTCACCCCTTTTTTTTAGTCATTATGGGGCTTATGCCTCATCCTTTTCTTGGGTAGTTGAAGGATAGAACAGCAAAGTGAGCACGCATCACCTGATATTTACGTTCCACTCAAATTTCCGGAGAGTTTGAAATGGTGTTTGAATATTAAGTTCCTCAAATCATGCGCTCAATCACTCCTATGTGGGAAGTGGTATTTATGTCCTCACCAAGGCAATGCCTTTCTTTTCCTATATCTAAATAAGGCTTATATGTGGAGCTTTGTAGGGATCAAGAGTAGGTATATTTGCAACATATTTATTGCTATGTCAAATGAGTAATCCTTAGGAGAAAACAAATCATACTTTTGATCAAGATGTGTGCAAGAGTGATGGAATGTTTGTGGAGTGGACATATGAAGATGACTCCTTTGTATGCATTGTATTTATTGTGAGGATGAAACATGGCTAATTTTTTTTCCTTATCTTCTACTCCTCTTTTCAAATATTTTTAATAGAGTATTATGCAAGAAAATCATGGAGTATCTTTTGTTGGTGGAATGATATGATGGAATTTTGCTAACTTCTAGTGTAGAAGTTTAGCATGTGCTCATGCGATCTTGATCTTAAAAGCATAAAAAGATTCTCACATAGGTCTATACTAGTTTGACTAGGTTCAACGTGAAGGCGAATAGCATATGCATGGAGTTTATCAAATTCAAATAATAAAATGGCTCTGGTAGCGATTTCTATCAAATGAGGAGCTTTCATTTTAGATTTTCCTCGAAATTAAACTTTCACTTTTAACAAGGATATTAGCCGCTCTTGTCACTATATCATATCCCACAAAAGCCTAGAATTGGACTTAAGCTTTTGCTGCCCACAAATTCCAAGTTTATGGCAAGAATATTATAAGCCAAATAAATGCAATACTTGGAGAATACTGGTTGTATACAAGGGGCTAGAGAAAATAAAACAAAGCAACTATTCTTCATTTCAACTTATGCAAGGTAAAGAAATATTCTTAGTGCACATCTTTTATTTTATTATCCTAACCTATACTACATTATTTTTTTTAGATGCAAATGTTGTGGAAAAAAATAAAATAATGGAGTGCAAATGGATGTGAAACAAGTTACCTCAAGTGGGGGTCCTGCCCCAAGCTTGTTCTTCTCGATCTCCGTGATAAGGGTTGAACCCTTGATGACAGAAATAGGTCATGAGGTTGACTTGTTGTTGTTGCATCGTGGTGTTCATGTTGTTGAACTGTGCGTCAATTTGTTGCTGCCAGTCGTGGGTACCTTGGATGTGGTATTGAAGTGTGTTGAGGACGTCGCCTGTCCTCACTTTAACGTCTCCCATCCTTTGAGTGAGTTCGGCCATTCCTTGGCCAAGGTCACGATAACCTTGGGCCAAATAGGAATGATATGTACTCATCGGTGGAGGAGGCAAGCTACTAGACCTTGAGTTTGAACCGTAAGGGTCCCATCTCCCTCCAGTGGTAGTCCACTCTTGCCACAATGATCCTCCGACCTCATACGTTTGAGCTTGGGTCTAACCGGGTGCATCACCCGTCAGATCCACTTCCTCTTGGTACTCATAGGCGAGAGTAGATCGTGGCAGCATCTCCATGGCTGCTCCTCGTGAACGGCTTCTTGTGACCCTACGAGAAACATTCCTTCTACGAACCTCTTTGATATGTTGAAGATCAATGGTTTGTTGCCGGCATTTATATAAATGTTGATCCGAGTTGTGTAACAAAATTTCATCTATATAGACAAGATAGAAAAACACTAAGGATCTATATAGATCATGTTTAAGAGTGTGTCCTACTTTCATAGCAATGCAGTTAATTAATGATGTACACTCAATTGGTCCTTTCATTTTAGTGTTTCTAACCACTTTGACATAATAGCCTAGATAGGAGCAATTCTATTTTTTCTAACCACATGTCGTTGCGTGATTGGTTGGGGTGGCACTTTTCATGATTGCTCCACTCACTCTTCATCAATTCAGCATAAAAACATTGACATGCACTATTTCTCCAAGTACAAGTGAAATTATGTCAAATTTAAGGGTGACGTGTGTAAAAATATTTATTCCTTTGCATATTTGAGTTATATTGATCATCGCAATTTGTATATAACGACCATCAACACTTTGCACCATTGAGGCAAAGTTCAGGCTGCTCTAATGCACCGAACACCATACGGCATTGTTTGCAGCTCAACAGCTTCACGGAGCCGCCAGTTAATCGTGGGTGAATTACATCGCCTCGCTGCCTGCTGGCATGGCATGAGTTGGGAAGAATTCTGGGAGGCATTCCGTGCCTACCATATATCTCCCAGTATCATGAAGAGGAAGCTTCAGGAGTTCCTTGAGCTGGAACATGGTGGAAGGAGTGCTCATGAATATTTCCGTGTTATCAACAATCTGGCGCAATACGCCCTGGATTAAATTGCAACAGATGATAAAAAGCGAGAAACATTCTTTCGAGGGTTGAACCCAAGGATGTAAGTTCAACTTGCATAATGCAACCACAGCACCTTCAACAAACATTGTCAATGTCGCGATTGTACAGAAAGATGTTGTCGGTACCCTGCAGAACGGGTACCCTCCCAACAGGATGAAGACACCGGGGCATGTCTGGCAGCACCACATGTCTAGAAGTTGTTGAGACCTCAGCCTCCCACAAGATCCAGCTCCAGTGCCGCCACATGGGGCATGAAGGATGGGATAAAGACCCTCAGGGGAGACGACCTCTCAAGGCGCCACGTGTTAAGGGGACGCCTCTCACAACCTCGGCGAGAAGCTCCAGAGCTGCCACGTAGTCTGGAGTGTCGGACCAAGCGTCCTCCCTCTAAGGAGAAAGCGGAGCTACCACGTGCTCTGGGGAGCCTCGGATCTGCCACGTGCCACGAAGGACCGGGGCTAGACTCCCTGGCGAGGACCTGCTCTAGCGCTACCACGTGTCTCGCAGCACCCCCCAGACGGTAAGCTGCGGGAGTTAAAAGCTGGAGCGCTCCACTCAGGACAGGCATTGAAGGTTCGCACCCACCTCTGACACACGATGCGGAGCACGCCAGCGGTCAGAGACCGCTATGACCAATCACATCATAGTGAAGTCACTGCAGGCCTATCCCACTTGGCCAAGTGGGTAGCTTGCGACAACAAGATAGGCTGACGGGACACCATTTGCCACCGTCACCAACGGAGCATTGGCTACTGACAAGGAAGGCGGCAAGACGGCGAGTCTCCACTGCCACGTTAAGAGAATCTTATGCGGGAAGCCATAGATCTTTTAGGATAAGATCGCCCTGGGACCACCTGTCAGGCCCCAGGACCCCACTTGTAAGGCGTCCAATCTTGGTTATAAAAGGCTCGGACCGCCTCCAATACAATGGACCAGACTCATAATTACTGATACACATACATACGCATACACACTCACTAAGCAATACAATCCACCGTGGAGCAGGGTGTTACGCTCCTTGTGGCCCAAACCACGTAAAAACAATCGTCTCATACTCTTCCGCTGAACACTAGTTTGAGGCCTAAGCCCTGCCGAACAAGAACCTCCGCAGGACGCTCCTTAGCAGATCTGGGGGAAGTGTCGCATTGGCCCTTCGACATTTGGCGCGCCAGTTATGGACTTTTTCCCTTAACAAAGTGGTAGCGCTTTCACCAACCATGGTGTTCATCAAGCCTGAGAGCTGCAGCGAAATAAAGCTGCAAAATGTTGACTATCGTGTCAACAAACACATGGAGAAGGAGTTCCAAAGGCCGGAACGTGCCGTGGAAATAGTACACCAGCTGTGAACCTCGACCTCAACAGTGACCGCGAGCATCGCAAAGCACTCCACGTCACATGTGGAGGATCTTGGGAACCCGCCCGCTTCCAGGAATGCGGTAAAGACCCTGCGCCGGGAAATGACTTCGTCAGCCTCTATGCATGCCCCTGCGCCGCATCACAAATGGATGGAGATGGCGATCAGTTTTGACGCCTCCGACTGCCCCGCGAACATGATGGTAGCCTGACAGCTGCCCCTCCTTGTTGCCCCCACCATCGCCAACGTAAGGTTTTACCACGTCCTGGTAGATGGTGGAGCCGGCCTCAACCTCATCAGCCATGCGGCCTTCGACATGCTAAAGATCCCCGTGTGTGAGCTTGCATTGACAAGATCGTTCTCAGGGGTAGGGCCGAAGAGTGTTACCCCGTACGGCTGCATCCACCTCTTGGTGACCCTAGGGACACCCGAGAACTTCAGGACAGAGAATATCCTATTTGACGTCGCAGAGGTTAGCCTCCCCTACCACGCCATTATCTGCAGGTGTAGGATCGAAGAGCACGCGAAAATCTACCAGAGGGGGGGTGAATGGTAGATTTAAAAATCTTACACAGCGGAAATAATTAAACCCCAAACCCTTTCGGCAGAAAAATGATCTGTTAAAGAAATCGTGTGTGAGACTAATCTAGCGTTTTTCACCATGACAAAAGTGATAGATATCAGAGAGAATCAAGTCACGAAGACAACACAAAAAGAATCACTCAAATACGTCAAGAAAAACTCAAGTTATGATCGAAAGATCAAACAATGGTCAATCTGCCCTACCCGAGAAAAAACAGTTCTGGAACGCTGCAAAGAAACTCGTGTAGATCATAGACAACAAATCCAATGACCGTTAAATTTTGATATATGATAGAAAATCAAGTTGTGAAGACAACCCAAAAAGAATCACGTCAATTGGATCTGTAAAACTCGAGTTATGATAAAACCACCAACGAAAGGTAGTGCTGTCCAGAAACTCGACGAGTAAAACTTGTCTGGAACAAGTCAGACGAACAAGGCACAAAAGTTCCTTCAAACTACGAATTTTATTAAATAGAACACAAGAGGAACAGCCCCAAAGTCATGCACCATGAGCTCTGGGCTCCCTTGCTTATATAACCAGCCCTTAGGCCAACCCAATATCAACTTGGACTCCAATCCTACTCAGATCACGAATCGTAACTTTCCATAGCTGCTCAAGATTCTTCTATGCGCAGATAGAAGCAATCTTAAGACTTCCAAACACCTTAGGAACGTATGCCACATTCCTAAACAACTCAAATTCGTGAGCCACACGAAATCCTATCATAACCAACTCAAATCTTTCCATATTTGAGTCAAACCCAACTCAGCCGCAGCCTGAGTCCATAACCTAGTCGGTTGGACCTTTCCGACCAACTCTTTAAGTCCACATCTCTTCATCACGCCTCGGAACCATGTAGACACGTCCATGCACTCCTTGCATACGTGCAAACATCTTCCAATGACGTCCACGATACCTTTATATGCATTGTTCTTGATTCAATCATGCTGCGCAACCTCCTGATCAGCTCAACCACAATTCCTCCTGAATTTGGTTGTTGGAACCTCATCTCCTCCTTGAGACTAGTCCAATGGATCCCGTCACCAGCCATGTCTTGAACTCAAGCAACACCTGCACATGAATAAACAACCAATCCATACGAGCCCAAGTCCTCGACTTGACTAAAATTAGCTCCGAACACAACACCTTACGTGAGAACCTCACATAAGCATGTTTGGAAAACATAGCAAAACGATATCAGCCATATCATCCGAAACGCACCAAAAACTTAGCAAATGAATACTAATAAATCTTTCCAACAATGTAAAGCAAGTACGAAACATTGCAAATGAAAAGCAGAAGCACTACGGTCAAGTTCCGGACCTTGCCAGAGCAACCCGGACCTTGAGCCGGAGCTAACAAAAGCTAGTAGAACCTAGCACCGGAGCTTACCAAAACTAGTACAACCACGCTCCCGCTGGAGCTTACAAAACTAGCAGGACCTAGCGCCGGGGCTAACCAAAACTAGTCGGAACTAGTAATCCCAAAAGCCGGAGCTAGAAAAATCAACTTCGGAGCTTAGCAAAAACACGCCGGAGCTATCAAAGACATGTCGGATCTATCAAAAACATGTCAGAGTTATCAAAGACACGCCGGAGCTAAAGACAAAACTCATCGTAGCTGACCAAAGCTAGTCGGATTTAGCATCGAACGTAACCAGAGCTACCCAAACCAAGCCGGACCTACCGTCTTGCTGTAGCTCAGAGCTAGAGTCGGACCTTGATAAAAAGGTGTTTTGGTGATATTCAAAACTTTTATCATCAGAGCCAAGTGTATTCACTACAAGCCAATGTATTCAGCACACATAGGTCTTACAATCTCCCCCTTGATGAATGCATTGGCAACACCATTTAAAATCAAAACATTGGCTTTTTCACATAAAAGTTTTGAAGACAATTTCTCCCCCTTTGTAAATCAAAAGTAAATGTGAAGAAAAATTATCCCATATTATCTCTCCCCCTTTATTATCTCTCCTTATGCACATATTCTCTCTCTCTCTTCATGCTTATCTCTCCCCCTTTGACAATGTATTCAGCAAGTCATGAGATATAAACAAATTATCTCTCCCCCTTTAGTTGTTATGAGCATATTATAACATGTACATATAAACAAAGCTCATCCAAGTCATACTATCAACTACGTTACATTATCACATCAATGAAATACATAAAGTAGTGTAATCCATGCTAGAGATCAAATGTAATTTTCAATTTAAGCAAGTCATGATCTCACAAACTTAACTATTTCATAACTTGAAAGCATGACACTAGTTGCTGCATTTTATTATTTTTCAAAACACAAATTTAGATCATCTGATATTTGCAAGAGATTATATGCGCATCTGCCTTATTCTAACCAACCAAGCCAAGCCTATGTCATTTGACAATCAGAAGCTTAAGGACATGGTTTTAGTCATACACAACTTCTTCTAAGTTCATATCTAAGTGCAATGACAAGCCATCTCAAAAGAAGAAGTGCGATGCATGCATATTCTCTTGATCTTTTCTCAATTTATATTTGTTCATAAAAACTCAACATGTGAGTTGATTACTTGATTAATTCTTTATGATTAAAAGCACTTGTGAGCATGCAACAAGTTCAAAACAGCAAGAAAGTTCGACCATTACCAGTTTTAGTGTAAGTAATTATTGCAATTAATAGACATGGCAAAAACTACAAAATGTATAATATGAGTAATGTAGTAAGAACATTCAGCATGTAAAAGGAATCACAAAGTCATATATGTATGAAATACTATGCTCATATTATTTTAATTTCATATTCACACATAGACTTCCCAAGTTTCAAAAACTCCCCCTCAATTTAAGCCATGAGGATTGTGGGATCGAAGAGCACGTGAAAAGCTACCATAGGGGGGGGGGTGAATGGTAGATTTAAAAACTTACGCAGCGGAAATAATTAAACCCCAAACCCTTCGGCAGAAAAACGATCTGTTGAAGAAATTGTTTGTGAGACTAATCTAAACGTGTTTCACTGTGAAAAAAGTGATAGATATCACAGCGAATCAAGTCACGAAGACAACAAAAAAAGAATCACACAAATCCGTCGAGAAAAACTCAAGTTATGATCGAAAGATCAAACAATGGTCAATCTGCCCTACCCGAGAAAAAAACAGTTCTGGAACGCTGCAAAGAAACTCATGTATATCATAGACCAAAAATCCAATTACCGTGAAATTTTGACAGATTATAGACAATCAAGTTGTGAAGACAGCCCAAAAAGAATCACGTCAATTGGATCTGTAAAACTCGAGTTATGATAAAACCACCGACGAAAGGTAGTACTGTCCAGAAACTCGACGAGTAAAACTTGTCTGGAACAAATCAGACGAACAAGGCACAAAAGTTCCTTCAAACTACGAATTTTATTCAATAGAACACAAGAGGAACAGCCCCAAAGTCGTGCATAACGAGCTCTGGGCTCCCTTGCTTATATAAGCAGCCCTTAGGCCAACGCAATATCAACTAGGACTCCAATCCTACTCAGATCATGAATCGTAACTTTCCATAACTCCTCAAGATTCTTCTATACGCAGATAGAAGCAATCTTAAGACTTCCAAACACCTTAGGAACGTATCCCATATTCCTAAACAACTCAAATTCGTTATCCACACGAAATCATATAATAACCAACTCAAATCTTTCCATATTTGAGTCAAACCCGACTCAGCCGCAGCCTGAGTCCATAACCTAGTCGGTTGGACCTTTCCGACCAATTCTTTATGTCCACATCTCTTCATCACGTCTTGGAACCATGTAGCCACGTCCATGCACTCCTTGCACACGTGCAAAAATCTTCCATCGACGTCCACGATACCTTCATATGCATTGTTCTTGATCCAAACATGCTGCGCAACCTCCTAATCGGCTCAACCACAATTTCTCCCGAACTTGGTTGTTGGAACCTCATCTCCTCCCTGAGACTAGTCCAATGGATCCCGTCACCAGCCATGTCTTGAACTCAAGCAACACCTGCACATGAATAAACAACCAATCCATACGAGCCCAAGTCCTCGACTTGACTCAAGTTAGTTCCGAACACAACACCTTACGTGAGCACCTCACATAAGCATGTTGCAAAGCATATCAAAACAAAATCATCCATATCAACCAAAACGCACCAAAAACTTAGCAAATTAATACTAAGCAATCTTTCCAAGAATATAAAGCAAGTTCAAAACTTTGCGAATGAAAAGCAGAAGTATTGCGGTCAAGTTCCAGACCATCCCACAGCAAGCTGGAGCTTGACCCAGAGCTTACTAGTACAATGAAGCACCCGCCGGATCTTACCAAAACTAGTAGGACCTAGCGCCGGAGCTAACCAGAACTAGTCGGAACTAGTAAACCCCAAAAGCCGGAGCTAGAAAAATCAGCTTCGGAGCTTAGCAAAAGCATGCTGGAGCTATCACATATATGCCGGAGCTATCAAAGTCATGCCGGAGCTAAAGATAAAGCTCACCGGAGCTAACCAAAGCTGGTAGGACCTTACCAAGAAGTCGGACCTAGCATCGAACGTAACTGGAGCTACCCAAACCAAGCCGAACCTACCGTCGAACCTTGCTGTAGCTCGGAGCTAAAGTCGGACCTTGATAAAAAGGTGTTTTGGTGATATTAAAAACTTTTATCATCAAAGCCAAGTGTATTCACTACAAGCCAATGTATTCAGCACACATAGGTCTTACAATCTCCCTCTTGATGAATGCATTGGCAACACCACTTAATATCCGAACATTGGCTTATTCACATAAAAGTTTTGCAGGAAATTTCTCCCCCTTTGTAAAACAAAAGTAAAATGAGAAGAAAAATTATCCCATATTATCTCTCCCCCTTTATTATCTCTCCTTATGCACATATTTTCTCTCTCTTTATGCTTATCTCTCCCCCTTTGACAATGTATTCAGCAAGTCATGAGCATATAAACAAATTATCTCTCCAACTTTAGTTGTTATGAGCATATTATAACATATACATATAAAACAAAGCTCATCCATGTGATACTATCAAGTAACTTACACTATCACATCAATGAGATACATAAAGTAGTGTAAGCCATGCTAGAGATCAAATGTAATTTTCAATTTAAGCAAGTCATGATCTCACAAACTTAACTATTTCAAAACCTGAAAACATGACACTAGTTGCTGTATTTTGTTATATTTCAAAGCATAAATTTGGATCATATGATATTTGCAAGAGATTATATTCGCATCTGCCTTATTCTAACCAACCAAGCCAAGCCTATGTCATTTGACAATCAGAAGCTTAAGGACATGGTTTTAGTCATACACAACTTCTTTCAAGTTCATATCTAATTGCAATGACAAGCCATCTCAAAAGAAGAAAGTGCGATGCATGCATATTCTCTTGATATTTTCTTAATTTATATTTGTTCATAAAAACTCAACATGTGAGTTGATTACTTGATTAATTCTTTATGATTAAAAGCATTTGTGAGCATGCAACAAGTTCAAAACAGCAAGAAAGTTCGACCATGACCAGATTTAGTGTAAGTAATTATTCCAATTACTAGACATGGCAAAAACAACAAAATGTATAACACGAGTAATATAGTAAGAACTTTCAGCATGTAAAAGGAATCACAGAGTCATATATGTATGAAATACTATGCTCATATTATTTTAATTTCAGATTCACACATATACTTCCCAAGTTTGAAAAAACTCCCCCTCAATTTAAGCCATGAGGATGCATAACCCCTATTTCACTACGAATGTAAAAAAAATGAGTGAAATCCAAAGGTTTTGTAAAACTGTCAGCCAATTGTTGTTCGGTATCTACATGGTGAAGCACAATGTTTCCTTTTTCAACATTATCTCGGAGAAAGTGATACCTAATGTCAATGTTCTTAGTTCTAGAATGTTGCACGGGGTTTTTAGCAATGCAAATGGCACTAGTGTTATCACAGAACAGTGGAACACTATTTAGATCAACCCCATAGTTCTTAAGTGTTTGAACAATCCAAAGAATTTGTGAGCAAGCACTAGCAGCAGCTACATATTCAGATTCGGCTGTGGATTGTGCAACTGAATTTTGTTTTCTAGAGGACCAAGCAACAAGAGAATTACCAAGAAAATGATAAGAACCGGAAGTACTTTTCCTATCAATCCTACAACCCCCAAAATCAGCATCCGAAAAAGCTTTCAAAGTAACGGTTGAGGAAGAAGGAAGAAAAATGCCAAATTCTTGGGTTCCATGTAAGTACCTGAGAATCCTTTTGCCGGCTTGACGATGTGAAGCACGTGGGGAAGCTTGAAACCGTGCACAAAGACATACGCTGAATTGTATGTCCGGTCTTGATGCCGTGAGGTACAAAAGTGATCCGATCATGCTTCTATATTCTTTTTGATCCACGGGTTCACCATCTTCATCAAGTTCAAGTGTTGTTGCTGTTCCCATTGGTGTCCAAAGAGGCTTGCTTTTGTCCATGTTGAAGCGCCTTAGGAGGTCTTTGGTATACTTCTTTTGATGCACAAAGGTACCCTCCTTGGTTTGCTTGATTTGCAGCCCCAAAAAGTAAGTGAGTTCACCCATCATACTCATTTCAAATTCGGAACTCATCATTGCTGAAAACATGGACACAAGATCATGAGAAGCACAACCAAAGATAATATCATCCACATACACTTGAACGAATAATGAGTCATTGCCATGCTTAAGAACAAAAAGAGTTTTATCAACCTTGCCCATGGTAAACCCCTTTTCATGTAAGAATGTTTTTAACCTATCATACCATGCTCTAGGGGCTTGTTTGAGACCGTATAAGGCTTTGGACAGTTTGTAAACATGATTAGGAAAATCTAGATTTTCAAAACCCGATGGTTGTTTGACATAAACCTCCTCATCTATGTAGCCATTAAGAAAAGCACTTTTAACATCCATTTGATATAGCTTAAAACCTTTAGATGCTGCAAAAGCTAACAAAATTCTTATGGCTTCTAATCTAGCGACAGGAGCAAAAGTTTCATCGAAATCTAGACCTTCAACTTGAGTGAAACCTTGAGCAACCAACCAAGCCTTATTCCTAACCACAACACCATCCTCACTTTGTTTATTTTTAAATACCCATTTAGTTCCAATTAAAGTGTGACCTAGAGGTGGAGGTACAAGTTTCGAAACATTATTTCTTTCAAAATTTTCTAACTCTTCTTGCATGGAAATAATCCAAGATTCATTAGTGAGTGCGTGTGATATATCTTTGGGTTCAAAAGAAGCAACAAAAGCAGAATGAGCATGAGAGTTTGGATCGCAAAACCTGGACTGTGTGACTCGTTCGTGCAAGCTTCCAATCATATGTTGTGGGGGATGATCTTTGTAAAACCGTAGGGGAACATATGTCTCACAAGCTTCTTCTTAATTAGGTTCATCGTAGATTGATGAGCTTGTGACTTGTGGACAATCAGGACCAGCAAAGGTGATAGCCGGAGCTTGTTCAATGTCCGGAGCTGGACACGTGTCAACTTCGGAACTACCAGGCAGTATCACCGACTCTTCTTCATCTTCGAAAATACCCTCCCCCTGAGGATACGGATCTGGTCCTGCAACACCGGAGCTAGTACCTGGGCTAGCTTCATCAAAAGACACTTCACAAGTCTCCACAATTTTGTTAGTGTCAAGTAAAAGCACACGGTAGCCTCTAGTATCAGATGGATAACCAAGAAACATACCATCAATAGATCTAGGTTCAAATTTATCAAGATTACCATGTTTCTTAACAAAGCATTTGCAACCAAAGACCCGAAAGTGTGTAACACTAGGCCTATGTCCAAACTGGAGCTCATATGGTGTTTTACCTAGCTTAGCACGCAAGAAAACACGATTTGAGACATAACAAGCGGTTGCTAACGCATCAGCCCAAAATTTCCTAGGAGTTTGATATTCATCAAGCATAGTCCTAGCCATCTCAACTAAGGTTCTATTCTTTCTTTCTACAACACCGTTTTGTTGAGGTACATATGGTGAAGAAAATTGATGATCTATTCTATTTTCAGCACAAAAGTGATCAAAAGATTGATTTTTAAATTCAGTTCCATTATCACTTCTAATTGCTTTTAATGATCCTCGGTGATCAATTGATAATCTAAGAAATAAAGTTCTAAAGTGACTAAAAACTTCATTCTTAGACGCCATAAAGTAAACCCAAGAGTATCTAGAATAATCATCAATGATAACAAGAACATACCATTTACCTCCGAAGGATTGAACACGTGAAGGTCCTACGGTGTCAAGATGCAAGAGTTGACATGGTTCAGTTGTCATGATCATTGTGAGAGGAGTATGTGAACCTGCAACCATCTTAGCATGTCTACAAGAAGAGCACACAATTTCTTTGTCCCCTTTAAGCTTAGGCAGCCCACGTATGCGATCAGGAGCACTAACACGCGTTAGGTGATCAAAGCCTACGTGACCAAGTCTACGATGCCAAAAGTATAAGTCCTTTGAATCATTAGCAACTAGACACCTATGCTTAGAGGAAGACATATCAAAATCAGCTTTAAAAACTCTTCCAAACCGAGACATGTTAAAAATAAGCTCACTATTTGAACCTACAACTTTGCAGCAGTTTTTATTGAAAATAATTTCTAGATTTTCATCTAGCAATTGTGCAACAGAAAGCAAGCTGTATTTCAAATTTTTGACAAGTGCCACATCCTTCAAAGTGTAGTGATCATTTACTCTAACCGAACCCTTAGCAATTATAGGAGTTGAAGAATTTTCGGCAAAAGTAACATTCTCTACACGTGACACAAAAGAGAGGGAGGAGAACCAATCTTTGTTACCGGTCATGTGGCGTGAGCAACCTGAATCCACTATCCAAATGTTCTCCTTCCTCAAATGTGTAACCTACGTAAAAAATCATAATACGTCGTTGACTCAATACTGGGGTTAGTCAAAAGGCATTTAGGAATCCAGTACTGAGTCACGCGACGCGCAGCAGGAAAAACACGCGAAAGTTGAGACAAAACAACAGGTTTATGAGTCAAAGTTTGAGATTTTTTATTCTTGACTACTGACCTATAAGGTGTTACTTATGTGTTTTTACTTATAGGTCAGTAGTTAAGAATAAAAAATCTCAATCTTTGACTCATAAACCTGCTGTTTTGTGTCAGCTTTCGCGTGTTTTTCCTGCTGCACGTCGTGTGACTCAGTACTAGATTCCTAAATGCCTTTTGACTAACCCCAGTATTTAGTCATCGACGTATTGTGCTCCTATGTAGGTTACACGTTTGAGGAAGGAGAACATTTGGATTGTGGATTTAGGTTGCTCACGCCACATGAACGGTAACAAAGATTGGTTCTCCTCCCTCTCTTTTGTATCACGTGTAGAGAATGTTACTTCTGCCGAAAATTCTTCAACTCCTATAATTGCTAAGGGTCCGGTTAGAGTAAATGATCACGACACTTTGAAGGACATGGCACTTGTCAAAAATTTGAAATACAACTTGCTTTCTGTTGCACAATTGCTAGATGAAAATCTAGAAATTATTTTCAATAAAAACTGCTGCAAAGTTGTAAGTTCAAATAGTGAGCTTATTTTTAACATGTCTCGGTTTGGAAGAGTTTTTAAAGCTGATTTTGATATGTCTTCCTCTAAGCATAGGTGTCTAGTTGCTAATGATTCAAAGGACTTAAATTTTTGGTGTCGTAGACTTGGTCACGTAGGCTTTGATCATCTAACGCGTGTTAGTGCTCTTGATCGCATACGTGGGCTGCCTAAGCTTGAAGGGGACAAAGAAATTGTGTGCTCTTGTTGTAGACATGCTAAGATGGTTGCAGGTTCTCATACTCCTCTCACAATGATCATGACAACTGAACCGGGTCAACTTTTGCACCTTGACACCATAGGACATTCACGTGTTCAATCCTTCGGAGGTAAATGGTATGTACTTGTGATTGTTGATGATTATTCTAGATACTCTTGGGTTTACTTTATGGCGTCTAAGAATGAATTTTTAAGTCATTTTAAACTTTATTTCTTAGATTATCAATTGATTACCCAAGATCTTTAAAAGCAATTAGAAGTGATAATGGAACTGAATTTAAAAAACAATTTTTTGATCACTTTTGTGCTAAAAATATAATAGATCATCAATTTTCTTCACCATATGTACCTCAACAAAACGGTGTTATAGAAAGAAAGAACAGAACCTTAGTTGAGATAGCTAGGACTATGCTTGATGAATATCAAAATCCTAGAAAATTTTGGGTTGATGCATTAGCAACCGCTTGTTATGTCTCAAATCGTGTTTTCTTGCGTGCTAAGCCAGGTAAAACACCATATGAGCTCCGGTTTCGACATAGGCCTAGTGTTACACACTTTCGGGTCTTTGGTTGCAAATGCTTTGTTAAGAAACATGGTAATCTTGATAAATTTGAACCTAGATCCATTGATGGCATGTTTCTTGGTTATCCATCTCATACCAGAGGCTACCGTGTGCTTTTACTTGACACTAACAAAATTGTGGAGACTTGTGAAGTGTATTTTGATGAAGCTAGCCCAGGTACTAGCTCAAACATTGCAGGTCCAGATCCATATCCGTGGGGGGGGGGGGGCATTTTCGTTGAAGATGAAGAAGAATTGGAGCCGCTGCTCGAAAATTCTGCAGCTAAAGACTTTGGTTCAGCTCCGGATGTTAATTCTCAACCAGCACCAGCAACCATCAATGCTGATTCAAATCATCATCAAGTCACAAGCTCACTGATTTCTGATGAACATGAAGAAGAAGAAGCTTGTGAGACATCTGTTCCCCTACGGTTTTACAAAGATCATCCCCCACAACAGATGATTGGAAGCTTGCACGAACGAGTCACACGGTCCAGGTTTTGTGATCTAAACCCTTATGCTCATTCTGCTTTTGTTGCTTCTTTTGAACATAGAGATATATCACACGCACTCACTAATGAATCTTGGATTATTGCCATGCAAGAAGAGTTAGAAAATATTGAAAGAAATAATGTTTGGAAACTTGTACCTCCACCTCAAGGTCAGACTTTAATTGGAACTAAATGGGTATTTAAAAATAAACAAAATGAGGATGGGGTTGTGGTTAGGAATAAGGCTACGTTGGTTGATCAAGGTTTCACTCAAGTTGAAGGTCTAGATTTTGATGAAACTTTTGCTCCCGTTGCTAGATTAAAAGCCATAATAATTTTGTTAGCCTTTGCTGCATCTAAGGGTTTCATTCTATATCAAATGGATGTTAAAAGTGCTTTTCTAAATGGCTACATAGATGAGGAGGTTTATGTCAAGCAACCACCAGGTTTTGAAAATCCAGATTTTCCTAATCATGTTTACAAACTGTCCAAAGCCTTGTACGGTCCTAAACAAGCCCCTAGAGAATGGAATGATAGGTTAAAAACATACTTACCCGAAAAAGGGTTTACCATGGTCAAGGTTGATAAAATTCTTTTCGTGCTTAAGCATGGCAATGACGTTCAAGTGTATGTGGATGATATTATCTTTGGTTGTGCTTCTCATGATCTTGTGTCCAAGTTTTCAGCAATGATGAGTTCCGAATTTGAAATGAGTATGATGGGTGAACTCACTTACTTTTTGGGGCTGCAAATCAAGCAAACTAAAGAGGGTACCTTTGTGCATCAAACGATGTATACAAAAGATCTCCTAAGGCACTTCAACATGGACAAAAGCAAGCCTCTTCGGACACCAATGGGAACCTGTGGATCATGAGAAGCACAACCAAAGATACCCACCTTATGATCAAAAAGAATATAGAAGCATGATCGGATCACTTTTGTACCTCACGGCATCAAGACCAGACATACAATTCAGCGTATGTCTTTGTGCACGGTTTCAAGCCTCCCCACGTGCTTCACATCGTCAAGCTGTCAAAAGGATTCTCAGGTACTTACATGGAACTCAAGAATTTGGCATTTTTCTTCCTTCTTCCTCAACCGTTACTTTGAAAGATTTTCGGATGCTGATTTTGGGGGTTGTAGGATTGATAGGAAAAGTACTTCCGGTGCTTGTCATTTTCTTGGTAATTCTCTTGTTGCTTGGTCCTCTAGAAAACAAAATTGAGTTGCATAATCCACAGCCGAATCTGAATATGTAGCTGCTGCTAGTGCTTGCTCACAAATTCTTTGGATTGTTCAAACACTTAAGGACTATGGGGTTGATCTAGATAGTGTTCTACTGTTCTGTGATAACACCAGTGCCATTTGCATTGCTAAAAACCCGTGCAACATTCTAGAACTAAGCACATTGACATTAGGTATCACTTTCTCCGAGATAATGTTGAAAAAGGAAACATTGTGCTTCACCATGTAGATACCGAACAACAATTGGCTTACATTTTTACAAAACCTTTGGATTTCACTCGGTTTTTGTACATTCATAGAGAAATAGGGGTTATGCATCCTCATGGCTTAAATTGATGGGGAGTTTTGAAACTTGGAAAGTCTATGTGTGAATCTGAAATTAAAATAATATGAGCATAGTATTTCATACATATATGACTTTGTGATTCCTTTTACATGCTGAAAGTTCTTACTATATTACTCATGTTATACATTTTGTAGTTTTTGCCATGTCTAGTAATTGGAATAATTACGTACACTAAAACTGGTAATGGTTGAACTTTCTTGCTGTTTTGAACTTGTTACATGTTCACAAGTGCTTTTAATCATTAATAATTAATCAAGTAATCAACTCAAATGTTGAGTTTTTATGAACAAATATAAATTGAGAAAGGATCAAGAGAATATGCATGCATCGCACTTCTTCTTTTGAGATGGCTTATCATTGCACTTAGATATGAACTTGGAAGAAGTTGTGTATGACTAAAACCATGTCCTTATGCTTCTGATTGTCAAATGACATAGGCTTGGCTTGGTTGGTTAGAATAAGAAAGATGCGCATATAATCTCCTGCAAATATCATATGATCTAAATTTGTGTTTTAAAAAATAATAAAATGCAGCAACTAGTGTCATGCTTTAAAGTTTTCAAATAGTTAAGTTTGTGAGATCATGACTTACTTAAATTGAAAATTACATTTGATCTCTAGCATGGCTTACAATACTTTATGTATTTCATTGATGTGATAATGTAAGGTACTCGATAGTATGACTTGGATGAGCTTTGTTTATATGTATATGTTATAATATGCTCATAACAACTAAAGGGGGAGAGATAATTTATTTATATGCTCATGACTTGCTGAATACATTGTCAAATGGGGAGAGTTAAGCATGAAGAGAAAGAGAAGATGTGCATAAGGAGAGATAATATGGGACAATTTTTGGATTTTCTTCTCATTTTACTTTTGATTTACAAAGGGGGAGACATTGACTTCAAAACTTTTATGTGAATAAGCCAATGTTCGGATTTTTCTTCTCATTTTACTTTTGATTTACAAAGGGGGAGAAATTGCCTTCAAAACTTTTATGTGAATAAGCCAATGTTCGGATTTTAAATGGTGTTGCCAATGCATTCATCAAGGGGGAGATTGTAAGACATATGTGTGCTGAATACATTGTCTTGTAGTGAATACACTTGCTTTGACAATAAAAGTTTTGAATATCGCCAAAACACCTTTTTATTAAGATCCGACTAGTTTTGGTTAGCCCCGGCGCTAGGTTCTACTAGCTTTTGTTAGCTCCGGCTCAAGTTTCGGGTTGCTCTGGCAAGGTTCGGAACTTGACCGCAATACTTCTGTTTTTCATTTGCAATTTTTCGTACTTACTTTACATCTCTAGAAAGATTGCTTAGTATTCATTTGCTAAGTCTTTGGTGCGTTTTTGGTTGACAAGGATGATATCGTGTTACTGTGGTTTTGCAACATGCTTATGTGAGGTTCTCACGTAAGGTGTTGTGTTCGGAACTAACTTGAGTCAAGTCGAGGACTTGGGCTCGTATGGATTGGTTGTTTATTTATGTGCAGGTGTTGCTTGAGTTCAAGACATGGCTGGTTATTGGATCCATTGGACTAGTCTCAGGGAGGAGATGAGGTTCCAACAACCAAATTTAGGAGGAATTGTGGTTGAGCTGATCAAGAGGTTGCGCAGCATGATTGAATCAAGAACAATGCATGTGAAGGTATCATGGACGTCATTGGAAGATGTTTGCACGTGTGCAAGGAGTGCATGGACGTGGCTACATGGTTCCGAGACGTGATGAAGAGATGTGGACGTAAAGAGTTGGTCAAAAAGGTCCAACCGACTAGGTTATGGACTCAGGCTGTGGCTGAGTCGGGTTTGACTCAAATACGAAAAGATTTGAGTTGGTTATGATAGGATTTCGTGTGGTTCACGAATTTGAGTTGTTTAGCAATGTGGGATACGTTCCTAAGATGTTTGAAAGTCTTAAGATTGCTTCTATCTGCGTATAGAAGAATCCTAAGCAGATATGGAAAGTTCCGATTCGTGAACAGAGTAGGATTAGGTTCCTAATCTGAGTTGAGTTGGCTTTTGAGCTGGTTATATAAGCAAGGGAGCCCAGAGCTCGTGGTGCATGACTTTGGGACTGTTCCTCTTGTGTTCTATTGAATAAAATTCATAGTTTGAAGGAACTTTTGTGCCTTGTTCTTCCGACTTGTTACAGACAAGTTTACTCGTCGAGTTTCTGGACATCACTACTTTTTGTCGGTGGTATTATCATAACTCGAGTTTTACAGATCCAATTGACGTGATTATTTTTGGGTTGTTTTCAAAACTTGATTATCTATCATCTTTCAAAATTTCACTGTCATTGGATTTATGTTCTATGATCTACACGAGTTTCATTGCAGCGTTCCAGAACTGTTTTTTTCTCGAGTCGGGCAGATTGACCTTTGTTTGATATTTCGATCATAACATGAGTTTTTCTCGACGGATTTGAGTGATTCTTGTTGTGTTGTCTTCGTGACTTGATTGTCTATGATATATATCACTTTTGTCACTGTGAAACATGTTTAAATAAGTCTCACACACGAATTCTTTAATAGATCATTTTTCTGCCAAAGGGGTTATGGTTTAATTGTTTGCGCTGCGTAAGATTTTTAAATCTACCATTCACCCCCCTCTGGTAGCTTTTCACGTGCTCTTCGATCCTACAGAAGCAGTGCAAGTACACAGTGCGCCTCGACTTCAAGGCCACTAACAACATGGCAAAGTACGAAGACCTCATCTTCGGGCTCACAGCTGCGCGAGGTCTTGGTATCTAGAAGATGCTGGTCAAGGGAGACTCCCAGCCGATCATCAAGCAAGTCCAGGTACAGTGTTGCTGCAACAACCCGCAGCTCGCGCATATTTGATACATGTCAAGAAGCTAGAAGCTGGGTTCGAGGCCTGGGATCTATGCCATGTGCCGTGCACCGACAACTCCGTTGCCGATGCCCTATCAACCATGGCATCAAAAGGAGCCCCCGTTCAAGAAGGGGTCTTCAATAGGAGGTTGGTGCGGCCAGCCGCTAGGCCAGCAGAGCCTAATGATGAAGGTGATCCCAGCCCCATGGAGCTAGCAACCACGGCAGCCCTGCAACAATGGGGGCCACCAAGGTTCTTGAGCGTCACCAGGGATCCCAAATCACCTGGTGCCCATGATCTGGAAGTCCAGGACAGTCCCGATGCATGGATCATGGAGGTCCAGTACTACCTGAAGGACAACCTCCCCCCGGAGGACCCAACATCCTCTGAGAGGATCGTGAGGATGGTGAAACGCTACATTCTAGTAGAAGGTGATCTCTGCCGACATGGTGCCAACGACGTACTGTTGCGGTGCATAACTCGGCAGGAAGGTTGCAACTTGCTCGAGGAAATCCGCGAAGGAGAGTATGGGAATCACGCGGCCTCCCTCACACTGGTTGGCAAAGACTTCTGACATGGTTTCTACTGGCCAACGACACTACAAGACGCGGTCAAAATAGTCAAGAAGTGCAAGGCGTGCCAGTTCCACGCCAAGCAAATCCACACCCCAGCGCAGCCACTGCAGATGATCTTGCCCTCCTGGCTTTTCGCGGTCTAGGGGCTAGATATCCTGGGACCCTTTGCCAGGGCAGTCGGAGGGTACGGTTCCTCTATGTTGCCATAGATAAATCCACCAAGTGGCCAGAAGCAGCCCCAGTGATCAACATCAATAAGGAGTCCGCAGTCAAGTTCATCAAATCAATTGTCTGCAGGTTCAGGCTCACGAAAAGGATCATCACTCACAATGGGACCCATTTCACCAGTGCAGCTTTCTAAGACTACTGCGAATACCTCGGCATCTAAGTTTGTTATGCATCTGTGTCTCATCCAAAGAGCAATGGACAAGTCGAAAGGGCCAATGCTGAGATCCTCAGGGGCCTCAAGACACGCACATATGACAACTTGGATAAGCATGGTGCAAAATGGGTCGATGAACCCCCCTGTGCACTGTGGGCATGCAGAACATCACCCATTCATGCCACAGGAGAAACACCTTTCTTTCCAGTGTATGAGGTCGAGGCTGTCCTCTCGGAGAAATCGCTGTGGGCTCATTCAGGGTCCGAACATTTGATGAAGACTCACAGGAACAGATCTAATGAGAAGATGTCGACCTCGTTGACGAAGCAAGGTGGCACACCACCATTCGAAATGCACGTTACCGACAGGTGCTGAGGCGCTACAAGGAGCGGTTTGTGCGGAGTAGAGAGCTCATGACAAGTGACCTGGCGCTGTGGCGCATACTCTTTTGAGAAGGGTCGCACAAACTTTCCCCCAGCTGGGACGGACCCTTTCGAGTGATACATGTATCCCGTCCCTGGTGTGTCTGCCTGGCCACGGAAGAAGGAGAGTCCCTCCCCAACCAATGGAACATAGAGCACCTCAGTAAGTTCTATCCCTAAGCTTAAAAGTAGGACAGTGTAGGGTGTCATGGTGCCAAGGAATAGCATGTAGGACAACCGAGCTCTGGGAGGGATAGGTCTAGAGTGTTTAGCCGTTTAGCCTGGTCTTGTATCCTAAGCATGAACACTCTACCTTCCTTCCAAACTAGAGTGGTTAGTTTCCTTACTTTAAAGCCAATTCACTCCTGGGAACACCAATGATAAGATATTCACTATCTTACCGTATGCTTCCTCTTATGCTCACTTACGTTACCTGTTAATTTTGTGATCAATCAAACTAGACTTGTCTTCCTTACATCGTCTTCTTGTACTTGGTGGTATATTTTCTGTATCGCCCCTAGTAGAGTCATGCAACCCTGCTGTAGGCGGATGTATTTGAGGTACCTGCAAGGTGTCTTCAAACCTCGTAGCTCCCCTCTTACTTGGTGACTTGTGGTGCCATATGGTTCCCTGCAAAAGGCCAACGTCGAGCTGGAGGTCCAGAGCGCGCATCATTCTTAGCTTGGTCCTGTACCCGAAGCACGTGCTCTTCGCCTCCTAGTGTTGCGGCTAAGAACCTAGGGCCAAGACGCTCGCACCCCGAATAAAAAAGAAAGCCGGACCCCGAGCGCCAATATACAGAATTACCCAAATTCCGTGTACCACCCCATGACTATAAGACATGACTATACTTAAAGATAAGAAAAGATTACCAGCGAGCAAAACAATATGCACCTCCGTTATGTGTGCAGTAAATACGAAGCAGTGTGCAACGGAGCATCCTACTCCAGCACCTCCCCAGGGGCCTGCAGTCGATGTCCCAGAACGTCAGCGACAGCACCAAACGCGACTAAGTGAGTAAACTCTCCTGCCCCACACTTGTTGCTAACAGGTTTCTCTTGTGATAGCCTGTACACCAGGGGCATGCAGTCGACGACTTCCCAATTATTGTGCACGTCGCCAGCACATCCAGCTCCGGCACCTCCCAGGGGGCCCGCCTTCAACATTTCCACGCAGATGGTGGGCGACGCCGGAGCATCCAGCTCTGGCACCTCCCAGGGGGGCCGCCGTCGATGTTTCTACGAAGATAGTGGGCAACGCCGGAGCATCCAGCTATGGCATCTCCCAAGGGCCCGCTGTCAACATTTCTACGCCGATGGTGGGCGACGCCAGAGCATCTAGCTCCTGCACCTCCATGGGGGCCCATCGTCAATGTTTCTACACAGATGGTGGGTGACGCCAGAGCATCCTGATCCGGCACATCCCAAGGGGGCCGCCGTCGACGTCCCTGAACGTCAGCGACAGCACCAAGCACGAATAAGTGGTTAAATTGTCCTGCCCCACACTTGTCATTAACAGGATTCTCTTGCGATACCCTGTACACCAAGGGCCGGATGTAGACGACTTCAAAACGATGGTGGATGATGCTAGAGCATCCAGCTCTTTCAACTCCTAGGGGGCCCGCTGTCGACGTACCTACGAAGATGATGGGCAACACCAGTGCATCCAACTCCAGCACCTCCCAAGGGGCCTGCCGTCAACGTCGCAGAACGACAACGAGAGCACCAAGCGGGAATAAGTGAGTAAACTCTCCTCCCCCGCACTTGTTGTTAACAGGTTTCTCTTACCATAGCCTGTACACAAGGGGCCTACTATCGACAACTAACGATGATGGTGGACGACACCAGAACATCCAGCTTCGGCACCTCCTAGGGGACCCACCGTTAACATTTCTATGCAGATGGTGGGCGATGCCGGAGCATCCAGCTCCGGCACCTCCTTGGGGGCCCACCATTGACATTTCTACGAAGATGGTGGGCAACACCGGAGCATCCAGCTCCAACACATCCTAGGGGGGCCGCTGTCGATGTTTCTACGAAGATAGAGTGCGACGCCGGAGCATCCAGCTCCAGCACCTCCCAGGGGGGCCGCCATCAATGTACATATGAAGATGGTGAGTGACACCAGAGCATCTAGCTTTGGCAACTCCCAGGGGCCCACTGTCGACGTACCTACGAAGATGGTGGGAAACACCGGATCATCCCGCTCTGGCACCTCCCATGGGGCCTGCCGTCAATGTCCTAGAACATCAGCAACAGCACCAAGGGTGAATAAGTGAGTAAACTCTCCTGCCCTGCACTTGTTGCTAACAGGTTTCTTTTGCGATAACCTATACACCAGGGGCCTGCCGTCCACGACTTCACAACGATGGTGGATGATGCCGGATCATCCATCTTCGACACCTCCTAGGGGGCCTGCAGTCGATGTTTCTTCGAGGATGGTGGACGATGCTGGAGCATCCAGCTCCGGCACCTCCCTGGGGGCCTGCCGTCGATGACTTCACGATGATGGTGGACAACACCAGAGCATCCAGCTCTGGCCCCTCCTTGGGGGCCAGCCGGCGATGACAAAAGTGAGGAAAAGCCCGACATTCCCGAAAGGGGCACACTGAGGCCAGTCACTCACGCTCCCCCTGTCTGTTGGGGGCCTGTCGGAGACACCCTGCGTTCAAGTGGCAGGCGTACCAAACTATTTTGCCATGCTAGCAAGGGGCCTCTCAGGGAGGTTCCTGAAAGTGCATCTAGGACTCCCTTGTGGGTTTTGGATGATTTATGACAAGCAATTGGGATCCTAATCCGTTTGTTGAGATGAATGCAGGAAGATGCTGGAAAATGAGTAAAATGCCAAAAAGTGGGAAATTAAGAAGGAGAATGAATTTGAGCTCAAGAAGAAGAAATTAGTAGATTAGTATGTATGGAGTGTGTTAAGGAAACACACCCAAGAGCTCAATCTCACTTTATCACACACACACAATGCACAAAACCATACAGGACCGGACTAGTCCGATATCAACCGGACTAGTCCGATATCACATTCTGCACAAGATCGGACAAGTCCGGTCCCCACCGGACTAGTCCGATATCTTTCTGTTCCACTTCGGACTAGTCCTCCCCAGTGCGGACTAGTCCTCAAAACAATGCACAAGTCACTAGATCGGACAAGTCCGGTCACTACCGGACTAGTCCGATTCCCTTTCTGATCCACTTCGGACAAGTCCGGTGACTACACGGACTAGTCCGATTTACACTCTGTTCTAAATCGGACAAGTCCTCCAAGTGCGGACTTGTCGTTCAAAACACTTAGGGTTTCACAGGTCCGGACAAGTCCGATGTCAACCGGACAAGTCCGAAGATTTCCAGCAACGAAATCGGACAAGTCCGTCTTTCAATCGGACTAGTCCGATATTCCTGGACACTTAGGGTTTGCTTCACACAGCACACCGGACTAGTCCGGTCTCCACCACGGACTAGTCCGATCTTTCTAAACCCTAACGGTAATGTCTAGAAACCCCATATAAATAGAGGTGGATGGCCCACTTTTAATCTCTCTCGAACCCTAGCGCCGTCACACCTCCCAAGAGACTCAAAAACCATCTCTCTCCACGAAGTTGAGTGCAAAATCGATCAATCTTTTGAAGATCACTTGTAGATCATTGGAGAGGCACTTTGCACACGATTGAGCTCTTGGTTTGAATCTCTAACACACTCTTGCATCTCAATTGTATATTTCGAAGTGTGTTATTGGTGGTTTTGAAACTTGTAATCAAGGGAGCTCTCAACTTGTGAGATCGCCCCTTCAACTTGGTGATTTACCCCTGTGTGATTAGTGGAAGAGGATTGGCCTTCGTGGCGATCCGACGAGGGAAGGGTTGGTAAAGACCCGGTCCTTTTGTGGGCTCCTCAACGTGGACGTAGGCTGCCTTCGTGGTAACCGAACCACGGGATAAATCTTGTGTCTTGTTCGTTTGTGTTCATCATTCTAGTTGATCAACATTATCTAGGGTTTGATTCATTTTGTTGAATTGAAGTTAAATAGTGAACAAGAATCATACTTGCAATAAAACTTAACATTCAACTATTGAACTGTCATTATGGTTTATATTTCCGCTGCAAACGACAACGAAACAATCAAATTGACCTAACTTGATCAACCTAGCCCGTGAAATCCGGACTAGTCCGCACTTTACCGGACTAGTCCGATATATCTGGATTTAACCTTTTTGTTGAAGTGCTACAGGAACCGAAAAAATTCAAGAAGGCCTATTCACCCCCCCTCTAGGCCTACATTCAATTGGTATCAGAGCAGGTTCTTCAAGAAAGAGTGCAACCACTCGAAGAGATCATGTCGGACATGAAGGAAGTCCAGAAAATCAACACCCAGGAAGAAATGAACCATGACAAGCACCAAAATCTAGAAAGGTATCTCGAAGCCATCCAAGACTTCGATGATGATGATGAGGAGACATTGGAGCTGAAAGCACTGCTCCGAAAGAAAGCACTTTCCAAAGGGAAAGCTAAAGTTGAAGAAAAGAAGAAGGGGAGTAGTCACACCGACTACTCCCGATATCCTTTTAATTATGACCGTTTAAATTCTAACAGCAGTCATTATCTATCTATTCCTCTCGGAAAAGCCCCACACTTCGATGGGAGTGATTACTCCATGTGGAGGCAAAACATGAAGATGCACTTGATTTCCCTTAATCCAAGTTTATGGCATATTGTGTGCACAGGAATAAACATCCCTGATGACGATGAAGAGCTCACGCCAAGTCAAGAGCAAGCCATCCACAGGAATGCCCAAGCCGCAGCCGTTATCACCTCATCTCTAAGTAGAGATGAATTCACAAAGGTGGATGGATTGGAAATTGCCAAAGAAATCTGGGACACGCTACAGACAGCACATGAAGGTGACCGGCATGTGCGGGAGGCAAAGATTGAAATGATTGAAGGCGAACTAGGAAGGTTCGCGATTGAGGAAGATGAATCCCCCCAGGACATGTACAACAGACTAAAGACTCTTGTGAACAAGGTTCGATCGTATGGTAGCAAAAAATGGAATGATCACGAGGTTGTGAAGCTCATCCTTAGAGCCTTTATGCCTCGCAACGTCACACTCTGTTCTATGATCCGAGAAAGTCCTGGATACAAGAAAATGACTCCGGATGAACTGCTCGGCAAAATCATCAACTTTGAGATGATGGAGAAGCAAGCCAAGCATGTCAAAGAAATAGCTGACCTCACATCGGCCAAGAAGAAGGGAGTTGCCTTAAAATCCACACTCAAACCTCTATCCAAAGAAGCAAAAGAAGCTCAGTTTGAGGAGGACAGCGATGATGAAAGCAGCGAGCTGGACGAAGAAGATATGATTCTGTTCATGAAGAAATTCAAAAGAATTATGAAGAAAAGACAAGGAGCAAAATCAAGTGAAGGAAGATACAAGGAGAAGACAAAACCGAAGATGAGGCGGGCATGCTATAATTGTGGTGAGTACAATCACTTCATAGTTGATTGCCCATATGAGGACAACAAGAAGAAGAGTAAAGAATCCAAGCCTCAACCGAAAAAGTTCTTCAAGAAGAAGAAACAAGCTGAACAAGCACACATCGGAAAGGAGTGGGACTCAAACGATGAGTCCTCATCGTCCGATGAAGAAGAAATGGCTAGCATAGCCATTGAAAGCATGCCCAAGAAACTCACATTCTTCCCCACGCTCGGTGCAAAGAAGGCAAATGGAACTTGCCTCATGGCTAAGGAAGGTAAACGCAAGGTAAACATCAAAACTCCTTCTTCGCATTCTTACTCAAGTGATGATGATCTAGATAGTGATGATGAAGACATGCTAATTGGTTTAGATAGAAAAACTGCTGCAAAAATGAAATTCTTGCTTAACCAACTTGTTGAGAAGGAAGAGCTGATTGATCGTCAAGAAGACATGATTATCTCCCAAAAGGAGAAGCATGTCGAACTTGACAATCTTCTAGTTCTTGAAAAGGAGAAAAATCACACACTAGAGCTTGAGCTAGCTTCAAGCAAGAAAACTTGCTTGGAGTTAACCAACTCAAATGTTGCAATCAAGAATCAACTTGATGACCAAATCAAGGTCAACAAGATCCTTGAAGTGCAGGTTGAGTCACTCAAGCTTAGTGAACCTTCCTCCTCTTCAACCCTACCTTCTCAACCCACTTTAACTAATATCGCTCATGTTTGCAAATGTGATAAAACTAACATCAGGTTGAAGGAAAACCCTACCTCCACGAAGGACAAAAATCCTACCCAATGTATAATATTTGACAAGGAGAGGATCAACTATGCACGTAGTGCATATTTGGTCCAAAGACCTCCAAATGTCAAATATGGCATTGGTTACTCTTGTGATGGAAAGCAAAAAGCTGGAAATCATAAGAATGACAAGGGAAGGATCACCTTTGTGAAGGGAGGACCCTCACAACCTGGTAACACGAAAACTAAAAATCTGAACTCTCAAGAAAATCGGACTAGTCCGGTTGTGGTCCGGACAAGTCCGGTCATCCGGACAAGTCCGGTCATACAGACTAGTCCGACCCATAATCAACAGCAACTTCTGTTTAAAACATTTGATGCATCCTATGTTTTAATGAAAAATAATGTTGGTAAAGTGTATGCTTATTATGCTGGGCCACGCCATGGGAACACAAAATCCCATGTGTGGGTGCCCAAATGTATTGTCACTAACCTCCAAGGACCCAAGCAAGCTTGGGTACCTAAAACCAAGGCGTAATTTGTTTTTGCAGGCCTACTCCTTCGGTGGATCCAAATGGGTGCTAGACAGTGGATGCACCAACCACATGACCGGAGAAAGGAAGATGTTTGTGGAGTATGAAGTGAACCAGGACCCAAACGAAGGCATCTACTTTGGGGATAACAGTCAAGGAAGGGTCCTTGGTACCGGTAAAATTGCAATATCCTCTGAACATACTCTTTCGCACGTTTTACACGTTGAATCTTTAGATTATAACCTGCTGTCCATATCTCAGTTATGTGACAAAGGTTATAATTGCCTGTTTACTAACGAGGGTGTGACCGTCTCAAGGAGAAGTGATGGTTCCATTGCATTCAAGGGTATGTTAAAGGGAAAGCTTTATCTTGTTGACTTCAACAAGGATAAAGCCGAACTCGACACATGCTTGATTGCAAAAACCAACATGGGTTGGCTGTGGCATAGACGGCTAGCACATGTTGGTATGAGGAACCTTCAAAAACTCCTCAAGGGCGATCACATCCGAGGTTTGAAAGATGTTGTGTTTGAGAAAGACAGGCCTTGTAGCGCGTGCCAAGCAGGAAAGCAAGTTGGAGCACAACATCCCGCAAAGAACATCATGACCACGACAAGACCGCTCGAACTACTTCATATGGACCTCTTCGGTCCAATTGCTTACATAAGCATAGGCGGTAACAAATACGGTTTAGTTATTATTGACGATTTTTCCCGCTTCACTTGGGTGTTCTTTTTGCATGACAAGTCAGAAACACAAGGAACACTCAAGAAATTCTTCAAGCGAGCGCAGAACGAGTTCTCACTATCAATCAAGAGTATTCGGAGCGACAATGGCACGGAGTTCAAAAACATACAAGTGGAGGAGTACCTTGATGAGGAAGGAATCAAGCACGAATTCTCAGCGCCATACTCTCCACAACAAAACGGAGTTGCCGAAAGGAAGAATCGAACGCTCATAGAGATGGCAAGAACAATGCTCGATGAATACAAGACTTCGGATCGATTTTGGGCGGAAGCAATCAACACCGCCTGCCATGCCACAAATCGACTCTATCTTCATCGACTACTAAAGAAGACCCCCTATGAGCTACTCACCGGTAACAAACCGAACATTTCATATTTTCGAGTTTTCGGTTCTCCTTGCTATATTTTGAACAAGAAGCCCAGGACCTCAAAGTTCGCTTCGAAGTCCGATGAAGGTTTCTTGCTTGGTTATGATTCGAACACTTACGCCTATCGTGTGTTCAACAAGGCCTCCGGACTTGTTGAAGTGGCACGTGACGTAGTGTTCGATGAAACTAATGGCTCCCAAAAGGAGCAAGTTGATCAATGTGAATTAGGTAATGAGGAAGCCCCCTATCAAGCAATAAAGAGGATGGCCCTAGGCGAAGTACGACCACAAGAGACATCGACACAAATACAAGAGGAAAGTGAACCACAAGAGGAGATCAACAATCAAGGGGGAGCCTCGATACAAGATCAATCACAAGAATATGAACATGATCAACAAATCATTGAGGACAACAACTCAGGGGGAGAAGAAGATGATCACCAACATACGACCCCCCAAGTGCCACACCCAAGAGTGCACCAATGCATTCAAAGGGATCATCCAATCGACAACATTATCGGCGACATCCAAAAAGGAGTAACCACTAGATCTCGTATAGCAAATTTTTGTGAACATTACTCGTTTGTCTCCTTTTTGGAACCCCGCAGGACTGAGGATGCATTAAAGGATCCGGACTGGGTGGTGGCAATGCAAGAAGAGTTGAACAATTTCAAGAGAAACGAGGTTTGGGAACTTGTGGAAAGACCCAATGCAAACATTGTCGGCACAAAGTGGGTCTTCCGCAACAAACAAGATGAACACGGGGTGGTGACAAGAAACAAGGCACGACTTGTGGCCAAAGGTTACTCACAAGTCGAAGGTTTGGATTTTGATGAGGCCTTTGCTCCAGTAGCTAGGCTTGAATCAATTAGAATATTACTTGCATATGCTACTCACCATGATTTCAAGCTGTACCAAATGGACGTAAAAAGCGCCTTCCTCAACGGACCGATCAAGGAAGAGGTGTACGTGGAGCAACCACCCGGATTTGAAGACGAAGAGTTCCCCGACCACGTGTATAAACTGCGTAAGGCTCTCTATGGCCTCAAACAAGCTCCTAGAGCTTGGTATGAGTGTCTTAGAGATTTTTTAATTGATAATGGCTTTCAAATTGGCAAAGTAGATTATACACTATTCACGAAAAATCTGAATAATGATCTTTTCATTTGCCAAATCTATGTTGATGATATAATTTTTGGATCAACTAATCAATCTTTCTGTGAAGAGTTTAGTAAAATTATGACAGACAGATTTGAAATGTCAGTGATGGGAGAATTAAAGTACTTCTTGGGATTCCAAGTGCGACAACAAAGGGAAGGAACGTTCATAAGCCAAACCAAGTACACACAGGACATCCTCAAGAAGTTTGGCATGGACAAGGCAAAGCCCATTAAGACTCCCATGGCAACGAATGGTCACTTGGATCTCAATGAAGATGGACCGAGCGTCGACCAAAAGGTATATCGCTCTATGATTGGATCCTTACTTTACTTATGTGCATCTAGGCCAGACATTATGTTGAGTGTATGTTTGTGTGCAAGATTTCAAGCCAACCCTAAGGAATGTCATTTGACAGCCGTAAAGAGAATCCTAAGATATTTAGTTCATACACCCAACCTTGGTCTTTGGTACCCAAAAGGTTCAAAATTCAATCTCATTGGGTATTCCGATGCAGATTATGCCGGGTGCAAAGTTGATAGAAAAAGCACTTCTGGCACTTGCCAATTCCTAGGAAGATCTTTAGTTTCTTGGTCATCCAAGAAACAGAATTCCATTGCATTATCCACAGCCGAAGCGGAGTATGTTGCAGCCGGGAGTTGTTGTGCACAACTCCTTTGGATGCGACAAACTCTAAGGGATTACGGTTACAATATGAACCGTATTCCTCTTCTTTGTGACAATGAGAGTGCCATTAAAATAGCCCACAATCCAGTTGAGCACTCTAGAACTAAACACATTGACATAAGACACCATTTCTTGAGAGACCATTCCATGAAAGGAGACATATCCATCTCTCATGTCAACACCCAAAAACAATTAGCCGACATATTCACCAAGCCACTTGATGAAAAACGTTTTTGCGAACTCCGAAATGAGCTAAACATCCTTGATTCTCGGAGTGTGGCTTGAAAAGTTGCATACCTGTATGATTGCTTCAAAATATTGATTGAATTGTGAAAATTTTTCCTCCCCATTTTTCTCTCGAAAAACTATGTCAATTATTAGATCTTGATGAATTTTTGATCATAGTATGATTGTTGTTTGCTTACTGATCAAATTCATCAGGATTATTTGAATTGTTTTGTCTCTCTTCCCTCAATTATTGGACCTTCAAATATATATGAATGGGCTATGCTTTCTCTCCTGGTGACCACGGACTAGTCCGTGGTTACCCGGACTAGTCCGCCCTTGCAGACTATTCCGCAGTGTGCCGGTTAGGCCGGACTAGTCCGACAGACCACGGACTAGTCCGATTTAGGTCTCTGGAGGACTTCGGACTAGTCCGGTCATGTCCGGACTTGTCAGATTTTTCGTGTCCATAACCCTAGCCGCCACCAAACCCTAATCTCTTCACCCCACACTCTCCTCCAAGCTTTCTCTCTCTTGCGCTCGAGCTCCCAAGGTGAATCCTTGATTCCTCCGTCGAAAAGCCTCAAACTTGGGCGGAGATTAAGCTTGAAGACTCGGGGATTGAAGTTAGCGGACAAGTCCGGCCTCCAACCCCCACATTTTCAAGTTTCCTTGGATTTCTTGGTAAATTTTCCTCAAACCCTAAGAAATCTCAAATTTCTTCTTTGCTTATCGTTTGGCCTAGCATTCTTCACTAGTTGCATGTCCAGTTGATGTACTATGTGTATGCTAGACTAGCTATCTCATTAGGGATCAATTTTTATCCAGTTTGTTAGGTTTTTGCTGATGAACACCGGACTAGTCCGGTCCAGGTACGGACAAGTCCGGTCCTCCGGACTAGTCCGTGCCTGAGCACCGGACAAGTCCGATGTTTCTGAACCAAAACCTAACTCCTTAATTTCCTATTGCCTTCCATTGCCATCTTACCTCACAAATACCTTGTATAACTTGTCTTTTCTCTTGATCACTCATTCTCAGATCATGTCGAGCTCCGACAATGAAATCTCCGATTTCGAGGCCGAGTTGGACCACGAGGTGGCACCTCGGCCCTCAACGGGTCTTGGCAAGAAACGCCAAGAGAGACCCTCCGAGCCTGCTCCCTCACCTCCTCAGGTTCGGAGGAAGGTGTGTGTCAAGAAAGCCGCCTCCAAGGCTGCTCCTTCGTCAAGTGGCCCTCGCCAAGCTAAAGGAAAAGGCAAGGGGGTTGCCACAGGGCCTGTTGGGCCTCTAAAGCTACATACTCCCAGAGAAGGGGTCCGGGACCCCAATGAGGAGAGATTCAATGGCAAGGGCAGTGATGTGGCCATGAAGCTGAGGAGTGTGGATTACTATGCAAGGCCCAAGCAAGCAGCAGATGGCAGATTTTGGTCAAACTTCCATGCTGACTTCTATAAGCTTGTCTACTTGCCGATGAAGACCCCAGTGGTGCGCAGTCAATGGATTGACTGGGCCCACCTTGAGAAGAGGAAATGTGCAGCTTTTGATGAAGTGATACAAGCTGCAGAGAGACATGGGCTGAAGGATTTGCTTGCCTTCAGATATAATTGGAATGATGAAGTGATTGCACAATTCTATGCAACGTGCTACTTCTCAGGTGAAGAGGAAGAAAGTGTGACTTGGATGACTCATGGATCCAAGTATTCCATCACTCAAGAAGAGTTTGCCCGCCTGCTGCATCTTGACTCCGAGGAAGATGACCACCTCATTATCCACAACATTGGGGTCATTGAGAGGGATGGAATGCAGTTCATGTATGAGCCCTCCTCCAAGTTTGTCCCTCCCTCCACAAAGAACATGAAGCCTTTCTTTGTGGTCCTCAACAGAGTCCTCAGGAAGACGATTGCTCCAAAGGATGGTGATGCAGGGAGTGTGCAAGGCTACCTCCGGACCCTGATGAAGGTCATCAGCAAGAAAAGGCATTTTGATGTTGCAGACTATATCTGGAATGATATGGTCAATATCTCGAGCACCCCCAACCGATCCTGTGGCTATGCCCCTTACTTGATGTTCATGATTGAGAAGGTCACAGGGATCGAGTTTGTGAAGGATGTGGAGCACACTCCACTGAGGCCTCAGAAGCCTCAGTCCGTGAGTGTCCAGACTGCTCCATCGCCGGCCTCAAGCCCCGAGGTGCCGGCAAGGCAAGGAGAAGCTGCTAGGGCTACTCCTCCCTCCAGGGAAGCCCCTAAGAAAGGATCCGCCAGTGGGATCCTCAAGTACCTGGCTGCAATCTTCTCCTCCTGCAAGAAAACTGAAGTGAAGCTTCACAAGCTAAATCAAAAGAGGAAGGAAGACATGAGGTACATAAAAGCAAATGTGAAGCAGCTGAGTGAGAAGCTGGAGATCAATCCAATTGGATCTCCAGCAATTTCTGAAGATTCTGATCCAAACATCACCGAGCTCAGCCCCTTGACCCCTTCCGAGCTTGCCTATTTTGGCATTGGGGGCTCGAGCAGCTCCGCTCCTCCTCCTACCTCTCAACCTCGTCAAGCCAAAAGCGATGAAGATGATGAAGACGACGAGAGGACTGACAGCGAAGAGTGAAGCCCTAGGATCTTTCTCTCTCTCTCTTTTTGGTGTCTTGATGCCAAAGGGGGAGAGATTGAGGGGGAGTCTCTAAGCTTTAGCTGAATAGGATGCGAGGAGAGAGCTATCTATGTTTTTTATTGTTGTGATTGTATTTGCTTAACTCTCGTTTCATATCATGTTTGGTCCTGTGATGAATTGCTAAATTAATTTGTAAGTGTGTGATGAAATCTGAGCTTTTGCTCCTGAAGTGCCATATTCACTTGATATTAGTTGGTAAATGAAAATTCTGTCATTCTTAATGCAATCATGCTCTTAGTATGCATCCCACCATAAAGAATGCACATATGAATAATTACCTTGTTGCCTGATGCATTTTTGAGTCATATGTGCATACTTTATGAAAATCTCATTTTATACCTCATTTTGTGAAATCTCAATTGGTTGTCATCAATCACCAAAAAGGGGGAGATTGAAAGTGCATCTAGGACTCCCTTGTGGGTTTTGGATGATTTATGACAAGCAATTGGGATCCTAATCCGTTTGTTGAGATGAATGCAGGAAGATGCTGGAAAATGAGTAAAATGCCAAAAAGTGGGAAATTAAGAAGGAGAATGAATTTGAGCTCAAGAAGAAGAAATTAGTAGATTAGTATGTATGGAGTGTGTTAAGGAAACACACCCAAGAGCTCAATCTCACTTTATCACACACACACAATGCACAAAACCATACAGGACCGGACTAGTCCGATATCAACCGGACTAGTCCGATATCACATTCTGCACAAGATCGGACAAGTCCGGTCCCCACCGGACTAGTCCGATATCTTTCTGTTCCACTTCGGACTAGTCCTCCCCAGTGCGGACTAGTCCTCAAAACAATGCACAAGTCACTAGATCGGACAAGTCCGGTCACTACCGGACTAGTCCGATTCCCTTTCTGATCCACTTCGGACAAGTCCGGTGACTACACGGACTAGTCCGATTTACACTCTGTTCTAAATCGGACAAGTCCTCCAAGTGCGGACTTGTCGTTCAAAACACTTAGGGTTTCACAGGTCCGGACAAGTCCGATGTCAACCGGACAAGTCCGAAGATTTCCAGCAACGAAATCGGACAAGTCCGTCTTTCAATCGGACTAGTCCGATATTCCTGGACACTTAGGGTTTGCTTCACACAGCACACCGGACTAGTCCGGTCTCCACCACGGACTAGTCCGATCTTTCTAAACCCTAACGGTAATGTCTAGAAACCCCATATAAATAGAGGTGGATGGCCCACTTTTAATCTCTCTCGAACCCTAGCGCCGTCACACCTCCCAAGAGACTCAAAAACCATCTCTCTCCACGAAGTTGAGTGCAAAATCGATCAATCTTTTGAAGATCACTTGTAGATCATTGGAGAGGCACTATGCACACGATTGAGCTCTTGGTTTGAATCTCTAACACACTCTTGCATCTCAATTGTATATTTCGAAGTGTGTTATTGGTGGTTTTGAAACTTGTAATCAAGGGAGCTCTCAACTTGTGAGATCGCCCCTTCAACTTGGTGATTTACCCCTGTGTGATTAGTGGAAGAGGATTGGCCTTCGTGGCGATCCGACGAGGGAAGGGTTGGTAAAGACCCGGTCCTTTTGTGGGCTCCTCAACGTGGACGTAGGCTGCCTTCGTGGTAACCGAACCACGGGATAAATCTTGTGTCTTGTTCGTTTGTGTTCATCATTCTAGTTGATCAACATTATCTAGGGTTTGATTCATTTTGTTGAATTGAAGTTAAATAGTGAACAAGAATCATACTTGCAATAAAACTTAACATTCAACTATTGAACTGTCATTATGGTTTATATTTCCGCTGCAAACGACAACGAAACAATCAAATTGACCTAACTTGATCAACCTAGCCCGTGAAATCCGGACTAGTCCGCACTTTACCGGACTAGTCCGATATATCTGGATTTAACCTTTTTGTTGAAGTGCTACAGGAACCGAAAAAATTCAAGAAGGCCTATTCACCCCCCTCTAGGCCTACATTCAGTTCCCTAGGCAGGGCATCATCTAGTGACAAAACGACCGTGTCAACTATGCAAGTGTTGGTCCCTAAAAGGCTAACGGTGTCAACAAAGGCTCTGCAAGACCTTACACAAGAGAAGGAATTGGGGCAACTTCTTGAAGCACACGACAAAGCCAACAAGCAAATCAACATAATCCCAAATTCATGACCATTTATTTACACAAAGGGGTCATCGCCGAATACAAAAACATGGCGCCTAGCTGCCACCAGCCTCAGCTACTCTGGAACAAAGAAGCCACCTCCTTAGCCTTAGCCTCCCGCTCATCAAAGGGACCTTTCTCCACATGCTCTAGCGGGATCTGCGGGTACCAACTTCAGAAGCACACCAGGACGAGGCAGGCCACCAGCTTAGCCAGCGCCTTTCCTTGGGCCTCAAGTTGCCTTGCAGGAACGGTGTTCACCGACCTCAATGACGAATAGAGGGACTCCAGGGCAAGAACCAGTTGGGCCACTCCCTGAGATGGCTCCTCACACGGCACGGGACCAAGGTCGAGGGGTTATAGCATCATCCCAACAAAGGTGAGGAAATTCTGAACCCCTTGGGCCTCGGCCATACGGGAGACCTGGACGCTCTCCGCTTCTCTCTGCGCAGCCTTCTCCCGATCACCAAGCTCCCGAGCTCGACGCTCCAGATCATCCTCCCGGCGTTTGATGGCGAGCTCCAAGTCTTGCAAAGCCCGGAGTTTCTCCTCCATGCATCGGGAGACCTCTCCCTCCTTCGCCGCCAAGTCCCGTTCAGCATCCGCAAGGGCAAACTCGCGACAGACCAACTCCAGACGTTGATCCTCGCACAGCCTCAGGCGGGCATCAACGGTGGCATGGGACTTCAGAGCCTCCACCTTAAGCTGCTTATTCTTGGCGTCGACCAGCTTCACCAAACGTCGCTCCTCTACAAGTTGATCCCACTTCCGAGTGAAAGTAGTCTGAGTCTGTCGTAAGATGGACTAGGTTGCGGCAACAGTGTTGGAAGGAGGAATCGGAGGGACCATCACCATAGGTGACTGCCTCTCCACCTCCTCCACCGATACCACGACAGACACCAGTGGTTGGGGACCAGTTGGTGCCCCAACTAGAGCTCTGGAAACAGCCGCGCTGCTTTCGCGACGCTGAAGCCCCCTCCTCCACTACAAGAGCGTCACCGGTAACCGGTGGAAAGTCGCCACATTGAGCAACAATAACATCAGGCGCCGGCGCCGCTTCGACGATGGGCGGGTGAGCCTCACCAAGGAGATCAGCCATGACCAGTGTAGCCCCCTCCACATCGGGCACCCCCTCGCTCGACACCTCCACACCTGGCACCTCCTCGCCCGGCCCTCCATGCCAGACACCTCCTCATCTGACACACCTATGTCGGGCACACCCTCGCCGGGCGCCTCCTCACCGGGCACATCCTCGCCAGGTGCTCCCTCGTCTGGTGCTTCCTCGTTGTGCACCACTTCAGCCCCACCTGCCTTGAAGGATGAGAGCGAAGAGTTGTCGGCAGCACCTGGGGCAGAGGTGTCCTCGGGCGTAGGTCACGGCATGGTAGGCCCTGTCCCAGCTCTGGGAGGGCAGGTCCTACCAAGCCTACCAATGGGAGCACCAAAGGCATTAAGTCGGGTGATGACGCGCTAAAAAGCCAGGATAAAACTTTGTTAGAATGCGCGTTAGGAAAAAAGGGAGAAGAAGAGGAAGAAGATGTGCCTTGCCGGCGGGTCGGACCGCTCGAGTGACCCTGGCCCTCCACCCTGAGCGATAGATCGAGACCATCGGTGCTTGACTGCAAGACTGGCACCGTCGTCTCTGGATCTGCCTCTTGACCGAACAGTGCTTGCATGGTCTCCTGCACTGACCCCTCTGCGCCCCCATCAGAACCAGAGCTGCTATAGGAATTGGAAACCAAGTCTACGATGGGAGCTTCGGTCGATCCGGCCCCATCACAACGAGAAGTTGGGGTGCTGCCCCCCGCGTCAACTTTCGCTTCTTCGACGCAAGAATAGCGGAATCCATGGCCAAACAGCGGGAACGTCTCTCTTGCCATTGACCTGGTATTGGCTGACTGCCCTCCGGCCCGACAGAGGACGATGGCGACCCTACCTCTGGCTTCTCTAACGAGCGGGAGGAATCCGACCTTTGTTGCAGCATGATGCGGCACCGCGACAGAACAGCTGAAAACCCTGACATCTCCTCGGGGTGCAAGCGGGTGACACCGAACACGTTGACTGCCGGCATCGAGCTCAGAAGTTTGTCCCTCTCAACACGGGTCGTGAAGAGTGGCTGGCAGTCGACTGGGATGCAGACGTGCTCGTCATCAACCGTATCACTGGTGACCAACTTCAGCAAATCATCCAACACCTTCGCCAGAAGATCATCCAGAGCCAGTCGACACTGATCAACAGTACCTGTATAGTACCAGGCCTCGTAGCGACAATTCTGCAAAGGGGCGGTACGACGACGCAAAAAATCTTCCAGCACCATCAGGGAGGTCAAAACTTTGCTCGCCAAGAATTGTATCCTTATCAGTATCAGCACATACTCCTTTGTTAACCCCTGGAATGCTTCCCAGGTTGTGGGATTAGGAGCGGGACCTGCAGTGGTAATCTTCAGTGCAAGATGGGGCTCAACTCGCACGATCACCCAATCTTCCCTCCAGGTTTTCTGCTTCCCCCCTTTGAGCGAAGGGATGTAGTGTTGGCTGGACTTGTCCGGTGCCGAAAGTAGTAGGCACCCACCTGGGTAGGCTCGCTTTTCCCGGTGGTCTTCATCACGAAGAAGAGCCACAACAACTCCACTGTTGGCTTGCAGCCCACAAACGCGTCACAGAGGTGGACCAACACCGCCATCACCGCAATAGAGTTCGGCGACAGGTGGTGAAGCTGCAAACCATAATCCTTTAGCACAGTGAAGAAGAACCTTGACAGCGGAAGCCCAAGCCCTGCAGACATGTAGGCGGGGAAGAGGACGGTTTCGTCCTCGTGCAAATCTTCAAGAGCGGGAGATCCACAAAGGATCATCCCCGCACGCTCCGATGCCGACCAGTCAAGCAGTTGCCGCATTGACAACAGGTAGTCTACTGACCGAAGGCGAGACGAGGGCAGTGGGGAGGCCATTAGAGCAAGCAAAGGGGAGAATCTTTGGATAAAGTAAGGAGAGCAAGCAACCAGGCAGTAGACAAGCACCATATAATGCTGCAACTCAGCACCACAACAAGCACAAGAAACCGGCACCGAAACCTGGCAACATCCAACACATTGCTATTGAAAACATGCCAGAAGGCGAACGCATCCTCGAGCATACATTTTCTCTACTTAAATTGCGACACCCGGCCACTAGCTATTGCAAATTTGTCGGCTGTCGCAATTAGACCGCTATTTGCGATGAGCGTAGTCGAAGCTGTCGCAAATAATCCATTATTTGCGATGGCCAACCCTAGGCCATCGAAAATTAAATGACCGACACAAATAGGTGGTTATTTGCGACGGCCAGAAAAAAAACCATTGCAAATAATATAAATTATGACGTCCAAACCTAGGACCGTCACGATAAAGGAAGCCATCGTAAAGAAAAGGGATATACCCGGCCCAGACGTCGCCCGACGCAAACAGTCATGCACTCGCACACACTCACACCCGACGCGCGCGGCAACCGCTGCCACCCCCCCCCCCCCCCCCCGCCGCCGCCGGTGTCTCTCCTCTCTAAGTTCTTCCCCTCCCCTCCCTCTCCATGGGCGGCCCCCCTCCTTGGTCGTCCCCTCCCCCTCTTCCTCCTTCTCCATGGTCGGCCCCCCTCCATGGTCGGCCTCCCTGCATGGCCGCCACCTCCCCCCTCTCCCTCCCTCTCCAAGTTCGGCCCCCCTCCCCCCCCCCCCCCCCCCCGTAGCCGACCCCCCCACCCCCCTATCCCTCCTTCCATGGCTGCCCCCTCCCCCTGCCTCTATGGCCGACCCCTCCACACCCCCTCCATGGCGGCCCCCCTCCCCTCCCTCCATGGCTGACCCCCCTGCCCCCCATGGATTATGCAATTCAATTTTGCAATTTAATTTTGAATGCAATAAAATTGTTGAGTTCAATTTTGAAATGCAAATGAATTTAGGAATTCAATTAATTGTTGATTATGCAATAAAAATTTGATTTATGTTTATTGTTTACGTCTATGTTTTTGTTTATGTTTAGAATAAAATTGTGTCTATGTCTAGGATAAAATTGTTTATGTTTATTAATTGATAAATTACAATTTAATAATTGTTATGTTTCAAATTGTTTACGTTTAATTGAATTGCTTAGTTTTTTGGATTATAGTTCTATTTTTTAATCTCATTGGTTGAGTGTTACTATATGTACAAAAATAGGATTCGTGTCGGCTTGACCCGACACAACCCATTTGGATCCCGACAAGGCGTATTTAGTTGGAAGTTAAAGTATGCGTCTAAACGGACATGAAGACAAAAGTCGACGGTGCAGACGATAAGCACCAGCGCGTGTAGATGGCAGACCTCGATGGACCCACTTCCCTGCCTCTCTCTTGTTATTTCCTCCTCTTTTGTCTTGAAGAGCTGCAGCCCCCGGCGAGCAGTGGACGCGGCGGCGGCCCCAGCGAGCAGCATTCGTGGCGACTCTAAAATGGCATGGAAGTGATCTACAATGGTAACCGTCGCAAATAAAGACTCGTAGCCATAATTGGCGATGGTAATCGTCCTTCCTCCACAGAATGTCGTTACATACGACAAGCTCCCGCGCATGGATAGCGGGCCATGGTGGATGGTTTTCTCCCGTTCATTCCGCCTCCTTCATTTTTTCGTTGCCTACTCCGTCGTTGTTGGACAGTTGCCCCACAGCTTGAAGAACTGCACCATTTTTGGGGGGTGCATTATAAAACAAGCGAGGTTATGTTGCATAAATTTTGTTCAGATTTAGGTTTTTCTCATCAAAAGTAGGATAATACTGCATACATTAACGATAATTTCTTCAAATTTAAACTGCAGAGTCAAACATGGGGTAAGACCGCAGTTGGATGTATATTGGCTGGAAGAGCGGAACTGGTGGTCACTCGAATGAGTGGTACATCAAGTTAGATCAATTTTGGATCGAGCATTTTGGTTGACAAAAGATGATAAGGTGAGGTGCCCATGTACGAAATGTCTGACACCAAGTTTTTGAGCAGATTAGATCTTTTGTTTCACTTATGTCGAAACGGTTTCAAGCCACAGTATGAGGTGTCCACCTTCCACAACGAGATTAAATCTTGAGTCATAGTAGAAGTAGACGAGGATGATATAACGATGGTTGATAGTATGGATGAGATGCTAGAAGATCTGGAATCAAAGGATCCTCTTACAAGGGAGGCAAAGGAGTTCTTCGAGGAGCTCAAGAAATCACAACAGCCGTTGCATGAACACACAGCTGTGACCATCCATGCTTTCTTTACCAGATTTATGGCAATTAAGTCTAAGTACTTTTTTCCATCTACTGCTACAATGATCTCATGAAATTGATCTGCAATATCCTTCCACAACCTCACAAAGTGCCTAAAGATATGTATCAGTAAGAGATACAAATATCTGGTCTTGGTATGAACTATGAGAAAATCGATGTGTGCCCATACAACTGCATGATATTCTAGAAAGAGCGCGCCAATGAGAACATGTGCTTGAAATATAGTAAACTGAGGTATGTTGAAGTTGTTAATGATGATTGCGATAATGTGATAACAGATGTCGCACATAAGCAGCTTCGTTACTTGCCTGTGACACCTTGGTTGAAGTGGTTGTTTCTTTCAAAAAGAACTGCAAGACACATGAGATGGCAAAAAGAAGGTAAACGTGAGAACAAAGAATTCTTGACGCATCCGTCCGACAGTGATGCATGAAGGCGCTAGATAGTTTTGATGCAGATTTTTCTCGTGATGCGAGAAATGTTCACATCGGGTTAGCGACAGACGGATTCTCACCGTTTAGTACAAACACCACACCATACTCCTATTGGCTCGTCTTTGTCATTCCGTACAACTTGCCATCGGCTCTCTGTATGAAGAACGAGCTCATGTTCCTCAACCTCATTTTACCTGGACCTTGGTCACGTCTCACCGTGATGTTGAAATAGCTGATCGAAGAGTTGAAAGTGTTGTGGACAGAAGTCGAAGTGTACAATAGTAACAAGAACTTGAAATTTAACCTTCGAGCTGCTTATTTGTGGTCTATTCATGATTTGCCAGCATACAACATGTTCTCCGGATGGAGGACTCAAGGTGGTCTGACGTGTCTGATATGTGCTTTGGGCACGGATTTCTTGCTTTCGACTAACTCATGGAGGCAAGATATCTTATTTCGATTGTCATAGACATTGGCTGCCTCCAAATCAATATTTAGGCGACAGAGGCATGTCTTTAGAAAGAACACCATCATCACTAAAGGACCACCAAAACATCTCAATGGGTCAAAAATTTCTGATATGTTGGATAAACTAGTGACAGATGAAGGTCGTCCTGGATATTTCGTAGGTTATGGAGAGGAACACAATTGGACACACATATGTGGACTTCAGGAGCTACCGTATGTGAACTCGTTGATTCTAATGCACAACATTGATGTCATGCATCAGGATTGTAACATGAGGAAAGTATCATAAGAACATGCATGGATAGGTCTAACAAAACGAATGACAGTTTCAAAGCTAGAATAGATTTGGTAGACATTTGTCACTGTCCAACTCTTGAAATCTCTGAATGTGGTTGTAAGCCACGTGCTTCTTTCTGTCATCGATCTAAAGAAGGAAAGAAGTCATGAAATGGTTGAAAACATTGAAATTCCCAGATGGTTACACAGCTAGCCTGAAATGAGCTGTGAATGTGAACAGAGGAAACCTCACTTGGTTGAAGGGTCATGATTATCACATTATCATGCAAAGAATCTTACCTGTTATGTTTTTGAGCTATCTAGATGATGCGGTGTGGATGGTTTTAGTCGAGCTCAGCTAATTCTATGGACAGCTTTGTGCTAAAGAAATGATGGATAAGTTAGAGAAGGAGATACGCGTACTTTTATGTAAGATGGAGATTTTTCCATCGGGTTTCTTCAATTCAATGCAACATCTGTTTATCCATCTTCCATCCGAAGCTAAAGTTGGCAGTACTATACAATACAGGTGGATGTATCAAACTGAAAGAGTGCTATGATATCTGAAACCAATGGTAGGCAATAGGGCAAGTGTGGAAGGGTGCATCGCTGAAGCATATGCTCTTAAAGAAGTAGTATACTTCTTAAGTGTCTACTTTGCAGAAGAACAAAATGTCAATACTCCGGCGATGCGGTCAATGTGTATGAAGCACCCCCTTTAAGCGACCTCTCCATTTTTCAAACCAGAGGCACTATCGTTGCTAGCTACACGACCTACTTCCTACCTGAAAGTGACAGGACTTTTGCTTTACTCTACATGTATGCAAATATGGAGGGCATGCAAGAATACTTCGAGTAAGTGTATATCACTACAGGAAACGATGAATAGGGTGTCGGTTTTAATAGATGTGTCGGCCCCGACGCATTTAACTCGTCTAAGGGTGTCGGTTTAGAGTAACCGACACCCATAACTTAGAGGCGTCGGTGTTCTTGAAGAAACCGACACACATAATAGATGCGTCGGCCGAACCGACACAGATAATAAATGTGTCGACCTAACCGACGCTCTTGAATGGGCCCCACGCAAGACTCAAAGCGGGCCCGGCTGACTGAGCCTCTAAGAGTGTCGGCCAGGACAACACTGACACCCTTTAGTGGGCCCGGATCGCTCAGGCTCCCCCGCACGTCACCTCCGCCGCCAGCCCGCCGCCTCGCCGATGCCCCCGCCCGCCAACCCATCGCCGGCGCCCCTCACCCATGCCCCTGCCCACGCCCCCGCTCGCCGGCGCCCCTCCCCTGCGCCCGTGCCTCTGTCCCCGCCCGGTGCCCCTCGCCCGCACCTGCGCCCGGCCGCCCGTCACCGGCGCACCTCGCCTGCAGCCCCCGCCCGCCGCCCTCACCCGCGCCCCCGCTCGCCGGTGCCCCTCACCCCCGGAACCCCCTTGTCCGGTCCCATCGCTCCCTTGTCCGGCCCCTGGAGCCCTTTGGTCCGGCCCCCCTCCGGCGCCCCGTTCACTCCTCCTCGACGCACAAGGTAAAATGATCTTTGTGTGTGATCTTTGTTTGGTGCATTAGTTTGTATATGTGATGTTCTATGTGTGAGCTTATTGCATAGATAATGTGGATATGTAAGATTAATTAATAGTTAATTCTCAAATTATATGCAAATTTACATGTTTAACTTATATATGTGAGCATGATTAATAATTTCTAAATATGTGAGCATATTATATTTGTGATTAGTGTTAATTCGTTAATGTGATTCATATTATGTAGTTGCTAACTCGTGAATGTGATTCATATTCATTATGCTATATGATTTGAATGTGATTAAAAGTTCATATCATGCATGTGATTGTTTCTTTTTAGCATTTGCAATATGATGAGTAATTATGTGTTTGTAATATAGTAAATATTTTTATAATTATGGTAGCTTTAGAAGATTGTAGTGAAATATGATTCTAGTTGTGAAGTATGCGTTTAGAGGAGCACAGATGCATACGGCAATAATGAGGACGACTAATTAACCGCGTCTGAACGGTGGATTCGGACTTAGAACTTTCAACTCTGACCATCTTTCCTCCTCTGTCTTGTTCTTTCCTCTCTCATAAATTATTGAAAAATGAAAATGAGGAACGTAACCTATAGAATTTGATTACCCGTTTCGAATCGGCACGTATCACATGCCATTGGCATGTGAGACGTGAAGGTTCGGAATTGTCCCTTTTTGGACAGCCTGGGAGTGGATCGGGGGGGGGGGGGGGGTGGCTTGTGACGAGACGTGAGTCTGGATCTGTACGAGATTTCGACGGCATAACCCTGATGTTCTCTGCTGCACCATTTTCGGGCGTGTAGTGGAGAACAGCGGGGTTATGCTGCCGAAATTTCGTCTGGATCCAGACCACGCGTGTCGTCATAAGCACGCCCCACTCGACCACTCTTGGGTGGGTTTAGGACCTATCTGCCTAGTTGTAGTGACAGTCACATAATATAAAATAAACTAATCATAATGATTTTCCGCTTTGAAGGTATAAGTTGAAAAATGGGTGATGGTCGTAAGGTGATGTATGATGGATGTAGTTCAGATGGTGTGTACACTTTGGAATGGGCACAAATGACAAATGTGTTCGTGAACCAAGCATTTCCTAGTGGTGCTCGTATTGTGAAATGCCCGTGTAGCAAGTGCCATAATTGTCGACGTTTCGAGAGGTCTGAAATGATGTTGCACCTTTGTAAGCACGGATTTATGCCAGACTATCTAGTGTGGCATGAGCATGGAGAGATGGATCATGCTAGTGAGTCAGACAAAAACGAGAATGAAGATCGGATGGATGAGATGATGGCGGATGTTGCTCGAGAGTATGAAGAGTAGTCACTGCCAGAGGAGGTGAAGAAGTTTTACAGACTTCTTGCCGCCGCGGATGAAAAAGTATATGAGGGCGCTAGTGTGACCATTCTGCAGGCGGTCACATGACTTATGGGGCTGAAGTCTAAGTTCAATTTTGCAAACAATTGCTACAATGGTATTTTGAAGTTGATCAATGATCTCCTTCCGGCAAAACATAAGATGCCGAAAGACATATACAATTCAAAGAAGATTGTGGAAGTTCTGGGCATGAGTTATGAGAAAATTGATGCGTGCAAAAATAATTGCATGTTTTTTTGGAATGAACACCAGAACGATACTCAATGTATGCATTGCAATGCATCTAGACATGTGAAGGTTTTGAATGATGATGGGGAGGAAATAAGTACAAAGGTACCGGTTAAACAGCTTGGGTACATGCCTATCACGTCCACACTTAAACGGTTGTTCCTTTCTGAAGAAACTGCGAAGCAGATGAGGGGGCATTCAGAAGGGTTACGTGAGAGTGATGACAAAGATATTATGGTACATCCTTCAGATGGCGCGGCATGGCAAGCTCTAGACCATTTCGATCCGGAGTTTGGTAAAGATCCAAGAAATGTGCGTCTTGGATTGTCAACAGATGGTTTCACTCCCTTCAGCACAAGTAACAGTCCATACTCTTGTTGGCCTGTTTTCATCATGCCTTACAATCTCCCTCCCAACATGTGCATGAATGAAGGATACATATTCCTCGCGGCCATCATTCCTAGTCCTAAACATCCTCGAACGAAAATTAATGTCTTTATGCAACTGTTGATTGAGGAGTTGAAAGAGTTATGGGAATGTGTAAAGGCATACGACAGTCATATGAAATATGAATTTATTTTACGTGCCGCATATCTATGGTTTATACATGATTTGTTGGCATACGGCATTTGGGCTGGTTGGTGTGTCCATGGAAAATTGTGTTGCCCCATATGTATGGTTGATACCGATGCCTTCTGGTTGAAGTATGGAAGAAATGTCAGCTTCTTTGATTGCCATCGACAATTCCTTCCTTCAAATCACCCTTACAGGAGTGATACACGATCATTTCAAAAAGGCAAAAGTGTTACAGAAGGACCCCCTCGTCGATTGACAAGCGAGCAAAAAATGGCATGGCATGCAAAGTTAAAAGAGTCCGCTGAAGGTGGTTTCGAGGGGTATGGTACAGAACACAACTGCACTCATATTTCTTTTCTTTGGGAGCTACAATATGCAAAAGCGTTGCTTTGACCGCACAACATAGATTTGATGCACTAGGAGTGTAATGTCGCTGAAAGCATCATAAGCATGTGTTTTGATTTTACCGGTCAAACTAAAGAAAATTTGAGTGCGAGGAAAGACTTAGCTGATATTTGCGATCGTCCTGGGCTTGATGTTATAACAAATGCAAGCGGGAATGAAAGTAGGCCACGAGCTCCATACTGTGTTCGACCAGAAGAAAGAAAGTAAACACTTAGTTGGTTGAAAACACTAAAGTTTCCAGACCGCTATGCAGCAAACATAAAACGATGTGTTAATCTCAACACTAGTAAACTGAATGGTTTGAAGAGCCATGATTATTACATTATGATGGAGAGACTTATACCAGTAATGTTTCGTGGCTACTTCAAACCTGATTTGCGGAAGATGTTTGCTGAACTTAGCTACTTTTATAGGCATATTTGTGCTAAGGAAGTGTCAAAAAAAATGATGCGACGGTGGGAGAAAGAAATTGGTGTGCTTGTATGTAAGATGGAAAAAGTGTTCCCGCCTGGATTTATGAATGTTATGCAACATTTGCTGATGCATTTACCTTATGAAGCATTGGTAGCAGGTCCTGCACAATTTAGATGGATGTGTAGCCAAGAAAGAGAATTGAAGAAACTTAGAGCTACAGTGCGCAACAAAGCAAGAGTTGAGGGTTGTATTGCAGAAGCATTTGCAGCTAAAGAGATTACTAACTTCTCTAGCAAATATTTTTCACGTGCCAACAACGTGAATGCAAATGTCACACGATATCATAATGTAGAAGAGCAATCTACGAGTGAGCTTAAGATTTTTCAATGGAAGGGTAAAGGTGTTGGAGCTGCTAATTCTCATTATATTTCAGCACAAGAGAGGAATTACACGATGATTTAAATATTTTTCAACATGGAGGAGGTGTTACCATATTTTGAAATGTTTGACAAGTTGTATTGGAAATCTTCACGAAAACCTACACAAAGTCAATTGGATAAGATGCGTCAGCATGACATAAACGGTGGAAAAAGCTTTGTGGACTGGTTCCGTGAACATGTAATTTTATATCCATTTTTCTTTCAATATTAGTTCACATGTTTATAATAAGATGCTAACTTTGTTTATTTATGTAGAGTATGAAAGATGTCAATATCTCCGATGACTTGCGACAGATGTCGCATGGTCAATTGAGAGCAACAAAATTTAGCAGGTACAATATCAACGGATATCATTTTCGGACGGCAAATTTAGAAGCAAGTCGCCCACTTGCTGCCACTACAAAAAGCGGAGTAATGATAACTGCCGCAGAGGGTAGTGGAAAAGTGACAGAATACTACGGTGTTCTTAAAAAATAATAGAGTACACATTTGGCGGTGCAAAAACACTTCAACTTGTGATTTTCGACTGTGAATGGTTTGATCCAACATCGGGCACACGAGTTGATGATTTTGGAATGGTGGAGGTCAACCACAAGTCACGATACACAACCCATAACAGCAATGTTGTACTTTTGAATCAAGTGGTACAAGTGTACTATTTAAGATATCCTCATCCAAGTTTGAAACATTGGTGGGTTGTGTATACAGTTAACCCTGAAGTGCACCCTCATCGTTATGATGAGTATATAGAGATTCAAGAAGATTACGGTATTATCTATCAGGATGAAGTTGAGGAAGCAGAATATTTTATGATATCTTCTAGGATAGGACTCGCAGAAATTGCTAGTGATACGTTGGAGTTGATGTCGGAAGAACAAGCTGGCCCTTCAAGAAACGTGTTCGGCAATCACAGAGAATTATGGAAAAGAAGAAAAGGAATTTGGAAGAACAGGATAGATATGATGAAGAAGAGGAAGAGATGGAAGAGAGTGAAGAGGAAGAGATGGAAGAAGAGATACGTAAATATCTTAATACACGCGTGACAGAGCAGATTCTGATGCTGATGATTTTTGATCTATATTGTACGCAATTTTTAGATTTTTAATATTATTGTATACATATTTATTTATTATCTAATGTTGTATACTAATCATTTCTATAACAATGTGTGCAGATGTTTAAGCTTTTGCCAAGTCTGGGGAAGAAGAAGAGCAAGAAGGGTAGTGGATCTTTGGCCTCCACTCCCAGTTCTACTTCGAGCCAGCCGGACCCGTTTCAGGTACTTGTTTTTTACATACATGTAAATATTAAATTAATTGTCTATTGTTTCTTACTTCTTTACATATTTCTCTATTAATATTTTCAGGGTACTTCTTACAGTTGGCAGAGGAAGAGGCAGTTTTTGAGTTGTGTGGCAGAGCCGACGTCGAGCGAGCCTGCACGAGGTCCGCCACAGGTGACAGATCGCTGACCGACGTACGAGGAGTTGTACGGGGAGGAAACAGAGACTGTCAGACAGACGCCGGAGCAGGAAGGTGGCTCAGAAGGAGGCTCAGTTGGAGGCTCAGGGCGAGGCTCAGGAGTAGGCTCAGCAGGAGGCTCAGGACGAGTCTTAGGAGGAGGCTCAGATAGTGTTGGGCGGTGGACCTCTTCTGATGGTGGGAATGAGGGAGATGATGAGGAAGAAGATGAGCCTGAGGATCCTAAGCGAGATGCCAGGATTGCAAGAAGGGCCGAGCTGGAAGAGTTAGGACACCCCGATCGATGCCCTTTTAGGTAATATTTTAAATTAACTAACAAGTTCATTATATCTTTTCAATTAACTAATTTTATCTATTTTTTATGTACAGGCTGCGGAGGCACCTTTCATGTGGTGTAAGTAAAAGTATAGACGAGCAGACAATAGTAAGGCCGAAGGGTACTAGGTGTTGGGTGGAGCTTGGATGGAGTGGAAAGGGGCATCGACGAGTAGTTAACACCGAGTTGGGAAATGCCATACGGTTTTGCTATCCCGGGATGGTATTAGTAGATGGTCAAAGAATTGTAGCGCATAGATGGGATCACTATGCGCTTCAAGAGTATGGCGATTCGAGTACATGTCAGGATAATGTTTGGGAGATTTTCTGGGAAAGTTTGTTTTTATTGTTTCCATTACATTAGTTTCCATTACATTACATCCTATTGTTATTTGACATTAATTGTTACTTGTATGCAGGGTAGGTTTTGTTTGCAGGAGGGTGTGAGTCAAGCATATGCTTGTTCAGTTTTCCATAATGCAGCAAAGAGACGTGTCAAGGACTCCTTCTCGAAGGCACGGATCAAGGCTCTGACCGTCTACTACAAGACGGTGATGTTCCAGCCTATGACAAACAAAGAAGCAGCCAAAGTTCACCTCACTAGGGTGGAGTACCTGCAAAGTCATGCGGATTGGATTGTGCGAATATAGAGGCTTGGGAATGGTTATGCGGGTATTGGGGTTCAGCTGAGTTTAAAAATATTTCTGATAGACACCGAGGAAACCGAAAGAGCAAGCCAGGAAAGAATTTCTTTGGGACGTATGGTTATGTTCGGATGGAACAAAGGATGGTATGAATTCTTATATTCATACTTAGATTCCTTCAATTAATTGCATTTATTAAATTATTGATTTTGATATTGCAGACAGCTGAAACTGGTACGCCTCCTACATTTTTTGAGGTTTATCTTGAGGGGCACAAAGGTCCAGACCCGAATCGCCCGGAGGTGTTATGTGATGAGGCATCAACGCAGAAATTGGTATGTATGTTGCTTCTTTTTTGCTTTTATCTATCAACTCAATTTATCTTGTATTACATTAATCTGGTAACTAAATGTATCACAGCAAAAGTATGTTGAGTGTTTCAAAAAGAATCATGGACCTGATTCAGACTATTTGAGAGAGCCGTTGGATGTCTCTGCAGCATACGATGCCGGCGGAGGTCTACCGCATGGGAGGTATGTGTAAAGTTAATGCTGATTTGTATGTTAATGAATATCGATTCCTCGCACTTGTATTTTTTGTAGACTTGGGTTAGGCGACGGATATGTAGAGCGTGAGGCTTATGCTAGACGACGACCGTCCAATGTTGATGGTAGTCGATTTCAATCATCTACAGAGGCTTAATTACGAGAAGAACTAAGACGCACAAAGGAGGAGATGCAACAACAACAACAACAAGAGACACAAATGTTGCTGCAACAACAACAGCAACAGACACAGATGTTGCAGCAACAAAAGCATTATTTGTATATGTCTCAGGTAACATGTAATTTTCTTATTTGAAAATATTATTCGATTTACAAATGTATCTACTCAAGATATCACAACTAATTTACTTGATGCAGTTCATGGGTCAAGGTAGCTCCAGTTCTCAGTTTGGTCCTCGACCAATGCAGCCAGTACTACCACAGATTGGCTCCTCACAGGTAAAACTACTTATCTTATTGACTTTAGTTATAATGCAATATTGTAACTATTAGTGTTGCAGGGTTCCGAGAGTGGTCAATCGTATGTTCCACAGCCTTACGAATTTATGTCACTGCTGGCTTCTGGATTACAGCAAAATAATCCAGGTAAACTGTAATTTTTGCATTTGACTACTTTATTTGATTCCAAAATGATTCTAATTATAATCTCACAACTTCAAGCAGTTTTCCCACTGATGCCTTTCCCTCCGGTGCAGACTCATCCATCACAAGGAGATGCAGCGGTATGTATGACATGCATACTTGTTACAATATTTTCATTATAACATCAATTACCATAATATTACAAAGAAAAGGTAAATAATAGCGGAGAGATGAAGTGAAAAAGTGAACAAGTGAGAGAGCGAGAGAGGCAGAGATAGAAAGAGGGAGAGGAATACATATAGAGAAAAGAAGTGATAGATAGAGAGGGAGATAAATATATAGAGGGGGAGAGGAAGAGATGGAGAGAAGAGAAGAGATAGATAGAGAGGGAGCTAGAGGGAAAGAGACAAAGGGATAGGAGAATAGATAGAGTATGAGAGCGAGTGAGGGCGAGAGAGTTAGAGAGAGTGAGAGGAAATACAAGAGTGTGTTTAAGTTTTAGTTCAAACCAATATGCTTCTCCTTTTTAAAGTTATGTTTTTAAGTAAGCAGGAGTTAACATGTTATGTTGTTAAGTTTCTATTTCATTTTTATCTATTGCAGGGATCTCATCACGGAACACCTGAAGGTGTCGATGCTTTCTTTAACATTAACAACGGAGGTGCGAGTGGAGGAGATGGGAATGGAGGACATGCGAGTGGAGGCTCCCACGACGACATATGAATTTCGTTTACTCATTTTTGAACTGTTGTGCTTGTATTATGTTGGCTTGTGTTCGAAATGTTTTATAACTTGTGTATGGTGCTATGTTTCATAACTTGTGTATGGTCGTATGTTGATATGCTATATATTGCTGTTGTGTGTAAAATGGAGGCTCCCCATCCGGGGAGGGAGAGAAAATAAACATTTTTTAAAAAGATTTCGTTATGTGCGTCGGTTTGGTCTACACCGACGCCCATATCTGGCCACTGGGAGATGGCCACGCGGCACATTGTATGCGTCGGCCCCAGAAACCGACGCACTTAAGTCATTATATGCGTCGGTTTCTAATGGATCGACGCACACAGTTGCGCTCGGTGGAGCAGCCACGTGTCCACTTATGTGCGTCGGTTGGGACAAAACCGACGCATATTGCGACTTTAGTGCGTTGGTTGGCACTGCCGACGCATTTAACTTTAAGTGTGTTAGCCTCCGGAACCCGACGCACATAGTCAGTAAATGTGTCGGCCCCGATGCACTTAGTCGTTAAAGGCGTCCAAAATTTGTCATCGGCTAAGTGCGTCGGTTCACTGACGCCTTTAATTTATGTGTGTCGGTTTCTGTAGGCAACCGACGCTCATATGGCTGACGCCCCATCGCCGGATTCCTGTAGTGTATTCTACATTTATACTAATCAACATATTTTGATGCACATGCATTCTAAAAGATTGTTTTTCACGTTCAGTGAGTTCTGCAGACAATGTTGGCCACATAAGCATCAACCTACGGCCAAACAAGTAGAAGTGATGCAGCAAGAAGGAATAAATGGAGGGTCGAGTTTCCTATTCTGGTTCCGAAATTATGTAATACACTCTCGTCTTCTGTATATTATAAGTTACTATTATTAAAGAAGTATTATTCTAACTTACGATCATTTTTGATAGTGCAGGATTCACAATGTCCATGAAGATTTGCGGCAGCTATCTTGTGGGTTGGTGAATGTTAGAAGCTATGGTCGTTATAACGTAAATGGATTTCGATTCCGTACAACTCATTTTGAAGCTCTTCATCCTCTCACGACAACATCAAATTCTGGTGTTGTTACGAGAGCAATTGACACGCTGTGACACCCGATTCCAAAAATGAACCAAGTGAACGCATATGTGTGCCCAGGACGTTCAACACACATACACGAGTGTATTCACAAAAGGATATACAGAAAATTTCCACATAACAAGATTAATTAAGAACTTTTATTACGGAATTTAGAATATCCTCGAATACAAGCTCTAATGAATATTAATGACACGTTTGAACTAATGCAGAAGAAATAAACTAAATAAGCATCTAAGCAGCTAAGCAAATAGGCATACGGGATAGCGCAACTCCGATCAACACCACAGGCAAAGCTGACGGCAGACACGACCTAGAAAACCGTATTATCATCGTTATACTCCCAAATCTGACCTGCAACTGTTGGTGGGAGAATTGCAAGGGTGAGTACATGTCGTACTCAGCAAGTGTGGAAAGTATGACATGTAGCTGATTCAAATGATGAATATAATAATGGCTAAGTGCTGAAAAGTACATTAAAAATTTTGAAAAGCAAAATATTATATGTATGTGAATCAAACCCATCATAAACCACATAGTTATCATAATACGAGTCCATATTCCATTACCATCATCCATACACCAGATTTCTCATTACCATTAAGCATATCCACCACCATAATTAAATCCCTAATTACCATCCCATAACTAGTACCAACCATATTATCAACCATAACCATAACCAGAACCATTCCCAAGTTTCCCTCTAATAGTGAAAGTTAAACCATTCCCAAGTTTCCCTCTAATAATGAAAGTTGCCCAGGTGCTCATAACTGAGAGCATGGCTATCAATGATAGTTTTAATACTCTGCAAAGTTTGTACCACTTTACCCACGTGTTTGTAATTTCATCAGCCGTTAGCGACTAAAGGAAACCTCCATCGTGCCAAAACACTATCATAGGTGTATGGCCAAGAGATCACAAAATAGCCTTTACAAAGGGACTGCTTGCATGTACAGACCAAGTGAGGTTTCACCGATGGCGATGTCTCCAACTGAGCACATCCTAAACCAAGGGCCCCCTCTTGTGCTGTTCGGATCCTAGGTAGTCCCGCCAACCATATCCAAACCCAATCCTGCTTCCCTTCCCCGGTGTGCCAAATGATCCATGCAATACTAGCAATACCCTAATTAATCATCTATGTCGCACCCATACAAGGCCTCGTGGTGGCACTGTAGTCCTGGCCTATTCTCGCATGAACCGGTCCTTAGATCCAAGGCAAGCAAACCACCATAGCATCCAACCCAATCCACATACCATGCTTGCTTAGATCACCCACTATCATATCATATTGACCAGTTCATAATAACCATAATCTCATTAATGCATACTTGAATAGTATAGTTGTTTTCTCGTCCCAATTAATTAAGTGAAGCAAAAAGGTAAAAAGACCTTCCCGACTCTATCATGAATTACAGGTGACAAGGGTGGTCAAACAAGACTAGTAAACTTCCTACCATAGGATTCCCATAAAATTGACACAAGCATGCAGTTTTGAAAACAAAACATTTATTTGAGAAATAGGATTAATATGTTCAAGGACACTTGCCTTGCTCTTGGGCTTTATTAGGATCAAATACTTCAAACTCTTGGTGTCGAAGGTCCTCTGCAGCACCCTCTAGTGCCAATCCGTCTAAATCGCACAACAAACATACAAGACAAGAATCACAATCAATAAGTGCATATATATTACTCAATATGACATGATATGCATGATCAATGCAAATGCAAAGTAAAACATTGTTAATTATGTTTAATAACTAGTTCTAATAGCTTTTAACATGTTTATACAGGTTTGGAATTGATTTGAACCAATTTGGATTTAATTCAATAGGAAATAGATCGCAAAATCGGACTAGTGTAAGACCTATGTGTGTTGAATACATTGGCTCGTAGTGAATACACTTGCTTTAACAATAAAAGTTTTGATTATCACAAAAACACCTTTTTATTAAGATCCGACTAGTTTTGGTTAGCTCCAGTGAAGTTTTGTCTTTAGCTTCGACATGTTTTTGTTAGCTCCGGCTCAAGGTCCGGGTTGCTCTGGCAAGGTCCGTAACTTGACCGCAATGCTTCTGTTTTTCATTTGCAATGTTTCGTACTTGCTTTACAACTCTGGAAAGATTGCTTAGTATTCATTTGCTATGTCTTTGGTGCGTTTTTGGTTGACATGGGTGATATCGTGTTACTGTGGTTTCTCAACATGCTTATGTGAGGTTCTCACGTAAGGTGTTGTGTTCGGAACTAACTTGAGTCAAGTTGAGGACTTGAGCTCGTATGGATTAGTTGTTTATTCATGTGCAGGTGTTGCTTGAGTTCATGACATGGCTGGTGATGGGATCCGTTGGACTAGTCTTAGGGAGGAGATGAGGTTCCAACAATCAAATTCAGGAGGAATTGTGGTTGAGCTGATCTGGAGGTTGTGCAGCATGATTGAATCAAGAACAATGCATGTGAAGGTATCGTGGACGTCATTGGATGTTTGCACGTGTGCAAGGAGTGCATGAACGTGGCTACATGGTTCTGAGACGTGATGAAGAGATGTGGACATAAAGAGTTGGTCAGAAAGGTCCAACCGACTAGGTTATGGACTCAGGCTGCGGCTGAGTTGCGTTTGACTCAAATATGGAAAGATTTGAGTTGGTTATGATAGGATTTCATGTGGGTCACGAATTTGAGTTGTTTAGAATGTGGTATACGTTCCTAAGGTGTTTGGAACTCTTAAGATTGCTTCTATCTGCGTATGGAAGAATCCTAAGCAGTTGTGGAAAGTTACGATTCGTGAACAGAGTAGGATTAGGTTCCTGATTTGAGTTGAGTTGGCTTTCAAGCTGGTTATATAAGCAAGGGAGCCCAGGGCTCGTGGTGCACGATTTTGGGGCTGTTCCTCTTGTGTTTTATTGAATAAAATTCGTAGTTTTAAGGAACTTTTGTGCCTTGTTCGTCCGACTTGTTCCAGACAAGTTTTACTCGTCGAGTTTCTGGACAGCACTACCTTTTGTCAGTGGTTTTTATCATAACTCTAGTTTTACAGATCCAATTGACGTGATTCTTTTTGGGTTGTCTTCAAAACTTGATTATATATCATCTGTCAAAATTTCACGGTCATTGGATTTTTGGTCTATGATCTACACGAGTTTCTTTGCAGCGTTCAAGAACTGTTTTTTTTTCTCGGGTAGGGCAGATTGACCTTTTTTGATCTTTCGATCATAACTTGAGTTTCTCTCGACGGACATGAGTGATTCTTCTTGTGTTTTCTTCATGACTTGATTCTCTCTGATATCTATCACCTTTGTCATGGTGAAACACGTTTAGATTAGTCTCACACACGATTTCTTTAACAGATCGTTTTTCTGCTGAAGGGGTTGAGGTTTAATTGTTTCCGCTGCGTAAGATTTTTAAATCTACCATTCACCCCCCCCTCAGGTAGCTTTTCACGTGCCCTTCGATCCTACAATCTTTGTGATTTGCGTGTGTTTTTGACTAATCATCATGGAGAAGTACTCTGCCAAACCTTGTGTGTTCGCTGGTATTGATTTTCAGGTTTGGAAGGCACGCATGGAGGCTTTCATCCAGGCACAAGGCTTTGCAATATGGGAGAAGGTATACAAGCCTTACGAAGTGCCATCAAACGATCAAGTTACAACTACAAATATGAGAGATGTCGACAACAACAACAAGGCTCGAAACTTGATCATACAAGGATTAACTCAAAGCGACTTCGACCGTGTTGCACACCTCCGATCTGCATACGATGTGTGAAAAGCACTTTGTGACTACCACGAAGGATCCAACACGATCAAGGAGGTAAGAAAAGACATGTTCAAGAAAGAATACATGCGCTTCGAGATGCATCCCGGTGAGTCCATTGACGACCTCTTTGATCGCTTTAATAAAATTCTTAGCAACTTGCGAAGCTTGAATGTTAATTTTTCAGATGTTGAAAATGCTAGGCAATTGTTAAGTGCATTAGAGATGTCAATTTGGGAGATGAAAGTTACATCCATTCATGAATCTACTGCCATGAGTTCACTTACTCTAGATGTGCTATATTCCAAGTTAAAAACTCATGAAATTGATATAATCTCACGTAAGAACCCCAACAAGTCTATTGCTTTTGTTTCTCAACATGACATGCCTAGCTCTGGCCAAACTTCATCTTGTGGTACACTTTCTTTGTTGTCCTCTCTAACCTTGAATAGATTGAGGAGTTTCCAGATGAGGAGCTAGCACTTATCTCTACGAAGTTCTCAAAAGCATTACAAAATGTGAGAACTAGAAGGAGAGGAAGCTACGGACCTCAACGATGCTTCGAATGTGGTAAGATAGGACACTTTCATACAGATTGTCCTAACCTTTCAGGTCCTACCTCCCGGGAAGAAAAACAATCAAGGACAAAGCACTCCTCAACAAAAGATACGATGAAAAGGAAGGGTTTTACAGGACGTCAATTGGTGAGCAGTTTTATCTCAGCACTCCAGGAACTTGGCTCAAGCGACGTGGACATTGGAAGTGATGAAGATGAAGATGATTTGGCAAACTTGTGCTTCATGGCAGGCAAGTCAAGATCAAGTATGGAGGAGGCAGAACACAACCGCGACAATGAAGAGGTATGTCCTACTTGCGAAGAAATGTGTGATACTATTTCTCGTGCCACTGTTATTGTTAAGAAAGAGGAAAAAAAGCTTAGGGACAATGCTATTAAAATTGAGTCACTAGAATCTGAAATTAATCGTTTGAAATCCTTGATTCATAGTGATGATTCTTGTGCCTCATGTGACTTAATATATGAACAATTATCCTCCCTAAGAAGTGAACATACCTCCAAACTTGATAAACTTGAACTTGAAATAGAAAAGAACAAAAAGCTTGCTGCACTTAATATTGGAAACTTAAAAGATGCTTCTTGTTCTACAATTGATTTGCATTGTTCTAGCTGTGATGATCTTGATAAGAAACTGCAAGATGCTATGAATGAAATCTCTATATTGAACAATGCTTTACGTTGTCATGAAGTTAAATATTGTTCCAATTGCGAATTAAAAGGAAAAACTTCATGTGAAAATTGCCTTGATCTGTCCAATAAACTTGATAACATGTATAAGACATTTGATCGGTTTTGTAATGGGAATAAGAACCTTAACTTGCAGCTGAATTCATCCAAGTCTTGCAATGATAAAACTGGTTTAGGTTTTGATTCTCATGCTCATGCTAAGGCACATCCACCTAAAATTGTAAAGTCATTAGAATGTGGTTTGATTCAAACACTTCCTAAACAAAAAGAAGTGGTTTTCAAATCTGCAGGAGTATTGTCTCATTCGGTTTCAAATAAAAATGTTGTTTGCTCATCTAGACATGAACACAAAGTTAAATTTCATTGTACCTACTGTGGTAGAGATGGTCATGTCATACATTTTTGTTATGGACTAGCTAAACAACAGAAAAGGGAAAGAATGGTTGCTAGATCTCATAACTTTCATGCAAAATTTGCTGCACATAGTGAACCGAATGTACAACCTGCTGTTTTGAGTCAAAAAGATTCAATGTTTACCTCCGGACCTTCTGTTTTTGCCTCTGGAGCTAATGATTTTTGTGCTACACAAGTAACACCTTATAGGTCAGTAGTTAAGAATCAAAAATCTCAAACTTTGACTCATAAACCTGCTGTTCTGTCTCAGCTTTCGCGTGTTTTTCCTGCTGCACGTCGCGTGACTCAGTACTGGATTCCTAAATGCCTTCAAACTCACCCCAGTATTGAGTCATCGACGTATTGTGCTTCTATGTAGGTTACACGTTTGAGGAAGCAGAAAATTTGGATTGTTGATTCAGGTTGCTCACGCCATATGACCGGTAACAAAGATTGGTTCTCCTCCCTCTCTTTTGTGTCATGTGTAGAGAATGATACTTTTGCCGATAATTCTTCAACTCCTATAATTTTTATGGGTTCGGTTAGAGTAAATGATCACTACACTTTGAAGGATGTGGTACTTGTCAAAAATTTTAAATACAACTTGCTTTCTGTTTCACAATTGCTAGATGAAAATCTAGAATTATTTTCAATAAAAACTGTTGTAAAGTTGTAAGTTCAAATAGTGAGCTTATCTTTAACATGTATCGGTTTGGAAGAGTTTTTAAAGCTGATTTTGATATGTCTTGCTCTAAGCATAGGTGTCTAGTTGCTAATGATTCAAAGGACCTATATTTCTGGCATCGTAGACTTGGTCACGTAGGCTTTGATCACCTAACGCGTGTTAGTGCTCTTGATCGCATACGTGGGCTGCCTAAGCTTAAAGGGGACAAAGAAATTGTGTGCTCTTCTTGTAGATATGCTAAGATGGTTGTAGGTTCACATACTCCTCTCACAATGATCATGACAACTGAACCATGTCAACTTTTGCATCTTGACACCGTAGGACCTTCATGTGTTCAATCCTTCGGAGGTAAATGGTATGTACTTGTGATTGTTGATGATTATTCTAGATACTCTTGGGTTTACTTTATGGCGTCTAAGAATGAAGTTTTTAGTCACTTTAGAACTTTATTTCTTAGATTATCAATTGATTATCCAGGATCTTTAGAAGCAATTAGAAGTGATAATGGAACTGAATTTAATAATCTATCTTTTGATCACTTTTGTGCTAGAAATAGAATAGATCATCAATTTTCTTCACCATATGTTCCTCAACAAAATGGTGTTGTAGAAAGAAAGAACAGAACCTTAGTTGAGATGGCTAGGACTATGCTTGATGAATATCAAACTCCTAGGAAATTTTGGGGTGATGCGTTAGCAACCGCTTGTTATGTCTCAAATAGTGTTTTCTTGCGTGCTAAGCTAGGTAAAACACAATATGAAATCCGGTTTGGACATAGGCCTAGTGTTACACATTTTCGGGTCTTTGGTTTCAAATTCTTTGTTATGAAACAAGGTAATCTTGATAAATTTGAACCTAGATCCATTGATGGCATGTTTCTTGGTTATCCATCTCATACTAGAGGCTACCGTGTGCTTTTACTTGACACTAACAAAATCGTGGAGACTTGTGAAGTGTCTTTTAATGAAGCTAGCCCAGGTACTAGCTCAAACATTGCAGGTCCAGATCCATATCCGCAGGGGGGGGGAGCATTTTTGTTGAAGATGAGGAAGAATTGGAGCTGCTGCGCGAAAATTCAGCAGCTAAAGACTTTGGTTCAGCTCCGGATGTTAATTCTCAACCAGCACCGACAACCATCAATGCTGACTCAAATCATCCTCAAGTAACAAGCTCATCAATTTATGATGAAAATGAAAAAGAAGAAGCTTGTGAGACATCTGCTACCCTACGGTTTTACAAAGATCATCCCCCACAACAGATGATTGGAAGATTGCATGAACGAGTCAAACGGTCTAGGTTTTGCGATACAAACTCTTATGCTCATTCTGCTTTTGTTGCTTCTTTTGAACCCAAGCATATATCACACGCACTCACTAATGAATCTTGGATTATTGCCATGCAAGAAGAGTTAGCAAATTTTTAAAGAAATAATGTTTGGAAACTTGTACCTCCACCTCAATGTCACACTTTAATTGGAACTAAATGGGTATTTAAAAATAAACAATGTGAGGATGGGGTTGTGGTTAGGAATACGGCTAGGTTGGTTGCTCAAGGTTTCACTGAAGTTGAAGGTCTAGATTTTGATGAAACTTTTGCTCCTGTTGCTAGATTAGAAGCCATAAGAATTTTGTTAGCTTTTGCTGCATCTAAAGGTTTTAAGCTATATCAAATGGATGTTAAAAGTGCTTTTCTTAATGGATACATAGATGAGGAGGTTTATGTGAAACAACCACCGGGTTTTGAAAATCCAGATTTTCCTAATCATGTTTACAAACTGTCCAAAGCCTTGTACGGTCTCAAACAAGCCCCTAGAGCATGGTATGATAGGTTAAAAAAATTCTTACTTGAAAAAGGGTTAACCATGGGCAAGGTTGATAAAACTGTTTTTGTGCTTAAGCATGGCAATGACTCATTATTCGTTATAGTGTATGTGGATGATATTATCATTGGTTGTGCTTCTCATGATCTTGTGTCCAAGTTTTCAGTAATGATGAGTTCCGAATTTGAAATGAGTATGATGGGTGAACTCACTTACTTTCTGGGGCTGCAAATCAAGCAAACAAGGGAGGTTACCTTTGTGCATCGAACGAAGTATACAAAAGATCTCCTAAGGCGCTTCAACATGGACAAAAGCAAGCCTCTTCGGACGCCAATGTGAATAGCAACAACACTTGGACTTGATGAAGATGTTGAACCTGTGGATCAAAAAGAGTATAGAAGCATGATCGGATCACTTTTGTACCTCACGACATCAAGACCAGACATACAATTCAGCCTATGTCTTTGTGCACGGTTTCAAGCCTCCCCACGTGCTTCACATCGTCAAGCCGTCAAAAGGATTCTCAGGTACTTACATGGAACTCAAGAATTTCGCATTTTTCTTCCATCTTCCTCAACCGTTACTTTGAAAGCTTTTTCGGATGCTAATTTTGGGGGTTGTAGGATTGATAGGAAAAGTACTTCCGGTACTTGTCATTTTCTTTGTAATTCTCTTGTTGATTGGTCCTCTAGAAAACAAATTTCGGTTGCACGATCCACAGCCGAATCTGAATATGTAGCAGCTGCTAGTGCTTGCTCACAAATTTTTTGGATTGTTCAAACACTTAAGGACTATGGGGTTGATCTAGATATTGTTCCACTGTTCTGTGATAACACTAGTGCCATTTGCATTGCTAAAAACCCCGTGCAACATTCTAGAACTAAGCACATTGACATTAGGTATCACTTTCTCCGAGATAATGTTGAAAAAGGAAACATTGTGCTTCACCATGTAGATACCGAACAACAATTGGCTGACATTTTTACAAAACCTTTGGATTTCACTCGTTTTTGTTACATTCGTAGTGAAATAGTGGTTATTCATCCTCATGGATTAAATTAAGGGGGAGTTTTGAAATTTGGGATGTCTATGTGTGAATCTGAAATTAAAATAATATGAGCATAGTATTTCATACATATATGACTTTGTGATTCCTTTTACATGTTGAAAGTTCTTACTACATTACTCGTGTTATACATATTGTAGTTTTTGTCATGTCTAGTAATTGGAATAATTACTTACACTAAAACTGGTCATGGTCGAACTTACTTGCTGTTTTGAACTTGTTACATGTTCACAAGTGCTTTTAATCACTAAGAATTAATCAAGTAATCAACTCACATGTTGATTTTTTATGAACAAATATAAATTGAGAAAATATCAAGAGAATATGCATGCATCGCACTTCTTCTTTTGAGATGGCTTATCATTGCACCTAGATATGAACTTGGAAGAAGTTGTGTATGACTAAAACCATGTCCTTAAGCTTCTGATTGTCAAATGACATAGGCTTGGCTTGGTTGGTTAGAATAAGGCAGATGCGCATATAATCTCTTGCAAATATCATATGATCTAAATTTATGCTTTGAAAAATAGTAAAATGCAGCAAATAATGTCATGATTTCGGGTTTTGAAATAGTTAAGTTTGTGAGATCATGACTTTCTTAAATTGAAAATTACATTTGACCTCTAGCATGGCTTACACTACTTTATGTATCTCATTGATGTGATAATGTAAGGTACCTGATAGTACGACTTGGATGAGCTTTGTTTATATGTATATGTTATAATATGCTCATAACAATTAAAGTTGGAGAGATAATTTGTTTATATGCTCATGACTTGCTGATTACATTGTCAAAGGGGGAGAGATAAACATGAAGAGAAAGAGAATATGTGCATAAGGAGAGATAATAAAGGGGGAGAGATAATATGGGATAATTTTTGGATTTTCTTCTCATTTTACTTTTGATTTACAAAGGGGGAGAAATTGCCTTCAAAACATTCATGTGAATAAGCCAATGTTCGGATTTTAAATGGTGTTGCCAATGCATTCGTCAAGGGGGAGATTGTAAGACCTATGTGTGCTGAATACATTGGCTCGTAGTGAATACACTTGCTTTGACGATAAAAGTTTTGATTATCACAAAAACACCTTTTTATTAAAATCCGACTAGTTTTGGTTAGCTCCGGTGAAGTTTTGTCTTTCGTTACGACATGTCTTTGATAGCCCTGACATGTTTTTGTTAGCTTCGGCTCAAGGTCCGGGTTGCTCTGGCAAGGTCCGAAACTTGACTGCAATGCTTCTGTTTTTCATTTGCAATGTTTTGTACTTGCTTTACATCTCTGGAAAGATTGCTTAGTATTCATTTGCTAAGTCTTTGGTGCGTTTTTGGTTGACATGGATGATATCGTGTTACCGTGGTTTCGCAACATGCTAATGTGAGGTTCTCACGTAAGGTGTTGTGTTCGGAACTAACTTGAGTCAAGTCGAGGACTTGGACTCGTATGGATTGGTTGTTTATTCATGTGGAGGTGTTGCTTGAGTTCAAGACATGGCTGGTGATGGGATACATTGGACTAGTCTCAGGGAGGAGATGAGGTTCCAACAACCAAATTCAGGAGGAATTGTGGTTGAGATGATCAGGAGGTTGCGCAGCATGATTGAATCAAGAACAATGCATGTGAAGGTATCGTGGACGTCATTGGAAGATGTTTTCACGTGTGCAAGGAGTTCATGGATGTGGCTACATTGTTCCGAGACATGACGAAGAGATGTGGACATAAAGAGTTAGTCGGAACGGTCCAACCGACTAGGTTATGGACTCTGGCTACGGCTGAGTTGGGTTTGACTCAAATATGGAATGATTTGAGTATGTTATGATAGGATTTCGTGTGGGTCACGAATTTGAGTTGTTTAGGAATGTGGGATACATTCATAAGGTGTTTGGAAGTCTTAAGTTTGCTTCTATCTGCGTATAAAAGAATCCTAAACAGTTATGGAAAGTTATGATTCGTGAACAGAGTAGGATTAGGTTCCTGATTTGAGTTGAGTTGGCTTTCGAGCTGGTTATATAAGAAAGGGAGCCCAGAGCTCGTGGTGCACGACTTTGGGGATGTTCCTCTTGTGTTATATTGAATAAAATTCGTAGTTTGAAGGAACTTTTGTTCCTTGTTAGTCCAACTTGTTCCAGACAAGTTTTACTCGTTGAGTTTCTGGACAGCACTACCTTTTGTCAGTGATTTTATCATAACTCTAGTTTTACAGATCCAATTGACGTGATTCTTTTTGAGTTGTCTTCAAAACTTGATTATCTGTCATCTGCCAAAATTTCACGGTCATTGGATTTGTGGTCTATGATCTACACGAGTTTCTTTGCAGCGTTCAAGAACTATTTTTTTTCTCAGGTAGGGCAGATTGACATCTGTTTGATCTTTTGATCATAACTTGAGTTTTTCTCGACGGACATGAGTGATTCTTCTTGTTTTTTCTTCGTGACTTGATTCTCTCTGATATCTATCACTTTTGTCATGGTGAAACACGTTTAGATTAGTCTCACACACGATTTCTTTAACATATCGTTTTTCTGCCAAAGGGGTTGGGGTTTAATTGTTACCGCTGTGTAAGATCTTTAAATCTACCATTCACCCCCCTCTGGTAGCTTTTCATGTGCTCTTCGATCCTACAACTAGTCTGCTTGGGACCGGACTAGTCCTCTTGGGACAGGACCAGTCCGCCCTTCGCAGAAACAACGGACTAGGGTTTTCTAGATCGACATGAATTTTGAGGAACAGGGTTGAATTCACGTGAGAAAAAGGAAGTAGAAGGTATACCAGTTGTTTAGATTTCCAATCAATCAAGAGTTTTGGTGGCAACACTTGGATCTTGATGATCTAGGGTTGATGAAGAACATGATAGTGGATTGTTGATGATGAACGAATACTTGGTCGAGATCTTGATCCTCTTTCGTTTCCTCCTCTTCTTATTCTTGCTCAGGATATCCTTCTCCTCCTTTGTGGCGGCTACCCATGAACTATTATTTGGTGGTCTTCAATTGAGGCAAAAGGATGTAAATTCCAGGGGTGGGGTTGCTTATTTAGAGGTGGAGGCTAGGGTTTGATGGAATTCGAGTTTAAGATGGGTAGAGGCCAGTTTGGGGTGCCACGTGGGCTCCAAAAAGAGTTAGACATGACGTCCTTAGGTCCACCTAAGGTAATATCCAAAAAAACTTCATGAAACAAAATATCAACTCGGAATTGCAATTTACCAGAAAAGTCCGAAAAGGGTCGGACTAGTCCAAAGATTGGAAGAGGCGAAAACAAAACAGTCCGGACTATAACGGACAAGTCCGAACATGGTCAGAGGAAAATCAGACAGGTGTGGCCAAAACCGGACAAGTCCGGTTTTAGTTACAGGGATAACAGACAAGTCCGCTGGAATACCGGACAAGTACAGAGACATAGCAAAATTTTCATGGAATTGGGATATTGGACTAGTCTGCTATGGACCAAGTCCGAAACTATACAGAGACAAAAGCCGGAATAGTCCGCACGAAAAAGGACACGTCCGATGGAGGTCAGAGAGAAATCGTACTAGTCCGCACCAAAATTGGACTAGTCCGCACTTCCCAGAATTCTCAAGTGCGGTTTTACTCTAAATTCATTTTAAACTTATTTCTTTTTGTATTGATTAATGTTAAACATGTATTAGAATGTATTCAATGCATGGTGCATGAAAATGAGGGTGTTACACATGCAATGGAATGAAACCAATTATTATGAGATCATTAACAAAATCATTGAATTTACTTTTACCAGAAATAAGACCCTTCGAGTTGTCTTCCTTGATTCTGACTGGTTTGATAGCACTCATAGAACTCAGGAAAACCAATTTGGAATGGTGGATGTGAAACATATGGACTGACTATGAGGTTACAATGTGTTGGGCCAGGTATGTGGAGGAGGAGTATGCACAGGTACGTGGGGTATATTTAACGACCAACAACTATGTGTAGGGCCACATGAGCTGGTTGCAGAGTCGGTCCGATGCATTCTAGTAACTTTGTTGGTACTGGGCTAGTGATGAGTTTAAGGCTAAGTTCAAGGGGGCTCGAGGGTGCAGAGGGGTCTAGGGGAAGCACAACCACGGCTAAGATGATTGTAAAAGCCCCCTTTTCGGAAGAACAAAAACGCAACAATGCGACCTTAAAAATTTTGAAAGTGGACTTGGAAATCCAAACTCACATGAACCATATGAGTTAACCAATGTTCACCTAAGGCGTAAAATCTTTAATTTCCAAATATTCACATTTTCAATGAAAAATTAAAGGAGAAAAGAAAACAAAATAGAGAGAAAGAAAAAGAAATTATTCCAAACCTAAAATGGGACATTCAAAGAAATTCAAATCTACGGCTGTAAATTTTTCCATGACCTTATAATATTCCAAATTGACTCTCGGTAAAGTTTCAAAAATTTTTGAAGCACATTTTCCATTTATTGGACACGTACTGAGAGTTTAATCAAAGTCGACTTCAAATTTATACTTTGTGCTTAACCTTGTCTAAATCAACTCCAAATTTTTCCCGAGGTCCCCTATGGTTTAAAAAGGTTAAATTCAAAGTTTCAGGATTTTTGAACCTAATCTACCATTTATTTCATTGAATCAAGAATCACCGCTTGAATTCAAATTCAAACCTGAGTTCAAAATTCAACTTGCTCAGTTCTGAAATCTGGTTGCACCATAAAATTCTTCACATTTTATTTAGTCATTGGGCCAAATTGAATATTTTTGAAGCATGTTTGCTAGCTCTATTTGAAATTGGAAAAGAGAAGGGAGGAGAGTGAAGTGGGTCCCACATGTCATGTTTATCCTCATGGCCACAAAACCGAGTTAGCTTCTTCCTCTCCCGGTCCTTATCCACAACACCCGACTCCCTCTCTGCCGTGCCGCTCCGTTCCTCCTCCCTCCGTGCCTGTGCCCTGCGCGCGCCCCCTCCCTGGTCGTGCACGCTCTTCCCTCCGGCGACAAACACCGGCCGCCGACCCATCTGTCCGCTCGCCTGGCCGCCAGCCCGCGCGCCTCGACCACCTGCAGCATCGCCCCACGCCGGTCGCCTCTGCTCCTGCGCCCCACGCCAGCGCAGGCTCGCCCCCTGCATGCCGCGCATCGCCTCAGCTCCTCCGTGCCGCGCCAGCGCCAGCTGCCGCTCGCCCTGGTCGCCTTCCAGCCGCGGCGTCGCCCCGCTCCCGGCCGCTTGCAGCGCCGCTATGCGTGCCATTTCCACCGCACCTGTTCGCCGGCTCGCCCCCTCACTACCGTGTCGCTCCGCTCTGCTTCCCTTCGGCGCCCCACCTGGCCATCGACCCGCGCGCCACTCCGCGTCAGCCCGCTCGCCGCCTTCCAGCAGCACCATGGGGCCCACGCCGGTCGCGCGTTACCCCTCACCATCGCGCTGCTTCGGCTCCTCACCGGCGCCGCCCCCACGCGCCGCCAACGCCACGCGTGCCTCCTCCCTGCACTCGCCTGCTTCGGGCCGCACGCATCTCACCGCCCTGGCCACTTGCCTTCCCTCCGGTCGTGCCCCGCCTGCAGCGCCGTCCCCCTGCGGCGCCGACGCCGCGTGCGCCTCGCGCCCAGGCCCTGCTGCTCGCCGCGCTCTTGCGCCATGGCGCCTCGACGCACCCGCCTCTGCCTCGCACCGCCTGCGCCATGTTGCCACAGTGACGACCGTTGCGCCGTGCCACACAAACCGTGCCCTGCTCCCCTGCTGCTGTCGAGGCAATGCCCCAGCTTCTGCCCGTCACCTTCACTGCAACGTTCTGCGCCGTGGCTATGTCCTGGAAGCAAGACGAATGATAGGTGTGATGGATGAAATGCAGGAACACGTCGTTGACACACCAGCATCGACAATTGATCCAAGGTTAGCTCTGATCGGTGCAAAGATTGGTCAGATCAATGCTGTAGTCAACCTGTTCGATGAAATGATTACAAGGGAAGAACAATCTTTGTTGATGTTTAGAGCTGGTCTGTGATGCAGGGGTAGAATGATGTGGCAATCGACAAGGACATGTGCCAAGAAACCCATTGAATGGTGATGAAGCGACAGAATCAAGTACACACACAAGATATTTGACGAAATGCCTACAAGGTGAGCCTTGCCCTAAAATGCCTTGTTTGACGTCACCGAAGTCCATTCGTCGTGATTGCTAATGGTACTCATGTGTCGTCAAGTCGTACGTCCATGTTCCGCATTGATATCATTCCTATAGAAATCCCCAAGTTGACCTTCTCTGTCTTTTTTGTCACATTGTCTTGTCAGTGCGTGCTTGTGATGCTCCACCATGAGACACGTCGACGTCGATGACCATATGACGTTGTCGTGATGTTTTGATCCGTCATCGTGCCTTGGCTTCAAAATGAAGGATGCCTGAGATGAATGTGGTGCTGAAACACAAGCACGACTCGTCGGATAATGGTTGTCAAGCCAAATTAGATTTTAGTCGTTGTGAGAGTGATCGAGTCCTAGGTGTAGCCAAGGTGCTAGATAAAATGCCTTCCAGGTCAAGGATAACTAGGTGTGTCGCTTCATCGACGACAGGTTCGTCGAGTCGCTTGCCGATGATCGAGTCGACATCACTAACCTTGAGACTCATAAGGTGGTTTTCGGGGTTCCGCTCACCACCATGGACGAGTCCGGGTCGATGTGAATGTCGATGAGATGATCTTCCCGAGATGGCTAAGCACTTCGTCGCAACATAGTAATGCCTTATGTTCGAGTTCCAGGAGTTCACCGAGCTCTTCTGGACAATCATGCAAAGGACACTGCAATAGTGTCATGTAAGAACTTGGACGATGTTTACGAAGATAGTCGTAGCGACTGATTTACCTAAAGGTCCTTTGAATGTTGTCTTGGTACTCACATCAGGTTAACAGGGGTTTGTTATAACTCTTTGAGTACAAGCAATGCCGATCTCACTTCTTTTCCAAGTGTCGCAAGGGTTTCACATCGATTCATCCTAATTCAGAACCCTGCAACCACACTTTTCACTTAATTAGGTTTACTCTGTAATGAGTTTGTGTAACTTCTATGGTCGACTTCTGAGTCACAACCTCTTGTTGCACAGTTCACTCATGCCTTAAGCTTTTAATGCTCCACCTTGACCGCTTAGTCCTCCTTACATCACTCAGTTGGGTACTTCTTCATCTTTCAATCTTATGCCTCTTAAGTAGCATAGCTTTAAGTGTTGTCTACTAAGTTGCAATGTAACCTTACATTGTGCCTTTTCGTTCATACTGACACTGCAATATCCACCTTGACTCATCCTCTGATTACGACACAACAGAGGCATACCTGTCCTTCCTAGTCAAACTCCTTATTCTTAAAGTTTACACCACCTCTTAGAGTCTATTATTAAGTTACCCTGATTACTTATATGCATATCATGTCAGTGGGGATGTGATGGAAGGTGATCGATGATGAGCTTCGCTTGGAGGAGAAGGCCAGGGTGTTCCAGCTTGAAGTTCCATGGCGGACTCTTCGAAGGAAGACAAAGCCAATAACAACTGACATTGTTTTAGAGTGGCAAACTAAGGCAAGCCCCGGTTCGCATTAAGAGCTTTTCAAAGTTTTCCAGTTTTATTCATTTACGTATTCAGTTGATATTGTGCATTACGTTCAAGAAGCTTGAATACTCCAGATGCATGACCAAAAATTCCAATGGTTAATTGGGTAGGTTGATAGCTCGACGTGTAGAACTGCTATGCTAATGTTGTAAGTGATCCGGTAGAAGTCGAGTAGCTAGAATCTACTCGCGAGAGATGTAGGACATATTTCATAGGATTGGTTAGATAGACAATGGCTTAATATAATGAATCTAAGACCGGGTAGGGGATGGATAGGAAGCAGCCAGAATTGGAGTCTCGGTCGCATAGCCCTGCCTGTGTCGATTAAGGCCCATCTGTATGCGGCCCCTTGGAACAAGCTTGACTTGTACTGGTGACATACTGGATATATGGGCTCCAGTAAACTGATGTAACTCGATAACTTGGATGTTGAGGCCATTAACTCACCATCGATAGGGGTGGGTTGAGGACAGCAAGGTGTAAATCGGTCGACGGACACAGAGGTGTTCCGTATGGAGAACTTCTGTTCGTGGAGGTGAGACAGGTTCGGCGTTCGGGTTTCTTGTGAAAGGTGGCTATATACGACTAGTACTGAAGTGTTACGTAGGTACTGATGTACTCGCTGACACTTCCGAACATGCGTATGTGTCGTGTTGTTTGGGTGTGTGCTGATTGCAATCACCGTCCCTCGTGGTAATAGAGTACCACTTGTTCACTGAGTCGTGACGTAGTAAATTCTGAACAAGATAGAAGAATATGATATATTGAATTATAATTGCTTTGCAACCTTTTATGGCTTAGTGATAGTACAATAAAAAGTTTACAGTTTCCCCATACTTTACCTGTAATAGCAGTATGTGCTTTTGGCATGTCATATCATCGGCAAAGCATTTCTTGTTTGATTGTGGAGTCTATGATGTGTCGTGCCTGAAGAATGCCATGTCCTACATAAAACATGACTATAAGGATCCACTTGTAGGCGAGTCTTTTATGCTATTCCTTACCTATGCTTAGTATTCACCCTGCATATGTCTAGTGAGACGTGTTAGTCTTGCTGAGCCTTATGCTCACGTTAGCGCTTTAACGGTTTTTGCAGGTATTAGGTTTATTTCCGCTGTTCAGGTTGTACATGAGATCTCGAGGTATCGAGATAAATCTCATGTGAACCACGCCGCTGCTAAATGTTCTTCTTGTTGCTAATGAGAAGCTAAAAGTGCATCTAGGACTCCCTTGTGGGTTTTGGAAGATTTATAACAAGCAATTGGGATCCTAACCTCTTTGTTGAGATGAGCGCAGGCTTTTAATTGAAAAATGAGCAAAGTGCCAAAAAGAAGTAAGAATGAGGAGCAAAGTGGAAATGAGCTCAAGAAAGAAGAATAGAAGATCCTTGTGTATGGAGTGTGTTAAAGAAACACACCCCAAGAGCTCAATCAAAATTAAACACACACATTGCACAAAGATACACAGGACCAGACTAGTCCGACACACACCAGACTAGTCCAATATCCTCTCTGCACAAAATCGGACAAGTCCGATATCCATCAGACTAGTCCGATATCTCTCTGACTAGAATCGGACTAGTCCTCCCCAGTGCGGACTAGTCATCAAAACACTTCACAAGTCACACAAAATCGGACAAGTCCGACCGCAACCGGACTAGTCTGATTCTCTCTCTGGTCCAAATCGGACAAGTCCGATATTTGCTCGGACTAGTCCGAAAAACCCTCTGAACTAAATCGGACAAGTCCTCCAAGTGCGGACTTGTCAACCAATAGACTTAGGGTTTCACTGTCCGGACAAGTCCGATGTCCATCGGACTAGTCCGAAGATTTCCAAAAGCAAAATTGGACAAGTCGGCTCCTAGCTGGACTAGTCCGATATTTCAGGACACTTAGGGTTTGCTACACACAGCACACCTTACTAGTCTGATCTTTCTGAACCCTAAAGGTGACTTTTATAAACCCATATAAATAGAGGTGTACGGCCATATTTCACATACTCTCGAACCCTAGCGCCATCACACTTCCCAAGAGCCTCAAAAACCACATCTCTCCACGAAATTAAGTGCAACAAAGATCAATCCTTTGAGGATTCACTCTAGTTCGTTGGAGAAACACGTTCAACACCACATTGAGCTCTTGGTTTGATTCTCTAACACACTCCTGTGATTTCATTGTAATCTTTTGAGTGTGTTCTTGGTGGTATTTCATTTTGTAATCCAAGGGAGCTCTCAACGTGTGAGAAGGCCCCTTTGAATTTGGTTATTCACCCCTTTGTGATAAGTGGAAGAGGATTGGCCTTCCTGGCGATCCTACGAGGGTAGGGTTGGAGAAGACCCGGTCCTTTTGTGGACTCCTCAACATGGATGTAGGTTGCCTCTATTGGAACTGAACCACGAGATAAATCCTTGTGTCTTGTTTTTGTGTTCATCGTTCTTATTCTTCACTATAATCAAGGGTTTCAATAATCATTGCTTACTTCAAGTTGAATCATTAAACATAAGATTGAATTGTGATATAACCTGGTGCATAATCTTGTAAACCTTCTTTTGATTGTATATTTCCACTGCATACGTAGAAGAGTCAATCTAATCGACCGAACATAATCAACCTAGTCCATAAACACCAGACTAGTCCGCACTTTACCGGACTAGTCCGATATCTTTGGTTTTGAACTGGTTGTTAAGTGTTGCAGGTTCCGACAATTATCAAAAAGGCCTATTCACCCCCCCTTTAGGCCAAATTCAATTGGTATCAGAGCAGGTTCTTCCAGAAAGAGATTAATCGCTCGAAGAAGATCATGTAGGACATGAAGGACACCCACAAGAGCAACAACCAAGAGAAGGTTGATGATGAAAAGAACCTCAAGGTGGAGAAGCTCCTCGAAGCCATTCAGGACTTCGAGGACGACGATCAGGAGACGCTGGAGCTAAAGGCGCTCCTAAGAAATAAGACACTTTCCAAAGGGAAAATAAAAGTTTAAGAGAAGAAGAAGGGGAGTAGTCACACTGACTACTCCCGATATCCTTTTAACTATAGTTGTCTCAATTCCAATAATAATCATTATTTATCTATCCCACTTGGAAAAGCCCCACACTTCGATGGATGTGATTACTCAATGTGGAGGCAAAATATGAAAATGCATCTAATTTCCCTCAATCCGAGTTTATGGCATATTGTGTGCACAGGGATAGATATCCCGGACGACGACGAAGAGCTCACTCCCAGCCAAGAGTATGCAATTCACCGAAATGCTCAAGCCGCGGCCGTAATTATCTTTTCACTCAGTCGGGACGAGTTCACCAGGGTGGATGGACTCGAAATTGCTAAGGAGATATGGGACACACTACAAACTGCACATGAAGGTGACTGACATGTGCGTGAAGCAAAAATCGAAATGATTGAAGGTGAGTTAGGAAGATTTGCAATTGAAGAAGACGAGTCACCCCAAGTCATGTACAATCGACTAAAGACACTCGTAAACAAGGTCAGATCATACAGAAGTAATAAGTGGAATTACCACAAGGTGGTAAAGCTCATCCTCAGAGCTTTCATGCCTTACAACCTCACCCTATGCTCCATGATCAGAGAAATCCCCGGATACAAAAGTATGACTCCAGATGAACTGCTTGGAAAGATCATCAACTTCGAGATGATGGAAAAACAAGCCAAACATGTCAAGGAGATTTCGACCTCACCTCGGCAAAGAAGAAAGAGGTTGCTTTGAAGTCCACCCTGAAGCCCCTATCCAAAGTAGCTAGAGAAGCACAACTAGAGGAAGATAGTGACGACGAGGGCAGTGAATTAGATGAAGAAGACATGATATTGTTCATGAAAAAATTCAAGAGAATAATGAAAAAGAGACAAGGTACAAAGTCAAGCGAAGGAAAGTACAAGGAAAGAACGAAGCCAAAGTTGAGGAGGGCATGCTATAATTGTGGTGAGTATAACCACTTTATAGTTGATTCCCCATATGAGGAGAACGGGAAGAAGACCAATGAAGCCAAGCCTCGACCCAAGAAGTTCTTCAAGAAGAAGAAACAAGTCGAACAAGCACACGTTGGGAAAGAGTGGGACTCAAATGATGAGTCCTCATCGTCCGAAGAAGAAGAGATGGCTAGCATAGCCATCGAAAAGACATCCAAGAAGTCTACCCTTTTCCCTACACTTGGTGCATGGAAGGGAGATGGCACTTGCCTTATGGCAAAGGAAGGTAAACGCAAGGTAACCATTAAACCCCCCTCCGTGCATTCCTATTATAGCGATGATGAACTCAATAGTGATAATGAGGATATGCCTATTGGACTAGATAGGAAAACAGCCACAAAAAAGAAATTTTTGCTTGATCAACTTGTTGAGAAGGAGAGGTTAATACATTGTCAAGAGGACATGATCATCTCCCAAAAGGAGGAATATGTCGAACTTGACAAGCTTCTAGAACTTGAAAAGGAACGAAGCAAATCACTAGAGCTTGAGTTAGCTTCGAGCAAGGAAACTTGCCTGGAGTTAACCGACTAAAATGCCACAATCAAGGACCAACTTGCTGACCTGATCAAGGTTAACAAGATCCTTTAAGTGCAAGTTGATTCACTCAAGCTAAGTGAACCTTCCTCCTCTTCAAGCTCACCTTCTGAACCCACTAAAACTGATTTTGCTCATGCTTGCACATGTAAGAAAGGTGACACCAGTTTGAAGGATAAGCCAACCTCTACAAAGGATAAACATCCTGCCCAAAGTGGCATATTTGACAAGGAGAAGATCAAATATGCACATAGTGCATACTTGGTCAAAAGACCTCCAAATGTCAAATATGGCACTGTTTATTCTTACGGTGAAAAGCAACATACTAGAAGCCATAAGAGTAACAAGGAGAGGATTACCTTTGTAAAAGGAAGGCCCGCACAAATTGGAAAGTCACAGATTAAGACAATAACTACACATGAACACCGGACTAGTCCGATTGGTGTCCGGACAAGTTCGGTCCTCCGGACAAGTCTGGCCCTCCCAGACTAGTCTTGTATATAAACAACAACAGTTATTGTTTAAAACTTTTGATGCCTCCTATGTGTTAATAAGAAAAAATTTTGGCAAGGTCTATGCTCATTATGTTGGGCCACGCCATGGGAACACCAAGTCTCATGTGTGGGTGCCCAAATGTATTGTAACTAACCTCCAAGGACCCAAGCAAGCTTGGGTACCTAAAACCAAAGCATGATTTGTTTTTGCAGGCCTAGTCCTCCGGTGGATCTAAATGGGTGCTAGACAGTGCCTACACCAACCATATGACCGGGGAAAGAAGAATGTTCGTGGAATATGAAGAGAATGAGGACCCAAACGAGGGCATCTACTTTGGAGATAATAGTCAAGGAAGGGTGCTCGGTACCGGTAAAATTGCAATATCCTCTAAACACACACTTTCTCATGTTTTACATGTTGAATCCTTACATTATAACCTGCTGTCCATATCTCAATTATGTGACAAAGGTTATAATTGCTTGTTCACTAATGAGGGTGTGACAGTTTCTAGGAGGAGTGTTGGTTCCATTGCATTCAAGGGTATGTTAAAGGGAAAGCTTTATCTTGTTGACTTCAACAAGGATAAAGCTAAACTTGACACATGCTTGATTGCAAAGACCAACATGGGTTGGCTGTGGCATAGACGGCTAGTGCATGTTGGTATGAGGAACCTTCAAAAACTCCTCAAAGGCGATCACATCCGAGGTTTAAAGGATGTTGTATTTGAGAAAGATAGGCCTTATAGTGCGTGCAAAGCCGGGAAGCAAGTTGGAGCACCTCACCCCGCCAAAAATGTCATGACTTCAACGAGACCACTCGAGCTACTACATATGCACTTATTTGGTCCAATTGCCTATATAAGCATCGACGGTAACAAATATGGTTTAGTTGTCGTTGATGGTTTTTCTCGCTTCACTTGGGTTTTCTTTTTGCATGATAAGTCAGAAACACAAGGAATACTCAAGAAGTTCTTCAAGCGATCTCAAAATGAATTCTAATTGACAATCAATAATATTTGAAGCGACAACAACACGGAGTTCAAGAACACAGAAGTGAAGGAGTACCTTGATGAAGAAGGCATAAAGCACGAATTTTCAGCGTCGTACTCCCCACAACAAAATGGAGTAGCCGAAAGAAAGATACGAACACTCATAGAGATGGCAAGAACAATGCTCGATGAGTACAAGACCTCGGATCGATTTTGGGCAGAAGCAATTAACACCGCTTTCCATGCCGTAAATCGACTTTATCTTTATTGACTACTCAAGAAAACATCATATGAGCTACTCACCGGTAACAAACCAAATATTTCATATTTTTGAGTTTTCGGTTCTCGATGTTATATCTTGAACAACAAGCCTAGGACTTCAAAGTTCGCTTCAAAGTCCAATGAAGGTTTCTCACTTGGTTATGATTCGAACACTTACGCCTATCGTGTTTTCGACAAGACCTCCGGACTTGTTTAAGTAGCACGTGACGTAGTGTTCGATGAGACTAATGGCTCCCAAAAGGAGCAAGTTGATCCATGTGAACAAGGTAAAGAAGAAGCTCCTTGTCAAGAATTGAAAAGAATGGCTCTAGGTGAAATTCGACCACAAGAGCCACCTCCCACGTACATGAGGAAGATGAATCACAAGAGGAGACCAACAAGCAAGGGGGAGCTTCAGCACAAGATCAACCACAAGAATACGAAGATAATCAACAAGTCAACAAAGGCAATCACTTGGGGGGGGGAGCAGATTATCATGAAGATACAACTCCTTAAGTGCCACACCCAAGAGTACACAAATGCGTCCAAAGGGATCACCCAATCGATAATATCATCGGTGACATCCAAAAGGGAGTAACCACTAGATCTCGCATAGCTAACTTTTGTGAGCACTATTCGTTTGTATCCTTTTTGGAACCACACAGTGTCGAGGATGCATTGAAAGATACGGACTGGGTGGTGGCAATGCAAGGAGAGAACAACATCAAGCGGAACAAGGTGTGGGAACTTGTGGCAAGACCCAATGCAAACATCGTCGGCACAAAGTGGGTCTTCCGCAACAAACAAGACGAACACGGGGTGGTGACAAGGAACAAGGCACGACTTGTGGCCAAAGGGTATTCACAAGTCGAAGGTTTGGATTTCTATGAGACCTTTGCTCCAGTAGCTAGGCTTGAATCTATTAGAATATTACTTGCATATGCTACTCACCATAATTTCAAGCTGTATCAAATGGATGTGAAAAGCGCCTTCCCCAACGGACCAATCAAGGAAGAGGTGTACATGGAGAAACCTCCCGGGTTTGAAGACGAAGAGTTCCCCGACCACGTATTTAAATTGCGTAAGGCTCTCTACGGCCTCGAACAAGCTCCTAAAGCTTGGTATGAGTGTCTTAGAGATTTCTTAATTGAAAATGGCTTTAAGATTGGCAAAGTAGATTATACACTATTTACAAAGAATTTTGACAATGATCTTTTTATTTGTCAAATTTATGTTGACGATATAATCTTTGGGTCAACTAATCAATCCTTTTGTGAGGAATTTAGTAAAATCATGACAGACAGGTTTGAAATGTCAATGATGGAAAAATTAAAGTACTTCTTGGGATTCCAAGTGCAGCAACAAAAGGAAGGGACGTTCATAAGCCAAAACAAGTACACGCAGGACATACTTAAGAAGTTTGGCATGGACAAGGCAAAGCCCATAAAAACCCCCATGGCAACCAATGGCCACTTGAATCTCAATGAAGATGGACCTAGTGTCGACAAAAAGGTATATCGCTTCATGATTGGATCTCTTCTCTATTTATGTGCATCTAGGCCAAATATTATGTTGAGTGTATGTTTGTGTGCAAGATTTCAAGCCAATCCTATGGAATGTCACCTGACAGTCGTAAAAAGGATCTTGAGATATTTGGTTCATACACCCAACCTTGGTCTTTGGTACCCAAAAGGCTCAAAATTCAATCTCATTGGTTACTCCGATGCAGATTATGTCGGGTGCAAAGTAGATAGAAAAAGCATCTCCGGTACATGCAAATTCCTAGGGAGATCTTTAGTTTCTTGGTCCTCCAAGAAGCAAAATTCCATTGCCTTATCCACATCCGAGGCGGAGTATGTTGCAGCCGGGAGTTGCTGTGCACAACTCCTTTGGATGCGACAAAATCTATGGGACTATGGTTACAATATGAACCATATTCCACTTCTTTGTGACATGGAAAGTGCCATCAAAATTGCCCACAACCCAGTTGAGCACTCCAGAACTAAACACATAGATATAAGACATCACTTTTTGAGAAATCATGCCATGAAAGGAGACGTAGACATTTCCCATGTCAACACTGAAAAGCTATTGGCCGACATATTCACCAAGCCACTTGATGAAAAGCGCTTTTGTGAACTTCTAAATGAACTAAATATCCTTGATGCTAGGAGTGTGGCTTGAAATGTTGCATACTTGTATGAATTCTTCAAATATGTTGATTGGATTGTGAAAATCATCTCTCTCAATTTTCTCTGAAAAACTATGTCAATTACTATATCTTGGTGAGCTATGATCATTGCTTGATTGTTGTATGCTTACTGGTCATATTCATCAAGATTATTTGATTTGATTTGCCTCCCTATTCTCTAAATATGTACCTTCAAATATATATGAATGGGCTAAGCAATTCTAACCTGGTGACCACGGACTAGTCCGTGGTTACCCGGACTAGTCCGCCCGGGCAGACTGGTCCGCAGAGTGCCGGTTAGGCCGGACTAGTCCGACATACAACGGACTAGTCCGATATAGTCCTTTGGAAAAGTCCGGACTAGTCCGGTCTTCTCTGGACTTGTCCGATTTTTCGTGTCCATAACCCTAGCCGCCGCCAAACCCTAATTCATTCACCTCCACTCTTTGCTCACGCGTTCTCTCTCTTCCACTCGAGCTCCCAAGGCGATTTTGCGTCCCCTCCACCAAAAAGCACTGTATTTGGGTGGAGATCAAGCAGCCTTGCTCGAAGATTGAAGTTCACGGACAAGTCCGGACTTCAACACCCTTCTCTTCGAGCATCAATCGAATTCTTCGGTAATTTTCACTCAAACCCTAGAAATTCCAAATTTCTTCATTGTTGATCGAATACCCTAGCATTCCTTGCTATATACATGCTCTCTTGATGTATTACATTTATGCTAAGGTTGTTGTGCATTAGGAATCACCATTTGTCTAGTTTCCTAGGTTTTTGAGTTTGAATACCGGACTAGTCCGGTCCATGCACGGACATGTCCGATATCCTCGGACTAGTCCGTGCCTGTACACCGGACAAGTTCGATTTATCTGAACTCAAAACCTAACTTCTCAATTCCTCAATGCAATTCCTTGATATCCTTCCATACCTATGCCTTGTATCATTAATTCTCAATCATGCCACTCATTCTCAGGTCATGTCGAGCTCGGGCAATGATGTCTCCGACTTTGAGGCCGAGATGGACCACGAGGTGGCACCTCAGACATTGACGGGTCTTGGAAAGAAGCGCCAAGAAAGACCCTCCAAGGCAGCTCCATCCCCTCCTCAAGCTCGGAGGAAGGTGTTGGCAAAGAAGCCAGTGTCCAAAGCAGCTGCATCATCAAATGGCCCTTGCCAAGCAAAGGGCAAGGGCAAAGGGATTGCTACGGGTCCAGTTGGCCCGTTGAAACTGAATGCTCCGAGGGAAGGGGTCCGTGACCCCACTGAAGAGAAATTCAACGGGAAGGGCAAAATTCAGAAGCGTCGATTGGTATGGCCGACCGAAGCAAGATGTTGATGGAAGATTCTGGTGCAACTTCCATGCTGATTTTTACAAATCGGTGTATCTCCCAATGAAGACACCAGTTGTGCGCAGTCAGTGGATTGACTGGGCACATTTAGAGAAGAAGGGTTGCTCACCATTAACTGAGGTAGTGGAAGCCATTGAGAGGCATGGCCTGAAGGATCTTTTCACCTTCTGGAATAACCGGAATGATGAAGTGATTGCGTAGTTCTTTGCAACTTGTCACATCTCAAGTGAAGATGAGGAGAGTGTCACTTGGATGACTCATGGATCCAAGTACAGTATTACTCAAGAAGATTTTGCTAGCCTGCTTCACCTTGACACCTCAAGATCTGACTGCTTGATCATACACAACATAGGTGTCATTGAGAAGGATAAGATGAAGTTCCTATATGAGCCAAACTCAAAGTTCAACCCTCCCTCTGCCAAAAACATGAAGCCTTTCTTTGTGGTGCTGAACAGAGTTTTGAGGAAGATGATTGCTCCCAAGGAGTGAGATGCTGGGAGTGTGCAAGGATACCTCCGGACTCTGATGAGGGTCATAAGCAAGGACCGCCAGTTTGATGTGGCGGACTACATTTGGAATGACATGGTGAACATATCTTGCACTCCCAACAGGTCATGTGGATATGCTCCTTACCTAATGTTTGTGATTGAGAAAGTCACCGGGATTGAGTTTGTGAAAGATGTGGAACATCTCCCCTTGAGGCCTCAGATGCCTCAAAAGCTGAGTGTGCAGGTTGCTCCCTCGCTGGCCTCCAGTCCCGAGGCACCGGCAACAACAAGAAAAGATGCCAGGGCTGCCCCTGCTACTAGGGCAGCCCCTCAAAAAGGTTCAGCCAATGGAATCCTCAAGTATCTGACTGTAATCTTTGCCTCCTGAAAAAAGGCCGAAGTGAAGGCCCATAAGCCAACATGAAAAGAAAGGAATACATGAAGTATATCAAGGCAAATATGAAGCAAATTTGCCACAAACTGGAGATTGAGCCAATTGGGTCTCCAGTAATCTCTGAAGACTCAGATTCTGACTCCACCGAGCTCGGGCCCTTGACCCCCTCCGACCATGCCTACTTTGGTATTGGGGGCTCGAGTAGCTCTGCACCTCCTCCTCCTCCTCCTCCTCATCCAGCTAAAGTTGAAGATGACAAAGACGACGATGAAAGGACCGACAGCAAAGAGTGAAGTCCTTAGGACCCTCCTGCCCTTCTTTTTGGTATCTTGATGCCCAAGGGGGAGAGATTGAGGGGGAGTCTTAGTCTTAGCTGTAGGTTGCGATGAGAGAGCTCTATTCTATTTTTTTGATTATTTTGTGTTTTGTAAAGCTTTAGCAATGATCTTAAGTTAATTATGGTTCTGTGATGCAATGATTTGATCCTTTGAGTATTATTTGTTGAAAACTGTGATTTTGCTCTAGAATGACATATATGCTTGCTATTGGTTGATTAATGTCAATTATGTCACTCTCAATGTTTCAGTGCACTTTGTTATGTATCCCACCATAAAGAATGCACATATGGATTATATTTTCACTGCTTGATGTATTTTTGACTCATATGTGCATACTTTATGAAAATCTCAATTTTTATCATATTTTGTGAAATCTCAATTGGTTGTCATCAATCACCAAAAAGGGGGAGATTGAAAGTGCATCTAGGACTCCCTTGTGGGTTTTGGATGATTTATGACAAGCAATTTGGATCCTAATCTCTTTGTTGAGATGAGCACATGCTTTTAATAGAAAATGAGGAAAGTGCCAAAAAGAAGGAAGAATGAGGAGCAAAGTGGAAATGAGCTCAAGAAAGAAGAATAGTAGGTCCATGTGTATGGAGTGTGCCAAAGAAACACACCCCAAGAGCTCAATCAAAATTAAACACACACATTGCACAAAGTTACACAGGACCGGACTAGTCCGACAAACACCGGACTAGTCCGATATCCTCTCTGCACAAAATCGGACATGTCCGATATCCATCGGACTAGTCCGATATCTCTCTGACTAGAATCGGACTAGTCCTCCCCAGTGCGGACTAGTCATCAAAACACTTCACAAGTCACACAAAATCAGACAAGTCCGACCGTAACCGGACTAGTCTGATTCTCTCTCTGGTCCAAATCGGACAAGTCCGATATTTGCACGGACTAGTCAAAAAAACCCTCTGAACTAAATCGGACAAGTCCTCCAAGTGCAGACTTGTCACCCAATACACTTAGGGTTTCACTGTTTGGACAAGTCTGTTGCCTATCGGACTAGTCCTGAGATTTCCAGAAGCAAAATCGGACAAGTCCGCTCCTAGCCGAACTAGTCCGATATTTTGGGACACATAGGGTTTGCTACACACAGCACACCAGACTAGTCCGGTGACCACCACGGACTAGTCCGATCTTTCTGAACCCTAACGGTCACTTTTAGAAACCCATATAAATAGAGGTGTACGACCATATTTCACATACTCTCAAACCCTAGCGCTGTCACACTTCCCAAGAGCCTCAAAAACTACATCTCTCCACGAAATTAAGTGCAACAAAGATCAATCGTTTGAGGATTCACTCTAGTTCATTGGAGAGACACGTTCAACACCACATTGAGCTCTTGGTTTGATTCTCTAAAACACTCCTGTGATTTCATTGTAATCTTTTGAGTGTGTTCTTGGTGGTATTTTGTTTTGTGATCCAAGGGAGCTCTCAACGTGTGAGAAGGCCCCTTTGAATTTGGTTATTCACCCATTTGTGATAAGTGGAAGAGGATTGGCCTTCGTGGCGATCCGACGAGGGTAGGGTTGGAGAAGACACAGTCCTTTTGTGGACTCCTAAACGAGGATGTAGGTCGCCTCTGTGGGAACCGAAGCACGGGATAAATCCTTGTGTCTTGTTTTTGTGTTCATCATTCTTATTCTTCACTATAATCTAGGGTTTCAATAATCATTGCTTACTTCACGTTGAATCATTAAACATAAGATTGAATTGTGATATAACTTGGTGCATAATCTTGAAAACCTTCATTTGATTGTATATTTCCACTGCATACATAGAAGAATCAATCTAATCGACTGAACTTAATCAACCTAGTCCGTAAACACCGAACTAGTCTGCACTTTACTGGAACAGTCCGATATCTCTGGTTTTGAACTGGTTGTTAAGTGTTGCAGGGTCCGACAATTATCAAAAAGGCCTATTCACCCCCCCCCCCCTCTAGGCCAAATTCAGAAGCGTCGTAGGGCATGGACGTCTTCTCTCCTGCTTAGTTAGGTGGGATTATGAGTATGTATTTTCTGCTACGTGTGTACCCCTGTCGTACACTCTTTTGTAAACTCTTCTTATTATGAAATGAAAACTTTATATGTTTTGGTATCATTTTTGTGTGTTGTTAGGTGCCGCATCGCACGGAACCACCCAATGAGATCCTCGGAGGTGTGGACCCCGGTCCCCATAGACATGGTATCAGAGCTTCATTGGGAATAGCACGCTCGGAAATAGCCTATTTTCGAAAACTCCAATGTAGTCAAGTGAGGATTAGCTATATGCCCATTAAGGACTATTACTAGTATAACTTATAAAGGTGGTGAACTAACTTGTTATATTATTATGTAACGATGATCCGTCTTCAAGGTAAGAGGTAAGGTACACCACCGAGAGCGGATCAATCTCGGTAAGCTCTGCATACGAGATGTGGTATGTGATATTTTCGTGGCTTAGCACGAAAAGTCAATATGAGTCTCTGAAATATTTCCATGTTTCTGAGAACATATGACACGCGATACTCCAGCGTGACACAAAATTAGTGGGAGCCCCCGTCGGGTGGTGTATAACCCGATAGTATGCATCTCTAGAACTATTCATGTTCTATGGGAGCATGCGAAACACGTATGCCTGAGCATGTATAAGCCGGTTTGTGCGGGAGTCTTTGCTATACAGACGTAGTACAGCCATGTACCTCGAGATATGACTTCGCTCGAGGGCGACTCACACTAGAGTCGTATGCATTTAATTTTATATATATTATTGTGACTGTCTGTCGTGTTTCCACGTGCCGCCCTTGAGGTGTGAAGGTGTGAAATGTGATACTAAAGGTAGCGACCCTTGTAGAATACGTTTGCGAGTGATCAATATTAGAACTACCTATAGACGTATCCGGATATACTGGGTTAGACTTTTCTTTTGGTAAGGCACGTAGTACCGTTAGTATCACATTTGATACTTTGACCATCCCCCACGAAAGAATGGCTTCATATTCATATCTAGTCCAAATATCAGTTATTGATATCTTGTGGACAAGGTAAAATGTTTCTCTTAAAGAGTAGGTGAACCAAAGTTCTTTGTTCCTGGCGAGAGTTTAGCTCGACTTCGTCGGAGTGAGATTTTAGTTAAGCATGAAGATCCATAGTGATATGCTATGGATGAGAAGGTCGTCAAGATCTCTTTTAAGATTCCATTTAGTTCCAACGCAAATGATTAGTTGTGAATCATGTTCTAGCTATCGGACTTGAATTTTGAGCTAAGTTTCAGAATTTGAGTTTGTTCCAAATTCTTGTGTTTCGAAGCCGGTGAGTTCTGTTTTCGAACAGAATTGACCTGACTTTGAAATTCCATTTGTCTCCAACCTGAAGTGCTATGGATGCAAATGAATACTTTTTGGAAATCTTTTGAAGTCTTCTATAAGTTTTATATTGACCTCCATGCCAAAAGACCATTGTAAAATGGTGAAAATCCTCTCTAACTCAGCTGCTATTCTGAAACTGTGTAAGACAGCATCTGAATTTTGCTATTACTCTTTGTAGAGAGCTCTTCTATTCCATTATAATACGTTTATGGAAAGGGGAAGAGCTATTCTACAACTTTGTTATTCAATGTTACCTCAAATTCAGTTTAGAACTAATTTGAAACTGGAGTTGAAGATAGTACATGTATATAGGTGCTATCTGAAACAGGCAGAAAAATTCTGAACTTTGAACAGCCATAACTCTTAAACTAGAAGTGCAACCTAGGCTTATTTATACATGCCTGGAAAGATTAAAGAGTCCTCTATCAACTTCCTATTCAACACCAAGGCTAAAACTCGAAATAACCAAGTCTAAATCGAAGTATCGATTAAGGTGTCGAAACAGTCCAGAATATGGACCGCTGTATATTCAGTTACTGTTCGGATCGTAATTTCTAGTAGGCTTGTCGAAAGACTTCATAATTTTCATTTCTGGAATCCTGAGAATGTATGCAACCAGTTTGATATGTGTTATTTTTGCAAATGTTGATATTTGTATATCTGAAAATTGTGGACAAAATTAGCCTTAAACAAAGGAGGTGCTGCCCAAATTTTCAGAAAAAAACTGTCAACTTGCAAATGACATATCTTCTCAACCAGAAGTGCTACGAGGGCAATTAAGTACTCCATAGAAATTTTTGGAAGTACTTTACAAGTTCTCTATTAAGCTCGAGACCAAAATCCTTTTCTAAGTGGGTTAAATTTGGATAATCGCAGAGAGTGTCCAGGCACACCCAAACTGGACAGCAATCTGTACACCTCTGAATTTAATCCATAACTCGCAGACCCTTAATACAATGGTGTCGCGCGAGTATCCGTTGGAAAGGTTAGAGAATAAGCTACAACTTTTGCAATTGGCTCCAGACCTGAAGCAGTAATCTACCTATTACAAATCGAGTTTGAATGCCGAGTAGTCAATCTGAACTGAATTCAAATTCTGAATGCTGAAATTTTACCTAACTTCAAAAATTCATATCTTTTAAACAAGGACTGATATGAAGACAAGTGAGTACATTATTGAAATATTATTACATTGCCTACCACTTTGTAAATAAGAATATTTACATATTTCCATCAGAACAGCCTGAAAACATTAGATCATAACTGCCACTTTTTAAGCAGGTTCTGCTGAAAGTGCAGAAAATTCTGCTGACTTTCAAATAGCATAACATGCAAACCAGAGATGATATAGAGGCAAACCAATACTTTTTAGAAAGGTACTGAAGTGTACTTTAACTTTGTTATTCACCTCAAGGTCTGATTTTTCCATTAACTGGATCAAAATCAAATTTGCGTCCAGACTGGTCGTTTGTCACATAGCCTGGTCAGTTTGAACCTTTTGGTTTTTGTTAGGCATTCGATTCTTGACATCAACTTGAGGAGTGTCGTAACCAATCAAGAGTTAGGACTCAAGTATTTACCTAGTTGAATGGAGTTTTAAACTCATTCGAAGCCTTTTCCCTTGTATAGACATACAAGTGTTTGATTTATGTGACTTGCCACATCACATCTTGTGATGTTTAACGCAGGTCGCAATTACTCGAGTTGCATCTCATCTTCCCATGAGGATTGTTTGAAGTACCCTTTGACATCCTGGTTTGAAACTTCAAGGGGGAAGGCGAGCACTCAAGTAACAGTGGTGTTCAACCATCAACCTTGGTTACAACGAGTCGTGTCAACAAGAAGACGATCAATTAGGATATCTTCAAGAGGATCCAACATCCACCACCAGATTGAGTTACTCTAAGAAGAGTGTGACTTCAAATCCAACTCCACTAAAAGTGATTCAGAAGGACATCTGTTCCTCCTGACTGATTGAAGCGGAGGTTAAGTGAAGTATCACTAGAGCTGTGTTTAGTGATCTCGACCAGGTGTCTAAGGATAACCTTCGACATATAGTTAGTTGTTTTTCTTCTGATGAAGATACTCATCAAGTCAGCTGGTAACTCTAAGACCTAGCTGAAGATACAATCAAGTGGAGTAGTACCTAAACAAGCTTTAAAAAGGTCAAGGTAACGTGGTATGTTTCCCACATTCCTATCAGTCGTTCTATTATGAATTCCTTAACTGTGGTCGAGTCATGAAAGGAACGCTACTCATTGAGTGTCTTTCACGACCACGGTATCCAACACTTGCAAATCATGAGACAATACTTGAGTTTTTTGTGTGGTTCACTTAGTCTTGCTCAAACTATAAAAGCTACTGCACCATACATATGCACCATTTGCACCACACATATGCACCATTTGCACCATACCATGCGCATAGGCATTGCACCATAACCCATGCGATGCATCATGAAGCATCATTACCAATGAAACACCAATTATAGAATGTATGATAATACTAAAATTTAGAGCAAGACTGTGTACCCCATTCAAACTATTCTAAGGTGTCTAATGACTACGGTCATTTCACCGTCTTTGGGAAACCAATTACTCAACCTCACTTGCAACTAAACCAACACTGGAACTTCCATCCTTGACTTGTTAGGTTCAAGTACCTTGATTGTTGCAACTATACCGTTTGTCATCGAGTGGTCATCAGTTCGATGATCAACCTTGTAAAATCCATGAAATATCCTTACTCGCGAGGATACCGTTCGATTGTCAACCTCGTGAAACTCTTTGGGTCCATCTAGGATCTTGCAGTGTTATATGGTAACCTTGCTACACTAATTACCTTGTAGTTACCATAAGATTGAGTTCTTTGTTGTGTTGGAAACATATGAGGATGTTGAATCCTTAAATCCTCGTGTGCCACCGCAAAGGGTCTTCATCTTCTATTTCTAATGTTTGAAGATGTTGATATACCCAAAAATCTTGTAGTCGCCATATCTTCCGTATTCCTACAGTTTTGCCCACATAAGAGTGTTGAGTGCTTTGCTACTCTTATGCTATAGCTAAGGAATCCTATGGTTGACTAAACATCAAACGAGGTTAATGATTGTTGTTTAACCTCGTAAACCATCTTAACTAATGTCAAGGGAAATACCACATCGAGTTATAAGGACCTATGCAAAACCAAGCAAGCAACCAAGAATCAATGCAAAGATAGTTCCAAACTGTCATGGTAACCTAGAGAAGCAAAGAACAAGTTCTGATTCTTCCAGTCAAGACTAGGACAAAACAAGATGTCATGTCAATGTAAGAGTACAGCAATAAAGGGTCAGTAACAGACGTGAGAGTTTTACGATGTGATATTTTCATGTTGAGCATCCTGTCAAGGTTATCAACCTAAAGACTGGAATCACTTGAAGCAAACTTTAGAATTTCTTAAGATGCTTGAAGATAATCACTATTTCGTAGAACCCAAGTCTTTAAGGCATTGTCATTTTCCTTAGGCAATGACCCTCTTTTACAGATCGACCCCTCATCGTTTCTGTTATTCTACTTGTTAGAAACTCGGGACGACATTCCTTTAAGGGGGAAGGATTGTAAAAGCCCGCTTTTCAGAAGAACAAAATTGCAAAAATGCGAACTTAAAAATTTTTAAAGTGGACTTGGAAATCCAAACTCACATGAACCATATGAGTTAACCAATGTTCACTACAAATAGGAACTTGTTAAAATTTTACATATGGAACATGTCTGCTAATGTATATTGGAACTTAAGGTGTAAAATCTTTAATTTCCAAGTATTCACATTTTCAATGAAAAATTAAAGGAGAAAAGAAAACAAAATAGGGAGAAAGAAAAAGGAATTATTCCAACCCTAAAATGGGACATTCAAAGAAATTCAAATCTACAGCTGTAAATTTTTCCATGACCTTCTAATATTTCAAATTGACTCTCGGTAAAGTTTCAAAAATGTTTGAAGCACAGTTTCCATTTATTGGACACGTATTGGGAGTTTAATCAAAGTCGACTTCAAATTTAAACTTTGTGCTTAACCTTGTCCAAATAAACTCTAAATTTTTCCCGAGGTCCCTTATGGTTCAAAAAGGTTAACTTCAAAGTTTCAGGATTTTTGAACCTAATCTACCATTTATTTCATTGAATCAAGTATCACCGCTTGAATTCAAATTCAAACCTGAGTTCAAAATTCAACTTGCTCAGTTCTGAAATCTGGTTGCACCATAAAATTCTTCACATTTTATTTAGTCATTGGGCCAAAGTTGAATATTTTTGAAGCATGTTTGCTAGCTCTACTTGAAATTGGAAAGTAGAAGGGAGGAGAGTGAAGTGGGTCCCACATGTCATGTTTATCCTCATGGCCACAAAACCGAGTTCGCTTCTTCCTCTCCCGGTCCATATCCACAGCGCCCGACTCCCTCTTTGCCATGCCACTCCGCTCCGCCTCCCTCTGCGCCCGTGCCCTGCGCACGCCCCCTCCATGGCCGTGCACGCTCTTCCCTCCGGCGCCCAACACCGGCTGCCAGCCCGTCCGTCTGCTCGCCTGGCCGCCAGCCCGCGCGCCTCCACCACCTGCAGCGTCGCCCCACGCTGGCCACCTCTGCCCCTGCGCCCCATGCCGGCGTAGGCTCGCCCCTTGCGTGCCGCGCGTCGCACCAGCTCCCCCCCTGCCGCGCCAGCGCCAGCCGCCGCTCGCTCTGGTCGCCTTCCTGTCACGGCGTCGCCCGGCTCCCGGCCGCCTGCAGCACCGCCATGCGCGCCGTTTCCGGCTCGCCCCCTCCATGTCGTGCTGCTCCGCTCTGCTTCCCTCCGGTGCCCCACACGGTCATCAGCCGCCGCCTTCAAGCCGCACCATGGCGCACACGCCGGTCGCGCATTCCCCCTCACCGCCACGCTGCTTCGGCTCCTCACTGGTGCCGCCCCCACGCGCCACCAACGCCGTGCGTGCCTCCTCCCTACACTCGTCTGCTTCCGGCCGCGCGCATCTCGCCACCCTAGCCGCTTGCCTTCCCTTCGGCCCTATCCCGCCTGCAGGGCCGTCCCCCTGCGCCACCGACGCCGCGTGCGCCTCATGCACAGTGATGCCTCGCCACCCAGGCCCTGCTTCTCGCTGTGCTCTTGCGCCACAGTGCCCCGACGCACCCGCCTGCGCCACGTTGCCACGGCGACGACCATCGCGCCGCGCCACACAAGCTGCGCCCTGCTCCTCTGTTCCTGCCGTGGCCATGCCCCAGCTTCCGCCCGTCACCTTCAATGCGACGTTCCACGCCGTAGCTATGTCCTGGAAGCAAGACGAATGATTGGTGTGATGGATGAAATGCAAGAACACGTCATTGACACACCAGCATCGACAATTGATCCAAGGTTAGCTCTGATCTGTGCAAAGATTGGTCGGACCAATGCTGCAGTCAACCTGTTCGATGAAATGTTTACAAGAGAAGAACCAACTTTGTTGATGTTTAGAGCTGGTCTGTGATGCAGGGGTAGAATTATTTGGCAATCGACAAGGACATGTGCCAAGATACCCTTTGAATGGTGATGAAGCGACGAAATCAAGTACACACCCAAGATATTCGGCAAAATGACTACAAGGTGAGCCTTGCCCTAAAATGCCTTGCTTGACGTCAGCGAAGTCCGTTCAACATGATTGCTAATGGTACTCATGTGTCGTCAAGTCGTACGTCCATGTTCTGCATTGATATCATTCATATAGAAATCCCCAAGTTGACCTTCTCTATCTTTTGTGTCGCATTGGCTTGTCAGTGCGTGCTCGTGATGCTCCACCATGAGCCGCGTTGACGTCGTTGACCATATGATGTCGTTGTGATGTTTTGAGCCGTCATCGTGCCCTGGCATCAAAATGAAGGATGCCTGAGATGAGTGTGGTGCTGAAACAAAAGCACGACTCGTTGGACTATTGTTGTCAAGCCAAATTAGGTTTTAGTCGTTGTGAGAGTGATCGAATCCTAGGTGTAGCCAAGGTGCTCGATAAAATGCCTTCCAGGTCAAACCAAGGTGGTTGGTGATCACCGATGACCTATGGTTGAGTAATGCAAGAACGTTGCGACCGAGAAGAAAAACTAGACCAAGGGAAACCTTGGATAAGAGTTTCTTGCTTGTGTCAACAATGTTTCTAAACCATCCACAACATTACTTAACTATGTGTGTCGCTTCATCGACGACAGGTTCATCGAGTCGCTTGCCGACGATCAAGTCGACATCACTAACCTTGAGACTCATAAGGTGGTGTTCGGGATTCTGCTCACCACCATGGACGAGTCCAGGTCGATGTGAACATCGATGAGATGATCTTCTCGAGATGGAAAAGCACATCGTCACAACATAGTAATGCATTATGTTCGAGTTCTAGGAGTTCACCGAGCTCTTCTAGAAAATCATGCAAAGGACACTGCAATAGTGTCATGTAAGAACTTGGATGATGTTTACGAAGATAGTCGTAGCGACTGATTTACCTAAAGGTCCTTTGAATGTTGTCTTGGTACTCACATCAGGTTAATAGGGTTTTTTATAACTCTTTGATTCCAAGCAATGCCGATCTCACTTCTTTTCCAAGTGTCGCTAGGGTTTCACATCGATTCATCCTAATTCAGAACACTGCAACCACACTTGTCACTTAATTAGGTTTACTCTGTAATGAGTTTGTGTAACTTCTATGGTCCACTTCTGAGTCACGACCTCTTGTTGCACAGTTCACTAATGCCTTAAGCTTTTAATGCTCCACCTTGATCGCTTAGTCCTCCTTACATGACTCAGTTGGGTACTTCTTCATCTTTCAAACTTATACCTCTTAAGTGTCATAGCTTTAAGTGTTGTCTACTAAGTTGCAATGTAACCTTACATTGTACCTTTCCGTTCATACTAACACTACTATGTCCACCTTGACTCATCCTCTGATTACCACACAACAGAGGCATACCTGTCCTTCCTAGTCAAACTCCTTATTCTTAAAGTTTACACCACCTCTTAGAGTCTATTATTAAGTTACCTTAATTACTTATATGCATATCATGTCAGTAGGAACGTGATGGTAGGTGATCATTGAGGAGCTTCGCTTGGAGGAGAAGGCCAGGGTGTTCCAGCTTGATGTCCCATGGCGGACTCTTGGAAGGAAGAACAAGCCAATAACAACTGACATTGTTTTAGAGTCACAAACTAAGGCAAGCCTCGGTTTGCATTTAAGAGATTTTCAAAGTTTCCAGTTTTATTCATTTACGTCTTCAGTTGATATTGTGCATTACGTTCAGGATGCTTGAATACTCCAGATGCATGACCCACAATCCCATTGGTTAATTGGGTAGGTTGATAGCTCGACGTGTACAACTTCTATGCTAATGTTGTAAGTGATCCGGTAGAAGTCGAGTAGCTGGAATCTACTCGCGAGAGATGTAGGACATATTTCAAAGGATTGGTTAGATAGACAATGGCTTAATATAATGAATCTGAGACCGGGCAGGGAATGGATAGGAAGCGGCGAGAATTGGAGTCTCGGTCACATAGCCCTGCCTGTGTCGATTAAGGCCCATCTGTATGCGGCCCCTTGGAACAAGCTTGACTTGTACCGGCGACATATTGGATATATGGGCTCCAGTAAACTGACTAACTCAATAACTGGGATGTCGACGCCATTAACTCACCATCGATAGGGGTGGATTGAGGACAACAAGGTGTAAATCGGTCGGCGGACACAGAGGTGTTCCGTGCGGAGACCTTCTGTTCGCGGAGGTGAGACAGGTTCGTCGTTCAAGTTTCTTGTGAAAGGTGGCCATATACGACTAGTACTGAAGTGTTACGTAGGTATTGATGTACTCACTGACACTTCCGAACGTGCATATGTGTTGTGTTGTCCGGGTGTGTCCTGATTGCAATCACCATCCCTCGCGGTAATAGAGTACCACTTGTTCACTTAGTCGTGACGTAGTAAATACTGTAGAAGTTAGAAAAATATGATATATTGAATTATAATTGCTTTGCAACCTTGTATGGATTAGATATAGTACAATAAGATGTTTACAGTTTCCCCATAATTTACCTGTAATAGTAGTATGTGCTTTTGGCATGTCATATCATAGGCAAAGCGTTTCTTGTTGGATTGTGGAGTTTATGATGTGTCGTGCCTGAAGAATTTCATGTGCTACTTAAAACATGACTATAAGGATCCACTTGTAGGCGAGTCTTTTATGCTATTACTTACCTATGCTTAGTATTCACCCTGCATATGTCTAGTGAGACGGGTTAGTCTTGCTGAGCCTTATGCTCACGTTTGCGCTTTAACAGTTTTTGTAGGTATTAGGTTTATTTCCGCTGTTCAGGTTGTACATGAGATCTCAAGGTATCGAGAAAAATCTCATGTGAACCATATCGCTGTTGAATGTTCTTCTTGTTGCTAATGAGAAGCATCATAGGGCATGCACGTCTTCTCTCCTACTTAGTTAGGTGAGATTATTAGTATGTATTTTCCATTGCGTGTGTACCCCTGTCGTACACTCTTTTGTAAACTCTCCTTATTATGAAATGAAAACTTTATATGTTTTGGTATCCTTTTTGTGTGTGATGTTAGGTGCCCCATCGCACGACACCACCCAATGAGATCCTCGGAGGTGTGGACCCCGGTCCCCACAATAACCACTTGCGTTGGCTAAATGCATGGTAAGTGTATGTAACTTATGTTTATATAATTATAATATACTATTCATACTAACACTTATTAAAAGAAAAAAGAGATGGGGGTGCCACCAACCCCTGCTGAAGAGAGGTCACTGGGACCCTTCTGAGCCTCAGGGTTGCAGTCAGGCCGGAGCCGAGCGGTTGGTAAGTTTAGAAATCATTCATATTAAATGTAACTATATGGATTGTTGAACTTATACGGTTTTCTTGTTTTCCAGGCTAGGTACAGGGATGAGGCTAGGAGGATATGTAGGATCGAAGAGCACATGAAAAGCTACCAAAGGGGGGGGTGAATGGTAGATTTAAACCTTATAGTGGAAGCAACAAAAGCCCCTCGGCAAAAAAACGATATGTAAAAAAAATAGTGTATGTGACTAATCAAAAGTGTTTAACCGTGAAAAAATTAGTATATATTGTATATAATCAAATCACGAAGACATCACGACAAGAATCACGAAAATCCGTCAAGAGAAAATCATGTTACGATCGAAAGATCGAACAAATGTTAATCTGTCCTACCCGAGAAAAATAGTTCTGGAACACGGCAAAGAAACTTGTGTAGGTCAGAAACCATAAATCCAAGGACCGTGAAATTTTCACTGACGATAGAAAACCAAGTTTTGAACACAACCAAAAGAAAAAGAATCATGTCAATAGGATTTGTAAAACTCGAGTTGTGATAAAACCACCGAAACAAGATAGTGCTGTGCAGAAACTCGACGAGAAAGACTTAAAGAAAACAAGTCGGATGAACAAGACACAAAAGTTTCTTCAAACTGTGAATTTTATTGATCAAAACACGAGAAAAATAGCCCCAAAGTCGTCTACACCAAGCTCTGGCCTCCCTTGCTAATATAACCAGGTCTTAGGCCAACCCAAACTTAACTAGGACTCTAATCCTACTCAATTCACGAATTGAAACATTCCATAACTGCTCAAGACTCTTCTATACACAGACAAAAGCAATCTCAAGACTTCCAAACACCTTAGGAATACATCCCACATCCCTAAAAAAACACAAATTCGTGACCCACATGAAATCCTATCATAACCAACTCAAAACGTTCGATATTTGAGTCGAACACGACTCAGCCGCAGCTTGAGTCCATAACCTAGTCAGTTTGAGCTTTCTGACAAAATTTTTACGTCCACTTCCCTTCATCACGCCTCAGAACCATGTAGCCACGTCCATGCACTCCTTGCACACGTGCAAACATCTTCCAACGACTTCCACGATACATTCATATGCAATGTTCTTGATCCAAACATGATGCATGACTCCCGATCAACTCAACCACAATTTCTCCCGAACTTGGTTGTAGAACCTCACCTACTCCCTAAGACTAGTTCAATGGATCCCATCACTAGCCAAGTCTTGAACTCAAGCAACAGCTGCACATGAATAAACAACCGATACTTCCGAGCACATGTCCTCGACTTGACTCTCGTTAGTTCTAATAACCACAACACCTTACATGAGCACCTCACATAAATATGTTACGAACCTTAGCTAGAAGATATCAACCATAACCACCAAACCATACCAAAAACCTAGTAAAAGAATACTAAGCAAACTTTCCATAATCTAAAAAGCAAGTTCGAAACATTGCAAGTTAAAAGCAGAACCACTGCGATCAAGCTTTGAACCTTGCCAAACCTAACAGGAGCTTACCAAAACTAACAGGATCTAGCGCCGGAACTTACCAAAGCTAGTAGGACCTAGTGCCAGAGATAACCAAGCTAGTCGGACCTAGCACCGGAGATTACCAAAGCTAGTCGGACCTAGAGCTGGAGCTAACCAAAACTAGTCAATCCTTACGTCGGACCCTGCCGGAGCTACCCAAAACAAGCCGGACATATCGTCGGACCTTGTTGGAGCTCGGACCTAGAGTCGGACCTTGATGATAAAGGTGTTTTGATAGTATTCAAAACATTTATCGCCAAAGCAAATGTATTCAGCACACATAGGTCTCACAATCTCCCCCTTGATGAATGCACTGGCAACATCACTTAGAATCCGAACATTGGCTTATACATAAAGTAGTGTAAGCCATGCCAAAAGATCAAAACAAAATTTCAATTTTAGGAAGTCATGATCCCACAAACTTAACTATTTCAGAACCTGAAAGCATGACACTTGTTGCTGCACTTTATTATTTTTCAAAGCACAAATTTAGATCATATGATATTTGGAAGAGACTATATGCGCATCAGCCTTATTCTAACCAGCCAAGTCAAGCCTATGTCATCTGACTATCAAAAGCTTAAGGACATGGATTTAGTCATACATAACTTCTTCTAAGTTCATATCTAAGTGCAATGATAAGCCATATACAATGAAGAGGTGCGATGCATGCATATTCTCTTGATCTTTTCTCAATTTATATTTGTTCATAAAACTCGACATGTGAGTTGGTTACTTGATTAACTTATTATGATTAAAAGCACTTGTGATCATGCAATAAGTTCAAAACAGCAAGAAAGTTCGATCATGACCACATTTAGTGTAAGTAATTATTCCAACTACTAGTCATGGCAAAAATTACAAAATGTATAACATGACTAATGCAATAAGAACTTTCAGCATGTAAAAGGAATCACAAAGTCATATATGTATGAAATACTATGATCATATTATTTTAAGTTCACATTCACAAATAGACTTCCGAACATTCCCCTAAATTTAAGCCATGATGATGCATAATCCCTATTTCACTACGAATGTAACAAAAATGAGTGAAATCCAAAGGTTTTGTAAAAATGTCAGCCAACTAATGTTCGGTATCTACATGGCGAAGCACAATGTTTCCTTTCTCAACATTATCACGAAGAAAGTGAAACCTAATGTCAATGTGCTTAGTTCTAGAATGTCGCACGGGGTTTTTAGCAATGCAAATGGCACTAGTGTTATCACAAAATAATGGAACACTATCTAGATCAACCCCATAGTCCTTATGTGTTTGAACAATCAAAAGAATTTGTGAGAAAGTACAAGCGGCGGCTACATATTTAGATTCGGCTGTGGATTTTGCAACTGAACTTTATTTTCCAGAGGACCAAGCAACAAAAGTGAATTACCAAGAAAATTACATGCAACGGAAATACTTTTCCTATAAATCCTACAACCCCCAAAATCCGCATCCAAAAAAACTTTCAAAGTAACTGTTGAGGAAGAAGGAAGAAAAATGCCAAATTCTTGAGTTCCATGTAAGTACCCGAGAGTTCTTTTAATGGCTTGACGATGTGAAGCACGTGGGGAAGCATGAAACCGTGCACAAAGACATACGCTAAATTGTATGTCCGGTCTTGATGCCGTGAGGTACAAAAGCGTTTCGATCATGCTTCTATATTCTTTTTCATCCACGGGTTCACCAACTTAATCAAGTTCAAGTGTTGCTGTTGTTCCCATTGGGGTCCGAAGAGGCTTGCTTTTGCCCATGTTAATGCGCTTAAGATGGTCTCTTGTATACTTCGATTGATGGACAAAGGTTCCATCCTTAGTTTGCATGATTTCCAAACCCAAAAAGTACGTGAGTTCTCCTATCATACTCATCTAAAATTCGGAGCTCATCATATCTTAAAACTTGGACACAAGATCATGAGAAGCACAACCAAAGATAATATCATCCACATACACTTGAACGAATAATGATTCATTGCCATGTTTAAGCACAAAAGAGTTTTATCATCCTTGCCCATGGTAAACCCCTTTTCAAGTAAGAATGTTTTTAACCTATCATACCATGTTCTAAGGGCTTGTTTGAGATCGTACAAGGCTTTGGAAAGTTTGTAAACATGATTAGGAAAATCTAGATTTTCAAAACCTGGTGGTTACTTGACATAAACCTCCTCATTGATATAGCCATTATGAAAAGCACTTTTAACATCCATTTGATATAACATGAAACCTTTATATGCAGCATAGCTAATAAAATTCTTATGGCTTCTAACCTAGCAACAGGAGCAAAAGTTCTATCAAATCTAGACCTTCAATTTTTGTGAAACCTTGAGCAATCAACCTAGCCTTATTCCTAACCACAACCCCATCATCACTTTATTTATTTTTAAACACCCATTTAGTTACAATTAAAGTTTGACCTTGAGGTGGAAGTACAAGTTTCCAAACATTATTTCTTTCAAATTTTTCTAACTCTTCTTGCATAGCAATAATCCAAGATTCATTAGTGAGTGCGTGTGTTATATCTTTTGGTTCAAAAGAAGCAACAAAAGCATAATGAGCGTGAGAGTTTGGTCGCAAAACTTGGATTATGTGACTCGTTCGTTCAAGCTTCCTATCATTTGTTGTGGAGGACGACTTTTGAGAATCCGGAGGGGAGTAGACACTTCACAAGCTTTTCTTCTTCATGTTCATCACAAATTGATGAGCTTGTGACTTGAGGACGATCTGGATCAGCAGTGATGGTTGTTGGTGCTTGTTGAGAATAACCATCCGGAGCTAAACCAAAGTCATTAGCTGCTGAATTTTTGGGCAGCAGCTTCACTTCTTCCTCATCTTCAACAAAAATGCTCTCCCCCTGCGGATATGGATCCGGACCTGCAATGTTTGATCTAGTACCTGTGCTATCTTCATAAAAATACACCTCACAAGTCTCCACAACCTTGTTAGTGTCATGTAAAAGCACACATAGCCTCTAGTATGAGATGGATAACCAATAAACATGCCATCAATGGATCTAGGTTCAAATATATCAAGATTACCATGTTTCTTAACAAAGAATTTGCAACCAAAGATCCAAAAGTGTGTAACACTAGGCCTATGTCCAAACCAGAGCTCATATGGAGTTTTACCTAGCTTAGCGCGCAAGAAAACACGATTTGAGACATAACAAGCGGTTGCAATCGCATCAGCCCAAAATTTTCTAGGAGTTTGATATTCATCAAGCATAGTCCTAGCCATTTCAACTAATGTTCTGTTCATTCTTTCTACAACACCATTTTGTTGAGGTACATATGGTGAAGAAAATTGATGATCTATTCCATTTTCAACACAAAAGTGATCAAGAGATTGATTTTTAAATTCAGTTCCATTATCACTTCTAATTGCTTTTAAAGATCCTGGGTGATCAATTGATAATCTAAGAAATAATGTTCTAAAGTGACTAAAAGCTTCATTCTTAGACGCCATAGAGTAAACCCAAGAGTATCTAGAATAATCATCAACAATCAAAAGAACATACCATTTACCTCTGAAGGATTGAACACGTGAAGGTCCTACGATGTCAAGGTGCAAAAGTTGACCAGGTTCAGTTTTCATGACTATTGTGAGTGGAGTATGTGAACATGCAACCATCTTAGCATGTCTACAAGAAGAGTACACAATTTCTTTGTCCCCTTTAAGCTTAGGCAGCCCACGTATGCGATCGAGAGCACTAACACACGTTAGATGATCAAAGCCTACATGACCAAGTCTATGATGCCAAAAATATATGTCCTTTGAATCATTAGCAACTAGACACCTATGCTTAGAGAGACACATCAAAATCAGCTTTAAAAACTCTTCCAAACCAAGACATGTTAAAAATATGCTCACTGTTTGAATTTACAACTTTGCAACAATTTTTGGTGAAAATAATTTCTAGATTTTTATCTAGCACTTGTGAAACAAAAAGCAAGTTCTATTTCAAATTTTTAACAAGTGCCACATCCTTCCAAGTGTAGTGATCATTTACTCTAACCGAACTCTTAGCAATTATAGGACTTGAAGAATTATCGGCAAAAGTAACATTCTCTACACGTCACACAAAAGAGAGGGAGGAGAACCATTATTTGTTACCGGTCATGTGGCGTGAGCAACTTGAATCCACAATCCAAATGTTCTCCTTCCTCAAGCGTGTAACCTATGTAGAAGCACAATACGTCGATGACTCAATACTGTGATTAGTAAAAAGGCATTTGTGAATCTAGTACTAAGTCACACGACGTGCAACAGGAAAAAAACGCGAAAGCTGAGATAAAACATTGGGATTATGAGTCAAAGTTTGAGATTTTTTGTTCTTAACTACTGATCTATAAGGTGTTACTTGTGTAGCACAAAAATCAGTAGCTCTAGAGGCAAAAACAGAAGGTCCGGAGGTATCAACAGAAGGTTCAGAGGCAAAGACTGAAACTCTGGAGGTAAACTTTGAATGTTTTTGACTCATAACAGCAGTGTGCATGTTCCTGACATTCGGTTTAGTATGTGCAACAAATTTTGCATGAGAGTTATAAGGTCTAGCTTGCATTCATTCCTTTTTACGTTGTTTAGCTAGTCTATAACAAAAATCTGTGACATGACCATCTCTACCACAATAGGTACAATGAAATTTAACTTTGTGTTCATGTCTAGATGAGCATGCAATATGTTTATTTAAACAAAATGTGACAACACTCCGGCAGATTTAAAAACCACCTCTTTTGGTTTAGGAACTATTTTAATCAAACAACTTCCTAATGACTTTACAATATTAGGTTGATGTGCTTTAGCATGAGCATGGGAATCAAATCCGAAACCAGTTTTATCATTTTAAGATTTGGATGAATTCAACCGCAAGTTTAGATTTTTATTTCCAATACAAAACCGCTCTAGTGTCCTATTCATGTCAACAAGTTTTTTAGACGATTCTAGGCAGTTTTCACATGAAATTTTTCCTTTTAGTTTGCAATTAGAACAATATTTAACTTCATGAGCATGTGAAGCATTGTTCAGTATAGAAATTTCATTCATAGCATCTTTTAGTTTCTTTTCAAGATTATCACAACTAGAACAATGCAAATCAATTGTAGAACAAGAAGCATCTTTTAAGTTTTCAATATTAAGTGCAGCAAGCTTTTTGTTATTTTTAATTTCAAGTTCAAGTTTATCAAGTCTGGATGTATGTGCACTTCTTAGGGAGGACAATTGTTCATATATTAAAGCAACTAAGGAACAATAATCATCACTAGGAATCAAGCATTTCAAATGATTAATTTCAGATTCTAGTGACTCAATTTTAACAGCGTTGTCCCTATGTTTTTTGACCTTTTTCTTAAGAATAATAGTGGCATGAGAAATAGCATCACACATTTCTTCGCAAGTAGGACATACCTCTACAGTGTCGCTGTTGTGTTCTGCCTCCTCCATACATGATATTGACTTGCCCGCAATGAAGCACAAGTTTGCAAATCATCTTCATCTTTGTCACTTCCAATGTCAATGTTGCTCGAGCCAAGTTCCTGGAGTGCGGAGATAAAACTGTTCACCAGTTAGCGACCTGTAAAGCCCTTCTTCTTCTTCTTATCGTTTGTTGAGGAGTGCTTCGTCCGTGATTGTTTTTCTTCCAGGAAGTAGGACCTAAAAGGCTAGGACAATCTGTATAAAAGTTTCCTATCTTACCACATTCGATGCATTGTTGAGGTTCGGAGCTTCCTCTCCTTCTAGTTCTCAAATTTTGCAATGCTTTTGAGAACCTAGTAGAGAGAAGTGCTAGCTCCTCCACTGGAAACTCCTCAATCTGTTCAAGGGTTAGAGAGGATAACAAAGCAAGTGTACCACAAGATGAAGATTGATCGGAGCTAAGCATGTCACGTTGAGAAACAAAAGCAAGAGACTTGTTGGGGTTCTTACGTGAAATTATATTAATTTCATGAGTTTTTAACTTGGAATATAGCACATCTAAAGTAAGTGTACTCATGACAGTTGATTCACGAATGGATGTAACTTTCATTTCCCAAATTGACACGTGTAAAGCACTTAATAATTGCCTAGCATTCTCAGCATCTGAAAAGTTAATGTTGACACTACAAAAGTTGATGAGAATTTTATTAAAGCGAGCAAAAAGGTTATCAATGGACTCACCAGGTTGCATCACTAAGCGCATGTATTCATTTTTGAACAAATTCTGCTTTACCTCCTTGATCGTATTGGATCCTTTGTGGTAGTCACAAAGTACTCTCCACACATCATACAGCGATCGGAGGTGTGCAACACGATCGAAGTCGCTTTGAGTTAGTCCTTGGATTATCAAGTTGCGGGCTTGTTGTTTTTGTCGACATCTCTTAAGTTTGTAGCCGTGACTTGATCATTTGGCAGCACGTTGTAAGGCTTGTACATTTTTCCCATATCGCAAAGCCTTGCGCCTGGATAAAAGCTTCCATACGTGCCTTCCAAACCTGAAAATCAATACCAACAAACACACAAGGTTTTGCCAAGTATTTCTCCATGAGGACGAGTCAAAAGCATGTGCGAATTACAAAGATTAGAGCACCGTGGCTATGATACCAATTGTAGGATCGAAGAGCACCTGAAAAGCTACCAGAGAGGGGGCGAATGGTAGATTTAAACCTTTTTACCGGAAGCAACAAAAGCCCCTCAGCAGAAAAATGATCTGTTAAAGAAATCGTATGTGTGACTAATCTAAATATGTTTAACCATGAAAAAAGTAGTATATATTGTAGATAATCAAGTCGCAAAGACATCACACTGAGAATCAAGAAAATCCACCGAGAGAAACTCAAGTTACCTTCGAATGATCGAACAAAGGTCAATCTGTCCTACGCGAGAAAACAGTTCTGGAACACTGCCAAGAAACTTGTTTAGATCAGAAACCACACATCCAATGACCATGAAATTTTTACATATGATATAAAATCAAGTGTTGAAGATAATACAAAAAGAATCACATCAATCGGATTGGTAAAACTCGAGTTATGATAAAACAACCGAAGCAAGGTAGTGCTGTGTAGAAAATCAACGAGAAAGACTTGAAGAAAACAAGTCAGACGAACAAGACACAAAAGTTTCTTCGAACTACAAATTTATTGAAAAAACAAAAGAGAAACAGCCCAAAATTCGTCTACACCAAGCTCTGGCCTCCCTTGCTTATATAACAGCCCTTAGGCCAACCCAAACATAACTAGGACTTTAATCCTACTCAATTCACAAATCAAAACTTTCCATAACTTCTTAAGACTCTTCTATACGCAGATAGAAGCAATCTTAAGACTTCCAAACACCTTAGGAACGTATCTCACATTCCTAAAACAAATCAATTCATGAACCATACGAAATCCTATCATAACTAACTCAAAACATTCCAGATTTGAGTCAAACATGACTCAGCCGCAGCCTGAGTCCATAACCTAGTCGGTTGGACCTTTCTGACCAATTTTTTATGTCCACTTCTCTTCATCACACCTCGGAACCATGTAACCACGTCCTTACACAGCTTGCACACGTGCAAACATCTTCCAACGACTTCTACAATACCTTCATACAAAATGTCCTTCATCCAAACTTGCTGCATGACCTCCTGATCAACTCAACCACAATTCCTCCCGAACTTGGTTGTTGAACCTCTTCTTCTCTCTAAGATTATTTCAATGGATCCCGTCACCAGCCATGTCTTGTAATCAAGGAACACCTGTACATGAATAAACAACCGATACTTCCAAGCACAAGTCCTCCACTTGACTCTCATTAGTTCTGATAACCACAACACCGTATGTGAGCACGTCACATAAGTATGTTGCAAACCTTAGCAAGAAGATATCAACCATAACCACTAAAACACACCAAAAACTTAGTAAAATAATACTAATCAAACTTTCCATAATCCAAAGAGCAAGTTCGAAAAGTTGCAAGTTAAAAGCAGAACAACTGCGATCAAGCTCTGAACCTTGCCAAAGCTAACCTCAACTACCAAAACTAACAGGATCTAGTGCTGGAACTTACCAAAGCTAGCAGGACCTAGCGCCAGAGCTAACCAAAGCTAGTCGGACCTAGCGATGGATCAAACAAAAGCTAGTCGAACCTAGAGCCGGAGCTAACCAAAACTAGTCGGACCTTACGTCGGACCTTGCCGGAGCTACCCAAAACAAGTCAGACCTATCGTCGGACCATGCTGGAGCTCGGATCTAGAGTCGGACCTTAATGATAATGGTGTTTTGGTAGTATTCAAAACTCTTATCGCAAAGCTAATGTATTCAACACACATAGGTCTCACAGGATATACAACGCAGGTTTTGATTGGGAACATGAAACAATCGATCCTCAAGCTGCGTATGCAAGCGGAGGTGGAAAAGCCCACAGAAGGTGAGTTCATAAGTCATTTTATCGTTTTCAATTCAAAATATTCAAGATATTTCAATTCCATATTACTAATTTTTTTTATAGGCTCGCCGTATTCGATGGAGTTGTTAACTCGAGGGCAGCGAGACCTGCGAGAGGCCTCTTATGCAATCTTCACTGGTCGGCACGTTAGGTCGCTGCGTCTCATAGAGAGACATCGAGATGCTGTCCCTCCGACAGACCACAAAAAAAAACTCAGGCAACAGGAGGAGGAAAGGAGGGAGTCGGAACGGCAATGGAGCGATGGAGGCCACAAGCTCTTCCCAGGCAGCCTGGATGGCGCAGATGCAGGTCATAATGGAGGTAACAAAATGAAAACTAAAGTTCTCCGTAATGAAGCATAAATGACTTACTAATAGATAACATCTAATGTTTGTAATGACATGCCATGGCTCGGGCGCAAGGTCTGGGCATCAAGCTACCGCCACTACCGATCGTTCCAGGTGACCCTTCTTGTTTGGGGCAGGTAATTTTTTATGTCAACTTAACAATTCGAGTTTTACCTCAACTTAGCTATAAATAGAGTGAAGAAAGAGAGTGAGAGTGAGAGTGAGAGATAGTTAGATAGAGTGAGAGATAGAGTTAGAAGAGGGAGGAAGATGGAGGGAAAGGGATTGCGATACAGAGATAGAGTGGGAGAGAGAGATAGATTGAGATGGAGAGGGAGCAATGGAGAGGGATAGAGAGAGATAGATTGAGATTGAGAGAGAGGAATGAAGTGTGAGAGAGGGAGATGTGATGGGGATAGAGGGAGAGGAAGGATGGGAGAGATATCTCTATGTATTTCTATTCTAACACTAAGTTTCAAGAATTGCAGGGATCAGCGACGGCTGCCCAAACTTCATCCTCGTCGTTACCGTCACCTGGAGTGAGGCACGACGACGATTTTTGTGGCTTTGGGGGTGGCTTCGGAGGTCAGATGGGTGAGTGAGCCCTTGTTCGATTTATTGATGATGATGTGATGTATTGACGATGTGTTGTGTTGAATGATGTGATGTTATGAGATATTGTTGATCCTGATAATAAGGTTGTCTCTTTTGTGTTTATGGAAATTGAGTCGAGTAGCATTTTCTGTTTAAAAAAAATAAAAAAACCTTATTTGCTATGACTTTTTATATAGTACCATCACAAATAAGGCTTATGGCCGTTGCAAATTAATGTATGTTATTTGTGACGGCCACAGGAAGCCATCGCAAGAAGGTCTTAATTGCGACGACTACCACCTCAAGCCGTAGCAAATTGTAGGGTGGGGCCCATCCGCTGGTCCCAGTGTATAGTTTGAGACGGTTGTGGCAAGCCGTCACAAATGACTATACTTGCGACGGTGGCCGTCGCAAATAACCTTAATTGGAACAAAATTCGTGCGACGGCCAGAAATCATCGCAAATAATAGAAACTGTCACAAATAGCTTATTTGCAATGGTCTCTTCCTTATTTGCGACGGCTTTGGCCATTGCAAATCATAGGGATTGTTGTAGTGAGTGCATGTGTGCCAAGGATGTTCATGACACATACACGATGAAACAACAAATGATATACAAAAAAATTACCGCATCATAACTAACAAATATGTCCTTTAATACAATTATTCAATGATTCTTGAATTACAAAGCTCAAATTTATATTACTGCAGCAGAAAATAAACTAAAATAATCTTAGCTAGGAAGCACGGCTCCAAACCACAAGCAAGTCAATGGTAGCACACAACCTAGTACTCCGCATTATCCCCATGGTACTCCCAAACATCACCTGAAACTGTTGGTGGGGGAATTGCAAGGGTAAGCACAAGTCGTACTCAGCAAGTGTGGGAAAATATGTCATGTAGCTTAAAGAAGGAATGATAACAAATGGCTATTTTTAGAAAGTACATTCAAAACATGTAAAAAGTATCCTGAAATATGAATGTGGTTTTAGTCCCATCGTATCCCAAGTAAACATTAAAGCCATATCCATCATTCTCAAATACCATCATATCTCATACATCAAGTTAATAAAAATCCAAATGCCAATCTCTCACCTTCGTATCCAACCATGTCCATTTATCATAACCCAAACCATAACCATATTCGGAACCATTCCAAATCCCAATTCCAACCCTAACCATAGAAGTTGTCTAGGTGCTCAGGACCGGAAGCACGTCTATCATGATAGTTTTTAACACTCTGCGGTGGTTGTACCGATTTACCCTCATGTTCGTGATTTCATCACCTTTTGGTGACTTAAGAACCTCCCTCATGCCCGTGACCCGTTGGTTACATTACACACATCAAACGGTGTGTGGACAAGAGATCACAAAATAGCCTTTACAAGGGAACTACCAACATATTTAGACCCACTAAGGTTTCACCAGAGGTCATGTCTCAGAACTGAGCACATCCAACCAAGGGGCCCTCTTGTGCCCTTCGGATCCTAGGGCAGTCCTGCCACTATTGCAAACCCAACTGACTCCTATTCGCTGCTCCCCAAATGATCCAAACAATGCTGGTAATACACCTAATTAATCGGCTAAGCCACGCCCATACTTGGCCTTGTGGTGGCACTGTTGTCCAAGCTTATTCTCACATGTACCGGTCCTTAGATCCAAAGCAAGCAAAACCACCATATCATCCAACCCAGTACATAAACCATGCTTGCTTAGATCATCAAAGTCCCATGTACCAAATAGTCATATTCATCAATTATTATCATCCATAAGTTCATTAATCTATAATTAAGCCATTTAGTTATTTCCAATCCCAATCAATTAAAGCAGAGCAAAAAGGTAAACTACCCTTCCCGACGCTTAACCATATAACACAAGCAACAAGGGTGGTCACACAAGTCTAGTAAACACCTATCATGGGTTTCCCATCATTTTGACACAAGCATGCAGTTTTGCAAACAAAACATTTGAAAACAAGATCAAAATGAGCAAGGACAGTTGCCTTGCTCTTGTGGTAGGTTTGTATCAGAAGCTTCAAAGTCCTATTGCTGAAGGTCCTCGTAAGCACCCTCAAGAGCGTTACCTTTTATTCCACGAGATAAACATGTGAATACAAACATTACAATCAATGAATGCTCATATCATACTCAATATGCCATGACATGCATGAATGATGCAATTATGTAGTAGCACATGTTATTATGTTGCTATTGTTGCTTACTAACTAGTTACAATTATGTTTTACATGTTAGAACAAGTTTTCAGTCATTTTGGAGAAAACTAAAGAAGTTCCAGAAATTCCAAAATTGAATGACCGTACTAGTCCGCACCATGGGCTGGACATGTCCGCTCTGGACCAGAGAGTTCAACAGACTAGTCCGCAGCAGACCGGACAAGTTTGCTATGACTAGGGTTTTAGCAAATTTCCAACTAGAACATAGTTTGAGATAAGTATGGAACCATAATTGACGTAGGAAAGATGGATCTAAGGTATTTACCGTGAATCTTAGAGTTCAAGGGTTTAGGATTCGACGAAACTCGATATGTTGACATCTAAATCCGATGAAGATGGGGAATTGATGAAGAGAAAGTTGACGTCAAAGAATCGATGAAGAAGATCGTAGCAGCAACGACGATCTCGATTGGTCCTTCCTCTCCTTCTTCTTCCTTTCTTTCCTTCCTTCTTCTCCCTTCAAGAGCAGCGACTATGAAGAGAGCAGGCGCTGAGATTCGTGTACTGTGACAAAGGAGTAAAGGGTGGGTGGCGGGGTGTTTATATAGGAGGAGAGGTGGTAGGGTTAGGGTGGAATCCAGGTAGATGGCGGTGGGGACAGGTAGAGGCCTTGGTAGATTCCACTTGGGCTCCTCAAGGGTGGGGCACGACGTTCTTGGCCCAATTAAAGCGATTACCAAAAAACTCATCTTGGAGGAAAAAATAGAATTTGAGTCGAAACTCTACACACTGGACTAGTCCGTAGTGGGGACGGACAAGTCAGATCAGGCACAGAGAGTTCAACGGAGAAGTCCTGTGCAATAACAGACATGTCCGTTCCATATAAGAGAGTCAAACGAACAAGTCCTGTGTCAAGCTAGAGAAGTCCGAGATTGTCCGGTATCAAAGCAAGACCAAGTTTTTGGGAGTTTTCAGCAACAATCGCCGGGCTAGTCCTTGAAAACAATGGACAAGTCTAGATGGAAACAATAACAAAACCAGATTAGTCTGCAAGAATTATCGGAGAAGTCCAGAGAACATCAGAAACAATTTTCGGACTAATCCGTAGCAATAAGAGGAAAATTTGGATAAACAACAGTAGCTAAACCCGACTAGTTCACGGTCCAATCGGGACAAGTCCGTACTAATCAAGGTTTTTAATTGCTGTTTTGTCTATAATTCATTTTAAATCTTGTTCTTTTTTTGTGTTGTATCATGATAGACGTGTATAAGTTTGAATGCAATGCATGATGGATAAAAATGAGGGTGTTACAATTTGCTCTTCGGGTGGAACTTAGCAGCGGACATTAAAGTCCACAAACCACAACTTAAGATGGGTTGGAATATCTATCCGACTTCTCTAATTTTATTAGAGGGTCAAAAGCTCGATGTCATCTTAGGAATGTTGTGGCTAAATCACCATGACACTGTTCTTGACATTGTTCCACGAGTGGTTTATTTAAACTCTCCACTTCATGAACCACACACTCTCATTCTCGACTGCCTTATCCTATAAATTCCAGCCAAATACAACACGGAAGCCACAAAGTTTGACGATATTAGTGTGGTTCGTGAGTATCCGTACGTGTTTCCCAATGATTTTCCAGTTATGCCACCTGACTAAGATATTGAGTCCAAGATTGAACTTGTTCCGGAAACCACGCCTATTTCTGGAAGGCCGTACAAAATGGCACCAAATGAATTGGAAAAATTAAAGGAGCATTTGAAGGACCTGTTGGACAAAGGTCTAATACACCCAAGTTCATCACCTTAGGGCTGCTCCGCATTGTTTGTGAAGAAGAAGGACAAGACATTGCATCTATGTGTGGATTATTGTCCGCTCAATGCTGTGACGATCAAGATCAAGTATCCATTATCGCACATCGATATTTTATTCGATCAACTAGCGGGTGCTAAGGTTTTATCGAAGATGGATCTTCGGTCCGGATATCATCAAACCAAAATCCGTCCGGAGGATATTCTGAAGACGACATTCTCCATGAGGTACGGGCTCTTGACTATCTTGTCATGTCATCTGGACATACCAACGTGATGGCTCACTTCATGTATCTCATGAATTCAGCATTTATGCTGGAGTTGGACAAGTTTGTCGTGGTCTTCATCGACGACATTCTTGTTTATTCTAAATTGAAGGAAGAACACGCAAAGCACCTGCATATCGTGCTCCAAGATTGTGAGATCACAAGCTTTATGCAAATCAGCTGGTGTGAGTTTTGGATCAGCCAAGTAACATTTCCTGGTCACATTATTTCAGAAGAAGGTATCGCTGTTGATCCAAGCAAAATCGTTCAAGAGCTGAAACGGGAGTCTCCAACGTCCGTTCGTCAAGTTTGAAACTTTCTCGGATTAGCGGGATATTATCGGAGGTTCATTCCGAGCTTCTCAAAAATCGCTAAGCAAATGACGGAGCTGCTGAAAAGGGGACAAAATATGTTTGAGCAATGCATGTTAGGATACATTTCAATCATTGGTGAAGCATGTCACAACAGCCCCAGTGCTAGCTCAACCGGATACGACCAAACCGGCAGCTTCAGAATCATGAACAACATTATCCAACTCATGAACTTGAGCTTGATGTCATGGTGCTTGCGCTGAAAATGTTGAGGCATTATTTACTAGGCAATCTAGTACATCTATACACCGATTACAAGAGTTTGAACTATATTTTCACTCAGAAGGAGTTGAATATGCGGCGACAAAGATGGTTAGAGCTGATCAAAGATTATGAGATTGATTCACTACCATCCCGACAAGGATAATATGGTTGCCGATGCGCTAAGCTGGAACTCTAACGTCAATAAACTGTCGATCACTCTGATGGAAGAGGACGAGTCGAGTTTATACATGGTTCCATATGGAGAATTATTTAATCTTGCCCTCATTCCTACCATACGAGAGGAGATTATGTAAGCTCGAAAGAAAGGTGTGGTATGTCGCACATTCGTAGGAGAATGAAGAATGTAGAAATGAAATGCTTATGAAAGGATGAACACAGTACTCTATGGTTCAAAGACTGTATAGTGGTACCCCGTGATATGGCACTTCAGAAGAAAATCTTGGATGAAGCTCACTTGTCCAAGTACTCTATTCATCCGCAGCAAAAAAAGGTATCAAGATCTGAAACCAAATTTTGGTAAACATGGATGAAAAGAGAGATTGCAAAGTACGTATTCGAGTGTGATACGTGTCGGCAGGTGAAAGCCGACCATATGCAAAGAGTCGGACAGCTGCAACCATTAAACATTCCAGCGTGGAAATGGGAGGATATTAGTATGGATTTTATCATCGGACTCACTCTCACATTCCGCAAGCATGATTTGATTTGTGTGATAGTCAATCAACTAACCAAATTAGCCAACTATATTCCTGGCAACACCAACTATCATGCTCAGGAGTACGCAGAGTTATACATTGCAAGAATCATGTGCTTGCACGGAGTTCCCCGCACAATTATTTCAGATCGTGGTGCGCTGTTTGTGGCTCAATTTTGGGAGTAGCTGCACGCATCATTGGGGACGAAACTGATCCGAAGCTCCGCATATCACCTGCAGATCGATGGTCAAACTGAGCGGATAAATCAAGTTCTCAAAGATATGCTACGTGGTATTGCCATCCACCATGATAAAAATTGCGATGACCGTTTACCATTGGCAGAGTTCTCATATAGTAATGGATATCAAGCTAGCATCAAGATGGTGTCGTATTAAGCTCTATACGGCCGAAAATGTTGCACGCCACTCAACTGGTGTGAATCCGGTGAACGAGTGATATACGGTATCAATCTTGTGAATGAAGCCGAAGAATGAGTACGAGTGATTCAAGCAAGCCTCAAGGCTGCTCAATCTCGGTAGAAAAGATGCGCAGATAAAAGATGCTGTTCTCTCCACTTCGACATCAGAGACCAGGTTTATCTCTTTGTCTCTCTGATGAAAGGGATTCATCATTTCCGATTGAAGGGAAAGCTAGCTTGCTCCACGCTTCATCGGTCCGTTCGCTATCATTAAAAAATTCAGACCCATGGCCTATCATTTGGAGTTACCGGCATCACTCTCTAGAATTCAGAATGTTTTTCATATCTCTGAGCTGCAGAAATGCATCAAGTCCCCAGCTGAATTCCGCAAGGGAGAACCTGAAGCTCTTCGATTGGATCTTAGTTATTCTGAGTATCCGATGCGGAATATCGATGAAAAGACTTGTGCCAAAATAAATTGGACATTGTGGTTCTACAGAGTATTGTGGAGTAACTATACTGCTGATGAAGCAACATGGGAAAGCGAGGAATATATCCATTGAAACTATCTGGATTTACTACCGTCTCATATCCGGTAATCTTTTACCTTCTTGCAATCTCGGGACAAGATTCTTTTAAGGGGGGAAGGATGTAAGGGCTCTAAAATTCCAATATGCATTTCATCATGGAGATGTTAAAATGAGAAGCAGCAAAGCAATAAAAATGGCAAAGAAAAAAATCAAATCATTTCAAACTCTAAAAGAGGATTTCAAAAATATAAACTAAGTTCCTATTCAAACATGAACAAAACACAAAATGGAGTGGACCCTTGGATTCCTAGTAATTCAAATACTGGCCCTGCAGATTTTCAAAAAAAAAATTCAAAAGCCAATTACCATTCGAGGTGTTCATCGAAATACTATTGAATTCGAATTCAAATTTGAATTTCATTTGAAACTTGGCCAAATATTGGTCTTAACTGCAGAATCAAATTTCCCATGTTTGAGTTGCTCTACCCGTAAATATATAGTATGTTTGGTCACAAGCTGGTGGAGAATTGAACACATCAGAGACGAATGAGTAGGGGCCGTGGTGGGGGCCCACTGGTGAGAGACAGAGAAGTGAGAACCACCTCTGTTCTCTGTCATCCCCACACCTCAACACCGGGAGGAGGCTCTACCACGACAAGTGCATGCACAAGCAGCTAGCTGCATGGCTTGTGGCTTGGGGCTCCAATCTACCCTACTTAACCCTCTGTTGCTTCTCCCCAACGTTTCTTTCACTCTCTCTCCCACAAAAGCAGAACTCCGATACCATTGCCGCCCTCTCTATTTTCTCCTCACCAGGTCGAGCTGTTCTTCGGTTGAGCAGGCAACCAAAAGCAAAAACGTTCCATAGCTTGCACTCTATCGTTTCCTCAATGCGGTTTATTCATTCCCTCGCCCTTGGCTCGGTATTTTCAAGTTTTGCAGAGGTCACCGGGTTGCTGCCGAGAAGGACACTCTCTGTCTCGCCGAGGAGCCGGATATAGGAGCTGTCTTGTGGCCAGTTTCGAATAGAGAAATTAAGCGCTGTCACACTACTTTCTCACGGTGAAAACCCCAAAACCTTTCATCCAGTCAACTGCTTGTATTTCCATTTTCCCTCTCGGCAAGCTCATAGCAATCATGCTCAGATTTCCACTTTAATTTGTTTTCTAGGTGTAAATATTCATCAATCCAGTTACATAAAAAATACAAGAAAATCATTGAGGAATTAAACGGGCAACCAGTTTTCCTCTTCGCCGAGAAAAACCTATGGTCTCACCGTCGAGCATGAAGCTCAGCACCAAATGGGTCCTGTTGCATGTTCTGTGAGGTGTGCTGGTGTTGTGCGACACTTTAACACAGTGTTTGCTGCCTTCTCATTCGGGGGCAAGGTCGGAGATGTGCCACCGTCCACCACAACAGTCAAGAAGTGGTTTTTAGACATCTCCACGGGAGGGGGGGCGACCACACCATTGTATTGTGCATGAGATTTTGTGCACAGGCGGCAAGGGACAAGTTTGAAGGAGCCTTGCAGCAACGGGCGGCGAAAGCGCGCCGTGGGCTCGACGGCGTTCCAATATAGAAGAAAGGTGGGTGGGTCCCACCAGTCAGTGTCAAAATGAGGGATTTAATGTGGCTGCGTGGTTACCCCGTGGCCATGGTGTGGCCCCACTTTGATTGGCTCCTTTTAAACTGGTGGACCCGGGTGGATTTTATTTGAACTTTCCTATTCAAATAAAGCCTGAATTGATGCAAAATTCAAAAATCAATTTCTTCTAATAGATTTGCTCAAAAAATCCAAAAAAAAATTCTGGTGGACCGCTCATAAAGAGTACTTTGTAGTGATACAACTTAATTTGTACGAGAGTCCCAGTATTTTTATAATTAATTCCTTTGAGCTCATTGCTTGGAAAATTAATTACTCCTGTTATGATATTTAGAAAATTCCCAATTTTTGTTAGAACCCTTACTCAAATACAATTGATCTTTAGTAAAAGTTTCATTTTCATTGGACTTCATTTACTCTGTCAAACTGTGTCCCAAACTCCATGTTCTTTGAAAATTCGAAAATGAACATAAACAATTGCGGAATTGATCCTAAACATTTAAAATAAATTCCTCCCTATAGAAATGCTCCAAAATTACAAAACAAATTTTGCTAGAACCAATGAGACCTCATCTAACCAGATCACTCACTGGTGGCTATGTCATAGCTACAGATTTAGTACCAAAATTTAGAGAAACCATTTATTTGTTGGAATTTTAGAGATAACAAGCTCCCTTGAACATCTTACGTACGGCGCTGGAGTTTCTTGTGAAAGGTGGCTGCGTATGACGTTGTGAGGAGCACGCTTCTTACATACGGGTTTGCACGTCGTGCAATCTGGATGTTATTGATTGCAATCACCATCTCCCGTGGTTAAGGATTGAGTACCGCATATTCCCTGCGTTGTGACGTAGTAAATACTGAAGAAGCCATAAGAATATGATGTATTAAATTATTATTGCTTTGCAACCATGATTGCTATAGCATCTGCTTGCTAATGTTACATTTTATCAACATTTAACCTGCTGATAGTAAACTTGAAAAGTAAGGATGAACATGTAGGCTAGTCCTTTATTGCAATATTACTTCCTATGTTAAGTATCCCTGCTTGTAAAGTTTCATGTTTAGGCGCGTCGGTAAAGTCTTGCTGAGATTTCGTGCTTACAGTTGCTATATTAAGTTGTTGCACATGAGACGTATAAAGAAGGGCTTGAGGATGAGGCGATGCCCGATTGGGGTATACCACCGAGTGGGAGTCCTGCATGCCGCCATGAACGCCGACTTGTGCGTGGCTAGTGTGTAGCGTCCCTGGGCAGGACAGCTGACCTTTTGCATAGCTAGGCTGAGAGTTTAGCTATGAGTATTATCTTCAGATGTTTATTAAGTATTGTAAAAAGACTTCCGCTGTTTATATCAATTAAACTTTGTATTTATCATATTTTTTCTTGTGTGCTATTGGGTGCCGCATTGAACGGCACCACCCTCTGTGATTCTAAAATGTATGGACCCGGTCCCCATATGATGGTAAGGAAACAAAACTAGAATCTGAAAAACAGCAAGTCATTAAGTTAAAATCACCTTCGTTGCTCACAATAAATCTGACTTTGCTGATTTATTTGATGCTAAGGGGATGTGCTATGATTTAGTATGCAAAGAAGCCATCTTTTGGACCGTGGGTACATTCGTGGAAGCCTTAGCCCTTGTTCCATTCATTTTCTTTTGGTTCCCTAGAAATATGGTAGTTGGCGCATGTGTGTTGATTGTCGAGCAATTATTAACACCACCATTCGATACCATTATCCTATTCCTCACATAGATGACATTCTTGATGAATTTAGTGGTGCTATCATCTTTACAAAAATAAACTTGCGTAGCGGTTACCCTGAAATTAGAATGGCACTAGGAGATGAAAAGGAAACTATGTTTAAAACCAAGTTCGGACTTTATGAGTGGTTAGTCATGCCTTTTGGTTTAGATAATGCACCTAGCACCTTTATGCGATTAATGAACGAGGTTTTACATTCTTTTATTGGAAATTTTGTCGTGGTTTACTTCGACAATATCCTAATTTACAGCAAGTGATATGACAAACATCTTGATCATTTACGTGTTGTTTTTGCTGTATTCAAGGGTGGACGTTTGATTGGTAACCTCAAATAGTGTGTCTTTTGCACCTATCGAGTCTCGTTTCTTGGCTATGTCGTTTCCTCGAAGGATATTGAGATGGATGAGCCAAAAATTGATGGGACCCCTAGCTGGCCAGCTCCAACAACCATCACGCAGGTGCGTAGTTTTCTTAGTCTTGTAGGATTTCATCACTTCTTTGTGCGGGATTTTAGAACCATTGCGACACCTCTACATGAGCTAACGAAGAAGAGAGTGTTGTTTTGATGGGGCGAATTGCAGCAACAAGCTTTTGATGATCTGAAATCGAAGCTTACAAAAGCACAATTGCTGCAACTTTCGGAATTTGACAATACCTTTGAGCTAGAATGCGGTGCAAGCGGTATTGGTATTGGAGGCATTCTAATACAAGAAGTTAAACCCGTTGCTTATTTCATGAAAAATTTCATGGTCCTTCTCTGAATTATTCTACTTATGATAAGGAATTGTATGTATTAGTGTAGTATTACAAACGTGGCAATATTATCTTTGGTATAAGGAGTTTGTCATACATTCCGATCATTAATCTTTGAAGCATCTTAAGTGTCAAATCAATATGAATAAACCACATGCTAAATGGATTGAGTTCATAGAGTCATTTACATACATCATTAAGCATAAGAAAGGGAAAGATAATGTCATTGCCGATGCATTATCTAGACGTTATATCATGTTGTCCCAACTTGATCTAAAGATCTTTGGTTTAGAAACATTAAAACCAATACATCCTACTGATTTTTACATTAAAGATGCTTCTGAAAATTGTAGAGAAGGAAGAACTTGGAATAAATATGTGCTGCGAGAGTGTACCCTCTATCGTGCTAACAAGCTATGCGTCCCAGCTAGCGTCGTTCGTCTATTACTTTTGCAAGAAGCACACGGGGGATGTTTGATGGGACATTTTGAAGTAAAGAAAAATGAGGATGTGCTGTCCACACACATCTTTTGGCCAAAGATGTGACTTGACTTCGAGCGCTACGTGTCATGATGCACTACTAGCAATACAGCTATTTCTAGCCTTAACCCACATGGTCTTTATATGCCTCTTCTTGTGTTCTAGTGTACCCTTGGAGGATATTTCTATGGACGTTCTTTTGGGATTGCCTAGGACTAAGAGGGGGAGGGATAGGATCTTTGTGGTTGTTGATCGTTTCTCCAAAATGGAACACTTAATACCATGTCATAAGAATGATAATGCCTCACACATTGTTGATTTGTTTATGACTGAAATTGTTCGTTTACATGGTGTGCCAAATACAATTGTTTCTGATCGTGATGCAAAACTTTTAAGTCATTTTTGGAGAACATTGTTGTATAAATTGGGAACCAAGTTGCTGTTTTCAGCTACATGTCACCCACAAATGGGTGGACATACTAAGGTAGTTAATCATACTTTATGCACTATGTTGCGGGTTGTCTTGAAAACAAATTTAAAGTTGTGGAATAAGCATTTACCCCATATAGAATTTGCTTAGAACAGATCCGTTCACTCTACGATGCAGGTAGGCCCATTCCATGTAGCATATGGGGCTCCTATTGATTTACTACCTTTGCTTCCTAAAACTATAAATTTGGATGCTACACAGCGATCTGAATTTTTTATTAAGATGCATGAGAATTTTTAAATAAGATGCATGAAGCAACAATGAAAAATATTGAAAGGATGAATGAGAAGTATTGGATCACATGTAGTAAAGGTAGAAAAGAAGTAAAACTTGAACCGGGAGATTTGGTGTGGGTGCATTTTAGAAAATAGTGATTCCATGACTTGAGAAAAATATAAACTTATGCCATGAGCTGCTGGTCCTTTTAAGATTATTGAAAACATTAATGATAATGCATATAAGCTTAAGATGCCTCCCGATTTTGGGGTTGGTCCCTCATTTAACATTAAGTTTTGTGACCATACTTGGGAGAAGAAAATGAACTTGAGTTGAAGATGAATCCAATTAAAAAGGGGAAAGGTGATGAGGAAATCACAACAGCTGACACACACATTGAACTACAAGGACCAATCACAAGAGCAAAAGCGAGGTTACTAAATCAGCAGGTGTAGTCGTCCTAACTTCCTACCCATGGGAATTTGAGAATGGGTTGCTATGTAATGAATTAATTGTTATTAGAAACCATGGAGAAGATCAACAAGTGAAGGGAGGAGGCCTCGTAAACGTGGAGGACTAGATGGGATGTCATCAAGTTGATGGAAATAATCTACAACTCGGACTTGAGTTCAACTTGGAGTCCAGGAGCAATCCACCTTAAAACGGATGCCCAGGATTCATGCGGACTCTGTTTTTTACGTTCTACATATGCACCGAAGGAGGAGAAGATAAAAATTCCAAAGGCTCTGGTCCAACATCAAAATTCCTCCTAAGTCATAGGGAAATGTCAAAACAAGTCGAGTCCAGATTTCTGTTCGATGTTGTGCCACCGTATTGGGCCCTTAGGCATTGTATCCCATAAGTGTCGATTAGGGACGTGTCTCTGGGTCTCTTGAATGAACTCTAGTCTTTAAATACTGCAGCACTGGCAATTTTCGGTGGGTTTTGCTTAGATAAAGAATTTCAATGTTCTACGGTTTGCGAGACCCCAACTATGTGATTTTAGATTACATCTTCTACGTACTTGTCTGTGTTCTCGGTTTTCCTTGAAGGAATTAATCTTCTTGGCGAGGTCAAGCATATGAAGCACGATTGATAACCAGGAGAGCAAGTGTGTAGTATTGCAGGGATTCTGAGTCTTCTTGAGTTCCTGCGGTCCTCAACGTCGAGTTCTCCACCTCAATTGAATTACCTTTCGGAATCAGGCCTAACCTACTCGTTACTGGGAGAGAGAGAGAGAGAGTAAGATATAGAAGGACAGAGAGGGGAAGAGGGAGAAAGGGGTAGAGGGAGAGTGGGAGAGAGAGTGAGAGATAAAGGGAGAGAGAGGTAGAGAGTGCGGGAAAGGGAGGGGAGAAATTAAGAGAGAGAAAGTGGAAAGAGACAGGGGTACCCTCCTCTCCCACTCCCCTCCCACTCCCCTCCCTCTCTTCCTCTCTATCCATCTATCCCCGCCCTTTCTCCCTCCATCCCTCGGTCTCTCCGTCTCCCTCTCCATCCCTCTCCCTCTCTCTCCTACTCGCTCACACTCTCTCCCTCTCTCTATCACTCTTTCTCAGTCTCTCTCCCCCTCTCTCCCTCTTCGATCTCTCTCCCCCTCCCTCTCTCCCTATCCTCTCTCTCCCTCTCACAGTCTCTCCTCCCTCGCTCCATCTCTCTTCGTCTCAATGCCTCCCCCTCTCTCACTATCTCTCTCTCTCTCCCCTCCATCTCTCCCACTCTCCCTCTTTCTCTCCCTCTCTCCCTCCCTCTCTCTCTCACACTCTCTCCCCCCTATACCTTTCCTCCCTCTGTCCCCTCCTCAAGAGTACATCACTACCGTAGATACAACAACGACGATAGGCCATTCACTGCTTAAAACTAATCAAGGTCCAGTGACACGAGCTCATGCATGTAACCTTCATTATCAGGTGAATTCATTCTTGGGTGTTAAAATTAATGCTCCTTAAAATTTGGAGCTACTAAAGCCTTGTGATGACTTTGTTATTCTTAGGTGCTTGGGAATCGATCCAGCTATAAGTGAAGGAGGGATTAAGGCAATCAAGCTGCTCCACTCGAGGGGTCCTCGTAACCACAATAAGTACCAGCTTAAAGGGGGCATAACTCTCAACTACCAGGGTTGTTTAATGCTAAGTACTTGTTTGAAAGGTCTCTTCGTCTACTTTCCACTGGATCAAGAATCAATGACACATGGCGCCTGAGATGCCCAAAAAATTGTCAAACAAGACTCGTGACTCCATCTTGAGTTCTAGTCTTCCTCCTCTATATAAGCAAGTAGCAGCCATAGGAAGATCTCATGTTTTGTTTTCTGTAAGTTTAGCCATTGCTACTTCATTGTAACACAAGTGTCGATGAGACCTTCCAATCATCTTAATTGGAACCCCAACTTATCACACCTGTGAGTGCCGTGCCAAGAACACCTTCTTGGCACGGCAAGAACAACAGCAATAGGAGCTGGTTAGCTATTGCTAAGGCACAACACCCTTGTTGTTGTTGTATTCGGGTAGTGCAACTTTGGCCTCCACCCAAATCGTAGTTATCAAGAGACGGTAAAACTGTCGCTCAAGGCGCCACACCATTCTGGTTGTGTCAGTCGGGCAGCCAACGTCGGCCTCCACCAAATCAATTCGCCACAAACATCTCTCATTGAAAAATAGGGCATCCCCCATACCCGTTGGGGTTATCACCCCCTCTCTCCCTCTCCTCCTCTCTCTCCCTCTCTCCCTCTCACCGCCTCTCTCTCTACCTCACCCTCTCCGTCCCACTACCACTGCTCTCTCCCACTCTCCATCTTGCTCCCTCTCTGTCCCTCTCCCCCACTCTCCCTCCCTCTCTCTCCATCTACCCTCTCTCCCTATCCCCTCCCTCTCTCTCCCCTCTCCCAAAATATCCTTCCTGTTCCATTGTCCCTCCCTGTGCCTCTCTCTCACACTCTCACTCTCTCGCCCCCCTCTCTCTCTCTCCCTCTCTGTAAGGAACCGTCCATGTTGAATTCATATTAGACGCATTAGCTCGATGTCCATCAAGAACACGCAAGATACAAATGCGACCAATAAAAAATTCAACTCCGGTAGTCCCCGGATATGCTCTTAATCATCCCAGGATCACAGCATATCGATCCACAACATTGCACACTTCACAAGCACACAAATAAACCAAAAAATCAGAAATATTATCGGTTTAAAAGTGTGCATACAAGTGGTCATAATTTTCTAAAATTTAAACAAAACGAGTGAGCATTGTTGTATTGAAGTTTCCTAAGCTTTCAAAGGCAACAAGATCTAATCAGATAAAGGAAAATACACTAGCTCTGTGCAGCGTAAATCGATATTTTAAAACAACAATGGCCCAGCGGTCCCTGCCCACAACACCATTGGTAACTTCAAGTGAAAATCAGCAATTTACTCCTTCCCATCGCCAGACTCGGCAGGAAAGAACTAACCAAACACCATAAGTTGCTCACCTGCAAAACTTCTACAAAATAAACATTAGTACGAAGGTACTCGCAAGACTTACTCATATGGTATATATATCCCTGCTCCAAGGAGTATGAATGTGGCAGTGGATAGGGTATAACGCATAGTCAGGACGTAATTTGCAAAAATCACTAATGATTAACGTGACAAGAGTATAAGCATAAAGCAAAAGATTCAAGGACAAGTCACGTATACATCCCAACCTATGCTGCAACAATGTCATATACATCACATGCAGTTGCTAGAATCAACATGCAAGACTCAATGCCATTGGATCTGAAATAATAAGTGGAATGCATAAATAACATAGGAGCAGAAGTACTTTTTGTGGCAAATCTAAGGCCAAACAAGGCATGATTGTTATTTACTTTGGTGGATCTACTGATTAGGAAGGCAACAAAATTTATTTTGTATTTCTAAGAGTAATATTCATTTTCTGCAGATTTTACAACTTGCATGCAATTTTTTGATGCATAAAAATGATATTTCAGAGAACAAACCCAAGAACAATAACCTTTTCAACCACTATATATGGTGCTCAGGAAGCCTTCTATGGATAGGTTATGCAAAAAGAGGAAACATCAGGGATTAGGCAGGAGAAAAAGAGGAAACGACACGGACGATTAGGGAAAAAATATATTTGAAACAATACTCCAGTGAAACAACTGCTTGGAACTGAGGGACAAGGAGCAGCTTAGAGCTCACGCATGAACCAAAGAGAAGAAGAACATGGAGGAAGAGTGCTCAGCTGAGGCAATTAATGAGAGAAGTCACCCAAAATTAAAAACTAGGTGCTTCAATTAAGAATGGAGTCTGGGTGGACGTTAAGTTCAGATTGTGTTTATTAGCATAATCTCTCTTAATGAAGGAACAAGAAGAACCCAACACAAAAAAAAACTTTTGTGGGATGGGAATTGACGGATAACGTACCACCAATGACCTTGGTGCCCTCTTGTACTTCTTCAACCTTGGCGTGATTAACTCAACCACACTTGGGTACTCGCAGAGGTCGAATGGTATTTGTGGCTGCTTTGGAGTAGTAGCAGCGACTTCACGATTTGTACTGTCCTTCAGAAAGTCTCCGTGTTGGCCACAAGTGAAGCACGGGTCAACACCAGTACTCATGCCTTGATTTGGTGGAGAGGCCTTAGATTATTTGTTGCTGCAGGAGCAGGTCGGTGAACCATCCACGTGAGCTGTGGAGGTGCAAAACCTGGGCAGGCGCTGCACACTGCTACCTATCGGAAGCGGGGCAGCAAGATTGCGGCGCTTTGCTTCTAGCTTGTTCATCTTGTCTTCGGCAAATATGGCCCTGTCTACAATTTGATTGAAGTCCCAACATTATGTAGTGAACAACTTGCCTTGCATCACATCTGAAAGACCGTTGTAGAAACATCGATGCTTCTTCTCGTCAATATTCACATCGTTGGGTGCATATTGAGCAAGATGGTTAAATGAATGAACATACTCCAAAATAGGTTGGGTCTATTGTGATTTTACCCCTGGTTGAAGTGCAGTTGTGATTTTACCCTCTAAATTGAGAGTTTGTGATTTTACCCCTGCTCTTTTGAAATGAAGGCAAAGTATGCCCCTAACCATTAGTGGGTGTTAACGGTGTTAAGTATGAGAAAAAGGACGTAAACACCCTTGTGATTTTATCCCTACTTTTAATTTATGGTTGTAATGTTACCCTTATATTAATATAGTCAAATTAACATATTGAATATGTATTTAGTAACATTTTGCCATGATTTTTATGTAATTTCAACAGTATTTATGCGGTATTTTGGTAATGTTTTGACAATGTTTTACAATAATTTCAGCAGCATTTCGAAAAAAATTCAGTAGTATTTTAACAGTATTTCAGCATTATGAACAGTACATGTAGGAAAGGGTATTGCAGTTTTTTTTTTCAATTTTCTAAACATTCATTTAATTTTAGTAAAATCGTTTAATCCTGTGGAACTAATGGTGTTAAGAATGAGGGGTAAATGGAGTCTTCATTTTTAAAAAGTAGGGGTAATATCATAAACTCTTAATTGGGAGGGTAGAATCACAATTGCATTTCAAACCACGACTAAAATCTCCATAATCACAAATAGATTTGTTGCATTGCTTCAAGTTGAGAAACTCTAGCCTCTTGATATCCATAACACCCTTCGGGATGTGAAAAGCACGAAATGCAGTTTCAAATTCCTCCCATGTGAAATGATGATTGGTGGGCTGCAAGGTCAAAAGACTATGCCACCTTGCACCAGCCTCTCCTTGCAATTTATGAGCTGCAAAAAGGACCATCTCATGCTGATCACACCTCACACGATCAAGCTTCTGCTCAATAGTGTGAAGCCATTGGTACGCATCAAGAGGATCCTTCCCTCTGGTGAACACAGGTGGTTGGGTACGGAGAAAATCTGAGAAGACATCCCCGCGAGATGATCCTCCTTCACCACACGGAGCAAGGTGCCGAGCCACACACATAAACTCAGTCTGCTCCTGCTGGTTACGTTCCACTTGCATGAGCACATCCGCCATTGTCAAAGGTGGAGGTGGATTTTCCCTTCAAGCATTGGAACCCTCGGGAATGTCATCGCCGGCCCCAGTACAAGTTCTCAACCTATCACTAAGTACGAGTTAGCGATGGAGAAACGAGTCTGACAGGATACAAAGACTTCGGACAACAACAAAATGCTATAACCGAAAAAAACTCAAACTGGCGACAACGATGTAACATACAAAACGGACAACAAGTACGTGATTTGGAATGGCTGACATGGGAACTAAGAAAAGATCATAAACCACCTCCAGGACATAATAACATGCTAGGAAATCACTATGATATAATTCATAGGTTTCTTAGCCGATACATAATGTTGGAATATGATTAAATTAGGGTTGAACATGGGATGCTCTAAGTTGAATTCCTATAACAGACCTTAAGATGGAGCACACAACAATAATTTTTCTCGATTCACGAAAACATTTTTCATGTTTATGAGCTGCTATGCAATAATGCAAATATATATAATGACATGCACATGATTCGCACTATCGCTGCTCACACAAATAACTCTCATCCATCCAATCAGCATCAACAAAATACGCAACTGGTGTTCAGAAACCCGCCATCCATGGGCGATTTATAAAGAACGTCTTTTACCTACTGAAAGTTGCCTAGAGGGGGGGTGAATAGGCTAATCGACCTGCAAATGACTTAATAAAACGACATTAAATCACAGGGGGCGGACTAGTCCGGTCAGCCTGCGTGAAGAACCCTAAAAAGTGTTTCTAGCAAGTTTCTCGAGGCTACAAGTGAGGATATGTTTATGACAAGTTTAGAAACTATCAACACAAGAGTGAGTCAAGTTTCAACAAGATTAAGCAAGGAGAAACACAAAACAAAACTAGCAACCCTAGAACGGAATATTCGATGAACAAAGTGCGAAGAACACGGAGACACAAGGATTTTATCCCGAGGTTCGATTCCACACAAGAATCTACGTCCCCATTGAGGAGTCCACAATGGACCGGGTTCACCAACCCTTCCCTCACCAAGTTTACCGCACGGGCCTAACTTGGTTCTCCACTAATCACAAGGGTGATTACAAAGTTCGTTGGGGCTTCTCACAATCTGAGGCTCCCACGCCACAATGATGATCAACAACACGAAACACACTCAACTCACAGCTCACAAAGACTCAATGAGTGCAAGAGATCAAACCGGGAGCACAAGCGCGATGTTCTTCCTCTTCTCCACCTCACTAAACCCTAATCCACTCAAGAATTAGTTTTAGAGGGAAAGTAGGCAAGAAAGAGGCTTAGGAGTGCTCCAAGTTGGCTGTGGCGGCGCTAGGGTTCTTGTCTGTTCAAGAGTTGGTTCAAAAGAACCCAGGGGACCTCTATTTATAGAGGTCCCAAGCCCATACTGCTGACTTCAGCAAAAGGGCGGACTAGTTCGGCCTCAGGCCCGGACTAGTCCGGCCTAGGGGACCACTGACCCTTCTGACAACTGTCGCACTGCGCGGCAATCGTCACGCTACTCGCCAAACTTCAAATTCAAACGGTAACTTCGACAACGGACTAGTCCGGCCCTTACCGGACTAGTCCGATTTCACACAGAACCTTTTGTTCCGTGTGAAAACGGACTAGTCTGGAGATCACGGACTAGTCCGGCCATAAGGGCGGACTAGTCCGGCCTACCCAGACTTAGTCGCAAAACCTCTCTGCACTCGGCACCACAGACTAGTCTGGCCCACGGACGGACTAGTCCGATCTCACACAGGACCTTTTGGTCTGCCCCAAAACGGACAAGTCCGCTCTCTAGGACTTAGTCCCGAAACTCCACTTCAAGGGGTACCCCGGACTAGTCTGGTCCACTACGGACTAGTCCGAAGTCACACAGGACCTTCTGGTCTGTGTGAAAACGGACTAGTCTGGCCAGGAGCGGACTAGTCCAGCCATTCCTGCCAGACTACTCTAACTTCAACTTCAAATAGGATTTCTACCTCAACCACCACTCTTGAGCTCCTACTTTGATCTCTTTGCACTTTACGCACACACCCTCCTATTTCTACGGCTAGTCTAACTCAACACGCTAGAAACCCTAGTTTCTATGCTTCGAGTCGACTCCGTTTCCATCCTTTTCCTTTTTGAGGGTTTGCGTCTCCGATCGAGTCCACACCTGTGCTAAGATCATATGAGCTCATTAGCGACTTAATTGTCGTCATCAATCATCCAAAACCCACAGGGAACCTAGATGCACTTTCAATCTCCCCCTTTTTGGTGATTGATGACAACACATCAAGTCCTTCACAATTAAGAGTATAAATTTTGGTTTTCATAACTTGTGTGCGTATGAATGACTCCCCCTCAATGTATGCAGCATGTAAAAGAGGTGGAGGAGATCTTTCATACCCACACACGTTATGGTGGGGTGCCTACGTGATGTGCTCAACAATTGTGACAAGACATAAAAAGCATCAATATAATCAAAATATTGGCAATAGGAACATTATATTGATATTTAACAACATTAGCAAGTCTTGCACAAATGTAAACAACCAAGTAGCATGAATAAGTTACAAAAGAGGTCCAAATGACAAGAACACACCACACAAAAGACTGCTACTTCCCCCAAACACACACAAAGGACTGACTCCCCCTAACTCTCCCCCTTTGGCATCAAGGCACCAAAAAGGAAAAGAAGAGGGGGACAAGGACCCAAAAGCTAGTCCTCGTCCTCGTCACTATCGCCGTCGCAGGAGTCGCTCTCCGTGGCCTCCGAGTCCTCGACGTCTTCCTCATGATCGTCGTCGTCGTCGTCGGAGCCCGGTGAGGAGGTACCCTCTGTCTCACCCAAGAGTGCCAACTCCTCAGGGGTGAGAAGGGGGTATGGAGTGAACTCGTCGTCGGAGGCCTCAGGGCTCATCGGAATCTCCATCTTGTCGCAGAGCTTCCTCACGTAGCGCTCAGTCCGCTGAGCTCGCACCTCGGCTTTGCGGCACGAGGTGAAGATTGACCGAAGAAACTTGAGGACTCCGCTGCTAGAGGAGCCACCGGGTGAGTGAGAGGCACGGCGAGAGGATCCACCACGAGGTTCCTCCGGCTGAGAGGGAGGATCCGCGTTCTTCCGACACGGAGGAATCGGGACAGCAGGTGGCATCTGGGGTCGAAGAGGCTGGTGAGTGGTGTCCTTCACAAACACAAGCCCGGACACCTTCTCGATCAGACACATAATGTATGGGGCATAGCCACAGGCACGGTTGGGTGTGTGTGAGATGTTGTAGATATCCTCAAAGATGTAATCTACAATGTTGAACATCTCATGTCCATCAATGAGAGCCAACAGGTGCCTGAGGTGACCCTGGATGATCCCTGCATCCCCTTCTTTGGAAGCCACTGTCCTCCTGAGAATCCTGTTAAGGATGCTGTAGAACGGGAGGATGTTCCTGGCCAATCCAGCTTCACACCGGACGTGAGGAGGGTACATATAGCTCATGTCATCCCTGTCCATGGCCTTGAGATTGGAGATAATGATCTCATGGTCCAGGTGACTCTCCAGACCAACAGCCTAAGCAAACACCTCAAAGGTTGCATAGTACTGCTCACCGTTGGTCATCCAAGTGATGGCTCGGTCACCACGAGAATGGAAGTGAACTGTGGTATAGAACTGTACTATGACCTCCTCATTCCAGTCATACTTGAATCCAAGAATGTCCTTGATTCCGTGGCACTCAGCTGCCTCGATCACTGCGTCAAACGCCTCGTGTTTCTTCTTGGCCATATAGGTCCAGTCCACCCATTGAGCCTGGATCACTGGCTTCTTCATGGCCTGGTAGACTGTGCGATAGTAATCGCAATGGAAGTCACACCAGAACCGAGGATCGGCGGTGGACCTCTCATACCTATAGACATTCTCATCTCTGAGCCTCCTTGCCTTCTCAGCTCCTTTTCCTTTGAATGTGTTTGCTGAGAGATTGGGCTGACGGTTTGGGTTGCGTGCTGGACTGTGCATCACAAGAGGGCCAACAGCTTGAGCCTTCCCTTTTTCACGAATCATAACTCCTCCGGGTGCATTCTTGGCTGGCACCTTGACGGAGGGCTTCTTCTTCTTCGGCTCGACTGGAGCCGGAGCCTTTCCTTTCTTAGGGTCACGCTCGACCCTTGGCTCTTCTTCCCTTTGGGTTTGCTCCTTGCCCTTTGTCTTCTCGCCAACAGTGACGAGTTTCTTCCTTTTAGGGGCATTGGCCTCAGCGGCCCTAGAGTTGTGAGCCTCCCTGTCTTGCCTTTTCTTCCTCCTTAGCTCATTCAGGGATTCTGTAGTTGCTCGTGCCAAGGCTTCTTCTTCATTGTAGATGGTGGCAGCTACTTTGGAAGCTTCGAGGGCCTTCAACCGCCTTTCTTCTTTATCCTTCTGCACCTTAATGAGGGCAGCTTTCGTCCTTGCTTCGACGATCTGAGCCTTGGTGCGGCCCTCCCGGGGTACTTCCGGACCTCTCTCCTCGGTGCGGCCCCGATAGGTCTCGGGGCGTTCTTCATCGCCCGCGGGGTTGAGACGAGAAGGGGAGCGCTCCGAGTTTGACATGCTGCGGAAAATACATAGACGGGAAGGTATGAGTCCAAGGAGATGGAAGCATTGCGGAAGAAGTCTCGAGAGAAGACTAGGACAAGGGTTTGCTATGTGCAAACCGGACTTGTCCGCCAGGGGCCGGACTAGTCCGGGTTGCGCAGGATAAACCCTAACCCTAATCGATTCATCGAAAAATCTTCAAATCAGCGCGCAATACTCATAGGCTGTGATCACAAGGGTATATGGAGCAATATCTATGAAGGTGTTCCTATCAAAAACCTCAAGAATCAAAAATGGGGAAAGTTTTTGAAAAAGCGGGAATACCTTCTCAAATCCGCGAGAATCAACGAAATCGATGATGGATTGCGAAGGTGAAGCGCGGGGAAACGATCCCTCACTCCCAAAGACTCCAATGCACAGATTGGAATCGAGATTTGGTGGTTGGAGCGAAAAATCGCCGAAGAGGGCGGTTTCTAGCACGCGTGAGGGAGAGAAGCGGGAGTGAGAGGGAGAGGAAGGGTTTTGGCCGCCCCTGGGGTTTAAGTCCCCAAGGGCCGGACTAGTCCGGTGGCAAGGGCAGACTAGTCCAGTCTGCGGACCAGCCGCGGACTAGTCTGGACCCGGACTTGTCCGTCCACAGGGGCGGACTAGTCTGGTCCGACTGGGCTGAAAGGCGATGTTTTTGAGTTGCACACACACTATTGGTCCTTATGGATAACAAGCAACACAAACATGATTATTGAAGATAAATATGACAAAAACATGATCAATTTCCAAGAAAAAGTTTTCTCAAACAGATTTTGAAGAGAAATCACGATAGAGAAGAGTTTTTTGAAATATAGCTCAAAAAATGTGAGGAATGTGGTTTAAGCCACATCCCTAGAATCCAAAATGTTGAGCTCACTTCTTAGCTCATAGAAACGCTTCTCATCAAGAGGCTTGGTGAAAATATCCGCGAGTTGATGTTCCGTCCTCACATGAGAAATCACAATATCTCCCTTCATTGAGTGATCTCTCAAGAAGTGATGTCGTATGTCTATGTGCTTGGTCCTAGAGTGCTCCACCGGATTATGGGCTATCTTTATGGCACTCTCGTTGTCACACAAGAGTGGAATGTTGCGCAAGTTAATCCCATAATCCCTAAGGGTTTGTCGCATCCAAAGAAGTTGTGCACAACAACTTCCGGCTGCAACATATTCCACTTCGGCGGTGGAGAGAGCAATAGAGTTTTGCTTCATGGAGGACCAAGACACTAGAGATCGACCCAAGAATTGGCATGTACCCGATGTGCTCTTCCTATCAACTTTGCACCCCGCATAGTCCGCATCGGAATATCCAATGAGGTTAAACTTAGATCCTTTGGGGTACCAAAGTCCTAAGGAAGGTGTGTGTACTAGATATCTCAAGATCCTTTTAACGGCGGTCAAATGACAAGCCTTAGGTGCCGCTTGAAAGCGTGCACACATACACACACTTAGCATGATATCGGGCCTAGATGCACAAAGATAGAGAAGTGAACCAATCATAGACCTATACAACTTTTGATCCACACTTGGACCATCCTCATTTAGGTCTAGGTGTCCATTTGTTCCCATAGGGGTTTTGATGGGCTTTGCCTTATCCATGTCAAACTTCCTTAGAATATCTTGTGTATACTTAGTTTGACTTATGAACGTCCCTTCTTTGAGTTGTTTTACTTGAAATCCTGGAAAGAACTTCAACTCACCCATCATGGACATTTCAAACCTCTCCGTCATTATCTTGGAGAACTCATCACAAAACACCTTATTTGTGGAACCAAATATGATGTCATCCACATATATTTGGCACACAAAAAGATCTTCATTGAAGTGCTTTGTGAAAAGGGTATAGTCCGCTTTGCCTATCCTAAAACCATTTTCAACTAGAAAGTCTCTTAAGCACTCATACCAAGCTCTAGGAGCTTGCTTGAGGCCATAAAGAGCCTTTCGCAATTTGTAAACATGGTTAGGATAGTCTTGGTCTTCAAACCCTGGAGGTTGCTCTACATAAACTTCTTCCTTGATTGGGCCATTAAGGAATGCACTCTTAACATCCATTTGGTAGAGCTTGAAGTCATGATGAGCAGCAAAAGCTAGTAATATACGAATTGACTCAAGCCTAGCTACGGGGGCAAATGTCTCATCAAAATCCAATCCTTCAACTTGTGAGTACCCTTTTGCCACAAGTCGTGCCTTGTTCCTAGTTACCATGCCACGCTCATCTTGTTTGTTGCGGAACACCCACTTGATTCCAACAACATTAGCTTGTGGGCGCGTGACAAGCTCCCAAACCTTGTTCCTTTCAAAGTTATTGAGCTCCTCTTTCATGGCAACTACCCAATCCGGATCTCTTAAGGCATCTTCAACCTTATGGGGTTCCAATGATGAGACAAAGGAGAAGTGCTCACAAAAGTTTGCAACACGTGAACGTGTTGTTACCCCTCTTGTTATATCTCCTAGAATGTTGTCAACGGGGTGATCCCATTGAACACTTTGATGAACACGAGGATGCGGAGGTTGAGCTCTTGAATAACTTGCTTTATCTTCTTCACTTTGGTCTCCCCCTTGATCCATGCCTCCCCCTTGATCTTCATTCCCATTATCATTTTGGGGAGCATCTAGTGGATCTCCAACTTGTCCAATGGGGGTTTGACCTACTTCATATGATGATGGTCACTTGGGCTTTGGGATGGTTCTTGTGGGCGAACATCTCCAAGTGCCATTCTCCTTAGAGCTTCTAGTGGAGGTTCCTCTTTATCAATGGCATGTTTATCAACTTGCTTCACTTGAGAGCCATTGGTTTCATCAAACACCACGTCACGTGCTATTTCAACAATTCCGGAGGATTTGTTGAACACACGGTACGCATGTGTGTTTGAGTCATATCCAAGCAAGAAACCCCCATCGGACTTTGAAGCAAACTTCGAAGTCCTAGGCTTCTTGTTGAGGATATAACACTTGCTACCAAAGACACGAAAGTAAGAAACATTGGGCTTCTTACCAACGAGAAGCTCATAAGGAGTCTTCTTGAGGAGGCGATGAAGGTACAATCGGTTTACGGCGTGGCAGGCGGTGTTAACCGCTTCCGCCCAAAACCGGTCCGATGTTTTGTACTCATCTAGCATCGTCCTTGACATCTCAATAAGCGTCCTATTCTTTCTTTCGGCAATTCCATTTTGTTGAGGAGAATAGGGAGCGGAAAACTCATGCTTGATGCCCTCCTCATCTAGGAACTCTTCTACTTGCATGTTCTTGAATTCGGTGCCATTGTCACTCCTTATAGCCTTTATCCTTATGTTGAACTCATTTTGAGCTATCCTTAGGAATTTCTTGAGGACACCGGGGGTTTCACTCTTATCATGCAAGAATAACACCCAAGTATATCTAGAGAAGTCATCAACGATGACTAGACCATACTTGTTGCCACCGATGCTAATGTAAGCAATGGGGCCAAAAAGATCCATATGGAGTAACTCCAAAGGTCTAGTTGTCGTCATGACATTCTTAGAGGGGTGTTGAGCTCCTACTTGCTTTCCCGCTTGGCATGCACTACATGGCCTATCCTTTTCAAATACCACATCCTTTAGGCCACGAACGTGCTCTCCTTTAAGGAGCTTTTGAAGGTTCCTCATTCCAACATGGGCTAGCCTTCTATGCCAAAGCCATCCCATGTTGGCTTTCGCCATTAAGCATGTGTCAAGTTGAGCCTTATCCGTGGTAAAGTCCACAAGATAGAGCTTTCCCTTGAGCACTCCCTTAAAGGCTATCGAGTCATTACCCTCTCTCAGAACATTCACACCCTCACTAGAAAAAACACACTTATATCCTTTATCACAAAGCTGTGATATGGATAGGAGATTATAGTCTAGGGAATCAACATGCAAAACATTAGATAAAGTATGCGAAGTGGAGATAGCAATTTTACCGGAGCCAAGGATTTTCCCTTGGCTATTATCCCCAAAGAAGATTCCTTCACTTGGGTCCTCATTCTCCTCATACTCTATGAACATGCTCCTCTCTCCGGTCATGTGGTTGGTACATCTGCTATCCAACACCCATTCCGATCCACCGGAGGGGTAAGCCAAAACAAGTTTATGCCTTCCTTTTAGGTACCCAAGCGGAGTTGGGTCCTTTCACGTTAGTAGTTATGCATTTGGGCACCCACACGCAAGGCTTGGGACTCTTGCGGAGTGGCCCAACATATCTAGCAGACACCTTGCCATATTTGTTCCTCATAAGCACATAAGATGCATCAAAATCATGGAATAGAGGATGTGGTTCAGATTTAGGCATATTGTTGCTAGAGGGTGAGTTCTTTTCAATTTTAGGTGTGGATGAACTCCCCTTAACAAAGACAATCATGTCTTTGCCATACTTGGAGGTTTTGGCGTTATGCCTTCCACCTCTAGTATAGCCAAGACCATCCTTGACATGGGGAGGTCTTGTGTTGGTGTATGCACTTCGTGCATACGCCACCTTCTCCTTGTCAAAGATGGCACCCTTAGGTGCTTGCTTGCCTTGTGCTGAGTTGAGTTCATCCTTAAGCTTAAGGATTAAGTTAGAGCACTTGCAAGGCGGAGTTGCATTGGATGAGGCCTTTGAGAAGGTTGAGCTCTTAGAGGAAGAGGCTACATTGTTCTTGAGAGACTCAACTTGAGTCTCAAGGATCTTGTTAACTTTTGACAAGTTCCCAAGTTCATCATTGAGCTCAATTGTTTTCTCCTCAAGACTTGAACACGTTTTCTTACTTAGAGCAAGTTCGTGTTCCAATGCCTTACTCTTCTCTCTTTCGAGCTCAAGGAGCTCATCAAGCTCTCGACATCTCTCCTTCTCAAGGATGAGCATGTACTCTTGTCTATTGATGAGATCCTCCTTCTCAAAGATCTCATCCATAAGCAATTTCATCCTTCGCAAGGTGCTTTTGCTTATGTCCTTAAACATGTGTTCATTCTCACTAGCACTATCAAAATCATCTTGTGAGGAAGTTGTGGAGGAGGGATGAGATGTTACCTTTCTCCTTCCCTCCCTTGACATAAGGCAAGTAGGTTTGTAGTCGTTGTTGAGGTTGTGGAAGAGCTCGCTTCCCTTGGAGCTCCTCCCGATGGCTATGGTAGCCATCTTCTCCTCTTCTTCTTCGGAGGAGGACTCATCGTTAGAGTCCCACTCCTTCCCCAAGTGGGCTTGTCCGGAGGGCCTCTTCTTCTTGTAGAATTTCTTATCTTGAGGCTTGCCCTCCTTCTTCTTCTTTGCTTATTCATGTGGGCAATCAGCGATGAAGTGCCCATACTCGCCACAATTGTAGCAAGACCTTTTTGATTTGGGTCTTGCTCTTTCCTTCCCTTGGCCCTCATGGTTGTATCCACCTTTCTTCCTTCTCATCATTCTCTTGAATTTGCTGATGAAGAAGGCCTCTTCCTCATCGGTGTTGAGGCTCTCCTCATCACTTTCTTCTTGATCCTTTGAAGAGGGTGTTGCCTTGAGTGCAACGTTCTTCATCTTGGAGGCGGTGAACTTCTGAAGGTCGTTGTAGAAGAGCGCCTCCTTCTCCATGATCTCATGGTTGATGATCCTGCCAAGGACCTCGTCCGGGGTCATTTGAGTGAACCCCGGGCTTTCTCGAATCATGGAGCAAAGAGCGACGTTCCTAGGCATGAATGCCCGGATCATCCTCTTCACTACCTCGTGGTCGGTCCACTTGGTGCAGCCATATGATCGGCTCTTGTTGATAAGTACCTTCAACCGGTTGTACATGTCTTGGGGGGATTCACCATCCAAGATGGCGAATGTCCCAAGCTCTCCTTCGATGAGCTCGATCTTGGCCTCCTTGACCACCCGATTTCCTTCATGCGTCGTCTTGAGGGTGTTCCATATGTCTTTGGCCACCTCAAGGCCATCGACACGGTTGAACTCATCTCTTGAGAGGGATGAGATAAGCACACCCGCAGCTTGAGCGTTGCGGTGGATGAGGATGGCTTGTTCTTGAGTGATGTTGTCCTCATCCTTCGGAATCTCCACCCCGGTCATGACAATTTGCCACAACGCCGGGTTGAGTGACACGAGATGGATCTTCATATTGTGCTTCCACATCCCGTAATCAGTTCCATCGAATTGGGGAGGTTTCCCCAATGGGATGGAGAGGTAGTGGTTGTTGGCGGCAAGGCGTTCATAGTTGAACCCTTGTCGGTTGTAGTTGACTCCGCCACTACCACTTGATTGGTTCGACGGATCGATCTTGGAGATATTTAGCTTCTCCCGGAGCTTCGCCTTGAGTTGGCGAGTCTCCTCATCGTCCGTTGGCTTATCTTGATAGGCCAGCGTCTCCTCACGGGTTGCCTCGTAGTTGCTGCTCGATGCGTCATCATTCACCACTCCGGCCATCTCTCCGAGCTGTTAGACTCTTAGTGGAGAGTCCTGCTCTGATACCAATTGAAAGTTGCCTAGAGGGGGGGTGAATAGGCTAATCGACCAGCAAATGACTTAATAAAACGAGATTAAATCACAGGGGGCGGACTAGTCCGGTCTGGGGGCGGACTAGTCCGGTCAGCCTGCGTGAAAAACCCTAAAAAGTGTTTCTAGCAAGTTTTAAGGGCATTTTCTCGAGGCTACAAGTGAGGATATGTTTATGACAAGTTTAGAAACTATCAACACAAGAGTGAGTCAAGTTTCAACAAGATTAAGCAAGGAGAAACACAAAACAAAACTAGAAACCCTAGAACGGAATATTCGATGAACAAAGTGCGAAGAACACGGACACAAGGATTTTATCCCGAGGTTCGATTCCACACAAGAATCTACGTCCCCGTTGAGGAGTCCACAAAGGACCGGGTTCACCAACCCTTCCCTCACAAAGTTTACCACACGGGCCTAACTTGGTTCTCCACTAATCACAAGGGTGATTACAAAGTTCGTTGGGGCTTCTCACAATCTGAGGCTCCCATGCCACAAAGATGATCAACAACACGAAACACACTCAACACACAGCTCAAAAAGACTCAATGAGTGCAAGAGATCAAACCGGGAGCACAAGCGCGATGTTCTTCCTCTTCTCCACCTCACTAAACCCTAATCCACTCAAGAATTAGTTTTAGAGGGAAAGTAGGCAAGAAAGAGGCATAGGAGTGCTCCAAGTTGGCTGTGGCGGCGCTAGGGTTCTTGTCTGTTCAAGAGTTGGTTCAAAAGAACCCAGGGTACCTCTATTTATAGAGGTCCCAAGCCCATACTGCTGACTTCAGCAAAAGGGCGGACAAGTCCGGTCTCAGGCCCGGACTAGTCCGGCCTAGGGGACCACTGACCCTTCTGACAACTGTCGCACTGCGCGGCAATCGTCACGCTACCCGCCAAACTTCAAATTCAAACGGTAACTTCGACAACGGACTAGTCCGGCCCTTACCGGACTAGTCCGATTTCACACAGAACCTTTTGTTCCGTGTGAAAACGGACTAGTATGGAGACCACGGACTAGTCCGGCCCCAAGGGCGGACTAGTCCGGCCTACCCAGACTTAGTCGCAAAACCTCTCTGCACTCGGCACCACGGACTAGTCCGGCCCACGGACGGACTAGTCCGATCTCACACAGGACCTTTTGGTCCGCCCCAAAACGGACAAGTCCGCTCTCTAGGACTTAGTCCCGAAACTCTACTTCAAGGGGTACCCCGGACTAGTCCGGTCCACTACGGACTAGTCCGAAGTCACACAGGACCTTCTGGTCCGTGTGAAAACGGACTAGTCAGGCCAGGAGCGGACTAGTCCGGCCCTAAGGCGGACTAGTCCGGCCATTCCTGCCAGACTACTCTAACTTCAACTTCAAATAGGATTTCTACCTCAACCACCACTCTTGAGCTCCTACTTTGATCTCTTTGCACTTTACGCACACACCCTCCTATTTCTACGGCTAGTCTAACTCAACACGCTAGAAACCCTAGTTTCTATGCTTCGAGTCGACTCCGTTTCCATCCTTTTCCTTTTTGAGGGTTTGCGTCTCCGATCGAGTCCACACCTGTGCTAAGATCATATGAGCTCATTAGCGACTTAATTGCCGTCATCAATCATCCAAAACCCACGGGGAACCTAGATGCACTTTCACCTACAAAACAAGTTTGATGTCCTACTCCAAGGAGTTGGGTGGCTGCTAAGAGTTAGGTTCAATAACCCAAGTTAAGGTGAGAGTAACACAAAACTATCAAGTTATAATAATGTGAGCAATAAAATAAATTCTAAAAAAAGAAGAAGAAAATTCAGCAACCAATTAATTTCAGCTTTTAGTTGCTTTAGTGAGGTTGCAAGTTTAAATACCCAGGTTCCTAATCATGTTTTAATGGTATATTTGTGTAACCTTGCTCTGATACCATGCTTTGAGGAACCGTCCAAGTTAAATTTACATCAGACGCATTAGCTCATTGTCCATAAAGAACACGCGAGCTACAAATGCGACCAACAAAAAATTAAGCTCCATTAGTTTGAGCTCTTGCATGATGATTCTAGCCACTGCATGTGCTTTATATGACATTATTGCAGCGTATGTCATGTGTAAAAATTACAAGATATAAATCTCTAATAATTTGCATGATTAAAATCATAATAAATGAAGTAAATGTCTTAAAATGTGCAGCCATTCTGTCGTGGGGATGGTCAAGTATCAAATTTGATACTGAGGTTACTAAGTGCCTCACCAAAGAAAATTCTAACCTTGTATATCCGGATTCGTTTAAAGGTGGCCCTAGTATCGTTCACTTGCAAACGTGTTCTACACGGGTTGCTACCATACTCAGTGTAGCTACAAAAGACAAACAATCCCCTTTCACACCTGCACACCACAAGGGCGGTTCGAGGAACACATGTTAAGCAGTCACAATAATATATATGAAAGTAAATGCATACGACTCTGGTGTGAGTCGCCCTCGAGCGAAGTCATGTCTCGGGGTACATGGCTGTATTACATATGTACAACAAAGACCCCCGTACGAACTGGCTTATACACGCTAGGGCATACGTGTTTTGCATGCTCCCATAGAACATGAATAGTTCTGGAGATGCATACTATCGGGCTATCCATCAATGGATGGGGCTCCCACTAACTTTGAAGCACGTTGGGGTACCGCGTGTCATATATTCTCAGAAACATGGAAAGTTTCAGAGACTCATATTAACATTTCCATGCTAAGCCACGGAAACATTCACATGCTACCTCTCGCATGGTGATCTTACCGCAATTGATCCGCTTGCGCTGGCGTACCATACCTCTTACCTGACGTCAGAGCGTCGTTACAGAATATAATAACACGTAAGTTAGTTTACCACCTTTATATCTCATACTAATAATACTCCTTATAGGGGCATATAGCTAATTCCTCATATAATTCTAAGTTTATGAAAATATGCTCTTTTCAAGCACACTGTTCCCAATGATGCTCTGATATCACGCTATGGGGACCGGAAACCCGACATTCAAGGATCTCATCGAGTGGTGTCGTGCGATGCAACACCCAATAGTATATAGGAAAAGAATAGAGTAATATACAATACCAAGTCTTTAATTATAAACACAGCGGAAGTTTTACAATACTAAGCGGAAAGGAAAGTGACATATACATCATAGCTACCCTCTCGGCACTAGCTATGCAAAAGAAAAGTCATCCATGTCCTGGATGCTTCGCACTAGCAACACCAAACTTACGGCGGCGTGCAGAGTTCCCACTCGGTTGTAAACTCTGGAGGGGGTGCAGCCTTGTCGTCGAACCCGTCATCAGTCGTATAATCTGTAAAAACATGTTAACTACAAACGTTGCTTAAGGCTCAGCAAGACTAACCCGTCTCACTAGACATATGCAGGGTGAATGCTAAGCATATGTAAGGTAAAGCAGTAAAGGACTCGGCTACAAGTGGATCCTTAGCTTTCAAGTTATTATTAGGAGCTTACCAGTTAAATAAAAGTAACTTTAGTGCTCATATTGGACAGCAATCAAGTTCCAAAATATTTATATTTCAATACATCGTATTCTCCTCACCTCTTCAGTATTTACTACGTCACGACACGGTGAACAAGTGGTACTCTATTATAGTGAGGGACGATGATTGCAGTCAGGACACATCCGGATAACACGACACATACGCACTTTCGGAAGCGCCAGCGAGTACTTACAGCAGTACCTACATAACACTTCAGCACTAGTCGTATATGGCCACCTTTCACCCAACACTATAATGTCGAACCGTTCGATTCGTCACGAGTGGAGGTCCCTACATGGGTCGTACTCTGACATGCCCAACAGCTGATTTACACCCCGCTGCCCTCAACCCATGCCTATAAAACAGAACGGTATGCCTCGACAAACCAGTATCAAGCTACGTCAGTTTGTTGGAGCCCATTTCACAAGTATGTTGCTGGTACAATTCAAGCTTGTCCAGCAGGGCCGCACACGGATTGGTCCTCAATCGACACAAGCAGGGCTACACACGTGAGACCACGTCTCGCTGCAGCCTACCCACTGCTCGGTCTCAATTTCATATTCATAAACAATTTCTTGATCCAATTCATCCCGTGCGATAAAATCCTATCTCGTGAGTAGATTTCAACTACTCAACTTCTACTGGATCTCTATGAATATAAGCATGGCAGTTTCTACTCATCGAGATGTAGACCTACCCAAGACTCCATGGGATTTGTGGCAATGCAAGTGGATGTCAAACACCTTAAACGTAATGCACAAGCATCTGAAGACGTAAGGTTATTGAAAACTGCAAAGACACTAAGGAACCTAAATGCAAACCGAGGCTTGCCTGAAAATGAGTCCAGGTCTATGTTAGTCTCCGGCAGATGGACTTCCAAGGCTTTCGGCTGCTCCTCGATTTCAGTTACTACACGGTATGTATATGAATGACTTTGAAAATTAATAATATGTTTAAGGTCACAACCTAATATCTTGTGATCAAAATAAGATAATGACCTTAATCGGCTTTGGAACTTTTATGGTAGATACTAGGGCTATAATGGAGACTCTTGCAAAGAACAGGAGATGATCAAAGAAGTTTGTTGTCTCTAAAAATTATGGCAATTAAAAACCTTCTCTGAATTTTGGTTCAAATTCTGGAGGTCTATAGTACCTACCAGTGGTTGTACCATGTATAGGGGGTCTCACTGGTTCTCAGAAAATTTGTCTCACAATTTTCTAAGCTTCTTACAGAGATAAATTGATTTTACAAGTTTGGGGAGAATTTCTGAAATGTTTTCTCTATTTTTCCCAATTTTTCAATTACAAAGATATTTGGAGCACTGATCAACCAAGTAAATAAAATCCAATGAACTTGAAATTTCTACTAGATATGAAGTATATTATTAAGAGTGTTCTGACCAAAATAGGGAATTTTCCAATTAACGGAACAGGAGTAACTAATTTCCAAAGCAATTAGTTCAATGGAATTATTATGAAAATTCCAGAAGTTTCATGTCCAACAAATTGTTCCACTGGAAATTTGAGATTGAGATGATTCTACCAGAATTTATTTGGAATTTTGTGAGCAAATCCACTAGGAGTAATGAATATTAGAAGTTTGATTGAATCCTAGAATTATTTTCCATTGGGAATGTTTAAATAAAGCGGCTGGCCCCACTTCATTTGAATTGGGCCAATCATCGTTGGGCCGCACCGAGGGCCACGGGGTTAACCCGTGTAGCCGAACCGGATCTGGGCCACAGCTGATCCCTCTCCTCTCGCCGAGCGACTGACATGGGAGGCTCGCGAGTCGTCTTCTTCCTCCTGATGTGCGACGCGGCCGCGGCGGCGCTGCGCCGGCGAGCTCGCTGCTCGCCTCTCTCGTGTGCCGAACTTAGCCAAAACTTGTCGCCTGTGGGTTTTCCACCATGCTGAGCACGCCTATGGTGTTCCCGAGGCTTGCGGACAGCTGGAACCGGTGGTGCGGCGTCTTCTGCGGCGATAGCTCGGGCAAGGTAGAAATCCCTCATCTCTAGCTCATATGCCTTGGTTTCTTGTCCTAAAGCTTCCTTGTGCCTTGAGGAACATGAACTAGGACTAGGGAAAGAGAGAAACAGTCGGGAACTATGAGCTCGACGGTGAACCGGATTTTTCACCTGCGGCGACCACAACTCGGCTATCTCGGTCAACACTCGATGCTTTCCATATATTTTTGATCCGGAGTGTTCGCAGGGAGATAGGTAAACTATCCCTTAACTATTGCCAAGAATTATTAGACGTAGAAAATGAATTAAATCCAGAACCTAGAGACATAGGTATGAACTAACATGGGGAAAATGGGAATCACTACAAGAAACGGGCAATTGGCCATCAGTTCCCAGAAAGGCCGTCGAGGCCATCGCATTTAATATATTAAGGGCGTCGGTACATAAAAACCGACTGACACAAAATTATGGATGTAGGTTGGCCGATGCCTTTAATTAAATATGTCGCCCGATGCTCCGGAACCGACGTACATAATATGGCGTCGCCCGCCCACCCGCCCTCCAGCAGTCCGGCGCTGCTCGCCCGGCCGCCCGCCCTCTGGCGCTGCGCGTGCAGAGAGGGTCGTGTGCCGTTGCCATCCGCCACCCTACGCCTTGCCCCTCCGGTGCCGCCCGCCGCCCGCCCGCCCTCCGGGGCCGCGCGTCCAGAGAAGGCCGCCACCCTACGCCGCGCCCTTCGGCGCCACCTGGCATCCACCTCCTTCGAAGCACCGCCGGTTAAGGTATAATTAGTTACATTTCAATTTATTATTCTAATATTTAATGTATATGAATGTAGGCCTAGAGGGGGGTGAATAGGCCTTCTTGAATTTTTTCGGTTCCTGTAGTACTTCAACAAAAAGGTTAAATCCAGATATATCGGACTAGTCCGGTAAAGTGCGGACTAGTCCGGATTTCACGGGCTAGGTTGATCAAGTTAGGTCAATTTGATTGTTTCGGTGTCGTTTACAGCGGAAATATAAACTATAATGACAGTTCAATAGTTGTATGTTAAGTTTTATTGCAAGTATGATTCTTGTTCACTATTTAACTTCAATTCAACAAAATGAATCAAACCCTAGATAATGTTGATCAACTAGAATGATGAACACAAACGAACAAGACACAAGATTTATCCCGTGGTTCGGTTACCACGAAGGCAGCCTACGTCCACGTTGAGGAGCCCACAAAAGGACCGGGTCTTTACCAACCCTTCCCTCGTCGGATCGCCACGAAGGCCAATCCTCTTCCACTAATCACACAGGGGTAAATCACCAAGTTGAAGGGGCGATCTCACAAGTTGAGAGCTCCCTTGATTACAAGTTTCAAAACCACCAATAACACACTTCGAAATATACAATTGAGATGCAAGAGTGTGTTAGAGATTCAAACCAAGAGCTCAATCGTGTGCAAAGTGCCTCTCCAATGATCTACAAGTGATCTTCAAAAGATTGATCGATTTTGCACTCAACTTCGTGGAGAGAGATGGTTTTTGAGTCTCTTGGGAGGTGTGACGGCGCTAGGGTTCGAGAGAGATTAAAAGTGGGCCATCCACCTCTATTTATATGGGGTTTCTAGACATTACCGTTAGGGTTTAGAAAGATCGGACTAGTCCGTGGTGGAGACCGGACTAGTCCGGTGTGCTGTGTGAAGCAAACCCTAAGTGTCCAGGAATATCGGACTAGTCCGATTGAAAGACGGACTTGTCCGATTTCGTTGCTGGAAATCTTCGGACTTGTCCGGTTGACATCGGACTTGTCCGGACCTGTGAAACCCTAAGTGTTTTGAACGACAAGTCCGCACTTGGAGGACTTGTCCGATTTAGAACAGAGTGTAAATCGGACTAGTCCGTGTAGTCACCGGACTTGTCCGAAGTGGATCAGAAAGGGAATCGGACTAGTCCGGTAGTGACCGGACTTGTCCGATCTAGTGACTTGTGCATTGTTTTGAGGACTAGTCCGCACTGGGAGGACTAGTCCGAAGTGGAACAGAAAGATATCGGACTAGTCCGGTGGGGACCGGACTTGTCCGATCTTGTGCAGAATGTGATATTGGACTAGTCCGGTTGATATCGGACTAGTCCGGTCCTGTATGGTTTTGTGCATTGTGTGTGTGTGATAAAGTGAGATTGAGCTCTTGGGTGTGTTTCCTTAACACACTCCATACATACTAATCTACTAATTTCTTCTTCTTGAGCTCAAATTCATTCTCCTTCTTAATTTCCCACTTTTTGGCATTTTACTCATTTTCCAGCATCTTCCTGCATTCATCTCAACAAACGGATTAGGATCCCAATTGCTTGTCATAAATCATCCAAAACCCACAAGGGAGTCCTAGATGCACTTTCAATCTCCCCCTTTTTGGTGATTGATGACAACCAATTGAGATTTCACAAAATGAGGTATAAAATGAGATTTTCATAAAGTATGCACATATGACTCAAAAATGCATCAGGCAACAAGGTAATTATTCATATGTGCATTCTTTATGGTGGGATGCATACTAAGAGCATGATTGCATTAAGAATGACAGAATTTTCATTTACCAACTAATATCAAGTGAATATGGCACTTCAGGAGCAAAAGCTCAGATTTCATCACACACTTACAAATTAATTTAGCAATTCATCACAGGACCAAACATGATATGAAACGAGAGTTAAGCAAATACAATCACAACAATAAAAAACATAGATAGCTCTCTCCTCGCATCCTATTCAGCTAAAGCTTAGAGACTCCCCCTCAATCTCTCCCCCTTTGGCATCAAGACACCAAAAAGAGAGAGAGAGAAAGATCCTATGGCTTCACTCTTCGCTGTCAGTCCTCTCGTCGTCTTCATCATCTTCATCGCTTTCGGCTTGACGAGGTTGAGAGGTAGGAGGAGGAGCGGAGCTGCTCGAGCCCCCAATGCCAAAATAGGCAAGCTCGGAAGGGGTCAAGGGGCTGAGCTCGGTGATGTTTGGATCAGAATCATCAGAAATTGCTGGAGATCCAATTGGATTGATCTCCAGCTTCTCACTCAGCTGCTTCACATTTGCTTTTATGTACCTCATGTCTTCCTTCCTCTTTTGATTTAGCTTGTGAAGCTTCACTTCAGTTTTCTTGCAGGAGGAGAAGATTGCAGCCAGGTACTTGAGGATCCCACTGGCGGATCCTTTCTTAGGGGCTTCCCTGGAGGGAGGAGTAGCCCTAGCAGCTTCTCCTTGCCTTGCCGGCACCTCGGGGCTTGAGGCCGGCGATGGAGCAGTCTGGACACCCACGGACTGAGGCTTCTGAGGCCTCAGTGGAGTGTGCTCCACATCCTTCACAAACTCGATCCCTGTGACCTTCTCAATCATGAACATCAAGTAAGGGGCATAGCCACAGGATCGGTTGGGGGTGCTCGAGATATTGACCATATCATTCCAGATATAGTCTGCAACATCAAATTGCCTTTTCTTGCTGATGACCTTCATCAGGGTCCGGAGGTAGCCTTGCACACTCCCTGCATCACCATCCTTTGGAGCAATCGTCTTCCTGAGGACTCTGTTGAGGACCACAAAGAAAGGCTTCATGTTCTTTGTGGAGGGAGGGACAAACTTGGAGGAGGGCTCATACATGAACTGCATTCCATCCCTCTCAATGACCCCAATGTTGTGGATAATGAGGTGGTCATCTTCCTCGGAGTCAAGATGCAGCAGGCGGGCAAACTCTTCTTGAGTGATGGAATACTTGGATCCATGAGTCATCCAAGTCACACTTTCTTCCTCTTCACCTGAGAAGTAGCACGTTGCATAGAATTGTGCAATCACTTCATCATTCCAATTATATCTGAAGGCAAGCAAATCCTTCAGCCCATGTCTCTCTGCAGCTTGTATCACTTCATCAAAAGCTGCACATTTCCTCTTCTCAAGGTGGGCCCAGTCAATCCATTGACTGCGCACCACTGGGGTCTTCATCGGCAAGTAGACAAGCTTATAGAAGTCAGCATGGAAGTTTGACCAAAATCTGCCATCTGCTGCTTGCTTGGGCCTTGCATAGTAATCCACACTCCTCAGCTTCATGGCCACATCACTGCCCTTGCCATTGAATCTCTCCTCATTGGGGTCCCGGACCCCTTCTCTGGGAGTATGTAGCTTTAGAGGCCCAACAGGCCCTGTGGCAACCCCCTTGCCTTTTCCTTTAGCTTGGCGAGGGCCACTTGACGAAGGAGCAGCCTTGGAGGCGGCTTTCTTGACACACACCTTCCTCCGAACCTGAGGAGGTGAGGGAGCAGGCTCGGAGGGTCTCTCTTGGCGTTTCTTGCCAAGACCCATTGAGGGCCGAGGTGCCACCTCGTGGTCCAACGCGGCCTCGAAATCGGAGATTTCATTGTCGGAGCAAGACATGATCTGAGAATGAGTGATCAAGAGAAAAGACAAGTTATACAAGGTATTTGTGAGGTAAGATGGCAATGGAAGGCAATAGGGAATTAAGGAGTTAGGTTTTGGTTCAGAAACATCGGACTTGTCCGGTGCTCAGGCACGGACTAGTCCGGAGGACCGGACTTGTCCGTACCTGGACCGGACTAGTCCGGTGTTCATCAGCAAAAACCTAACAAACTGGATAAAAATTGATCCCTAATGAGATAGCTAGTCTAGCATACACATAGTACATCAACTGGACATGCAACTAGTGAAGAATGCTAGGCCAAACGATAAGCAAAGAAGAAATTTGAGATTTCTTAGGGTTTGAGGAAAATTTACCAAGAAATCCAAGGAAACTTGAAAATGTGGGGGTTGGAGGCCGGACTTGTCCGCTAACTTCAATCCCCGAGTCTTCAAGCTTAATCTCCGCCCGAGTTTGAGGCTTTTCGACGGAGGAATCAAGGATTCACCTTGGGAGCTCGAGCGCAAGAGAGAGAAAGCTTGGAGGAGAGTGTGGGGTGAAGAGATTAGGGTTTGGTGGCGGCTAGGGTTATGGACACGAAAAATCGGACAAGTCCGGACATGACCGGACTAGTCCGAAGTCCTCCAGAGACCTAAATCAGACTAGTCCGTGGTCTGTCGGACTAGTCCGGCCTAACCGGCACACTGCGGAATAGTCTGCAAGGGCGGACTAGTCCGGGTAACCACGGACTAGTCCGTGGTCACCAGGAGAGAAAGCATAGCCCATTCATATATATTTGAAGGTCCAATAATTGAGGGAAGAGAGACAAAACAATTCAAATAATCCTGATGAATTTGATCAGTAAGCAAACAACAATCATACTATGATCAAAAATTCATCAAGATCTAATAATTGACATAGTTTTTCGAGAGAAAAATGGGGAGGAAAAATTTTCACAATTCAATCAATATTTTGAAGCAATCATACAGGTATGCAACTTTTCAAGCCACACTCCGAGAATCAAGGATGTTTAGCTCATTTCGGAGTTCGCAAAAACGTTTTTCATCAAGTGGCTTGGTGAATATGTCGGCTAATTGTTTTTGGGTGTTGACATGAGAGATGGATATGTCTCCTTTCATGGAATGGTCTCTCAAGAAATGGTGTCTTATGTCAATGTGTTTAGTTCTAGAGTGCTCAACTGGATTGTGGGCTATTTTAATGGCACTCTCATTGTCACAAAGAAGAGGAATACGGTTCATATTGTAACCGTAATCCCTTAGAGTTTGTCGCATCCAAAGGAGTTGTGCACAACAACTCCCGGCTGCAACATACTCCGCTTCGGCTGTGGATAATGCAATGGAATTCTGTTTCTTGGATGACCAAGAAACTAAAGATCTTCCTAGGAATTGGCAAGTGCCAGAAGTGCTTTTTCTATCAACTTTGCACCCGGCATAATCTGCATCGGAATACCCAATGAGATTGAATTTTGAACCTTTTGGGTACCAAAGACCAAGGTTGGGTGTATGAACTAAATATCTTAGGATTCTCTTTACGGCTGTCAAATGACATTCCTTAGGGTTGGCTTGAAATCTTGCACACAAACATACACTCAACATAATGTCTGGCCTAGATGCACATAAGTAAAGTAAAGATCCAATCATAGAGCGATATACCTTTTGGTCGACGCTCGGTCCATCTTCATTGAGATCCAAGTGACCATTCGTTGCCATGGGAGTCTTAATGGGCTTTGCCTTGTCCATGCCAAACTTCTTGAGGATGTCCTGTGTGTACTTGGTTTGGCTTATGAACGTTCCTTCCCTTTGCTGTCGCACTTGGAATCCCAAGAAGTACTTTAATTCTCCCATCATTGACATTTCAAATCTGTCTGTCATAATTTTACTAAACTCTTCACAGAAAGATTGATTAGTTGATCCAAAAATTATATCATCAACATAGATTTGGCAAATGAAAAGATCATTATTCAGATTTTTCGTGAATAGTGTATAATCTACTTTGCCAATTTGAAAGCCATTATCAATTAAAAAATCTCTAAGACACTCATACCAAGCTCTAGGAGCTTGTTTGAGGCCATAGAGAGCCTTACACAGTTTATACACGTGGTCGGGGAACTCTTCGTCTTCAAATCCGGGTGGTTGCTCCACGTACACCTCTTCCTTGATCGGTCCGTTGAGGAAGGCGCTTTTTACGTCCATTTGGTACAGCTTGAAATCATGGTGAGTAGCATATGCAAGTAATATTCTAATTGATTCAAGCCTAGCTACTGGAGCAAAGGTCTCATCAAAATCCAAACCTTCGACTTGTGAGTAACCTTTGGCCACAAGTCGTGCCTTGTTTCTTGTCACCACCCCGTGTTCATCTTGTTTGTTGCGGAAGACCCACTTTGTGCCGACAATGTTTGCATTGGGTCTTTCCACAAGTTCCCAAACCTCGTTTCTCTTGAAATTGTTCAACTCTTCTTGCATTGCCACCACCCAGTCCGGATCCTTTAATGCATCCTCAGTCCTGCGGGGTTCCAAAAAGGAGACAAACGAGTAATGTTCACAAAAATTTGCTATACGAGATCTAGTGGTTACTCCTTTTTGGATGTCGCCGATAATGTTGTCGATTGGATGATCCCTTTGAATGCATTGGTGCACTCTTGGGTGTGGCACTTGGGGGGTCGTATGTTGGTGATCATCTTCTTCTCCCCCTGAGTTATTGTCCTCAATGATTTGTTGATCATGTTCATATTCTTGTGATTGATCTTGTATCGAGGCTCCCCCTTGATTGTTGATCTCCTCTTGTGGTTCACTTTCCTCTTGTATTTGTGTCGATGTCTCTTGTGGTCGTACTTCGCCTAGGGCCATCCTCTTTATTGCTTGATAGGGGGCTTCCTCATTACCTAATTCACATTGATCAACTTGCTCCTTTTGGGAGCCATTAGTTTCATCGAACACTACGTCACGTGCCACTTCAACAAGTCCGGAGGCCTTGTTGAACACACGATAGGCGTAAGTGTTCGAATCATAACCAAGCAAGAAACCTTCATCGGACTTCGAAGCGAACTTTGAGGTCCTGGGCTTCTTGTTCAAAATATAGCAAGGAGAACCGAAAACTCGAAAATATGAAATGTTCGGTTTGTTACCGGTGAGTAGCTCATAGGGGGTCTTCTTTAGTAGTCGATGAAGATAGAGTCGATTTGTGGCATGGCAGGCGGTGTTGATTGCTTCCGCCCAAAATCGATCCGAAGTCTTGTATTCATCGAGCATTGTTCTTGCCATCTCTATGAGCGTTTGATTCTTCCTTTCGGCAACTCCGTTTTGTTGTGGAGAGTATGGCGCTGAGAATTCGTGCTTGATTCCTTCCTCATCAAGGTACTCCTCCACTTGTATGTTTTTGAACTCCGTGCCATTGTCGCTCCGAATACTCTTGATTGATAGTGAGAACTCGTTCTGCGCTCGCTTGAAGAATTTCTTGAGTGTTCCTTGTGTTTCTGACTTGTCATGCAAAAAGAACACCCAAGTGAAGCGGGAAAAATCGTCAATAATAACTAAACCGTATTTGTTACCGCCTATGCTTATGTAAGCAATTGGACCGAAGAGGTCCATATGAAGTAGTTCGAGCGGTCTTGTCGTGGTCATGATGTTCTTTGCGGGATGTTGTGCTCCAACTTGCTTTCCTGCTTGGCACGCGCTACAAGGCCTGTCTTTCTCAAACACAACATCTTTCAAACCTCGGATGTGATCGCCCTTGAGGAGTTTTTGAAGGTTCCTCATACCAACATGTGCTAGCCGTCTATGCCACAGCCAACCCATGTTGGTTTTTGCAATCAAGCATGTGTCGAGTTCGGCTTTATCCTTGTTGAAGTCAACAAGATAAAGCTTTCCCTTTAACATACCCTTGAATGCAATGGAACCATCACTTCTCCTTGAGACGGTCACACCCTCGTTAGTAAACAGGCAATTATAACCTTTGTCACATAACTGAGATATGGACAGCAGGTTATAATCTAAAGATTCAACGTGTAAAACGTGCGAAAGAGTATGTTCAGAGGATATTGCAATTTTACCGGTACCAAGGACCCTTCCTTGACTGTTATCCCCAAAGTAGATGCCTTCGTTTGGGTCCTGGTTCACTTCATACTCCACAAACATCTTCCTTTCTCCGGTCATGTGGTTGGTGCATCCACTGTCTAGCACCCATTTGGATCCACCGGAGGAGTAGGCCTGCAAAAACAAATTACGCCTCGGTTTTAGGTACCCAAGCTTGCTTGGGTCCTTGGAGGTTAGTGACAATACATTTGGGCACCCACACATGGGATTTTGTGTTCCCATGGCGTGGCCCAGCATAATAAGCATACACTTTACCAACATTATTTTTCATTAAAACATAGGATACATCAAATGTTTGAAACAGAGGTTGCTGTTGATTTTGGGTCGGACTAGTCTGTATGACCGGACTTGTCCGGATGACCGGACTTGTCCGGACCACAACCGGACTAGTCCGATTTTCTTGAGAGTTCAGATTTTTAGTTTTCGAGTTACCAGGTTGTGAGGGTCCTCCCTTCACAAAGGTGATCCTTCCCTTGTCATTCTTATGATTTCCAGCTTTTTGCTTTCCATCACAAGAGTAACCAATGCCATATTTGTCATTTGGAGGTCTTTGGACCAAATATGCACTACGTGCATAGTTGATCCTCTCCTTGTCAAATATTATACATTGGGTAGGATTTTTGTCCTTCGTGGAGGTAGGGTTTTCCTTCAACCTGATGTTAGTTTTATCACATTTGCAAACATGAGCGATATTAGTTAAAGTGGGTTGAGAAGGTAGGGTTGAAGAGGAGGAAGGTTCACTAAGCTTGAGTGACTCAACCTGCACTTCAAGGATCTTGTTGACCTTGATTTGGTCATCAAGTTGATTCTTGATTGCAACATTTGAGTTGGTTAACTCCAAGCAAGTTTTCTTGCTTGAAGCTAGCTCAAGCTCTAGTGTGTGATTTTTCTCCTTTTCAAGAACTAGAAGATTGTCAAGTTCGACATGCTTCTCCTTTTGGGAGATAATCATGTCTTCTTGACGATCAATCAGCTCTTCCTTCTCAACAAGTTGGTTAAGCAAGAATTTCATTTTTGCAGCAGTTTTTCTATCTAAACCAATTAGCATGTCTTCATCATCACTATCTAGATCATCATCACTTGAGTAAGAATGCGAAGAAGGAGTTTTGATGTTTACCTTGCGTTTACCTTCCTTAGCCATGAGGCAAGTTCCATTTGCCTTCTTTGCACCGAGCGTGGGGAAGAATGTGAGTTTCTTGGGCATGCTTTCAATGGCTATGCTAGCCATTTCTTCTTCATCGGACGATGAGGACTCATCGTTTGAGTCCCACTCCTTTCCGATGTGTGCTTGTTCAGCTTGTTTCTTCTTCTTGAAGAACTTTTTCGGTTGAGGCTTGGATTCTTTACTCTTCTTCTTGTTGTCCTCATATGGGCAATCAACTATGAAGTGATTGTACTCACCACAATTATAGCATGCCCGCCTCATCTTCGGTTTTGTCTTCTCCTTGTATCTTCCTTCACTTGATTTTGCTCCTTGTCTTTTCTTCATAATTCTTTTGAATTTCTTCATGAACAGAATCATATCTTCTTCGTCCAGCTCGCTGCTTTCATCATCGCTGTCCTCCTCAAACTGAGCTTCTTTTGCTTCTTTGGATAGAGGTTTGAGTGTGGATTTTAAGGCAACTCCCTTCTTCTTGGCCGATGTGAGGTCAGCTATTTCTTTGACATGCTTGGCTTGCTTCTCCATCATCTCAAAGTTGATGATTTTGCCGAGCAGTTCATCCGGAGTCATTTTCTTGTATCCAGGACTTTCTCGGATCATAGAACAGAGTGTGACGTTGCGAGGCATAAAGGCTCTAAGGATGAGCTTCACAACCTCGTGATCATTCCATTTTTTGCTACCATACGATCGAACCTTGTTCACAAGAGTCTTTAGTCTGTTGTACATGTCCTGGGGGGATTCATCTTCCTCAATCGCGAACCTTCCTAGTTCGCCTTCAATCATTTCAATCTTTGCCTCCCGCACATGCCGGTCACCTTCATGTGCTGTCTGTAGCGTGTCCCAGATTTCTTTGGCAATTTCCAATCCATCCACCTTTGTGAATTCATCTCTACTTAGAGATGAGGTGATAACGGTTGCGGCTTGGGCATCCCTGTGGATGGCTTGCTCTTGACTTGGCGTGAGCTCTTCATCGTCATCAGGGATGTTTATTCCTGTGCACACAATATGCCATAAACTTGGATTAAGGGAAATCAAGTGCATCTTCATGTTTTGCCTCCACATGGAGTAATCACTCCCATCGAAGTGTGGGGCTTTTCCGAGAGGAATAGATAGATAATGACTGCTGTTAGAATTTAAACGGTCATAATTAAAAGGATATCGGGAGTAGTCGGTGTGACTACTCCCCTTCTTCTTTTCTTCAACTTTAGCTTTCCCTTTGGAAAGTGCTTTCTTTCGGAGCAGTGCTTTCAGCTCCAATGTCTCCTCATCATCATCATCGAAGTCTTGGATGGCTTCGAGATACCTTTCTAGCTTTTGGTGCTTGTCATGGTTCATTTCTTCCTGGGTGTTGATTTTCTGGACTTCCTTCATGTCCGACATGATCTCTTCGAGTGGTTGCACTCTTTCTTGAAGAACCTGCTCTGATACCAATTGAATGTAGGCCTAGAGGGGGGGTGAATAGGCCTTCTTGAATTTTTTCGGTTCCTGTAGTACTTCAACAAAAAGGTTAAATCCAGATATATCGGACTAGTCCGGTAAAGTGCGGACTAGTCCGGATTTCACGGGCTAGGTTGATCAAGTTAGGTCAATTTGATTGTTTCGGTGTCGTTTACAGCGGAAATATAAACTATAATGACAGTTCAATAGTTGTATGTTAAGTTTTATTGCAAGTATGATTCTTGTTCACTATTTAACTTCAATTCAACAAAATGAATCAAACCCTAGATAATGTTGATCAACTAGAATGATGAACACAAACGAACAAGACACAAGATTTATCCCGTGGTTCGGTTACCATGAAGGCAGCCTACGTCCACGTTGAGGAGCCCACAAAAGGACCGGGTCTTTACCAACCCTTCCCTCGTCGGATCGCCACGAAGGCCAATCCTCTTCCACTAATCACACAGGGGTAAATCACCAAGTTGAAGGGGTGATCTCACAAGTTGAGAGCTCCCTTGATTACAAGTTTCAAAACCACCAATAACACACTTCGAAATATACAATTGAGATGCAAGAGTGTGTTAGAGATTCAAACCAAGAGCTCAATCGTGTGCAAAGTGCCTCTCCAATGATCTACAAGTGATCTTCAAAAGATTGATCGATTTTGCACTCAACTTCGTGGAGAGAGATGGTTTTTGAGTCTCTTGGGAGGTGTGACGGCGCTAGGGTTCGAGAGAGATTAAAAGTGGGCCATCCACCTCTATTTATATGGGGTTTCTAGACATTACCGTTAGGGTTTAGAAAGATCGGACTAGTCCGTGGTGGAGACCGGACTAGTCCGGTGTGCTGTGTGAAGCAAACCCTAAGTGTCCAGGAATATCGGACTAGTCCGATTGAAAGACGGACTTGTCCGATTTCGTTGCTGGAAATCTTCGGACTTGTCCGGTTGACATCGGACTTGTCCGGACCTGTGAAACCCTAAGTGTTTTGAACGACAAGTCCGCACTTGGAGGACTTGTCCGATTTAGAACAGAGTGTAAATCGGACTAGTCCGTGTAGTCACCGGACTTGTCCGAAGTGGATCAGAAAGGGAATCGGACTAGTCCGGTAGTGACCGGACTTGTCCGATCTAGTGACTTGTGCATTGTTTTGAGGACTAGTCCGCACTGGGGAGGACTAGTCCGAAGTGGAACAGAAAGATATCGGACTAGTCCGGTGGGGACCGGACTTGTCCGATCTTGTGCAGAATGTGATATCGGACTAGTCCGGTTGATATCGGACTAGTCCGGTCCTGTATGGTTTTGTGCATTGTGTGTGTGTGATAAAGTGAGATTGAGCTCTTGGGTGTGTTTCCTTAACACACTCCATACATACTAATCTACTAATTTCTTCTTCTTGAGCTCAAATTCATTCTCCTTCTTAATTTCCCACTTTTTGGCATTTTACTCATTTTCCAGCATCTTCCTGCATTCATCTCAACAAACGGATTAGGATCCCAATTGCTTGTCATAAATCATCCAAAACCCACAAGGGAGTCCTAGATGCACTTTCAGTATATTTCTAGCTTTTAGTTGCATTTCTAGATATTAATTAGTTTAATTTCTAATGTATGAATGTTTCTAGCTATTAGTTGCATTTGTCTCTATTAATTAAAATGTATGCTTGAAATGTATTTTTACATACAATTGTAGTTATTTATTGCAAATCGAAAAATTGAGTTAAAATGAATTTGTAATGTATGTTTGTTGAAAAGTAACTAGGTTATGTAGAGTGAGTCTCCGTGTTGTCGTGTTGTCATCCATAAAAGAACGATACATCGTATATATAGTTATATGGTTTGTGTGTATTATCTATTAGATTTTTTTACATTTTTTTACTTTGAAGGTATAAGCTAAAATGAGTGACAATCGTAAAGTGATGTATCATGGTTGGAGTTCAAGTGGTGCGCACACTATGGAATGGGCTCGTATCGCGAATGCTTTCATCAACCAAGCCTTTGCTAGTGGTGCTCATGTTGCGAAGTGTCCATGTAGCAAGTGTCGAAATCGTCGACATCTATATAAGGATGAAATTGAGGAGCACCTTTGCAAGCACGGTTTTATGCCTGACTATCTAGTATGGCACGAGCATGGGGAGATGGTTCATGATAATCAGTCAGACAAAAACGAGGATGATGATCGGATGGATGATATGTTAGCGGACATTGGTAGAGAGTACGAAGATGGGTCAATGTCGAAGGAGGTGAAAGAGTTTTATGACCATCTTGCCACCTCAGGTGAAAAAGTGCATGAGAGCACCAATGTGAGCATTCTGGAGGCGGTGACACGACTTATGGCATTGAAGTCCAAGTTCAATTTCGCAAACAATTGTTGTAATGGTATCTTGAAGCTGATTGGTGATCTCCTTCCATCTGGGCATAAGATGTCGGAAGACATATACAACTCTAAGAATATTTTGAGTGATTTGGGCATGAACTATAAGAAGATTGATGCGTGCGATAATAATTGCATGTTGTTTTGGAAGGAACACATGAATGATACACATTGTATGCATTGCAAAGCATCTAGATATGTCAAGGTTCTCAAACAATGATGGAGAGGAAACAACTACAAAAGTACCGATTAAACAACTTCAGTACATGTCTGTCACAACAAGGCTAAAACGGTTGTTCTCGTCCAAAGAAACAGCGAAACAGATGAGGTGGCATTCTTAAGAGATATGTGAGAGTGATGACAAGGATATTATGACGCATCCTTCTGATGGTGCGGCATGACAAGCTTTAGACCGTTTTGATCCGGAGTTTGCAAGAGATCTCAGAAAATGTTCGTCTTGTATTGTCAACAGATGATTTCACTCCTTTCAGCACCAGTAGTAGTCCATACTCTTGTTGGCTTGTATTTATCATTCCATACAATCTTCCTCCCAACATGTGCATGAAAGAAGGATACATATTTCTCACGGCTATCATTCCTGGCCCTAAAGATCCTGGGAAGAAAATCAATGTGTTTATGCAGCTGTTGATTGAATAGCTGAAAGAGCTATGGCATGGTGTAAAGGCATATGACAATCATTTGAAGTGTGAATTTACCTTACATGCCGCATATTTATGGCCGATCCATGATTTGTTGGCATATAGCATTTTGGTTGGTTGGTGTGTTCACGGACAATTGTGTTGTCCCATATGTATGGTTGACACCGATGCTACCAGGTTAAAGTATGGAAAAAAAGTCAGCTTCTTTGATTGTCATCGATGATTCCTTCCTTCAAACCATCCTTTCAGAAGTGATACACAATCATTTCGAAAAGGAAAAATGGTTACAAAAGGTCCCTCTCGTCGATTGACAAGTGAACGAAAAATGGCATGGCATGCAAAGTTAAAAGAGTCCGCTGATGGTGGTTTCGAAGGGTATGGTAGAGAACACAACTGGACTCATATTTCTTTTGTTTGGGAGCTACCATATGCAAAGGCATTGATTTTACCGCACAACATAGATTTGATGCACCAGGACTGTAAAGTGGTTGAAAGCATCATAAGCATGTGTTTTGATTTCACCGGTCAAACCAAAGATAATATGAATGCGAGGAAAGACTTAGCTGATCTTTGCGATTGTCCTGGGCTTGAGATTATTACTAATGCAAGTGGAAATGATAGTAGGCCACGAGCTCCTTACTGTCTCAAGCTAGAAGAAAGGAGACAAATACTTACTTGGTTGAAGACATTGAAGTTTCCGGACCGCTATGCAGCTAACATAAAACGTTTTGTTAACCTTAGTACCGATAAACTATATGGGTTCAAGAGTCATGATTGCCATATTATGATGTAGATACTTGTGCCCGTAAAGTTTCGTGGCTACTTCAAACTTGATTTGTGGAAGATATTTGCTAAACTGAGTTACTTTTATAGGCAAATATGCGCTAAAGAAGTGTTGAAGAAGATGATGCGACAGTGGGAGAAAGAAATCGTTGTGCTTATATGTAAGATGGAAAAAGTATTTCCACCTGGTTTTATGAATGTTATGCAACATTTGCTGGTACATTTACCTTATTAAGCATTGGTAGTGGGTCCTGCACAGTTCAGGTGGATGTATAGTCAAGAAAGGGATTTGAAAAAACTTAGAGCTACAATACGCAACAAGGCAAGAGCTGAGGGGTGTATTGTAGAGGCATTTGCAGCTAAAGAGATTACAAATTTTTCTATGAAATATTTCTCACGTGCCAACAATGTGAATGCATCTAAGACACGATATCATGATGTAGAAGAGCAACATATGACTGAGCTTAAGATTTTTAATTGGAAGGGTAAAGGTGTTGGAGCTGCCAATTCTCATCATATTTCAGAACAAGAGAGGAACTACACCATGCTTTACATGTTTTTCAACATGGAGGAAGTGTTACCATATTTTGAAATATTTGACAAGTTGTATTGGGCATCTTCTCGAAGACCTACACAAAGTCAATTGGATAAGATGCGATAGTATGGCATAAATGGTGGGCTATGCTTTGTGGCATGGTTCTGTGAACATGTAATGTTTCTATCCATCTTTTGTCTCGAATTATAGTTCACATGCTTGTCGTAAGATGCTAACTTTGTCTATTTATGTAGTGTATGCAAGATCGCAATATCTCAGATGACTTGCGATAAATTTTGCGTGGTCAACTGAAAGCAAGAGAATTTAGCCGATACGATATCAACGGATACCGTTTTCGTACGGCAAGTTTAGAAGCAAGCCGCCCACCTGTAGCCACATCAAACAGTGGAGTAATGGTAACGGCAGCGGAGGGTAGTGTAGAAGTCAATGCTTACTATAGTGTCCTTCAAAAAATAATCAAGTCCACATTTGGCAGTCTGAAAGAACTGAAGCTTGTGATTATCGACTGTCAATGGTTTGATCCAATATCGGGCACACGAGTAAATGAATTTGGAATGGTGGAGGTTAACCACAACTCGCGGTACACAGCTCATAACAACAATGTTGTACTTGCCCATCAAGTGTAACAAGTGTACTATTTTGTAAAATCCCACATTTTCCTTCATATGAGATTCAATTGTAAGTTGGCTATCAACCCTAACAGAGACCAATTATAGCTATGCTTATGAACTTGATGTCATCAAATATTTTCTTCCACTCATGCTTAAAATTTATTAACATGAGGAATGGACTTCACTAATAATCTTAGATAAATTCTTCTGACCTCTCTTCAAAGTTTGGAATTATTTGAATGAAGGATCCTAGGTCAAATTTATATGCAGTACCCAATATATATATTCAAATTGAATATGCTGCTGTACATTTGGCCCTGTCAAAATTATTCAATTTTGAAGCCATGAATTTTTATATGGCTTCCTAAGATTCCAAATAGATTTCCTGCAAAGTTTCATAAATTCTAAACTCCATTTGCTATTTTATTTGAGACGCTTAGCAAATTCAGACCATATTAGGAATTCAAATTTTAAATTCTGTTCAACTTAATTGAACATCAAGATTTGAACACACCATCATGGTCAGCATGACTTGCTTGACATATCCTCAAAGTTTCACAATTTTTAGAACTCAGTTGCTATTTAGTTCAGTGACACCATTGAATTCATCCAATTTCAAATTCAAATTTGAAATTCAAATGAAACTTGCTCCAAATCAAAATCCAATTGAAGAATCAAATTCTAGATATTTATTTGAGCCTCTCCACAAAATTCTAGAATTTTTGGATCAAGTTTGGTAGGAGAATTGAAGTTGAAGAGAGGGGAAGTGGATAATAGGAGGTGGGACCCACTGTCAGCCTAACCCACTGGAGTGCAACCCACGGAGGTGCTCTGTATCCAGCTCTCCCCGCCAATCGATGCTGGCAGCGCGTGACACCGCGATGCGGCATGGATCCACCGAGCTGCCTGCTTGCTTGCGCCGTGGCGCGCTCCCCTCACCCCTCCGTCCCTATAAATACCCCCTTGGCCGTCGCCGTTGAGCTCCACTTCAGTTCAAGCCATTTCTGCCGCCTTTGTTCGATCGAGCTTTCGCCGACGATTGAAGCCGTTTCTCCCCGAGCTGTAAGTAGATAAAAGGCTTGTCACAACCTCCTCTACGTATTCTATTTGGTCATTGATCGTGACATAGCTGCTGCTTCAGATATTTTGAAGTTTTCCGGTCGCCGTCGAGGAAGCCGCCGAGAACATTCAATGTCTCATCGTCGAGCTTTAGTTCTAGGCCACCTCTAGCCTCGATCCTTTAAGAAAAAAGGTTCGCAATCCTCTATAGTTTATGCTCACAGAATCTAAGCCTATGACATGAAGTGTAGCTCGAGTTCTTGTTCGATAACCGAACGATTTCTCAATAGAATAGCAAGGCTTCGCGCTTAAATCCATTTCATTCTTGCAATCATCATTTAATATGTCCTAACGAAGCTCCCTGCCCAAAAACCCTATAAGTTATCAAACGAGCACCTTAGATTTTGAGATTTCGTGGCCGCCGGTTGAAAAACCGTACTTCACCGTCGAACTCAACTTTGTCGGTGATGTCACCACATTCTAACCCCCAAATCATCATCCTGGTGCTCCCAGGAATATTCCCGACCTTTTCCCGAGCCTATTACGCCATTTTTGAGCATTTTCTACGAACGCCGAAACCCTAGCTCTACCGTCACCGTCGCACCGCCGTCTCCGGCCATCGCCGACTTAATTGGACACCACCATCGGCTTGTGCGGTCGATTTTATGGTTGAGCGGTGAAGGCGGGGCCGAAAGGAGGTCGACGCAACTAGGTCTGGCGAAGCACCGCCACGGTTCCGGCGAGAGACGGCGCTGCGGCGGAAGGTAGACGAAGGGTGCAGGTCCCACCTGTCAACGACGCCTCTTGCTTGGGATTAGCTGTGAACACGGATCCAGTGCGGCTGCGCGGGTTAACCCTGTGGCTCCTGGTGTGACTCAGTTCTGATTGGCACGATTCAAATGAAGTGGGACCGACCTCTTTATTTGAAATTTCCAATAGGAAAATAAATCCAGATTCAAGCAAAACTTGGAAAATCCATAACTTCCAGTAGAATTATCCAAAAATTCACAAATAAATTTGGTTAAAACCAGCATGAAGAATACAGTCCAGTGGCGCACTTGGATTTGTACGAAAAGCCATAGAAATTTCGCTATAATTCAGATAAACAAAATGCTTAAAGAATTCATTCCTACAGTTCTTTTAATTGGAAAATTTGCAAATGTGGTCAGAACACTATTGTTAATACACTTGACCCCCAATAAAAATTTCATGTTCCATGGACTTAAAATACTGAGTTTATCAATATTCCAAATCTCTATGTAGATATAAATTGAGAAAAATGGAAAACCATTTTCCGGAAATTTACCCAAACTTGGAAAATTAGTTTCTCCATGTAGGAAACATAGAAAATAGTGAAACAAATTTTCCTAGAACCAGGGAGACACCTCTACATGATACAACCCTTGGTAGCCATGATAGGTCTCCAAAAATTTCAACCAAAATTTAGAGAAGGTTATTGCTTACCATAATTTTTAAAAGCAACAAACTTCCTTGATCATCTCCTGTTCTTTGCAAGATTCTTATCGATAGTCACTAGTATCTAACATAAAAGTCCCAAAGCAACTTAAGATAATTATCATACTTTTATCCTAGGATATTCACACCACCTCAAGCATATTAATTATTTTCAAAATCATTCATACCTAGTATATGCATATCGTATAGTAGTTGAAATCGAGGAACAGCCGGAAGCTTTGGAGGTCCAGCTGCCAGAAACTAACATAGGCTCAGACTCGCATTCAGGCAAGCCCCGGTTTGCATTTAAGTTCCTTACAGTGTTTTGCAGTTTTTATTTCACCTTACGTCTTCAGATGATTGTGCATTACGTTTAATGTGTTTGACATCCACTTGCATGGCCCAAAAACTTCTATGGAGTCCTGGGTAGGAATACGGCCCATTGAGTATACACTGCTAGGCTTATGGTCATAGGAATTCGGTAGAAGTCGAGTAGTTGGAATCTACTCGCCAGATAGGAATTTTATCACACGGGAGGATCTAGAATAAGAAAATGGTTTATGAATATGAAATTGAGACCGAGCAGTGGGTAGGATGCAACGAGACGTGGTCTCACATGTGTAGCCCTGCTTGTGTCGATTGAGGACCGTTTCGTGTGCAGCCCTGCTGGACAAGCATGAATTGTATCGACGACATACTGGAGGAATGGGCTCCCGTAAACTGACGTAGCTTGATACTGGTTTGTTGAGTCATTTTGTTCCATTTTATATGCGTAGTTTGAGGGCATCAAGGTGTAAATCAGCTGGTGGACACGTCAGAGTATGCCCAACACAGTGACCTCCTGCTCGTGACGGATCGACCGGTTCGACATTCGAGTGTTTAGTGAAAGGTGGCCTTATACGACTAGTACTGAAATGTTATGTAGGTACTGCTGTAAGTACTCGCTGACATTTCCGAAAGTGTGTATGTGTCTTGTTGTTCTGGGTATGTCCTGATTGGAATCATCGTCCCTCGCGGTAATAGAGTACCACTTGTTCACTGCGTCCTGACGTAGTAAATATTGAAGAAGTCAGGAGAATATGATATATTGGATTACAAATTGCTTGGACAACCTTGTTTGGCTTAGACATAGTACAATTAAAAGTTTACAGTTTCCCCATACTTTACCTGTAAAAGCATTATGTGCTTTGTGCACGTCATATCATCGGCAAAATGTTTCTTGTTTGATTGTGGAGTCTATGATGTGCCGTGCCTGAAAAATGTCACGTGCTAATTAAAACATGACTATAAGGATCCACTTGTAGGCGAGTCCTTTATTCTTTACATTACCTGTGCTTAGTAGTCACCCTTGCTTATGTCTAGTGAGACGGGTTAGTCTTGCTGAGTCTTATGCTCACGTTTGTAGTTAACGAGTTTTTGTAGATTATACGACTGACGACGGGTTTGATGTCGAGGCTGCACCCCCTCCGGTGTTTACAGCCGAGTGGAACCCTGCACGCCACTGTGAATTGTGTTGCCAGTGCAAAGTATCCAGAGCATGGATGACTTTGCTTTTGCATAGCTAGTGCTGAGAGCGTAGCTGTGATGTATAGTTCTCTTTCCTTTTGTTAGTATTTAAAACTTCCGCTGTGCTTTTCAATAAATACTTGGTATTGTAAATTGTTCTCGTTCTTTTCTTGTATACTGTTGGGTGTCGCATCGCACGACACTACCCAATGAGATCCTCGAAGGTCAGGATTCCGGTCCCCACAGACATGGTATTAGAGCATCATTGGGAACAGTGTATTTGGAAAGAGCATGTTTTCAAAAATTAGGATTTGAGTGAGGAATTAGTTATATGCCCTTATAAGTAATATTGTTAGTATAAGATATAAAGGTGGTAAACTAACTTATATGTTATAAATTCTGTAACGACGCTCCGATGTCCGGCAAGAGGTAAGGTACGCCACCTTAAGCGGATCAATTGCGGTAAGCTCACCATGCGAGAGGTATCATGGAAGTCTTTCCGTGGCTTGGCACGGAAATGTTAATAGGAGTCTCTGAAGCTTTCTATGTTTCTGAGAACCTATGACACGCGGTACCCCAGCGTGCTTCAAAGTTAGTGGGAGCCCCCGTCGGGTGGTGTATAACCCGATAGTATGCATCTCTAGAACCATTCATATTCTATGGGTGCATGCGAAACACGTATGCCCAAGTGTGTATAAGCCGGTTTGTACGAGAGTCTTTGCTGTACAGACGTATTACAACCATGTACCTCGAGACATAACATCGCTCGAGGGCGACTCACAACACAGTCTTATGCATTTACTTTCATTATTGTGACTGCCTGTCGTGTTTCCCCGTGCCACCCTTGAGGTGTGAAGGTGTGAAAGGGGATTGTTTGTCCTCTGCAGCATTGACTACGATAGCGACCCGTGTAGCACACGTTTGCGATTGAACGATACTAGGGCCACCTATAAACGTATCCGAAAATACCGGTTAGAATTTTCTTTGGTGAGGCACGTAGTACCGTCGGTATCAACTTTGATACTTGACCATCCCCAAACGACAAAAAATGGATGCATTATATTTTAGAAAGTCTGACTATCAGGTGCTGGTAGGTTTGGACTCCGCAAAATGAGTTTTGATTCGACTTTGGGTTAGTACCAAGATTCTTGATTTTTTGGCCAAAGCGTGCTCAACTTCGCCAGATTGTAATCTTGGATAATTAGGAATTATCATAGGGGTATGCAATATGGATGAAAAGTTCTCGAAGACCTCTACAACTTTTCTGTTGACCATCAAGGCAGATAAGCGAGATAATCTGTTGGAATTTAGGGTATGCTTAAACTACTCTAGATGACCCTACCATTGTACCAGTCTCTTTATTTTTGCAATAACTCACTGTAGAATAATCTTCTGCCTTATTGTGATATATATCTGAAAAGCGTAGAAGCAGATCTACAGTTTTGTTATTTAAAGTTTCTCTTGATTCGAATTGGAGGCAATTCAAATTTCGATCTCAAAACAGTGAACTGCAGGGCTGCTGCTGAACAACAGTCAGTTCATCTGTTAAGTTTAGATAGCTCTAGCTTTTGATCCAGAATAGTGACATGGTCATATATATTCATTTTATGGAAGTCTTAGCAAGTCCTCTATCAACATTGTGTTGCACTCATGGTCTAAATCTTGGTGTAGCTGTGTTAAATTCCTATGGTTGCAAACTTGGTTCTGGCAGATCAGAACTTGAAACAGTTGGCACATAGTTTAGAATTAGCGCACTATACCTATGTAACAAATGTTTCACGGCCGAAATCTTTTACCTCTGGATTGTTAAATTGATGCTATACAATGTTTTTTTTGTCATTGACTCAATATATTGTCATGATATACCTGTATAAATTGTGGAAATCACCACATATACAGGAGAGGTTCTGCCAAAATTTCCATAAAATTTGGGTCAATTTAAGACTGTATAGATTCTATTTCCTAGCTCACCTAGAGAGGTTTGACTATAATCTGGAAAGGTTGTAAAGTGTATTACAACTTTTGTATGGAAGCCCACATATGGTTCTGAAGTTTCCTGTATGAAAATTTTCAATTTACACAGGAAGGTCAGCTGGAACAGACTGTGATTGCAACTCCAGTTTTAAAATTTTCTTAAAACTATCGGGAGTTGGAAACCTTCTCATTGTTCCAATATCTTTTTCACAGATGGCTGATTCTATAGTATACTTACCAAACGGATGGGTGTTCACGAAGTGTACTCTTTTGAAGGGTTTTCCGGATTTGTTGATAGCCATGCTTCGACGGTTCGGGTATCGTGAAATACCAGACTATTGGGGCAAGGAGATCGGTGACGGAGGTGTGGCAAGATGCACCATTTATGTTTATGTGCCTGCTGCTCCATTGAATATTGGATGGGCTCCTTTCTCCATCCATGTGCAAGGAATTCAATTGGAAGACACGTGGTGTTATGCAGCAAGTGTTGCCATAATGAGGTTTTGCAAACTTCATTACCGTGCTATGGCTGACACTCCACTCGCGCTCTTTCCGGTCGACGGTAGAGCCGATGATAAGTAGGCATGTCGGATGGTTGCGGCATATGGGCATAATGAAGAAGTACCCAAGATGCTTTTAGCATCATATGCAGCATCAGCATGTCAAGAGAGCCTTGATCAGCATGCTAGCCTTGGAAAAATGATGAGTGACCTGAAGCAGGCTCTGATTCGAGGGGATTACTTTGAAGGGGCCAATGACTCACATAGGGCCACAGTTGCTCCCCTAAATCACCCTCTAAACTTAAGGGAGAGTCAGTGGCACCGGGCTATTAAAGCTCCATCGGAGGCTCGCATAAAAGCGCAACAAACGGAAAGCGCGTTGGAAGCGAGTCAACTCAAGGTGCAACTGTTGGATGAACAACTGAGTGAGGTGACTCAAGAAAGGGATAAATCCAGAGGGGAGGCTCAGGATTGGAAGGCCAGTTGCAAAAACGCACAGCAAGAACTAGAAGACTTGAGGATGTTTCTTCTGCAGGCTGATGTGAAATCTTTAGTTGCTGCGACATCATCAATGGTAGGTGAGGTAGCAACTCTTGCTTCTGCAACCACATCTGTGGCACCAATTTCGAATGACAAAGAAGAAGAAGAAGATCCCGAGGAATTTGAGTACGTCGAGTAGGACGTATCGAAGGGGGATGGGGCAGCACTTCTGCCGTCACGGGACAACATATAGTTTAATAGTTGCTCGTGTTTATTTTATGGCCATGTTTGTATCATGTTAAGAATAGCAGTGGTTGTGTCTAAGATGACAAGATGTTTGTGACATCTCATGGGGACCAAGTATGGTAGAGATGCACTTCGGCAGGGGGAGTCCATCGTTTTGGAGTACACTACTGTAAACTTGGTCAAGAGATAATATATCTTGTATAAAGTTTGTACTTTATCAATATATGTGAATGTTATCCACATATTGCCTTGTCAATAAAGTCGTCCTACTGAATAATGAAATGGATAAAGGAAAAGAAAACATGTGCTGATTTTAAGTCATTTGGATGTAGAATGGTGCGTACGCGCTCGACGCCTGAAATGGGAGGATCATGTCATGGTCATGAGGACGAATCTCCAACCCAGGAGACAGCTGCGACACCGCAGCAACGAGTTCCAACACCACCACCCCCTAAACTTCCAAGGAGTCTAGCGGAGGTTCTCGCCGCAGGGCTTGGCTCGCGCGATGAGCAAACAGAGTTACTGCGGACTTTGGTCTAGCATTCGTCCCATCAAGGATGGCGACCAGATGCGGGTCCACGACAGCTTTCTCTGAGTTCATACTCGGACTTCATGTCAACGCCCCCGCCGGTCTTTGTGGAGGCCGATGAACCATTGGAGGCGGACAACTGGCTCCGCTCCATTTAAGGGAAGTTCGGTTTGCTACGAGTAACCAAACATCAGAAGACCCTGTTCGTAGCCCAACAATTACAAGGGTTTACTGGTGCGTGGTGGGCAAATTACCTTGCTGCACGACCAGCCGGCTAGCCGAAAGCTATCAGGAATTCTGGGAGGCGTTTCACGCCTATCACATACCTCCCGGTGTTATGAGGAGGAAGCTTCAAGAGTTCTTGGAGCTGAAGCAATGAGGAAGGAGTGCCTACGAGTACTCCAAGATATTCAACCACTTGGCCCAATATGCACAGGACCAAGTGAGTACTGAAGATCGGAAGCGAGAATGCTTCTATCGGGGTTTGAACCCAAAGATGAAGGACAAGCTTGCCTTGTTCAACAGCGGCAACTTCAACAATATGGTCAATGCCGCGATCGTACAGGAGGATGCTACTAGGGAGCTGTTCTCTGACAAGAAGAAAAGGAGTGCTCCGCAAGGCAGCGGAGTGGGTACTCCTCAGAAGTACCGCATGGTGTATTGATCACCATCCGGCCAGAGGTGGCAGCCACGATCGCGACCACCGATGTTTCGTGGTCGCCTATTCCACAATGTCGGCTTCTGCCCACACAGCAACAAGGGATGATTCCGCGTGCACCTCTACCTCCACCGCGTGCACCGGGATTTCGTCCCCCATTCCGTGATGGTCAGACCCCATACACGTGTTATACGTGTGGACATACGGGGCACTTCGCCAAGGACTGCATAGCAGAGCGGAGGACAATCATCGTACCAGGGGGAAAACCAGCCTCACAACCAGTCGATGAAGCCAGCCACAAGAACCGGCAACGTCGGCCACCTCGCCATTGAGGACGTTCTGGAAGGCGAACCCGTACTCACAGGTACGTTCTCTCTCATTGGTCATCCCGTAGTCATCCTTTTTAACTCCGGTGCCTCCCACAACTTTATTAGCAATTCTTATGTCAGTCAATACTAGTTGCCTATCTTTTCCACAAAAACACCATATATGATTTGTTCTCCGGGAGGAAAAGTAGTCACAGATAAGATGGTCCATAGGGTACCTCTTAATCTGGGTGGGAACATATACCCTATCTCTCTCATTATACTAGAGCATCAAAGTTAGATGTCATCTTAGGGATGGCATGGTTGCAATACAACTGTGCTATTATTGACATCATTCGTCAGAGGATATATATATATAAATTCTCCGCTCCACTCTCCCCAAACTATCACTCTTGAGAGTAATATCCACGTGACTCCAACTGCTTATAACACCGAAGCGTGTAAACTCGAAGACATTCCAGTAGTATGTGAATATCCGGACGTTTTTCCCGAAGATCTTCCTGGCATGCCACCAGAAAGAGATGTCGAGTTTAAGATTGAACTTGTACCAGGAACAGTGCCAATCTCGAGAAAGCCGTATAAGATGGTACCTAAGGAACATGCAGAACTGAAAGAGCAGCTGAAGGAACTCCTGGACAAGGGTTTCATTCATCCAAGTTCATCACCTTGGGGCTGTTCTTCATTGTTTGTGGAAAAGAAGGATAAAACATTGAGACTATGTGTGGACTATCGTCCACTCAATGCTTTCACTATCAAGATAAAGTATCCACTACCCCGTATCGATATTCTGTTCGATCAATTGGTGGGTGCTCGGGTATTTTCAAAAATGGATGTTCGCTCTGGGTATCATCAAATCTTGATTCGACCAGAGGATATGATGAGTAAAATTGATGATGAGTCCCGATCTTCCGATAGGTAATGGATAGGTCGATTGATGTGGAGATCTCGACGTTGATGATCCGAGGCTCTCGAGTAGAACACGAACAGCCCCTGCAATCACTACACCACCGCTCCGTTGGTTATCAACCGTGCTTCACACGATTGACCTTGCCAAGAAGGCTAATCCCTGCATGTGCAACCGAGAACACAAGCAAGAACGTAGAAGACACGATCTGAAATCGCGAAGTTGGGGTTTCACAAACCGTAGAACAGCGATATTATTAATCTATGCAAAACCCAATTGTTCATGGCGGCTAACATGGAGTATATATAGGTGGGAGGACGTCCAAGGGGGTTGTAGGGTCGTGACCTAACCCTAAGACACGAAAATAATGGACTTAGACTTGATACAAGGCCCAATGGCCCAAGACGGTGGCGCAGCACCCTGACAGATTCTGTACTTGATTTTGTTTCGACGATTCCCGACGACTCCTTAGGAATTTTGACATGGGACCAGTGCCATTGGAAAGGATATCCTCTCCCCTTTCCGTGCATATGTAGAACGTCCAAAACGGAGTTCGTATGCGTCCTGGGCGTCCGTTTTAGTGCGTACTGCTCCTGGACTGCGAGTTGGATACGATTTGGAGTTTGGTTCGGTTTCCATCTTCTTTGAACGAATTCTCTGGTCTTCCACGTCCCTAATACTCCCTCCAAGTACTCCTTGAACCTCTCCATGGATCCTAATCACAAATAAATCATTAAGTAGCAATTTATGTTCAAAAACATATAAGAAAATATATAAGAACGAGTTCACCTCTGAAATTAATTGTTGTGTATGAACTCTATTGATTGCATCTTGTATGTTCAATGGAGTGTTGTTTGTATCCATAGAAGTGATGTCCTCATCATCCTCCCCTTCTTGAATTGGAGTCGTCCTCTACTCAAGTTCATCTTCTATCATGTGTGGGTCCATATGTGCAACGCCATCAAATCTTCTTGTAAGCATGAAAGGAGGAGGCCAAGGTGGTGGACAGCATAGTGCACCATCTTGATCTTGTCCAAACAAGAGCGCACATTCACTTGAGCCAGGATCCCAAACAAATAAACTTTGTACCATATTTGTAGGTGCAATGATAATGTGCATGATCTCGTCATTCTCCCCTTCTTTATGACAAGCCGTCCCCGGCTTGCTCGTATGTCCAGGAAAAAGGATTGCTTTGGGGGTAGAATGAACTCTGTCCATATTGCACGACTGCAGCGAACAATACTTCTCTTTTATTTTTTTCCCTGCTGCAAGAAAAAAATACTAGAAAAGCTTGACAAAACATTATTAGTGTTAGTGCATTCATTTACTTTAGGATGTTGTTGCAGCACAAAAGGAGTTCTCTCATTTGAACAAACGTAAACTTTATGCACCATAAACACACCACTATGTTCATATTTGCCTATTGCATGAAAAATATTTCTACTTAACAAAGGCAATTCAGATTGGGAAAATATTCTCTTCTCTACTATATCTAGATCACAAAGAGTGTCAAATTCAATATAACCCAAAGTATTTAGAGAAGACAAAAAATTCAGCTCATCATTTTCAGAAGTAGTGGTGATCAAATTATGAATTTCAGCACAAGTAGGTGAATCCAAAACACAATCATCTTGTACATTAACTTGTTTTTGCATAGGTATAATAGAGTTATCAGCACACAACTCTTTCGTAGCGCAATGATCAGTAGGAAAATCAACATGTGACAATGGTGTATAAATAAACGATTCTAATAGTTGCTCCTCAAAAATAGCATGATTGGTGGAAAAATTCAGAACATCAAAAAACTTTGTATTTGTAGAATGTTTTGCCTTACCATGTTCAGCAGTGATTCCGAGTGCATTATGAGTTGATCCATCTAAAATTTCACAAGTGTTGTCAAAAGCCTCGTTCTCTTTTGCATCATCTATATTATTTTCTATATTGTCCTGCAAAACGTTAGACACAAAAGGAGGTGCAACAAGAAATTTCTCCTCAAATTGCTGAATTTCTTCTTTGCACATAGATACATTAGCAAAAGTTTCTCGCATAAGAATTTTCGTTTCTTTCCATGTTCGAGGTTTTTCTATATCGCTTAAGTTGTCCCACCAAGTTAATGCACAATCAACTAACGCACTAGAAATATTTCTAATCTTCCTCCTCTCACACATATGACATTTTCCAAAAATTTTATCTAACTCTATTTCCCAAGCAATATATTCATCATAACCAAGACCATCATAAGAAGGAAGAGATGGGAGAATGTAATTACTTCTTGTGGAAGGTGTTATAAAGGTGGTTTGAATGTCATGTGAATCCTTGGTTGATGTTTGATTTTTAGTGAGCAACTCCATCGCCGTCTTCATCATGTCCATCATCTCATTCTTGCTTTTACCTGACATTGTTAGTAGCAAACAGAAGACAACACAAAAAATATGTTATCCCTATCAACTACAAAGGATAATGGAAAAGTGGAAGTGGAATCACACACTCTCAAGCGTCTTACCACGCTCTTACAAGTGTTCTTACCGACACTGCAGGTGGCAAACGGCGGCCGGTATGAAGAAACCAATGAAGCGTGGGATGATTGCAAAGGTGTATCGATTCTGCTCAAGAGTAAGGTGTAGCTTGGATGGCACTTTATTTGTAGCAAGGATTAGCAACAATGAAATTAGATAGTAAAGTTGAATAAGTGTCCAAAGTATTTGTCAAAGTTGCTGGCCTAAATGTGTTCCTAGTAGTTCAAGCTAGCAAGACATGAGACAAAACTAGATGACACAAAGAATGCAAGCACTTCTGTTTTTTTTTGTTGTTTTTTTTTCTTTTTTTGTGCGGCTTTTGTTTCTTGTTTTGCACTTGCCTTTTTCTTTTTTCTTCCTTTTTTTTTTCAGAATGTGCTGCAAGGGAAGAACACAATGAAAATCAATCCAAGATATCTTGTGTGTCTGTCGCTGATTTTCTGCTCAATCTTCCAAGGAGAAATAGGCACACTTATAGGCTCTAAATTGGAAAACTTAGAACAGCAAGATTGTATATATATCTCTCCTCTTTAATTTCAATATATGGAAGACCTATTTTGGAAAAGAACAATAGGAGATACTGCCCCCGAAATACAGACTGTTCAGAATTTTTAGATCAATAACAGATTCGGATATAATGCAATTTTGACATCGATAACTGTATTTTCTAGGAAAATAATAAATAAGAAAGTTATAGAGAACTTCTTAAGCTTTCCAGAAAGTACAAGAACTCTAAAATCCGAGTTCGTATGAGTGAGATATGATGAAAATACCGAACTGGACAGAGGCGAATCTAATCTGGACGTGATCATGTGATTCAAAAGGATGAATCACACAATGCAAACTCAAACTAAGAGCAAAAACACTTTCTAAACCAGCAATATGACTCAACAGCGGACACAAACTCAACAAAACTAAACTGAAGACGAAAGTTGCAAAGGCTCAATGGTGGTTTGGACAAAATAATGAACAGATCTACTAAACTGCAAATTTTGTGGCTTTTTTGTGGACTCTAGGTATGAATAACAAAACTAATGTAATAGATAGATGGATTACCTAACAGGCAACCTGGAAATCTGATACCAATTGATAAGTAAATTGATTGATGAGTCCCGATCTTCCGATAGGTAATGGATAGGTCGATTGATGTGGAGATCTCGACGTTGATGATCCGAGGCTCTCGAGTAGAACACGAACAGCCCCTGCAATCACTACACCACCGCTCCGTTGGTTATCAACCGTGCTTCACACGATTGACCTTGCCAAGAAGGCTAATCCCTGCAAGTGCATCCGAGAACACAAGCAAGAACGTAGAAGACACGATCTGAAATCGCGAAGTTGGGGTTTCACAAACTGTAGAACAGCGATATTATTAATCTATGCAAAACCCAATTGTTCATGGCGGCTAACATGGAGTATATATAGGTGGGAGGACGTCCAAGGGGGTTTTAGGGTCGTGACCTAACCCTAAGACACGAAAATAATGGACTTAGACTTGATACAAGGCCCAATGGCCCAAGACGGTGGCGCAGCACCCTGACAGATTATGAACTTGATTTTGTTTCGACGATTCCCGACGACTCCTTAGGAATTTTTACATGGGACCAGTGCCATTGGAAAGGTTATCCTCTCCCCTTTCCGTGCATATGTAGAACGTCCAAAACGGAGTTCGTATGCGTCCTGGGCGTCCGTTTTAGTGCGTACTGCTCCTGGACTCCGAGTTGGATATGATTTGGAGTTTGGTTCGGTTTCCATCTTCTTTGAACGAATTCTCTGGTCTTCCACGTCCCTAATACTCCCTCCAAGTACTCCTTGACCCTCTACATGGATCCTAATCACAAATAAATCATTAAGTAGCAATTTATGTTCAAAAACATATAAGGAAATATATAAGAACGAGTTCACCTCTGAAATTAATTGTTGTGCACGAACTCTATTGATTGCATCTTGTATGTTCAATGGAGTGTTGTTTGTATCCATAGAAGTGATGTCCTCATCATCCTCCCCTTCTTGGATTGGAGTCATCCTCTACTCAAGTTCATCTTCTATCATGTGTGGGTCCATATGTGCAACGCCATCAAATCTTCTTGTAAGCATGAAAGGAGGAGGCCAAGGTGGTGGACGGCATAGTGCACCATCTTGATCTTGTCCAAACAAGAGCGCACATTCACTTGAGCCAGGATACCAAACAAATAAACTTTGTACTATATTTGTAGGTGCAATGATAATGTGCATGATCTCGTCAGGATATACCTAAGACAGCATTCTCGACGAGGTATGGGTTATATGAGTACCTTGTCATGTCCTTCGGATTGACCAATGCACCAGCCCATTTCATTTATCTCATGAATTCGGTGTTCATGCCGGACTTGGACAAGTTTGTAGTGGTCTTCATCGACGACATCCTTGTGTACTAAAAATCCGAAGAAGAACATGCACAACATTTGCACATCGAGCTTCAACGATTGCGGGACCACAAGTTGTACGCTATGTTCAGCAAATGTGAGTTCTGGATCAACCAAGTGCCATTTCTTGGGAAAATCATCTCTGCCAAAGGGATTGCAGTTGATCCAAGCAAGATTAAGCAAGTACTCAAATGGGAGTCTCCCAAGTCTATGCATGAGGTTCGAAGTTTCCTGAGATTAGTAGGATATTATCGGAGGTTCATTCTAAGCTTCTCCAAGATAGATAAACCAATGACAGAACTTCTGAAGAAAGGAAAGAAATATGCATGGACAAAGGAATGTGGGGAAGGGTTTCAAGCATTAGTAAAACACCTCACAAAAGTGCCAGTATTTGCCCAACCAGACACAACTAGATCCTTTGAAGTTTATTGTGATGCATCTTGAATTGGTTTGGGTTGCGTATTAATGCAAGACAGAAGGGTGATCGCTTATGGATCACGATAGCTTCTAAACCATGAGCAGCATTATCCGACTCATGATCTCGAGATCGCTCCCGTGGTAATATCATTAAAGATGCAGAGACACTATCTATGGGGCAACCAAGGACATCTCTACACCGATCACAAAAGCTTGAAGTACATCTTCACCCAGAAAGATTTGAATATGCGACAACGAAGATGGTTGGAGTTAATCAAAGACTATGAGATTGAGATCCACTACCATCCCGGAAAGGCAAATGTAGTCGCAGATGTGCTAAGTCGCAAGTCCCATAACAATAACCTTTCTATCACCTTGATAGCGGAAGAAGAACCGACTCTCTACTTGGTTCCATATGGGGCGCTCTACAATCTATCCCTCATTCATACCATAAGGGAGGAAATTGTGGAGGCTCAGAAGGAGGACAAGGGCATATCGCATATTCGCCAACAAGTGAAAAAGGGGGAAATGAAGTGTCTCCAAGGTGACGGTGACAGTACCATCTGGTTCAAAGATCGCATCGTGGTACCCTGCAATGTGGGACCGCGAAAGAAAATTCTGGACGAAGCTCATTTGTCCAAATATTCTATTCATCAGGGGAGTAACAAATTGTACTAAGACATGAAGAATAAATTTTTTTGGACTCGGATGAAGAGGGAAATAGCGAAGTATGTATCCGAATGTGATATGTGTCGATGAGCGAAAGCCGACCATCTGAAAGCAGCCGGACAACTACAACCTTTAAGCATACCGGCCTAGAAATGGGAGGACATCAGCAAGGATTTCATTGTTGGATTACCTCTCACTTTTCGCACACATGACTCGATTTGGGTGATAGTTGACCGACTCACCAAGTCGTCTCACTTTATTCCAGTCAATGTCAAGTGTGTGGGACGACAATATGCAGAGTTGTATATTGCCAGGATCTTATGCTTGCACGGAGTTCCCCGCACTATCATATCAGATCGTGGAACCATGTTTGTTGCTCGATTTTGGGAGCAGCTCCACGCATCTCTAGGTACCAAATTGATTCGAAGCTCAGCTTACCATCCAAAGACTGATGATCAAATGGAAAGAGTAAACCAAGTGCTAGAGGATATGCCCCGCGCCTGTGCCATCCACCATGGTAAGAATTGGGTTGATCATCTACCATTGGCAGAGTTTTCATACAACAATGGTTATCAGACTAGCATCCAAATGGCACCGTGTGAAGCTCTTTATGGCCGGGAGTGTCGCACACCTTTGAACTTGTGTGAATCTGGTGAACGAGTAACATATGGTATAGACATGGTAAAGGAAGCCGAAGATTAGGTACGAGTTATTCAAGCCAACCTCAAGGCTGCTCAGTCTCGCCAGAAAAGCTATGCAGACAAACGACGTCGACCACTTCACTTTGATATCGGGGATCACGTTTACCTTTGTGTATCCCCAATGAAAGGGATTCATCGCTTCAGAGTAAAAGGGAATCTAGCTCCACGTTTCATCGGACCATTCACAATAAGTGGGCAATGCAGAACTGTAGCCTATCGGCTAGAGCTATCGGCATCGCTTTCAGGGGTCCACAATGTGTTTCACATTTCACAATTGAGAAAATGTCTCAAGGCCCCAGCGGAAGTCCGTATGGAGGATTTGGAAGCTCTCCAACCAGATCTTACTTACTCCGAGCATCCAACCTAGATAGTTGATGAGAAGACTCGTACCACAAGAAATCGCACTTTGCATTTCTAAAAGGTCTTGTGGGGAAACCACACCACTGATGAAGCAGCGTGGGAAAGCGAGGAATATCGTAGAACCAATTATCCGGACTGGTTAACGTCATATGTTCATTAGATCTTTTCCTTTTATGCTTCCTTTTGTAATCTCGGGACGATATTCTCTTAAGTGGGAAGGAATGTAAAATCCCACATTTTCCTTCATATGAGATTCAGTTGTAAGTTGGCTATCAACCCTAATGGAGACCAATTATAGCTATGCTTATGAACTTGATCTCATCAAATATTTTCTTCCACTCATGCTTAAAATTTATTAACATGAGGAATGGACATCACCAATAATCTTAGACAAATCCTTTTGACCTCTCTTCAAAGTATGAAATCATTTGAATGAAGGATCCTAGGTCAAATTTATATGCAGTACCCAATATATATATTCAAATTGAATATGCTACTGTACATTTGGCCCTGTCAAAATTATTCAATTATGAGGCCATGAATTTTTCTATGGCTTCCTAAGATTCCAAATAGACTTCCTGCAAAGTTTCATAAATTTTGAACTCCATTTGTTGTTTTATTTGAGACACTTAGCAAATTCAGACCATATTAGGACATCAAATTTTGAATCCTGTTCAACTTAATTGAACATCAACATTTGAACACACCATCATGTTCAGCATGACTTGCTTGACATATCCTCAAAGTTTCACAATTTTTAGAACTCAGTTGCTATTTAATTTAGTGACACCATTGAATTTCATCCAATTTCAAATTCAAATAAATCTTGCTCCAAATCAAAATCCAATTGCAGAATCAAATTCCAGATATTTATTTGAGCCTCCCCACAAAAATCTAGAATTTTTGGATCAAGTTTGGTAGGAGAATTGAAGTTGCAGAGAGGGGAACTGGATAAGAGGAGGTGGGACCCACTGTCTGCCTAACCCATTCGAGTGCAACCCACGGGGGTGCTCTGTATCCAGCTCTCCCCGCCGATCGACGCCGGAAGCGCGCGACACCACTGAGCTGTCTGCTTGCCTGCGCTGTGGCGCGCTCCCCTCACCCATCTGTCCCTATAAATACCCCCCTTGGCCATCGCCGTTGAGCTCCACTTTAGTTCACGCCATTTCCGCCACCTCTGTTCGATGGAGCTTTCACCGATGATTGAAGCCGTTTATCCCCGAGCTGTAAGTTGATAAAAGGCTTGTCACAACCTCCTATACTTATTATATTTGGTCATTGATCGTTACATAGCTTATGCTTAGGATATTTTGAAGTTTTCCAGTCGCCGTCGAGGAAGCCGCCGAGAACCTTCACTGTCTCACCGTCGAGCTCCAGTTCTAGGCCATCTCCGGCCTCGATCCTTTAAGCAAAAAGGTTTGCAATCCTCTCTAGTTTATGCTCACAGAATCTAAGCCTATGATATGAAGTGTAGCTCGAGTTCTTGTTCGATAACTGAATGATTTCTCAATAGAACAGCAAGGCTTCACGCTTAAATTCATTTCATTCCTGCAATAATCCTTTAATCTGGTTAGCAGATAGCTTCTGTATGTCCTAATGAAGCTTCCTGCCCAAAACCCCTGAAAGTTATCAACCGTGCACCTTAGATTTCAAGATTTCGCGGCCGCCGGTTGAAAAACCGTACTTCGCCGTCGAACTCAGCTTTGCCGGCGATGTCACCCTATTCTAACCCCCAAATCATCATCCTAGTGCTCCCAGGAACATTCCTGACCTTTTCCCGAGCCTATTACGCCATTTCCGAGCATTTCCCACGAACGTCGAAACCCTAGCTCCGTCGTCACCGTCGCACTGCCATCTCTGGCCATCGCCGACTTAATTGGACACTACCATCGGCTTGCGCGGTCGATTTTATGGTTGAGCGGTCAAGGCGAAGCCGAAAGAAGGTCGATGCAACTAGGTTCGGCGAAGCGCCGCCGCGGTTCCGGTGAGAGACGCCGCCGTGTCGGGAGGTACACGAAGGGTGCGGGTCCCACCGGTCAATGACACCTCTCGCGTGAGATCAGCTGTGAACACGGAACCGGTGCGGCTGTGCGGGTTAACCCCGTGGCTCCCGGTGTGGCTCAGTTCTGATTGGCCCGATTCAAATGAAGTGGGACCGGCCCCTTTATTTGAAATTTCCAATAGGAAAATAAATCCAGATTCAAGCCAAACATGGAAAATACATAACTTCTAGTAGAATTATCCGAAAATTCCCAAATAAATTTTGTTAAGACCAGCATGAACAATACTGTCCAGTGGTGCACTTGGATTTGTATGAAAAGCCATAGAAATTTCTCTATAATGCAGATAATCAAAATGCTTAAAGAATTCATTCCTACAGTTCTGTTAATTGGAAAATTCCCAAATTTGGTCAGAAAACTATTGTTAATACACTTGAGACCCAGAAAAATTTTCAAGTTCTTTGGACTTAAAATACTGGGTTGATCAATATTCCAAATCTCTATGTAGTTATAAAATTGAGAAAAATGGAAAATCATTTTCCAGAATTTTATCCAAACTTGAAAAAATCAGTTTCTCCCTGTAGGAAAGTTAGAAAATAGTGAAACAAATTTTTCCAAAACCATTGAGATCCCCTCTACATGATAAAACCTCTGGTAGCTATGATTGGTCTCCAAAAATTTCAACCAAAATTTAGAGAAGGTTATTGCTTAGCATAATTTTTAAAAACAACAAACTTCCTTGGTCATCTCCTGTTCATTGCAAGAGTCTTCTCTATAGTCACTAGTATCTACCATAAAAGTCCCAAAGCCAATTAAGATAGTTATCTTATTTTTATCCTAGGATATTCACACTACCTCAAGCATATTAATTATTTTCAAAATCATTCATACCTAGTATATGCATATCGTGTAGTAGCTGAAATCGAGGAGCAGCCGGAAGCTTTGGAGGTCCAGCTGCCAGAAACTAACATAGGCTCAGACTCGCATTCAGGCAAGCCCCGGTTTGCATTTATGTTCCTTACAGTATTTTGCAATTTTTATTTCACCTTACGTCTTCAGATGATTGTGCATTACGTTTAAGGTGTTTGACATCCACTTGCTTGGCCCACAAATCCTATGGAGCCTTGGTTAGGTCTACGGCCCATTGAGTAGACACAGCTATGCTTATGCTCATATGAATTCGGTAGAAGTCGAGTAGTTGGAATCTACTCACTAGATAGGAATTTTATCACACGGGAGGATTTGGAATAAGAAAATGGTTTATCTGAAATTGAGACCGAGCAGCGGGTAGGATGCAGCGAGACGTGGTCTCACGTGCGTAGCCCTGCTTGTGTCGATTGAGGATCGTTTCGTGTGTGGCCCTGCTGGACATGCTTGAATTGTACCGGCGACATACTGGAGGAATGGGATCTAGTAAACTGACGTAGCTTGATGCTGGTTTGTCGAGGCAACAAGGTGTAAATCAGCTGGTGGGCACGTCATAGTACAGCCCACGCAGTGACCTCCTGCTCGTGATGGATCGACCGATTCAACATTCGAGTGTTTAGTGAAAGGTGGCCAAATACATCTAGTACTAAAATGTTATGTAGCTACTGCTGTAAGTACTCGCTGACATTTCTGAAAGTGCGTATGTGTCGTGTTGTTCTGGGTATGTCCTGATTGCAATCACCGCCCCTCACGGTAATAGAGTACCACTTGTTCACTGCGCCGTGACGTAGTAAATACTGAAGAAGTCAGGAGAAGATGATATATTGGATTACAAATTGATTGGACAACATTGTTTGGCTTATACATAGTACAATTAAAAGTTTACAGTTTCCCCATACTTTACCTGTAAAAGCATTATGTGCTTTGTGTACGTCATTTCATCGGCAAAACGTTTCCTGTTTGGTTGTGGAGTCTATGATGTGCCGTGACTGAAAAATGTCACGTGCTATTTAAAACATGACTATAAGGATCCACTTGTAGGCAAGTCCTTTATGCTTTACCTTACCCGTGCTTAGTATTCACCCTTGCATATGTCTAGTGAGACGGGTTACTCGTGCTGAGCCTTATGCTGACGTTTGCAGTTAACGAGTTTTTGCAGATTATACGACTGATGACGGGTTTGATGACGAGGCTGCACCCCCTCCAGGGTTTACAGCCGAGTGGAACCCTGCACGCCGCCGTGAATTGTGTGTTTCCAGTGCGAAGTATCCAGGTCATGGATGACTTTGCTTTTGCATAGCTAGTGATGAGAGTGTAGCTATGATGTATAGTTCTCTTTCCTTTCGTTAGTATTTTAAAACTTTCGTTGTGCTTTTCAATAAAGACTTGGTATTGTAAATTGTTCTCTTTCTTTTCTTGTATACTTTTGGTTGTCGCATCGCACGACACCACCCAATGAAATCCTTGGAGGTCGGGATTCCGGTACCCACATATTTATGTTATCCTCATCCAAGTTTCAAAAATTGGTGGGCTGTATACAAAGTTATTCCTGAAGTGGACCATCGTCGTTATGATGGATACATAGGTAATCAGGAAGATGATGATGGCGATGTCTGTCAATATGAAGTTGAGGAAGTATAAGATTTTAGGATATCTACTGGGATGGGACTAGCAGAGATAGCTAGTTATACTTTTGAGTTAATGTCTGAAGAACATACTGGCATTTTGAGGAAATGTATCCGACTGTCACAAAGGATTATTGAAAAGCAGAAAAAAGATTATTTAAGATCAAGAAGAATTTGATCAAGACAGTGAAGGAGAAGAGTTTGAAGAAGAGATAGAAGAACAAGAGACACGTGAACATCTTCAAGCACGTGTGGCAGAAGCAGATTCTGATGCTGATGATTTTTTATTCTTATTGTACGCATTATGCTAGATTTTGATTCTTATTGTACGTATTATGTTACATTTTGATTCTTATTGTACGCATTTATTTATCATTTGTTTTGTATAACTAATCATTATTTTAAAATTTATGCAGATGTTCAAGCATATCAGACTTGGCAGGAAAAAGCGAAGTAGTAGTTCAGACCACACGAGTAGTTCGGAGCACACAGGCTTATTTCAGGTACTTGTTTATTTTTAAATACATATTAGTATTATAATTAACTATCTAATATTTGTTACATGTTAATTTTCATTTGCAGGGTACAAACGTAAGTGTGGATAGGTAGAGACAGCTCATGCGGTGTGTCACAAAGTCGGAGCCCTCACGAGAGCCAGAGCCCTCATGATAGTCAGAGCCCTCACGAGAGCCACAGCCGAGTCTGGCTCAGGACTTGCACGAGGAGATGGATATTGTGAGACAGTCGTCAGAGCAGGGAGGAGACTCAACTTCGGACACGAGAGACCGGACGATTGAGGCAGTCTTTGGGCGGTCCTCCTGTGAGGGTGGTGCTGAGGCGGACGACGAGTGTGGCGATGACAAAGAGGGGGGTGATCCCAAGCGGGATAGGAGGCTGGCAAGACTTGCGGCGCTAGCTGAGGCAGGTCAGCCGCCCGCTCGATGCCCTTTCAGGTACTATTTCGGATTAATTGATAAGCTATCTTTTATCTTTGTTTATTGTTAACTATTTAACTAATATTGTTTGAACAGGCTACGGAGGCACCTTTTATGTACTCCAAGCAAAAGCTTGGATGAGCGGATAGTTATAAAGCTGAAGGGTACTAGGTGCTGGGTCGAGGTTAATTGGAGTGGAAGGGGGCATCAACGAGTAATTAACACAGAGTTGGGAAACACTATCCACTTTTGCTTCCCTGGGATGGTTGTGTTGGATGGTCAAAGAATTGTCGCGCATAGTTGGGATCACTATGCATTAAAAGAGTATGCCCCTGCGGGTACTTGTCAGAACAGAGTTTGGGATATGTTTTGGGTAGGTGTATTGATAGTCCATCAATTATATTACATCTTGTTCTGATTAACATTAATTATTGTTTGTATTGTAGGGTGTGTTTCGTCTGCAGGAAGGCAAGAGTGAAGCATATGCAAGAGCGGTTTTTCATGAGTCAGCAAGAAGGCGCACAAAGGACTCCTTCTCCGATGCCCGGATAAAAGCTGTGATTGTGTACTACAAGACTAAGTTGTTGACACGCATATCAAAAAATGAAGCAGCCAAGTTACATCTAACTAAGGAGGAGTACTTGAATAGCAACGTGTATTGGACATGTGTGAATCCAAAAGCTTGGGAATGGTTCAGTGAGCGCTGGGCATCAGGTGAGTTCAAGTTAGTTTCGGATAGAAACCCAAAAAATTGGAAGAGCAAGCCTGAAAAGCATTACTATGGGCCAGATGGGCATGCGCGGATGGAACAAAGAATGGTATGAATTCTTAAAATCAAACATAGATCGATTCAAATAATTGTATTGACTAAACTTCGAATTTTGTTATCGCAGCATGCAGAAACTGGTATTGCTCCTAGATTTTTTGAGGTTTACCTTAAGGGGCAAAGAGGTCTAGACCCAAATTGCACGGAGCAATTGTGTGATGAGACAACAACACAAAAAGTGGTAAGTATGATCTATTCAAGTTATTTTACCTTTTATTACATCTACGCATGAACTCATTGTATCCTCGCAGGCGAAATATGTTGAGTGCTTCAAGAAAAATCATGGAGAGACGGATTTTGTAAGAGCGCCTTGGATGTGGGTGCAGCGTACGAAGCCGGTGGAGGTGTACCGCATGGGAGGTATGTGTAAAGATAATGTTGTTTCTACGTTAATGATTATCGATTCATCGCACTTGTATCTTTTGTAGACTTGGATTGGGCGACGGGCATGTGGAGCGCGAGGCCTATGTTAGGCAACGACAATCAGATGCTAGTTCTAGTAGGTCCCAGTCTACTGTTGAGACGGATGCATTAAGAGAAGAGTTGAGACGCACTCAGGAAGAGATGCAGACCAAGTTGCAACAGCAACAGCAGCAGCACCAGACAGAGATGCAGATGCAGCAACATATATAGCAATAGGTGCAACAACAGATGCAAAATCTATATATGGCACAAGTATCTTAACAATTGAGCTATTTATTTGATTTTAAATGTTTCACTTTAGATCTCACAAATAATTTACTTGATGCAGTTTTTGGGTCACGGTAGCACCAGTACTCCATTCGGCACACCACAACCACCTCAGTTTGATATGATGTTGCAGTTATACTTTGTTGTTCTATTCAAGTTACAATACTCTTTACTATGTGTTAAATTAACTGAATATCTTTAATTGATGTAGTTCTTTGCTCAAGGTGGTATGCCTCGTCCAATGCAGCCAGGACAACATATTGGCTCCTCGTCACACGTATCACAGCATGTCTTACTACATTGAGTTATAATACAAAATTCTAACCATATGTGTAACAGGGTTCTAAGAGTGGTCAACCATTTGCTCCTCAACCTCAGGGATTTATGTCGTTGTTGGCTCCTGGATTGCAGCCGTATCCAGCTGTTGTACCCCCAATGTCCTTTAATCCGGGGCAGACTAACCCATCAACAACTCCGACCGCAGCGGTATGGCTTCTAAATCGTTATTTCCTATAAAGCATAGTTTAATTTGCGCTCTACTGTTAATTTCTGGTTCACATGAATGTTTAGATAAGTTAAATGGATTTGTTTTGATGAGTCATAACTGGTGAAATGACATCTGAAATTAGTGTAATGTTTACTTGTATTTGTTCTTGCAGGGTTCTGATCATCTGCAAGGCTGTGATGATTTTCTGAATTTGAACGAGGGAGGTGCGAGTGCCAGAGGTTCCAACACATGAATTCGTAAATGTCGTTTTCATTGCCACTTTGTGAACTTTGTGTGAACTTATGATCTTTGTTTTCATTCCTATAGGTATGCTCGTTGTATACATATACGTGAACTTGTATTGTGCTTATGTGAACGTGTATTATGCTCATGTGAAGTATCGTTGGTTATGTCTTTGTGCTTGTGAACTTGTATTGGTGATGTGTATTCTTCTATACTCGCTATAATGCTTGTGAACATATTGCTTATGTGTGTGCTGTGTAACTGGATCGGAGCTCAGCTCCCGGAGGCTGCCCATCCAGGCGGGGAGGAATAATACAGGCGGGCATTTAAAAAAAATGGCAAGTATAGCCGTCGGTACTTGTAAATCCGACATCCTTAACCCACATTAAAGTCTTCGGCTGTGGACCCAAGCCGACGCTTATATTGCATTAAAGCCGTCGGCCGTGCCCTGCACCGATGCTCATAACCACATTAAAGCCGTCGGGTGTGTCCCACATCGACGCTCATAACCGCATTAAAGCCGTCGGGCGACCACCGATGCCTACATAACTTAAATGTGTCGGCCCCCTAGTACCGACGGTTTCAACCATTAAAAGCGTCGGCCCCAACGTTCATAATAGTTAAAAACGTCGAATCTGAGTCGTCAGCTATGAACGTCGGCAAACCGATGTTTTTAAGGTAATGGAGTCGGTTTATTCAGGTTACCGACGACTATATAGCCGATGGCCTTTTGCTCGATTTCTGTAGTGAATAAGAACGCTACAAGGCATGGCATGGATTGAAACATGGTGAGCATGTGCAAGGCGCGATAACACACCTTTTTCTTATAGAAGTCGGGGCCTGTAGAGGCCTCATCCGGCTTGTCGACAGTGGAGCAGGGGCGGTACTTGGCGGCTTCACCCGCGGTCGTCGGAAAACTGCGGAATACCGCGCAACCGGGTGAGGAAACACCAAACCAAAAGATGGAGAAGGTGTGCAATCATGTTGTGAACAAGTTTGCTAAAGAACTCACGATCGATCCTTGGATAGATGGCATGTAATCGTCGGAGTCCGGAGGTGAGGTCAGCGGCGCGCGAGAGGGGCAAAACTGTGGCTTGGGAAGGCAAAACCAAACGGGATCTCGACGCCGGTGACTAGGGTGGTTTAAATAGGCAGAGAGGGACGAGGGGAGCTTGCCACGCAGCAATCAAGCAAACATCTTGGGGGCTTGCATGCCAGGAGATGTCGCCACGGTGAAAACAGAGGAACCGCTCAGGAATGGGTCACCGGACAGTGGGTCCCACATCCCCTTCCAAGTCAATCCTCCCTGGAACTTTAATTCCCCTATCAAACTTGATCCAAAAATCCTAGATTTTTGTGGAAAACACAAATCAAAAGTTTAGAGTCGGATTCTGCAATTGGATTTCAAATTTGGACAGGTTTCATCTGGAATTCAAATTCAAATTTGAATTTGGTTGAAATTCCATAGACTCACTGAATTAAATAGCAAATGAGCTTTAAAAATTATGAAAAATTGCAGGGATGCTATTTGGAATATTATAAGGCCATGGAAAAATGTACAGCCTCAGTTTTGAATATTTTGTCAGGGCCCAAATGTACAGTAGCTATATTCAAGTTTTGAAATATTTTGAATATATTTAGTACTGATAGTGTTTTGCCCTAGCAAATTTCCATTCGATAAATTCCAAAATTGGTAGAAAGGTCACTTGAATTATCCTGGGGTCATTGGTGAAGTCCAATCCCTATGTTAATAAAATTTAAGTATGAGTGAAAGAAAGATTTTTTATGAGATCAAGTTCATGTGTACAACCATTTGATCTCCACTATGGTTGATAACAAACTGGTAACTGAACTTTATATTAAGGAAAAACTCAGATTTTACATAGACAATGTCACCGGAGGACTCCTAGAATGGAGCTTGCCGTGGCGAATAGCGTTGTTGAAGGAATCACTTGTCCAACCCATCAGCTCCCAAACTCTCAACAACTCATCATCGCTCACAACCTTGCTCGAGTGAAGTGAAAGTTCCATCACTAAAAAGATGAGCAAAGTTGGGAGCGCGGCGCAAGGGTTCGAGCGGAGAAATATCTGGCAAGAATAAGATTGATGCGTAAGAGTTCTCCCACCTAATCACGCTACACAAAGTTACCTCATCAATGACAAGAGGGCCCGGGTCCACTTTGTTAAAAAAGTCACACCAGGTGAACCGTTGTCATGATGAGAAGTAGGAAGCCCGAGGGCAGCAGCCTGATAGGGCTACAAAGATTACACTGGGAACCAACAAAAATCATATCGGGAACCGGTGTCCTTCAATTTCGTTAGATGAGCAAGTGAATGTATCTCACCTACCAAATCAAGAAGGGTTGCGTGTCCCAAAGGGAAGCATGAAGCAGCAATGCGGAAGAGATAATGGCCCCACCTCCAGCGTCGAAACCTCATAATCTTGCTAGTGGTGGTCCTAGGGACCACTATCGGTACCCTGCATTCCAGGTTTCACTATGTACCAGAAGAAGACACTCTGAGTTCCACCTTCCAGTGTGTGGACTTCGGGAGGCAACACGTGTCCTGCAGTGCCAGACCTGCCTCCCTCCTTAGGGATGCTCCAGCACCGCCACTTGTCCCGTAGTACCAGATTTTCCCACCTCTTTATGGTGGCTCAGCGCTGCCATGTGTCCTATAGAACCGGACCTGCCTCCCTCCGCAGGGTGATTTCTGGTGCTGCCATGTGGCCCAGGGCACCGGATCTTCCTCTCCTACAGGGGAAGCTCCGATGCTGCCACATGTCCTATAGCTCCAAACCTGCCTCCCCACAGAGGGAAGCTCTAGAGATACCACGTGTCACACGCTCGGACCTATGTCTGCAACGGGAAGACAGCGAGATCTCCAACGATGCAAATGTTCAAGTGCTATCAATCAGCCATTACAAGGCCTGGTTAATACGTGATTAATGCCATATTAATGAAGCACAGTCAGAACACTATCTAGACTGGTAATATTGTCGTTATGGCATGTTATCACTCTATTAACCACTCTTAACACCTGTAGATCGTGGATAGGGTGGTTATTACAGCCAGGGACACATGTCGGGCCATGGCTCATACTGTAAATAGCCAGTCCTTAGCATATAAAAGGGTTGTACTGCATGGTAGAAGGCAACTGATTCCAGACTAAGCTCAAGCTTATGTATACTCATACAATCAACACACACCTTGTGGAGTAGGGTATTACGCTCAGGCGGAGCGAACCACGTAAAATCCTCTGTGTTCACCCTTTTTCTTTATCTTGATTAGCGCCACACCAAAATACGAACCTCCACGGGTTACTTCTTAGTAGCATTGGGGGAAGCATCTTAGTCTACACTTCAATAGAAGTGATGGCAAATATTGATGTGTTTAGTTCTGGAGTGCTCTATATGTTTATCTGCAATTTTTTATGGCACTATCATTGTCGCATCCATATGAGTTGTGCACAAAAACTACCGGCTGCGACATACTCCGCTTTGGCTATGGAAAGGGAAATGTAGTTTTGTTTCTTTAAGGACCATGACACTAAGGTTCCAGATGTACTTTTACTATCTACTTTGCAACCTACATAATCAACATCTGAATAGCCTATTAGATTGAATTTAGAGCCTTTAGGGTACCAAAGACCTCGATTTAGTGTGTGAGCTAGGTATCTGAAGATTCTTTTTACTTGCATTAAATGACACTCTTTTGGAGCAGCTTGAAACCTTGCACACATACGAACACTCAGCATAATCTAAGGCCTAGATGCACATAAAGAAAAGTAAAGAACCTATCATAGAATGGTATACCTTTTGGTCCATGCATGGACCGTCTTCATTGAGTTCGAGATGCCTATTTGTTGCCATGGGAGTCTTGATTGGCTTGGCTTTGTCCATGGTTAAATTTTTGAGGATGTCCTGCATGTACTTGGTTTGGCAAATGAAAGTGCCCTCTTTAAGTTATTTCACTTGGAATTCCAAAATGAAATTCAACTCGCCCATCATAGACATCTCAAACCTGTCTGTCATGATCTTACAAAATTCTTGACAAAATTATTCATTAGTAGAACCAAAGAAAATATCATCAACATAAATTTGACAAACCAATTGATGACCATCAAAATGTTTAGTAAATAATGTATAATCAGCCTTCCGAATGTGAAAACCATTTTTGGTGAGAGGGTCTCTATGGCACTCATACAAAGCTCTAGGAGCATGTTCGAGGTCATGGAGAGCCTTACGCAGTTTGAACACATGGTCGTGGTGGTCTTGGTCTTCAAAGATTGCTGACTACTCCACGTAAACCTCCTCCTTGATAGGATCATTGAGGAACGCAGTTTTGACGTCCATTGGATACAACTTAAAATTGTGGTGAGTAGCATAAGCTAATAAAATTCGAATGGACTCAAGTCTAGCTACGGGAGCAAATGTTTAATCAAAATCCAAACCTTCGACTTGTGAGTAACATTTTTCCACAAGCCGTTCCTTGTTCCTCATCACCACTTCGTGTTCATATTGCTTGTTCTGGAAGACCCTTTTGTGTCCATGATGTTTTCTTTTGTTCTTTCTACAAAGTCCCACCCTTTATTCCTTTTGAAGTTGTTTAAATCTTCTTGCATTGCCATCACTCAATCCGGATCTTGCAATGCTTCATCAACCCTATAAGGTTCCAAAGAGCAAACAAAAGAGTAGTGTTTGCAAAATGTAGCAATACGAGACCTATTGGTTACTCCTTTTGCAATATCTCCAATGATGTTGTAAACGCAATGATCTTTTTGTACACTTTGATGTACCCTTGGGTGAGTTACTTGTAGTCTCGTTTCTTCTTAATCTTCTTCATTTTTGTCATCTCCTTCTAAATCATTGCCTCCATCATTATATTGATCATTTTAATCTTGTAGGGGTTGATCTTGCATGTATTGCGCCTGATCTTGTGTAGAAGCTCCCCCTTTATCATTGCTCTCCGGTTGTGGTTCATATCAAGCACTTGTGATGTTTCGTGTGGTCGAATATCACCAAGTGCTATCCTCCTCAATGCTTGACATGGGGCTTCTCTTTGATCTACCACACACTTATCAACTTGCTCCACTTTGGAGCCGTTATTTTCATCGAACACCATGTCACGTGCTACCTCAACAATTCTAGAGGCTTTGTAGAAGACATGGTAGGAGTAGGCGTATGAATCATAACCAAGCAAGAAACCTTCATTGGATTTCGAAGGGAACTTTGAAGTCCAATTCTTGTTCAAAATTTAATATTTACTACCAAAAACTCTGAAATATGAAACATTCAGTTTCTTATCGGTCAGGAGTTCATCTGCCGTCTTTTTTGGAAGTAGATAAAGTTATAGATGGTTCGTTGCGTGACAAGCGATGTTCACCGCTTCCGCCCAAAACCGGTCCGAAGTCTTGTATTCATCTAGCATTGTTCTCGCCATTTCAATGAGAGTTCGATTCTTTATCTTGGCCACCCCATTTTGTTGAGGAGCATAGGGAGCCGAGAACTCATGTTTTTTGCTTCTTCATCCAGGTACTCCTCAACTTGAGTATTCATGAATTTCATTCCATTGTCACTCCTTATGTTCTTGATCGTTGTAGAGAGTTTATTTTGTGCTCCCTTCAACAACTTCTTGAGGATACTTTGGGTTTTTGATTTATCGTAAAGAAAAATACCCACATAAATCTAAAAAAAATTCCTCAACAATAACCAAACTGTATTTGTTATAACCTATGCTTATATAAGCAATTGGACCAAAACGATCCATATGTAGGAGTTCCAGCGATATTGACATCGTCATAACGTTCTTTGCCGGATGTGTTGAGAAGTAAACAAGATATAACTTTACCTACAACATACCCTTGAATACAACTGAGTTATCACTTCTTCTAAAAACTGTCACACTGTAGGATCTATGAGCACATGAAAAGCTACCAGAGGGGGTTGAATGGTAGATTTTAAATTTTTGTGCGGACACTACGAAAATCCCTCGGTAGAAAATCAACTTGGTAAGAAAATGTATATGCAACTATTCTAAATGTGTTCAGCCACGACAAAAGTATTAGATATTATAGAGAATCTAGTCACGAAGACACCGAAACAAGAATCACGAAAATACGTCGAAAAAACTAAAGTTATGACCAAAAGATTGAGTAAAGGTCAATCTGTCCTACCCAGTTGAAATCAGATCTGCAACGCTGCAAAGAAACTCGTGTAACTCAAAAACACAAATCCAACGGCCATGATATTTTCACAGATGATAGAGCATCAAGTTGTAAAGATCGAAACACCAATGCAATGTTTGGCTGTCTAGAAACTCGACGAGAAAAACTTACCAAAAACAAGTCAGATGAACAAGGCACAAAAACTCCTCTAAACTACGAATTTTATTGATCCAAACACAAGAGAAATAGCCACAGAGTCGTCGACCACGAGCTCTGGCCATCCTTGCTTATATAACCAGCCCCTAGGCCAACCCAATCCTAACTAGGGCTCCTACTCCTACTCAATTTCAACCGAAACTTTCCATACCTGCTCAAAACTCTTCCAAATGCATATAGACGTAATCTTAGGACTTCCAAACACCTTAGGACGTCCCAACCATTTCTAAAACAACTCAACTTTGTGACTAACATGAAATCTAATCATAACCAAACTCAAAACCTTCCAAAAATGAAAAATAACAGCCTCAGCCGCAACGTGAGGCATAAACCAGCCGGTTGGACCATTCCAGCCAATTCTTCACGTCCATAACCCTGCACCACACCGTGGAATAATGTTTCCACATCCATGCACCCCTTGCACACGTGCAAATATCTTTTAATGATGTCCATGATACCTTCATATGCATTGTTTTTGACCAAAGATGTTGTGTGTCAAAGTGCATCTAGGTATCCCCGGTGAGTTTTGGTTGATTAATCACAAACAAATGAGATCCTATCAAAATTGTACAGATGAGAGCAGGTTTCAAAAGATGGGAAAGAATTCACAAAAAGGAACGAGAATGAGTATCCAAAAGAAAAAAGGGCTCAAGATTTGAAAAGAGTATATTGAATTTGTTTGGAGTGTGTTAGAGAAACACGTCCCAAGACATCAAGTGATGAGATCGCACTCACTGCACAAGCTTCAGAATAAAGCTCCAAGTGCGGGCTAGTCCAAAATCTCTATGGAATAAAAATGGACCAGTCCTCCAGGTGCGAACTTATCCTCAGTTCTTAACATTTTCACAACGGCGGACAAGTCCGATATTCACCGGACTAGTCCGAAAACTCTTTGAGACAAAAGCGGACTAGTCCACACCTTAACAGTCTAGTCCGGTACCCTCAACACTTAGGTTTTTTTCACACACGCACATCGGACTAGTCCGGTGTCCAACAACGGACTAGTCCGCACTTCGCGAATCCTAATGGTAACTTTTGGAAACCCATGTATAAAAAAGGGTGCACGACCATGTAACCTAAATTCTGGAACCCCTGCATTATCACACCTCTCAAGGGCACAAAAAAACCTCTCTCCACTCATTCTAAACCAAAAAGGATCAAATTTTTGAGGATTAGGGATTGGATAATGGAGAGAATTCGTTCTTCACGATCTTGAGATCTTGGGTTTGATCTCTTGCACACTCTGATTGATAATTGTACATCTTTTGAGTGTGTTTGGTGGTGTTCATTCGTTGTAATCTTTGGGGAACCGTCAACTTGTGAGGAGGCCTCTTGAACAAAGTATTTACCCTTACTCGACTAGTCCGCACCATAACTTACTAGTCAAGCCTCCTTGTATTTGATCTCTTCGCTAAGTGTTTTAGGGATCGATAAAAATTCAAAAATACTATTCACCCCACTCTAGGCTACATTCAATTGATATCAGACCCAAACTCTTCAAACGAGAATAACCGCTCGAAGAGATGATGCCGGAAATCAAGGGTGAACACAAGGGCCTCAACAATGAAACGGGTGATGATGAAGGAAACCAAAAACTAGAGGAACTCCTCAATCCCATTCAAGACTGTGAGGATGACGATGGGAAATGCTCCAACTCAAGGCACTTATGCGAAAGAAGGCATGTTCCCCCCAAAGGGAAGAAGATTGAAGAAAAGAAGCAAAAAGGGAGTAGTCACACAGACTACTCCCGATATCCTTTTAACTATGAGCGCTTAAATTCTAATAATCATTACTTGTCAATTACTTTAGGCAAACAACCATACTTTGATGGAAATGATTATACAATGTGGAGACAGAACATGAAAATGCACCTTATATCTCTTAACCGAAGTCTTTGGCATATAGTGTGTTAGGGCTAGATATTCCGGATGATGATGAAGAACGAACTCTTGATCAAGAGCAAGATTTTCATCGAAATGCTCAAGCCACAACTGTAATCACCACATCATTGAGCCGAGACAAGTTCACCAAAGTGGATGGACTCGAAGTTGCCATTGAAAATTGGGACACTATCAAAACCGCACATGAAGGTAATCGTCACGTACGTGAAGCTAAAATTGAGATGATCGAAGGTGAATTGGGACGGTTTGCTATCGAAGAAAGTGAATCACCCCAAGAGATGTACTATTGACAAAAATATCTCATCAAAAACTCCGAGCCTATGGTAGCAAGAAGTGGAGAGATCATGAAGTGGTCAAATTGATTGTTAGAGCATTTATGTCTCGAAACATGACACTCTACTCCATGATTATGGAAAGTCTCAGGTTTCACAAAATGACCCCAGACAAAATTCTTGGCAAAATCATCAACTTCAAAATGATGGAGAAGGAAGCCAAGCATGTCAAGGAACTTGCCGACCTTACTTCGACAAAGAAGAGAGGAGTTGCTCTAAGGGCAACATGCAAGCCCGCATCAAAAGAAACTCGAGAAGCTCCTGAGGAAGATGATGGTGATGATGAAAGCACTGATGTCGATGATGAATACATGATCTTGTTCATCAAAAACATCAACAAAATGATGAGAAGAAGAAAGGGTGGCAGTTCAAGTGAATGGAGACATAAGGACAAGCAAGATCCAAGATGAGATGTGAATGCTATAATTGTGGAGAATATGATCATTTCATGGTGGATTGCCCACATGAAGACAATAAGAGGAAAAGTAAAGACAACATGCCTCAACAAAAAAAATATTCAAGAAAAAGAAGCAATATGTCCAAGCACAACTAGGGAAAGAGTGGGACTCCAATGATGAGTCCTCATCCGAAGAAGAAGAGGAGATGGCCACTATAGCTATCAAGAAGCCTACCATGAAGTCCCTTCTGTTCCCAGCCATGGATGCATGAAAGGACACCAACCACACATGCCTAATGGCCAAGGAAGGAAAAATGAAAAGTTAAAACTAACTCTTCCTCCTCACATTCCTTTACTTGTAATATTGATAATTCTAGTGATGATGAAGACATGCTTAGAGGTTTAGATTGAAAAACTATAGCTAAAATGAAAATTCTAATGGATGACATTGTTGATAATGAGGAGCTAGTCAATCGCCAAGAAGATATGATCATTCTCCAAAAGGAGAAATATCTTGAGATTGAAAAGCTTCTTGATCTTGAAAAGGAGTGAAGTAAATCACTTGAACTTGAGGTAGCTTCAAGCAAGGAGACCTGTTTGAAGTTAAAAGACTCAAACATCGATATCAAGGATGGATCCTTGAGATGCAAGTTGAGTCACTTAAGAAAAATGGTTCTTCATCCTCTTTAAGCTCACCTTCTCAGCATATTGAATCTAAAACTGTCATAACATGTACATGTGCTAAAAGTGACACTAACTTGAAAGAAAAGTCAAACTTGACAAAAGACAAGCATCCCTCCCAAAGTTGCATGTTTGATAAGGAGAAGGTCAAGTATGCACGCTATGCATACTTGGTCACAAGACCTCCTAATGTTAAACATGGCATTGGGTATTCTCATGGTGAAATGAAAAATGCTAGAAGCCACAAGAATGACATGCATTGCATTGTTCTTGTCAAGGGAAACTCTTCCTGAGTTGGAAAACATAATAATGTTGATAAATATAACATTGTGAACTCATATGAACAACAAATCTTGTTTAGAACCTTTTATGCTTCATATGTGCTTATGAAAAATAGTTTTGGAAAAGTTCATGCTAAATTTGTTGGACCACGCCATGAGAACACCAAGTCTCGTGTGTGGGTGCCCAATACACTTGTCACTAACCTCAAAGGACCCAAGCAAGCTTTGGTACCTAAGACCAAAGCATAATTTCTTTCTGTAGGCATATGCATCTGGTGGAGCAAAATCGGTGCCAGATAGTGGATGGACAAATCACATGACCGGAGAAAGAAAAATGTTCGTGGAGTACAAACAAAATGAAGACTCTAGCGAAGGCATCCATTTTGGTGATAGTAGTCAAGGAAGGGTGCTAGGTGCCCGTAAAATAGCAATTTCATCACAACATAAACTTTCTCATGTTTTACATGTTGATTCCTTAGATTATAACCTCTTGTCGATATCTCAACTATATGAAAAATGTTATAGTTGTTTATTCACCAATGAGGGTGTGACCGTCTCTAGAAGGAGTGATAACTCTATTGCATTCAAGGGTGTGTTAAGGGGAAAACTTTATCTAGTTGATTTCAACAAAGATAAAGCCAAACTTGACACATGCTTGATTGCAAAGACTAACAAGTGTTGGCTGTGGCATAGACGGCTAGCACATGTTGGTATGAGGAATCTACAAAAACTTCTAAAAGGTGATCACATCCGAGGTTTGAGGGATGTTGTTGTTGAGAAAGATAGGCCTTGTAGCACATGCCAAGGCAGGAAGCAAGTTGGAGCACCACATCCCACGAAGAATGTCATGACTACAATGTGGGGACTGGAATCCCAACATCCGAGGATCTCATTGGGTGGTGTCGTACGATGCGACACCCAACAGTATACAAGAACAGAACGAGAATAAAATACAAGACGAAGTCTTTTATTTATCTTACAGCGGAAGTTTTACAATACTAGTGGATGGAAAGAAATATATATATTATAGCTACGCTCTCAGCACTAGCTATGCAAAAGAAAAGTCACCCATGCCCTGGGTGCTTCGCACTAGCAACACGCAAGTCACGGCGGCGTGCAGGGTTCCCACTCGGCTGTACACCCTGGAGGGGGTGCGGCCTCATCAGGGGGTGCGGCCTCATCATCAAACCCTCCATCAATTGTATAACCTGCAAAAACTCGTTAACTGCAACCGTGAGCATAAGGCTCAACAAGACTAACCCATCTCATTAGACATATGCAAGGGGGACACTAAACATAGGTAAGGTGAAGCATAAACGACTCGCCTACAATTGGATCCTTATAATCAAGTTGTAAGTAGCAAATTACATTCTCCAAGCACGGCACATCATGGGTTCCACAATCAAACAAGAAACGCTTTGCCGATGACATGACATGCCCAGAGCACATAATGCTATTACACATAAGTATGGGGAAACTGTAAACATTTAATTGCACTATCTCTAAATCATACAAGGTTGCAAAGCAATTATAATTCAATACAATATATTTCTCTTACTTCTTTAGAATTTACTACATCACGACGCAGTGAACAAGTGGTACTCTATTACCGCGAGGGACGGTGATTGCAATCAGGACACACTCGGACAACACGACACATACATCGTTTGGAAGTGTCAGCGAGTACACCTGTACCTACATAACACTTCAGTACTAGGCGTATATGGCCACATTTCACAAGATACCTGAACGCCGAGCCCGTCTCACCTCTGCAAACAGAAGGTCTCCGCACGGAACACCTCATGTGTCTGCCGACCGATTTACACCTTACTGTCCTCAACCCACCCCTATCGATGGTGAGTTAATGGGCCTCGACACCCCAATTATCGAGTTACATCAGTTTACTGGATTCCATATGTCCATTATGTCGCCGGTACAATTCAAGCTTGTCTGAAGGGGCCGCATACAGATAGGGCCTTAATCGACACAGGTAGGGCTATGCGACCGAGACTCAATTCTCGCCGCTTCCTATCCATCCCCTGCCTGGTCTTAGTTTTATTATATTAAGCCATTAACCAATCCTGTGAGATATGTCCTACATTTCTCGCGAGTAGATTCCAACTACTCGACTTCTACCGGATTTCCTATACATTAGCAAGGCAGTTACTACAGGTCAAACTGTAACCCATTCCAACCAATCCCTGGGATTTTTGGTCATGCAAGTGGAGTATCAATCATCCTAAACGTAATGCACAATTCATATACTACTCGTCATAGTGATAAAGCAAAATTTTATAAACGACTTAAATGCAAACCAGGGCTTGCCTGGTTGCAGGTCAGAGTCATGGTTAATCTCTGGAAGGTGCTCTTCCAAGGCTTCTGGTTCCTCCTCGACTTCGGTCACTATAAGATATGCATATAACATGAATATGAATGACTTTGAAAAATAATTATTACCGAAACCATAATTTAATCCATGGTGATCATTATATGATGGGGACCTTAATTGGCTTTGGAACTTTGATGGTAGATACTAGGGAATATGATCAAAGATCTTGCAAAGAACAGGAGGTGATCAAAGTATATTGTTGTCTTTAAAATTATGGCAAGTATTAAACTTCCAAGAATTATAAAGAAGAATCTGTAGCTTGAACATAGCTGCCAATAGATAATCATGATAGAGGAAGTTGTCCTAGTTCTAGCAAAACTTGTTTCATAAATTTCTAAGCTTTGGTGAAGGAGTTATTGAATTTCTAAGTTGGCAAGAATTTCTGGAATTATTTATATTTGAATTTCAGCTTTTAAATAAATATTCAGTTTGTAACTGGATTAGGACTTTGATATTAGGTCAATTAAATCCAAGATATTTACAGGAACTAGTGTATGACAACAGGAAGGTTCAGTTCAAATTTGGTACAAAATAAAGCAACTGAACATCTGTAAAAATTCAATAACTGAAAAAGGTAATTGAACTATACAGAGGGTGAAACATGTGCAATGGCTCCCAAAGTCTTTCTGGTAGTCAAGAATAGGACAATGAATTTTATGTGAATTTTGGGGATTTTTCTAGTGGCAAGTTCATCAGGAAAAATTGCATTTGCATTTGGAAAGATTGTTTTATATAGAAATTAACTGTGAGTTTCACAGAACCTAATTGGTACTGATAGAAACTAGAGCTCAAGGGATTTCAAAAAAAATTGTTTGAATAATTTTGGAGCATTCTACGAAAAGTTATGGATTTTCTAAGTTGGAGCCAAATCTGGAATTAATTTCTAATTTGAATTAAACCGTGGACTCCACCGTTTTAAAATGGACCAATGGCATTTAAACCACACGGGGACCACAGAGATACAGCGCGTAGACACAATAGATCTCGTGGCCACACCAGATCCGACGGGTTAAAAGGACGCAGATGCGCGGGACCCGCCGCGCCGTCTTCAAGCTCCTGACGCGGGCGGCGCGCGGGGCTCCTACGGCGGCGCTCTCCGGCGAGCCTCGCCGGATCTGCGTTCCTGGTCACCGCAGCACCTAATATTTGGCACCCAACCTTGATTTCACGCGCTGAGCACGATGGTGGGGTCGGGGGGGGGGGGGGGGGGGCTTGCCGACGATCGGAAACAGTAGCGCATGGGCGGCGGCGGCAGCTAGGGTTCTGGCCATGTCAGAACCTTAGCTCCGTGGCTAAAGTCTTCTAAAAATGCTGGGGAAAGACTCCTGGAACCACTAGGAAGGTGATGGGAAGGTGAGATGGTCGTGCAATGGTCAGCAAAACCATCATCGACAGTTACCGAAGCAACTTCTTAACAGCGGAGGGGAAAACTCGTGATTCTCGAGCTACGGTTGATTATTTTTGGTGATTCATGTTCGAGAGGGTGCGCAAAGAAGTGTAGAAGCTATTTTCTAGCAATCGTGGAGAGTGATCAAGTGTGGAACTCGAATTGAAAGAATAACCGAGGGAGTTCATAAGCTTCAGCCAAAAGTAAAACTTAGCTAACTTGCTCGATACTCATGTAAACAAGGAGCGGCTTTCACCGACGTGTAGAGCGTGTCCCGGCGCACCAGTTTGCTATAGGAGTCGAAGCGTGAAACTGCGTGTAGGAGCCTAGCACCGTGGAGCAGAGACAGCGTGTGGTGAACACGACGGCGAGCTTCGGTGTCGCTTCAAAATACCGGCCAAAACCTCAATGAAAGGTCGACAGAAGTGAACCAGAGGGTAGACGAGAGAGTGGGGCACAACCTTGCCGTTGAGAGCTTGGCGCGAGAGGCCTTCGGCTGGACGGCAACCAGTGTGCGGCGATGGCGGTCGGAAACTTGTGCGCTGGGCGAAAATGTTGTAGCTCGTCGGCTCAGTGGGAAGTAAGGCGATAAGAACGACCGTGGAGTGATAAGGAGGAGCCAGGGCGCTATTTATAGAGATCAAACAGCAGTGGCTTGCTGCTATCGCGTTGGGCATGCACGCCGTCACGGTGTCGCCCGGGGAAGTAAAAAAGAGGCGGTGAATCGGTTTCACCGTCTGACCTGTGGGCCCCATCTCTCTCTCTTATCCCCTCCTCTAAATTCCAGCTAAAACATTGTCCAAAAATTCCCAAAACTTACAGGTAGGCTAAGAAAAATATGGGTAATCCAATTCTGCAATCAGATTTCAATTTGGACATAGTTTGCATCAAATGCAAATTCAAATTTGAATTCAAATATGGGTATAAACCTTATTGAATTAAATAGTATCTGAGGTCCAAAAATCTCCAAACTTTGAAACCAAGTTCCGTGAACCATGAAAGGTCTTAGGAAAAATTAGAAGTTGATTTGGGCAAAATTTAGTGCAAAGCTCAATTTGAGGTTGACGCGAAATGAATCCCTTCTACTTGTCCAAACAAATTGAAGATGTATTTCAAAAATCTTTCGAATTTTCTGAGAAACTATTTAGATATTTAAGAGTCCATTGAAAAATTTGGAGCCTTGAATTTGAATCTTTTTGGCAGGGCCTAATATGCAAAGCAACATAATCAAATTACATTTGTTTTGATTTTTATATTGCTGCCATATAATTTGCCCTAGCCATTGCAATCAATAACTTTCCAACTTTGTAGAAAGGTTTATTTAAAATGTTCTAGGGTTAGGGTGATGTCCAGTCCTCATGTTGATAAGATTTAAACATGAGTAGAAAGAAAACTTTTTAGTGAGGTCAAGTTTATGTGCACAATTATATTGACCTCCATTATGTTTGATAAATCCCTTGTAGTTGAACTTCACATAAAAGGAAAAAGTGGGATTTTACATACAACAAGACTGCTTGAGCTCTTCCACATGGACCTATTCGATCCAATTGCTTACATAAGCATCGGCGGTAATAAATATGGTTTAGTCGTTATTGATGATTTTTCACGCTTAACGCGGGTTTTCTTTTTGCATAATAAGACAGAAACTCAAGGAACACTCAAGATGTTTCTCAGGCGAGCTCAAAATGAATTCTCATTGATGATAAAGAACATACAGAGTGACAATGGAATAGAGTTCAAGAATACTCAAGTTGAGGAGTATCTAGATGAAGAAGGAATAAAGCATGAATTTTCAGCACCCTACACTCCTCAACAAAGTGGGGTTGCCGAAAGGAAGAATCGAACACTCATTGAGATGGCGTGGACAATGATCGATGAATACAAGACTTCGAACCAGTTTTGGGCTGAAGCGGTTAACACCGCTTGTCGTGCCACAAACTGACTATACCTTCATCGTCTACTTAAGGAAACATCATACGAACTACTCACCGCTAACAAACCAAATATTTCATACTTTCGAGTTTTTTGTTCAAAATGTTATATTCAGAACAAGAAGCCTAGGACCTCAAAGTTTGCTTCAAAGTCCGATGAAAGTTTCATGATAGGCTATGATTCGAACTTCTACGCTTATTGTGTCTTCAACAAAGTTTGTAGACTTGTTGAAGTAGCACGTGACGTAGTGTTTGATGAAACTAATGGCTCTCTAGTAGAGCAAGCTGACAAGTGTGTGCTAGATCAAGAAGAAGCTCCATGCCAAGCATTGAGAAGAATGGAACTTAGCGATATTCGACAACAAGCATCACCTAAAAATCCGAGTAAAGAAAATGAACCACAAACGGAGGAAAATGATCAAGGGGGAGCTTCCACAAGTGCCAATATCAAGGTGATCAAGACAATCAAAACAATGATGAGGCCAACCATCCATGGGGAGACCAATAAGATGATGATCATGAGAATTCTAGACCACAAGTGCCATATCCAAGAGTACACCAAAGCATACAAAGAGATCACCCCGTCGACAACATAATTTGTGACATCCAAAAGGGAGTGACAACTCAATCTCGTATAGCTAATTTCTATGAATACTATTCTTCTGTATCCTCTTTAGAACCATACAGGGTTGAAGATGCACAAAGAGATTGTGACTTGGAGATGGCGATGCAATAAGAATTGAACAACTTCAAGAGGAACGAAGTATGGGAACTTGTTGAAAGGCCGAAGTCCAACATTGTTGGCACTAAATGGGTCTTCCATAACAATCAAGACGAACAAAGAGTGGTAACAAGAAACAAGGCATGACTTGTAGCCAAAGGTTACTCACAAGTTGAAGGTACGGATTTTGATGAGACTTTTGCTCCCGTAGCTAGGCTTCAATCAATTCGTATATTACTTGCATATGCTACTCACCGTGATTTCATGTTGTATCAAATGGATGTCAAAAGCGCCTTCCTCAATGGACCGATCAAGGAGGATGTGTTCGTGGAGCAACCCCCTGGTTTGAACATCAAGAGTACCCCGACCATGTATCCAAACTACGTAAGTCTCTCTATGGCCTCAAACAAGCTCCTAGAGCTTTGTATGAGTGCCTTAGAGATTTTCTAGTTGAAAATGTCTTCAAAATTGGTAATGCTGATTCACCTTGTTTACCAATCACTTTGATGATGATCTATTCATTTGTCAAATCTATGTTGATGATATCATATTTGGTTCAACTAGTAAATCTTTTTTTCAAGAGTTTAATAAATTCATGACAGATAGATTCGAGATGTCCATGATGGGAGAGTTGAGATACTTTTTGGGACTCCAAGTGAAACGACTAAAGGAAGGAATGTTTATAAGCCAAACAAAGTATACCCAAGACATTTTCAAGAAATTTGGATGGACCAAGCGAAGCCCATAAATACTCCCATGGCGACAAATAGACACATAAATCGTAATGAAGATGGACCTAACATGGATCAAAAGGTATACTGCTCCATGATTGGCTCTCTACTTTATTCATATGCATCTAGGCCCGATATCAAATTGAGTGTATGTATGTGTGCAAGGTTTCAAGCCAATCCTAATGAATGTCATTTGAAAGCCGTAAAAAGAATCTTGCGATATTTAGTTCATACACCAACCTAGGCCTTTGGTATCCTAAAGGTTCGAAGTTCATTCTCATTGGATACTCTGATGCAAATTATTCCAGATGCATGTGGATAGAAAAAGTGCCTCTGGAACTTGCTAATTCATGGGTATGCCCCTAGTTTCTTGGTCCTCCAAGAAACCAAACTCCATTTTCTCGTCAACAGCCGAAGCGGAGTATATTGCAGCCGGGAGTTGTTGTGCACAACTCCTTTGCATGCGAGAAACTCTAAGGTACTACGTACCAGTATGAACCATATTCCGCTCCTTTGTGATAATGAGAGTGCGATTAAAATTGCACATAACCCTATTGATCACTCTAGGACCAAACACATTGATATCCGACATCATTTTTTGAGAGACCATTCAATCAAAGGAGATAGCCATTTCCCATGTCAAAACTGACAAACAACTAGCCGATATCTGCACCAAGTCACTTGATGAAAAACTCTTTTGTGAGCTTCAAAATGAACTAAATATTCTTGATGCTCGGAACGTGGCTTGAAATCTTGCACATCTGAATCCTAACTTCTTCAAAATCAAGATTATCAAAGAAAACTCATCTTTCCCTGATTTTTCCTAAAATCTATGTTAATTATTGGATCTTGATGAATTATGGTCATAGCTTCATTGTTGAGTGTTTACTGATCATCATGTGCATCAACAATATTTGTGAATCTTTTTTCCAAAAGATATCTATTAGACACCTTCATTTACATACGTAAGGTATATACATACATATATATATATACATATATACATATATATATATATATATATATATATATATATATATATATATATATATAGACTGCCCTATCTGGGAGACCACGGACAAGTCCGGTATCCAGATGCCTTAACCTCTAGGGCAGGTGCAGACGCTTCTTCTTCCTCACAACTTCCCTCATCTTCTCCCTCCTCACTCAAGAGCTCCCAAGGTGATTTTGCGAGTTCTCCTTCGAATCTTCACATCTCTCCGTGGAAATCAATCTCCATTGCACGGGGGTCGAAGACCCCAGACTAATCCACATCGAAAACTCTCCAAACTCTTTGGATCTAAGGATTTAGTAATCTTCTCACCAAACCCTATCTCTTCGATTTTCGTTGGTATTGCTAAATAAGTTTGATTCCTATTGCCCATACATGTTTCCTTGATGCATTCCAACTACAAGTTCTCACTATCACACTCCTGTATTGAAAAAATCCGAAATTTGTTTAGCTAGGGTTTGAACAAACGCACAACAGACTAGTCTGTTATCTGTGCGGACAAGTCTTGTGTGTTGCTGATTAAATCCCTAGCTTATCCTCTCTCAATGCATTTCTTGTCACCAATTCTTATCAATTGCATGTATCTCTCCTCTGCCAGGGAAAATGTCGACCTCTTAGAACAAGAATATCACCAACTAGGAGGGTGAAATGGATCAAGAGATATTGCCTCGTGCTACAGAGCGTCGTACCAAGAAAAGGCAAGATCGTGCTACTGACTCTTCACCCGCTCCACCTCCTGCGCTGTGAAAGGTCCCAACAAAGAAACCACTTGTAAAGGGTAAAGAAGTAGTTGGATCTAGCTCGGTGGCTCCAGGCCAAGCTAAGGGAAATAGAAAAGGGATTGCCTCTAGCATGATTGGTCCTCTGAAGATAGCACCTCCGAGACAAAGAAATAGGAGTTCCTCATAGGAGAAATTCACTGGAAAGGGTAGCGATGTTGCCTGGAAGTTCAAGAAAGTCGACACTTATAGCAGTGGGAAGGTAGCTGCTGATATATGGTTTTGGAGTGATTTCCACTCGGATTACTACAGCAGCGTCTACCTCAACATGAAGACCCCAGTGGTACGCGGTCAATGGATAGACTGGCACTACCTTTGACGAAAGAGCTGTGCCGCATTTGATGAGATAGTGGCCGCTGCAGAAAGGCATGATCTAAAGGATCTGTTATCGTTTAGATACAACTGGAATGATGAAGTAATAGCCCAATTCTATGGCACTTGCCACTTTGATGTTATGGGTGAAGAAAGAGTAAATTAAATGACTCATGGGTCAGTCTACTTTGTCACCTATGTTGACTTTGCAACGTTGTTACATCTTGAGGATATCGGGAACCATGAGATCGTGATCCACAAAGATAGCCCTCTGGAGAAGTACAAGATGAAGTTTCTCTATGACACTGATCTTCCTTACTATCCCCCATCAACCAGGAACATGAAGCCCTTCTTCATTGTCGTCAATCGAGTGCTTCGGAAGACCATTGCTCCTAAGGATAGGGATGCGAGCAGTTTCCAAGGGTACTTGAGAACCCTGTTGAAGGTCATAATAAGAAGAAGAAAGTTTGATGTATTCAACTATATTTGGAATGACATGGTGAACATCTCTTGCACTCCTAACTGCTCCTGTGGCTATGCGCCACATATTATGTTCATGATTCTGAAGGTCACTGGAGTCGAGTTTGTGAAGGACGTGGAGCACACTGCTTTGAGGCCCAGAAGTCACATAAAGCTGCTCTCCCAACAGCTCCCTCTCCTATGTCAAGTGAGGAGCACCCAAGGAGAGCCCAAGAAGAAGCAAGGTCTCCCTCTAGCTCTAGGGCCCCTTGTGAGACCTATGTGTGCTGAATACATTGGCTTTGACAATAAAAGTTTTGAATGCTGCCGTAACATCTTTTTGGCAAAGTCTGACTCTAGCTTTGAGCTTTTGCAAGGTCCGACAAAAGGTCTGACTTTCTTTGTCTAGATCCGACATGTTTTTGGGTAGCTCTGGTGAGTTTTGTCTTTAGCTCTGGCATGTCCTTTATAGCTCCGTCATGTCGTTGTTAAGCTCCGATGTGTTTTGCTAGGTACGTCTTATGTTGGTTAGCTCCGACATGTTTTTCTAGCTCCGGCGCTATGTCCGACTAGCTTTGGTAAGCTCCGGCGCTTGGTTGTACTAGCTTTGGTAGGCTCTGGCGCTATGTTGTACTAGCTTCGGTAAGCTCTGGCTCAAGCTCTGGTTAGATTTGGCAAGGTTCGGAGCTTGATCGTAATGTTCCAAATTTTTATGTTAAATGTTTCGAACTTGCGTTACACTTTTGGAAATGTTGCTTAGTATTCTTTTACTAAGTTTTTGGTGCATTTTGTTCATATGTCTGATATTGTTTTGCTATGCTTCACAACATGCTTATGTGAGGTGCTCACGTAAGGTGTTGTGTTCGGAACTGACTTGAGTCAAGTCGCGGACTTGGGCTCGTACGGATTGGTTGTTTATTCATGTGTAGGTGTTGCTTGAGTTCAAGTCATGGCTGGTGACAGGATCCTTTGGACTAGTCTTAGGGAGGAGATGAGTTTCCAACAACCAAAATCTGGAGGAATTGTGGTTGAGCAGGTCAGGAGGTCGCACAGGATGATTGAATCAAGGGCAGTGCATATGAAGGTTAGTGGACATCGAAGGAAGGTGTTTGCACGTATGCATGCGGTGCGTGACGTGGAAACATTGTTCCGAAGATGGTTTATGGACGGGAAGATCTGGTTGGAAGGATCGGATCGTATCGGTTGATGACATTGGCTGCGGCAGAGTCGGTTATGGCTCGGTATGGAAAGTATCAAGTTGGTTATGATAGGATTTTGTGTGGATCACGAATTTGAGTTGTTTTAGGAATGTGGGATACATTCCTAAGGTGTTTGGAAGTCTTAAGATTGCTTCTATCTGCGTATAGAAGAGTCCTAAGCAGTTATGGAAAGTTTCGATTCGTGATTTGAGTAGGATTAGAGTTGTAGTTGAGATTGGTTTGGCCTAAGGGCTGGTTATATAAGCAAGGGAAGCCAAAGCTCGTGGTGCACGACTTTTGGGCTGTTCCTATGGTGTTCTATTGAATAAAATTCGTAGTTCGAAGGAACTTTTGTGTCTTGTTTGTCCGACTTGTTCGAGACAAGTTTTACTCACCGAGTTTCTTGACAGCACTACCTTTCGTCGGTTGTTTTATCATAACTTGAGTTTTTCAGAACCAATTGACATGATTCTTTTTGTGTTGTCTTCACAAATTGATTATCTATAATCTGTCAAAATTTCACGGTCATTGGATTTGTGGTTTCTGATCTGCACGAGTTTCATTGCAGCGTTCCAGAACTATTTTTCTCGGGTAGGACAGATTGACCTTTGTTCAGTCTTTTGATCATAACTTGAGTTTCTCTAGACGGATTTTAGTGATTCTTCTTGTATTTTCTAGGTGACTTGATTCTCTCAGATATATATCACTTTTTTCACGGTGAAAGACGTTCAAATTAGTTTCACACACGATTCCTTTAACATATCGTTTTTCCGCCAAAGGGGTTGGGATTTATTTGTTTCCGATGCATAAGATTTTTTAAATCTACCATTCACCCCCACCCCTCTTATAGATTTTCATGTGCTCATCAATCCTACAATTGGTACCAGAGCCACGGTGCTCTAATCACTATGATTTGCACGTGTTTTTGACAAATCATCATGAAGGATCCAACACGATTAAGGAGGTAAGGCAAGACATGTTCAAGAAAGAATACATGCGCTTCGAGATGCAACCCGGTGAGTTCATCGATGATCTCTTAGCCCGCTTTAACAAAATTCTCAGTACTTTGTGTAGTGCCAACATTAATTTTTCTGATGCTAAAAATGCTAGACAACTTCTTAGTGCATTAGACATGTCAATCTGGGAGATGAAAGTTACATCTATTCGTGAATCTTTTGTCATGACTACACTTACTATAGATGTGCTTTACTCTAAACTCAAAACTCATGAAATTGACATCTTATCATGTAAGAACCCAAATAAGTCTATTGCATTTGTCTCACAACATGATATGCCTAACTCTGGGCAATCATCATCTTACAATACTCTTGCTTTGTTGTCCTCACTAACCCTGGAGCAGATCGAGGAATTTCCAGAGGAGGAGCTAGCACTTCTCTCTACTAGGTTCACAAAAGCATTGCAAAATGTGAGAACTAGAAGGAGAGGAAGCTTCGGACCCCAACGATGCTTCGAATGTGGTAAGCCAGGACACTTTCGTATAGAATGCCCTAACCTTTCGGGTTCTACTTCTCGAGAAGAAAAACAATCAAGGACGAAGCACTCCTCAACAGATGATAAGAAGAAGAAGAAGGGCTTTACAATTCGCCAACTGGTGAACAGTTATATCTCTGCACTCCAGGAACTTGGCTTAAGAGATGTGGACATTGGAAGTGATGATGATGAAGATGATTTGGCCAACTTATGCTTCATAGTGGGCAAAACAAGATCAATATCAAGTCAGGAGGATGCAGAACACAACAGTGACGACGATGAGGTATGTTCTACCTGTAATGAAATGTTTGATGCAATTTCTCGTGCAACTATTATTGTCAAGAAAAAGGACAAAAAGCTTAGGGATAATGCTGCTAAAATTGAATCACTAGAATCTGAAACCAACCATTTGAAAACCTTGATTTCTAGTGATGATTCTTGTCCCTCATGTGATTTAATCTATGAACAATTGTCCACACTAAGAATTGCACACTCCTCCACTCTAGATAGACTTGAACTTGAAATTGAAAAGAACAAAAAGCTTGATGCACTTAAAATTGGAAACTTAAAAGATGCTTCTTGTTCTACAATTGATTTGCATTGTTCTAGTTGTGATGATCTTGAAAAGAAACTAAAAGATGCTACCAATGAAATTTCAATATTGAATAATGCTTTACGTTCTCATGAAGTTAAATATTGTTCCAATTGCGAACTAAAAGGAAAAACTTCTTGTGAAAATTTCCTTGATTTGTCCGATAAACTTGATAACATGCATAGGACATTAGATCGGTTTTGTAATGGGAATAAGAACCTAAACTTTCTGCAAAATTCTTTCAAGTCTTGCAAAGATAAAATAGGTTTAGGTTTTGATTATCGTGCTCATGCTAAGGCACATCCACATAAAATTGTAAAGTCATTAGGAGTGGTTTGATTCAAACAGTTCCTAAACAAAAAGAAGTGGTTTTCAAATTTGCAGGGGTGTTGTCTCATTCGGCTTCAAATAAAAATTTTGTTTGCTCATCTAGACATGAAAACAAAGTTAAATTTCATTGTACCTACTGTGGTAGAGATGGTCATGTCATAGATTTTTGTTATAGACTAGCTAAACAACGGAAAAGGGAAAGAATGATTGCTAGATCTCATAACATTCATGCAAAATTTGCTGCACATTAAATTGAATGTCAGGAACATGCAACCTACTGTTATGACTCAAAAACATTCAAAGTTTACCTCCGGAACTTCGTGTTTTTGCCTCTAGAGCTACTGATTTTTGTGCTACTCAAGTAACATCTTATAGGTCAGTAGTTAAGAGTAAAAAACCTCAAACTTTGACTCGTAAACCTGCTGTTTTATCTCAGGTTTCGCGTGTTTTTCCTGTTGCACGTCTTGTGACTCGGTACTGGATTCCTAAATGCCTTTTTACTAACTCCAGTATTGAGTCATCGACGTATTATGCTTCTATGTAGGTTACACGTTTGAGGAAGGAGAACATCTGGATTGTGGATTCAGGTTGCTCACGCCACATGACCGGTAACAAAGATTGGTTCTCCTCCCTCTCTTTTGTGTCACGTGTAGAGAATGTTACTTTTGCCGATAATTCTTTAACTCCTATAATTGCTAAGGGTTAGGTTAGAGTAAATGATCACTACACTTTGAAGGATGTGGCACTTGTCAAAAATTTGAAATACAACTTGCTTTCTGTTTCACAATTGCTAAATGAAAATCTGGAAATTATCTTCAATAAAAACTGCTGCAAAGTCGTGGGTTCAAATAGTGAGCTTATTTTTAGTATTTCTCAGTTTGGGAGAGTTTTTAAAGCTGATTTTGATATGTCTTCCTCTAAGCATAGGTGTCTAGTTGCTAATGATTCCAAAGATTTATATTTTTGGCATCATAGACTTGGTCACATAGGCTTTGATCATCTCACGCGTGTTAGTGCACTTGATTGCATATGTGGGCTGCCTAAGCTTAAAGGGGACAAAGAAATTGTGTGCTCTTCTTTTAGACATGCTAAGATGGTTGCAGGTTCACATACTCCTCTCACAATGATCATGACAACTGAACCGGGTCAACTTTTGCACCTTGACACCGTAGGACCTTCACGTGTTCAATCCTTCGGAGGTAAATGGTATATTCTTGTGATTGTTGATGATTTTTCTAGATACTCTTGGGTTTACTTTATGGCATCTTAGAATGAAGCTTTTAGTAACTTTATAACTTTATTTCTTAGATTATCAATTGATCACCCAGGATCTTTAAAAGCAATTAGATGTGATAACAGAACGGAATTTAAAAATCAATCTTTTGATCACATTTGTGCTGAAAATGGAATAGATCGTCAATTTTCTTCACCATATGTACCTCAACAAAACGGTGTTATAGAAAGAAAGAACAGAACCTTAGTTGAGATGGCTAGGACTATGCTTGATGAATATCAAACTCCTCGGAAATTTTGGGCTGATGCGATTGCAACCGCTTGTTATGTCTCAAATCCTGGACATAGGCCTAGTGTTATGCACTTTCGGGTCTTTGGTTGCAAATGCTTTGTTAAGAAACATGGTAATCTTGATTAAATTGAACCTAGATCCATTCATGGCATGTTTCTTGGTTATCCATCTCGTACTAGAGGCTACCGTGTGCTTTTACTTGACACTAACAAAATTGTGGAGACTTGTGAAGTGTCTTTTGATGAATCTAGCCCAAGTACTAGTTCAAACATTGCAGGTACAGATACATATCCGCAGGGGGAGAGTGTTTTCATTGAAGATGAGGAAGAAGTGGAGCTGCTGATCCAAGGTTTTGGAGTGATTTCCACTCAGATTACTACAGCCGCGTCTACCTCAACATAAAGACCCCAGTGGTATGAGATCAATGGATAGACTGGCACTACCTCAGAAGAAAGAGCTGTGCCAAATTTGATGAGATAGTGGCCGTTGCAGAGAGGCATTATCTAAAGGGTCTTTTATCATTTAGATACAACTGGAATGTTGAAGTGATAGACCAATTCTATGCCACTTGCCACTTTGATGATACGGGTGAAGAAAGAGTAAACTGGATGACTCATGGATCAGTCTACTTTGTCACCCATGTTGACTTTGCAAAGTTGTTACATCTTGAGGATATCGGGAACCATGAGATCGTGATCCACAAAGACAACCCTCTAGAGAAGGACAAGATGAATTTTCTCTATGACACTCATCTTCCTTACTATCCCCCATCAACCAAGAACGTGAAGGCATTCTTCATTATCCTCAATCGAGTGCTTCGAAAGACCATTGTTCCTAAGGATAGGGATGCGGGCAGTTTCCAAGGTTACTTGAGAACCCTATTGAAGGTCATAAGAAGAAGAAGAAAGTTTTATGTGTTCAACTATATCTGGAATGACATGGTGAACATCTCTTGCACTCCCAACTGCTACTGTGGCTATGCGCCGTATATTATGTTCATGATTTAGAAGGTCACTGGAGTCGAGTCTGTGAAGGACGTGGATCACAGTGCTTTGAGGCCCAGAAGTCACATAAAGCTGCTCTCCCAACGGCTCCCTCTCCTACGTCAAGTGGGGAGCACCCAAGGAGAGCCCAAGAAGAAGCAAGGTCTCCCTCTAGCTCTAGGGCCCCCTGTGAGACCTATGTGTGCTAAATACATTAGCTTTGACAATAAAAGTTTTGAATGCTGCCATAACATCTTTTTGGCAAAGTCCAACTCTAGCTCCGAGCTTTTGCAAGGTCCGACAATAGGTCCGACTTTCTTTGTCTAGATCCGACATGTTTTTGGGTAGCTCCGGTGAGTTTTGTCTTTAGCTCCAGAATGTCCCATATAGCTCTGGCATGTCGTTGTTAAGCTCTAATGTGTTTTGCTAGGTCCGTCTTATGTTGGTTAGCTCCGACATGTTTTTTTAGCTACGGCTCTAGGTCCGACTATCTTTGGTAAGCTCCGGCACTAGGTTGTACTAGCTTTGGTAGGCTCTGGCGCTATGTTGTACTAGCTTTGGTAAGCTCCGGCTCAAACTCCGGTTAGCTTTGGCAAGGTTCGGAGCTTGATCGTAATGCTCCAAATTTTTATGTGAAATGTTTCGAACTTCCATTACACTTATGGAAAGGTTGCTTAGTAATCTTTTACTAAGTTTTTGGTGCATTTTGGTTGATATTGCTGATATCATTTTTCTATGCTTCGCAACATGCTTATGTGAGGTGCCCACGTAAGGTGTTGTGTTCGGAACTAACTTGAGTGAAGTCGCGGACTTGGGCTCGTACGGATTGGTTGTTTATTCATGTGCAGGTGTTGCTTGAGTTCAAGTCATGGCTGGTGACAGGATCCTTTGGACTAGTCTCAGGGAGGAGATGAGGTTCCAACAACCAATTTCAGTAGGAATTGTGGTTGAGCGGGTCAGGAGGTCGCGCAGGATGATTCAATCAAGGGCAGTGCATATGAAGGTTACTAGACATCGAATGAAGGTGTTTGCATGTATGCCTGTGGTGCATGATGTGGAAACATAGTTCCAAAGATGGTTTATGGATGGGAAGCTCTGGTCGGAAGGATCGGATCGTATCGGTTGATGACTTTGGATGCGGCGGACTCGGTTATGGCTCAGTATGGAAAGTATCAAGTTGGTTATGATAGGGTTTCGTGTGGATCACGAATTTGAGTTGTTTTAGGAATGTGAGATACGTTCCTAAGGTGTTTGTAAGTCTTAAGATTGCTTCTATCTGCGTATAGAAGAGTCCTAAGATGTTATGGAAAGTTTCGATTCGTGATCTGAGTAGGATTAGAGTCCAAGTTGAGATTGGGTTGGCCTAAGGGCTGGTTATATAATCAAGGGAGGCCAAAGATCGTGGTGCACGACTTTGGGGCTGTTCCTCTGGTGTTTTATTGAATAAATTTCGTAGTTTGAAGGAACTTTTGTGCCTTGTTCATCCGACTTGTTCGAGACAAGTTTTACTCATCGAGTTTCTGGACAGCACTACCTTTCGTTGGTGGTTTTATCATAACTCGAGTTTTACAGATCCAATTGACATGATTCTTTTTGGGCTGTCTTCACAACTTGATTATCTATATCTATCAAAATTTCACAGTCATTGGATTTGTGGTTTCTGATCTACACTAGTTTCTTTGCAGCATTCCAGAACTGTTTTTCTCGAGTAGGACAGATTGACCTTTGTTCGATCTTTTGATCATAACTTAAGTTTCTCTCAATGGAGTTGAGTGATTATTCTTGTGTTTTCTTAGTGACTTGATTCTCTCTGATATATATCAATTTTTTCATGGTGAAACACGTTTAGATTAGTTTCACACACTATTTCTTTAACAAATCGTTTTTCTGCCAAAGGGGTTGGGATTTAATTGTTTCCGCTGCGTAAGATTTTTTAAATCTACCATTCACCCCCCCCCCCTCTTGTAGCTTTTCACATGCTCACCGATCCTACAATTGGTATCAAAGCCACAGTGCTCCAATCATTGTGATTTGCACGTGTTTTTGACTAATCATCATGGAGAAATACTCCGCCAAACCTTGTGTGTTTGCTGGTATTGATTTTCAGGTTTGGAAGTCACGCATAGAGGCTTTCATCCAGGCGCAAGGCTTCGCATTATGGGAGAAGGTGTACAAGCCTTACGAAGTGCCACCTAACGATAAAGTTACGGCTAAAACCTACGGGACATCGACAACAGCAACAAATCTCAAAACTTGATCATCCAAGGACTCACTCAGAGCGACTTCGACCGCGTTGCACATCTCCGATCGGCATACGATGTATGCAGAGCACTTTGTGACTATCACGAAGGATCCAACACGATCAAGGAGCTAAGGCAAGACATGTTCAAGAAAGAATACATGCGCTTCGAGATGCAACACGGTGAGTCCATCGATGATCTCTTTGCTCGCTTAAACAAAATTCTCAGTAACTTGCGTAGTGCCAACGTTAATTTTTCTGATGATGAAAATGCTAGGCAACTTCTTAGTGCATTAGACATGTCAATCTGGGAGATGAAAGTTACATCTATTCGTGAATCTACTATCATGAGTACACTTATTTTAGATGTGCTTTACTCTAAACTCAAAACTCATGAAATTGACATCTTATCACGTAAGAACCCAAATAAGTCTATTGCTTTTGTCTCACAACATGATATGCCTAGCTCTGGCCAATCATCATCTTGCAATACTCTTGCGTTGTTGTCCTCACTAACCCTGGCGAGGAATTTCCAGAGGAGGAGCTAGCACTTCTTTCTACTTGGTTCTCAAAAGCATTGCAAAATGTGAGAACTAGAAGGAGAGGAAGCTCCAGACCTCAACAATGCTTCTAATGTGTAAAGACATGACACTTTCGTACAGAATGCCCTAACCTTTCAGGTTCTACTTCCCGAGAAGAAAAACAATCAAGGATTAAGCACTGCTCAACAAATGATAGGAAGAAGAAGAAGAAGAAGAAGGGCTTTACAGGTCGCCAACTGGTGAACAGTTTTATCTCCGCACTCCAGGAAACTGGCTCAAGCGACGCGGACATTGGAAGTGACGAAGATGAAGATGATTTGGCCAACTTATGCTTCATGGCGGGCAAAACAAGATCAAGATCAAGTCAGGAGGATGCATAACACAACAGTGACTACGATGAGGTATGTTCTACCTGTAATGAAATGTGTGATGCAATTTCTCATGCAACTATTATTGTTAAGAAAAAGGACAAACAACTTAGGGATAATGCTGCTAAAATTGAATCACTAGAATCTGAAATCAACTGTTTGAAAACCTTGACTCCTAGTAATGATTCTTGTCCCTCAGGTGATTTAATCTATGAACAGTTGTCCTCACTAAGAGCAGCACACTCCTCCACTCTAGAGAGACTTGAACATGAAATTGAAAAGAACAAAAAGCTTGCTGCACTTGACATTGGAAACTTAAAAGATGCTTCTTGTTCTACAATTGATTTGCATTGTAATAATTGTGATGATCTTGAAAAGAAACTAAAAGATGCTATGAATGAAATTTCAATATTGAATAATGCTTTACGTTCTCATGAAATTAAATATTGTTCCAGCTGCAAATTAATAGGAAAAACTTCATGTGAAAATTTCCTTGATTTGTCCGATAAACTTGATAACATGCATAGGACATTAGATCGGTTTTGTAATGGGAATAAGAACCTAAAATTGCTGCTAAATTCTTCCAAGTCTTGCAAAGATAAAACTGGTTTAGGATTTGATTCTCATGCTCATTCTAAGGCACATCCACCTAAAATTGTAAAGTCATTAGGAAGTGGTTTGATTCAAACAGTTCCTAAACAAAAAGAAGTGGTTTTCAAATCTGCAGGGGTGTTGTCTCATTCGGCTTCAAATAAAAATGTATTTTGCTCATCTAGACATGAAAACAAAGTTAAATTTCATTGTACTTACTGTTGTAGAGATGGTCATGTCATAGATTTTTGTTATCGACTGGCTAAACAACAGAAAAGGGAAAGAATGATTGCTAGATTTCATAACTTTCATGCAAAATTTGCTGCACATATTAAACCGAATGTCAAGAACATGCAACTTGCTGCTATGAGTCAAAAACATTCAAAGTTTACCTCCAGACCTTCTGTTTTTGCCTCCGGAGCTACTGATTTTTGTGCTACTCAAGTAACATCTTATAGGTCATTAGTTAAGAGTAAAAAACCTCAAACTTTGACTAGTAAACCTGCTGTTTTATCTTAGCTTTTGCATGTTTTTCCTGCTGCACGTCGTGTGACTCGGTACTGGATTCCTACATGCCTTATGACTAACCCCGGTATTGAGTCATCGACGTATTGTTCTTCTATGTAGGTTACACGTTTGAGGAAGGAGAACATTTGGATTGTGGATTCAGGTTGCTCATGCCACATGACCGGTAACAAAGATTGGTGCTCCTCCCTCTCTTTTGTGTCACGTGTAGAGAATGTTACTTTTGCCGATAATTCTTCAACTCCTATAATTGCTAAGGGTTCGGTTAGAGTAAATGATTAGGATATGGCACTTGTCAAAAATATGAAATACAACTTGCTTTCTGTTTCACAATTGCTAGATGCAAATCTGGAAATTATCTTCAATAAAAACTGCTGCAAAGTTGTAGGTTCAAATATTGAGCTTATTTTTAACATGTCTCGGTTTGGAAGAGTTTTTAAAGCTGATTTTGATATGTCTTCCTCTAAGCATAGGTGTCTAGTTGCTAATGATTCCAAGTTGGCATCGTAGACTTGGTCACATAGGCTTTGATCATCTCACGCGTGTTAGTGCTATTGATCGCATATGTGGGCTGCCTAAGCTTAAAGGGGACAAAGAAATTGTGTGCACTTCATGTAGACATGCTAAGATGGTTGCAGGTTCACATACTCTTCTCACAATGATCATGACAACTGAACCGGGTCAACTTTTGCACCTTGACACCATAGGACCTTCATGTGTTCAATCCTTCGGAGGTAAATGGTATGTTCTTGTGATTGTCGATGATTATTCTAGATACTCTTGGGTTTACTTTATGGAATCTAAGAATGAAGCTTTTAGTCACTTTAGAACTTTATTTCTTAGATTATCAATTGAGCACCCAGTATCTTTAAGATCAATTAGAAGTGATAACGGGACAGAATTTAAAAATCAATCTTTTGATCACTTTTCTTCACCATATGTACCTCAACAAAACGATGTTGTAGAAAGAAAGAACAGAACCTTAGTTGAGATGGCTAGGACTATGCTTGATGAATATCAAACTCCAAGAAAATTTTGGGCTGATGCGATTGCAGCCGCTTGTTATGTCTCAAATCGTGTTTTCTTGCATGCTAAGCTAGGTAAAACATCATATGAGCTCCGATTTAGACATAGGCCTAGTGTTACACATTTTTGGGTCCTTGGATGCAAATGATTTGTTAAGAAACATGGTAATCTTGATAAATTTGAACCTATATCCATTGATGGCATGTTTCTTTGTTATCCATCTCGTACTAGAGGCTACCGTGTGCTTCTACTTGACACTAAAAAAATTGTGGAGACTTGTGAAGTGTCTTTTGATGAATCTAACCCAGGTACTAGTTCAAACATTGCAGGTCCAAATACATATCCGCAGATGGAGAGTATTTTCGTTGAAGATGAGGAAGAAGTGGAGCTGCTGCCCGAAAATTCAGCAGCTAATGACATTGTTCGAGCTCCTGATTTTGATTTACAGCCAGCACCGACGACCACCATTGCTTGTCCAGATCCTCCTCAAGTCACAAACTCATCGATTTGTGATGAACATAAAGAAGAAGAAGCTTGTGAATTGTCCACTCCCCTCTGGGTCCTCAAAATTCATACTCCACAACAGATTATAGGAAGCTTGCACGAATGAGTTACATGGTCCAGGTTTTGCGATCCAAACACTCATGCTCATTCTGCTTTTGTTGCTTCTTTTGAACCCAACGATATATCACACACACTCACTAATGAATCTTGAATTATTGCAATGCAAGAAGAGTTAGAAATTTTTTAAAGAAATATTGTTTGGAAATTTGTACCTCCTCCTCAAGGTCACACTTTAATTGGAACTAAATGGATGTTTAAAAATAAATAAAGTGAGGATGGGGTTATGGTTAGGAATAAGGCTAGATTGGTTGCTCAAGGTTTCACTAAAGTTGAAGGTCTAGATTTTGATGAAACTGTAGCTCCAGTTGTTGATTAGAAGCCATAAGAATTTTGTTAGCTTCTGTTGCATCTAAAGGTTTTAAGCTATATCAAATAGACATTAAAAGTGCTTTTCTTAATGGCTACATATATGAGGAGGTTTATGTCAATCAACCACCGAGTTTTGAAAATTCAGGTTTTCCTAATCATGTTTACAAACTGTCCAAAGCCTTGTACGGTCTCAAACAAGCCCCTAGAGCATGGTATGATAGGTTAAAAACATTGTTACTTGAAAAGGGGTTTACCATGGGCAAGGATGATAAAAATCTTTTTGTGCTTAAGCATGGCAATGACTCATTATACGTTCAAGTGTATCTGGATGATATTATCTTTGGTTGTGCTTCTCGTGATCTTGTGTCCAAGCTTTCAGCTATGATGAGTTCAGAATTTGAAATGAGTATGATGGGAGAACTCACGTACTTTTTGGGGCTGCAAATCAAGCAAACCAAGGAGGGTACCTTTGTGCATCAATCGAAGTATACAAAAGACCTCCTAAGGCGCTTCAACATGGACAAAAGCAAGCCTCTTCGGACACCAATGCGAACAAAAGGAATACTTGAACTTGATGAAGATGGTGAACCCGTGGATCAAAAAGAATATAGAAGCATGATCGGATCACTTTTGTACCTCACGACATCAAGACCAGACATACAATTCAGCGTATGTCTTTGTGCGCGGTTTCAAGCCTCCCCACGTACTTCACATTGTCAAGCCGTCAAAAGGATTCTCAGGTACTTACATGGAACTCAAGAATTTGGCATTTAGATCCTTCTTCCTCAATCGTTACTTTGAAAACTTTTTCCGATGCTGATTTTGGAGGTTGTAGGATTGATAGGAAAAGTACTTCCGGTGGTTGTCATTTTCTTGGTAATTCACTTGTTGCTTGGTCCTCTAGAAAACAAAATTTAGTTGCACAATCCACAACTGACTCTAAATATGTAGCTGCTGCTAGTGGTTGCTCACAAATTCTTTGGATTGTTCAAACACTTAAGGACTATGGGGTTGATCTAGATAGTGTTCCACTGTTTTGTGGTAACACTAGTGCCATTTGCATTCCTAAAAATCCCGTGCAACATTCTAGAACTAAGCACATTGATATTAGGTATCACTTTCTCCGTGATAATGTTGAAAAAGGAAACATTGTGCTTCACCATGTAGATACCAAACAACAAATGGCTGACATTTTTACAAAACCCTTGGATTTCACTCATTTTTGTTACATTCATAGTGAAATAGGGGTTATGCATCCTCAAGGCTTACATTGATGGGGAGTTTTCAAACTTGAGAAGTCTATGTGTGAAGCTGAAATTAAAATAACATGAGCATAGTATTTCATACATATATGACTTTGTGATTCCCTTTACATGCTAAAAGTTCTTACTACATTACTCGTGTTATACATTTTTTAGTTTTTGCCATGTCTAGTAATTGGAATAATTACTTACACTAAATCTGGTCATGGTTGAACTTTCTTGCTGTTTTGAACTTGTTGCATGCTCACAAGTGTTTTTAATCATAAAGAATTAATCAAGTAATCAAATCACATGTTGAGTTTTTTGTGAAAAATATAAAGTCAGAAAAGATCAAGATAATATGCATGCATCACACTTCTTCTTTTGAGATGGCTTATCATTGAACTTAGATATGAACTTGGAATAAGTTGTGTATGACTAAAACCATGTCCTTAAGATTCTGATTGTCAAATGACATAGGCTTGGCTTGGTTGGTTAAAATAAGGCATATGCGCATATAATCTCTTGCAAATATCATATGATCTAAATTTGTGCTTTGAAAAATAATAAAATGCAGCAACAAGTGTCATGCTTTCAGGTTTTGAAATAGTTAAGTTTGTGAGATCATGACTTGCTAAATTCGAAATTACATTTGATCTCTAGCATGGCTTACACAACTTTATGTATTTCATTGATGTGATAGTATAAGTTACTTGATAGTATGACATGGATGAGCTTTGTTTTATATGTATATGTTATAATATGCTCATAAAAATTAAAATTTCTCTTCTGAACCTTGCTGAATACATTGTCAAAGGGGGAGAGATAATATGGTCTATTATGCAAGGGGGAGAAAAATGTATAGGGGGGAGATTTATTTGAGATTTATTTCTATCTCATTTGATTTTTAATCTCATTTGATTTTCAAAAGGGGGGAAAATTGTTCTCAAAACTTTTCATGCCAATGTTTGGATTTTAATTGGTGCTGCCAATGCATTCATCAAGGGGGAGATTGTGATACCTATGTGTGCTGAATACATTGGCTTTGACAATAAAAGTTTTGAATGCTGCCATAACATCTTTTTGGCAAAGTCCGACTCTAGCTCCGAGTATTTGCAAGGTCCGACAATAGGTCCGACTTTCTTTGTCTAGATCCGACATGTTTTTGGGTAGCTCCGGTGAGTTTTGTCTTTAGCTCAGGCATGTCCTTGATAGCTCCGGCATGTCGTTGTTAAGCTCTGATGTGTTTTGCTAGGTCTGGCTTATGTTGGTTAGGTCCGACATGTTTTTCTAGCTCCGGCGCTAGGTCCGACTAGCTTTGGTAAGCTCCAGCGCTAGGTTGTACTAGCTTTGGTAAGCTCCAGCTCAAGCTCCGGTTAGCTTTGGCAAGGTTTGGAGCTTGATCAGAATGTTCCAAATTTTTATGTGAAATGTTTCAAACTTGCATTACACTTATGTAAAGGTTGCTTAGTATCCTTTTACTAAGTTTTTGGTGCATTTTGGTTGATATGGCTGATATCGTTTTGCTATGCTTTGCAACATGCTTATGTGAGGTGCTCGCGCAAGGTGTTGTGTTCAGAACTTCGTGAGTCAAGTCGCGGACATGGGCTCGTACGGATTGGTTGTTTATTCATGTGCATGTGTTGCTTGAGTTCAAGTCGTGGCTGGTGACAAGATCCTTTGGACTAGTCTCAGGGAGGAGATGAGGTTCCAACAACAAAATTCAGGGGGAATTGTGGTTGAGCGGGTTAGGAGGTCGCGCATGATGATTGAATCAAGGGTAGTGCATATGAAGGTTACTGGACATCGAAGGAAGGTGTTTGCACGTATGCATGCGGTGCATGACGTGGCAACATGGTTCCAAAGATAGTTTATTGATGGGACGATCTGGTTGGAAGGATATGATCGTATCGGTTGATGACTTTGGCTGCGGCGTAGTCGGTTATGGCTCGGTATGGAAAGTATCGAGTTGGTTATGATAGGATTTCATGTGGATCACGGATTTTAGTTGTTTTAGGAATGTGGGATACGTTCCTAAGGTGTTTGGAAGTCTTAACATTGCTTCTATCTGCATATCGAAGAGTCCTAAGCAGTTATGGAAAGTTTCGATTCGTGATCTGAGTAGGATTAGAGTCCTAGTTGAGATTGGGTTGGCCTAAGGGCTGGTTATATAAGCAATGGAGGCCAAAGCTTGTGGTGCACGACTTTGGGGCTATTCCTCTGGTGTTCTATTGAATAAAATTCATAGTTTGAAGGAACTTTTGTGCCTTGTTTGTCCGACTTGTTCCAGACAAGTTTTACTCGTCGAGTTTCTGGACAGCACTACCTTTGTTCGATCTTTTGATTATAACTTGAGTTTTTCTCGACGGATTTGAGTGTTTCTTCTTGTGTTTTCTTCGTGACTTGATTCTCTCTGATATATATCTCTTTTGTCTCGGTGAAACACAGTTAGATTAGTTTCACACACGATTTCTTTAATAGATCATTTTTTCTGCCAAAGGGGTTGGGATTTAATTGTTTCCGCTGCGTAAGATTTTTTAAGTCTACCATTCACCCCCCTCTGGTAGCTTTTCATGTGCTCTTCGATCCTACACGCCTGCATCTCACAAGGGGCTTGCTAGTGGGATAATGAAGTATCTTGCTGCTATATTTGGTTCTTGCCGCAAATCAGAGATGAAGCTACACAAGATCAACAAGGCAAGAAAGGAGCAAATGCAATACATGAAAGAAAAAGCCAAGACCATTTGTCAAAAACTTGAAATTGATCCTGTGGGGTCTCCTGTCATCTCAGAATACTCAGGATCTGACTTCTCTGAGCTTCCTCCTCTTACCAACTCTGAACTTCCTTACTTTGGCTATGGGGGCATGATGGGTGGTTCTCCTCCTCATCATCATCAGCTTGATGAAGAAGAAAGTTAAGAAAGGACCGAAAGCACGAGTGGAGCCGACGACAACCAGTAGATCCCTCCTTTTCTTCCTTTTTGGTGCCTTGATGCCAAAGGGGGAGAGATTAAGGGGGAGTCCTGGGTCATAACTTATGTTTTTATGCTCTCCATATTTTAAGACTCTTTTATGCATTTGATCATGTAATACTCTTATTACGCATTTGGACATGTAATTTGTGTTCTCTATGATATACACATTATGCTTTAAAGTTTATATGTGTGCTTGATAATTTTTATGATGTTATGATTATGCTTTTCACCTAATTCACATCAAAATTCTTGCTCACGCACACATAGGTTTGCAACCCACCATAAAGAGTGCACATATGAGTAGTACTTATACATTCCCAATTTTTGTCAAAACTCATATGTGCACACTCTATGAAAATCTGAACTTTTCATCATATTTGTGTAATCTCAATTGGTTGTCATCAATCACCAAAAAGGGGGGGGGGGGGGGGGTTGAAAGTGCATCTAGGCATCCCAAGCGGGTTTTGGTTAATTAATGACAAAAAAATGAGATTCTAACAAAATTATTGAGATGAGAGCAGGTTTCAAGAGACGAAAAATAAATTACAAAAAGGAAGGAGAATGAGGATCCAAAAGAAAAAAGGGCTCAAGATTTCAAAAGAGTAAATTTAATTTGTTAGGAGTGTGTTGGAGAAACACATCTCAAGAGTTCAAAAGACGAGATTACACTCACTGCACAAGTTTCATAAATAACGGACTAGTCCGATATTTACCGGACTAGAATACTAGAAGAAGAATTAAAGATTTACTTTGACACTTAAGTGTGCATATACCGGACTAGTCCGCACCATAACGGACTAGTTCGGCCTCCAGATATTTGATCTCCTCGCTAAGTGTTTCAGGGATCGATAAAAATTCAGAAAGCCTATTCACCCCCCCCCCTCTAGGCTACATTCAGCATGACTTCCCGATCAACTCAACCAGAATTTCTCCCATATTTGGTTGTTGAACCTCATCTTCTCCATAAGATTAGTTCAATGAATACCTTCACCAGCCATGTATTGATCTCAAGCAACACCTACACATGAACAAACAACCAATTCTTCTGAGCACAAGTCCTCGACTTGACTCACATTACTACGATAACCAGAACACGTTATATGAGAATCTCACAGAAGCATGTTGCAAACACAGCATGATAATTTCCATCATGATGAGTCAAACATATCAAGAACTTTTTAAAATAATACCAAGCAAACTTCCCATAAGACAAAAAGAAAGTTTGAAACATTGCAAGTGAACAACATAGCAGCCGTACAAATATTTCAGCACATAGAATGTTCAGACAGTGCAAAACGAAATCCCGCAAGTTCGGACAATACAAAGTGGGTTCTCAAGTATATTCAAAACTTTGCATGTAAACAATGACTTATAACCTAATTGCCAATGTATTCGGCACATAGGTCTCACAATCCTCCCCTTGATGAATGCATTGGCTACACCACTATGAAACCAGCATTTGCTCATTCACGTTTCATGAAAAGTTTTGACAAAAGAAAATTTCTCAACTTTTTTGAAAATCAAAATTCAAATTGGAAGAAAACAAAAATTCCCCCCATAAGGATGTAAAGTCCCCTTGAGAAGAGCGTGTAAATTAAAACACTTGTGAATGTTCAATGTGTGACCGATTTCTCCCTCTTTGACAATGTATTCAGCAAGGTACAAAATGGAAATTTAATTGATTATGAGCATAATATGACATATACATAGAAAACAAAGCTCATCCAAGTCATAATATCAAGTAACTTACAATATCACATCAGTGAGATACATAAAGTCGTGTAAACCATGATAGAGATCAAGTGTAGTTTCAATTTAAGCAAGTCATGATATCCAAACTCAACTATTTCAAAACATGAAAGCATGACACATGTTGCTGTTTTTTATTATCTTTTAAAGCATAAATTTAAATCATATGAACTTTGCAAGAGATTATATGCATCATCCCGCCTTATTCTAACCAACCAAGCCAGACCTATGTCATTTGACAATCAGAATCTCAAGGACATTGTTTTAGTCATACACAACTCCTTCCAAGTTCATATTAAAGTGCAATGGATAGTAATCACCAAAGAAGAAGTGCGATGCACGCATATTCTCTTGATCTTTTCTGATTTTTCCTTTGATCATAAAAGACCATCACGTGGGCTATTGATTAATTATTTTTTTATGATAAAAGCCCTTGTGATCATGCAAAAAGTTCAAAACAGCAAGAAGGTTCAAGCATGACCAGATTTAGTATAAGTCTTTATTCAAAATACTAGTCATGGCAAAAACTACAAAATGCATAACACAAGTAATGTAGTAAGAATTTTCAGCATGTAAAAGGAATCACAAAGTCATATATGTATGAACCACTTATGCTCATATTTTTTTTATTTTCAGATTTACTCATAAACTTCCCAAGTTGCAAAACTCTACCTCATTATAGCCATGAGGATGCATAAACCCTATTTCACTATGACGAAAGAAAAACAAATGAAATCAAAAGGTTTTGTAAAAATATCTGTCAATTGATGCTCGATGATTACATGGTGAAGCACAATGTTTCCTTTTTTCAACATTATCACAGAGAAAGTGTTACGTAATGTCGATGTGCTTTGTTCTAGAGTAGTACACGGGGTTTTTAGCAATAAAAATGGCACTAGTGTTATCACGAAGCAGTGGAACACTATCTCAAACAACCCCATAGTCCTTAATTGTTTGAACAATCCAAAGAATTTGTGAGCGAGCACTAGCAGTAGCTACATATTCAAATTTGGCCATGGATTGTGCAACTGAACTTTATTTTCTAGAGGACCGAGCAACAAGTGAATTACTAAGAAAATGACAAGCACCTGAATTACTTTTCCTATCAATCCTACGACCCCCAAAATCAGCATTTGAAAAAGCTTTCAAAGTAATAGCCGAGGAAGAAACAAGAAAAATACCAAATTCTTGAGTTCCATGTAAATACCTGAGAATCCTTTTGACGGCTTGATGATGTGATGCACGCAGGGAAGCTTCAAATTTCGCACAAAGACATATGCTGAATTTTATGTCTCGTCCTGACGCCATGAGGTACAATAGAGACCCGATCATGCTTCTAATTCTTTTTGATCGACGGTTTCACTGTCTTCATCAAGTTCAAGTGTTGTTGTTGTTATCATTGGTGTCCGAAGAGGCTTGATGTTTTCCATGTTGAAGCGCCTAAGGAGATCTTTTGTATACTTTGTTTGATCCAAGAAGGTTCCATCCTTAGTTTGCTTGATTTGTAGTCCCAAAAAGTACGTGGGTTCTCCAATCATACTCATCTCGAATTCTTAACTCATCATAGCTGAAAACATGGACACAAGATCATGAGAAGCGCAACAAAAGATAATATCATCCACATACACTTGAACGAGTACTGAGTCATTGCCATGCTTAAGAACAAAAAAGAGTTTTATCTACTTTTCCACTGGTAAACACCTTTTCATGTAAAAATGCTTTTAACCTATCATACCATGCTCTAGAGGCTTGTTTCAGATCATATAAAGCTTTGGATAGTTCGTAAACATGATTAGGAAAATTTGGATTTTCAAGACCGGGTGGTTTCTTAATATAAACCTCCTCATCTATGTATCCTTTAAGAAAATCACTTTTCACATCCATTTTATATAACATGAAACCTTTAGATGCAGCAAAGGCTAATAAATATCTTATGGCTCCTAATCTAGCAACAGGAGAAAAAGTTTCATCAAAATCTAAAGCTTCTACTTGTGTGAAACCTTGAGCAACCAACCTAGTTTTATTCCTGACCACAACCCCATCTTCACTTTGTTTATTTTTACAACACCCATTTAGTTCCAACTAATGTGTGATCATGAGGTGGAGGTACTAGTTTCCAAACATTATTTCTTTCAAATTTTTCTAATTTTTGCATGGAAGTAATCTAAGATCCCATAGTGTGTGCGAGTGATATATCTTTGGGTTCAAAAGAAGCAACAAAAGCAGAATTAGCATGAGAGTTTGAATCGAAAATCCTAGACAGTGTGACTCGTTCATGCAAGCTTCCAATAATCTGTCGTGGAGGGTGACTTTATGGGTCGAGAGAGAAGTTGACATTTCACAAGCTTCTTGTTCTTCATGTTCATCGTAAACCAAAGAGCTTGTGGCTTGAGGACGATTTAGACCATCAGTAGTAGTTGTTGGTGCAGATTGTGAATCAAAATCAGCAGTAGGAACAATGTCATTAGCTGCTGAATTTTCGGGCAGCCGCACAACTTCCTCCTCATCATCAACACAAATACTCTCCCCTGGAGATATGCATCTTGACCTGCAATATTAGAGCTAGTACCTATGCTAGATTCATCAAAAAAACCTCACAAGTTGTAACGCCCTCAAATTCGTCCATCATGCATTGCTACATTCTTATACATGTTTAACATTAAGCAACACAAAAAGGAACAAGTTTAAAATGAATTAGAACAAAAACAGCAACTCAAAACTGGTTTCAATGGGGACTTGTCCGGACTAGACCACGGACTAGTACGATTTACCCTATGTTGTTTTCCAGACTTACCCGCTTTGTTGCGGATTGGTCCTAAAATTTTTTTGTTGTTGTTCGGATTTGTCCGTTATCGAGTACGGACTAATCTAATATTCGTCACTAGAAACTTTCAGAGTTGTCCAGTCATTCCTCAACTTTGGTGTGTTTTTTGACAATTGGACAAACCTCCAGACCTGTCCGGCCACATACCAGTCTTGTCCGTTTTGCTTTGTGGAATCGATCGGACTTGTCTGGACTTACAACAGACTTATCTACTAATTGTTCTGTACCATATCGGACCTGTCCGACGCCTGTGCGCACAAGTCCGGTGTGTCTGACTTGGAGTCATTTTTTCCTCCACAACAAGTTATTGGGTAATTGCCTTAAGTGGGCCCATGAACCTCATGCCGAACCTCTATGGAGCTCAGGTAGGACCCTACCAAGGCCTCCACCGCCTTATACTCAAATTCCACTCAAAACCTACCACCTCCATCCTATATAAACACACCACCACCCACCCTTTCATCTCTTCGCAATTGAAGAAAACCGTAACCCTAGTTTGTGGGAGGCGCCATGGAGGAGAGAGGAGCTTGCAGCCAAGAGAAGGAGGAGGAGGATAGGAGGATCAATCAAGATCGATCTTTGCCAACTCATAAACATCATTGTCAATTCTCCATCAGTTCTTAATCTTCTTTGGATCTAGACGTCAAGATCCAAGTGTTACACCCAATTCTCGACCTTTGAACCGTTGGATTCGTGGTAAATACATTGAATTCATCTTTTCTACGTAAATTATGGTTCCATATAACCTCAAACTAAGCTCTAGTTGAAAATTCGCCAAAACCCTAACTTTAATAGACTTGTCCAGTCCTAGTGTGAACTAGTCCAATTTCCTTTCTGTTCTAGAGCGGACATGACCAACCAGAGTGCGGACTAGTCCGGTCTGTCAGTTCTGGAAATTCCTGGAACTTCTTTAATATTCTCCAAGTTAACCTGAAAATTTTTCTAACATGTATAATTTAATTATGACTAGTTAGTGGGCTATGATATCAACCTAATAACATGCATTACCTCATAATTGCATTTTTCATGCATGTCATTACATATTGAGTAATATATGAGCATTTATTGATTGTAATGCTTGTTTTGTATGTTTGTTGTGTGGACTAGAGGTGTTGCTCTAGAAAGTGCTGTCGAAGACCCCCAGCACAAGAACTTCGAAGCTTTTGATCCTAACAAGTCTCAAGTGCAAAGCAAGTGTCCTTGATCATTTTCATCCTGTTTTTAAATGTTTTGTTTGAAAGATTGAATGCTTGTGTCAAATGGATGGGAAACACAAGATAGGTGTTTACTAGACTTGTTTAACCATCTTTGTCGCTTGGAATACATTACAGAAAGTCGAGAAGGGTATTTTACCTTTTTGCATCTCTCTAATTAATTGGGATAGAAAACAGCCAAATGGCATAACAATTAATTAATGAGCATGTATATGATGAGAATTGATGAACGTGGTTATTTGGTAATAGGGGACTTGGGATATATAAGCAAGCATGGATTATGGACTGGGTTGGATGTTTTGGGATTTCGCTTGCTTTAGAACTAAGGACTGTTTTGTGGATTGACCATCAAGGAATTACAGTGCCACCACAAGGCCAAGTATGGGTGCGGCGTAGCTGACTAATTAGGTGTGCAGCTGCTACTGTATGGACCATTGGATGGTGCGGGAAATGAGAGTCAAGAAGGGCTACCCTGGGAACCGTATGGCACATGAGGGGGCCCGTGGGTGGGAGAATGGAGATTCAAGCCTGCTGGTAAAACCATAGGCTCCCTTTGGATTGAAGGAATTCAAAAACACTGGAATTGGAAAAACATAGGAATTGAAATTATGTGTATTTGCAATCCTATAGGAATTGAAAATATAGGAATTGAGATGAGAAACCCTTTGGCAGCATCATAGGAAAAACAAATGAGCCTGTAACATGAGCCAGGAAAGAAAAAAGAGGTCCAAGCTCATGTTAGGTTTCCTACAAAATTTATCAAAGGAATCCATTCCTATGGAAACTCCCCTTTGTTTTTCCTGTGAGCCAAATGGTCATGTAGGAAAAGATCCTTTACAAGTCCTATCCTTCAAAATTCCTTTTCCATTCCTTCAATCCAAAGGGAGCCTTAGTGGGTCCTTACATGCTAGTAGTCCCTTTGTAAAAGCTATTTTGTGATCTCTTGGCCACACACCAAAAGAAGTGTGAGACGACATAATAGAGGTTCTTAGTCACTGAAAGATGATGAAATCACAAATATGTGGGAAAAGTGGTACAACCTATGCAAGGTGCTAAAAACTATTATGATAGCCGTTCTCCCGGTTACGAGCAACCTGGACCGTAACATGATCAGGGAGAACATTGAATTTGGTCATGGTTATGGTATTGGTCATCATTTGGCATTGGCTATAGTTTGAATTGTGATAAATGGACATGATTTATGATGATGGTAAAAATTTTGTATTTGGATGGATAAATGTTGATCGATGTGATATGATGGAAAATGATGGTGTTGGACTCATAATTGGTAATTATTTCGGATATGACGGGATTAATACACATTGACATCTTAGTACGCTTTTTATACGTTTTAAATGTACTTTTCAAAAATAGCCATTATTTATTATCATTCCCTGTTTATGCTACATGTCATTATTTTCCCACACTTGCTGAGTACGACATGTGCTCATCCATGCAATTTCTCGACAAATAGTTTCAGGAGATGTTTTCGAGTACCCTGAGGATCATGCAGAGTTCTAGGTTGTGTGCTGCCATCGACTTGCCTGTGGTTATGCTCGGAGCCGCGTTGTATCCCATTTGCTTAGTTGCTTAGATTAATGTTTAGATCTATTTTTGTTGCACTAATAATATTTATAATAATAATTTATTTGAGTTTGTAATTAGAGGATTATTTGAATATTGTAATAAAAGTACTTATTTATTAATTTGTGCTATGTTAATTTGTGTATATCATTTGTGATGCACTAGTGTATATGTGTTGAACATCCCTGGCACATTGGTTCATTTTCGGAACCGAGTGTCACACATTGGTATCAGAGCCACAGGTTGACCGTAGGATGCAGCCTAGGTAGAATGGACACTTTAGTGCACATATGAGCACTTAGGAATCATTGTAGTTTGTTAGAGGTGCTGAATGCTACGTGATGATTTGCCATGTAATGTTTGCTTGTGTGCTTAGTAAAGAGTTGTGTGGTGTTTTGGCACTTTCCACATCCATATATGCTTATATAGGTAGTTTCTTAGTTTTGTAGGATCGAAGACCATGTGAAAATCTACCAGAAGGGGAGGTGAATGGTAGATTGAAACTTTTTTAGTGGAAGCAACACAAACCCCTCAACAAAAATCAATATGTTAAGAAATGTGTACACAACTGATCTAAACATGTTCAACCATGACAAAAGTGTTAGATAATATAGAGAATCAAGTTATAAAGACACGACAACAAGAATCACGGAAAACCATCAAGAAAAACTCAAGTTACGATCGAAAGATTGAACAAATGTCAATCTGTTCTACCGATTAAAAACCAGATCTGCAACATTGCAAAGAAACTCGTGTAGATCAAAAACCACAAATCCAATGACCGTTAAATTTTTACAGATGATAGACAATCAAGTTTTGAATACAAACCAAAGAGAACCACGCCAATTGGATCTGTAAAACTCGAGTTATGATAAAACCACCGAAGCAAGGTAGTGCTGTGCAGAAACTCCACGACAAAAACTTGTCTGAAACAAGTCGGTCAAACAACGCACAAAAGTCCTGGCCTTCCTTGCTTATATAACTACCCATGAGGCCAACCCAAACAAAACAAGGACTCCTATCCTACTCAGTTTCCACCGAAACATACCATAACTGCTCAAGACCCTTCTATTCTCAGATAGAAGCAATCTTAAGACTTCGTGACCCACACAAAATCCTAGCATAAACAACCCTAATCTTTCCATATCTGAGTCAAACATGACTCAGCCGCAGCCTGAGTCCATAACCAAGCCAGTTGGACCTTTCTTACCAATTATCTACGTCCGCTTCTCTTCATCACGCCTTGGAACCATGTCGCCACGTCCATGCACTCCTTGCACACATGCAAACAACTTACAACAACGTCCACGATACCTTCCTATGCATTATTCTTGATTCAAACATGCTACGCAACCTCCCGATCAACTCAACCACAATTCCTCCTGAACTTGGTTGTCGAACCTCATCTTCTCTCTAAGACTAGTTCATTGGATCCCGTCACTAGCCATGTCTTGAACTCAAGCAACACCTGCACATGAATAAATAATTGATACCTCTAAGCACAAGTTCTTGACTTGACTCTCGTTAGTTCCGATAACCACAACACCTTACGTGAGCACCTCACATAACCATGTTGCAAACCATAGCAAAACGATCGACCATAACAACCAACACACACCAAAAACTTAGTAAAAGAATACTAAACATGCTTTCCATAATCCAAAAAGCAAGTTCAAACACATTGCAAGTTAAAAGCAGAACCATTGAATTCGAGCACCGAACCTTGCCAAAGCTAACCGAACCTTGAGACAAAGCTTACCAAAGCTAGCATGACCTAGCGCCAGAGCTTCCCAAAGCTAGTCGGACCTAGCATCGGAGCTTACCAAAGCTAGTCGGACTTAGCACCTGAGCTGACCAAAGCTCGTCGGACCTAGCCACACCAAGTAGGACCTAACCAAAATAAGTCGGACCTAGACAAAGAAGTCGGACCTAGCCAATGCAAGTCATACCTTACGTCAGGCCTTGCCGGAACTACCCAAAACAAGCCAGATCTACCGTCGGACCTTGCAGGAACTCAGACCTAGAGTTGGACCTTGTTGAGACGGGTGTTTTTGGCAGTATTCAAAACTTTTATCGTCACAGCCAATGTATTCAGCACACATAGGTCTCACAAGTTTCATATCCCTTGATGCATATAGTTGGGGACGTTTTCTAAATTCTTCTATCTCTTGCTCTTTCTTTAGACGCCGAGGACTCGCAACCAAAGGAATGTTGAATGTGGCCTAGAAGGGGGGTGAATAGGGTTTTGAATTTTTTCATGAAACACTTAGCAAAACTGTTAAATCCAAGAAGGCCTGACCAGTCGGGTGTGAGTAAGGTCTAGTCCGATGTGTGTAATCACAACTATCAAATTGTGATCTCTTATATGTTTCCTTTGAACCTCTCACGGTGGAATGTAGTAAATTGTACTAACAACTCTAGCACGTGTTAATGCTAAATGATTTGCACGTGGAATACAAGACTAACACAAGTTGTAAGTATGATCAAGTCTATGCCCTAGATAGTGATGAAAGTATGGACCAAGAGCACACGATACAAACGATTTTTACTGAGGTTTGATCTCACCAAAGAGATCTACTCCTCGTTTAGGAAGCCCACACAGAGTCAGGTCTCTTCAAACCCTATTTCCTTGTTAAGTCACCACACAAGGCCGACTTGATTCCACTATCATGGGTGATCACCGAGTTGATGTGGCAACCTCACACGTTGAGTGATCCCACAAATAATTACACAATAATAAAAAGAAGTGTGTGAGAAATCAAACCCAAGAGCTCAATATCGATAAGATTGCCACTCTCCCTTTTCCAATTGCCAAATCCATAAGATTTTACTCTTGGGACCTTAGAATGTATGGGGAGGAGTGTTTTTGTGCTCTTAGATGCAATGGCGACACTAGGCTTCTTGGTTGATGGTTGTGGGGTCGTGGATCACCTATTTATAGACATTTAGAAAAGTCACTGTTTGGATCTCGACTACCAGAGTAGTCCATTATGGACCGAACAAGTCCATTGTGTTGAGTGCTTTATTCGTGGACAAGTGCAGCACACTAGGAAACCCTAATTTGCGTGAGTGAACTGGACTAGTCCATTGATGACCGAGCTAGTCCATTTTCGTCCAGAAAGGTAATCGTACTAGTCCTCTCAACCAAAGGACTAGTCCTCTTTTGGACCTATGAGAAAACGGACTAGTCCATTATGAAACCGAACTAGTCCTCTTTGTGGTACTGTGATAGTAACAGACTAGTCCTTTCCGTGGCCGGACTAGTCCGCGATTCCTGCAACTTTAATTTTGTTGTAGCCCTAATTCTTTACCCGACAACTTGAGCCCTTAGGGGTGTGTCTCTAACACACACCCTACAGATTTAGGACTACATTTGCATCTTTTATTCACTTGTTTTCTTCCCTTTCTTTATTCTCATCTTTTCACCTTTTTGCACCTTCTGTTCAATTGTGCTCCTCCCTTTCTTGAAATTCATTTTTCTTCTTTTTTTACCTTTAGTTTTCTACGAAACCTGCTCTCATCTCAACAAACATGATTAGGATCTCACTTGTTTGTCATCAATCATCCAAAACCTACAAGGGTGTGCCTAGATGCACTTTCAGTCTCCCCCTTTTTGGTGATTGATGACAACCATTTTGAGATTACACAAATAAGAGTAAAAACTTTATTTTTATAAAGTGTGCACATATGAGTAATAAAAGTTTTGAGCATGAATTATCTCATATATCCACTCTTTATGGTGGGTTGCCTATCAAGTGTGTGTGAGCAATAATTGTCATGAACATAAATAACAATATGATGAGGTTAATCAACAATTATTACGGAGACATGATAATAACAATCACACATGAACATTAAAGCATAATAGGCATGGATATAGAGATGACCAAGTGTATAAGTGAATAAGTATAAGAATATCACATTATGACAATTCGGCATAACATAAGAAACGTATCAACGAGATAACATGGTGCATAGAAAATGCAAAGTCTTACACAAAGCACAATATGTCTTACATAAAGCATAACAGGACTCCAACATAAAATATTACAAGTTACAAGTTTTTAAAATAGTCCTCCATGACACAAAAAAATCTAAGGATAACGACTATGACGACCTACTCCCCCAAAATCGCTCTCCCTTTGACATCATGACACCAAAAGGGAAAAATTTAGAAAACTTACTCATCGTCTTCATCTTCTCATTTCACATTCCCTCACTCTTTATTCTCATTGTCTTGCTCCTCATCAATATTATCATCATTATCACTTGCTTGAGGAGCAGTAGATTGAATGGAGGGACCACTACCAAACAAAGCTAGCTCACAATCTGTAAGTGTTGGCATCTCAGTGAAATCGTCATATGAGTCTTCTGAAACTTCTAAAGAGCCAATAGGTGAGATTTTGAGCTTTTGAAATATGGCAGTCACATTCTTCTTCATGTATCGAGAGTGTCGCTTCCCTGCCCGCCTCTCATTATGTTTCTTAACCTCCACTTTGAGACAAGAGGTGAATATGGAATGTAGCATCTTCCAAATGCCGCTGTTAGAGCCTCTTGAGGATGAGCGAGTTGTGGTAGATGAGGCACCTGCTGGAGTGGTACGAGTGGACCGTTGTCTTGTAGAGGTGGATAGTGGAGGAGGAGTTGTAGGAACCTAAGGTCTGAGCTTGGTGTGAGGAACATCCTTGACAAAATATAGTCCTGTGACTTTCTCAATCATGAACATAATGTAGGGGGCATATCAACAGGATTGATTTGGACTGTGATCAATGTTCGATATATCATTGTAGACATAATCAAACACATCGAATTCTTCATATCTAGTTCTGATTTTCATCAGGTTGCGGATGAAGCCCTGGATGCTTCCCGCATCACCATCTTTGGGTGCTATAGTTTTCCTTAGCACCCGGTTCAATACAACAAAGAAAGGCTTCAAATAATTGGTGGAGGGGGCCTTGAACAGATAGGCAGTGTCATAGAGGAAGTTTAGCTCATTCTTGTCTAGTGCCTTGACATTGTGAACGTTCATCGCGTTGTTAAGAGACTAAACAAAGTTGAGTATCTCACCAAACTCCTCATAACCAATTGAGTACTTCTCTCCATGAGTCATCCATGTGACCTCATCAGCACCAGACTTAGAGAATGGCAGGTGTCATAGAATTGAGCTATAATTTCACCGTTCCAATCATATTTGAAGGCTAAAAGGTCTTTCAGGCCATGTCTATCAATTGTTGCAATCACATGATGAAATGGCTCATTCCCTTTTCCCTCCATGTACTCCAAATCAATCCATTCATTCCTAGCCAGTGGAGCTTTCATGCGAAGGTACACGATTTGGTAATAATCCTAGTGAAATTCGCTCCAAAATCATGGATCTGCTACCACCTTCTTGTGACTGTATACATCAATCTCCCTTAGCCTTTTGGCTTTTTCAGCGCCCTTTCCAGTGAAAGCATCATCATTGGGATGACGGTTGCGATCGTGCATCGGGGAAGCCATTTCGAGTGGCCCAATCGGGTTAGAGGACCTCGCAGAACCTTTGCCCTTGTCCTTACTCTTTCTAGCCTTGTATGTTTGACTGACCACCTGTTTGCCTTTTTTAGTAGATTTCTTTGCTGGGACTTTCTGTCGAGAGCTCGTGTCTGATGCTCCGACATCCTTGTCATGCCAAAATTATTCCTTAGTTGTGTCTCAATCTCCAATTGGCATTTTGAGGCGAGACGTGCCGCCTGAAGCCCCGGCTCGCTAAACATGCTTTCATCTGAGCTCGACATGATGCCTGACGTGGTAGAAGTGAATGAGAATAGAGATACAATGTTGATTCAAAGAACTTAATGAAATTGACATAGTAGGTTTAATATTGTAAATGATCGGACTTGTCCGTAGGGCAACCCAGTCTCGTCCGGTGTTCATCAGCATTAACCCTAGGTATTCGAAATTCATCAAATCTTTGAGTACATAGAACAATGTGCAGGACCATGATAATGTAGGATACTCAGAATGTATTGAAACCCTATAGAGTGAAAGAAATGGCTTAAACCCTAGAGAGGAATGAATATGAGGTTTAGAGTTAGGGTTTACCAATCTGTGATCAATTGTTACAGAAGAACGGACCCTGAGTGCGGATAATTCCGGGATGGACTTCACAAAGTGCTTCTGCATCTCCTCCTTGAAAGATTCAAGGTTTTTGATGGATAGAGCGAAAAAGCGCCTTGGGACCTCGAGAGGAGGAGAGAGAGTGTCGAGTATGGACTGAAGAGGAAGAAGAAAGACTCGGGGAGAATCCAACAGTTAAGTTACGGGAACACCGAACTTGTTCGGTGAAACCTGGACTTGTCTGAAGTAGTAGACCAAGGGCGGACTAGTCAATATACCGGACTTGCTGTGGGGACCGGAATCTCGACATCCAAGGATCTCATCGTGTGATGTCGTGCGATGCGACACCCAACAGTAAACAAGAAAAGAACGAGAATAAAATACAATACCAAGTCTTTATTTATAATCATAGTTGAAGTTTTATAATACTAAGTAGAAGGAAAGTAACTGATACATCATAGCTACGCTCTGGGCAGTGGCTATGCAGAAGCAAAGTCATTCATACCCTGGATGCTTTGCACTAGCAACACCAAACTTACATCAGCGTGCAGGGCCCCCACTTAGCTGTAAACCCAGGAGGGGGTGCAGCCTCGTCGTCGAACCCGTCATCAGTAGTATAATCTGCAAAACCTTGTTAACTGCAAACATGAGCTTAAGGCTCAGCAAGACTAACCCGTCTCACTAGACATATGCAGGGTGACTACTAAGCATAGGTAAGGTAAAGCATAAATAGACTCACCTAAATGTGGATCCTTAGCTTTCAAGTTATTATCAGCATCTTACCAGTTAAATAAATGTTACTTTAGTGATCATATTGGACAGCAATCAAAGTTCCAAAATAATTATAATTCAATACATCGTATTTTCCTGACATTTTAGTATTTACTATGTCACGACACGGTGAACAAGTGGTACTCTATTACCGCGAGGGACGGTGATTGCAATCAGGACACACCCGGTCAACACGACACATACACACTTTCAGAAGTGCCAGCGAGTACTTACAGAAGTACCTACATAGCACTTCAGTACTAGTCGTATATGGTCACCTTTCACCCAACACTAGAATGTTGAATCGGTCGATCTGTCATGAGCAGAAGGTCCCTGCATGGGGCATACTCTGACGTGCCAACAAACTTATTTACACCTTGCTTCCCTCAACCTATCCCTATAAAATGGAATTGTATGCCTCGGCAAACCAGTATCAAGCTACGTCAGTTTGCTAGAGCCCATTTCTCCAGTATGTCGACGGTACAATTCAAGCTTGTCCAGCAGGGCCGCACATGGATTGGTCCTCAATTGACACAAGCAGGGCTACGCACGTGAGACCACGTCTCGCTGCATTCTACCCGATGCTCGGTCTCAATTTCATATCCATAAACCATTTCTTGACCCAATTCATCCCGTGTGATAAAATCCTATCTCGCGAGTAGATTCCAACTACTCGACTTCTACCGGATTCCTATGAATATAAGCATGGCAGTTTCTAATCATCAGGCTATAGACCAACCCAATACTCCATGGTATTTATGGCCATGCAAGTGGATGTCAAACACCTTAAACGTAATGCACAAACATCTGAAGACGTAAGGTGAAAAAAACTGCAAAGGCGTTGTAAGGAACTTAAATGCAAACTGGGGCTTGCCTGGAAACGAGTCCGGGTCTATTTTAGTCTCCAACAGTTGGACTTCCAAGGCTTTTGGCTGCTCCTCAACTTCAGTTACTACACGATATCCATATACTTTATACGGATGACTTTGAAAATACTTAATATGTCGAAGGTCACAAGCTAATATCACGTGATCAAAATAAGATAAGTACTTTTATGGTATATATTAGGGACTATAGTGGAGACTCTTGCAACGAACAGGAGATGATCAAGGAAGTTTGTTGTCTCTAAAAATTATGGTAAGCAATAACCTTCTGTAAATTTTCATTGAAATTCTGGAGGTCTATTATGTCTACCAGTGGTTTTACCATATAGAGGGGGTCTCACTGGTTCTAGAAAAATTTGTTTCACAATTTTATAAGCTTCCTATTGGGAGAAATTGATTTTACAATTTTGGGAGAATTTCTGAAATGTTTTCTGTATTTTTTCCAATTTTTCAATTACATAGAGATTTGGAACATTGATCAACCCAGTAAATGATGTCCAATGAACTTGAAATAATAACAGGAGACCACGAGTACTATTAAGAGTGTTCTGACCAAAATTGGGAATTTTCCAATTAGTAGAATGGTAGTAATGAATTTCCTAAGCAGTTAGTTCAAAGGAATTAATTATAAAATCCTAGGAGTTTCATGCTGAACAAATTGCACCACTGCAAAGTTGAGATCAAGATGAGTCTAGCAGAATTTATTTGGAAATTTTTGCGAAAATCTACTAATAGTAATGAATTTTAGAAGTTTGAATCCTGGAATTATTTTTCAATTGGAAAATTTAAATAAAGCGGTGGTCCCACTTCATTTAAATGGGCCAATCACATCTGGGCCACACCGGGGGCCACGGGGTTACCACGCGCAGCAGCACCGGATCCAGTGCCGCAGCCGATCTGCGTGCTCGCTAGCGTCGCTGATAGACAGGGCCCGTGAGGTCGTCTCTTACCTAGCGACAGGGGGCGGCATTCCTCACCAGATCTGCGGTGGCGCACGCCGGAATTGGTTGCGTCGACCTCCATCCGGCTCGGCCATGACCGCCTAGCCACCAAATAGGCCGCGCAAGACGATAGTGAGGTCCAATCGTGGCGGCGACGGCCGGAGATGGCGGCGCGACGACAGCGGCGGTGCTAGGGTTTTGGCGATGGTCGGAATCGCTCGGGAAAGGTGAAAAAGCTCAGGAAAAGGTTGGGGAGGCTCCTGAGATCATGAGGAAGATTCCTAGGTGGTGTAAATGGCGTGGAACCGCCGGTAAGCACAAGTTCGTCGATGAACAGGGGAGGATTCAATGGCGGAGGCGAAAACTCTAATATCTCGGCAATCCTTCGACTGTTTCCATCGATTATTGGCAGAAGGGTGCGCTAGGAGGTATGGATCAATATATATGAACTGATTAAAGAATAGTTGCGTGTGGAAAGCGAGTTAAACAGAGAAGTAAGCTAGTTCATGGACCACGGCCGAAAGAAAAACTTGAATAACTTGCTCGATACTTAAGGAAGTGAAGCAACGGTTTTACCATGAGAATGATCTCGTGATGGCAATCCCTTTTGCTGTAGGAGTCAAGGCGCGACACCGCTTGTTGAGGGCTGACGACGGTGGTGCAGAGCCGACAATCGTCCCCAACTTCGGTGGCGTCCGCAAAACTGAGGAATACCTTGGATTTAGGTCAGGGGAGGTTAAACCAACGGCTGGAGAAGGTAAAGCAATGAGATGGGTTACTTTTTGATGCTTGGAGCTCGGTCAAACGACTGCTAGAACGACCGAATAAAGTGGAGAAGAGGAAGGCGGTCGGTGATGGCGCCGGTGGTTTGTTTTTGGAAGAACGGTCGGTGAACGTTAAAGGGGAGTCATCCGGAGCTTAAGTAGAGTGGAGAGGTCGGTTAAGGCCATGCAGCTGCTTGATTTGCATGCCCATGTCGTGGTGGCGAGCGACAGCCGTAAACAGAGTGGCTCCGTCGGTTCACCGAGTGGGAGAGGCCTACAGTGGGTCCCACTGCTCCCCTTAAGCCTATCCTCCTCTGTAACTTCAATTCTCCTACCTAGAATTGTCCAAAAATTATAGATTTTTGTGGGGAGGCCAAAATCAATTGAGTAGGTTCAGATTCTGAAATTGTATTTCAAATTTGGACAAGTTTCATTTAGAATTCAAATTCAAATTTGAATTTGAATGAAATTCAATAGAGTCACTTAATTAAATAGCAAATGTGTCTCAGAAATTCTAAAAATTCGCAGGGGTGCTATTTGGAATATTATGAGACCATAGAAAAATGATTAGCCTCAGATTTGAATATTTTGACAGGGCCTAAATGTGCAATAGCTATATTCAAGTTTTGAAATAATTTGAATATATTTAGTATTGCACAGTGTTTTGCCCTAGCAAATTTCCATTCAATAAATCCAAAAATTTGCAGAAAGGTCACTTGAATTATTCTAGGATCATTTGTGAAGTCCATCCCCTATGTTAATAAAATTTATGTATGAGTGAAAGAAAGATTTTCGGATGAGATTAAGTTTATGTGCACACCCATAATTTATCTCCACTATGGTTGATAACAAACTGGTATTTGAATTTATATTAAGGAAGAACTAGGATTTTACATTCCTCCTCCCTTAAAATAATCTCGTCCTGAGATTACAATAGGAAGGATAAAAGAAAAAGATCTAATGAACATATGCCGCTAACAAGTCCGGATAGTTTGCTCTAAAGTATTCCTCGCTTTCCCACGTTCCTTCTTTAGCGGTGTGGTTGCCCCACAAGATCTTGTAGAAATGCAAGGTGCGGCTCCTTGTGGAGCGAATCTTCTCATCGATTATTTGGGTTGGATGCTCAGAGTAGGTAACATCTGGTTGGAGAGCTTCCAAATCCTCCATACGGACGGCAACTGGGGCATTGAGACATTTCCGCAACTGCGGAACGTGAAATACATTGTGGGCATCTGAAAGCGAAGCTGGTAGCGCTAGCCTATAGGCCATAGGTTCACATTGTTCGATTATTGCGAACGGCACAATGAAGCGTGGAGCTAGCTTTCCTTCTACTCCGAAGCGATGAGTTCCTTTCGTCGGGGATACACGAAGATAAATGTGATCCCTAACATCAAAGTGAAGAGGTCAACGCCGTTTGTCTGCATAGCTTTTCTGACGAGACTGAGTAGCCTTGAGATTGGCTTGAACAACTCGTACTCTTTCTTCGGCTTCATTCACCAAGTCGATACCATATATCACCCATTCACCGGACTCACACCAGTTCAAAGGTGTGCGACACTTCCGGCCATAAAGAGCTTCATATGGTGCCATTTGGATGCTAGCCTGATAACCATTGTTGTATGAAAACTCCGCCAATGGTAGATGATCATCCCAATTCTTACCATGGTGGATGGCACAGGCGCGGAGCATATCTTCTAGCACTTGGTTTACTCGCCCCGTTTGACCATCAGTCCGAGGATGGTAAGCTGAACTTCGAATCAACTTAGTACCCAATGATGCATGGAGCTGCTCCCAAAATCGAGCAACGAAAACGGCTCCACGATCTGAGATGATGGTGCGGGGTACTCCGTGTAAGCATATGATTCTAGAAATATACAACTCTGTGTACTTTGGTGCATGGTAGTTGATATTTACGGGTATAAAATGAGCTGACTTGATCAATCGATCAACTATCACCAAAATGGAATCATGCTTACGGAATGTGAGAGGCAAACCAATGATGAAGTCCATGCTGATGTCCTCCCATTTCTGGGCCGGTATGCTTAAAGGTTGTAGCTGTCCGGCTGTCCTCAAATGATCAGCTTTCACTCGCTGACATGTATCACATTCTGATATATACTTCGCTATTTCACGCTTCATCCAGGACCACTAGAATTTATTCTTCAAGTCCTAGTACATTTTGTTACTTCCCGGATGAATAGAATACTTGGACAAATGAGCTTCGTCCAAAATCTTCTTCCGAAGTTCCATATTACGGGGCACCACGATGCGGTCCTTGAACCAGATGGTACCATCATCGTCACATCAAAAACACTTCATCTCCCCCTTCTTCATTCTTTGGTGGATGTGCGACATGCCCTTGTCCCCCCTCTGAGCCTCTACAATATCTTCCATTATGGTATGAATGAGAGCTAGATTGTAGAGCGCTCCATATGGAACCAAGTAGAGACTCGGCTCTTCTTCCATCGAGGTGATGGAAAGATTATGGACATGGGACTTGCGACTCAGCGCATCGGCAACTACATTCGCTTTGCCAGGATGGTAGTGGATCTCAATCTCATAGTCTTTGATCAATTCCAACCATCTTCGCCGTCGCATATTCAAGTCCTCCTGGGTGAAGATGTACTTCAAGCTCTTGTGATCGGTGTAGAGATGCACTAGGTTGCCCAATAGATAGTGTCTCCACATCTTCAATGCAAGTATCACGGCAGTGAGCTCAAGATCACGAGTCGGATAATGCCGCTCTTGGTTCCAAAGCTGTCGTGATCCATAAGCGATCACCCTTCTATCTTGCATCAATACACAACCTAAACAGATCCCAGATGTATCAAAATAAACATCAAATGACTTGGTTGTGTCCGGTTGGGCCAATATCGGTGCTGTTGAGAGGTGTTTCACTAATTCTTGAAAACCATTTTCACATTCCTTCGTCCGTACATACTTCTTCCCTTTCCTCTGAAGTTATTTCATAGGTTTAGCTATCTTGGGGAAACTTGGAATGAACCTCCGGTAATATCCTGCTAAACCCAGGAAGCTTCGAACTTCATGTACATACTTTGGAGACTCCCATTTGAGTACTTGTTTAATCTCACTTGGATCAATTGCAATCCCCTCAGCAGAGATGATGTGCCCTAGAAATGGCACTTGACTGATCAAGAACTCACATTTGCTAAGCATATCATACAACTTGTGGTCTCGCAATCGTTGAAGCACGACGCGCAAATGTTGAGCATGTTCTTCTACGGAATTTCGAATACACAAGGATGTCGTTGATGAAGACCACGACAAACTTGTCCAATTCCAGCATGAACACTGAATTCATGAGATACATGAAATGAGTCCGTGCATTGGTCAATCCAAAGGACATGACAAGGTACTCATACAATCCATACCTCGTCGAGAATGCGTTTTAGGTATATCCTCTAGTCGAATCCGGATCCGATGATTCCCAAAACGAAGATCCATCTTCGAGAATACCTTAGCACCCACCAATTGATCAAACAGAATATCGATGCGTTGGTAGTGGATACTTATTCTTGATTGTGACAGCATTGAGTGGACGATAGTCCACACATAGTCTCAATGCCTTATCCTTCTTCTCCACAAACAATGCAGAACAACCCCAAGGTGATGAACTTGGACGAATGAAACCCTTGTTCATATGTTCCTTCAGCTGCTCCTTCAGTTCTGCAAGTTCCTTAGGTGCCATCTTATATTGCTTCCTCGAGATCGGCATTGTTCCCGGTACAATTTCAATCTTAAACTCGACATCTCTTTCTGGTGGCATACCAGGAAGATCCTCGGGAAATACGTCCGGATACTCACATCCCACAGGAATATACACAAGTTTAAAGGACTTGGTGTTGTCAGTAGTTGGGGTCACTCGGATGATACCCTCGAGAATGGGACTTCGGGGAGGGTGGAGAGGAGAATTCAGATATACTCTCAGAGGAACGATGTCAATAATAGCACCATTGTATTGCAACCATGCAATCCCTAAGATGACATCTAACTTCTGATGCTCCTGTATTATAAGAGAGGTAGGGTATATGCTCCCACGCCAGATTAAGAGGTACCCTATGGACCATATCATCTGCTACTACTTACCCACCTGGAGAACAAATCATATATGGTGTTTTTGTGGGAACGATAAGCAACCTATATTGAATGACATAAGACTTGCTAACAAAGTTGTGGGAAGCACTTGAGTCAAAGAGGATGACTACGGAATGACCAAGGAGAGAGAACGTACCTGTGAGTATGGGTGCGCCTTCCAGCACGTCCTCGATGGTGAGGTGGTGGACGTTGCCGGTTCTGGTGGCTGGCTTCTTGGGCTGGTTGCAGGGCTGGTTTGCCTCCTCGTACGATGATTGTCCTACGCCCTGCGGGCATTCCTTGGCGAAGTGCCCCGTACGACCACACGTGAAACATGTGTAAGGGGTCTGACCGACACTGAAGGGAGGACGGAATCCCGGTGCACGTAGTGGAGAAGGAAGTGCAAGCAGAATCATCCCCTTCTGCTGTTTCGGACAAAAATCGGTGTTGTTGAACTGGCGACCACGAAACATCGATGGTCGCGATTGCGGCTGCCACCTCTGGCCAGATGGTGATTGATACACCATTCAGTACTATTGAGGAGCATCACCTCCGCTGCTCTGCGGAGCACTCCTTTTCTTCTTGTTAGAGAACAGGTCCCTAGTAGCGTCCTCCTGTACGATCGCGGCGTTGAAAATTTTGTTGAAGCTCCCACTATTGAACAAGGCAGTCTTGTCCTTCACCTAAGTGTTCAAACCCTGGTAGAAGCACTCACGCTTCCTATATTGAGTACTCACTTGGTCCTGAGCATATTGGGCCAAGTGGTTGAATACCTTGGAGTAATCGTAAGCACTCTTTCCTCCTTGCTTCAACTCCAAGAACTCTTGAAGCTTCTTCCTCATGATCCCGGGAGGTATATGATAGGCGCGGAACGCCTCCCATAATTCCTCCCAGCTCACGACATAGTCTGCTGGTCGTGCGGTGAGATAATTCTCCCACCATGCCCCAGCAGATCCCTGAAACTTTTGTGCCACGAACAGGGTCTTCTGCTGTTCGGTCATTCGCAGCAAACTGAACTTTCCTTCGATGGAGCGGAGCCAGTTGTCTGCCACCAATGGTTTGTCGGCCTCCATGAAGACCGGCTGGTGCGTTGACATGAAGTTCGAGTATTAACTTGGAGAGGGCTGTCGTGGAACTGCATCTGTACGGGATGAATGTTATACCAAGGTCCGCAGCAACTCGGCTTGCTCGTCACGCCAGGCGAGCACTGTGGCGAGAACCTATGCTAGACTCCTCAGAAGTTCAAGAGGTGGTGGTGGTGGAACTTGTTGCTGCATTGTCGCGGCTTGCTCTTGGGTCGGAGATTCATGCTCATGACCACGACTTGAACCTCCCATCTCAGGCGCCAAATGCGTACGTACCATTCTGCATCCATATGATTTAAAATCAGCAACACATTTGCTTTTCCTTCATCCATTTCATATTACAGTAGTGCAAATATTTTCTATGGAATAAGTGCATAACATTCACATATATTGATAAAGTACAAACTTTATACAAGATATATTATCTCATGACCATGTTTATAGTAGTGAACTCCAAAATGATGGACTCCCACTACGGAAGTGCATCCCTACTATACTTGGTCGCCATGAGACGTCATACACACCTTGTTATCTTATACACACTCACTACTATTTATAATATGACACAAACATGGCCACAATATAAACATGAGCAACTGCTAAACTATACGTTGTCCCGTGATAGCAGGAGTGCTGCCCCACCCTACTCGGATACGTCCTATTCGACTTAGTTGAGTATCTCAGGGTATTCTTCATCCTCGTCCTCAGAAATTGGTGCCACAGGTGCGGGTGCTGGATCATGAGTTGCTGCCTCACCTGCCACTGATGATGTCACGGCAACTAATGATTGCACATCAGTCTGTAGAAGAAACATCTTATAGACTTCTGGTTCCTTTCGTGCATGTTTGCAACTGGCTTTCCAATCCTGATTCTCCTCTCGGAATTGATCCCGTTCTTGAGTCACCGTACTCAACTGATCATCCAGCAGCTGTACCTCAAGTTGACTCGCCTCCAATGCGTTTTATGTGCAGTGCGCTTCCTGGCGAGCTTCCGATAGGTCTTGAACAGCTCGGTGCCACTGATTCTCCCTAACGTTTAAACATCGATTGAGAGGAGCAATCATGGCTCCAAGTGAGTCATTGGCCCACTCAAAATGATCTCCTCGAATCAAAGCTTGTTTCAGATCACCCAGCAACCCTCCAATGCTAACATGTTGTGTAACGTTCACTTGACACGATGATGCTGCATTATGCCAAGATTATCTTGGGTACCTCTCCATTAATGCCATAATCTGCACTCATTCGACTCGCCCACTCCTCACTAGCTCTACCATCGACTGAATAGAGTGTGAACGTGGTGCCCACCAAATGATGAAAATGAAGCTTGCAAAACCTCGCAATAGCAACACTCGCGGCAAAACACCACGTGTCTTCCAACTGAGCCCCTTTCATATGGATGGAGAAAGGAGCCCATCAAATATATGATGGACCAGCGGGCACATCAACATAGATGGTGCATTTTGTCACACCTCTGTCATCGAATTCCCTGCGTCAATAGCTCGGTATGTCGCGATACCTGAACCGTTGAAGCAGCACTATCAACAACTCCGGAAAACCATTTCGATGAGCATGTGCCCTCAAATCCACCATATGTTGAAAGGATAGTAATGAAAAGGTTTCAAACTTCCAATAGTACAAGGAAATTTTAAAGCTGGATTAGTAATCACAGTTTGTTCCAGATGACCTTCCAGTGTAAGTTCAAAATTTTCATACAGGAAATGTTAGAACCTAATGATGGGTTGAATACAAAAGTTGTATTACACTTTATAAACTTTCAAGATTGTACTCATACAGCTCCAGGTGAGCTAGGAAGTAGAATCTATACAGGTTTAAAGTTGACCAAAGTTTTCTGGAAATTTTGACAGAACCTTCCCTGTATATGTGGTTATTTCCACAATTTATACAGGTATATCATAACAATATATTGAGGTAATGACAAAATAAACATTGTATTACATCATGTTAACAATCCATGAGTAAAAGAGTTCAGCCTTGAAAAAAATTTTATACAGGTATAGCACGCAAATTCAAAACTATGCGAAAAGTGTTTCAAGTTCTGGTCTGCATGAACAAAGTTTGCGACAATAGGGATTAAACACAGTTACACTAAGATTCAGGTCATGAGTGCAACATAAAGTTGATATAGGACTTCCTAAGCTTTCCAGAAATATATATATGTGACCATGTCACTATTCTGTATTAAAAGCTAGAGCTATCCAATCTTAACAGATGAACTGACTGGTTTCCACCAGCCGTCCTTCAGTTCATTGTTTTGAACTCAAAATTTGATTTGACTCAAATTTGAATCTGGAAAAACTATGAATGGAAAATATGTAGATCTTCTTCTACCCTTTCCAGATGTATCACAATAAGGCAGAAGATTTTTGAACAGTGAGTTATGGCAAAAATACAGAGACTGGTACAATGGTATGCTCATCTGGAGCAGTTGAAGTATACTCCAAATTTCAACAGATTATCAAGCTTTTCTGCCTTGAGGGTCTACAGAAAATTTGAAGAGGTCGTCAAGGGATTTCCATCCATATAGCATACCCCTATTTTGATTCATAACTAACCAAGATCGTAGTCCAGCAAAGTCAAGCAAACTTCAGCCAGAAATCAAGAATCCTGGTTCTATCCCTTTGTCGAGTCGAAACTCATTTTGCGGAAGCCAAGCCTACCCGCATCAGATAGTTGGACTTTCCAAAATGTAATTCTTCCATTATGTCATTGAGGATGGTCAAGTATCAAATTTGATACTGACGGTACTACGTGCCTCACCAAAGAAAACTCTAACCGGTATATCCGGATACGTTTATAGGTGGCCCTAGTATTGTTCACTCGCAAACGTGTTCTACACGGGTCGCTACAATAGTTAGTGCTGCAGAAGACAAACAATCCTCTTTCACACCATCACACCTCAAGGGCGGCACGGTGAAACATAATAGGCAATCACAATAATAATATATATGAAAGTAAATGCATACAACTCTAGTGTTAGTCGCCCTCAAACGATGCCATGTCTCGAGGTACATGGTTGTACTACGTTTGTACAACAAAGAATCCCGCACGAACCGGCTTATACACGCTAGGGCATACGTGTTTCGCATGCTCCTATGAGTCATGAATAGTTCTAGAGATGCATACTATCGGGTTATCCACCACCCGACTGGGGCTCCCACTAATTTTTGTCACGCTGGGTTACCGTGTGTCATATGTTCTCAGAAACATGAACAACTTCAGAGACTCATATTGACTCCGTGCAATGACACGGAAAGATTTCCATGCTACCTCTCGCATTGTGAGCATACCACAATTGATCCGCTTGCGGTGGCATACCTTACCTCTTACCCGACGTCGAAGCGTCATTACAGAATTAATAACACATAAGTTAGTTTACCACCTTTATATCTTATACTAATAATACTCCTTATGAGGGCATATAGCTAATTCGTCAATCATATAAATCTAAGTTTTTGTAAATACGCTCTTTTCAAGCACACTGTTCCCAATGATGCTTGATACCATGCTCTAGGGACCGGAATCCCGACATCCAAGGATCTCATCGGGCGATGTCGTGCGATGCGACACCCAACAGTATACAAGGAAAGAACAAGAATAAAATACAATACCAAGTATTTATTTATAAACACAGCAGAAGTTTTATAATACTAAGCGGAAGGAAAGTAACCTATACATCATAGCTATGCTCTCGGCACTAGCTATGCAAAAGCAAACTCATCCACGCCCTGGATGCTTCGCACTAGCAACACCAAACTTACGGCGGCGTGGAGGGCTCCCACTCAGCTGTAAACCCTGGAGGGGGTGCAGCCTCGTCGTCGAACCCGTCATCAGTAGTAAAATCTGCAAAACTTGTTAACTGCAAACGTGAGCTTAAGGCTCAGCAAGACTAACTTTCTCACTAGACATATGCAGGGTGACTAATAAGCATAGGTAAGGTAAATCATAAATAGACTCGCCTACATGTGGATCCTTAGCTTTCAATTTATTGTCAGCAGCTTACCAGTTGACTGAAAGTAACTTTAGTGATCATATTGGACAGCAATAAAAGTTCCAAAATAATTATAATTCAATACATTGTATTTTCCTGGCTTTTTCAGTATTTACTACGTCACGAGACGGTGAACAAGTGGTACTCTATTACCACGATGGACGGTGATTGCAATCAGGACACACCCGGTCAACACGACACATATGCACTTTTGGAAGCACCAATGAGTACTTACAGCAGTACCTACATAGCACTTCAGTACTAGTCGTATATGGCCACCATTCACCCAACACTAGAACGTCGAACCGGTCGATCCGTCACGAGCAGGAGGTCCATGCGTGGGGCATACTCTGATGTGCCCATCAGCTGATTTACACCTTGCTGCCCTCAACCTACACCTATAAAACAGAACGGTATGCCTCGACAAACCAGTATCCAACTACGTCAGTTTGTTGGAGCCCATTTCTCTAGTATGTCGCCGGTACAATTCCAGCTTGTCCAGCAGGGCAGCACACGGACCGGTCCTCAATCGACACAAGCAGGGCTACGCACGTAAGACCACGTCTCACTGCAGCCTATCCGGTGCTCAGTCTCAATTTCATATTCATAAACCATTTCTTGATCCAATTCATCCTGTGTGATAAAATTCTATCTCGCGAGTAGATTCCAACTACTCGATTTCTACCAGATTCCTATGAATATAAGCATGGCAGTATCTAATCATTACACTGTAGACCTACCCAATACTCCATGGGATTTGTGGCCATGCAAGTGGATGACAAACACCTTAAAGGTAATGCACAAACATCTGAAGACGTAAGGTGAATGAAAACTGCAAAGACACTATAAGGAACTTAAATGCAAACCGGGGTTTGCCTGAAAACGAGTCTGGGTCTATGTTAATCTCTGGCAGCCGGACTTCCAACTCTTCCGGCTGCTCCCCGACTTCAGTTACTACACGATATGCATATACTATATATCAATGACTTTGAAAATACTTAATATGTTTAAGGTCACAAGCTAATATCATTTGATCAAAATAAGATAAGGATTTTATTTGTCTTTGAGACTTTTATGGTAGATACTAGGGGCTATAGTGGAGACTCATGCAAAGAACAGGAGATGTTCAAGGAAGTTTGTTGTCTCTAAAAATTATGGTAAGCAATAAATTTTCTGAATTTTGGTTGAAATTCCGGAGGTTTATTATGGCTACCAGTGGTTGTACAATGTAGAGGGGGTCTCACTGGTTCTAGAAATAAAAAATTACAATTTTCTAAGCTTCCAACAGGGAGAAATTGATTTTACAAGTTTGGGTAAATTTCAGAAATGTTTTCTGTATTTTTTTCGAAATTTTCAATTACATAGAGATTTAGAACACTGATCAAACAAGTAAATGAAGTACAATGAACTTGAAATTTTTACTGGAGGTCAACTGTAGTATTAAGGGTGTTCTGATCAAAATTGGGAATTTTCCAATTAACAAAACTGTAGTAATGAATTTCCCAAGAAGTTAGTTCAAAGGAATTAATTATAAAAATCCTGGGAGTTTCATGCTCAATAAATTGCATCACTGCAAATTTGAGATCTAGATGAGTCTACTAAAATTTATTTGGAATTTTTTGATCAAATAAACTAGGAGTAATGAATTTTAGAAGTTTGATTGAATCCTGGAATTATTTTTCAATTGGAAAATTTAAATAAAGCGGTCGGTCCCACTTCATTTTAATGTGCCAACCACATCTGGGCCATACCGAGGGCCATGGGGTTATCCCACACAGCCGCACCGGATCCAGTGCTGCAGCCGATCCGCGAGCTTGCAAGCGTCGCTGACAGGCGGGGCCTACGAGGTCGTCTCCTACCTCGCGACAGGTGGCGGCGTTCCTCGCCGGAGCAGCGGTGGCGCATGCCGGAATTGGTTGCGTCGACCTTCATCCGGCTCGGCCATGACCGCCTAGCCACAAAATCGGCCACGCAAGACGATGGTGAGGTCCAATCGTGGCGGCGACGGCTGGAGATGGCGGCGCGACGACAGCGGTGGAGCTAGGGTTTTGGCTATGGCCGAAATCGCTCAGGAATGGCACAAAAAGCTCGGGAAAAGGTCGGGGAGGCTCCTGAGATCACGAGGAAGATTCCCAGGTGGTGTAAACGGCGTGGAACCGCCGGTAAACACAAGTTTGTTGATGAATAGGGGAGGATTCAATGGCGGAGAGGAAAACTCTAATATCCTGGCAATCCTTCGATTGTTTCCACCGATTCATGCCAGAAGGGTGCGCTAGGAGGTATGGATCAGTTTCCATGAACTGATTAAAGAATAGTTGCGGGTCGAAAGTGAATTAAACAGAGAAGTAAGCTAGTTCATAGACCACAATCGATAGAAAAACTTGAATAACTTGCTCGATACTTAAGGAAGTGAAGCACGGGTTTTATCGTGAGAAAGATCTCGTGATGGCGATCCCTTTTGCTGTTGGAGTTGAGGCGCGACACCGCTTGTTGTTGAGGGTTGTCGATGGTGGCTTAGAGGCGACGATCATCCCAAACTCCGGTGGCATCTGCAAAACTGAGGAATACCACTAATTTAGGTCAGGAAAGGTTGAACCAACGGCTGGAGAAGGTAAAGCAACGAGCTGGGTTACTTTTTGATGCTTGGAGCTCGATCGACCTAGGGCTAGAATGGTCGGATGAAGTGGAGAAGAGTAAGGCGGTCGGTGATGGCGGCAGTGGTTTGTTTTTGGAAGAACGGTCTGTGAACATCGAAGGGGAATCATCTGGTGCTTAAGTAGAGTGGAGAGGTCGGTGTAGGCCACACAGCTGCCTGATTTGCATGCCGATGTCGCGATGGCAAGCTCTCCCGGCGTGGAAGCGTGGGGACAGCCGTAAATAGAGCAGCTCTGTTAGTTCACCGAGTGGGAGAGGCTAACAGTGGGTCCCACTGCTCCCCTTAAGTCTATCCTCCTCTGTAACTTCAATTCTCCTACCTAGAATTGTCCAAAAATTCTTGATTTTTGTGGGGAGGCCGAATCAATTGTGTAGGTTCAAATTCTGAAAATGGATTTAGAATTTGGACAAGTTTCATTTAGAATTCAAATTCAAATTTGAATTTGAATGAAATTCAATGGAGTCAATGAATTAAATAGCAAATGAGTCTCAAAAATTCTGAAAATTCGCAGGGGTGCTATTTGGAATATTATGAGACCATGGAAAAATGATTAGCCTCAGGTTTGAATATATTGACAGGGCCTAAACGTACAGTAGTTATATTCAAGTTTTGAAATAATTTGAATATATTTAGTACTGATTAGTGTTTTCCCTAGCAAATTTCCATTCAATAAATTCCAAAATCTGCAGAAAGGTCACTCAAATTATTCTAGGATCATTTGTGAAGTCCATATCCTATGTTCAAAAAATTTAAGAATGTGCCAGGGAAAGATTTTTGGATGAAATTACGTTATGTGCACAACCATAATTGATCTCCACTATGGTTGATAACCAACTGGTATTTGAACTTTATATTAAGCAAAAACTGGGATTTTACACTTGTCTGGTTTTAACTATGGACTAGTCCATAGAAAATAAAGAGTTGTTGTAAAATTAACAAGGTAAAATTGAGATTTGTCTTTTGGATGATGATTAGTACATGATTGAAGAAAATACACTTAAAGGATATGATCAACAAACACTTAATCATCAAACTATGGCCAAAAGCTCAGGATTGACAGGACACCGCACTAGTCCGGTTGTGTGCCGCACTTGTTCGGTCAGACAGAGAATGTAGGTCAGACTTTTGAAGTGAAATGGAATGGTTTCCTAGTGTTGGTCATAAGGACATTTTTTTAGCAAATATTCTTGGTAAATATGGTCAATAAGCAAACAACAATCATACTATTACCATAATCCACCAATAATTAATATTGGAAATATTTTTAGAGTGAAAATGAGATAGGAGATTATTTTTCGCAATCATGTTGTTGTTTTAATGTTCTATACTCCTAGCAGTCAGATATGCAACGTTTCAAGCCATGTTTCAAGCATACAAAACATGTGATTGACGTGATATTATGCCTAGATGCACCAAAGCATAATAAATTACTGATCAGAGGTGATATACCAGTTTAATATGACCTAGATGGACCAAAATGCACTAGAGCCAAAAATAGAACGGTATACCTCCTTCTTTATTTTCTTTGGCTCCCCCTTGATCATTGGCCTATTGTTGTACACTTTGAGCCTTGTAATGATGGTTCTGGTGGAGATGAACTTGAACTTTTCATTGTACACCATTAATATTTTCTTTCCTCCGGTCATGTGGTTTATGCTTATCAAGCACCTCTTTTGATCCACCAGAGGGGGTACACCTACAAAATAGGATTATGCTTTGGTTCTAGGTACCCAAGCTTGCTTGGTTCCTTTGATGTTAGTGATAAGACATTTGGGCACCCACACACAAGATTTTGGACTCTTGTGGAGTGGCCCAACATACTTGGCATAAACATGGTTATATTCATCCTTCATAAGAACATATGAGGCATTAAAACCATGAAACATAATGTTCGGTCCATTTTTACCTTTTCATGAAAGGAAGGAACATGTTTGTTGTTCTTAACTTGATTTGAGCTTTCTTTGACAAAAGAATTAAATTCCTTGTTATTCATGAGGTTTCTGGTGTTACTCTTTTCACCTCGAGAATATAGAAGACCATCCTTGACATTAGGAGCTCTGCTATCCGAGTATGCACTTTGTGCATACTTGATTTTCTCCTTATAAAAAATGTCACATCTCGGTAAATTTTTGCTTTGTGCCATTTTAAGCTCATTTTTCAGGTCAAGAACCAAGTTTGCACAATTATAAGCTTTAGGTGGAATGGACTCAATATTTGAAGATGGTGGGCTCTTAGGAGAGGAGGAAGCACTTCGCTTGAGTGATTCAACTTGTACTTGAAGGTCCTTGTCAACTTTTGTCAAGTTAACAAGCTCATCCTTAAGTACACCATTCAAATTGTTTAGATTTGAGCGAGTTTCCTTGCTCAAAGCTAGCTCACGCTCAAGTGTTTCTCTATTTTCATTTTCAAGCTCCAGAGCCTCTTAAACCTCAGAGTATCTATCCTTTTGAAGGATGAGCATATAGTCTTGTTTGTTGATAAGATCTTCCTTCTCAAATATTTCATCCGTCAAAATTTTCATTTTAGCAAATGCTGTTTTACTTTAGCCCTTAAACATGTGTTCATTTTCATCACTACTATCAAACTCATTATCAGAGTAATTAATCGAGGGATGTGTAAGTCAAAACTTTTTTTTGCCTTCCTTAGCCATGTATGATTATGAGTCTCCCGTCGTCCCATGTTTGGCAAGAGTGTAGACTTCTTGGTAGGGTTCGTGATGGCAATGGTAGCCATCTCTTCTTCTTCATTGGACCCATTCTTTGTCGATGTGTGCTTGATGAACTTCTCTCCTTTTCTTGAAGGTTTTCCACACCTGAGGCTTCACTTCTTTCTTCTTCTTATTTTTTTCATATGGGCAGTTAACTATGAAGTGCCCATATTCACCGCAGTTATAGCCTTAGCGTCTAGATCTGGACTTGTCTTTTTGTTTGTTCTTATCGTCATTGTAATTGTTATGTTTTCTCCTTCTCATCATCCTCTTAAATTTATTCATGAAGAGAACCATTTCTTCTTCATCCTTGTCAGTGCTCATGTCATCGCTATCTTCATCTTCTTGCATCTTATGAACTTTCTTGTTATCTGATTTGTTAGCCACCTTGAGAGACAACCCGTTATTCCTTGGTGAAGTCAGCTCAGAAAAGGTCCTTCACATATTTTCTTCCTTTTCCATCATCTTGTGGTTGATGATTTTGCCTAATAGTTCATCCGGAGTCATTTTATGGAACCTTGGACTTTCTCAAATCATTGAGCATAGAGTAACATTCCTTGGCATAAATGCTCTAATCATCCTTTTGACCACCTCATGGTCAATCCACTTCTTGCTTTCATAGGCACGAATCTTGTTAATAAGTGCCTCCATTCGGTTGTACGTCTCTTGAGGTGATTCGCCCTCCTCAATGGAAATTCTTCCCAATTCTCATTCAAGCATTTCAATTTTTTCTTCACGAACTGAGCGATTTCCTTCATGTGTAGTCTTAAGTGTATCCCATATTTCTTTGGCACACTCCAGTCGATCAATCTTGGTAAACTCTTCTCTGCTCAAAGAAGAAGTTATCACTGCAACAGCTTGTGCGTTGCGGTGAATTTGTTGCTCTTGCTCTAGAGTGAGTTCATCATCGGTATCAGGGATATCTACACATGTAGATACAACATGGCAAAGACTAGGGTTTATGGAAATTAGATGCATTTTCATATTATACATCCACATAGTATAGTCATTCCCATCGAAATGAGCAGGTGTTCCCATGGGAATTGAAAGATAATCATTTTTTGAATTAAGACGATCGTAATTATAAGGATATTGGCAATAGTCAAGATGACCACTCCCCGTCGTCTTCTCGTTTTCTTCCTTGCCCTTTTGGCTTAGGAGTTTTATCCTTAGAAGCCCATTGAGTTGATGAACTTCTGTGAGACCTATGTGTGCGGAATACATTGGCTATGACAATAAAAGTTTTGAATATCACCAAAAAACCTTTTTCAAAAAGGTCCGACAATAGGTACGACTTGTTTTGGGTAGCTCCGACAAGGTTCGACGTAAGGTATGACTTGTGTTGTCTAGGTCCAACCTGCTTTTGCAAGGTCCAACTTACTTTGGCTAGGTCTGACATCTTTGTCTAGGTCTGACTTGCTTTGGCAAGGTCCGACTAAGCTTTAGTAAGCTCTGGAGCTAGGTCCAACTAGCTTTGGTAAGCCTCGGTGTTAGGTCCTGCTAGCTTTGGTAAGCTTCGACTCAAGGTCCGATTAGTTTTGGCAAGGTCCAAAGCTATATTGCAATGGTTCTCCTTTTACATTGAATTAATTCGAACTTTCTTTACATCCATGGAAAGTTCGCTTAGTATTCTTTTACTATGTTTTTGGTGTGCTTTGGTGGTTATGGTTGATATCTTTTTGCTAAGTTTGCAACATGCTTATGTGAAGTGCTCACGTGAGGTGTTGTGGCTTGGAACTAACGAGAGTCAAGTCGAGGACTCGTGCTCGGAAGTATTTCTTGTTTATTCATGTGCAGGTGCTGCTTGAGTTCAAGACATGGCTGGTGACGGGATCCATTGAACTAGTCTTAGGGAGATGATGAGGATCAATAACCAAGTTGAGGAGGAATTGTGGTTGAGTTGATCGTGAGGTCGGGCAGCATGTTTGAATAAATAACAATGCATATGAAGGTATCGTGGACGTCATTGGAAGGTGTTTGCACGTGTGCAAGGAATGCATGGACGTGGCCACATAATTCCGAGGCATGATGAAGAGATGTGGACATAAAAAATTGGTCGGAAATGTCCAATCGACCAGGTTATGGACTCAGGCTGTGGCTGAGTCAGGTTTAACTCAAATATTCAAAGACTTGAGTTGGTTATGAAAGGATTTCGTGTGCACTACTACAAAAAGAATTTTCACAAGCGCCTCGATTTTTCAAACACAGGCGGTCCATAAAAAAATGCGACTGTGATGACGAATGAAATAATAATGGATGACATAACATCACAGACGGATTTTAAAAAACAACTACCTGGCTAAATACATGATTTTCTCAGGCGGTTATTAATTAAGAACCATCTGTGATGTAAGAAACTTCACGGGCAGTTACTAATTAATAACCACTTGAGTAATAAGTGATTTTAACGGGCGGTCATTATTTAAGAACTGTATGTACTGGTTCAATCATCACAAGAGGTTTTTATTCAAGAACCACCTGAGGAAAGTCATTGTGTTTCACAGGCTGCTTGTTAATTAAGAACCGCCTGTGATGCTGATAAGCTCCTGTCAAGCTAATACCTGCACAGCAAGCTCTTGTAGATGCAAGTAACACCCTTGGCTCATCATTTGGACTGTTGAAAGCATCAATTGAAGCCTTACCATTTGAAGGATTTTCCCATCCATTCGAAGGATTTCTTTTCCTCCTGTCCATTTGAAAATATAGGAAGATGCTCCTTTCTCAGTTTTAATGCTTAAATATATTGACTAAAAATCAGTACCTACCCTCTTAATGCTTCACACAAGGAAGAAAATAACTGCAATCACAAATCTTGTTTTCACCTTTTCATAGGTATTTCACCTTAATGTTTCAAGCATAGATTTATCAATAAGTTAAGCTTCATTTATCACACATGTTAATGACAGTTATAAGCGAAGGATGTGCCGAAGCTAACGAAATCTGAATTGGAGTGGAGATAAAGAGATCTTGCATATGAGTGGCAATGTCCTGGTTAACGTGAAGCTATGATGACAACATTCAACAACATGAAAAGTGATGTTAAGGTTATGCTTGCATGAACCAAGGCATGTTGTGAGGGTATAACACTTGTTGGGGCAAGCATAACCGTGATGGTCTAACAAGTGTTATGCCCTCACAATATGCCTGGGTTGATGCAAGCATAACCTTGGCATCACTTTTCTTGTTGTTGAAGGCTGCCATCATAGCTTCATGTTGGCTAACCTGGACAATGTCACTCAGATGCAGCATCTCTTTGTCTTCAGTCCCATTGAGATTTCATATTTCATTAGCTTTGACACACCCTTCGCTTGTAACTGCCATTAACATGTCTGATCAGGAAGCTTCACTTCTTGATAAATCTATGCTTGAAAGATTAATGTCAAATTCCTATGAAAATAGCACAAACAAGATTTTCGATTGAAGTTGTTCGCTTCGTCGCTTGTGTGAAGCACTAAGAGATATGGTACTGATCTGTAGTCAATATATTCAGCCATTAGAACTGTTAAAGTAACATCTTCGTAAGTTTTTAAAATGGAGAGAAGTGAAATAAATCTTTCAGGGCTTGTTTGAGTCTACTCAAACTATTGGATTGAAGTGGATTGAAGTGATGGATGAACTAATTTTCTCATCAATCCACCTCAATCCACATATATTGAAGTGGATCCCCTCCTATCCAAACAAGCTCCCAAATGGATGGGAAGTATCATCAGACTTCAATTGAAGCTTTTAACAATCCAAATGATGAGTCCCGGGTGTTACTTGCATCTACAAGAGTTTGCTATGAAGGGATTAGCTTGATAGGAGCTTCAAGAGTTGTGCTTCTAGATGTTGTTCGGAACCAAGCTATTGGAAGGCAAGCCTGATCATCATTGGTCAGAAGAAATTTATATACACATACAATTTGATAACTTGTGGAACAGGTGAAGGTGATAAATATAATAATGTAATAATGTTCGAAACAGAAGATGAATTTAATAATGTTCGAAACATGCTATATAATTCTAAAATAGAGCATTGTTCTAAGATGAATTCAGATGATACGAATATATACAATATATATCATACATTTTTTTCAGCATTAACATCTTCTCGCATATATGGTTTCAAATCATTTTTAATGCTTCTCTCTATGAGCTTGATGTTTTCTGGTTCGGTGAAAAGGTACATCTCTTCATACTATTTATATTCTTCTTCATTATCTCCCACATTCTCAACCTCGACAATATTTTGCTTTCCATAAACAACTACGTGCATCTTCTCAGTTTCTGGATCTTGAACCTAAAAAACTGGTGCAACACAATCGGTGATAACCCACAGGTCATCTTTATAACCCACTTTATTCAAGTCTACTAGTGTCAGCCTGTAATTGTCCACTTTCGCACCATCAGGATGTTTGACCCATTGTCACTTAAATACGGGCATTACCATTCTTTTGCCATAATCGAGTTCCCATATTTCCTCTATGAACCCAAAGTATGTGGTCTTTCGCCCTTGTGAATCTTAAGCCTCAATACGAACACCACTATTTTTTGAAACACTCTTACCATCTTTTTCTTTAGTGTAAAATGTGTAACTATTGATGTCATATGCTTGCCATGATGTCACCATAGCAGATGGGCCAGAAGCTAACTTCTTCATTGTTGCCTCTTCTATAGAACTTCCGTATGGTATATTTTTTTCCATTGACCATCCCGTGACATCTTCCATGCACTTTCATGATCCAGTCCTATGTGCGGTCTTGGTTTTCTTCACGAAGCTCAATTTGGTGTTCCTCGATGTATGACTCAGCTATAGAGAGCTGTTGTAGTACAACAAAATGTGCACGGTGTACATTCTTGTAATCTTGAACAATAAAAGTTTGCTTACCCACTTTGCCTCTCCCACGTAGTCTACCCTCATGTACTGGTATTGGCACACCTATCGGTTTTCCATCTTTGATGTAATCAGCGCTACCCTCAATCACTTCTTTAGTGGTGTATCCATCCATAGTTGAACCCTCTGGGTGAGCACGGTTCTGCACATAACCTTTTAATACTCCTAAATATCTCTCAAACGAAAACATATGATGTAAATATAGTGGCCCCAATACTTTTATCTGATCAATAAGATGTATGATTAGGTGTACTTGCATATCAAAAATGGATGGTGGGAAACACATCTCAAGCTTGCACATAGTCTCAACGATGTATGTTTTCAGATAGTCTAAATCTTCACGTGCTATCACCTTTTGCAATTCTGCATTGAAGAAGTAACACAAATGTGTGATGACAACTTTTATATGCTCAGGTTTGATGACTCTTATTGCAATGGCAAGGAACACTGTCATCATCATGTGACAGTTGTGAGAATAATAACAAAAAAAAAACAAGTCTTTCATCGAGACTAGTTTGCGGATATTGGATGAGAAACTCGTAGGCACTTTGATCCCACGCAAGCATTCGCAAATTGCTTTTTTCCCTTCTAGCGTCAAGTTGTAGCTGGTTGGGGGAAGGTAATGCTTCTCGTTCGCCTTTTCTACTGGATGAAGCTCTGGTCTCAAATCAAGATTTACTGGGTCCATACGTGAATTTAATCCGTCCTTTGTTTTCCTCGGCATGTCCAGCAAGGTCCCAATGATGCTGTCAAATACATTCTTTGTAACGTGCATCAAATCAATACTATGGCAAAATTCCAGATTCTTCCAATACAGAAGATACATGAAAAAATTGATTGTTTCTTGAAAGCCATGTCAGTTGTATCACCCGAAGATGTACTTTTCTTTCTCTTGATTCCTTTACATTTTTTGCCCTTACCGAAAGCAATATGAATGTTCTTGACCATTTTGAACACATGTTTTCCACTTTAAGGTTTTGGTGCAGTATCTTTTTTGATTCTGTTATCAAATTGTTCTTTCATCTTCCTATACTTATGTGTATCTGTCAAGAACCATCGATGTCTCATGTACGCCGTCTTTCTGGATGAAGTGAGGTATAGAAATCTAGTTCTATCCACACACCTTACACAACCTTCCTTCTTATTCATTTGTCCTGATAATGTAAATAGTACGGGGTAATCATGCACAGTAATGAATATCATTGCTCTTAGCGTGGAATACTCCCGCTTGTACTCATCCCATGTACGTACCCCTTGATTCCACAATTTTGCCATATCTCCCATTAAAGGTTCCAAGAACACATCAATTTTGATGTTGTGTTGTTTTGGACCTTGGATAAGAACAGATAACAAGATATATTTCCTTTTGTGACTCAACCACGTCGGTAGGTTGTAGATCGTTAAGACCATGGGCCATGTGTTATGTATTCTCCTTTTTTCACCAAACGGATTCATTCCGTCTATACCCAAGGCAAACCTCACATTTCTGATTTCCTTTGCAAATTCTGGATACTAAATATCAAAACTTTTCCACTGCATTGTATCACCAAGGTGTCGAATATGTTTTTCATTCTTCTTGCATTGCCCGGAATGCCAACGCATAAGTTCAGCCTCCATAGGGTTTGAGAACAAACGCTTCAAGCGATCAATTATCGGAAGGTACCACATCACCAAGGTAGGAATTTTCTCTTATTCTTCCCGTCTGAATTGCCAGAAATATCGTCATCGTCACCTTCAGGACCAATAATAAACTTCTTATTCTTTTGAGACTTTTTCATGTGGGTAACATAGATGGGGCATCTAGTTGCGAGCTCATGCTCTTTATGATACATAATACAATGGTTCAAACAAGCGTGTATTTTTGTCACACCTAGTGCCATTGTGCAAAGATGTTTCATTGCTCTATAAGTGCTTCTGGGCAGTTTATTTGAATTTGGAATAATTTCTTCCGTAAAATTCAAAAGATGAGAGAAACTACAATCGGATCATCCGTGTGTGGCATTCAACTTTAGTAGTTCTAATACTGCACGCAGTGTAGTAAACTCTTTATCACAACCGTTTGACTCGTCATATAAAAGCACTGTCGCTGCATTCTGCAATGTCTCCATTTTACTTAAACCTTTGCTTGCTCCCATAGAAGTCAATACATATGGTTCAATGTGATGCAACATGTCCTCACAATCGAACTCATCGTCATCATCACCATCGTGATTGTCACTACCATCATCAATATGAACATTATCATCAGCTGAACCTCTCATTATCTTTATCCACATCATGTGTATGTAACTCACCATGCTCTGTCCATATTGTGTAGTTTTTTCTGAAACCTCTTTTCACCAAATGAGATTGAATTACTATAGTATCCGTCCAAGCAATCTTATTTTCGCAGTCGATATATGGACATAATATGTCATCTATCTTTTGCAACTTCGCATGTCTCTTGGATGCTTCAATAAAATTTGCAACATTATGAATGTAAATAGGATCGGGTCTTGGCATGTTATACATCCACGCTCGACGATCCATGCTTCAATAACAAAATTTGGCCACAAATATTCCCTAAAGGTCTTCTATAAAATGAATTTACAAACACATAACAAGCCTGTATCATATGAGTGAATACTGGTATCATGTAGGTCTGTTCATAAGGGTTCCAAGCAATGTTTTCAAGTCGCCTAGTCAACCCTAGTCGCCTAAGGGGCGATAAGGACGACTAGGTCGATTAGTCGTCGACTAGGGCGACTAATCACCCTCTAGTCGACCCTAGTCGTCCTCTAGTCGTCCACTACTTTTTTATGGAAAAAAAACTAGTCGACAATATGTATATGTACATATATAGCTAGTATATAACTATATATTATTATATGCTCCTAGATTGAATTAAACATGTGAAAAACAGCACTACATGCTTCATATTTGTAAAAACCAGAGCAATAACAGAGCAAGGAGAGAGCATCATTAGAGGAACAGAGACTTATCATCAGAGTCGGAGTGGCCATAATGGATTTTTGAAGTTAGGTTTATTCATTGAAACATTTCATCAAACAAGTGATGTGCTTGTATTCATCTTCAACCATTAATCCTTCAAATCTACTTCTTGTTCTGTAAAATTCATGGGTGAGCTCAAGGGTAGACTAAAATACATCTTTCATCCTTTAATCAGTCAAATCTACTACAAATCTCAAGTGGTTGGGGGGGAGGGGGGGGGGGCTAGACGCATATGCAAACACAACAAAACGAAACTGTGAAAAACGAACAAATTAAAAACATGACAGTGAAGAAGAGCCTCGTCTAACCTTTTCTCTGTTCGAAATCAACTGATGAATGCCCGGCGCACGGTGGAAATTTTTGGTAGCCTGGCGGCGTCGATGGAAAATCTCCAGGGTTAGGTTTTCTGTGGTGCCCGAGGGGTACCTCTATATAGGCGTCGGTTTTCACAGGCGGTTTTTAACGAAACAACTGCCTGTTATAAAAAATAATAAAGTCCAGGTAGTTTTTTAGGTGGTTTTTAACTGTTTCACAGTCGGTTGGTACTTACCAACAGACTGAGATAATTTTCCAAGACTGTTCTTCAATTTTCTTTTCCCTTGCTTCTTTTTTTATTTAGATTCCAATATAAATACTCAAACATGTATAGATTCTTCAAATTGTGTCCAATTTTGATGATTCTTTCTTCTATATTTTTCAAAAAAATTAACATCTACCACCTGAACGAAATATTTTAAAACTTGTATAGCTGACATTGTAATGTTTTGGAAAATATCAAATTAATTGATACTCACATATTATTCACATTTGTGTATCTCCTAAAAAAAGATCCTTTACTGAATTTGGTTTGTATGAACATATTTGTATTATTTATACATTTATGAATTTTGTTAATTTTTTTAAAGCATTCCAACATATCAAAATTCAAATTATACATTATTCTAACTGAATGCTCATATACATATGAGGCATTCATCAAATTTTGAACACACATTGATTCAAAAAAATCTGAAAAATTCATAGAGCTTGGTATGATGACTAAAAATTTCCATTGAAAAAATAAATGAAAAATCATTATATTCATCAAGATAGAAAAATGACAAATAATAATTGTTATATGTTTTTATGTTCTGACCAATTTCAAAGGCTTTATGAAGTGAAATTTAATGGTAACCTTTAATAATCAATCATTTTACAAGAAAGTGGAATTTGGGCTTTTGAAAGGCCCCACATTTAATCAAGAATGTTAATTATGAAGAAGAAAAGATGTGCTCAGGCAGTTGGTACTGAATAACCGCCTGAGAAAAAGCTTATCTAAGGCAGGTATTACTTACTGACCACCTGAGATAATTGCCCGAGCCTGTTCTTAAGTTTTCTTTTCCCTTGCTTCTTTTTTATTTGGATTCCAATATAAATACTCAAACATGTATAGATTCTGCAAATTGAGTCCCAATTCGATGATTCTTTCTTCTGTATTTTTCAAAAATTAACATTTGCCACCTGAACCTAATATTTTAAAACTTGTATAGCTGACATTGTAATGTTATGGTAAATATCAAATTAATTTATACTTACATATTATTCGGATTTGTGTATCTCCTAAAAAAAGATCATTTACTAAAATTGGTTTGTATGAACATATTTGTATTATTTATACATTTATTAATTTTTTTAATTTTTTTAAAGCATTCAAACATGTCAAAATTCAAATTATCCATCATTCTAACTAAATGCTCATATACATATGAGGCGTTCATCAAATTTTGAACACACATTTATTCAGAAAAATTCAAAAAAATCTGAAAAAATTCATAGAGGTTGGTATGATGACTAAAAATGTTCATTGAAAAAGTAAATGAAAAAATCATTATATTCATCAAGGTAGAAAAATGACAAATAGCAATTGTTATATGTTTTTTATGTTCTGACCAATTTCAAAGGTTTTATGAGCTGAATTTTAATGGTACCCTTTAATAATCAATCATATTACAAGAAAGTGGAATTTGGGCTTTCGAAAGGCCCCACATTTAATCATGAATATTAATAAATGAAAAGAAAAATAATTAAGCTTACGTAAAGATCTTCTCAGGCGGTTGGTACTGAATAATTGCCTGAGAAGATGGTTATCTAAGGCGGGTATTACTTATCGACCGCCTGAGATAATTGCATCTTCGCAGGCGGTTGGTAATTACCACCCACCTGAGATAACCATCTTCTCAGGCGGTTGGTACTTAAAATCCGCCTGAGAAGATATGCATTTATAAATATACCCCTCGACTATGTTGGAAAAACCTAACCCGGGCGAAATCACTTAGACGCGGTCAGGCTGCCAAAATTTCGTTTGCCGCCATGTCTTCGTCGCTCTCGCTGCCGAGCTTCGCCGTCGTCGCCGAGCTTCGTCGTTGCCACCGAGCTTCACCGTTGTTCATTTGCTTCGCCCTTGCCACTTCCAAGTACGCCTAGCGAAGCCCTTGCTGTTGCCGCCAAGCTTCACAGTAAACCCTAATGCCTTCGACCTTACCTCCTCTGTCCCCGTGTCGCCTCCCTCCATGGTTAGGATTCCTCGATTAGGGTTCATTGGTTATGGCGTGTGCACATATTTTGGTTCATTGGTTAGGGCGCGTACACAGATTTTGGTTCGTTGATTGCAAAGCAGTTGGGCCTAGTAATAGCACCTATTTATGTTCAGTTAGTTATACTACACCCTGCCTTGAACTGTCCAGCGAACTGAGCTTATACTCCACTTTGCTAATGTTATTTACTTGGATAATGATGGTTTAGTACATATTCGCTTGTCAAACAATTTATAACTATTGATCATAGTTTTGTAACTTAAGGAGATTTAAATACCATTAGGTTTCTCAAAAAGTTTTTGAATTCTTATTTACTTTTTAAGCAATACAATTATTGTATAACAAGAGCTTAAAATTTTCTTTTGATAATTTAGAGGTTGCTCTTAAAAAATTTAACTGTAGATATAGTTAAAGTTTCAAGTAACACTACAGAAATTATGTTTTGTTCAAATAAACATATGCATTAAGATTCGAGTGACATAAGTTTAACAAATAGAGATGTTTTTATATAAGTCATTATAGATTTTTAGTTATTTTTATATAAAAATAAACTCTATCCTAATATTCTGTACAGGGCCTCAAATTTAGCCAGCCCGGCCCTGCCTAAACTCTCTTATCTCCTTTAAGAAATACCAACGAATGTTAAGCACAACTCTTTAGTTAAGTCTGATACAAACCTATGTTTTTTGAGGTTTTTAAACCCATAGCTATTGCAACCAATCCCTTTAATTTTTAATGATGTTGGTCTTAACCCCCCTGTGCTTCTGCACCTCCATGGACATGAAGTCGATCCAACAATAAGATCACAATGATCATCGTCTTGATCCATTACATCCACCATCATGTCTCCACATAAGTGATTAAGAATATATCTATCTAAGTCTTCCTCCTTTGTGATATGTTCCCGTTCCTAATCCATTAGTATTGTTTTTTATCCACCTCTTGCTCACTGCTTAATATATTATTTTCTGCTTCCTTCAATATGTAGACTGGTTTTTTAATTTCATAATCACCATTACTAGATCAATAATGACACAACAAAATCCCACACTATTTAGATACCAATTAATCATTTCAGTAGAAAAACATAAGAAGACGTGTGTTCCTGACTTTCATTGCGTTTGGCCTTCAACATCGCCACCCTCCTCAAGGAGTTCTTGTCCACCGAAGAGCTTTTTCTCTTGGTCACCCATGCTATAGTCACCGTTGTCAAAGCCTTAGTAATAGCCGCCAAATAGTGCACTGCATGGACCATACTCTCTCCTTCGGACTCTGTAATCTGTTCAGGACATAAATACTTATTGACTTCTGAATTCCAAAAGGAAAAGGAAACAGTATTAATACCACCCTCCATATTATTAGTTACCACCACCTGATGATAAGCGCTTCAATTCTCCCAAAAACCAGTTTCTTGATTACCTACTCCACCATGTTTCCTCGGCTAGGGTTCCTTGGTTAGGGCTCCACTTTTTCAATTCCTTTGAACAGTTTCTTGAACTTGTTAGATATTCTAACTGCGTCGGATTAATAGATTGGTTTGTCCAAACCAAATTGTGTATCAAGTAGTAGGAGTAGCTGATTAATTAGTTGAATAAAGTTAGTTCTTCATTACTAGTTTGATCATACTTGATGAGCTAACACATTAATCGATATTGATAAATTGTTTGACATGCACAAGTGGTTGATGGTTCTTTGGGACACTTCATGTAGAGTTAATAAGCCATTCATTATATTTTTTGTCTTATTAGTTCTAGCATGAAAAGCCCTAAGAAGACTGGTGCTGGTAGTAACAATAAAGAACAAAACATGGAGTTTACTGACTCCAGCAGTTCAGGCTCTTTCACAGTCTATCGGATCCTTTTCCAAATATAAAAATTAAAAAGACTTCAGAGGATCTAGACCCAAAATATGATCCCGTCGTCGAGGTATGGATCACGAATCTTAACTTCAGCAGTTCAATTAATGTTGGTTATCAAGTATACGAAGTCTTATAATTCTTCTCTACCTAGATTAATCGCGAAGACAGCGAGGTGACTTCGGCTCCTAAAACCGCAAAAGGTTCTCCAATGGATGAAATCTGCGGTTCACTCAAGCGGAAATGAGGGCAATGAGGTCCCAATAAGGGTCCATTTGACCGCATCATATACATAACAAGGGTCGGTCCGGGTGGACTTCCCGAAGAACCACTGGATTTGGTACCAAGTACCGAAATGCATGCGGTTTTCTTGTTAGAGAGCTCGTGCCAATCACAATCGAGAATTGGATGAAATTGCGTGAGGAGACCAAGAATGAGTTGTGGGAAAGGATAAATAAACAATTCAAGTTTCTGAAAGGCATGGAAGAAGCTGTAAAGAAAGCAACATTGGTCTCTTGCGGCAAGAAGTTTCATGGCTGGAAGAGTGAAATGAATGCATATGTTAAGGCCGGTAAGGTCCCTAGCCCGAGGAAGATGGGAAAATCACACAAGCTTAGTGGCAAGAATTTGTTCGTCAAAAGACCACACCTGATGCTAAAGCCTGAAGTGCAACTAGGTCAGGGCTTGCCAAAAGAGAACAAATACCATCATCACTTGGGGTCTGCCATATATACCCCCAAAGTCCAGCAATGGAATAAGATATTAGATGAAATTACTAGTAAGGGCAATCCTCACTCATCAGAAGGCTGCGATGAGATAACTCAACGGTGGGTCATAGGTTGGTCAGGTTTGACCAACGAGGGCAAACTTGAAAAGCCCGACACTATTAATGAAGTAGAGGAAAAAATGAAAGATGTAATTGAAAAGCAACAGAAGGGTCTCTTCAAGCCGAAGAGGGAAAATGACCAACTTACCGCTATCCTAGGAAACATTGACCACAGTGGATGGGTTCGAGCAATCTCTTCTCAAATGTCTTGGCTAGATGGTTTCCCGAAAGATAAAGAGACATATAGAAGACTTGAAAAGTTCAAGAAAACACTTGATGAAACGATTGCTCAAAAGGGCATGGAAAATGTGCAAGAAAGAATGGAACAACTTAGACAATCAGGGCAATTAGTGGCACCGAGTATAGCGATGGTCCCTGTGCCAAAGGAGCAATTGGTATCTCCAACTGCCTACCCTAGCAGCGTAGGTTCTGTGCCAGGCTCAGGGTCAACCCGTAAGTTCGTTGTCGATGATATTGCTAAGGATAGATCTTGTCGTCTTCTTGTCCCGATCGGCAGAGCAGAGAACAAAACCAAACATGTTGCCACTGCTATGGCAATGCCTGATCGTGACTTCAATGGAAATCATTTTCCGTTATATTATGATGTTGTGCAAGTTCTTCATATCATTGATAATGATTATGAAGATTATGAAATAGACAACATCACACATGAGGAGATCGTGACTCTGGGTCAGGCTCTCAACCAATTAATCCTCCAGCACCGACATGATATCATATTGGACGATGAGCCAATTTCTAGCCCCATCGCATCTCAAAATACTGCAACCCCGTCATCTAAGGCGAAAGTTCAGGAAGATCCACTTCCAGTCCAGGAAAAGTTGGACAACAGCTTCAAGCAGTACCAGAGCAAGCTGTTGCTAGTAAAGAGCAATCAGCTGAGCAACAACTTGAAGTAGTACTAGAGCCAGCTGCTGGGAGTAAATAACAATCAGTTGAACAACAAGTTCAATGACAAGCCAGTGTCCAACTTCCGACGACTACTCCTCGATCATAAGTTCCTATCAAAGTTAGCTCATATGAAATTAAGAAACCTTCATAATAAGTTTTAAAGTATTTGGAAAATATGAAGGAAAATATTATAAAATCGACTGCATCTCGTTCTTCTCATGAGCCAGCATTAGAAGATGTCGAGGAGTGGGAAGAATACGGTGTCATGTATAATCGGCGGACAAATTTAGTTAAACTAGGAATTCCAATATACAAGCTTGAGGACGTTCCTCATAAATTTGAGAATGGGAAGCCGTTCATGACATCTATACAACTGAGCAAACAACATGCCCTGCTCAAAAGAAATGTAAGAGTGGTACATCACTACCAGCACAAAATATGATCTTTCTTGCGTCACATTTTGTGTTCCAAAAGAAGCATTCTAAAGCACTGGAGAAAATAAATGAGCCATTTTACTTGAAGTGTTTTATACCCATTTCCATCGGGGCATGCTCGAAATCAACCTGCTACTCGTCTAGTGCTTGTAAGTGCCTCTAATATTTTGTATTTGCATTTCTTACTACACGCATAGACATTTCATGAGATTATAACAATTCTGGACTTCTTCAATAGGATGCAATACATGGATAATGAAAAGATGAAACGCAAGACAGGTATCCATGACACTACACAGATTCCAAAAACACTGTTCGACGTCAAGGCGGATCATAAATCAGTATGGTTCAAGCACATGAGAAAAAAAAGAATTAGAAAAATCAATCGCAAAACTTAAGAAGGATAGAAGGACAGAAGTTGCAGCTTACATAGGGCATGCAATGTTTAACTTTGTCAGGGACGATAGTGACCTCGTAAAGCTTCCGTACCACTTCGAGTAAGTTCAACACATGACATTGAAATAGCAATTATTGCTAATTGTTAACTTAACACGTGTGTTTGTATATGTGCAGTAACAACTACATAATGATCTTCATAAAGCCAACCCAGGGTTTGGCAACAGTCTTGGACTCAGCCGATTACCTACCAGATCATTACAAAGATTTCCTTTCCATTTTGAAACTGTACGTTTATTTGATACTTTTAATTTACACACATTTAGAATGTGTTGACAAGTTTTATATGACATTTCTTGTATTACAACGCTTGGCGGTTTTACGCGGAACGACTTGACGGTCAGAGACCTCCTAATAAGAATGCATTGGACATTAAAACATAGTATGCTTGTCCGAAGCAGCCTGCTGGGAGTGTCTTATCCGGATATTATGTATGCGAGCACTTTGGACCGCCAGCGAATATAGTGTGAATTGTGAGGATGTATGTTATCCTTAATGTCTATATCTTATTTTCTTACTTTTGAGTTTCATTATTTCAAGATTATGATTCCAACTTCAAAATCCAATTGCTCATAGTACAACTGCTCGAAAAATACTAAATAAATTCCTGTATAATCTCACATTGATCTATACTTTGAGATTATTCAAACCAACACATTATAATCCTTGTTATGTGTTTCATTGCAGCACTCGAAGAATGTGAACAAAGAATGGCCGGTTGGTAGAAGTATTCCTTGTGGAGGAGCCGACAAGATTGCTTCTAAACTGTGTCAATTCGTGCGTCGCGAAATTTTGCAAAAAAGAGGAGAGTTCTTTGATGTGCATGGTGCAATAGCTGATGTGCCAGAACTTTCCGACTATGCCAATAGAAACAGCTTTTAGTGAAACTTATCAACAGTTTTCGACTATGAGATGACTCGTATGTGTAACTTGTACATATGTATATGGTTTTAGTAAATTGACTTCCCTGATTATATTGTTTACTTCTGTGATGATATTGTTGACTTCTGTGATGGTATTGTTGATTTTTGTGATTATATTGAATTGACCGGGAAATTAGAAATAACAATAGCTAGTACTGCATAGGTTATACCATATCACAGGCGTTTCTTTACCTATAGCTAGACTTGCCTATGAAAATATATTATCACAGGCAACTAAAAATAGGTAAAGAACAACCTGTGATAACTCTTTGTCACATGCGGTTGCTATTATGGTACAAACCAGCTGCGGTAAGCTGTCTCTACAGGCGGCTTGTCATAGGTAAAGATCCGCCTGCGATAACACAATTATCACAGGCGGTTATATATGTTGCACGACCCGCCTGTGATAATATGTCTTCATAGGCGGCTACCCTAAGTAAAGAACCGTCTGTGATAATATGTCTTCACAAGAGGATTCACTTCTCTGCTCGTGAAATTGCAGATTATCACAGGCTCTTCTTTTCAGGCGGTTTTTTAAACTGCGTGTGAGAATATGTTTGGAGCCGCCTGCGATGAGGCTTATTGTAGTAGTGGTGGATCACCGAAGTTGGTGTGTTTTAGGAATGTGGGATATGTTCCTAAGGTGTTTGGAAGACTTAAGATTGCCTCTATTCTCGTATGGAAGAGTCTTGAGCAGTTATGGAAGGTTTCGGTTGAATTTGAGTAGGATTTAAGTCCTAGTTAGGATTAGGTTGGCCTGAGGGCTGGTGATATAAGCAAGAGAGGCTACAGCTCTTGATGCATGACTTTGGGGCTGTTCCTTTTGTGTTTTGATCAATAAAATTTGTAGTCTAAAGAAGCTTTTGTGCCATGTTTGTCCGACTTATTTCAGACAAGTTTTTCTCTTCGAGTTTCTGCATAAAACTACCTTGCTTCGGTGGTTTTATCATAACTTGATTTTTACAGATCCAATTGGCATGATTCTTTTTGGGCTGTATTGGATCATTGTTTTTGTGGTATTGGATCTACACCAGTTTCATTGCAGTGTTGCATATCTGGTTTTTCTCAGGTAGAACAGATTGACCTCCGTTCAATCTTTCGATCGTAACTTGAGGTTTTCTCGTCGGTTTTTTGTGAATCTTGTTGTCGCGTCTTCATAACTTGATTCTCCACAATCTATAATGGTTTTGTCACGATTGATCACGTTTAGATTAGTCACACACACGATTTCTTAACAGATTAATTTTCTACTGAGGTGTTTTGGTTGCTTCTGTTGAAAAAGTTTTAAATCTACCATTCACCCCCTCTGGTAGTTGTCCGCGTGCTCTTCAATGCTACAATTGGTATAAAATCCACGGTGTTCTAATATTTGATATTTTCACGTGTTTTTACTAATCATCATGGAGAAATACTTCGCAAAACATTGTGTGTTTAGTGGTATTGATTTTCAGGTTTGGAAGGCACGTATGGAAGCCTTCATCTAGGCGCAAAGATTTGCAATATAGTAAAAGGTGTACAAGTCCTACGACATGCCGTCAAATGATCAAGTTACGGCTACAGATATGAGAGATGTTGACAACAACAACAAGGCTCGTAACTTGATCATACAAAAATTAACTCAAAGTGACTTCGACCGTGTTGCACACCTCCGATCTGCATACGATGTGTGGAAAGCACTTTGTGACTACCATGAAGGGTCCAACACGGACAAGGAGGTAAAGCAAGATATGCTCATGAAAGAATATATGTGCTTTGAGATGCAACCACATGAGTCCATCAACGATCTCTTTGCTCGCTTTAATAAAATTCTCAGCACTTGTGTAGCATCAATGTTAATTTTTCAGATGCTGAGAATGCTAGTGTAGGATCGAAGAGCACGTGAAAAGCTACCAAAGGAGGGGGGTGAATGGTAGATTTAAAAATCTTACGCAGCGGAAACAATTAATCCCCAAACCCTTTCGGCGGAAAAACGATCTGTTAAAGAAATCGTGTGTGAGACTAATCTAAACGTGTTTCACCGTGACAAAAGTGATAGATATCATAGATAATCAAGTCACGAAGACAACACAAAAAGAATCACTCAAATCCGTCGAGAAAAACTCAAGTTATGATCGGAAGATCAAACAATGGTCAATCTGCCCTACCCGAGAAAAAACAGTTCTGGAACGCTGCAAAGAAACTCTTGTAGATCATAGACCACAAATCTAATGACCGTGAAAGTTTTACAGATTATATACAATCAAGTTGTGAAGACATCCCAAAAAGAATCACGTCAATTGGATCTGTAAAAATCGAGTTATGATAAAACCACTGACGAAAGGTATTGCTGTCTAGAAACTCGACGAGTAAAACATGTCTAGAACAAGTCGGACGAACAAGGCACAAAAGTTCCTTCAAACTACGAATTTTATTCAATAGAACACAAGAGGAACATCCCCAAAGTCGTGCACCACGAGCTCTGGGCTCCCTTGCTTATATAACCAGCCCTTAGGCCAACCCAATACCAACTAGGACTCAAATCCTACTCAGATCACGAATCGTAACTTTCCATAACTGCTCAAGATTCTTCTATACGCAAATAGAAGCAATCTTAAGACTTCCAAACACCTTTGCAACGTATCACACATTCCTAAACAACTCAAATTCGTGACCCACACAAAATCCTATCAAAACCAACTCAAATATTTCCATATTTGAGTCAAACCCGACTCAGCCGCAGCCTGAGTCCATAACCTAGTCGGTTGGACCTTTCCGACCAATTCTTTACGTACACATATCTTCATCACGTCCCGGAACCATGTAGCCACGTCCATGCACTCCTTGCACACGTGCAAACATCTTCCAATGAAGTCCACGATACCTTCATATGCATTGTTCTCGATTCATTCATGCCGCGCAACCTCCTGATCAGCTCAACCACAATTCCTCCTGAATTTGGTTGTTGGAACCTCATCTCCTTCCTGAGACTAGTCCAATGGATCCCGTCACCAGCCATGTCTTGAACTTGAGCAACACCTGCACATGAATAAACAACCAATCCATACGAGCCCAAGTCCTCGACTTGACTCAAGTTAGTTCCAAACACAACACCTTACGTGAGAACCTCACATAAGCATGTTGCAAAACCACAATAACACAATATCATAGATATCAACCAAAACGCACCAATAACTTAGCAAATGAATACTAAGCAATCTTTCCAAGAGTATAAAGCAAGTACGAAACATTACAAATGAAAAGCAGAAGCACTATGGTCAAGTTCTGGACCTTGCCAGAGCAACCCAGACCTTGAGCCGGAGCTAACAAGAGCTAGTAGGACCTAGCGCCAGAGCTTACCAAAACTAGTACAACCAAGCTCCCGCCAGAGCTTACAAAAATAGCAAGACCTAGCGCCGGAGCTAACCAGAACTAGTCGGAACTAGTAAGCCCAAAAGCCGGAGCTAGAAAAAGTACGTCGGAGCTTAGCAAAAGCATGCCGGAGCTATCAAATATATGCCGGAGCTATCAAGGACATGCCGGAGCTAACAAAGTCATGCCGGAGCTAAAGATAAAGCTCACCGGAGCTAACTAAAGCTAGTCGGACCTTACCAAGAAGTCGGACCTAGCATCTAACGTAGCCGGAGCTACCCAACCCAAGTCGGACCTACCTTCGGACCTTGTTGTAGCTCAGAGCTAGAGTTGGACCTTGATAAAAAGGTGTTTTGGTGATATTCAAAACTTTTATCATCAAAGCCAAGTGTATTCACTACAAGCCAATGTATTCAGCACACATAGGTCTTACAATCTCCCCCTTGATGAATGCATTGGCAACACCATTTAAAATCCGAACATTTTCTTATTCACATAAAAGTTTTGAAGACAATTTCTCCCCCTTTGTAAATCAGAAGTAAATGAGAAGAAAAATTATCCCATATTATCTCTCCCCCTTTATTATCTCTCCTTATGCACATATTCTCTCTCTCTTCATGCTTATCTCCCCCCCTTTGACAATGTATTCAGCAAGTCATGAGATATAAACAATTTATCTCTCCCCCTTTAGTTGTTATGAGCATATTATAACATATACATATAAACAAAGCTCATCCAAGTCATACTATCAAGTAACTTACACTATCACATTAATGAGATAAATAATGTAGTGTAAGCCATGCTAGAGATCATATGTGATTTTCAATTTAAGCAAGTCATGATCTCACAAACTTAACTATTTCATAACTTGAAAGCATGACACTAGTTGCTGCATTTTATTATTTTTCAAAGCACAAATTTAGATCATATGATATTTGCAAGAGATTATATGCGCATCTGCCTTATTCTAACCAACCACGCCAAGCCTATGTCATTTGACAATCAGAAGCTTAAGGACATGGTTTTAGTCATACACAACTTCTTCCAAGTTCAAATCTAAGTGCAAAGATAAGCCATCTCAGAAAAAGAAGTGCGATGCATGCATATTTTCTTGATCTTTTCTCAATTTATATTTGTTCAAAAAAACTCAACATGTGAGTTGATTACTTGATGAATTCTTAATGATTAAAAGCACTTGTGAGCATGTAACAAGTTCAAAACAGCAAGAAAGTTCGACCATGACCAGTTTTAGTGTAAGTAATTATTCCAATTACTAGTCATGGCAAAAACTACAAAATGTATAACACGAGTAATGTAGTAAGAACTTTCAGCATGTAAAAGGAATCACAAAGTCATATATTTATGAAATACTATGCTCATATTATTTTAATTTTAGATTCACACATAGACTTCCCAAGATTCAAAAACTCCCCCTCAATTTAAGCCTTGAGGATGCATAACCCCTATTTCACTACGAATGTAACAAAAACGAGTGAAATCCAAAGGTTTTGTAAAAATGTCAGCCAATTGTTGTTCGGTATCTACATGGTGAAGCACAATGTTTTCTTTTTCAACGTTATCTCGGAGAAAGTGATACCTAATGTCAATGTGCTTAGTTCTAGAATGTTGCACAGGGTTTTTAGCAATGCAAATGGCACTAGTGTTATCACAGAATAGTGGAACACTATCTAGATCAACCCCATAGTCTTTAAGTGTTTGAACAATCCAAAGAATTTGTGAGCAAGCACTAGCAGCAGCTACATATTCAGATTCGGCTGTGGATTGTGCAACTGAATTTTGTTTTCTAGAGGACCAAGCAACAAGTGAATTACCAAGAAAATGACAAGCACCGGAAGTACTTTTCCTATCAATCCTACAACCCCCAAAATCAGCATCCGAAAAAGCTTTCAAAGTAACAGTTGAGGAAGAAGGAAGAAAAATGCCAAATTCTTGGGTTCCATGTAAGTACCTGAGAATCCTTTTGACGGCTTGACGATGTGAAACACGTGGGGAAGCTTGAAACCGTGCACAAAGACATACGCTGAATTGTATGTCCGGTCTTGATGCCGTGAGGTACAAAAGTGATCCGATCATGCTTCTATATTCTTTTTGATCCACGGGTTCACCATCTTCATGAAGTTCAAGTGTTGTTGCTGTTCCCATTGGTGTCCGAAGAGGCTTGCTTTTGTCCATGTTGAAACGCCTTAGGAGGTCTTTGGTATACTTCGTTTGATGCACAAAGGTACCCTCCTTGGTTTGCTTGATTTGCAGCCCCAAAAAGTAAGTGAGTTCACCCATCATACTCATTTCAAATTCGGAACGCATCATTGCTGAAAACTTGGACACAAGATCATGAGAAGCACAACCAAAGATAATATCATCCACATACACTTGAACGAATAATGAGTCATTGCCATGCTTAAGCACAAAAAGAGTTTTATCAACCTTGCCTATGGTAAACCCCTTTTCAAGTAAGAATGTTTTTAACCTATCATACCATGCTCTAGGGGCTTGTTTGAGACCATATAAGGCTTTGGACAGTTTGTAAACATGATTAGGAAAATTTGGATTTTCAAAACCCGGTGGTTGTTTGACATAAACCTCCTCATCTATTTAGCCATTAAGAAAAGCACTCTTAACATCCATTTGATATAGCTTAAAACCTTTAGATGCTGCAAAAGCTAACAAAATTCTTATGGCTTCTAATCTAGCGACAGGAGCAAAAGTTTCATCAAAATCTAGACCTTCAACTTGAGTGAAACCTTGAGCAACCAACCTAGCCTTATTCCTAACCACAAACCCATCCTCACTTTGTTTATTTTTAAATACCCATTTAGTTCCAATTAAAGTGTGACCTTGAGGTGGAGGTACAAGTTTCCAAACATTACTTCTTTCAAAATTTTCTAACTCTTCTTGCATGGCAATAATCCAAGATTCATTAGTGAGTGCATGTGATATATATTTGGGTTCAAAAGAAGCAACAAAAGCAGAATGAGCATGAGAGTTTGGATCGCAAAACCTGGAACGTGTGACTCGTTCGTGCAAGCTTCCAATCATCTGTTGTGGGGGATGATCTTTGTAAAACCGTAGGGGAATAGATGTCTCACAAGCTTCTTCTTCTTCATGTTCATCACAAATCGATGAGCTTGTGGCTTGAGGATGATCAGGACCAGCATAGCTGATAGCCGGAGCTTGTTCAATGTCTGGAGCTGGACACGTGTCAACTTCAGAACTACCAGACAGTATCACTGGCTCTTCTTCATCTTCGAAAATACCCTCTCCCTGAGGATACGGATCTAGTCCTGCAACACCGGAGCTAGTACCTGGGCTAGCTTCATCAAAAGACACTTCACAAGTCTCTACAATTTTGTTAGTGTCAAGTAAAATCACACGGTAGCCTTTAGTATGAGATGGATAACCAAGAAACATGCCATCAAAGGATCTAGGTTCAAATTTATCAAGATTACCATGTTTCTTAACAAAGCATTTGCAACCAAAGACCCGAAAGTGTGTAACACTAGGCCTATGTCCAAACCGGAGCTTATATGGTGTTTTACCTAGCTTAGCACGCAAGAAAACACAATTTAAGACATAACAAGCAGTTGCTAACGCATCAGCCCAAAATTTCCTAGGAGTTTGATATTCATCAAGCATAGTCCTAGCCATCTCAACTAAGGTTCTGTTCTTTCTTTCTACAACACCGTTTTGTTGAGGTACATATGGTGAAGAAAATTGATGATCTATTCTATTTTCAGCACAAAAGTGATCAAAAGATTGATTTTTAAATTCAGTTCCATTATCACTTCTAATTGCTTTTAATGATCCTGGGTGATCAATTGATAATCTAAGAAATAAAGTTCTAAAGTGACTAAAAACTTCATTCTTAGACGCCATAAAGTAAACCTAAGAGTATCTAGAATAGTCATCAACGATAACAAGAACATACCATTTACCTCCGAAGGATTGAACATGTGAAGGTCCTACGATGTCAAGATGCAAAAGTTGACATGGTTCAGTTGTCATGATCATTGTGATAGGAGTATGTGAACCTGCAACCATCTTAGCATGTCTACAAGAAGAGCACACAATTTATTTGACCCCTTTAAGCTTAGGCAGCCCACGTATGCGATCAAGAGCACTAACACGCGTTAGGTGATCAAAGCCTACGTGACCAAGTCTACGATGCCAAAAATATAAGTCCTTTGAAACATTAGCAACTAGACACTTATGCTTAGAGGAAGACATATCAAAATCAGCTTTAAAAACTCTTCCAAACCGAGACATGTTAAAAATAAGCTCACTATTTGAACCTACAACTTTGCAGCAGTTTTTATTGAAAATAATTTCTAGATTTTCATCTAGCAATTGTGCAACAGAAAGCAAGTTGTATTTCAAATTTTCGACGAGTGCCACATCCTTCAAAGTGTAGTGATCATTTACTCTAACCGAACCCTTAGCAATAATAGGAGTTGAAGAATTATCGGCAAAGGTAACATTCTCTACACGTGACATAGAAGTGAGGGAGGAGAACCAATCTTTATTACCGGTCATGTGGCGTGAGCAACCTGAATCCACAATCCAAATGTTCTCCTTCCTCAAATGTGTAACCTACATAAAAGCACAATACGTCAATCACTCAATACTGGGGTTAGTCAAAAGGCATTTAGGAATCCAGTACTGAGTCACGCGACGTGCAGCAGGAAAAACACGCGAAAGCTGAGACAAAACAGAAGGTTTATGAGTCAAAGTTTGAGTTTTTTTATTCTTGACTACTGACCTATAAGGTGTTACTTGTGTAGCACAAAAATCAGTAGCTCCGGAGGCAAAAACAGAAGGTCCGGAGGTAAACTTTGAATGTTTTTGACTCAAAACAGTAGGTTGTACATTCGGTTTAATGTGTGCAGCAAATTTTGCATGAAATTTATGAGATCTAGCAACCATTCTTTCCCTTTTCTGTTGTTTAGCTAGTCTATAACAAAAATCTATGACATGACCATCTCTACCACAGAAGGTACAATGAAATTTAACTTTGTGTTCATGTCTAGATGAGCAAGCAATATTTTTATTTGAAACTGAATAAGGCAACACTCCTGCAGATTTGAAAACCACTCCTTTTTGTTTAGGAACTGTTTGAATCAAACCACTTCCTAATGTCTTTACAATTTTAGGTGGATGTGCCTTAGCATGAGCATGAAAATCAAAACCTAAACCAGTTTTATCATTGCAAGACTTGGAAGAATTCAGCAGCAAGTTTAGGTTCTTATTCCCATTACAAAACCGATCTAATGTCCTATGCATGTCATCAAGTTAATTGGACAAATCTAGGCAATTTTCACATGAAGTTTTTCCTTTTAGTTTGCAATTTGAACAAAATTTAACTTCATGAGAACGTAAAGAATTGTTCAATATAGAAATTTCATTCATAGCATCTTGTAATTTCTTATCAAGATCATCACAAGTAGAACAATGCAAATCAATTGTAGAACAGCTAGCATCTTTCAAGTTTTTATCATTAAGTGCAGCAAGCTCTTTGTTCTTTTCAATTTCTAACTCAAGATTATCTAGAGTGGAGTAGTGTGCACTTCTTAATGTGGACAATTGTTCATAGATTAAATCACATGAGGGACATGCATCATCACTAGGAATCAAAGTTTTTAAACGGTTAATTTCAGATTCTAGTGATTCAATTTTAGCAGCATTATCCCTAAGCTTTTTGTCCTTTTTCTTGACAATAATAGTTGCACGAGAAATAGCATCACACATTTCATTGCAGGTAGAACATACCTCATCGTCTTCACTGTTGTGTTCTGCATCCTCCTGACTTGATTTTGATCTTGTTTTGCCCGCCATGAAGCATAAGTTGGCTAGATTGTCATCATCTTCATCACTTTCAAAGTCTACATCACTTGAACTAAGTTCTTGAAGCGCGGTGATGAAACTGTTGATCATCTTGCGTCCTATGGTACCTTTCTTCTTCTTGTTGGAATTTCCAGAGGAGGTCCGGACCTTGATTTGTTTTTCTTCCGGGGTGGTAGGACCTGAAAGGTTGGGGCATTCTGTACGAAAGTGTCCTGTTTTACCACATTCAAAACAGCGTTGAGGTCCGGAGCTTCCTCTCCTTCTATTTCTCACATTTTGCAATGCGTTTGAGAATCTAGTAGAGATGAGTGCCAACTCCTCTTCTGGAAATTCTTTGATCTGCTTCAGAGTTAGTGAGGACAACAAAACAAGAGTATTGCAGGATGATGATTGGCCGGAGCTAGACATATCACGTTGTGAGACAAATGCAATAGACTTGTTTGGGTTCTTACGTGCTAGGATGTCAATTTCATGAGTTTTTAGTTTAGAATAAAGTACATCTAATGTAAGAGAACTCATAACAGTTGATTCACGAATAGATGTTACTTTCATCTCCCAAATTGACATGTCTAATGCACTAAGAAGTTGCCTAGCATTCTCAGCATCAGAAAAATTTACATTGACACTACGTAAGTTGCTGAGAATTTTATTGACGAGCAAAGAGGTCATCAATAGACTCACCTGGTTGCACCTCAAAATGCATATATTCCTTTTTGAACATATCTTGTTTTACCTCCTTGATTGTGTTGGAGCCTTCATGATAATCACAGAGAGCTCTCCAAACATCGTATGCTGATCGGAGGTGCGCGACACGATCAAAGTCGCTTTGAGTGAGTCCTTGGATGATCAAGTTTCGGGCTTTGTTGTTGTTGTCGACGTCCCGTAGGTTTGTGGCTGTGACTTGATCATTAGGTGGAACTTCATAAGGCTTATACACTTTCTCCCATATTGCAAAGCCTTGTGCCTGGATGAAAGCCTCCATGAGTGCCTTCCAAACCTGGAAATCAATACCATCAAACACACAAGTTTTGGTAGAGTACTTCTCCATGATGATTAGTCAAAAACACGTGCAAATAACAAATATTAGAGCACCGTGGCTCTAATACCAATTGTAGGATCGAAGAGCACGTGAAAAGCTACCAGAGGGGGGGTGAATGGTAGATTTAAAAATCTTACGTAGCGGAAACAATTAAACCCCATACTCTTTCGGCAGAAAAACGATCTGTTAAAGAAATCGTGTGTGAGACTAATCTAAACGTGTTTCAACATGACAAAAGTGATAGATATCAGATATAATCAAGTCACGAAGACAACACAAAAAGAATAACTCAAATCCGTCGAGAAAAACTCAAGTTATGATCAGAAGATCAAACAATGGTCAATCTGCCCTACCCGAGAAAAAACAGTTCTGGAACGCTGCAAAGAAACTCGTGTAGATCATAGACCACAAATCCAATTACCGTGAAATTTTTACAGATTATAGACAATAAAGTTGTGAAGACAACCCAAAAAGAATCACGTCAATTGGATCTGTAAAAATCGAGTTATGATAAAACCACCGACAAAAGGTATTGCTGTCCAGAAACTCGACGAGTAAAACTTGTCTAGAACAAGTCGGACGAACAAGGTAAAAAAGTTCCTTCAAACTACGAATTTTATTCAATAGAACACAACAGGAACAGCCCCAAAGTCGTGCACCACGAGCTCTGGGCTCCCTTGCTTATATAACCAGCCCTTAGGCCAACCAATTACCAACTAGGACTCAAATCTACTCAGATCACGAATTGTAACTTTCCATAGCTGCTCAAGATTCTTCTATACGCAGATAGAAGCAATCTTTAGACTTCCAAACACCTTTGGAACCTATCCCACATTCCTAAACAACTCAAATTCGTGACCCACACGAAATCCTATCATAACCAACTCAAATATTTCCATATTTGAGTCAAACCCGACTCAGCTGCAGCCTGAGTCCATAACCTAGTCGGTTGGACCTTTCCGACCAATTCTTTACGTCCACATCTCTTCATCACGTCCCGGAACCATGTAGCCACGTACATGCACTACTTGCACACATGCAAACATCTTCCAATGACGTCCACGATACCTTCATATGCATTGTTCTCGATTCATTCATGCTGCGCAACCTCCTGATCAGCTCAACCACAATTCCCCCTGAATTTGGTTGTTGGAACCTCATCTCCTCCCTGAGACTAGTCCAATGGATCCCGTCACGAGCCATGTCTTGAACTCGAGCAACACCTGCACATGAATAAAGAACCAATCCATACGAGCCCAAGTCCTCGACTTGACTCAAGATAGTTCCAAACACAACACCTTATGTGAGAACCTCACATAAGCATGTTGCAAAACCACAGTAACACAATATCATCCATATCAACCAAAACGCACAAAAAACTTAGCAAATGAATACTAAGCAATCTTTCCAAGAGTATAAAGCAAGTACGAAACATTGCAAATGAAAAGCAGAAGCACTATGGTAAAGTTCCGGACCTTGCCAGAGCAACCCGGACCTTGAGCCGGAGCTAACAAGAGCTAGTAGAACCTAGCACCGGAGCTTACCAAAACTAGTACAACCAAGCTCCCGCCAGAGCTTACAAAACTAGCAAGACCTAGCGCCGGAGCTAACCAGAACTAGTCAGAACTAGTAAACCCAAAAGCCGGAGCTAGAAAAAGTATGTCGGAGCTTAGCAAAAGCATGCCGGAGCTATCAAATATATGCCGGAGCTATCAAAGACATGCCCGAGCTAACAAAGTCATGCCGGAGCTAAAGATAAAGCTCATCGGAGCTAACCAAAGCTAGTCAGACCTTACCAAGAAGTCGGACATAGCATCTGACGTAGCTGGAGCTATCCAACCCAAGTCGGACCTACCTTCGGACCTTGTTGTAGCTCAGGGTTAGAGTCGGACCTTGATAAAAAGGTGTTTTGGTGATATTCAAAACTTTTATCATCAAAGCCAAGTGTATTCACTACAAGCCAATGTATTCCGCACACATAGGTCTTACATCTAGGTTACTAAGTGCATTAGACATGTCAATTTGGGAGATGAAATTCACATCTATTCGTGAATCTACTGTCATGAGTACACTTACATTATATGTTCTATATTCTAAATTGAAAACTCATGAAATTGACATAATCTCATGTAAGAACCCCAACAAGACTCTTGCATTTGTTTTTCAACGTGACATGCCTAGCTTCGGCCAATCTTCATCTTGTGGAACACTTGCTTTGTTGTCCTCTCTAACCCTCGAACAGATTGAAGAGTTTCCAGAGGAAGAACTTGTACTCATTCTACTCGGTTCTCAAAAGCATTGCAAAATGTGAGAACTAGAAGGGGAGGAAGTGTCGGACCTTAACGATGCTTCGAATGTGGAAAGACAGGACATTTTCGTACGGATTGCACTAACCTTTCAGGTGCAACTTCCCTTGATGAAAAGCAAACAAGGTTGATGCACTCCTCTGCAAACAACAACAAGAAAAAAAGGGTTTTGCAGGACACCAACTGGTGAATAGTTTATCTCTGCACTTCAAGAACTTGGCTCGAGCGACGTGGACATCAGAAGTGACGAAGATGAAGATGATTTGACAAACATGTGTTTCATGGCGTGCAAGTCAAGATAAAGTATGGAGGAGGCAGAACACAACAGCAAAAATGAAGAGGTATGTCCTACTTGTGAAGAAATGTGTGATGCTATTTCTCATGCAAATGTTATAATTAAGAAAAAATACAAAAGGATTATGGATAATGCTGTTAAAAATGAGTCACTAGTATCCGAAATTAATCGTTCAAAATCCTTGATTCCTAGTGATGATTTTTGTTCCTCGTGTGATTTAATATATGAACAATTTTTCTCATTAAGAATTGAACACACCTCCACACATTATAAACTTGTTTTAGAAATTGAAAAGAACTGAGAGCTTTCTGCACTTATTGATATAAAGTTGAAAGATGCTAGCTGTTCTACAATTGATTTGCATTGTTCTACTTGTGATGATCTTGATAAGAAACTACAAAATGCTATGAATGAAATTTCAATTTTGAGCAATGCTTTGTGTACTCATGAAGTTAAACATTTTTCTAATTGCAAACTAAAAGGAAAAACATCATGTGAAAACTACCTAGACTTGTCTAAGAAACTTGATGACATGAATAGGACACTAGAGAGGTTTTGTAATGGGAATAAAAATCTAAACTTTCTGCTGAATTCTTCCAAGTCTTGAAAGTATAAAACAGGTTTAGGTTTTGATTCTCATGCTCATGCTAAGGCACATCCACCTAAAATTGTAATGTCAATAGGATGTGGTTTGATTCCAACAGTTCCTAAACAAAAGGAAGTGGTTTTCAAATCTGCAGGGGTGCTGTCTCATTTAGCTTCTAATAAACATGTTGCTTGCTCATGTAGACATGAACACAAAGTTAAATTTCATTGTACCTACTGTGGTAGAGATGATCATGTCATAGATTTTTGTTATAGACTAGCTAACCAACAAAGAAAGAAAAGAATGCAAGCTATATCTCATAACTCCCATGTAACATTTGCTTCACATGCTAAACCAAATATCAAGAACATGCAACCTGCTGTTATGAGTCAAAAACATGCAAAGTTTGCTCCCAAACCTTCTGTTTTTCATGCTACACATGTAACACCTCATAAGTTAGTAGTTGGATAGAAAAATCCTCAAACTGTGGATCATAAACATGCTATTTGGTCCCATCTTTCGCATATTTTTCCTGCTGCACATCATGTGACTCAGTACTGTATTCCTAAATGCCCTTTGACTAACTCCAGTATTGAGTCATCGACGTATTGTGCTTTTATGTAGGTTACACGCTTGAGGAAGAAGAACATTTGGATTGTGGATTCAGGTTCCCTACGTCACATGACCGATAACAAAGAATGATTCACCACCCTTTTTGTCACATGTAGAAAATGTTACTTTTTCGGATAATTCTTCAACTCCTATAATTGCTAAGGGTTCGGTTAGAGTAAATGATCACTAAATTTGAAAGATGTGCACTTCTCAAAAATTTGAAATACCACTTGCTTTCTGTTTCACAATTGATAGATGAAAATCTAAAAATTATTTTCAATAAAAATTGCTGCAAAGTCGTAGGTTCAAATAGTGACCTTATTTTTAACATGTCTCGGTTTGGAAGAGTTTTTAAAACTGATTTTTATATGTCTTCTTCTAAGCATAGGTTTCTAGTTGCTAATGATTAAAAAAACTTATATTTTTCACATCATAGACTTGGTCACGTACGCTTTGATCATCTCACGCGTGTTAGTGCTCTTGATCGCATACGTTGGTTGCCTAAGATTAAAAGGAACAAAGAAATTGTGTGCTCTTATTGTAGACATGCTAAGATGGTTGCAGGTTCACAATGACAATGACAACTGAACCAGGTCAACTTCGGCATCTTGACACCATAGGACCTTCACGTGTTCAATCCATTGGAGGCAAATGGTATGTTCTTGTGATTGTTGCTGACTATTCTAGATACTCTTAGGGTTATTTCATGGCATCTAAGAATGAAGCTTTTAGTCCCTTTGGAAAATTATTTCCTAGATTATCAATTGATCACCCAGGGTCTTTAGGAGCAATTAGAAGTGATAATGGAACTGAATTTAAAAATTAATCCTTTGATCATTTTTGTGCTGAAAAAGGAATAGATCATCAATTTTCTTCATGATATGTACCTCAAAAAAATGGTGTTGTAGGGACAAAGAACAAAACTTTAGTTGAGATGGCTAGGACTTTGATTGATGAATATCAAACTCCTAGAAAGATTTGGGCAGATGCAATTGCATCTGCTTGTTATGTTTCAAATCATGTTTTCTTGCGTGTTAGCCTAGGAAATGAACCATATGAGATTTAGTTTGGACATAGTCCTAGTGTCACACACTGTCGGAGGGTGATTCCGGCAATTCTCCCGGTACTACCGTCGGCAGCCCGCGAAGTTCTTAGTTCGGTTAGGGGGCATGGAGATTTAGAAGAAGGTGGCAATTTGACACGAGGATTTACGTGGTTCGGGTCGCCTGAGCGTAATACCCTACTCCACGGGTGTGTTGCTATTGTATTGAGCGTCTAAGCGCTTGAGTGTCAAAGACTGGAGTCTCTTGAGCGCGTGTGGAAGTGTCAGGCGCATGTCCCAACTCCCCCCCCCCTCGTGTATCGCTCGGCCAGTCCTTTCATAGTTCAAGGACCAGTCGTTACATTGTCAGCATGGCCCGACATGTGGCCCTGGTGGTTACTGATGCTTAATACACAATTAATGTACTTAATTACTCTTAATAGCATGATAATGTGCCTTGATGGCGGCGTTACTGGTATTAAGGGTCCTCCGATCGTGTGTCATTAAGATAGCATTAATGACACATAATCGGGTCTTGAAGCTTTAATTGTTCCTTGAAGGTTCGAGCCGTTGGAGGTCCACCAATCTGTCTGTTGAAGTTGAAGGTCCGGCGGCTGGACTAGTGGCAGCTCCAGAGCTTACTGTCTTGGACGAAGAGGTCCAGTGCTGTTGTACACATGTCGGTACTGTAGCTTGCCTCTGTCGGGGGTTAGGTCCGGGGGTGCCACACAGGTATCTAGTCCGGAGCTTTCCCATGAATGAAATGTAGCTCCGTTTTCAGGATACACGTGGCAGCACTGGGACTAACCATAGAAGGGAGGTAGGTCCGGTTTTGTATGACATGTGGGTCCTTCGGAGGTTTTCAACTTAGACAGGTGAAGTTCCTTTGCACTCTTTGCAATCCCAAAGGGTATTTGGTACGCAGGGTAACGACAGTGGCCCCCTGGGCCCACCTCTGGGAGAGACCTTTCGGATTAAGTCATTCTACCGGAGGTGGGTCCATCTTTTGATTTTGGCGCCGTGTCTTCAAGGATTTTTGGATGTGCCGTTGAGGTGGTGGTTCACAGTTAAACTATCGCTGCGTGGCATCTTCAGGATGCGGCAGGTGAGATCTACGCGTGCGGATCTCACGCAATTGAAGGTCGTCGGTTCCCAATACGAAAACCGTATCGGTTCCACGCGCCTTTTCAGGCCGCCGCCCTCGGGCTTCCCGCCTCTCATGATGACAACTATTTGCCATGGGTAAGGACCTCTACTTCATCGTCGGGGTGGCCTCGGGCCCCCTTGTCATTGGCAGGGTGAAATTTTTGAACTGTATTGTTGGCTCCTTTACGGTTTCCATCCAAGCGTTGCGGGGGTTTACTTAAGAAGGAAAGCGCGCACCATTTGGGGATTCCTTACGCCTTCATTTGAACTTGCGCTCGAATCCTCCAAACTATTGCTTGTTTTCCTCTCTCGCCCCGCCGTGCTGCGATGGAGTTGAGTCTCCGCATGAGCCGTCTCACGACCAACGGTGATTTGAAGAAGGTCCGGACCTACATGGGGTGGTCCAGCGACTCCTTCAACCATCTGGTCCGCGCCGGCAAGCTCCCGTTCAAGAAGGAGCGCGCTGGCGACATGGTGTACTTCTCCGCGTACGCCATGGTGGGACTGATCCCACCTTTCTCCACCTTTCTCTTGATGTTGTTAGACTTCTATGGTCTGCAGTTGTACCACCTTAGCCCCCACTCCATTCTTTTGGTGTCAACCTTCGTCCACTTTTGCGAGATGTGGGTGGGTATTCCCCCCTGCATCGAGCTCTTCCGCACCTTCTTCACCATCCACACCACCGACAAGAGTGACGAGTACCTTGGCTTCTACTATTTTGTGAAGCGCAAGAAATTCCCGTACAAGTACTTGAGGTCATTCCCTTCTGACAAGTGGGATGACTGGAAGAAGGACTAGATTGTCATCATGGTAGAGAAGAACGATAAGCTGGAGCTACCAGAAGGCCTCCCCAACATTGACACTGAAGCCTGGAGTGAAGTTCCGGTGCTGTCAGAGCCCTTCAACCCTGCCTTGACCAGGATCCGCCAATGTGTGGAAGGAGGATTGACCGCCCAGGCGGTCTTCTGCAACTTCCTAGTAACCAGGTGGGCTCCGCAAAAGAAAAGGGAGAAGCTCTCCTGGGCCCTCAACAGCGTAATGGATGATGACCGGATTGAAACTGGTTTGAAGTCCAACCAGGAAGGTGCAGCTTTGGAGCTCCATCTCAAGAAGTTCCAGCATGGCATCGACGCCGAGGGCGATGACTTGACTCCGTCGGCGGCTTTCCTCCCTTTGAACATGGAGCCGAAGATCAGCAGGGAGCTCCGGTGGAAGATGTCGGTGCTTGACGACCTCGGTGAAGTTGAGAGGCGTCTGACCACCAAGCTGGCGATCCCCGGAGCTTCTGAGGGTGGCCCTGCTCCTGCCCCAAAACAGGGATTTGAAGTCGTAGGCAAGGGCAAAGAGTTGTTCGATCCCTCGAGCTAAAAGACGAAGTTGAAGAACTTTGATGGGAGGCCCGTCAGACCTGCTCCTTCCAAAAAAGCTCCTTCTTCCCGGCGGGGGAGGTCTTCGACGGCGACAACCACTCTAGCATCGGCGTCTGCCCAGGACGCCAGCTCCGCACAGGTGACTCCAGCGTCGGAGCCAACTAAGGGCTCTAGGTCCGAGGGTCCTTCTCAATCGAGGGGGGCCTCAACTAAGATGTCACTGGTGGCAGCAGCAAGCTCCAGAGGGCCTTCTGGAGCTACTACCCTAGTTGCGACTGGGTCGAACTCCGAGCATCCGACAAAGATGTACCGCGCTAGCTGGAGCGGAAGTCTCAACAGGTAAATTTGCTTTTTTTACCTCAGTTGGTTATTTTTTTTTGTAATCATATTTTGAGTTTCTTCGTCCTTCATCCACGGGGTATCCAAGAAATGGGCTGAAGCTCGGTTCCTGCGACAGCAACTGATGCTGTACAGGCGGAGGCTCCAGTTGTGGTTCCTGTGCCGCCCCAGGTGGTGGCTGAGGTCGCGGCAGCTCAGGCGCCAGCTGTCGTGGTCTTTGACCTCGAGTCATCCCCTGAAGCTCCCGTGGTAGCGCCAGACCACGGGAATGAAGATTTACTAGCGGCACCAACTCCGGAGGTTGAAGCTCTGGTTTTGGATGTTGTGATGATAGACGCTCCGACCCAGAGCCAGAGGTAGCTGCAGTTCTGGCCTTAGAGCCGGATATTGATGAAGACCCGGCGCAGGAGCCGGTTGTTGATGAAGATCCGGTGCATGAGCCGGTTATCGCAGAGGTGCCAGCACCCGAACCGGTGGAGGTTGAAGCACCAGCGCCTGGACCGGCAGTGGAGGAGGCACCAGCACCGAAGCCGGAAGTGGCCTCAGCTCTAGCCAAATCTTCAATGCCTACCCCAGAGGTGGTGGTTCCAGAGGTACCCGTGCCTAAGCAAGGGTGCCGAGGCGAAGTGACCGGTCCTCTGCCAGAGGGAGCAGTTGCTGATGACCTGGCGGCGGGACCTTCTGTGATGCCTAGTTCCGAAAAAAGAACCAAGCCAACGCATATGTGTGCCCAGGATGTTCAACACACATACACGAGTGCATTCACAAATGAGTATACAGAAAATTACCATAAGACAAGATTAATTAACCAAATTTTATTACACAAACCATATTATCCTCGAATACAACCTCTAGTGAATATTAATGACATGTTCAACTAATGCAGTGGAAATGAACTAATTAAGCAACTAAGCAAACTAAACAGCTAGGCAGCATAAGCAATAGGGTATAGCGCAACTCCAATCAACACCACAGGCAAGCTGAGAGGAGTCACGACCTAGAACTCCACATTATCACCATTAAACTCCCAATCCTGACCTGCAACTGTTGGGGGGATTGCAAGATTATGTACATGTCGTACTCAGCAAGTGTGGAAAGTATGACATGTGACTGATTCAAATAACGACAATAATAATGGCTAAGTGCTGAGAAGTACATTAAAACATTTGAAAAGCAATATATTATATGTATGTGAAGTAAGCCCATCATAATCATAAGTAATATCATAATACCAGCCTGAATTCACTACCATCATCAATAATTCCAGATTTCGCCATTGCCAATAACCATATTCAATACCAGAAATAAATCCATAACAAACCATAACCATTACCAAACCATAACCATCCCAAATACCATCCCAATACCGAGTTCCCTCTAATCATGGAAGTTGTCCAGGTGCTCATAACCGGGAGCACGGCTATCATGATAGTTTTATTTAACTCTGCAGAGTTTGTACCTCTTTATTCATGTGTTTGTAATTTTATCACCCGTCGGCGACTAAAGAACCTCCCTTTCGCCAATTACACTTCCTTTGTTGTATGGCCAAGAGATCACAAAATAGCCTTTACAAAGGGATTACTAGCCTATTTAGACTCCACTGAGGTTTCACCGGTGGCGATGCCTCCAACTGAGCACATCTTCAACCAAGGGCCCCCTCTTGAGCCATTCGGATCCCAGGGTAGTCCCACCAATCATCAACAAACCCAATCTGACTACCCCTTCCCCGAGCATCCTTAATGGTCCAAATAGCACTGGCAAAGACCTAATTAATCAGCTACACCGCACCCATACTTGGCCTCGTGGTGGCACTGTAGTCCTGGCTTATTCTCGCATGAACCGGTCCTTAGATCTAAAGCAAGCAAACCACCATAACATCCAACCCATCCACATACCAGGCTTGCTTAGATCAACTGTTACCATACCATATCGACCAGTTCACATTAACCAGAATATCATTAATACATAATTAAATGTGTAGTGTTGTTTTCCCATCCCAATTAATCAAGCGAAGCAAAAAGGTAAAAGCCCTTCCCAACTCTCTACCATAAATTCCAAGTGACAATGGTGGTTAAACAATTCTAGTGAACTTCCTATCATAGGATTCCCATCAAATTGACACAGCATGCAGTTTTGCAAACAAACATTTATTTTAAAATAGGATCAATATGCTTCAAAGACACTTGCCTTGCTCTTGCTGTTGATTAGGGTCAAAGCCTTCAAACTCTTGGTGCTGTAGATCCTCTGCGGCACTCTCTAGCACAAATCCGTCTAATCTACACAATAAACATACAAGACAAGAAACACAATCAAAGAGTGCACAAATATTATTCAATATGACATGACATGCATGATTGATGCAAATGCAAGGTAGAACTCATTACTAGATTGCTTTTAATGATCACTAAGTAGTTCTAATAGCTTTTAACAAGTTTATACAGGTTTGGAGTTGATTAGATCAAATTTTAGAATTCATTCAACACAATTGAACCAGGAAGATCGGACTAGTCTGCTAGGAACCAGACAAGTCTGCACTTTACGAGATCAGCAGATTAGGGTTTTCTAGATCGACGTAAATTCGGAGATTAGGGGTTCAATTCATGTACGGAAAAGAGAATAGAAGGTATACCAGGTGTTTAGGACTCTAATGAATCCTGAAACTTGGAGGTAGCACTTGAATCTTGGTGATCTAGGGTTGGTGATGAACTTGGGGATGAATTGGTGATGAGGAACGAAACTTAGTGGAGATCTTGATCCTCTTTCGTTTCCTCCTCTTCTTCTTCTTGATGGGATCTTCTCCTCCCTCCTTGATGGTGGCTCCCCACGAACTAGGGTTTGGGTGGGTGGAAAAAAGGCAAACAGATGTCAGCCCAAGGGGTGGGGTTGTTTATATAGAGGTGGAGGCTAGGGTTAGATGGATTTCGAGTTTGAGATGAGTAGAGGCCGGTTTAGTGTCCCACATGGGCTCTAAAGGAGTTAGGCATGACGTCCCTAGGCCCACTTAGCGTGAAACCCAAGAAACAAGTCATAAAACAAAAGATCAACTCGGATTCACGAAATATCGAACAAGTACAGAAAGGACCGGACTAGTCCGAAGTCATCCAGAGAGAAAATCGGACAAGTTTGGCCAAAAATCGGACAAGTCCGACTTTTCACAGAGAGGAAATCGGACAAGTCCGCTGGTACACCGGACTAGTCCGGAAAAGTCCAGGGACTTAGCAAAATTTCAAGGATTCTTGGAATATCGGACTAGTCCGCACAAAATCGGACAAGTCCGAAAGTTTCCAGAGCCAAAATCGGACTAGTCCACAGCAAAAACGGACAAGTCCGTTTTTAGTGAGAGAGAAATCGGACTAGTCCTCAGTAAAATCGGACTAGTCCGCACTTTCCTATATTTTAATTGCGGTTTTGTTCCAAATGAATTTTAAATGCTCCGAATCAATTTTAAACTCGTTCCTCTTGTTGTGGGTTAATGTTAAACACGTATATGTGTGCATGCAAGGCATGATACATGAAAATGAGGGTGTTACAAATCTAAACCCCTTAAAATGAATTTCGCCCTCGGGATTCGATGCGGGAGAGAAGAGATAGGGAAATTCCTTCTTGAGATCATCCTCCAATTCCCACATTGCTTCTTTTTCGGTGTGGTGCTTCCATTAAACTTTACACCATCTAATAACCTTGTTCCTTGTGACTCTCTCCTTGGTTTCCAAGATTTTGATCGGTTGCTCGGCATAAGTCAAATCTTCCTCTAGTTCCAATTCTTCCATTGGCACATGTTCTTCTGGTACTCTCAAACACTTCTTGAGCTGGGAAACATGAAAGACATCATGGACGTCCCAAAGATGAGCTGGCATCTCCAACTTATACGCTACTTCTCCTTTTTTGTCCAAAATCTTGAATGGTCCAATATAACGAGGTGCGAGCTTGCCCCTTATGTTAAACCTCTTATGATCTCGCTGGTGACACCTTGAGGTAAACAAAATCTCCTATTTCAATGGCTAATTTCCTTCTCCTATTGTCCGCATAGCCCTTTTGCCTTGATTGGGCAGCCCTCAAGTTTTCACGAATTGTTTGGACTTGCTTTTCGGCTTCTTGGAACACATCCGGACCAAACACTTGAGTTTCTCCTGCCTCATTCCAGAATAAAGGTGTCCTACACTTCCTCCCATAAAGCGCTTCATATGGTGAAATCTTCAAACTTGCTTGGTAACTATTGTTGTTTGAAAATTTCGCGTATGGCAAGATTTTGTCCCAACTTTTCCCATGCTTTAAAGCACAAGCTCATAACATGTCGTCCAAAATTTGATTGGTCCTCTCGGTTTGTCCATCCGTTTGAGGGTGATATGCTGAACTAAAATTCAAACTCATTTCAAAAGCTTCATGCAATTTTTGCCAAAACATGGAAGTGAATTGTAAACCTCTATCTGAGACTATCTTCTTCGGCACTCCGTGTCGACACACAATATGCTCCATGTATATTTCGGCCAATTGTGCAGCTGTATATTTGGTCTTCACAGGGACAAAATGAGCTAGCTTGGTTAAGCGATCCACAATTACCCAAATTGAGTCATACCCGGACTGAGTACGTGGTAACCCAACTATGAAGTCCATTCCAATTTCTTCCCACTTCCTTTCCGGGATCTTCAATGGTTGCAATAATCCTGCTGGCCTTTGATGTTCCGCCTTGACTCGTTGACACACATCACACAATGCCACATTTAGCTATGTCCTTTTTCATGCTATCCCACTAATAGCAAGCCTTCAAGTCTTTGTACATATTCGTACAACTGTGGTGAATCGAGTATGGCGAGTCATGTGCCTCCTTTAGTATTGTCTCCCGAATATGCTTCACATCAGGCACAACAATCCTCTTTATAAGACATAAGGTACCATGTTCATCCTCGTCAAATCTGAATTCTCTCCCTTCTTCGGTCCTTTCCTTGATTTCCTTGATCTCCTCATCGGTGGTTTGTGCTTCTCGAATTTATTGCTGCAAGGTTGGATTTAACTCCATCATCTCCATCTCATTTACAAACCCGAGGTTCAACCATTCAAACTCCTTGCATAACTCGGATGGTAACTCTCGAAATGTGAGTTGATGACTTACTCCCTTTCTACTCAAAGCATCGGCCACTACATTGGCCTTTCCCGTATGATAGTTGATCCCCAAATGATTATCTTTGATGAGCTCCAACCATCTTTGTTGCTTCAAGTTCAGATCCGTTTGTGTGAAAATATACTTCAAACTCTTATAATCCGTATAAATTTCACACCTATGTCCAAGGATATAGTGTCTCAAAATCTTCAATGTGTGTACCACGGCCGCTGTAACACCCTCATTTTCATGCATCATGCCTTGCATACACTCATATACATGTTTAACATTAACCCATAACAAGAGGAACAAGTTTAAAATTGATTTGGAACAAAACCGCACTTAAAAATGTAGGAAAGTGCGGACTAGTCCGGTTTTGCTGAGGACTAGTCCGATTTCTCTCTGTCTAAAAACGGACTTGTCCGTTTTTGCTGCGGATTAGTCCGATATATGCCTCTGGACAACTTCGGACTTGTCCGATTTTGTGCGGACTAGTCCGGTATTCCATGAATCCTTGAAAATTTGCTAAGTCCCTGGACTTTTCCGGACTAGTCCGATGTTCCAGCGGACTTGTCCGTTTTCCTTTCTGACTAAGATCGGACTTGTCCGATTTTTGGTCAGACTTGTCCGATTTTCTCTCTGGACGACTTCGGACTAGTCCGGTCCTGTCCGGACTTGTCCGATATTTCGTGACTCCGAGATTGACCTTTTGTTTTACGACTTGTTTCTTGGGTTTCACGTTATGTGGGCCTAGGGACGTCGTGCCTAACTCTTTTAGCCATGTGGGACTCTAAACCGACCTCTACTCATCCCAAACTCGAAATCCATCTAACCCTAGCCTCCACCTCTATATAAACAGCCCAACCCCTTGGTTTGACCTCTATTTGCCACATTTCCACCCACTCAAACCCTAGTTCGTGGGCTGCCACCACCAAGGAGGGAGGAGAAGATCTCAAGCAAGAAGAAGAAGAGGAGGAAACGAAAGAGGATCAAGATCTCCACCAAGTTTCGTCCTTCACCACCAATTCATCTCCAAGTTCATCACCAACCCTAGATCATCAAGATCCAAGTGTTACCTCCAAGTTTATTGGTTCATTGGAGTTCTAAACACCTGGTATACCTTCTATTCTATTTTCATTACGTGAATTCCACCCCTAATCTCCAAATTTACGTCGATCTAGAAAACCCTAATCTGCTGATCTCGTCAAGTGCGGATTTGCCCGGTCCCTAGCGGACTAGTCCGATCTTTCTGGTTAAATTGTGTTGAATTAATTCTAAAATTTGATCTAATCGAATCCAAACCTGTATAAACTTGTTAAAATCTATTAGAACTAGTTAGTGATCTTTAAAAGCAATCTAGTAACAAGTTCTACCTTGCATTTGCATTAATCATGCATGTCATGTCATATTGAGTAATATTTGTGCACTCTTTGATTGTGTTTCTTGTTTTGTATGTTTATTGTGTGGATTAGACGGATTTGCGCTAGAGAGTGCCGCGGAGGATCTACAACATCAAGAGTTTGAAGGCTTTGACCCTAATCAACAGCAAGAGCAAGGCAAGTGTCCTTGAAGCATATTGATCCTATTTTTAAAATAAATGTTTTTGTTTGCAAAACAGCATGCTGTGTCAATTTGATGGGAATCCTATGGTAGGAAGTTTACTAGTTTTGTTTGACCACCCTTGTCACCTGGAATTTATGGTAGAGAGTCGGGAAGGGCTTTTTACTTTTTGCTTCGCTTAATTAATTGGGATGGCAAACAACACTACACATTTAATTATGCATCAACGATATTCTGGTTAATGCGAACTGGTCAATACGATGGGTGATCTAAGCAAGCCTGGTATGTGGATGGGTTGGATGTTATGGTGGTTTGCTTGCTTTAGATCTAAGGACCGGTTCATGCGAGAATAAGCCAGGACTACAGTGCCACCACGAGGCCAAGTATGGGTGCGGCGTAGCTGATTAATTAGGGCTTTGCTAGTGCTGTTTGGACCATTGTGGATGCTCGGGGAAGGGGTAGTCGGATTGGGTTTGTTGATGATTGGTGGGAGTACCCTGGGATCCGAATGGCTCAAGAGGGGGCCCTTGGTTGAAGATGTGCTCTGCGGGAGACATCGCCACCGGTGAAACCTCAGTGGGGTCTAAATAGGCTAGTAATCCCTTTGTAAAGGCTATTTTGTGATCTCTTGGCCACACACCAATGGAAGTGTGTAATATGACTGACGGGTCATGGGCATAAGGGAGATTCTTAGTCGCCGAAAGGTGATGAAATCACGAACACGTGGGTAAAGAGGTACAAACTCTGCAGAGTTAATTAAAACTATCATGATAGCCGTGCTCCCGGTTATGAGCACCTGGACAACTTCCATGATTAGAAGGTACTTGGTATTGAGACGGAATTTGGGATGGTTATGGTTTGGTAATGGTTATGGATTAATTTCTGGTATTGAATATGGTTATTGACGATGGTGAAATCTGGAATTATTGATGATGGTAAGGAATTCAGTTTGGTATTATGGTATTATTTATGATTATGATGGGTTTATTTCACATACATATAATGTATTGCTCTTCAAATGTTTTACTGTACTTTTCCGCACTTTGCCATTATTATTGTCGTCATTTGAATCAGCCACATGTGATACTTTCCACACTTGCTGAGTACAACATGTACTCACTCTTGCAATCCCCCCCAACAGTTGCAGGTCAAGATTGGGAGTTTAATGGCGATAATGCGGAGTTCTAGGCCGTGTCTACCGTCAGCTTTGCCTGTGATGTTATTGGAGTTGCGCATACATACCCTGTCGCTTATGCTGCATAGTTGCTTAATTAGTTTATTTCCGCTGCATTAGTTGAACTTGTCATTAATATTCATTAGAGCTTGTATTCGAGGATAATATGGTTTGTGTAATGAAATTTGGTTAATTAAACTTGTTCTGTGTTAATTTTCTGTATATCCTTTTGTGATTGCACTCGTGTATGTGTGATGAACATCCTGGGAACACATATGCGTTAGCTTGGTTCATTTTCGGAACCGGGCATCACAGATTGGTATCAGAGCCACAGGTTGATCGTGGGATGCAGCCTAGATAGAATGGACACTTTAGAGCACATAGGAGCACTCAGGAATCAATGTGTTCTTGCTTGGTGTGCTGTTTGCTATATATATTGCTTGCTTGTGTGCTTAATAGAGGATTTTGGGATGCTTTAGCATTGCCATGTCCACCTAGTTTCATATCCCTTGATGCATATAGTTGGGGAAGTTTTCTAATTCTTACCTATTGCCCTTCTTCAGATGGTGAGGACTCGCAACCAGAGGGATGGCAATGATGAGGAGGAGAACAATGGAGTGCCTCAGAATAACAATGGACAAGGACCTGCCCAAGGAGCTATTAATATTGAGCAGCTTTTGGCCATGCAAAACCAGCTCATGCAGACCATGATACAGACTATGGGACAGCTGCAGGCTGGCAACATCAACAATCAGCCCCACATGCCTCCACCGCCACCCCCACCTCCTCATAACCGATTGGGAGAGTTTATGAGGACTAGGCCGCCAACCTTTGCTCAAGCCGCAAACCCTATGGATGCGGATGATTGGCTCAAGTCTATGGAGAAGAAGCTAGCTATTGTCCAATGCAGTGACCGGGAGAAGGTCCTGTTCGCTTCTCATCAACTCGTTGGAGCAGCTGCGGATTGGTGGGATGCTTATTGCAGTGCTCATGAGAACCAAGAAAGAATCACTTGGGCCGAATTCAAGGAGAGTTTCCGTTCTCATTATGTGCCGGAGGGTGTTATGATATTGAAGAGGCAAGAATTTGAGAGTTTAAGGCAAGGAAGATCAAGCGTGAGTGAATATCTCAATAAGTTCACTCAACTCTCAAGGTATGCGCTTGAGGATGTGAGTCGGGACAGCCGGAAACAATACTTGTTCATGAGGGGCTTGAACAATGATATCCAAGTGCAATTGCTCAATTGTGATTATGCCAATTTTCAGAAACTTGTGGACAAAGCAATTGTGGTTGAGAACAAGATCCGTGAGATGGAGCAAGAAATCAAGAGGAAGGCACCATGTCAAGGACAGCAACAAGGAAGTTATGTGCGCCCTCGCTTTGCGCCGCCCAATGCGCCTCATTATAGCTCCTCTATTCCTGCTCAGCGCCCTGGTTATGCACCACGCCCAACTCAGTTTGTGCAGCAGCACCCTGTTATGCAAGCACCTAGGCCTCCAATGCCTTATGAGCCTCGTGCTAATTTTTCTGCTGCAAATGCTCAAAACCAAGCTCGTCCCAACAATTCTGGTGGGGTTAAGAAGTGTTATACTTGTGGAGAAGCTGGACACTTTGCGCATCAATGACCTAAGTCAGGCCTTGGTCAAGGAAGCAATGTGCCGAGGCAAAACCCAAGACCCAATGGAGGACAGCCACAAGGAAGCCGTGGGCAGCAGAATTTTGCTCGTGGCAACGTGAACCATGTCTCTACAGAGGAAGCTCAACAAGTGGATGACGTGGTCATTGGTATGTTTCTCGCCAACTCCAACCCCGCGACTATGTTATTTGATTCTGGAGCATCGCATTCATTCATTGCATCAACGTATGTTGCCAAGTATAGTTTGCCTACCTCTCATATGAAGTTTACTCTGTTGGTCAAGTCTCCTGGAGGAGAGATGAGGACAAATATAGTATGTCCAAAAGTAAGCCTTAGAATAAGGGGGGTAGACTTCTCCGCCAACCTCATTGTTTTAGATTCTCAAGGATTGGACATTATACTTGGTATGGACTGGTTGAGGAAGCACAATGGAGTTATTGAGTGTGCCACAAAGACGGTGAAGTTGACTAATGAGGAAGGGATCACCGTAGAATTTGAAGCATCACAAACCGCACCAAAGCAATTGGAGCTGAATCATATGGACGGTGTCGCAATTGAGGTGATTCCGGTGGTGTGTGAATTTTTGGATGTTTTTCCGGACGAGTTGCCAGGTATGCCACCCGATCGAGACATTGAGTTTGTCATTGATTTAATACCTGGAACTGCACCTATAGCTAAGAGGCCGTATAGGATGCCTCCTATGGAATTAGCGGAGCTCAAGAAGCAAATTCAAGAGCAATTAGAGAAGGGTTTTATTCGCCCTAGTTCTTCACCTTGGGGAGCGCCTGTGCTGTTTGTGGACAAGAAGGACAGATCCCAAAGGATGTGCGTGGATTATCGAGCTCTCAATGAGGTAACAATCAAGAACAAGTACACCTTGCCCCGTATAGAGGATTTGTTTGATCAGATGAAAGGCGCCTGTGTGTTTTCCAAGATTGATTTGAGGTCGGGATACTTTCAAATGAAGATTAGACCATCGGACATACCCAAGACAGCTTTTAGGACACGGTATGGATCTTATGAGTACACCGTGATGTCTTTTGGATTGACAAATGCGCCTGCCTACTTTATGTACCTCATGAATAAGGTCTTCATGGAGTACTTGGATATGTTTGTTGTGGTGTTTATTGATGACATTATGATCTACTCAAGGGATGAGAAGGAACATGAGGAACACTTGAGGCTTACATTGCAGATATTGAGGGAGCATCAGTTGTATGCCAAGTTCAACAAGTGTCAGTTTTGGTTGAAAGAGGTGCCATTTTTGGGTCATATCATCTCAGGAGGAGGAGTATCGGTTGACCCTGGTAAAGTGAGGGATGTGTTGAAGTGGGAACCGCTGCAAAATGTCAAGGAAATAAGGAGTTTTCCTGGGATGGCTGGATATTACCGTCGGTTTATCAAGGATTTTTCCAAGATAGCCAAGCCTATGACGGATTTGCTAATGAAGGGAAAGGCGTTCCAATGGACTGAAGCTTGTCAAAACAGTTTTGAGGAGTTGAAGAAGAGGTCGACAACAGCAACAATTTTGGTATTGCCGGATGTAAGAAAGAGTTTCGACATCTATTGTGATGCATGGAGACAAGGACTTGGGTGTGTATTGATGCAAGAAGGTCAAGCGGTCGCCTATGCGTCAAGACAATTGAAGGAACATGAGCATAATTACCCAACTGTGACGCCCGGTTCCGAAAATGAACCAAGCTAACGCATATGTGTGCCCAGGATGTTCATCACACATACACGAGTGCAATCACAAAAGGATATACAGAAAATTACCACAGAACAAGTTTAATTAACCAAATTTCATTACACAAACCATATTATCCTCGAATACAAGCTCTAATGAATATTAATGACAAGTTCAACTAATGCAGCGGAAATAAACTAATTAAGAAACTATGCAGCATAAGCAACAGGGTATGTATGCGCAGCTCCAATAACATCACAGGCAAAGATGACGGTAGACACGGCCTAGAACTCCGCATTATCGCCATTAAACTACCATAGGCGACCATGTGTTGGGTAATCGTGTGTGGGGTAATTCTGCTCATGTTTCTTCAATTGTCTTGATGCATAGGCGACCACTTGGCCTTCTTGCATCAATACACATCCAAGAACTTGTCTCGATACGTCGCAATAAATATCAAAACTCTTGCTCACATCCGGCAGTACCAAAACTGGAGCTGTTGTTAACCTCTTCTACAACTCCTCAAAACTATTTTGACAAGCTTGAGTCCATTGGAAAGCCTCTCCCTTCATTAGAAACTCCATCATTGGCTTGGCTATCTTGGAAAAGTCCTTGATGAATTGACGGTAATATCCAGCCATTCCAAGAAAACTCCTTATTTCCTTTCATTTTGCGATGGTTCTCACTTCAACACGTCTCTCACTTTTCCGGGGTCAACCGATACTCCTCCTCCTGAGATAATATGACCAAAAAACGACACCTCTTTCAACCAAATCTGACACTTGTTGAACTTGGCATACAATTGATGCTCCCTCAATTTCTGCAATGTAAGCCTCAGGTGTTCCTCATGTTCCTTCTCATCCTTCGAGTAGATCATAAAGTCATCAATGAACACCACGACGAACTTATCCATGTACTCCATGAAGACTTTATTCATGAGGTACATAAAGTAGGCACGCGCATTTGTCAATCCAAAAGACATCACGGTGTACTCATAAGATCCATACCGCGTCCTAAAAGTTGTTTGGGTATGTCCCATAGTCTAATCTTCATTTAAAGTATCCCGACCTCAAATGAATCTTAGAGAAGACACAAGCACCCTTCATCTGATCAAACAAGTCTTCTATGTGTGGCAAGGTGTACTTGTTCTTGATTGTTACCTCGTTGAGAGCTCGGTAATCCACGCACATCCTTTGGGATCCATCCTTCTTGTCCACAAATAGAACGGGCGCTCCCCAAGGCGAAGAGCTAGGGCGAATAAAATCTTTCTCTAGTTGCTGTTGAATTTGCTTCTTGAGCTTTGCTAATTCCAAAGGAGGCATCCTATACGTCCTCTTAGCTATAGGTGCAGTTCCAGGTATTAAATCAATAACAATCTCAATGTCTCGATCAGGTGGCATACCTGGCAACTCGTCCGGAAAAACATCCAAAAATTCACACACCACCGGAATCTCCTCAATTGCGGCACCGTCCATATGATTTAGCTCCAATTGCTTTGGTGTGGTTTGAGATGCTTCAAATTCTACGGTGATCCCTTGCTCATTGGTCAACTTCACCATCTTCGTGACACACTTAATTACTCCATTGTGCTTCCTCGACTAGTCCATACCAAGTATAATGTCCAATCCTTGAGAATCCAAAACAATGAGGTTGGCGGATAAGTCTACCCCCCTTATTCTAAGGCTTACTTTTGCACATACTATATTTGTCCTCATCTCTCCTCTAGGAGACTTAACCAATAGAGTAAACTTCATATGAGAGATAGGCAAACTATACTTGGCAACATACTTCGATGCAATGAATGAATGCGATGCTCCAGAATAAAATAACATAGTCGCGGGGTTGGAGTTGGCAAGAAACATACTAATGACCACGTCATCTGCTTGTTGAGCATCCTCCGTAGAGACATGGTTCACGTTGCCACGAGCAAAATTCTGTTTTCCACGGTTCCCTTGTGGTTGTCCTCCGTTGGGTCTTGGGTTTTGCCTCGGCGCATTGCTTCCTTGACCAAGGCCTGACTTAGGACATTGGTACGCAAAGTTCTCCACAAGTATAGCACTTCTTAACTCCACCAAAATTATTGGGACGAGCTTGGTTTTGAACATTTTCACCATGAAATTAGCACGAGGTGCATAAGGCATTGGAGGACTAGGTGCTTGCATGACAGGGCGTTGCTGCACAAACTGAGTTGGGCGTGGTGCATAACCAGGGCGTTGAGCAGGAATAGAGGAGCTGTAATAGGGCGCATTGGATGGTGCAAGGCGAGGGCGCACATTACTTCCTTGTTGCTCTCCTTGATATGGCGCCTTCCTCTTGTTATCTTTCTCCATCTCACGGATCTTGTTCTCAACCACAATTGCTTTGTCCACAAGCTTCTAAAAATTTGCGTAGTCACAATTGAATAGTTGCACTTGGATTTCATTGTTGAGGCCCCTCATGAACAAGTATTGTTTCCGGCTGTCCCGACTAACATCCTCAGGTGCATATCTTGAGAGTTGAGTGAACTTATTGAGATATTCACTCACGCTTGATCTCCCTTGCCTTAAGTTCTCAAATTCTTGCCTCTTCAAAATCATAACACCTTCCGGCACATAATGGGAACAGAAACTCTCCTTGAATTACACCCAGGTAATTCCCTCTTGGTTCTCATGAGCATTGCAATAAGCATCCCACCAATCCGTAGCTGCTCCAACGAGTTGATGATAAGCAAATAGCACCTTCTCCCGATCATTGCATTAGACAATTGCTAACTTTTTCTCCACGGACTTGAGCCAATCATCCGCATCCATAGGGTCAGCGACTTGAGCAAAGGTTGGCGGCCTAGTCCTCATAAATTCTCCCAATAGGTTATGAGGTGGTGGGGGTGGCGGTGGAGGCATGTGGGGCTGATTGTTGATATTGCCAGCCTGCAGCTATCCCATAGTGAATGTAGGCCTAGAGGGGGGGGTGAATAGGCCTTCTTGAATTTTCTCGGTTCCTGTAGGACTTCAACAAAAAGGTCAAATCCAGATATATCGGACTAGTCCGGTAAAGTGCGGACTAGTCCGGATTTCACGGGCTAGATTGATCAAGTTAGGTCAATTTGATTGTTTCGTTGTCGTTTGCAGCGGAAATATAAACTTTAATGACAGTTCAATAGTTGTATGTTAAGTTTTATTGCAAGTATGATTCTTGTTCAACTATTTAACTTGAATTCAACAAAATGAATCAAACCCTAGATAATGTTGATCAACTAGAATGATGAACACAAACGAACAAGACACAAGATTTATCCCGTGGTTCGGTTACCACGAAGGCAGCCTACATCCACGTTGAGGAGCCCACAAAAGGACCGGGTCTTCACCAACCCTTCCCTCGTCGGATCGCCACGAAGGCCAATCCTCTTCCACTAATCACACAGGGGTAAATCACCAAGTTGAAGGGGCGATCTCACAAGTTGAGAGCTCCCTTGATTACAAGTTTCAAAACCACCAATAACACACTTTGAAATATACAAATTGAGATGCAAGAGTGTGTTAGAGATTCAAACCAAGAGCTCAATCGTGTGCCAAGTGCTTCTCCAATGATCTAGAAGTGATCTTCAATGGATTGATTGATTTTTCACTTAACTTCGTGGAGAGAGATGGTTTTTGAGTCTCTTGGGAGGTGTGACGGTGCTAGGGCTCGAGAGTAGTTAAAAGTGGGCCGTGCACCTCTATTTATATGGGGTTTCTGGAAGTTACCGTTAGGGTTCAGAAATATCGGACTAGTCCGTGGTGGTGACTGGACTAGTCCGGTGTGCTGTGTGAAGCAAACCCTAAGTGTCTAGGAATCTCGGACTAGTCTGGTTCAAAACGGACTTGTCTGATTTCGTCACTGGAAAGCTTCGGACTAGTCCGATTGACATCGGACTTGTCCGGACACATGAAACCCTAAGTGTTTAGGATGACAAGTCCGCACTTGGAGGATTTGTCCGATTTAGATCAGGGTGTATATCGGACTAGTCCGTGTGGACACCGGACTTGTCCGAAGTGGATCAGAATGAATACCGGACTAGTCCGGGTCACAACGGACTGGTCCGATTTTGTGTGACTTGTGCATTGAAAAGGACTAGTCCGCACTGGGGAGGACTAGTCCGAAGTGGAACAGAAAATATATCGGACTAGTCCGGTGGTTACCGGACTTGTCCGATCTGGTGCAGAATGTGATATCGGACTAGTCTGGCTGATATCGGACTAGTCCGGTCCTGTATAGTTTTGTGCATTGTGTGTGTGTGATTAAGTGAGATTGAGCTCTTGGGTGTGTTTCCTTAACACACTCCATACATACTAAACAACTAATTTCTTCTCCTTGAGCTCAAATTCATTTTCCTTCTCAATTTCCCTCTTTTTGGTACTTTGCTCATTTTTCATCATTTTCCTACATTCATCTCAACAAAAGGATTAGGACCCCAATTGCTTGTCATAAATCATCCAAAACCCACAAGGGAGTCCTAGATGCACATTCAATCTCCCCCTTTTTGGTGATTGATGACAACCAATTGAGATTTCACAAAATGAGGTATAAAATGAGATTTTCATAATGTATGCACATATGACTCAAAAATGCATCAGGCAACAAGATAATTATTCATATGTGCATTCTTTATGGTGGGATGCATACTAAGAGCATGAATGCATTAAGAATGACAGAATTTTCATTTACCAACTAATATCAAGTGAATATGGCACTTCAGGAGCAAAAACTCAGATTTCATCACACACTTGCAAATTAATTGAGCAATTCATCACAGGACCAAACATGATATGAAAAGAGAGTTAAGCAAATACAATCACAATTAAAAAACATGGAGAGCTCTCTCCTCGCATCCTATTCAGCTAAAGCTTAGACTAGAGACTCCCCCTCAATCTCTCCCCCTTTGGCATCAAGACACCAAAAAGAGAGAGAGGAAGGTCCTAGGGCTTCACTCTTCGCTGTCAGTCCTCTCGTCGTCTTCATCGTCTTCATCGCTTTCGGCTTGACGAGGTTGAGAGGTAGGAGGAGGAGCGGAGCTGCTCGAGCCCCCAATGCCAAAATAGGCAAGCTCGGAAGGAGTCAAGGGGCTGAGCTCGGTGATGTCTGGATCAGAATCTTCAGATAGTACTGGAGATCCAATTGGATTGATCTCCAGCTTCTCACTCAGCTGCTTCACATTGGCTTTTATGTATCTCATGTCCTCCTTCCTCTTCTGATTTAGCTTGTGAAGCTTCACTTCAGTTTTCTTGTATGAGGAGAAAATTGCAGCCAAGTACTTGAGGATCCCACTGGCGGATCCTTTCTGAGGGGCTTCCCTGGAGGGAGGAGTAGCCCTAGCAGCTTCTTCTTGCCTTGCCAGCGCCTCGGGGCTTGAGGCCGGCGATGGAGCAGCTTGGACACTCACGGACTGAGGCTTCTGAGGCCTCGGTGGAGTGTGCTCCACATCCTTCACAAACTCGATTCCTGTGACCTTCTCAATCATGAACATCAAGTAAGGGGCATAGCCACAGGATCGGTTGGGGGTACTTGAGATATTGACCATATCATTCCAGATATAGTCTGCAACATCGAATTGCCTTTTCTTGCTGATGACCCTCATCAGGGTCCGGAGGTAGCCTTGCACACTCCCTGCATCCCCATCCTTGGGAGCAATCGTCTTCCTGAGGACTCTGTTGAGGACCACAAAGAAAGGCTTCATGTTCTTTGTGGAGGGAGGGACATACTTGGAGGTGGGCTCATACATGAACTTCATTCCATCCCTCTCAATGACCCCAATGTTGTGGATAATGAGTTGGTCTTGTCCTTCAGAGTCAAGGTGTAGCAGGCGGGCAAACTCTTCCTGGGTAATGGAATACTTGGATCCATGAGTCATCCAAGTCACACTTTCTTCGTCTTCACTTGAGAAGTGGCACGTTGCATAGAATTGTGCAATCACTTCATCATTCCAATTATATCTGAAGGCAAACAAATCCTTCAGCCCATGTCTCTCTGCAGCTTGTATCACTTCATCAAAAGCTGCACATTACCTCTTCTCAAGGTGGGCCTAGTTAATCCATTGACTGCGCACCACCGGGGTCTTCATCGGCAAGTAGACCAGCTTGTAGAAGTCAGCATGGAAATTTGACCAGAATCTGCCATCAGCTGCTTGCTTGGGCCTTGCATAGCAATCAACACTTCTCAACTTCATAGCCACATCGCTGCCCTTGCCATTGAATCTTTCCTCATTGGGGTCCCGGACCCCTTCTCTGGGAGTATGCAGCTTTAGGTGCCCAACAGGCCCTGTGGCAACCCCCTTGCCCTTCCCTTTAGCTTGGCGAGGGCCACTTGAAGGAGGAGCAGCCTTCGAGGCGGCCTTCTTGACACACACCTTCCTCCGAACCTGGGGAGGTGAGGGAGCAGGCTCGGAGGGTCTCTCTTGGCGTTTCTTGCCAAGACCCGTCGAGGACCGAGGTGCCACCTCGTGGTCCAACTCGGCCTCGAAATCGGAGATTTCGTTGTCGGAGCTCGACATGATCTGAGAATGAGTGATCAAGAGAAAAGACAAGTTATACAAGGTATTGGTGAGGTAAGATGGCAATGGAAGGCAGTAGGGAATTAAAGAATTAGGTTTTGGTTCAGAAACAACGGACTTGTCCGGTGCTCAGGCACGGACTAGTCCGGGGGACCGGACTTGTCCGTACATGGACCGGACTAGTCCGGTGTTCATCCGCAAAAACCTAACAAACTGGATAAAAATTGATCCCTAATGAAATAACTAGTCTAGCATACACATAGTACATCAACTGGACATGCAACTAGTGAAGAATGCTAGGCCAAACGATAAGCAATAAAGAAATTTGTGATTTCTTAGGGTTTTGAGGAAAATTTACCAAGAAATCCAAGGAAGCATGAAAATGTGGGGGTTGGAGGCCGGACTTGTCCGCTAACTTCAATCCTCGAGTCTTCAAGCTTGATCTCCGCCCAAGATTGAGGCTTTTCGACGGAGGAATCAAGGATTCGCCTTGGGAGCTCGAGCGCAAGAGAGAGAAAGCTTGGGGGAGATTGTGGGGTGAAGGGATTAGGGTTTGGTGGCGGCTAGGGTTATGGACACGAAAAATCGGACAAGTCCGGACAAGACCGGACTAGTCCGAAGTCCTCCAGAAACCTAAATCGGACTAGTCCGTGGTCTGTCGGACTAGTCCGGCCTAACCGGCACACTGCGGACTAGTCTGCAATGGCGGACTAGTCCGGGTAACCACGGACTTGTCCGTGGTCACCAGGAGAGAATTGCATAGCCCATTCATATATATTTGAAGGTCCAATAATTGAGGGTAGAGAGGCAAAACAAATCAAACAATCTTGATGAATTTGACCAGTAAGCAAACAACAATCATACTATGATCAAATATTCATCAAGATCTAATAATTGACATAGTTTTTCGAGAGAAAAATGAAGAGGGATGATTTTCACAATTCAATCAATATTTTGAAGCAATCATACAGGTGTGCAAATTTTCAAGCCACACTCCGAGAATCAAGAATGTTTAGCTCATTTCGGAGTTCGCAAAAACGTTTTTCATCAAGTGGCTTGGTGAATATGTCGGCCAATTGTTTTTGGGTGTTGACATGAGAGATGGATATGTCTCCTTTCATGGAATGGTCTCTCAAGAAATGGTGTATTATGTCAATGTGTTTAGTTCTAGAGTGCTCAACTGGATTGTGGGCTATTTTAATGGCACTCTCATTGTCGCAAAGAAGAGGAATACGGTTCATATTGTAACCGTAATCCCTTAGAGTTTGTCGCATCCAAAGCAGTTTTGCACAACAACTCCCGGCTGCAACATACTCCGCTTCGGCTGTGAATAATGCAATGGAATTCTGTTTCTTGGATGACCAAGAAACTAAGGATCTTCCTAGGAATTGGCAAGTGCCAGAAGTGCTTTTTCTATCAACTTTGCACCCGGCATAATCTGCATCGGAATACCCAATGAGATTGAATTTTGAGCCTTTTGGGTACCAAAGACCAAGGTTGGGTGTATGAACTAAATATCTTAGGATTCTCTTTACGGCTGTCAAATGACATTCCTTAGGGTTGGATTGAAATCTTGCACACAAACATACACTCAACATAATATCTGGCCTAGATGCACATAAGTAAAGTAAAGATCCAATCATGGAGCGATATACCTTTTGGTCGACGCTCGGTCCATCTTCATTGAGATCCAAGTGACCATTCGTTGCCATGGGAGTCTTTATGGGCTTTGCCTTGTCCATGCCAAACTTCTTGAGGATGTCCTGTGTGTACTTGGTTTGGCTTATGAATGTTCCTTCCCTTTGTTGCCACACTTGGAATCCCAAGAAGTACTTCAATTCTCCCATCATTGACATTTCAAATCTGTCTGTCATAATTTTGCTAAACTCTTCACAGAAAGATTGGTTAGTTGATCCAAAAATTATATCATCAACATAGATTTGGCAAATGAAAAGATCATTATCCAGATTTTTTGTGAATAATGTATAGTCTACTTTGCCAATTTGAAAGCCATTATCAATTAGAAAATCTCTAAGACACTCATACCAAGCTCTAGGAGCTTGTTTGAGGCCATAGAGAGCCTTACGCAGTTTATACACGTGGTCGGGGAACTCTTCATCTTCAAATCCGGGTGGTTGCTCCACGTACACCTCTTCCTTGATTGGTCCGTTGAGGAAGGCGCTTTTCACGTCCATTTGGTACAGCTTGAAATCATGATGAGTAGCATATGCAAGTAATATTCTAATTGATTCAAGCCTAGCTACTGGAGCAAAAGTCTCATCAAAATCCAAACCTTCGACTTGTGAGTAACCTTTGGCCACAAGTCGTGCCTTGTTTCTTGTCACCACCCCGTGTTCGTCTTGTTTGTTGCGAAAGACCCACTTGGTGCCGACTATGTTTGCATTGGGTCTTTCCACAAGTTCCCAAACCTCGTTTCTCTTGAAGTTGTTCAACTCTTCTTGCATTGCCACCACCCAATCCGGATCCTTCAATGCATCCTCAGTCCTGCGGGGTTCCAAAAAGGAGACAAACGAGTAATGTTCACAGAAATTTGCTATACGAGATCTGGTGGTTACTCCCTTTTGGATGTCGCCGATGATGTTGTCGATTGGATGATCCCTTTGAATGCATTGGTGTACTCTTGGGTGTGGCACTTGGGGGGTCGTATGTTGGTGTTCTTCTTCTTCTCCCCCTGAGTTGTTGTCCTCGTTGATTTGTTGATCATGTTCATATTCTTGTGATTGATCTTGTATCGAGGCTCCCCCTTGATTGTTGATCTCCTCTTGTGGTTCACTTTCCTCTTGTATTTGTGCCGATGACTCTTGTGGTCGTACTTCGCCTAGAGCCATCCTCTTTATTGCTTGATAGGGGGCTTCCTCTTTACCTAATTCACATTGATCAACTTGCTCCTTTTGGGAGCCATTAGTTTCATCGAACACTACGTCACGTGCCACTTCAACAAGTCCGGAGGCCTTGTTGAAAACACGATAGGCGTAAGTGTTCGAATCATAACCAAGCAAGAAACCTTCATCGGACTTCGAAGCGAACTTTGAAGTCCTGGGCTTCTTGTTCAAAATATAGCAAGGAGAACCGAAAACTCGAAAATAAGAAATGTTCGGTTTGTTACCGGTGAGTAGCTCATAGGGAGTCTTCTTTAGTAGTCGATGAAGGTAGAGTCGATTTGTGGCATGGCAAGCGGTGTTGATTGCTTCCGCCCAAAATCGATCCGAAGTCTTGTATTCAGAGCATTGTTCTTGCCATCTCTATGAGCATTCGGTTCTTCCTTTCGGCAACTCCGTTTTGTTGTGGAGAGTATGGTGCTGAGAATTCGTGCTTGATTCCTTCCTCATCAAGGTACTCCTCCACTTGTATGTTCTTGAACTCCGTGCCATTGTCGCTCCGAATACTCTTAATTGATAGAGAGAACTCGTTTTGCGCTCGTTTGAAGAATTTCTTGAGTGTTCCTTGTGTTTCTGACTTGTCATGCAAAAAGAACACCCAAGTGAAGCGGGAAAAATCATCAATAATGACTAAACCGTATTTGTTACCGCCTATGCTTATGTAAGCAATTGGACCGAAGAGGTCCGTATGAAGTAGCTCGAGCGGTCTTGTCGTGGTCATGATGTTCTTTGCGGGATGTTGTGCTCCAACTTGCTTTCCTGCTTGGCACGCGCTACAAGGTCTGTCTTTCTCAAACACAACATCTTTCAAACCTCGGATGTGATCGCCCTTGAGGAGTTTTTGAAGGTTCCTCATGCCAACATGTGCTAGCCGTCTATGCCACAGCCAACCCATGTTGGTTTTTGCAATCAAGCATGTGTCGAGTTCGGCTTTATCCTTGTTGAAGTCAACAAGATAAAGCTTTCCCTTTAACATACCCTTGAATGCAATGGAACCATCACTTCTCCTTGAGACGGTCACACCCTCGTTAGTAAACAGACAATTATAACCTTTGTCACATAACTGAGATATGGACAGCAGGTTATAATCTAAAGATTCAACGTGTAAAACATGCGAAAGAGTATGTTCAGAGGATATTGCAATTTTACCGGTACCGAGGACCCTTCCTTGACTGTTATCCCAAAAGTAGATGCCTTCGTTTGGGTCCTGGTTCACTTCATACTCCACAAACATCCTCCTTTCTCCGGTCATGTGGTTGGTGCATCCACTGTCCAGCACCCATTTGGATCCATCGGAGGAGTAGGCCTGCAAAAAACAAATTACGCCTTGGTTTTAGGTACCCAAGCTAGCTTGGGTCCTTGGAGGTTAGTAACGATACATTTGGGCACCCACACATGGGATTTTGTGTTCCCATGGCGTGGCCCAGCATAATAAGCATACACTTTACCAACATTATTTTTTATTAAAACATAGGAGGCATCAAATGTTTTAAACAGAAGTTGCTGTTGATTATGGGTTGGACTAGTCTGTGTGACCGGACTTGTCCGGATGACCGTACTTGTCCGGACCACAACCGGACTAGTCCGATTTTCATGAGAGTTCAGATTTTTAGTTTTCGAGTTACCAGGTTGTGAGGGTCCTCCCTTCACAAAGGCGATCCTTCCCTTGTTATTCCTATGATTTCCAGCTCTTTGCTTTCCATCACAAGAGTAACCAATGCCATACTTGACATTTGGAGGTCTTTGGACCAAATATGCACTACGTGCATAGTTGATCCTTTCCTTGTCAAATATTACACATTGGGTAGGATTTTTGTCCTTCGTGGAGGTAGGATTTTCCTTCAACCTGGTGTTAGTTTTATCACATTTGCAAACATGAGCGATATTAGTTAAAGTGGGTTGAGAAGGTAGGGTTGAAGAGGAGGAAGGTTCACTAAGCTTGAGTGACTCAACCTGCACTTCAAGGATCTTGTTGACCTTGATTTGGTCATCAAGTTGATTCTTAATTGCAACATTTGAGTTGGTTAACTCCAAGCAAGTTTTCTTGCTTGAAGCTAGCTCAAGCTCTAGTGAGTGATTTTTCTCCTTTTCAAGAACTAGAAGATTGTCAAGTTCGACATGCTTCTCCTTTTGGGAGATAATCATGTCTTCTTGACGATCAATTAGCTCTTCCTTCTCAATAATTTGGTTAAGCAAGAATTTCATTTTTGCAGCAGTTTTTCTATCTAAACCAATTAGCATATCTTCATCATCACTGTCTAGATCATCATCACTTGAGTAAGAATGCAAGGAAGGGGTTTTGATGTTTACCTTGCGTTTACCTTCCTTAGCCATGAGGCAAGTTCCATTTTCCTTCTTTGCACCGAGCGTGGGGAAGAGTGTGGGTTTCTTGGGCATGCTTTCAATGGCTATGCTAGCCATTTCTTCTTCATCGGACGATGAGGACTCATCGTTTGAGTCCCACTCCTTTCCGATGTGTGCTTGTTCAGCTTGTTTCTTCTTCTTGAAGAACTTTTTTGGTTGAGGCTTGGACTCTTTACTCTTCTTCTTGTTGTCCTCATATGGGCAATCAACTATGAAGTGATTGTACTCACCACAATTATAGCATGCCCGCCTCATCTTCGGCTTTGTCTTCTCCTTGTATTTTCCTTCACTCGATTTTGTTCCTTGTCTTTTCTTCATAATTCTTTTGAACTTCTTCATGAACAAAATCATATCTTCTTCGTCCAGCTCGTAGCTTTCATCATCACTGTCCTCCTCAAACTGAGCTTCTCTTGCTTCTTTGGATAGAGGTTTGAGTGTGGATTTTAAGGCAACTCCCTTCTTCTTGGCCGATGTGAGGTCAGCTATTTCTTTGACGTGCTTGGCTTGCTTCTCCATCATCTCAAAGTTGATGATTTTGCCAAGCAGTTCATCCGGAGTCATTTTCTTGTACCCGGGACTTTCTCGGATCATAGAGCAGAGTGTGACGTTGCGAGGCATAAAGGCTCTAAGAATGAGCTTTACAACCTCGTGGTCATTCCACTTTTTGCTACCATACGATCGAACCTTGTTCACAAGAGTCTTCAGTCTGTTGTACATGTCCTGGGGAGATTCATCTTCCTCAATCGTGAACCTTCCTAGTTCGCCTTCAATCATTTCAATCTTTGCCTCCCGCACATGCCGGTCACCTTCATGTGCTGTCTGTAGTGTGTCCCAGATTTCTTTGGCAATTTCCAATCCGTCCACCTTTGTGAATTCATCTCTACTTAGAGATGAGGTGATAACGGCTGCGGCTTGGGCATTCCTGTGGATGGCTTGCTCTTGACTTGGCGTGAGTTCTTCATCGTCATCAGGGATGTTTATTCCTGTGCACACAATATGCCATAAACTTGGGTTAAGGGAAATCAAGTGCATCTTCATGTTTTGCCTCCACATGGAGTAATCACTCCCATCGAAGTGTGGGGCCTTTCCGAGAGGAATGGATAGATAATGACTGCTGTTAGAATTTAAACGGTCATAATTAAAAGGATATCGGGAGTAGTCGGTGTGACTACTCCCCTTCTTCTTTTCTTCAACTTTAGCTTTCCCTTTGGAAAGTGCTTTCTTTCGGAGCAGTGCTTTCAGCTCCAATGTCTCATCATCATCATCATCGAAGTCTTGAATGGCTTCGAGATACTTTTCAAGATTTTGGTGCTTGTCATTGTTCATCTCTTCCTGGTTGTTGATTTTCTGGACTTCCTTCATGTCCGACATGATCTCTTCGAGTGGTTGCACTCTTTCTTGAAGAACCTGCTCTGATACCAGTTGAATGTAGGCCTAGGGGGGTGAATAGGCCTTCTTGAATTTTCTTGGTTCCTGTAGGACTTCAACAAAAAGGTCAAATCCAGATATATCGGACTAGTCCGGTAAAGTGCGGACTAGTCCGGATTTCACGGGCTAGATTGATCAAGTTAGGTCAATTTGATTGATTCGTTGTCGTTTGCAGCGGAAATATAAACTTTAATGACAGTTCAATAGTTGTATGTTAAGTTTTATTGCAAGTATGATTCTTGTTCAACTATTTAACTTGAATTCAACAAAATGAATCAAACCCTAGATAATGTTGATCAACTAGAATGATGAACACAAACGAACAAGACACAAGATTTATCCCGTGGTTCGGTTACCACGAAGGCAGCCTACATCCACGTTGAGGAGCCCACAAAAGGACCGGGTCTTCACCAACCCTTCCCTCGTCGGATCGCCACGAAGGCCAATCCTCTTCCACTAATCACACAGGGGTAAATCACCATGTTGAAGGGGCGATCTCACAAGTTGAGAGCTCCCTTGATTACAAGTTTCAAAACCACCAATAACACACTTCGAAATATACAAATTGAGATGCAAGAGTATGTTAGAGATTCAAACCAAGAGCTCAATCGTGTGCCAAGTGCTTCTCCAATGATCTAGAAGTGATCTTCAATGGATTGATTGATTTTTCACTTAACTTCGTGGAGAGAGATGGTTTTTGAGTCTCTTGGGAGGTGTGACGGCGCTAGGGTTCGAGAGTAGTTAAAAGTGGGCCGTGCACCTCTATTTATATGGGGTTTCTGGAAGTTACCGTTAGGGTTCAGAAATATCGGACTAGTCCGTGGTGGTGACCGGACTAGTCCGGTGTGCTGTGTGAAGCAAACCCTAAGTGTCTAGGAATCTCGGACTAGTCCGGTTCAAAACGGACTTGTCCGATTTCGTCACTGGAAAGCTTCGGACTAGTCCGATTGACATCGGACTTGTCCGGACACATGAAACCCTAAGTGTTTAGGATGACAAGTCCGCACTTGGAGGACTTGTCCGATTTAGATCAGGGTGTATATCGGACTAGTCCGTGTGGACACCGGACTTGTCCGAAGTGGATCAGAATGAATATCGGACTAGTCCGGGTCACAACGGACTGGTCCGATTTTGTGTGACTTGTGCATTGAAAAGGACTAGTCCGCAATGGGGAGGACTAGTCCGAAGTGGAACAGAAAATATATCGGACTAGTCCGGTGGTTACCGGACTTGTCCGATTTGGTGCAGAATGTGATATCGGACTAGTCTGGCTGATATCGGACTAGTCCGGTCCTGTATAGTTTTGTGCATTGTGTGTGTGTGATTAAGTGAGATTGAGCTCTTGGGTGTGTTTCCTTAACACACTCCATACATACTAAACAACTAATTTCTTCTCCTTGAGCTCAAATTCATTTTCCTTCTCAATTTCTCTCTTTTCGGTACTTTGCTCATTTTTCATCATTTTCCTGCATTCATCTCAACAAAAGGATTAGGATCCCAATTGCTTGTCATAAATCATCCAAAACCCACAAGGGAGTCCTAGATGCACTTTCACATAGTTTGTATCATGGTCTGCATGAGCTGGTTTTGCAAGGACAAAAGCTGCTCAATGTTGATAGCTCCATTAGTAGGTCCTTGCCCATTGTTGTTTTGAGGTACTCCATTGTTCTCCTCCTCATCATTGCCATCCCTCTGGTGACGAGTCCTCACCATCTGGAGAAAAGCAATGGGTAAGAATTAGAAAACGTCCCCAACTATATGCATCAAGGGATATGAAACTAAACAGCTAGCTACACTAGCCTAGTGGACATAGCAATGCTAAGGCATCCCAAAATCCTCTATTAAGCACAAAAGCAAACAATATATATATATATATATATATATATATATATATATATATATATATATAGAAAACAGCAAGCCAACAAAATCAAATCGATTCCTAAGTGCCCCTATGTGCTCTAAATTGTCCATTCTATCTAGGCTACATCCTACGGTCAACCTGTGGCTCTGATACCAATCTATGATGCCCAGATCCGAAAAAATAACCAAGCTAACGCATATGTGTGCCCAGGATGTTCAACACACATACACGAGTGCATTCACCAAATAGTATATAGAAAATTACCACAAGACAAGATTAATTAACCAAATTTTATTACACAAACCATATTATCCTCGAATACAACCTCTAATTAATATTAATGACAAGTTCAACTAATGCAGCGGAAATGAACTAATTAAGCAACTAAGCAATCTAAACAGCTAGGAATCATAAGCAATAGGGTATAGCGCAGCTCCAATCAACACCACAGGCAAGCTGACGGTAGACACAACCTAGAACTCCGCATTATCACCATTAAACTCCCAATCCTGACCTGCAACTGTTGGGGGGGGGGGAATTGCAAGAGTGAGTACATGTCATACTCAGCAAGTGTGGAAAGTATGACATGTGGCTGATTCAAATGACGACAATAATAATGTCTAAGTGCTGAAAAGTACATTAAAACATTGGAAAAGCAATATATTATATGTATGTGAAGTAAACCCATCATAATCATAAGTAATATCATAATACCAGTCTGAATTCACTACCATCATCAATAATTCCAGATTTCGCCATTGCCAATAACCATATTCAATACAAGAAATAAATCCATAACCAACCATAACCATTACAAAACCATAACCATCCCAAATACCATCCCAATACCGAGTTCCCTCTAATCATGGAAGTTGTCCAGGTGCTCATAACCAGGAGCATGGCTATCATGATAGTTTTATTTAACTCTGTAGAGTTTGTACCTCTTTACCCACGTGTTTGTGATTTCATCACCCGTCGGCGACTAAAGAACCTCCCTTTCGCCACTTACACTTCATTTGGTGTCTGGCCAAGAGATCACAAAATAGACTTTACAAATGGATTACTAGCCTATTTAGACCCCACTGAGGTTTCACAGGTGGCGATGCCTCCAACTGAGCACATCTTCAACCAAGGGCCCCTTCTTGAGCCATTCGGATCCCATGATGGTCCCACCAATCATCAACAAACCGAATCCGACTACCCCTTCCCCGAGCATCCTTAATGGTCCAAATAGCACTGGCAAAGCCCTAATTAATCAGCTACGCCGCACCCATACTTGGCCTCGTGGTGGCACTATAGTCCTGGCTTATTCTCGCATGAACCGGTCCTTAGATCTAAAGCAAGCAAACAACCATAACATCCAACCCACCCACATTCCAGGCTTGCTTAGATCACCCATTACTATACCGTATCGACCAGTTCACATTAACCAGAATATCATTAATACATAATTAAATGTGAAGTGTTGTTTTCCCATCCCAATTAATCAAGCAAAGCAAAAAGGTAAAAGCCCTTCCCGACTCTCTACCATAAATTCCAGGTGACAAGGGTGGTTAAACAATTCTAGTAAACTTCCTATCATAGGATTCCTATCAAATTGACACAGCATGCAGTTTTGCAGACAAACATTTATTTTAAAAAAGGATCAATATGCTTCAAGGACACTTGCCTTGCTCTTGCTGTTGATTAGGGTCAAAGCCTTCAAACGCTTGGTGCTGTAGATCCTCCGCGGCACTCTCTAGCGCAAATCCGTCTAATCCACACAATACACATACAAGACAAGAAACACAATCAAAGAGTGCACAAATATTACTCAATATGACATGACATGCATGATTGATGCAAATGCAAGGTATAACTTGTTACTAGATTGCTTTTAATGATCACTAACTAGTTCTAATATCTTTTAACATGTTTATACTGGTTTGTAGTTGATTATATCAAATTTTAGAATTCATTCAACACAATTTAACCAGAAAAATCGGACTAGTCCGCTAGGGACCGGACAAGTCCGCACTTTATGAGATTAGCAGATTAGGGTTTTCTAGATTGACTTAAATTCGGAGATTAGGGGTTGAATTCATGTAAGGAAAAGAGAATAGAAGGTATACCAGGTGTTTAGGACTCCAATGAATCAAGAAACTTGGAGGTAGCACTTGGATCTTGGTGATCTAGGGTTGGTTATAAACTTGGGAATGATTTGGTGATGAGGAACGAAACTTGGTGGAGATCTTGATCCTCTTTCGTTTCCTCCTCTTCTTCTTCTTGCTTGGGACCTTCTCCTCCCTCCTTGATGGTTGCTCCCCACGAACTAGGTTTGGGTGGGTGGAAAAGTGGCAAATAGATGTCAGCCCAAGGGGTGGGGTTGTTTATATAGAGGTGGATGCTAGGGTTAGATGGATTTCGAGTTTGAGATGAGTAGAGTGCGGTTTAGAGTCCCACATGGGCTCTAAACGAGTTAGGCACGGCGTCCATAGGCCCACTTAGCATGAAACCCAAGAAACAAGTAGTAAAACAAAAGATCAACTCGGAGTCAAGAAATATCAGACAAGTCCAGAAAGGACCAGACTAGTCCGAAGTCGTCCAGAGAGAAAATCGGACAAGTCTGGCCAAAAATCGGACAAGTCCGACTTTTAACAGAGAGGAAATCGGACAAGTCCGCTGGAACACCGGACTAGTACGGAAAAGTCTTGGGACTTAGCAAAATTTCAAGGATTCTTGGAATATCGGACTAGTCTGCACAAAATCGGACAAGTCCGAAAGATTCCAGAGCCAAAATCGGACTAGTCCGCAGCAAAAACGGACAAGTCCATTTTTAGTCAGAGAGAAATCAGACTAGTCCTCAGTAAAATTGGACTAGTCCGCACTTTCCTGCGTTTTAAGTGCGGTTTTGTTCCAAATCAATTTTAAATGCTCCGAATTAATTTTAAACTCGTTCCTCTTGTTGTGGGTAAATGTTAAACACGTATATGAGTGCATGCAAGGCATGATGCATGAAAATGAGGGTGTTACACCTTCGGAGCCGACTCCGGAGGTGGGATCTTCCATTGCGGGGCCTTCCTCTTTGACGACCGAGGCTACCCCGGAAGGCGGCCCTAGTGCCGCGGAAGCTTAGGGGACCGCTCTTGTAGAGTGGGACCCAAATTTTGTTATGGAGAACCCGCTGGAGTCAGTGAAGAGGACCCGCCAGGTCCAGAGCCAATCCCCCCGTCGTTGTCCATTGACAACGCCTACTCCAGCCTTCGTCAGGTATAGCTTGCTTTTTACCACAACAGCAAGGCCCTCGAGGAGGAGCGCCAGACCCTTAGGATGTGTCGCAACCGGCTCCAATTCGAGACCAAGATGGTGCAGACAAGACTGGTCGACGACAAGGAGTGGGTCAAGAGGGAGAAGGCTCGGATGGAGTACTGGGGCCAGCTGCTGGACGAGAGGGAAAGCATGGTGCGATCCCTTGACAATCAGTCACGGGCCATCCACGTGCAGGCCGTTACTACTAATGATGCAGCGAATGATCACCAGGAGAAGCTCAGTGCAACCAACGACAGCCTCGTCAAGCACCGGGAGGCTCTTGAAGAGCGGGAGAAAAAGCTCGAAGATGAAGAGCAAAAACTCCTGGAGCTGCGGGATGACCTCTTGAAGAGGAAGGAGGTTCTTGCTTAGCGGCTGGCTCTGGGTGACAAGAGCCTCGCGGAGCGCACCAAGAAGCTGGAGGAGCTCTGTGAGAGCGAGGAGAAGAAGGCCTGGCAGCGGTGACAGGACCTCACCAAGAGGGAGAATGAAGTTGCTACCAGAGAGAAGAAAGTGCAGGGCCGAGAGAGAGACCTAGTCGACCTCCGGAACAAGATCCACGTCCGGGAAGTGGAGCTTGCTAAACTCGAAAGGCAAGTTGCTGAAAGGATTCAGCAGCACGCCATAGAGGTCTAGCGCATTGCCCAGTAGGGTTTAGAGCTTGCGGTGACCAAGAGGTCCTTGGAAGAGGTGCAAGGCTCAAGGGCTGTGGTGTCCCAACAAGTATGGGACTTCTTGGGCAAAGCCGAGCTGACGCTGCTGGGATCCATTCCCGTGCACCCGGATGATCCGGCGCCAGAGCTAGACCATGCGCTGAAGGCGTTGAGCTCGGCAGGCAAAAACTCAACAAGATGGGCGATGTCATCGCAGATCAATTGGAGACTTAAGAGAAATCCGTTGCGCAGAACATTGCCGAGTACATGCTGACGTGCTACACAAGCCGGGATCCTCACTTCTCACTAGATTCGGTGCTTGAAGGCCCCATCGACGGAGAGGGAGATGCCGCCAAGGCCAGCATGTCGAAGGTTGCCTCGTTCTTCCGTAGTATCTAGGTCTTTCTCATTGTAGCTTCCACATGTATCTTCTCTTCTTTTCGCCAATTTTGTAATCTCATGTCCTCAGATGAATGAATCCAAGAAATTTATCAATTTCATTTTTTGTCTTCAACCTTTGACTCACTTGGCCCCCTGGTAGATGTACACAATTTGATTGCGGACATGTTCCAAGAGGATGTAACATTTTGTTGAAGACATGAGTGCTTCGAATTTTTAGAGTATAGGTCTGAAGTCGCCAATAGCAGGGCCCCCTGAGGTTGTTAGAGCTTAGTAGCTCTGGCAGCGACCATTGTCAACACGTAGAACATCGACATCTGGTCCTCTGTGGTTGTCGGAGCTTAGTAGCTCCGGCAGTTTCCATTGTCAACACATAGAGTGTCGATAGCAGACCCCATTAGGGTGTCCTTCCGCCATCTTTTCTTCATGCTGACGGCTGGCCCCCTGGATTTGTCGGAACTTGATAGCTCCGGCGACACCTACTATCAATGTTAAAACCATCGATAGTGGGCGTCCATAGGGGCTGTCGAAGCTTTGATAGCTTCGGCATCATCCACCATCATCATGAGATTTTTATTTTTCGTGCACACGGAAGTCAAGAAAATAGTAAAATCCATTTCTTATCTATAACACGTTTGCGGCTTACTATTCCCGAGATAAATCTTTAGGTCGACCGTAATTCTATATACAATCAAGTGCATTTGTTTATTTTCTCCAGGTCCATTCGTTTTCTGGACTCACCTTACTCAGGCCTGCTGGGGTGTAGGTAAAGTGGCGTACTTAGGGTGCTAGACCAGGCTAAGTCGATAGCACACTCCGGACCTAGATTGGCTTGACGTTCAGGCGAGTAGGCCATTCAACAATGTTAAGACCCGAAAGAATTAACAAAGCAATTTGAATTATATATGAATTGCTGGAGCTAAAGTTTCGTGAGAATTGCACAACTTTGTTATAGACAAGAAAGAGAAAAACAAAAAATATTGAGCCTGTACAAAATAAATGCACGTGGAGTCCGTTTTCATATAATGATGTCTTTCATTATAGGTCCGGGGTACAGGGGAAACAAGTACACTCTTAGGGTATGGAACCAGGCTAAGTGTTTGACCCAGGGTAACTAGCTACACTTTTAGTTCTAAGACTCTGCCAAGTGTTGCCTGAACCTTGCGGACCTTCTGGGAAAGGTCCAGCTGTTTTCCTGGAGGAGCTACCTGACTCTGTACAGTGACCCTATAACATACATCATATGTAACTACAGACTCACCTCCTTGATATTAAGTGTATAGCTTATGGAGGTGCTCAATGTTCCAAGGACTAGGGAGCGGTGTCCCATCCACGGTTGCCAAGGGAACGCATCCGGAACGGGATACTTTGATCACTCGAAAGGGTCCTTCCCAGCTGGGGGGAAGTTTGTTTAACCCTTCTCGAGTTTGTATTCTCCGTAGCACCAGATCGCCTTCCTCGAGCTGTCAGTTATGCACATGCCTTTGGTGATAGCATCGGAGCGCTTGGTGGTATCGTGCATTTCGAGCAGCTGCTCGACACCTTCCCTCTTCAACGAGGTCAAGGTCTTCATGCCGGAGCTGGTCCTGCGTGGCTTCGTCGAAGGTCCGGACCGGAGTGACCCCAAAGTGATTTCCAGAGGAAATACTGCTTCAGCTCCGTACACCAGGAAGAATGGTGTCTCTCCAGTTGACCGGTTTGGAGTTGTCCTGTTTGCCCACAAGGTGGGCGGAATCTCTTCAAACCAGTTGGCTCCATGTTTTTTTAGGCGCTCATATGTTTGCGTCTTGTGTTCTTTTAGGATTTCTACATTTTCTCTCTCAGCTTGGTCATTGCTTGCTGGGTGAGCTACGGAAGCGTAGCTGACCTGGATGCTGAGGTCTTCGCGATATCTTTAGAATGCAGAGCTTGTGAATTGGGTCCTGTTGTCAGTTATCATGTTGTTTGGGACTCCAAATCTGCATACTATGGACTGCAAGAAATTGATAGCTGATTGCTTGTTTATTGTCACAACTGGAGCTGCTTCCAGCCACTTGGTGAACTTGTCGATGGCGACGTACATGAACTTGTAACTTCCGACGGATCTTGGGAAAGGTCCCAAGATATCCATCCCCCACACAATGAATGGCCATGTAGGAGGTATCATTTGTAAGGGTTGAGCTAGTGTGTGAATTTGCTTCGCATGAAACTAGCATGCTTCGCATTTCTTCACTAGCTCAGTTGCATCCTGGAGTGCCGTAGGCCAGTAAAAACCATGCAGGAAGGCCTTACCGACCAATGTGCGGGAAGACGCATGGTTCCCACACTCGCCTCCATGGATTTCCACGGGGAGCTCGTGGCCTTCTTCCCCTGTAATGCACCGCATTAGGACGCCATTGGCACCACGCCGGTAGAGATCTCCTTCTACCAGTGCGTATCTTTGAGCCAATCTGACTATCGAGTCAGCAGATACATTATCTTCAGGAAGGATGTTGTCTTTCAAGTAGCTCCATATCTCCGAGATACTTGCATCGGAGCTAACTTGAGCATTTGAGTCTTGCGTGTTGGGTTGCTTGGAGCTTCCGACAGCACCTATGACCCTTGATGGACGTCATGGTAATAGGGCCATCGGCACCGCCAGCTTCGAGGTGCTGGTCTTGCCCCCTTCGCTCAGTTTGGCAGGATGAGCTGTTGGTCTTGACAATCTCCGAACGATAATTCCGTCAGGAACCGGAGCTCCGATTGAAGCTTTCATCGAGAGTTCACCAGCTTCAGCGTTGTTGAGACGCTGGACATGGCAGAGATCCAAGACTTCGAAGTCCTTCTGAAACTTCTGGACTTCAAGTAGATATGCATCTAGTTGATGGTTGTTGCAACATCATTCACCTTTGACTTGCTTTATAATGAGCTACGAATCACCCTTTACCAACAGCTGCTTGACACCATATGATAGTGCCACCTTGAGCCCGTAGATTAGTGCTTCATACTCCACCATGTTGTTCATCGCCTTTAAGTCAAGGTGAACCATGTATTTGACCTTCTCCCCAATCAGAGCGATGAGAAGGATTCTAGCCCCGGCCGCTTGCTTCTGTATGGAGCCGTCGAAGTAGAGAGTCAAGTGAGGCTCGGTGAAGACCAGAACCTTGGGTTCCGGCTTCTGCAAACTGGGGCCCCCAGAATTTTATGGAGAGGGGGTCCATTTCGCCACGAAGTCCGCCAATGCTTGACTCTTGATTGCTTGTCTTGGGATGAATTCAAGATCAAACTCGGCAAATTCCACTGCCCAGTTTGCAATGTTCCCAGTAGAGCTGGGGTTATGCAAGATTGCATGCAGTGGATAAGAGGTTACCACTGAAATCTTGTGAGCTTGGAAGTAGCGTCGAAGCTTCCTAGAGCCAATAAGAACTGCATAGAGCAGCTTATGCACCTCTAAGTACCAAGTCTTGGCGTCATGAAGTACTTCACTGATGAAGTACACTGGGCACTGGATTGGTCCGGACCTTCCCAGAGGGGCTCGGAGCTTCCTCCTCATCAACCCGGACCCTCCCGGAGGGGTCCGTACCTTCTTCGAGGACCTCCAGGTTCTTGCTAGTGGAACCCTGAGCTTCTTCTTAATTGACTCGGACCTTTCCGGAGGGGTCCGGATCTTCTTTCAGCAACAATAACTCCTTCATTTGAAGGAGGTCGATCCTCTAGCGTTTCATCTCGAGGATCGAGGTCTGAGGGCTGGGACCCAGACTCGCCTTCAGGTAGCTCTGGACACTCTTGGAGGGGTCTGATCTCCTGAAATTGGGATGGTTCTGGTCTTTCTGCAACCTGGACCATGCTGACAACTTCGTCAGTTGCCGAAATGTAAAGCGGAAGTGGCTCACCAGGATTCGGAGCTACCAAGGTTGGTAGAGTGGTCAGGAGCTGCTTTAGATCTTGGAAAGCCTTTTCTGCTTCCTCTGACCATTGGAATGGTCTGGACTTCCTCAATAATTTGAAGAAAGGTAGCGCCCGTTCCGCCAGTCTTGAGATGAACTGGCTGAGGGCAGCTAGACATCCAGTCAGCTTCTGGCCATCCTTGATTCGCCTCTATTCCTCAGTGGTTCACCAAGAATCCAAGAAGCATTCCAGAGCTAACCCCGAAGACACACTTGTCTGGGTTCAGCTTGGTGCGTGTAATTTGCAGTTTGTCGAAGACAGCTTGCAAGGTGTCAAGGAATGACTCCTTGATCTTGATGACGATGTCATCGACGTACAATTCCACTACATCTCTTATGAGCTCTCCAAAAGTTTTGTACATAGCTCGCACAAACGTTGAAGCAGCATTTTTGAGACCGAATGGCATGGCAGTGTAACAATATAATCCATCTACTGTGATGAAGGAGGTATGCTCTACATCTTCCTTAGACATTCTGATTTGATGATACCCAGAATATGCGTCTAGGAAACACAGTAATTAACACTCGGAGGTGGAATCCACTATCTGATCTATTCTAGGTAGTGGAAATGGAGCTTTTGGGCATGCCTTATTCAATGTAGTGTAGTCGATACACATCTGAAGCTGCCCGCCGACCTTAGGTACAACGACTGGCTTTGCCAGCCATTTTGGGTGGAAGACTTCCTGGATTAATCCAGCTTTGAGCAACTTCTTCACTTCTTGACGTATGAAGTTCTGTCACTCTACTGATTGCTTCCGAGCTTCTGGTGTATAGGTCGAGCGTCGGGATAAATCATCAGATTGTGCTCAATCACTTCCCATGGGATCCCAGGCATTTGTGACGGTTGCCAGGCAAACACGTCGACATTAGCCCGGAGGAAAGTGATGAGTGCGAGTTCCTATTTGTCGTTCAGACCTCTCGATATACGGGTGGTCTGAGTGGCATTGGGACCAATTTGGAGACTTTGACGGGAATGTCGGTGTCGCCTCTTGGTTGCACACTTGGTGCAGAGGTTGAGCCTCGATGATGAATGCTCGGAGGCTTCAGAGCTTGCTCCTTTCTGAATTCTTCCTCCTACGCTGTAGCAAGCGCGTGGAGTTCTTCCAGAGCAGTAACTCCGGCGGTGCGATCTCCACGGATCTGGAGAACGCCTGAGGGTTTTGGCATCTTCAACACCAAGTAGCCATAACGAGCAGCAACCATGATCAAGGCTGGCCTGCCCAAGATGGCATTGAATGGTAATTGATCTGAGCCACATCGAAGACCAACTTCTCGGTCCTGTAATTCTCCCAAGTCCCGAAGGTCAACGGGAGAGTAATAGCGCCGTGTGGAGTGATGACCCCCGGACCTACTCTGGAGAAAGGTCGTGAGGGGCGAAGATCCGAAGGTCGGAGCTGAAGCTTTACGAAGGCTTCGAAGCTTATTAGGTTCAGCCCCAAGTCTCCGTCCACCATTACGTGGTGGAGCTAGATGTTATTGATGGTCAAAGATACCATCAGTGGTAGTTGACCAGCTCCGATCATGTTCCATAGGAAGTTCGAAGCATCGGTGGTGATAGTTGTATCCATCCACTTCCGATGAGGCTCCGCCCTGGCAGTGGGAGCTACAGAGGTCATGTCCCGCTGCATTGTTTTGAGGACACGACGGGAGGTTATGTCCCACAAACCACCAAAGATGGTGTTCATGGTCTTCCGACGCTCGTTGTCAGAGACGTGGGAGTCGTCGTCAACGGAGGTGTAAACAGCCTTCAATACCTTTTTGGAGTCCTAAAAGCCTAACTCCTCTTCAGCAAGAGCTTCGTAGACTTTTTGTTTACCTTCCCTTTGACAGAAAGGAGCTTCTTCCCAGCACTTATTGAAGTGCTCATCGAGGATATGGACCTCTAGGAAGCCTTCCAGGTTGTGGTTGTTTGTCTTGTGTATGGGACACGACATCTTGGAGCTGCCACCGTCTTCAGATGATGGCCGAGGTCGTTTTTTGGGGCGTGGTCCCCGACCACCCGGAGCTGCAGCAGCTGTAGCAGTAGGTGTGCCGGTCGACAGCTTCTTCCTGCCGTTGGACTTTTTCTTCTTCTTGCCACTCCCGGAGGTAGTGGCTTCATCCTTGGAGGACTTTTTGTTGGCCTCCGGAGGTGGTTGGGAGTGCAATTCACGGCCCTTCGCAGCCTTGGCACACTTGTTTGCCAAGCTGAAGAGTTCAGTGACGCTGGTGACTTCTTAGGTCGCCAGCTTCTCCAACATCTTCATATCTCGAACGCCCTATCTGAATGCTACAATAACGGAAGCGCTTAAGATAGAAGGAATGGTATTTTGTACCTGGGAGAACCTCTGGATGAAAGATGGCAAGGACTCTCCCCCTTTTGCTTGACAGCAAAAAGGTCCAATTCTGTGCCTAGTCGGGTGTATGAGCTCCTGATATTGGCGGTGAACTGTTGGCACAACTCTGCCCAACTGTTGATGGAGTCAGGCGAAAGGCTCATGAACCAAGACCTGGCGGTCCAAGTTAAAGCCACAGGGAAATAATTGGCCATCACGACCTCATTTCCCCCAGCCGCAAGGATTGCGGTGGAGTAGATTTGAAGAAATTCTGCGGGGTTAACAATACCGTCAAATTTCTCAGGCAGATGAGGACGTAACTTCTGCGGCCATCTGACCATGCGCCGGTGCATGGACAATGCAGAATAGCCTCCTCCTACTCCTTCAGGAGCAGGGCTGTCCCGAGCCTCTTGCCTCTCGCGAGCACGCTCGATGTGGACGTGGCTGTCCTGTTGACGGTAACGACAATCAAGCTCCACCCGGAGGTCATGAGTCGAAAGCCTCATTATCGTATGAGTACGTCGCGCCCCGGAAGGCAGCGACGTCGCCTGCTGATATGTAGCACGCGTCATGTGCTATGAGGTGTGCAGACCGAGTCTACCCGACAAGGTCTGATGCTGCGGTTGGGCCCGCCCCGAGGGGGGAGGACCTTGATTGCTGATGCGATCAGCTGCTGCTGCAACCAAATGATCCACATCAGCTCTCCACTGCTTCATTGCACCTTGGGATGCCCCTGGAGGCGGTGGACGTTGGAGAAGAGCCAGCGTAGCATGAAGCGCATGTTTAGGGTTGTTGTTCACCGATGCAGTGATCGACGCGGATGCCCCATCTCGCTGTCCAGCTTGATTCGCCGGTGCGAACGGTGGCGGTGGTGGCATGACTCCTGCTGGAGCCACAACACCTGCTGACTGTTGCATGTTGGAGGGATTGCCTCCAGTAGGTTATGCAGCATGGTTACCATTGGACGATCCAGCGGCAGAGTTCACCATCTTTGAACCTCAGGCCCCCCTACCTGGCGCGCCAATGTTCGGAGGGTGATTCTGGCAATTCTCCCGATACTACCTTTGGAAGCCTGCAGAGTTCATAGTTCGATTAGGGCACGCAGAGATTCAGAAGAAGGTGGCAATTTGACACGAGGATTTACGTGGTTCGGGCCACCTGAGAATAATACCCTACTCCATGAGAGTGTTTCTGTTGTATTGAGCGTCTAAGCGCTTGAGTGTCAGAGACTAGAGTGTCTTGAGTGCGTCTGGAAGTGTTAGGCGCATGTACCCCCCCTCCCCCGTGTATCGCTCAGCCAGTCCTTTTATAGTTCAAGGACTGGCCGTTATATCTTCAGCCTGGCCCGACATGTGGCCCTAGCGGTCACTGATGCTTAATACATAGTTAATGTACTTAATTACCCTTAACAACATGATAACTTGCCTTGATGGCGGCATTACTGGTATTACGGATAGCATTAAGGACACATAATCGGGTCTTGAAGCTTTAATTGTTCCTTGAAGGTCCGAGCCGTTGGAGGTCCACCAATCTGCGTATTGAAGTTGAAGGTCCGGCGGCTGGACGCGTGGCAGCTCCAGAGCTTACTGTCTTGGATGAGTAGGACCGGTGCTGTTGTACACATGTCGATACTGGAGCTTCCCTCTGTTAGGGGTTAGGTCCGTGGGTGCCACACAGGTATCTAGTTCGGAGCTTTCCCATGTATGAAATGTAGCTCCAGTTTCAGGATACACGTGGCAGCACTGGGACTAACCATAGAAGGGAGGCAGGTCTGGTTTCGTATGACATGTGGGGCCTTTGGAGGTCTTCAACTCAGACAGGTTAAGTTCCTATGCACTCTTTGCAGTCCAAAAGGGTATCCGGTACGCAGGGTACCGACACACACCTTAGGGTCTTTGGATGCAAATGCTTTGTAAAGAAACATGGTAATCTTGATAGATTTGAAGCTAGATCTATTGATGGCATGTTTCTTGATTATCCATCCCATACTAGAGGCTACTGTGAGCTTTTACTTGACACTAACAAAACTGTTGAGACTTGTGAGGTTTATTTTGATGAAGCTATTCCAGGTACTATCTCAAATATTGCAGGTCCAGATCCATATCTGCGGGGGGGGGGGGGGGAGTATTTTCGTTGAAGATAAGGAAGAATAGGTGCTGCCGTCTGAAAATTCAGCACCTAATGGAATGTTCCAGCTCCTGATTTTGATTCACAACCAGCACTGATGACCACCATTGCTGCTCCAGATCGTGCTCAAGTCACAAGCTCATCGATTTGTTATGAACATGAAGAAGAAGAAGCTTGTGACGTGTCCACTCCCCTCTGGGTCCTCAAAAATCATCCTCCATAACAAATTATTGGAAGCTTGCATAAACGAATCTCATGGTCTAGGTTTTGTGATTCAAACTCTCATGCTCATTCTGCTTTTGTTGCTTCTTTTGAACCCAAGGATACATCACACGCACTCACAAATGAATATGGGATTATTGCCATGCAAGAAGAGTTAGAACATTTTGAAGGGAAATAATGTTTGGAAACTTGTAACTCCACCTCAAGGTCACACTTTAATTGGAACTAAATGGGTGTTTAAAATAAACAATGTGGGATGGGTTTGTGATTTGGAATAAGGCTAGGTTGGTTGCTCAAGGTTTCACACAAATTGAAGGTCTAGATTTCGATGAAACTTTTGCTCCTATTGCTAGATTAGAAGCCATAAGAATTTTGTTTGCTTTTGCTGCTTCTAAGGATTTCAAGTTATATCAAATAGATGTTAAAAGTTCTTTTCTAAATGGATACATAGATGAGGAGTTTTATGTCAAGCGACCACCAAGTTTTTAAAATCCAGATTTTCCTAGTCATATTTACAAACTGTCCAAAGCCTTGTACGGTCTCAAAGAAGCCCCCGGAGCATGGTATGATATGTTAAAAACATTCTTACTTGAAAAGAGGTTTACCATGGGTAAGGTTCATAAAACACTTTTTGTGCTTAAGCACGGCAATCACTCAGTATTCATTCAATTGTATGTGGATGATATTATCTTTGGTTGTGCTTATCATGATCTTGTGTCCAAATGTTCAGCTATGATGAGTTTAGAATTTGAAATGAGTATGATGGGAGAACTCCCGTAAATTTTGGGGCTGCAAATAAAGCAAACCATGTTTCTTACTTTTGTGCATCAAACGAAGTATACAAAAGACCTTCTTAAGCGCTTCAACATGGACAAAAGCAAGCCTCTTTAGACACCAATAGGTACAGCAACAACAATTGAACTTGATGAAGATGGGAAACCAGTGGATCGAAAAGAATATAGAATCCTGATTGGATCACTTTTGTACCTTGTGGGATCAAGACCGGACATACAATTCAGCGAATGTCTTTGTGCACAATTTCAAGCTTCCCCACGTACTTCACATCGTCAAGCAATCAGAAGGATATTCAGTTGGTCACAAGCTAATATCTTGTGAATCAAATAAGATTATGATCTTAATTGGCTTTGGAATTTTTATGGTAGATACTATGGAGTATTATGGAGACTCTTGGAGAGAACAGAAGATGATCAAGGAAGTTTGTTGTGCTTAAAATTCCTACAAGTATAAACCTTCTTAGAATTTCGGTTGCAATTCTGGAGGTCTATCATGGCTACCAGTGGTTGTACCATGTATAGGGGGTCTCACCGGTTCTAGGAAAATTGGTTTCACAATTTTCTAAGCTTTCTACAGGGATAAACTGATTTTACAAGTTTGGGGGAATTTCTGAAAATGATTTTGTATTTTTCTCAATTTTCAACTACATAGATATTTGGAACACTGATCAACCCAATAATTGAAGTCCAATGAACTTCAAATTTTTACTGGAGATCAATTGTATTAATAAGAGTGTTCTGACCAAAATTGGCTATTTTCCAATAAAAAGAAAAGAAGTAATTAATTTCCCAAGCAGTTAGGTCAAAGGAATTAATTATAAACATTCTATGAGTTTCATGTCCAATAAATTACATCACTGAAAAGTAGAGATTGAGATGAGTCTACCAGAATTTATTTGCAAATTTTTGAGCAACTATACTAGGAGGAATGATTTTTAGAAGTTTGGTTAAATCCTGGAATTATTTTCCAACGGGAAATATTTGAATAAAACAGCCGGTCCCACTTCATTTAAATGGGCCAATCGCATCTGGGCCACACCGGGGGCCATGGGGTTCAACCATGCAGCCGCACCAGATCCAGTGTCGCAGCTGATCCCAGGGGGTTCGAATGGGCGCTGACAAGTGCGGCCCATGGACCTTCGTCTACCTCGCGACGCGCCGCTAAGCCGCGGCGGCGCTGCGCCGGCGAGCTCACCGCGATGGCTGCGTCGACCTCCACTCGACTCGGCCCTTACCGCCTAGCCATAGAATCGACCGCACAACACGATGGTAAGGTCCAATCGCGGTGGCGACGGCCGGAGATGGCGGTGCAATGACAGCGGCGGACCTAGGGTTTCAGGTTGGAATCGCTCAAGAATGGTGCAAACAACTGAAGAAAAGGTCGGAGAGGCTTCTGGGATCATTAGGAAGACTCCTAGGTGGTGTAAACGGCATGGAACCGCCAGGAAATACAAGTTCGTCGATGAACAGGGGAGGTTTCAATGGCGGAGAGGAAAACTCCAATATCTCTGCAATCCTTCGATTATTCCCATCGATTCATGGCAGAAAGGTGCGCTAGGAGGTATGGATCAATATATATGAACTGATTAAAGAATAGTTGTGTGTGAAATCGAATTAAACAAAGAAGTAAGCTAGTTAATGGACCACGACCAAAAGAAAACTTTAATAACTTGCTCCATACATAAGGAAGTGAAGCACAAGTTTTACCGTGAGGAAGATCTCGTGATGGCAATCCTTTTTCCTGTTCGAGTCGAGGCGCGACACCGCTTGTTGAGGGCTGACCACGGTGGCGTAAAGGCGTCGTTCTTCCGCAACTTCGGTGGCGTCCGCGGAACTCCAAACTACGGCCATCCCATGGAGCAAAATGATAAGCTAGTTGGCGTATATGATAGAGCACAAAGTTGGCACCAACTTTGCCGTTTGCATCGAAGGGAATAGATGTAAGACCGAGGTGCTTATTGGGAGGAAAGGAAGGCGGCGGTGTTGTGCGACGGTGGGGAAAAACTGTGGCAAGGGGAAGCAAAACTGGGATGGAACTTGACGCCGTCGGTCGGGAGGGGTAGATATAGGCTAGGGGAGGTGTTTAGGCCATGCAGCTGCCTGCTTTGCATGCCTTGTCGCGGTGGCGAGATCCCCCAATGTTGAAGCGCGGGGACAGCCGCAAACAGAGCGGCTCCGTTAGTTCATCGAGTGGGAGAGGCTGACAGTGGGTCCCACTGCCCCTTTCATCCTAGTCCCCCTCTGTAGCTTCAATTCTCCTACCTAGAACTGTCCAAAAATTCTAGATTTTTGTGGAGAGGCCAAATCAATTGTGTAGGTTCGAATTCTGAAATTGGATTTCGAATTTGGATAAGTTTCAGTAAAATTTCAAATTCAAATTTTAATTTGACTTGAATTTGCTAAGCGTCTCAAATAAAATAGCAAATGAAATCCAAATATCTTGAAACTTTGCAGGAAGGCTATTCGGAATATGATGAGGCCATGGAAAAATGTATAGCCTCAGATTTGAATAATTTTGACAGGTCCTACATGTACAGTGGTTATATTCAAGGTTTGAATTAATTTGAATATATTTAGTACTGCATATTGATTTGCCCTAGCGAATTTCCATTCAATAAATTCTAAAATTTGTAGGAAGGCCACTTGAATTATCCTAGTGTCATTTGTGAAATCCCTCCCTCATGTTCATAAAATTTAAGTATGAGGGAAAGAAAGATACTTGATGATATCAAGTTCATGTGTACAACCATATTTGATCTTCACTATGGTTGAGAACAACTTGTAACTGAACCTCATATTAAGGAAAAACTGGGATTTTACATTCCTCCCCCTTAAAAGAATCTCGTCCCAAGATTACAATAGGAAGGATAAATGAAAAAGATCTAATGAACATATGCTCCTAACAAGTCTGGATAGTTTGTTTTGAGGTATTCCTCACTTTCCCACGTTGCTTCTTCAGCGGTGTGGTTGCCCCCAAAGACATTGAAGAAATGTAAGGTGCGGCTCCTTGTGCTGCGAATCGTCTCATCAATTATCTAGGTTGGGTGCTCAGAGTAAGTAAGATCTGGTTGGAGAGCTTCCGAATCTTCCATACGGACGTCGGCTGGGGCATTGAGACATTTCCGCAACTGTGAAATCGGAAACACATTCTGGACCCCTGAAAGCGACGCTGGTGGCTCTAGCCAATAGGCCACCAGTCTGCATTGTTCAATTACTGCAAATGGCCCAATGAAGCACGAAGCTAGCTTCCACTTTACTCTGAAGCGATGAATCCCTTTCATCGGGGATACACAAAGATAAACGTGATCCCCTACATCAAAGTAAATAGGTCGACGTCGTTTGTTTGCATAGCTTTTCTGACGACATTGAGCAGCCTTGAGGTTGGCTTGAATAACTCGCACTTGTTCTTCGGCTTCATTTAGCAAGTCGATACCATATATCACTCGTTCACCGGATTCACACCAGTTCAAAGGTGTGTGGCACTTTCGGCCATACAGAGCTTCATATGGTGCCATCTGGATCCTAGCCTGATAACCATTGTTGTATGAAAACTCCGCCAATGGTAGGTGATCATCCCAATTCTTACCATGGTGGGTGGCACAGACACGGAGCATATCTTCTAGCACTTGGTTTACTAGCTCCATTTGACCATCAGTCTGAGGATTGTAAGCTGAGCTTCAAATCAACTTGGTATACAGAGATGGGTGGAGGAGCTCTTGAAACCGAGCAACAAATAAGGTCCCACGATATGATATGACATTGTTGGGTACTCCGTGTAGGCACAGGATCCTGGCAATATATAACTTTGAATATTGTCGTGCCACATAAATGACATTTACTGGATTAAAGTGAGCCGACTTGATGAGTCGGTCGACTATCACCCAAATCGAGTCATGCTTGCGAAAGGTGGGAGGTAATCCAACAATGAAATTCATGCTGATGTCCTCCCATATCCAGGCCAGTATGCCCAAACGTTGAGGCTGACCGGTTGTCTTCAGATGGTCAGCTTTCACCCGCCGACACGTATCACACTCGGATATGTACTTCGCTATCTCCCTCTTCATCAAAGTCCACCAAAATTTCTTCTTTAAATCTTTGTACATTTTGTTACTTCCCAGATGAATTGATTACTTGGACAAATGAGCTTCGTCCAATATCTTCTTTTGAAGTTCCACATTGTGGGGCCCCATAATGCAGTCTTTGAACCAGATGGTACTGTCATCGTCACATCGAAAACACTTCATCTCCCCCTTCTTCATTCTTCGGCGAATATGTGATATGCCCTTGTCTTTCTTCTAAGCCACTACAATATCTTCCCTTATGGTAGGAATGAGAGCTAGATTGTAGAGCGCCCCATATGGAATCAAGTAAAGACTCGGTTCTTCTTCTTCCATCAAGGTGATGGAAAGATTATTGACATGGGACTTGCGACTCGGCGCATCTGCAACTACATTTGCTTTGCCAGGATGGTAGTGGATCTCAATCTCATAGCCTTTGATCAATTCCAACCATCTTCGCTGTCGCATATTCAAGTCCTTTTGGGTGAAGATGTACTTCAAGCTTTTGTGGTCGGTGTAGAGATGCACTATGTTGCCCAATAGATAATGTCTCCACATCTTTAATGCAAGTACCATGGCAGCGAGCTCAAGATCATGAGTCGGATAATGCTGCTCATGGTTCCGAAGCTACCGTGATCCATAAGCGATCACCCTTCTGTCTTGCATCAACACGCAACCTAAACAAATCCCATATGCATCACAATAAACATCAAATGACTTGATTGTGTCTGGTTGTGCTAATACCGGTGCTGTTGTGAGGTGTTCCACTAATGCTTGAAAACCTTCCTCACATTTCTCGGTCCATACATACATCTTTCCTTTCTTCAGAAGTTATGTCATAGGTTTAGCTCTTGGAGAAACTTGGATTGAACCTCCAGTAATACCCTTCTAAGCCCAGGAAGCTAGGAACTTCATGTACAGACTTTGGAGACTCCCACATGAGTACTTGCTTAATCATGCTTGGATCAACTGCAATCCCCTCGGCATAGATGATGTGCCCTAGAAATGGTACTTGGCTGATCTAGAACTCACATTTGTTGAACTTGGCGTACAACTTGTGGTCTCACAATTGTTGAAGCACGATGCGCAAATGTTGAGCATGTTCTTCTTCTGATTTCGAATACACAAGGATGTCTTTAATGAAGACCACGACAAACTTGTCCAATTCCGGCATGAACACCAAATTCATGAGATACATGAAACGAGTCGGTGCATTCGTCAATCCAAAGGACATGACAAGGTACTCATACAATCCATAGCTTGTTGAGAATGTCGTCTTAGGTATATCCTCTGGTTGAATCCTGATCTGATGATATCCAGAATGAACATTCATCTTTAAAAATACCTTAGCACCCACCAATTGATCGAACAGAATATCAATGTGTGGTAGTGGATACTTATTATTGATCGTGACAGCATTGAGTGGACGACAGTTCACACATAGTCTCAATGTCTTATTCTCATTCTACATGAACAATGTAGAACAGCCCCAAGGTGATGAACATGGACAAATGAAACCCTTATCCATAAGTTTCTTCAAATGTTCCTTCAGTTCTACAAGTTCCTTAGGTGCCATCTTATACGGTTTCCTCGAGATCGTCACTTTTCCCGGTACAAGTTCAATCATAAACTCGGCATCTCTTTCTGCTGTCATATCAGGAAGATCTTCGGGAAATACGTCTAAATACTCGAATACCACTGGAATGTCCTCATGTTTAAAGGCCTCGGTGTTTTAAGTAGTTGGATACACTTGGATAATACTCTCAATAGTGAGATCTGGGGAGGGTGGAGTGGAGAATTCAGATATATCCTTCGAGGAACATTGTCAAGAATAGCACAGTTGTATTGCAACCATGCCATCCCTAAGATGACATCTAACTTTTGATGCTCCAGTATAATGAGAGAGATAGGGTATATGTTCCCACCCAGATCAAGAGGTACCCTATGGAGCATCTCATATGCTACTACTTTCCCACCTAGAGAACAAATCATATATGGGGTTTTTGCGGAAATGATAGGAAATCGATACTGAATGACATAAGACTTGATAATAAAGTTGTGTGAGGCACCGGAGTCAAAGAGGATGACTACAGGATGACCAAAGAGAGAGAACGTAACCGTAAATACGGGTGCGCCTTCTGGAATGTCCTCGATGGTGAGGTGGTGGACATTTTGGTTTTGGTGGCTAGCTTCTTGGGCTCGTTGTGGGGCTGATTTGCCCCTGGTACAAAGACTGTCCTCTGTCCTGCGGGCAGTCCTTGGCGAAGTGCCCCGTACGACCACAAGTGAAACACATGTACGGGGTCTGACCGGCACGAAAGGGAGGACGAAATCCCGGTGCATGTGGTGGAGGTGGAAGTGCACGCGGAATCATCCCTCGCTACTGCCGCGGACGGAAGCCGGTGTTGTTCAACTGGTGACCATGAAACATTGGTGGTCGCGATGGCGGCTGCCACCTCTGGCCGAATGGTGATCGATACACCATTCATTACTTCTGAGGAGCACCACCTCCGCTGCACTGTGGAGCACTCCTTTTCTTCTTGTCAGAGAACAGCTCCCTAGTAGCGTCCTCCCGTACAATTGCGACGTTGACAATGTTGTTGAAGTTGCCGTTGTTGAACAAGGAATGCTTGTCCTTCATCTTGGGGTTCAAACCCCGATAGAAGCATTCACGCTTCCGATCTTCAGTACTCACTTGGTCCTGAACATACTGGCCAAGTGGTAGAATTCCTTGGAGTACTCAAAAGCACTTCTTCCTCCATGCTTTAGCTCCAAGAACTCTTGAAGCTTCCTCCTCATAATACCAGGAGGTATATGATAGGCGCGGAACGCCTCCCGAAACTCCTCCCAGCTCACGACATAGTCTGTTGGTCGTGCAGCGAGATAATTCACCCACCATGCCCCAGCAGAACCCTGCAATTGTTGTGCCGCGAACGGGGTCCTTTGTTGTTCGGTCATCTGCAGCAAACCGAACTTTCCTTCGATGGAGCGAAGCCAGTTGTCCGCCTCCAACGGTTCATTGGCCTCCATGAAGACCGGCGGGTGTGTTGACATGAAGTTCGAGTATGAACTCAGAGAGGGCTGTCGTGGGCCCGCATCTGATCACCCCCCTTGACGCGGTGAATGTTGAACCAAAGTCCGCAGCAACTTAGTTTGCTTGTCGCGCGAGCTGAGTACTGCAGCGAGAACCTCCTCTAAACTCCTCAGAAGTTCAGAAGGTGGTGGTGGAACTTGTTTGCGCGGTGTCGTAGCTGGCTCCTGGGTTGGAGATTCATCCTCATGACTACGACTTGAACCTCTCATCTAAGGCGTCGAACGTGTACACACCATTCTGCAGCCATATGTTAAAAATCAACAACATGTTTGTTTTTCCTTCATCCATTTCCTATTACAGTAGTGCGAATATTGGCAAGGAAATAAGTGCATAACATCCACATATGTTGATAAAGCATAAACTTTATACAAGATATATTATCTCATGACCATGTTTACAGTAGTGAACTCCAAAATGACGGACTACCACTACGGAAGTGCATCTCCACCATACTTGGTCCCCATGAGACGTCCCCACCCACTACTATTTTTAATATGACTCAAACATGGCCACAAAATAAACACGAGCAACTACTAAACTATACGTTGCCCCGTGATGGCTGGAGTGTTGTCCCATCCTATCCCGATACATCCTATTCGACGTACTCGCGTTGCTCAGGATTTTCTTCTTCCTCTTCGTCCTTAGAAATCGGTGCCACAGGTGCGGGTGCTGGAGCAGGAGTTGCTACTTGACCCGCCACCGATGATGTCGCGACAAATAATAACTGCACATCAGCCTGTAGAAGAAACATCTTATAGTCTTCCAATTCCTTTCGTGCATGCTCGCAACTGGCTCTCCAATCCCGAGTCTCCTCCCTATATTGATCCCGTTCTTGAGTTACTGTACCCAACTGATCATCCAACAGCTGTACCTTGAGTTGACTCGCCTCTAATGCGCTTTCTGCGCATTGCGCTTCCTAGCGAGCTTTCGATAGGTCTTGAACAGCTCGGTGCCACTAATTCACCCTAACGTTAAAACGTCGGTTGAGAGGAGCAATCATGGCTCTAAGTGAGTCATTGGCCCACTCAAAATGATCTCCTCGAATCAAAGCTTGCTTCAGATCACCCAACAACCCTTCAATGCCAATATGTTGTGTAACGCTCACTTGGCACGATGATGCTGCATATAATGCCAAGATTATCTTGGGTACCTCTCCGTGAATGCCATAATCTGCACTCATTCGACTTGCCAACTCCTCACTAGCTCTGCCATCGACTGGAAAAGAGCGCAAACGGGGCGCCCGCCAACTGACGAAAATGAAGCCTACAAAACCTTGCAATAGCAACACTTGCTGCAAAACACCACGTGTCTTCCAACTGAGCCCCTGTCACCCGGATGGAGAAAGGAGCCCATCCAATATATGACGGACCAGCGGGCATATCAACATAGATGGTGCATCTTGTCACACCTCCTTCATCGAATTCCCTGCCCCAATAGCTTGGTATGTCGCGATACCCAAACTGTTGAAGCAGCGCTATGAACAATTCCGGAAAACCTTTTCGATGAGCACACATCGTGAACACCCATCCATTCTGTAAGTGTACCATCAAATCCGCCATCTGTGGAAAGGATACTTGAACAATGAAAAGGTTTCCAACTTCCAATAATTCAAGGAAAATTTAAAGCTGGATTAGTGATCACAGTCTGTTCCGGCTGACCTTCCTGTATAAATTCAAAATTTGTATACACGAAACGTCAGAATCAGATGTTCGGTTGAATACAAAAGTTGTAGTAACCTTTACAACCTTTCCAGATTCTACTCATACAGCTCCATGTCAGCAAAAAAGTAGAATCTATACAGGTTTAAATTTGACCCAAATTTTCTGGAAATTTTGACAGAACCTCTCCTGTATATGTGGGTATTTCCACAATTTATACAAGCATATCCAAACAATATATTGAGGTAATGACAAAATAAAAATTGTATAGCATCAAGATAACAATCAAGAAGTAAAAGATTTCAGCCACGAAACATTTGTTATACAGGTATAACGCACAAATTCGAAACTATGTGCAAACTGTTTCAAGTTCTGGTCTGCCGGAACCAAGTTTGCGACAATAAGAATTAAACACTGTTACACGAAGATTGAGGTCATAAGTACAATATACAGTTGATAGAGGACTTCATAAGCTTTCCAGAAATGTATATATGTGACCATGTCACTATTCTGGATCAGAAGCTATAACTACCCAAACTTAACAGATGAAGTGACTGTTTTTTAACAGCAGCCCTGCAGTTCACTGTTTTGAACTCAGAATTTGATTTGACTCAAATTTGAATCAGGAAAAAACTTTGAATAGCAAAACTGTATATATCATTCCACCCTTTCCATATATATATCACAATAAGGCAGAAGATTTTTTTACGGTAAGTTATGGAAAAAATACAGAGACTGGTACAACGGTATGGTCATCTGAAGCAGTTGATGTATACTCCAAATTTCAACAGATTATCAAGCTTTTCTGCCTTGAGAGTCAGCAGAAAAGTTGTAGAGGTCTTCTAGAGATTTCCATCCATATAGCTTACCCCTATGTTATTTTTCAACTAACCAAGAATACAACCTGGCAAAGTTGAGCAAACTTCTGCCAGAAATCAAGAATCTTGGTTCTATCCTTTTGTTGAGTCGAAACCCATTTTGCGGAGTCCAAACTCACCAGCATCAGATAGTCATACATTCCAAAATGTAATGCAACCATTCTGTCGTTGGGTATGGTCAAGTATCAAATTTGATACTGACGGTACTACGTGACTCACCAAAGAAAATTCTAACTGGTATATCCGGATATGTTTATAGGTGGCCCTAGTATCAATCACTCGCAATCGTGTTCTGCACGGGTCACTACCGTAATTAGTGCTGTAGAAGATAAACAATCCCTTTTCACACCTTCACACCTCAAGGGCGGCACGGGGAAGCATAACAGGCAGTCACAATAATAATATATATGAAAGTAAATGCATATGACTCTGGTGTTAGTCGCCCTCGAGCGATGTCATGTCTCGAGGTACATGGTTGTACTACATTTGTACAGCAAAAGACACCCAAACGAACCGGCTTATACACGCTTGGGCATACGTGTTTTGCATGCTCCCATAGAACATGAATAGTTTTAGAGAGGCATACTATCGGGTTATTCATCACCCTACGGGGGCTCCCACTAACTTTGAAGCATGTTGGGGTACTGCGTGTCATAGGTTCTCAGAAGCATGGAAAGTTTCAGAGACTCCTATTAACATTTCCATGTCAAGCCACAGAAAGACATCCATGCTACCTCTCGCATGGTGAACTTACCGCAATTGACCCGCTTGCGGTAGCGTACCTTACCTCTTACATGGCGTCAGAGCATCATTACAGAATATAATAACACATAGTTAGTTTACCACCTTTATATCATATACTAATAATACTCCTTATATGGGCATATAGCTAATTCCTCACTCATATAATCCTTAGTTTTTGAAAATATGCTCTTTCTAAGCACACTATTCTCAATGATGCTCTAATACCATGCTGTGGGGACCGGGGTCCCGACGTCCAAGGATCTCATTGGGTGGTGCTGTGCGATGCGGCACCTAACAGCACACATTATAACAATGCAAAACAAACAAAGTTTTTATTTTACAATTAGAATAGTTTACAAAATAGTGTACAATAGAGGTACACATGCAGCAGAACTACATACTCATATTCTGACCTATCTAAGCACGAGAGAAGACGCCCATGCCCTAGGACGCTTCTCACTAGCAACATGAAGAACATTCAGCAGCGGCGTGGTTCGCATGAGATTCATCTCGACGCCTCGAGGTCTCATGTACAAACTGAACAGCAGAAATAAACCTAATACCTACAAAATTCGTTAAAGCGCAAATGGGAGCATAAGGCTCAGCAAGACTGACCCATCTCACTAGACATATGCAAGGTAAAGTCTACCATAGGTAAGGAATAGCATAAATAGACTTGCCTACAAGTGGATCCTTATAATCATGTTTTAAGTAGCAAATAACATTCTTCAGGCACGACACATCATACACCCCACAATCAAATAAGAAACGCTTTGTTGATGATATGACATGCCCGAAGAACATAGTGATATTACAGGATAAGTATTTGGAAACTGTAAACATTTAATTGTGATGTCTCAAAGCACACAAGGTTGCAAGTCAATTATAATTCAATACATCATATTCTTCTGGCTTCTTCAGTATTTTACTACATCACGACACAGTGAACAAGTGGTACTCCATTACCGCGAGGGACGATGATTGCAATTAGGACACACTCGGACAACATGACACATACGCACTTTCGGAAATGCCAGTGAGTACTTACAACAGTACCTACATAGCACTTCAGTACTAGTCGTATATGGCCACCTTTCACCCAACACTAGAATGCGGAACCGATCGATCCGTCATGAGCAGGAGGTCCCTGTGTGGGGCATACTCTAACGTGCCCACCAGCTGATTTACACCTTGCTGACCTCATCCTACACCTATAAAACGGAATGGAATGCCTCGACAAACCAGTATCAAGCTACGTCAGTTTACTAGAGCCCATTTCTCCAGTATATTGCCAGTACAATTCAAGCTTGTCCAGCAGGGCCGCACATGACACGGTCCTTAATTGACACGGTCAGAGCTCTGCGGCCAAAACCACCTATTGTAGCTTCTTGCTCATCTCTGACCGGTCTCAATTTCATATTTAGAAAACATCTCTTGATCCAATTCATCCCGTGTGATAAAGTCCTATCTCGTGAGTAGATTCCAACTACTCGACTTCTACCAAATCCCTATGAAAATAAGCATGACAGTTACTACACGAGTCTGTGAGTTATTCTAACTACTCCCTTGTTTATTTGTTCATGCAAGTGGATGTCAAGAACCTTAAATGTATTGCACAAACATCTGAATACGTAAGGTGAACGAAAACTTCAAAGACACTGTAAGGAACTTAAATGCAAACTGGGGCTTGCCTGAATGCGAGTCCGAGTCTATGTTAGTCTTCAGCGGTTGGGCTTCCAAAGATTCCAGGTGCTCCTGGACTTCAGTTACTACACGTTATGCATATAATATATATGAACGACTTTGAAAATAAATAATATGGTTAAGGTCACAAGCTAATATCTTGTGAATCAGATAATATTATGATCTTAATTGGCTTTGGAATTTTTATGGTAGATACTAGGGACTATAATGGAGACTCTTGCAAGGAACAGGAGATGATCATGGAAGTTTATTGTCCTTAAAATTCCTACAAATATAAACATTCTCTGAATTTTGGTTGCAATTATGGAGGTCTATCATGGCTACCAGTGGTTTTAACTTGTAGAGGGGGTCTCAATGGTTCTATGAAAATTGGTTTCACAATTTTCTAAGTTTCCTACAGGGAGAAACTGATTTTACATGTTTGGGGGAATTTCTGAAATTGATTTTGTATTTTTCTCAATTTTCAACTACATAGAGATTTGGAACACTGATAAACATAGTAATTGAAGTACAATGAACTTGAATTTTTTACTAGAGATCAAGTGTATTAACAAGAGTGTTCTGACAAAAATTGGGAATTTTCCAATAACAGAACAGGAGTAATTACTTTCCCAAGCAGTTAGATCAAATGAATTAATTATAAAAATTTTGGGAGTTTCATGTCCAATAAATTGTGTCACTGCAAAGTAGAGATTGAGATGAGTCTACCAGAATCTACTTGGAAATTTTTGAGCAATTCTACTAGGAGTAATGAGTTTTAGAAGTTTGGTTAAATCCTGGAATTATTTTCCAATGGGAAATATTTGAATAAAGCAGCCAGTCCCACTTCATTTAAATGGGCCAATCGCATCTGGGCCACACCGGGGGCCACGGGGTTCAACCGCGCAGCCGCACTGGATCCAGTGCCACAGCTGATCCCGTGGCGTTCAAATGGGTTCTGATAAGTGGGGCCCATAGGCCTTCGTCTACCTGGCGACGCGCCGCTCGGCCGCGGCGGCGCTGAGCCGGTGAGCTCGCCACGATGGCTGCATCGACCTCCACTCGACTCTGCCCTGACCGCCTAGCCATAGCATCAACTGCACAACACGACGGCAAGGTCCAATCGTGGCGGCGACGGCCGGAGATGGCGGCGCGACGACGGCGGCGGAGCTAGGGTTTCGACTACCATCGGAATCACTCATGAATGGCGCAAACGGCTCAGGGAAAGGTCGGGGAGGCTTCTGGGATCATGAGAAAGACTCTTAGGTGGTGTAAACGGCATGGAACCATCGGGAAACACAAGATCGTCGATGACCAGGGGAGGTTTCAATGGCAGAGGGGAAAACTCCAATATCCCGACAATCCTTCGATTGATTCCATTGATTCTTGGCGGGAAGGTGCGCTAGGAGGTATGGATCAATACCTATGAACCGATTAAAGAAGAGTTGTGTGTGGAAAGCGAATTAAACATAGAAGTAAGCTAGTTCATGAACCACGACTGAGAGAAAAACTTGAATAACTTGCTCGATACTTAAGGAAGTGAAGCAAGAGTTTTATGGTGAGGAAGATCTCGTGATGGCGATCCTTTTTGATGTTGGAGTCGAGGCGTAACACCACTTGTTGAGGGCTAACGATGGTGGTGCAGAGGCATTGTTCTTCCCCAACTTCGGCGGCATCCTCAGAACTCCAAACTACGGCCAACCCAAGGAGCAAAACGGTAAGCTAGTTGGCGTAGATGATAGGGCACAAACTTGGCGCCAACTTTGCCGTTTGCATCGAAAGGAATAGAGGTAAGAGAGAGGTGCTTACCGGGAGGAAAGGAAGGCGGCGGTGTTGTGCGATGGCGGGGCGAAACTGTGGCGAGGGGAAGCGAAACTGGGATGGAACTCGACGCCATCGGTCGGAAGGGGTAGATATAGGCCAGGGGAGGTGTTTAGGCCACGCAGGTGCCTGTTTGCATGCCTTGTCACAGTGGCAAGCTTCCCCAATGTTGAAGCGCGGGGACAGCCGTAAACAGAGCGGCTCGGTTGGTTCATCGAGTGGGAGGGGCTGATAGTGGGTCCCACTGCCCCTTTCATCCTAATCCCCCTCTGTAACTTCAATTCTCCTACCTAGAACTATCCAAAATTTCTAGATTTTTGTGGAGAGGGCAAATCAATTGTGTAGGTTCAGATTCTGAAATTGGATTTCGATTATGAACAAGTTTCAGTTAAATTTAAAATTCAAATTTGAATTTGATTTGAATTTGCTAAGCGTCTCAAATAAAATAGCAGATGAAATCCAAAAATCTTGAAATTTTGCAGGAAGGCTATTTGGAATATTATGAGGCCATAGAAAAATGTATAGCCTCAGATTTGAATAATATTGACAGGGCCTATATGTACAGCGGTTATATTAAAGGTTTGAATTAATTTGAATATATTTAGTACTGCATATTCATTTGTCCTATCAAATTTCCATTCAGTAAATTCTAAAATTTGTAGAAAGTCCACTTGAATTATCCTAGGGTCATTTGTGAAATCCCTCCCTCATGTTCATAAATTTAAGTATGAGGGAAAGAAAGATACTTGATGATATCAAGTTCATGTGTACAACCATATTTGATGTTCACTATGGTTGAGAACAACTGGTAACTGAACTTCATATTATGGAACAAACTGGGGTTTTACACTCAGGTACTTATATGGGACTCAAGAATTTGGCATTTTTATTCCTTCTTCCTCAAATATTACTTTGAAAGCCTTTTCGGATGCTGATTTTGGGGGTTGTAGGATTGATAGGAAAAAGTACTTTGGGTGCTTGTCATTTTCTTGGTAATTCACTTGTTGCTTGGTCATCTAGAAAAAAAAGTTCATCTGCACAATCCACAGCCAAATCTGAATATGTAGCCGCTGCTAGCGCTTGTTCACAAAATCTTTGGATTGTTTAAACTCTTAAGTACAATGTAGTTGATCTAGATAGTGTTCCACTGTTTCATGATAACACTAGTGCCATTTGCATTACTAAATACCCCGTGCAACATTCTAGAACAAAGCACATTAACATTAGGTATCACTTTCTCCATGATAATGTTGAAAAAGGAAACCTTGTGCTTCACCATGTAGATACTGAACAACAACTGGCTGACATTTTTACAAAACCTTTGGATTTCACTCGTTTTTGTTTCATTCGTAGTGAAATAGGGGTTATGCATCCTCATGCTTAAATTGAGGGGGAGTTTTGAAACTTTGGAAGTATATGTGTGAATCCAAATTTAAAATAATATAAGCATAATATTTCATACATATATGACTTTTTGATTCCTTTTTCATGCTGAAGGTTCTTACTACATTACTAGTGTTATACATTTTGTAGTTTCTCCCATGACTAGGAATTGGAATAATTACCTACACTAAATCTGGTCATGATCGAACTCTCTTGCTGTTTTGAACTTGTTGCATGCTCACAAGTGCTTTTAATAATGAATAACTAATCAAGTAATCAACTAACGTGTTGAGTTTTTATGATAAAAAAATGAATGAGAAAAGATCAAGAGGATATGCATGCATCGCACTTCTTCTTTTGTGATGGCTTATCATTGCACTTAGATATGAACTTGGAAGAAATTGTGTATGACTAAAATCTTGTCGTTAAGCTTTTATTGTCAAATGACATAGGCTTGGCTTGGTTTGTTAGAATAAGGCAGATGTGACATATAATCTCTTGCAAATGTCATATGATCTAAATTTGTGCTTTGAAAGATAATAAAAATGCAGCAACAAGTGTCTTGCTTTCAGGTTTTGAAATAGTTAAGTTTGGGAGATCATGACTTGCTTAAATTGAAAATTACACTTGATCTCTAGCATGGCTTACACTACTTTATGTCTCTCGTTGATGTGATAGTGTAAGTTACTTGATAGTATGACATGGATGAGCTTTGTTTGATATGTATGTGTTACAAAATGCTCATAACAAATTGAAATTTCTCTTTTGAACCTTGCTGAATACATTGTCAAAGGGGGAGAAATTGATCACACATTGCACACATTCACAAGTGTTTTGGCATGATTCTTCCCAAGGGGGAGAATTTTTGTATGTTTATTTTTTTCTCATTTTATTTCTTATTTGCAAAGGGGGAGAAATATTTATAGGGGAGAATTTTGTTTTCAAAACTTTTCACGTGAATAAGCCAATGTTCGGATTCTAAGCGGTGTTGCCAATGCATTCATCAAGGGGGAGATTGTGAGACCTCTGTGTGCTGAATACATTGGCTATGACGATAAAAGTTTTTAATATCACCAAAAAACCTTTTTCAACATGGTCTGACTCTAGGTCCGAGCTCCAGCAAGGTTCGACTGGTTTTGGGTAGATCCGGCAAAGTCCGACGTAAGGTTCGACTTGCTTTGTCTAGGTCCGACTTGCATTGGCAAGGTCCGATTCACTTTGGCTAGGTCTGACTTCTTTGTCTAGGTCTAACATGCTTTGGCAAGGTCCGACTAAGCTTTAGTAACCTCTGACGCTAGGTCCAACTAGCTTTGGTAAGCTTCAGTGCTAGGTCATTCTAGCTTTGGTAAGCTCCAGCTCAAGGTCCGATTAGTTTTGACAAGGTCCAAAGCTAGATTGAAATGGTTTTGCTTTTACTTTTAATTGATGCAAACTTGCTTTATATCTATGGAAAGTTGCTTAGTATTCTTTTAATAAGTTTTTGGTGTGTTTTGGTGGTTATGGTTAATATCTTTTTGCTAAGGTTTGCAACATGCTTATGTGAGGTGCTCACGTAAGTTGTTGTGATTTCAGAACTAACGAGAGCCAAGTTGAGGACTTGTGCTCGGAAGTATTGGTTATTTATTTATGTGCAGGTGTTGCTCGAGTTCAAGACATGGCTACTAACAAGATCATTTGAACTAGTCTTAGAGCGAAGATGAGGTTCGACAACCAAGTTTGAGAGGAATTGTGGTTGAGTTGATCGGGAGGTCGCACAATATGTTTGAATCAAGAACAATGCATATTAAAGTATCGTGGACGTATTTGGAAAGTCTTTGCACGTGTGCAAGGAGTACATGGACGTGGCTACATGGTTCCGAGGCCTGATGAAGAGATGTGGACATAAAAATTGGTCGGAGAGGTCCAACGAACTAGGCTATGGACCCAGGTTGCGGCTAAGTCGGGTTTGACTCAAATATTGAAAGATTTGAGTTGGTTATGATAGGATTTTGTGTGGTTCACGAAGTTGGGTTGTTTTAGGAATGTGGGATACGTTCCTAAGGTGTTTGTAAGCTTAAGATTGCTTCTATCTGCGTGTGGAAGAGTCTTGAGCAGTTATGAAAAGTTTCGATTGAATCTGAGTAGGATTTGAGTCCTAGTTAGGATTGGGTTGGCCTATGGGATGGTTATATAAGCAAGGGAGACCAGAGCTCGTGATGCAAAACTTTGGTGCTGTTCCTTTTGTGTTTTTATAAATAAAATTTGTATTCTAAAGGAGCCTTTGTGCCTTGTTCGTCCGACTTGTTTCAGTCAAGTTTTTCTCGTTGAGTTTCTGCATAGTACTACCTTGCTTCGGTGGTTTTATCATAAATCGAGTTTTACAGATCCAAATGACGTGATTATTTATGGTTTGTCTTCACAACTTGATTATCTACAATTTGTTAAAATTTCAGAATCATTGGATTTGTGGTTTTGGATCTACACGAGTTTCATTGTAGTGTTGCAGATCTGGTTTTTCTCGGGTAGAACAGATTGACCTTTGTTTAATCTTTCAAACGTAACTTGAGTTTTTTCGATGGTTTTTTGTGATTCTCTTTTTTGTGTATTCACGACATGATTCTCCACAATTTATACTAGTTTTGTTATGATTTATCATGTTTATATTAGTCGCGCACATGATTTCTTAACAGATTGATTTTCTACTGAGGGGTTTTTGTTGCTTCCTCTAAAAAGTTTTAAATCTACCATTCACCCCCCTCTGGTATTTGTTCACGTGCTCTTCGATCCTACAACTTCTTCATCAACATGTTTGTTCTCCTTGAGTATATCGAATGCCTTTGTGTCATGTTCATCTTTGGTGTATGTCACCTTTGGGATCTCGTTGTTCTTCTCTGAGGCCATTTCACCTCTTCGAGAGGTGAGTCTCATAAATGGAGAACCTTGCTTTGATACCAATTAAATGTGGCCTAGAGGGGAGTGAATAGGCTTTTGAAATTTTTCCTGAAACACTTAGCAAAATTGTTAAAACCAGGAAGGCTGGACTAGTTCGGCGTGAGTAAGGACTAGTCCGGTGTGTGTAATCATAACTGTAAAATTTAGATCTCTTATATGTCTCCTTTGAATCTCTCACAGTGGAATGTAGTAAACTGTAATAACAACTCTACTAAAGTTTAATGGTAAATGGTTTGCACGTGTAATACAAGACTAATACAAGTTCTAAGTATGATCAAGTCTATCAGGAGCACATGAGACAAGCAATTTTTACCGAGGTTCGACCTCACCAGAGAGATCTACTCCTCATTGAGGAAGCCCACATAGAGCCAGGTCTATTCAAACCCTTTTCCCTAATCAAGTCACCAAAAGGCCGACTTGATTCCACTACCACGGGTAATCACAAACAAAAATCGAGATCAACACACTCAAAGAATTACACAATAATCAACAGGAGTGTGTGAGACATCAGATCCAAGAGCTCAATGTCGATAAGATCATCATTGTCCCTTTATCAATTGCAGACTCCCAATGATTTGACTCTCAGGACCTTAGAATGCGTGGGGAGGAGTGTTTTTGTTCTTTTGGATGCAGTGGCGGCGTAAGGGTTCTTGGTTGGTTGTTGTCGGGTGGTGGATCACTTATTTATAGACATTTAGAAAAGTTACTGTTCTGAACCCGACTACCGAACTAGTCTGTTATGAACTGGACAAGTCCGGTTTGCTGGGTGATTTGTGCGTGGACAAGTGCAACACACTAGGAAACCCTAATTTGTGTGATTGAACCAGACTAGTCCGTTGAGGAGCGGACTAGTCCGTTTTTGTCTAGAAAGGTAATCGGACTAGTCCTCTCAATCACCCGACTAGTCCTCTTTTGGAATTGTGAGAAAACGGACTGGTCCGTTATGAAACTGGACTAGTCCTCTTTGTGGTATTGTTATAGTAACGTACTAGTCATTTTTGTAGTCGGACTAGTACGCTATGAAACTTTAATTTTGTTGTAGCCCTAATTCATTACGCAACGACTTGAGCTCTTGTGGACGTGGCTCTCACACACAGCCTACACATTTAGGACTACTTTTGCATCTTTTCTTTACTTGTTTTCTTCCCTTTCTTGATTCTCATATTTTCACCTTTTTGCACCTTTTGTTCACATGTGCTCTTCCCTTTCTTGAAATTCATTTTTCTTCTTTTTGTACCTTTAGTTCTATGTTCTGAAACCTGCCCTCATCTAAAAAAACTTGATTAGGATCTCACCTGTTTGTCAACAATCATCCGAAACCCACAAGGATGTTCCTAGATGCACTTTCAAATGCCAATGGTGAGGAGGAGAACGATGGAGCACCTCAGTACAACAATGGACCTGGACTTGACGCTAGCAACCTTAAGAAGTTGTTGGCTATGCAGAATCAGCTTATGCAATTCGTGATGCAAACTTTGGGACAACCGCAGGCCAATAACTAACATCAGCCCCATATGGCCCCACCACCGCCACTCCCTTCGCCTCATAAAAGATTGGGAGAATTTATGAGGACTAGGCCACCCACTTTTGCTCAAGCCAATGATCCTACGAAAGCTAATGATTGGCTGAAATCTGTGGAGAAGAAGCTTGCTATTGTCCAGTGCAGTTACAAGGAGAAGGTCGTTTTTGCCTCCCACAAACTAGTTGGAGCAGCTGTGGATTCGTGCGACTCGCTATGTAATGCCCATGAAAATTAAGAGAGGATCACTTGGGCCGAATTCAAGGAGAAATTCCATTCTCACTTTGTTCTTGAAGATGTTATGGTCTTGAAGAGGCAGAAATTTGAGAACCTAAGCAAAGGAAGGTCGAGTGAGTGAGTATCTCAACAAATTCACTCAACTCTCAAGGTATGATCTAGAGGATGCTAATCGAGACAGCGGTAAGCAATATTTGTCAATTAGAGGCCTAAACAATGAGATTCAAGTCCAATTACTCAATTGTGATGATGCAAATTTCTAGAAGCTTGTTGAAAAGGTCATTTTTGTTGAGAACAAGGTTCGTGAGTAGGAACAAGATAATAAGAGGAAGACGCTATATAAAGGGCAGCCATAAGGGAGCAATGTCCATCCTCACATTGCGCCGCCAAGTGCGCCATATTACAGCCCCTCCACTTCTGCTTATCGAGCTTCTTATCCTCCACGCCCAAACCAGCAACATCTACACCCAATTATGCAAGCACCTCGCTAGCCTGCGCCGTTTGCATCGCACACTAATATGGTGACTAAATCTCAAAATCAGCAGCATCCGAGTTTCACTGGTGCTTCGTGCAACAAGACATGTTGTGTTTTTGGAGAGGCTTGACACTTTGGAAGTCAGTGCCCCAAGAGGAGCAATGGACCAGTGAACAATGCACCAAGGCAGAACCCAAGGCCAAATGGAGGAGCGACACAAGACAATCATAGAAAGCAGAATGTCACTCGTGGCAATGTGAATCATGTCTCTACTGAGGAGGCCCAACAAGCGGATGATGTCATTATTGGTATGTTCCTCGACAACTCCAACCCCACAACCATTTTATTTTATTTTGGAGCATCTTATTCATTCATCTCATCGAAGTATGTTGCTATGTATAATATGCCTATAGCTCATTTGAAAGACACTATGTTTGTAAAATCTCGTAGAGGAGAGACGAGGACAAATATAGTGTGTCCGAGAGTGAGTATCAGAATAAGGGGGTAGACTTTCTTGCGAATCTCATCGTCTCGGATTCCAAAGGGATAGATATAATACTTGGTATGGATTGGTTGAGCAAGTATATTGGAGTGATTCAATGTGACAAGAGGATTGTGCAATTGAAAAGTAAGCGTGGCACCCATATTGAATTTGAGACAGCCCAACCTGCAACGGATAAAGCAATGCTGAGTCATGTGGAAGGTGTGACTTTGGAGAGCATTCCGGTTGTTTGTGAGTACCCAGATGTGTTCCCGGATGATTCGCCAGGTATGCCGCCCGATCGTGATATCGAGTTTGTTATTGAATTAATACCTAGAATTGCATGTATAGCTAAGAGGCCAGATAGGATGCCTCATATGGAGTTAGCGGAGCTCAAGAAGAAAATGCAGGAGCAGCTAGAGCAGGATTTTATTTGCCCAAGCTCTTCACCCTGGGGAGGACCAGTGGTTTTCTTGGATAAGAAGGATTGATCCCAAAGGATATGTGTGGATTACTGAGCTCTCAACGAGGTGAGGATCAAGAACAAGTATACATTGCCCTGTATAGAGGATTTGTTCGACCAAATGAAGGGCGCCTATGTTTTCACCAAGATCGACTTGAGGTCAGATTATTTCCAAATGAAGATTAGACTGTTGGACATACCCAAAACAGCTTTTCTGGCACGGTATGGATCATATGAGTATACTGTTATGTCTTTTGGATTGACTAATGCACCGTCATATTTTATGTACCTCATGAATAAGGTCTTCATGGAGTACTTGGATAAATTCATTGTGGTGTTAATTGATGATATTATGATCTACTTGAGAAGCGAGGAGGAGCATGAGAAGCATTTAAGGCTCACGTTGCAGAAATTGAGGGAACATCAGTTGTATCCAAATTCAGCAAGTGCCAATTTTGGTTGAGGGCAGTGTCATTTTTGGCCCGTATCATCTCTACAGGAGTATTGGTTGTCTCGGGGAAAAGTGAGAGATGTGTTGAAGTGGGAACCCCATAGAATGTGAATGAAATCTAAAGTTTTCTTGGAATGGCTGGATATTACCTCTGGTTTATCAAGGATTTGTTCAAAATAGCCAAGCCCATGACTGAGCTATTAATGATGGAAAAAGCATTCAAATGGACTCAAGCTTGTCAAAACAGCTTTGTGGAGTTAAAGAAGAGGTTAACAACAGCACCTCTATTGGTATTGCCATATGTGAGCAAATGTTTCGATATTTATTGTGATTCATCAAGACAAGGACTTGGATGTGTGCGCATGCAAGAAGGTAAAGTGGTAGCCTATGCATCGAGGCAATTGAAGAAACATGAGTACAATTATCCTATGCACGATCCCAAACTTGCGGCCGTGGTGCATGCCTTGAAGATATGGAGACACAACATTCTTGGTCATATGTGTGAAATTTATACAGATCACAAGAGTATCAAGTACTTTTTCACACAAACGGACTTGAATTTTAGGCAACGAAGATGGTTAGAGCTCATCAAGGATTATGATGTGGGAATCAACTATCACCCGGGGAAGGCTAATATGGTGGCAGATGCTTTGAGTCAGAAAAGAGTAAGCCACCAACTTACGGTTGGGGAATTGCCATCCGAGCTATGCAAGTAGATGGAATGGTTGAATCTTGGATTTGTGAATGATACGGGGATAATGGAGTTAAACCTGACCTTAGAACCAGAAACTTGAGAAAGTTAACCCAAGGATGAGGAAATCAAGGAAATTAAGGAAAGGACTCGAGAAGGGAAATAATTCAGATTTGGTGAGGATGACCATGGCACTCTATGGCTTGGAAAACGGATTGTTGTGCCTAATGTGAAGCGTCTCCGAGGGACGATATTAAAGGAGGCACATGACTCACTTTACTCCATCCATCCCGGCTGTACAAAGATGTACAATGATCTGAGGACTTGCTATTGGTGGGGTGGTATTATAAGGGACATAGCTGAATACATTGCATTATGTGATGTGTGCCAACAAGTGAATGCAAAACGCCAAAGCCCAGCTGGATTATTAAAGCCATTAAAGATTCCGGAACTAAAGTGGGAAAAGTTGGTATGGATTTAATAGTTGGTCTACCTCGCACTTCAACAGATTATGATTCAATATGTGTTATAGTGCATCGTTGATGAAATTAGCACATTTCTTTCCAGTCAAGACTACCTATAGTGGAGCAAAGTTTGCAGAATTGTATATGGGAAGAATAGTGTGCTTACACTGAGTGCCAAGTAAAATAGTGTCTCATAGAGGTTCTCAATTTACATCAAGGTTCTTGCAAAAGCTGCACGAGTCTATGGGAATTCAATTGAATTTTAATTCTGCATATCACCCTCAAACGGATGGACAAACCGAGAGAACAAATCCGATTTTGGATGACATGCTAAGAGCTTGTGTGCTAAAGTATGTAGAAAGTTGGGACAAAAGTGTTCCATATGTTGAATTCTCCTACAACAACAGTTATCAAGCAAGTTTGACAATGTGACCGTATGAAGTTGTCGGTGGTTTTGATCCGGCAGATCTCCCGACACTACTAAAGTGTTAGAGGAGTTTGAGGTTCGGTATGGGCGCGCGGAGATTACAGAAGGTGAGATGTCGAGTGACACAAGGGACACCGAGATTTACGTGGTTCGGACTGCCTGAGCATAATACCCTACTCCACGGGGTGTGTTGATGTTGTATTGGATGTATGAGCTCAACGTGAGTTGAGAGTGTAGAGTGAGAGTGTCCCCGGAGAGTGTCCCCCCTATGTATCGTCGGCCTGTCCTTTTATAGTACAAGGGCAGGCCGTTACAAGTTAGCGTGGCCCGACATGTGGCCCTAGAGGTTACTGATATTGATACACATTCAACACGTTTAATTACCCTTAATGACCGAGTTATGGGCTTTGATAGCACTATTACTGGTAATTAAGGTCATCCGATCGTGTGTCATTAATATAGTATTAATGAAACTTGATCAGGTCTTGAAGTCCTTGATTCCCCTATGAAGATCCGAAGCCATTGTGGAGTCTTCCGGAGGTTAGAGGCTGAAGATCCGACGGTTCGACAAGTGGCATCACCGGAGCACACTGTGGGGAACAGATAGGTCCGATGTTACCCGACACATGTCAGTTCTGGAGCTTCCCTCGGTCTGGGGTTAGGTCCGGGGGTGCCATTTCGGTACATAGCGCGGAGCTTCCTCCTTGTGGGCGGTAGCTCCGGTTTGATAGTACACGTGGCGACCCTGGGACTAACCATGTTGGATAAGTGGGTCCGGTTATGTCTGACATGTGGGCCTCCGCAGGTCTTCAAATGAAGTAGATGACTTTCCCTTGAGATCTTTGCAATCCCAAGGAGTATATGGTACCCAGGGTACCGACAGTGGCCCCCTGGGCTCACCTCTGGGGAAGACCCTTTGGGTGAAGTCATTGCGCCGGAGGTGGGTCCATCCTTCGACTTTTGAACTGAGTCTTCAAAGGTCTTCAGATGTGCTGTTGGCGATAGTTTGGAGTTAAATCCTCAACGCGTGGCATATCCCGTCTGCGGTAAATGAGATCTTTGGCGTGCGGATCTCACACAATTGAAGGTCGCCATTTCTCGATACGAAAATCGTATTGGTTCCGCGTGCCTTGTCAGGCTGCCGCCTTCGGGCTTCCCGCCTTATGATGAAAACCGTTCGCCTGGGTAAGAATCTCGACTTGATCGTTTGGGTGGTCTCGTGCCCTCTTGTCATCGGCTGGGTGGAATTTTTGAGTAGTATCCTTGCGGTTTCCATCCAAGCATTGCGAGGGCTTACTTAAGGAGGAAAGCGTGCACCGTCTGGAGTTCTTTACGCCTCTCATCTGATCTTGCGCTCAAACTCCCAACTTGTGCTCGCTTTTCCTCTCCTGCCTTGCTGTGCTGCGATGGAGTTCGGTCTCTGCAAGAGTCGTTTGAAGACCGAAGGTGACTTGAAGAAGGTCCGGGCCCTCATGGGATGGTCCCCGGACTTCTTCAACCGTCTGGTACGCGCCGGAGGAAAGCTCCCGTTCGAGAAGGAGCACGCCGGCGAGATGGTGTACTTCTCTTCGTACACCATGGTGTGGTTGATCCCACCTTTTTCCTCCTTTTTCTTGATGCTGCTAGACTTTTATGGTCTGCAGCTATACCACCTTGGCCCCCACTCCATTCTTCTTGTGTCTATCTTTGTCCACTTCTGTGAAATGTGGGTGGGCATCACCCCCTGCATTGAACTTTTTCGGACCTTCTTCACCGTCCATACCACCGGTAGGAGTAATGAGTACCTTGGCTTCTATTACTTCGTGAAGCGCAAGAAGTGCCCATTCAAGTACCTCCGGTCGTTTCCCTCTGGAAAGTGGGATGATTGGAAGAAGGACTGGATAGTCATCCTGGTGGAGGAGCATGAGAAGCTGGAGCTGCCCGAAGGCCTCCACAACATCGACACTGCAGTCTGGAGTGAAGCTCCGGTGCTGTCGGATGCCTTTAACCCTGCTCTGACCAGGATCCGCCAGTGCGTGGAGGGAGGATTAACTCCTCAGGCGGTATTTTGCAACTTCCTGGTCAACAGGTGGGCACCGCTGAAGAGGAGAGGAAAACTCGCTTGGGCCCTCAACAGCGTGATGGACGACGACCGGGTCGAGACCGGACTGAAGTCCAACAAGGCGGGGGAAACCTTGGAGTTACATCTCAAAAAAGTTCCAGCACGACATCGACGTTGCGGGAGATGACTTGACCCCGCCATCAGCCTTTCTCCCTCTGAACGTGGAAATAGAGTTCAGCAGGGAGCACAGACGGACGATGCCGGTGCTTGACGACCTTGGTGTCGTCAAGAGAAGATCGACCTCCAGGGTGGTGATCCCTGGGGCTTCCGAAGGTGGTTCCGACCCTGCCCCGAAGCCAAGGATCAAAGTCGTCGCCAAGGGCAAGGAACCGGCGGACGAACCCTTGAGCCGAAAGAGGAAACTGCAGCATGCCGACGGAAGGTCCATCAGGCCTGCAACCTCTGCATCAGCTCCTTCTCCCCGGAGGGGGAGGTCTTCTACAACTGCGGTGACTGTACCCGCAGCGGCATCTTTCCGAGGTGCTAGCTCCGGGCATGCGACTGCATCACCAGGGCCAGTTGAGGCCTCTAGGTCCAGAGGTCCTTCCCGGTCGAGGAGGGCCTCGACTAAGGAAGTTCCCGTGACTGCAACGAATTCCGGGAGGCCTTCCTGAGCTTCCACGCCAGCAGCGGCTATGGTCAGCCCAGAACGCCCGGGAAAGAGGTTCCGCGCAAGCTGGTGCGGAAGCCTCCCGAGGTAATTTTTAATCTTTACCTCAGACAGTTGTTTTTTTGTAGTAACTGTTTTTTTTAAATTTCTTCATCCTTCATCTGCAGCGTTCCCAAGAAGAGGAGTGTGGCTCCACCCTCAGCCACAACAGCTGAAGTTGTGAGGGCGGAAGCCTCTGCACCTGTCCCGGTGCTGCCCCAAGTGGTGGCTGAAGCTGCGGCAGCTCCGCGCCCAGCTGTCGTGGTCATGGACCTCGAATAATCCCCCGAGACTCCCGTGGTAGCGCCGGACCACGGGATAGAAGATGTGCCAGCGGCACCTGCCCCGGAGGTTGAAGCTCCGGGTTTGGGTGCTGAGATGATGGAAGCTTCAGCCGTTGAGTCGAAGGAAGCAATAATTCCGGCCCCAGAGCCAGAAATAGTCGAAGCCCCGGCGATTGAGCCGGACGTAATTGAAGTCTCGGCGTGCGCGCCGGATGTTGAGGAAGTCCCGACAGTTGGGCCGGCTACCTCTGAAGCACCGATCGCAAAGCCAGTCGTTATTGGAGCTCCGGCCGCAGGGCTGGTTGATGTTGAAGACTTTCCGGCTCCCGAGCCGGTTGTTGCGGAGGCGTTGGCGCTCGAGCCCCCAGTAAAGGAGGTGCCCAGGCCGGAGCCAGAAGCAGCCCCTGCTCCGGGAGTGATGACGCCGGAGGTACCCACGGCTGAGCCCGAGTGCCCAGACGAAGTTGCTGGCCCCCTGCCTGAGGGAGCAAATGAAGACCCGGCGGCGGGGCCCTCGGAACCACTTCCGGAGGTCAGAACTTCATCAGCGGGACCCTCCTCGATGGCGACTGAGGCCATCCCGGAGTACGGTCCTAGCGCCGTAGAGGCTCAGGGGACCACTCTTGTGGAGTGGGACCCAATTTTTGTCAGCGAGAACCCGCTGGAACCAGCACAGGAGACCCCAGCAGGTCCGGAACCTATCCCGTTGTCATTGTCTATTGACAACGCCTGTTCCAGTCTGCGTCAAGTTCAACTGGCCTTCTTCCACGACAGCAAGGCTCTTGAAGAGGAGCGCCAAACCCTTAAGCGGTGGCGTAACCGGCTCTACTTCGAGACCAAGCTGGCACAGTCGAGGCTAGCAGATGACTAAGAGTGGATCAAGCGGGAGAAGGTCCACATGGAATACTGGGGAAAATTATTGGATGACAGGGAGAGTATGACTCGCGTCCTCAATGCCTAATCTCGGGCCATTTATGAGCAAACCAAAGCAGCTAATAGTGCGGCCGATGAACACCAAGAAAGGCTTGAGGCCATTAACACTACTCTCATCAAGCGCCGGGAGGCACTTGAAGAGAGGGAGAAAAGGCTCGAAGATGAAGAGCAGAAACTCCTAGGGCTGCGGGATGACGTCTTGAGTAGGGAGGAGGAGCTCACCGAAAAGGTGGCTCTGGCTGACAAGGGCCTCGAAGAGCGTGCCAAGAAATTGGAAGAGCGCTGCACTGAGGAGGAGGAGAAGGCCTGGGCGCGAGGGCAGGAACTCTACGAGCAAGAGTGTGCCATCGTTGCCAGGGAGAAGAAAGTAAGGGGCAGGGAGAAGGACCTGGTTGACCGCCGGAACAAGATCTACCTCCGGGAGGAGGAGCTCAGAAAACTCGAGAAGCGAGTTGCTGAAGAGATTCAGCAAAACGCCAAAGAAGTTGAGCGCCTCGCTCGCGAGAATTTTGAACTGGTTGCGGCCAAAAGATCCTTGGAAGAACTGAAGGGCTTGGGATGCGGACTCCCTACAGGTTTGGGAGTTCCTGGGCAAGGCCAACGACGCGCTGACACCGATGGGCTTCAATCCCGTGCATCTGGATGATCCGGAGCCGTAGTCGGATGGCATTGCAAGAAATGAGCTCGGCGGGTAGCAAACTCTTCAAGGTGGGCGACGTCATCACGGACAAGTTGGAGGTTGAGGGGCAATCCCTGGCAATGAACGTCGCAGAGTATGTGCTGACGTGCTACACCAGCCGGGATCCCCAATTCGATCTGGACCCGGTGCTTGAAGGTCTCGTCGAAGGAGAAGGTGAAGCCGCCCGAGCCAATGTGTCAGAGGTTGCCCAGAAGGTCGCCCAGTTCTTCCATAGGGTCTAGGACCATCTCCGTAGCTCCCACTTGTATTCTCTTTTTTTCTTCCTCAATTTTGTAATCCCTTGTCTCCAGATGAATGAAATCCCCAAATTTTTGTGAATTTCACTTTTTGTCTTCAACACTTTTGTCTTCACTTGGCCCCCTGGTAGATGTACACAATTTGATTGTGAACATGTACCAAGAGGATATTGTGTTTTGTTGAAGACTCATTTGCTCGAACTTGTAGATTGTAGGTCCGAAGTCTTCGATAGTGAAGGCCCCCTGAGGATGCCGGAGCTTAGAAGCTCTGCCATTGTCTAACGTCGGAGCTTAGTAGCTCCGGCAATAGTCCCTATCAACGCGTAGAGCATCGAGAGTTAGTCCTCCGGGGTGTCAGAGCTTAGTAGTTCCTGCAGTGACCTTTACCAACGTGTAGTTTGTCGACAGCAGACTCCGTTTGTCGAATCTTCTCACCATCTTTTATTCTGCATCGACGGTTGGCCCCCCTAGCTTTACCGGAGCTTGGTTGCTCCGGTGATGCTCGTTTTCAATGTTCAACATCGATTATAAGCCACCTAGGGGGAGTCGGAGCTTCGTCAGCTCCGGCTTTTCTCCATCAACATGGATTTTTTATTCTTCTTGCACACTTGAAGCCAAGAAAAATAGTAAAATTCGCTCCTTGCCTATAACTTCGTCGCGGCTTACGATTCCCAAGAAAATTTTAGGTCAAACACGATTCTGAATACAACCGAATGTGTTGCCTTCTTCCTTCCAGGTCCAATTGTACTTAGACCCGCCTTACTTCGGCCTGCCGGTGTGTAGGTAGAGTGGCGTACTTAGGGTTCTTGACCAGGCTAAGTCGATAGCACACTCTGGCCCTAGATTGGCTTGGCGGCATTCAGGCGAGTGGGCCATGAACAATATTTGGATCCAAAAGAATTGACAATACAACTCGAATTGTACATGAACTGATCGAACTAAAATTTCTTAAGAATTGCACAACTTTGTTATAGACAAGAAAGAGCAAAATAAAAAATGTTGAGCCTGCACAAAATAAATGCACGTGGAGTCTTTTTTACATGAAGATGTCTTTCATTATAGGTCCGGGGTACAGGGGAAACAAGTACACTCTTAGGGTACGGAACCAGGCTAAGCGTGTTTAATTTCTCATTTGACCCAGGGTAGCTAGCCACACTTTTAGTCCTGAGACTGTGACAAGTGTTGCATGAACTTTGCGAACCTTCCAGGAAAGGTCCGGCTGTTCTCTCGGAGGAACTACCCGACTCTGTACAATGACTCTATAACATACACCTCAAGTTACTACAGACTCACCTTCGTGATGTTAAGTGTAGAACACACGGAGGTGCTCAATGTTCCAAGGATTTGGGAGAGGTGTCCCATCCTTGGTAGCCAAGCGAACGCTTCCGGGACGGGATACTTTAATCACTCGGAAGGGTCCCTCCCAGCTGGGGGAGAGTTTGTTTAACCCTTCTCTGGATTGTATTCTCCCTAGAACCAGATCGCCTTCCTTGAGCTGTCGGTTGTGTACATGCCGCTGATGATAGCGCCGAAGGGCTTGGCGGTATCGGGCATTCTGAACAGCTACATGGCACCTTCCCTCCTCAAGGAGGTCTAGGTCTTCATGCCGGAGCTGGTCCTGCGTGGCTTCGTTGAAGGTCCGGACCCGGAGTGACCCCAAGGTGATTTCCGGAGGAAGGATTGCTTCAGCTCCATACACCAGGAAGAAGGGTGTCTCTCCAGTTGACCGGTTTGGAGTTGACCAGGAAGAAGGGTGTCTCTTCAATCCAGTTGGCTCCATATTTTTTCAAGCGCTCATAGGTGCGTGTTTTGAGTCCTTTAAGGATTTCAGCATTTGCTCTCTCGGCTTGGCCCTTGCTTGCTGGGTGAGCTACGAAGGCGTAGCAAACTTGAATGGCGAGGTCTTCGCAATATCCTTGAAATGCAGAGCTTCTGAATTGGGTTCCATTATTAGTGATGATTTTGTTTGGGACTCCAAATCTGCATACAAAATGGACTGCAAAAAGTTGATAGCAGATTGCTTGTTGATTGTCACAACTGGAGTTGCTTCCGGCCACTTGGTGAACTTGTCAATGGCAACGTATAGGAACTTGTAACCTCCGACGGCTCTTGGGAAAGGTCCCAAGATGTCCATCCCCCACACAGCGAAGGGCCATGTAGGAGGTATCATTTGTAGGCTGAGCCGGTGTGTGAATTTGCTTTGCATGAAATTGACATGCTTCGCATTTCTTCACCAGCTCAGTTGCATCCTGGAGTGTTGTAGGCCAGTAGAAGCCATGCCGAAAGGCTTTACCAACCAGCGTGCGGGAAGACGCGTGGTTCCCACACTCGCCTCCATGGATTTATGCGAGGAGCTCGCAGCCTTCTTCCCTTGTGATGCACCGCATTAGCATGTCATTGGCACCGCGCCGGTAGAGATCCCCTTCTACCAACGTGTATCTTTTAGCCAATCTGACTACCCGGTCAGCGGATACATCATCATCAGGAAGGATGTTGTCTTTCAAGTAGTTTCGGATCTCTGAGATCCATGCATCGGAACTAACTTGAGCATTTGAGTCTTGCGTGCTGGGTTGCTCGGAGCTTCTGGCAGCACCTACGACCCTTGATGGCTGCCACGGTAACAGGGCCATCGGGACCGTCAGCTTCGGGATGCTGATCTCGCCCCCTTCGCTCAGTTCGGAAGGCTGAGCTATGGGTTTTGACAACCTCCAGACAAAAGTTCCGTCAGGAGCCGGAGCTCCGGTTGACGCTTTCGTCGAGAGTTCGTCGGCTTCAGCGTTGTGGGCACGCTGGACATGGTGGAGATCTAGGACTTCGAAGTCCTTCTGAAGCCTCTGGACTTAATGAAGGTAAGCATCTAGCTGGAGATTGTTGCACTAGCATTCACCCTTCACTTGCTTAATGATGAGCTGTGAATCTCCCTTGACCAGCAGTTGCTTGACACTGTATGACAGTGCCACCCTTAGTCCGTAAATGAGTGCTTCATATTCCGCCATGTTGTTGGTCGCCTTGAAGTCAAGGTGTACCATGTATTTTACCTTCTCTCCGGTTGGTGCAAGGAGAAGGATTCCAGCTCCGGCCCCCTGCTTTTGCATGGATCCATCGAAGTAGAGGGTCCAGTGAGGCTCGGTGAAGACCGGAGACTTGTGTTCTGGCTTCTGCTCGCTGGGGCCCCCAGGGTTTGATGGAGAGGGAGTCCATTCCGCCATGAAGTCTGCCAATGCTTGACTCTTGATTGCTTGCCTTGAAATGAATTCGAGATCGAATTCAGCCAATTTTGCTGCCCACTTTGCAATATTCTTAGTTGAGTTGGGATTATGCAAGATTGCTCGAAGTGGGTAAGAAGTCACCACTGAGATCTTGTGAGCTTGGAAATAATGGTGAAGCTTCTTGGAGGCAATAAGAACTACATAGAGCAGCTTATGCACCTCTAGGTATCGATTCTTGGCGTCATGAAGTACTTCACTAATGAAGTACACTGGGCGCTGGATGGTCCGGACCCTCCTGGAGGGGCCCGAAGCTTCCCCTTCATTTATCCGGATCCTCCCGGAGGGGTCCAGATTTTCTTCGGGGACTTCCGGGTCCTTGCTGGAGGAACCCATAGCTTCTTTAGAAGCGACCTGGACCCTCCCGGAGGGGTCTAGGTCTTCTGAAGTAACTTCTTGTGGATTCAAGTCTGGGAGCTGGGACCCAGACTCGCTTTCAAGAACCTCCAGACCCTCCTGAAGGGGTCTGGACTCCTGAGTATGGGATGGTTCTGGTCTCTCCGCAACCAGGACCATACTGACGACTTCGTCAGTGGATGAAATGTAAAGCAGCAAAGGCTCACCAGGGTTCAGAGCTACCAGAATTGGTAGGGTGGTGAGGAGCTGTTTTAGCTCCTGGAACGCCTTTTCTGCTTCTTCAGACCATTGGAATGGTCCGGACTTCCTTAATAACTTGAAGAAGGGGAGTGCCCATTCCGCCAGTCTTGAAATGAACCGGCTGAGGGCTACTAGACATCCAGTTAGCTTTTGGACATCTTTGATGCGGGCTGGTGGCCGCACGTATTCAATGGCTTTGATCTTCGCCGGATTAGCTTCTATGCCCCGGTGACTTACTAGGAAACCAAGAAGTTTTCCAGAGCTAACCCCAAAGACACACTTGTCTGGATTTAGCTTTGTGCGGGTGACCCGCAGCTTGTCGAAGACAGCCTGCAAGGTGTCAAGGAGTGACTCCTTGTTCTTGACCTTGACCACGATGTCGTCGACGTACACTTCCACTATGTCTCTAATGAGTTCTTCAAAGGTTTTGTACATATCTCGTACAAAGGTTGAAGTTGCATTCTTGAGACCAAATGGCATGGCTGTATAACAGTATAATCCATCTATTGTGATGAAAGAGGTATGCTCTTCATCTTCCCTAGACATTCTGATTTGATGATACCCAGAATATGCGTCTAGGAAACACAGTAGTTCACACCCGGAGGTGGAATCCACTATCTGATCTATTCTAGGTAATTGGAATGGATCTTTTGGAAATGCCTTATTTAGTGTTGTGTAGTCGATACACATCCGAAGCTTCCCGCCGGCCTTGGGCACAACGACTGGGTTTGCCAGCCATTTTGGATGGAATACTTGTCGGATGAATCCAGCTTCGAGCAACTTCTTTACTTCATGTCGAATGAAGTTCTGTCGCTCTACGGATTGCTTCCGAGGCTTCTGATGCACAAGCCGGGCGTCGGGGTAGATCTTCAGATTGTTCTTAATCACTTCCCTGGGGATCCCTGGCATTTGTGATGGTTGCCAGGCAAACACGTCGACATTAGCCCGGAGGAAAGAAATGGGCGCGAGTTCCTATTTGTCATTCAATCCCTCCGATATACGGGTGGTCTGAGCGGCATCGAAACCGATTTGGACGAATTTGATGGGAATGTTGGTGTCGCCGCTTGGCTGCACACGAGGTGCAGAAGTCGAGCCTCACTGAAGAATGCTTGGGGGTTTTGGAGCTTGCTCCTACCTGGAGTTCTCCTCTTGCACCGTAGTAAGTGCATGGAGCTCTTCCAGAGCAGTTACTCCGGCAGTACGATCTCCGCAGATCCGGAGAACGCCTACTGGTGTTGGCATCTTAACACCAGGTAACCATAATGAGCAGCTGCCATGAATTTGTACAAGGCAGGCCTACCCAAGATGGCATTGAAGGGTAAGTTGATCTGAGCAACGTCAAAGACCAACTTCTTGGTGCGATACTTCTGCAGGGACCCGAAGGTAACGGGGAGGGTAATAGCTCCGAGTGGGGTAATGGCTCCCGGACCTACTCCGGAGAAAGGTCGGGAGGGGTGGAGATCCGAAGGTCGGAGATGAAGCTTGGTAAAAGCTTCGAAGCTTATGAGGTTGAGCCCCGACCTCCGTCTACCATGACATGGTGGAGCTGGATGTTATAGATGGTAGGAGATACCATCAAAGGTAGCTGACCTGCTCCAACCATGCTTCGAGGGCAATCCAAAGCATCAAAAGTGATGGCTGTGTCCATCCACTTCTGATGAGGCTCCGCCCTGGCTGTAGGAGCTACAGCAACCTTGTCCCGACGCATAGTCTTGATGACGCGGCGGGAGGTGATGTCCCATGATCCACCAAAAATGGTGTTCATGGTCTTCCGACGCTCGTTGTCAGAGACGTAGGATTCGTCGTCGACAGAGGTGTAGACGGCCTTCAGGACCTTTTTGGGATCCTGAAAACCTAACTCCTCTTCAGCTGGAGCTTCGTCAACTTTTTGTTTTCCTTCCCTCTGTCGCAAAGGAGCTTCTTCCCGGCGCTTGTTGTAGCGCTCGGCAAGGTTTTGGACCTCCCGGCAGTCTTCCAAACTGTGGCTATCCGTTTTGTGAATTGGACACCACACCTTGGGTTTGCCACCGTCTTCAGAAGATGGTCGAGGTTGCTTCTCGGGGCGTGGCCCCCGGCCACCCAGAGCTGCAGCATTGGATGCACCGGCCGACGGGATGTTCTTGCCGTTGGTCTTTTTCTTCTTCTTGCCACTCCCGGAGGTAGCGGCTTCTCCTTTGGAGGATTTCTTGTGATCCTCCGGAGTTGGTTTGGAGTGCATTTCACGGCCCTCCGCAGCTCTGGCACATTTGTCAGCCAAGCTGAAGAGTTCTGTGACACTGGTAATCTCCTTGATCGCCAGTTTCTCCAGCATCTTCTTATCCCGCACTCCCTGTCTAAATGCCACGATGACAGAAGCGCTAGAGATAGAAGGGATAGTGTTTCATACCTGAGAGAATCTTTGGATGAATGATCGCAGGGATTCTCCTCCTTTTTGCACAAATGCAAAAAGGTCCAGTTCGGTGCCTGGTCGGGTGTAAGAACTCCCGAAGTTTGTGGTGAACTGCTGGCACAACTCCTCCCAACTGCAGATGGAGTTGGGTGGAAGGCTCATAAACCAGGACCTGGCGGTTCCAGTTAAAGGCACTGGGAAATAATTGGCCATTACAGCCTCATTTCCTCCAGCTGCCAAGATAGCAGTGGAGTAAATCTGAAGAAATTCGACAGGATTAACGGTCCCGTCAAACTTCTCTGGCAGGTGAGGCCGGAACTTTTGTGGCCACCTGACCATATGTAGATGCATGGCCAGGGCTGAACAGCCTCCTCCTACTCCTTCAGGAGTAGGAATGTCTTGAGCTTCTCGTCTTTCACGAGCACACTCAATATGGACTCCGCCGTCTTGTTGGCGATATCGGCGATCAAGCTCCGCCCGGAGGTCATGAGTTGAAATCCTTGATACCATGTGAGTGCGTCGTGCCCCGGAGGGCAACGATATCACCTGCTGTGATGCAGCACGGCTCCTGTTGTTGGAAACGTACGGACCATGTCTGCCAGACAAGGTCCATCGCTGCGACGGGGCCCGTCCTGAAGGAGGAGGACCCTGCTTGCTGATGCGGTCGGCTGCTGCTGCAACCAAATGTTCCACATCGGCCCTCCACTGCTCCATTGAATCCCGGTATGCGTCCGGAGGTGGTGGGCGCTGAAGAAGAGCACGTGCTGCATGAAGCTCGTGTTCCGGGTTGTCAAGATTCGCCGATGCAGTGATTGACGCCGGTGCACCATCGCGTTGTCCAGCTTGATTTGCTGGTGGAGGCGGCGGTGGTGGAAGTGTGACTCCTACTGGAACCGTGGTTCCTGCTGGTGGCTGCATATTGGAGGGATTACCCCAACAGCTTGAACAGCGGGATGACCATTGGATGATCCAGCGGCTGAGTTCACCATTCTTGAAATCTCCTGCCCCCCTTCCTGGCACGCCAACTGTCGGTGGTTTTGATCTGACAGATCTCCCGACACTACTAAAGTGTTAGAGGAGTTTGAGGTTCGTTATGGGCGCGCGAAGATTCCAGAAGGTGAGATGTCGAGTGACACAAGGGACACCAAGATTTACGTGGTTCGGGCCGCCTGAGCGTAATACTCGACTCCACGGGGTGTGTTGATGTTGTATTGGATGTATGAGCTCAACGTGAGTTGAGAGTGTAGAGTGAGCGTTTCTCTGGAGAGTGTCTCCCCTATGTATCATCAGCCTGTCCTTTTATAGTACAAGGGCAGACCATTACTAGTTAGCCTGGCCCGACATGTGGCCCCTGCGGTTACTGATATTGATACACATTCAACACGTTTAATTGCCCTTAATGACCGAGTTATGGGCTTTGACAGCACCGTTACTAGTAATTAAGTTCGTCCGATCGTGTGTCATTAATATAGTATTAATGACACTTGATCAGGTCTTGAAGTCCTTGATTCCCCTTTGAAGATCCGGAGCCGTTGTGGAGTCTTCCGGAGGTTAGAGGCTGAAGATCCAACGGTTGGACATGTGGCAGCGCCGGAGCACACTGTGGGGAACAGATAGGTCCGGTGTTACCCGACACGTGTCAGTTCCGGAGCTTTCCTCGGTCTGGGGTTAGGCCCGGGGGTGCCATTTTGGTACATAGCCTGGAGCTTCCCCGTTGTGGGCGGTAGCTCTAGTTTGATAGTACACGTGGCGGCCCTGGTACTAACCATGTTGGAGAAGCGGGTCCGGTTATTTCTGACATGTGGGCCTCCGCAGGTCTTCAAATCAAGTAGATGACTTTCCCTTGAGATCTTTGCAATCCCAAGGAGTATATGGTACCCAGGGTACCGACAGAAGCATTGTATTGGAGAAGGTGTAGAACACCATTGTTTTGGAATGAGACAAGAGCAACTCAAGTATTTGGACCTGATGTAATATAAGATGTCGAAAAGAAAGTTCAAATAATTCACGAGAATTTGAGGGCTGCTCAGTCAAGACAAAAAGGCTATGCGGATAATAGGCGAAGAAACCAATTTTTTGAAGTGGGGGACTTCGTATACCTCAAAGTGTCATCTACGCAAGGTCATAACCTGTTTAATGTCAGAGGCAAGTTGGCACCTCGCTATGTTGGACCATTCAAGATTTTCGGCAAACGTGTAGAAGTGGCATATAATTTGGAGATGCCAGTACATCTTCCTGATGTTCATAATGTGTTCCACGTTTCTCAGCTCAAGAAGTGCTTAAGGGTATCAGAAGAACATGTGCCAATGGAAGAATTGGAATTAGAGGCAGATTTGACTTATGCCGAGCAAACGGTCAAAATCTTGGAAACAAAGGAGTCACAAGAAACAAGGTGATTCAATGGTGCAAAGTACAATGGAAGCATCATGCAGAATCAGTAGCGACTTGGGAGCTAGAAAATGATATCAAGAGAGAATTTTCTATCTCTACTCTTCTACGTCGAATCTCAAAGGCGAGGATCATTTTAAGGGGGATAGGCTTGTAACACCCTCATTTTCATTCATCATGCATTGCATACATTCTTATAGATGTTTAACATTAATCAACACAAAAAGGAACAAGTTTAACATGAATTAGAACAAAAATAGCAACTAAAAACTGGATTCAGTGCAAACTTTTCCGGACTAGCCCCCGGACTAGTCTGATATTCTTTCTGTTGTTTCTCAGAATTATCTGTTTTTGCTACGGTTGCTCCGAAAATGTTTTTGTTGTTGTCCAGACTTGTTCGCTATCGAGTACGGACTAGTCCGATATTCATCACTGGAAACTTTTGCAGTTGTCTGGTGATTCCTCGACTTTAGTGAGGTTTTTGAAAATTGGACAATCCTCCGGACTAGTTCGGCCCCATACATCACTTGTCCGTTTCACTTTCTGGAACCGATCAGACTTGTCTGGACTTACACCGGACTTGTCTGTTAATCGTTCTGTTCCATATCGGACTTGTCTGGCCCTTCTGCAACCTAGTACGGTATGCCTGACTTGGAATCAGTTTTTTCTCCAAGTGAAGTTATTGGGTAATTGCCTTATGTGGGCCCAAGAACGATGTTCCCAACTCCTGTGGACCCTAGGTGGGACCCCACCAATCCTCCACTGCCTTATACTCGAATTCCACCCAAAGACTACCACCTCCACCATATAGAATCACACCACCACCCACCCTTTCATCGCTTTGCCACAATTAAGGAGAACCCTAACCCTAGTTCGTGGCAGCCGCCATCGAGGAGAGAGGAGCTTGAAGCCAGGAGAAGGAGGAGGAGGATCAGGCAAGATCGATCTTCGCCAAATCTTCGACATCATTATCAATTCTCCACTAGTTCTTCATCTTCTTTGGATCTAGACATCAAGATCCAAGTGTTGCACCCAATTCTCGACCTTTGAACCCTTGGATTCGTGGTAAATACCTTAGATTCAAGATTTCTACATAAATTATGGTTCCATGTTAACTCGAACTATGCTCCATAACTTTAACGGACTTGTACGGTCCTAGTGCGAACTAGTCTGATTTCCTTTCGATTCCAGACGGACATGTCCGGAAAGAGTGCGGACTAGTTCGGTCTGTCAGTTCTTGAAATTCCTAGAACTTCATTAATATTCTCTGAATTAACTTGGAACTTGTCCTAACATGTAAAACTTAATTGTGATTAGTTAGAAGGCTATGATATAAACCTAATAACACGCAATTACACCATAATTTCATTATTCGTGCATGTCATGACATATTGAGTAATATATGAGCATTATTGATTGTAATGCTTGTTTGGTATGTTTGTTGCGCGGAATAGAAGGTGTTTCTCTAGAGGGTGCTGTCGAGGACCTCCAACACAAGAACTTCGAAGATATTGATCCTAAGCAGTCTCAAGAGCAAGGCATGTGTTATCGATCATTTTGATCCTGTTTTTAATTTTTTTTTTGAAAAACTGCATGCTTGTGTCAAATGGATGGGAAATCCAAGATAGGTGTTTACTAGACTTGTTAAACCATCCTTGTCACTTGGAACATTGTAGAGAGTCGGGAAGGGTATTTTACCTTTTTGCTTTGCTCTAATTATTTGGGATGGAAAAAGAACCAAATGGCTTAACTATGAATTAATGAGCATGTATATGATGAGAACTGATGAATGTGGTTAATTGGTAACATGGGACTTGTGAGATCCAGCCATGGACTATGGATTATCTTGGATGTTTTGGTGATTTCGCTTGCTTTAAATCTAAGGACCGGTTTGTGGAGCAACCATCTAGGAATTACAGTGCCACCAAAAGGCAAAGTATGGTTGCGGCGTAGCTGAATAATTATGTGTGCTGCAGGTATTGTATGGACCATTTGATGGTGCGGGTAATGGGAGTCGATGAATCGCATGGCACGTGTTGGTGATAACGTATCAAACTCATTCACTTGTTCTATCATAGGTATAACAACATTATCAACACCCAACTTCTCTTTATCACGAAGGATAGTAGGAAAATTAACTTGTGACAAAGGTAAATCTATAAAATCTTTCATAAGTTGGTGCTCTACAATAGTGTGATTGGTTGAAAAAAACAGCACATACACAAACTTCTCACCTTCTATATTTGTAGAATGTTGTGCCTTACCTTTATCCTTATTTTCAGCAGTGATTTCAAGTGCATTGGGAGCTGATACATCTAAAATTTCAGATGTGTTGAAGAAAACCTCGTTCTCTTTTGCATCATGTACATTATTCTCTATATTGTTCTGCAAAACATTAGACACAAATGGAGGTACAACATGAAATTTGTCCTCAAATTGATGCAATTCATCTTTACAATTAGATACATTCGCAAAAGTTTTTCTCATACAGATTTTCATATATTTTCATGTTTGAGGTTTTCTAAATAATTCAAATTGTTCCACCAAGTTGATGCACAATCTACTAACGCACTAGCAATATTTCTAATCTTTCGCCTTTCACACATACGACATTGTCCAAAAATTTTATCCATTTCCGTTTGCCAAATAATAGATTCATCATAACAAAAATGATCATACGAAGGAAGAGATGGGAGAATGTAATTACTTTTTGTGGAAGGAGTTGTAAAGGTGGTATGAATGTCATGTGCAGCCTCGACTGATGTTTGTTTCTTGCTGATCAGCCCCATCATTGTTTTATCATGTCAAGTAGAGCGCATTCATCTTTCTTTCTTTTACCTGACATTGTTAGTAGCAAATAGAAGACAATAAAAGAATATGTTATCCCTAACAACTACATATGACAATTGCAAGGTGAATATGGAATCACACACTCTCAATCGTCTTACCACGCTCTTACAAGAGTTCTTACCGACACTGCGGGTGGCAAACGGTGGCCGGAGTGAAAACCAATAAAACATGGGACGATTGCAAAGGTGTATCTGTTCCGCTCAAGAGAAAATTGTAGTTTGGATGGCACTTTATATGTAGCGAGGATTAGCAACAATGCAATAATATAGTAAAGTTGAATAAGTATCCCAAGTACTTGTCAAAGTTGCTAGCCTAAATGTGTTCCTAATAGTTCAAGCTAGCAAAACTATAGGACACAAAGGATGCATCACACGGTTTTTTTTTTATTTTTTTCTCTTTTTTTTATGCGGCTTTTGTATCCTTTTATTTTGCACTTGCCTTTTCATTTATATTTTTTTTCAGAATGTGCTGCAAAAGAACACAATGCAAGGCAATTAAAGATATCTCGTAGGTCCGTTACAAATTTTCTACTCAATCTTCCAATGACAATTAGGCACCTTTAGAGGCCCCAAATCTGAAAACATTCAACAGAAATATTATAGACCTATCTACCCTCCTTAATTTAAGTATACGGGACACATATTTCGGATCAGAATAATAGTAGATATTACCCCTGAAATATAGATTGTTCAGAAATTCTAAGTCAATAACAGATTCAGATCTAATGCACTTTCGACGTAGATAACTCTTTTTTCTGAGAAACTGATAAATACGAAAGTTATAGAAAACTTCTTAAGATTTCCAGAAAGTATGAGAACACCATATTCTGATTTTGTATGAGTAGTATATGATAAAAATACTGAACTAGATAGAGATGAATCTAATCTGGAGGTGATGACGTGACTCAAAAGGACGAATCAACACAATTCAAAACTCAAACTACGGCAAAAAACACTTTCTAAACCAGTATTATGACTCAACCACAAACATAAGCTCATCAAAACCAAACTAAATAACAAAGTTGCAAAAGCTCAATGGTGGTTTGGACAAAGTGATGAGTAGATCTACTCAACTACATGTTTTTATGGTTTTTTTTTGTGGACTCTAGGCACGAAAAACAAACTAATTGAAATGATAGATGAATTACCTAACGGGCAACCTAGAAATCTGATACCAATTGATAAGGAGGATGAGGCCCGATCTTCTGATAGGTAATGGATAAGTCGATTGATGGAGATCTCAACGTTGACGATCTGAGGCTCTCGAATAGTACACGAAAAAGCCTTGCAATCACTACACCATCACCCCGTTGGTTATCAACCGTGCTAGCTTAAACTCCTCCTTGCAACCAAAAACCTAACGCCTGTAAAAAGGGGAGCAAAGCCAGTTTTTTGCTCCCTCAACTGATAAATCAGGGTGCCTCCTGTCGGCCCGAAGGACACGCTTGACCTCGCCAAGAAGGCTAATCCTTACAAGTGCAACAGAGAACACAAGCAAGAACATAGAAGACACGATCTGAAATCACGAAGATGGGAACTCACAAACCGTAGAATAGAGATATTATTAATCTAAGCAAAACCCAATTGTTTATAGCGACTACTATGGAGTATATATAGTTGGGAGGACGTCCAATGGTTTGTTGGGGTCGTGACCGAACCCTAAGATACAAAAATAAGAGATGTAGACTTGATAAAGGCACAATCGCCCAATAAGGTGGTGCGGCACCCTGACAGATTCTGAACTTGATATTGTTTCGATGACTCCTGTCGACACGGAAAGAATTTTACATAGAACCAGTAGCATTGGAAAATTTATCCCCTCTCTTTTCCGTTCATATGTACAACGTCCAAAATGGAGTTCGTATGCATCCTGGGCGTTCGTTTTAGTGCGAACTGCTCGTTGACTCCGAGTTGGACACGATTTTGAGTTGGACTCGATTTCCATGTTCATTGAACATATTCTCTGGTCCTCCACGCCCCTAAGCGTTCCTCTATGTTCTCCTTGAACTTCTCCATGGATCCTAATTATAGTTAAGTCATTAGGTAGCAATCTATTCTCAAAAATATATAAGAACGAGCTCACCTCTAAATTGATTTGTTGTTCGTGGAATCTAGTGATTGCACCTTTTATGTTACATGGAGTGGTGTGCATATCCACAAGAGTAATGTCCTCATCAACAAGTCTCCGCAATTTTCATAGTATCAAGTAAAAGCCCATCGTAGCCTCTAGTATAAGATGGATAACCAAGAAACATACCATCAAAAGATGTAGGTTCAAATTTACCAAGATTACCATGTTTCTTGACAAAGCATTTGGAACCAAGACCCTAAAGTGTGTGACACTAGGCCTATGTACAAACCGAATCACATATGGGGTTTTTCCTAGCTTAGCATGCAAGAAAACACGATTGGAGACATACTAAGAAGTTGCAATTGCATCAGCCCAAAACATCATAGGAGTTTGATATTCATCAAACATAGTCCTAGCCATCTCAACAACTACAAGCACATACCACTTACTTCCAAACACGCGAGGGACCTATAGTGTCAAATTTTAAAAGTTGTGCTGGTAATGTTGTCATGGTCATTGAGAGTGGAGCTTGTGAACCTACAACCATCTTAGCATGTCTACAGGAAGAGGAAATAATATTTTTGTCCTAATTTAAGCTTAGGCAGCCCACGTATGCGATCAAGAGCACTAACACGTGTGAGATGATCAAAGCTTACGTGACCAAGTCTACGATGCCAAAAATATAAGTCTTTTGATTCAATAGATACTAAATACATATGCTTAGTGGATGACATGTCAAAATAAGCTTTAAAAACTCTTCGAAACCGAGACTTGTTAAACATAAGCTCACCATTGAATCTGCAGCCATGCGGCAATTTTTGGTGGAAGTTATTTCTAGATTTTGATCTAGCAATTGTGAAACAGAAAGCAAGTTGTATTTCAAGTTTTTAACAAGTGCAACATCTTTTAAATTGTAGCAATTATTAACTCTAATTGTACCCTTAGCAATTATAGGAGTTGCAGAATTATCAGCAAAAGTAACATTCTCTACACATGACATAAAAGAGAGAGAAGAACCATTCTTTGTTACCAGTCATCTGGCATGAGCAACTTGAATCGACAAGCCGAACGTTATCCTTCCTCAAGCATGTAACCCACATAGAATCACAATACATCGATGACTCAATACTGGGGTTAGTCAGAAGGCATTTAGGAATCCAGTACTGAGTCGCACGACGTCCACTGAAATAATATGTGAAAGCTGAGATAAAACAACAGGTTTATGAGCCAAAGTTGGAGAGTTCTTGCACCCAACTACTGACCTACGAGGTGTGTCTTGTGGAGCAAAAAAACTGTAGGTTTGGAAGCAAATTTTGTATGTTTTTGACTCATAAGAGCAGGTTGCAAACTCCTAACATTTTGTTTAGCACGTGTAGCATGTTTTGCCTAGTTGTTACATAATCTAGCAAGCATTCTTTGCTTCTTTTATTGTTTAGCTACTCTATATCAAAAATCCATGACATGACCATCTCTACCACAGTAGGTACAGTGAAATTTAACTTTGTTTTCATGTCTAGATGAGCAAGCAACATGTTTATTAGCAACCGAATGAGACAACATACTGCAGACTTAAAAACCACCTCTTTGGTCTAGGTACTATATTAATCAAACCACATCCTAATGACTTAGCAACCTTAGGTAGATATGCCTTAGCATGAGAATGAGAATCGAAACCTAAACCAATTTTATCATTGCAGGACTTAGAAGAATTCAGCAGCAAGTTTAGATTTTAACTCCCACTACAAAACTGCTTGTGTCATATGAATGTCATCAAGTTTCTTATACAGGTCTAGACAGTTTTCACATGAAGTTTTTTCTTTTAATTTGCAATTAGAACAATAATTAACTACATGAGAACGTAAAGTATTGTTCAAAACCAAAATTTCATTTATAGCATCATGTAGTTTGATATTAAGATCATCACTGTTAGAACAATGCAAATCTATTGTAGAATAGCTAGCATCATTTAAGTTTTTACTATTAAGAGCAGCAAGCTTTTTGCTCTTTTCTGTTTCAAGTTTAAGTTTATCAAGTGGAGATGTGCGAACTTATTAAGGAAAACAACTATCCATAGATTAATATCACATGAGGAACAAGAATCATCACTGGGAATCAAAGATTTTAACCAATTAATTTCAGATTCTAGCGATTCAATTTTAATAGCATTGTCCCTACGTTTTTTGTCCTTCTTCCAAAGAATAACAGTGGCACTAGAAAATTGCATCACACATTTCTTCGCAAGTGGGACATACTTCTTCATCGTTGTTGTTGTGTTATGCTTCCTCCATACTTGATCTTGAGTTGCCCACCATGAAGCACATAGTTGCCAAGTTGTCTTCATCATCATCACTCCTGGAGTCCACATCGCTCAAGTTGTTATCTAGGAGAGCAGAGAGGATATGGTCCACCACTTGTTGCTTTGTAAAAGTCTTTTTCTTCATGCTGTTGTTGGCACATGAGTATTTGAATTTTGTTTGCTTTTCATCACGGGTAGTAGGACCTGAAGGTTAGGGCAATTTGTATGAAAATGTCATGTCTTACCAGATTCGAAGCATTGTTGATAACCACCACATCCTCTTCTTCGAGTTATCAAATTTTGAAATGCTTTTGAGAATCGAGTAGAGAGAAGTGCTAGCTCCTCCTCTGGAAACTGTTCAACCTGTTCAAGCATTAGAGAAGACAACAAAGCAAGTGTACCACATGATGAAGATTGGCCACAACTAGGCATGTCACATTGTGAAACAGATGCAAGAGACTTGTTGGGGTTTTTCATGATATTATGTCAAGTTCATGAGTTTTCATATTGGAATATAAAACACCTAATGTAAGTGTACTCATTATAGTAGAGTCATGAAAAGATTTAACTTTCATCTCCCAAATCGACATGTCTAGTGCACTTAACAATTGTCTAGCATTTTCGGCATCTGAAAAATTAACATCGATGATATGCAAGTTGCTAAAATTTTTATTAAAGTGACCAAGGAGATCACCTATCGACTCATCGGGGCGCATCTCAAAACGCATGTACTCTTTCGATTTTGGAGCCTTTGTGGTAGTCGCATAGTGCTTTCCACACGTCATACGCAGATCGGATGTGTGCAACACGATTAAAGTCACTTTGAGTTAATCCTTGTATAATCAGATTGCGTGCCTTGTCTTTGTTGTCGACATCTCTAATGTTCACTTTTGTAACTTCCTCGTTCGAAGGAATGACAAAGAACTTGAAGACCTTTTCCCATATGACGAAGCCTTGCGCTTGTATGTAAGCCTCCATGCGAGCCTTCCAAACCTGAAAATAACGCCATCAAACACACAAGGTTTTGCGGAGTATTTCTCCATGTTAATTAGTAAAAACATTTGCAAATCACAAAGATTAGAGCATCGTGGCTATGATACCAATTGTAGGATTGAATAGCACGTGAAAAGCTACCAGAGGGGGGTGAATGGTAGATTTAAATCTTTTCAGCAGAAGCTACAAAAATCCTTTGGCAGAAAATCAACCTGATAAGAAACCGTGTGTGCAACTATTCTAAACGTGTTGAGCCATGACAAAAGTAGTAGAGTTTGTAGAGAATCAAGTCATGAAGACACAACAACAAGAATAACAGAAATTTTTTGATACAAAGTCAACTTATGATCACAAGATTGAGCAAAGGTCAATCTGTCCTACCTGAGTTGTAATTAAATGTGCAATGCTGCAAAGAAACTCGTGTAACTCAAAGAACCACAAATCCAACGATTGTGATATTTTAACATATAATAGAGCATCAGTGTGAAGACAACACAAAAGGAATCGCGTCAATTTGATAAGTAAAACACAGGTTATGTTCCAAACACCGATGCAACGTATGGCTGTCCAGAAACTCGACGAGAAAAACTTGCAAAAAACAAGTCGGACAAACAAGGTATAAAATCTCCTCTAAACTACAAATGTAGTGATTAAAAAACAAGAGGAACAGCTCCACGGTCGTCTACCACGAGCGCTGGCCTCCCTTACTTATATAACTAGCCCTTAAGCCAACCCAATCCCAACTAGGACTCCTACTTGGTTACAACCAAAACTTTCCATAAGTGCTCAAAACACTTTCATATACAGATAGAAGCAATCTTAAGACTTTCAAACACCTTAGAAACGTCTCAAACATTACTAAAACAACTGAACTATGTTACCAACATGAAATCTCATCATAACCAAACTCAAAACCTTCCAAAAACAAACCATAACTGCGTCAGCCGCAGCCTGCAGCATAAACCAACCGTTCCAGCCAATTCCTCACGTTCATAACACTTCACCACATCGTGGAACAATGTTGCCACGTCCATGCATCCCTTGAACACGTGCAAGCATCTTACAATGATGTCCATGATACCTTCATATCATTGTTCTTGACCAAAACATGGTGGTTGTTTGCTCATGTGGAGGTGTTGCTTGAGATAAAGACATGGTTGGTGACAAGATCTATTGAACTAGTCTTAGGGAGAAGATGAGGTTCAACAACCATGTTCAGGAGGAATTGTGGTTGAGTTGATCAGGAGTTCAAGCACAAGTCCACAACTTGACTCACATTAGTCCGATTACCACAACACTTCATGTGAGCACCGCACATAAGCATGTTGCAACCACGGCAAGATAATGTCCATCATGATCAGCCAAAATACATCTAAAACATAGTAAAAGAATACTAAGCAAACTTCTCATAATCCAAAACACAAGTTTGAAACATTGCAAGTGAAAAGCATAGCAGCCGTACAATTATTTCAGCGTGTAGAATGTTCCGACAGTCCAAAACAAAATCTTGCGAGTTCGGACAATTCGAAATGGGTTTCTCAGATATACTCAAAACTTTGCATGTAAACACTCACTTTTGACCTAATCGCCAATGTATTCAGCACATAGGTCTCACAGACAACCTTGTTAGTGAACAAGCAGTTATATCCTTTGTCACATAACTGAGATATGGATAAAAGATTTTAATCCAAAGAATCAACATGAAGAACATGAGAGAGTGTGTGTTGAGATGATACTGCAATTTTACCGGTACCAAATACTTTTCCTTGGCTATTGTTACCAAAGTAAATACTTTCACATGGATCTTTGTTTTGCTCATACTCCACAAACATTCTCCTTTATTGGGTCATGTGGTTGGTGCATCCACCATCTAGCTCCCATTTTGATCCACCGGAGGAATATGTCTATGTCGGTACCCTGCGTAACGGATACCCTTTGGGACTGCAAAGAGAGCAAAGAAGCTCTGCCCATTAGTGTTGAAGATCTCCGAAGGCCCCACGTGTCACTCGGAACCTGACCTGCCTCCCTTCCATGGTTAGTCCTAGTGCCACCACGTGTATTATAAAACCGGAGCTACATTCCCTACATGGGAAAGCTCCGGGCTAGATACCTGTGTGGCACCCCCGGACCTAATCCCCGACAGAGGGAAGCTCCGGTACCGACACGTGTACAACAGCACCGGACCTACTCGTCCAAGACAGTAGGCCCCAGAGCTGCCACACATCTAACCGCCGGACCTTCAACCTCAACAGGGAGGTCGGTGGACCTCCAACGGCTCGGACCTTCAAGACATCAAGACCCGATTAAGTGTCATTAATACTATCTTATGACACACGATCGGAGGGCCCTTAATACCAGTAACGCCACTGTCAAGGCCCGTTACCACACTATTAAGGGTAATTAAGCTCATTAATTGTGTATTAAACATCAGTAACCGCCAGGGCCACATGTCGGGCCAGGTTGACGATGTAACGGCCAGTCCTTGTACTATAAAAGGACTGACCGAGCGATATACAAAGGGGACTAGACACACCCACATGCGTTCAAGACACTCCGTTCTTACACACAAGTGCTTAGACGCTCAATACAGTAACAACACTCCCCGTGTCAACTTGCCATCTTATTCCGAATCTCTGCGCGCCCACAAATGAACTACAAACTCTGCGGGCTGCTAACGGTAGTACCGGGAGAACTACCGGAATCACACTCCGACAGTTGGTGCGCCAGGTAGGGGGGTGCCCTTGATTTAAAGATGGTGAACTCTGCTGCTGGATTGTCCAATGGCAACCACGCTGCGCAACCTGCTGGAGGCAATCTCTCCAACATGCAGCAGCCAGCAGGTGCCGTGGCTACAGCAGGAGCTGTGCCACTGCCGCCACCATCCGCTATGGCGAATCAAGCTGGACGTCGAGATGGGGCATCTGTGTCCGTCACTACCTCGGCAAATAACAACCCCGAACATGCGCTTCATGCTGCGCGTGCTCTTCTTCAACGTCCACTGACTCCAGGAGCATCCCAGGGTGCAATGGAGTAGTGGAGATCTGATGTGGATCATTTGGTTGCAGTAGCAGCCGATCGCATCAGCAATCAAGGTCCTCCCCCCTCGGGGCGGGCCCAATCACAACATTGGACCTTGTTGAGTAGACTCTGTCCACACGCTTCACAGCACAGGAGGTGTGCTGCGTCTCAGCAGGCGACATCGCTGCCTTCCGGACATACTCATATGATAATGAGGCTTTGGACTCATGACCTTCGGGCTGAGCTCGATCGCCGTTACCGTCAATAGGACGGCCGCGTCCACATCGAGCACGCTCACGAGAGGCGAGAGGCTCGGGTTAGTCCTGCTCCTGAGGGAGTAGGAGGAGGCTGTTCTGCCTTGGCCATGCACCTACGCATGGTCAGGTGGCCGCAGAAGTTCTAGCCTCACCTACCCGAGAAATTTGATGGACTGTCAATCCCGCTGAATTTCTCCAAATTTATTTTACCGCTATCTTTGCGGTAGGGGGAAATGAGGCTGTAATGGCCGGATATTTCCCCGTGGCTTTAACTGGGACTGCTAGGTCTTGGTTCATGAGCCTCGCGCCTGACTCCATCAATAGTTGGGCGGAGCTGTGCCAACAGTTCACAGCCAATTTCGGGAGTTCATACACCCGACTAGGCACAGAACTGGGCTTTTTTTGCTGTCAAGCAAAAAGGGGGAGAGTCATTGCGATCATTCATCCAGAAGGTTCTCCCGGGTACGAAACACCATTCCTTCTATGTCAAGCGCCTCTGCTATTGTGGCATTCATACATTACGCTCGAGACAAGAATATGTTGGAGAAGCTGGCGACCAAGGAAGTTACCAGTGTCATAAAACTCTTAAGCTTGGCAGACAAGTGTGCCAAGGCTGCAGAGGGCCGTGATGTGCACTCCCAACCACCTCTGGAGGACAACAAAAAGTCCTCCAATGGTGAAGTCGCTACCTCCGGGAGTGCCAAGAAGAAGAAAAAGTCCAACGTCAAGAAGAAGCCGTCGGCCGGCACACCAACTGCTGATGCTGCTGCAACTACGGGTGGCCGGGGGCCATGCCCTGAGAAACGACCTAGGCCGTCGTCTGAAGACGGTGGCAGTTCTAAGATGTGGTGTCCCATACACAAGATGAACAGCCACAACCTGGAAGGTTGTCGAGAGGTCCAAAACCTCGCCGAGCGCTACAACAAGCGTAGGGAAGAAGTTCCTTTCTGTCAAAGGGAAGGAAAACAAAAAGTCGACGAAGCTCCGGCTGAAGAGGCGTTAGGCTTTCAGGACCCCAAAAAGGTCTTGAACGCTGTTTACACCTCCGTTGATGACGACTCCGACGTCTCTGACAATGAGCGTCAGAAGACCATGAACACCATCTTTGGTGGTTTGTGGCACATCACCTCCCGCCGTGTACTCAAGACAATGCGGCAGAATATGGCCTCTGTAGCTCCTACCGCATGGGTGGAGTCTTACCGGAAGTGGATGGACACTACCATCACACTCGATGCCTCGGACTGCCCTCAGAACATGATCAGAGCTGGTCAACTTCCTCTGATGGTATCTCCGACCATCAACAACATCCAGCTCCACCATGTGATGGTGGATGGAGGTTCGGGGCTGAACCTCATAAGCTTCAAAGCCTTTGTCAAGCTTCAGCTACGACCTTCGGATCTTCGCCCCTCCCGACCTTTCTTCGGAGTAGGTCCGGGGGCCATCACTCCACTCGGTGCCATTACTCTCCCGGTGACCTTCGGAACTCGGGAGAATTACAGGATCGAGAAGTTTGTCTTCGACGTGGCGCAGATAAACTTACCATTCAACACCATCTTGGGCAGGCCAGCCTTGTACAAATTCATGGCTGCTGCTCATTATGGCTACTTGGTGTTGAAGATGCCAACACCAACAGGTGTTCTCCGGATCCGCGGAGATCGCACCGCTGGAGTTACTACTTTGGAAGAACTTCACGCGCTTGCTACAGCGCAGGAGGAAGAATCTGGAAAGGAGCAAGCTCCGAAGCCTCTGAGCATTCACCATCGAGGCTCAACCTCCGCACCTCACGTGCAACCAAGCGGAAACACCGACATTCCCATCAAAGTCGTCCAAACTGGTTCCGACGCTGCTTAGACTACCCGTATATCGGGAGGTCTGAACAACAAATAGGATCTCGCGCTCATCACTTTCCTCCGGACTATGTTAGTGCATTCGCCTGACAACCATCACAAATGCCTGGGATCCGTAGGGAAGTGATTGAGCACAATCTGAAGATCTATCCCGACGCTCGGCCTGTACATCAGAAGCCTCGGAAGCAATCAGTAGAGCGACAAAACTTCATACATCAAGAAGTGAAGAAGTTGCTTGAAGATGGATTCATCCGAGAAGTCTGCCATGCAAAATGGCTGGCAAACCCAGTCGTTGTACCCAAGGCCGGTGGGAAGCATCGGATGTGTATCAACTACACTACACTGAATAAGGCATGTCCAAAGGATCCATTCCCACTATCTAGAATATATCAGATAGTGGATTCCACCTCCGGTTATGAATTACTGTGTCTCCTAGACGCATATTCTGGGTATCACCAAATTAGAATGTCTAGGGAATATGAAGAGCATAGTTCCTTCATCACAGTAGATGGATTATATTGTTACACTGCAATGCCATTCGGTCTCAAAAATGCTGCTTCAACGTTTGTACGAGCTATGTAGAAAACTTTTGGAGAGCTCATCAGAGATGTAGTGGAAGTGTACGTCGATGATATCGTCTTCAAGATCAAGAATAAGGAGTTATTCCTTGACACCTTGCAAGCTGTCTTCGACAAGATGCAAATCACATGCACGAAGCTGAACCTGAACAAGTGTATCTTCGGGGTTAGCTCCAGAAAGATTCTTGGATTCTTTGTGAACCATCGAGGAATAGAAGCGAATCCGGCGAAGATTAAAGCTATTGAGGACATGCAGCCGCCAGCCCGCACCAAGGATGTCCAGAAGCTGGCTGGATGTCTAGCTGCCCTCAGCCAGTTCATCTCAAGACTGGCGGAATGAGCGCTACCCTTCTTTAAATTATTGAGGAAGTCCGGACCATTCCAATGGTCTGAAGAATCAGAAAAGGCTTTCCAAGAGCTAAAATAGCTCCTCATCACTCTACCTACTTTAGTAGCACAAAATCTTGCTGAGCCACTTCTGCTTTACATTTTGGCAACTGACAAAGTTGTCAGCATGGTCCTGGTTGCGGAAAGACAAGAACCATCTCCAGTTCAGGAATCCAGACCCCTCCGTGAAGGTCCAGAGGTACCTAAAGGTGATTCTAGGTCCCAGACCCCAGACCAGGATCCTCAAGGCAAGACACTAGAGGATCAACCTCCTTCAAGTGGAGGAATCACCGTTGCCAAACAAGAAGATCCGGACCCCTCCGGGAAGGTCCGAGTCACTTAAAAAGAAGCTCCGGGTTCTTCAAGCAAGAACCTGGAGGTCCCTGAAGAAGGTCCGGACCCCTCCGGGATGGTCCGGGTTGATGAGGAGGAAGCTCTGGGCCCCTCCGGGAGGGTTCGGATAGTTCAGCGCCCATTGTACTTCATCAGTGAAGTACTCCATGACGCCAAGACTCGGGACCTGGAGGTGCATAATCTGCTCTACGCACTTCTCATTGCCTCTAGGAAGCTTCGTCACTACTTCCAAGCTCACAAGATTTCAGTGGTAACCTCTTATCCACTGCGTGCAATCTTGCATAACCCCAACTCTACTGGGAACATTGCAAAGTGGACAGCAGAACTGGCCGAGTTCGATCTTGAATTCATCCCAAGACAAGTGATCAAGAGTCAAGCACTGGCGGACATCGTGGCAGAATGGACCCCCTCTCCATCAAATCCTGGGGGCCCCAGTGAGCAGAAGCCGAAACCCAGGTTTCCGGTCTTCATCGAGCCTCACTAGACTCTCTACTTTGACGGCTCCGTGCAGAAGCAGCGGGCCAGAGCTGGAGTCCTTCTCCTTGCTCTGACCGAGGAGAATGTCAAATACATGGTCCACCTTGACTTCAAGGCGACCAACAACATGGCGGATTATGAAGCACTAATCTATGAGCTCAAGGTGGCACTACCACATGGTGTCAAGCAGCTGTTGGTAAAGGGTGACTCGCAGCTCATAATAAAACAAGTCAAAGGTGAATGCTACTGCAACAACCCACAACTAGCTGCATATCTACTTGAAGTCCAGAAGCTTCAGAAGGACTTCGAAGTCCTAGATCTTTGCCATGTCCTGCGTCTCAACGACGCTGAAGCTGACGAACTCTCAACGAAAGCTTCAACTGGAGCTCCGGTTCCCGACGGAACCTTCGTCCGGAGATTTTCAAGATCAACAGCTCAGCCCGCCGAACTGAGCGAAGGGGGCAAGACCAGCACCTTGAAGATGGCGGTCCCGATGGCCCCGTTACCATGGCGTCCATCGAGGGTCGTAGATGCTGTAGGAAGCTGCGAGCAACCCAACACGCAAGACTGAAATGCTCAAGTTTGCTGCGATGCATGGATCTCAGAGATCCAAAGCTACTTGAAAGACAATTTCCTTCCTGAAGACAATGTATCTGCTGATCGGATAGTAAGATTGGCTAAAAGATACACACTGGTAGAAGGGGATCTCTACCGGCATGGTGCCAACGGCGTCCTGATGCGGTGCATTACAAGGGAAGAAGGCCGCGAGCTCCCTTCGGAAATCCATGGAGGCGAGTGTGGGAACCACGCGTCTTTCCACACGCTGGTCGGTAAAGCCTTCCGGCATGGTTTTTACTGGCCTACAGCGCTCCAGGATGCAACTGAGCTAGTAAAGAAATGTGAAGCATGCTAGTTCCGTGCAAAGCAAATTCACACACCAGCTCAACCTCTAAAAATGATGCCTCCTACATGGCCATTCGCTGTGTGGGGGATGGATATCTTGAGACCTTTCCAAAGAGCCATCGGAGGTTACAAGTTCCTGTACGTTGACATCGACAAGTTCACCAAGTGGCCAGAAGCAACTCTAGTTGTGACAATAAACAAGCAATCAGCTATCAACTTCTTGTAGTCTATAGTATGCAGATTTGGAGTCCTAAACAAGATCATAAATGACAACGGGACCCAATTCACAAGCTCCGCATTCCAAGGATATTGCAAAGACCTCGACATTCAGGTCAGCTACACTTCTATAGCTCACCAGGCAAGCAATGGCCATGCTGAGAGAGCAAATGCAGAAATCCTAAAAGGACTAAAGACGCCTACATATGAGTGCCTGAAAAAACATGGAGCCAACTGGATTGAAGAGCTTCCGCCCACCTTGTGGGCAAACAGGACAACTTTAAACCGGTCAATTGGAGAGACACCCTTCTTCCTGGTGTACGGAGCTGAAGCAGTCCTTCCTCCGAAAATCACCTTGGGGTCACTCCGGGTCTGGACCTTCGATGAAGCCACGCAGGACCAGCTCCGGCGTGAATACCTTGACCTCGTTGAAGAGGGAAGGTGTCGAGCAGCTGTTCGAAATGCACGATACCGCCAAGCGCTCCGGTGCTATCACCAAAGGCATGTGCATAACTGACATCTCGAGGAAGGCGATCTGGTGTTACAGAGAATACAAACTCGAGAAGGGTTAAACAAACTTTCCCCCAGCTGGGAAGGACCCTTTCAAGTGATCAATGTATCCCGTCCCGAATTCGTTCGCTTGGCAACCAAGGATGGGACACCGCTCCCTAATACTTGGAACATTGAGCACCTCTGTAAGTTGTACGCTTAATATCACGGAGGTGAGTCTGTAATTACATATGATGTATTTTATAGCGTCATTGTACAGAGTCGGGTAGCTCCTCCGGGGGAACAGCCGGACCTTTCCCGGAAGGTCCGCAAGGTTCAGGCAACACTTGACACGGTCTCATAACTAAAAATGTACCTAGTTACCCTGGGTCAAACAAGAAATGTAACACACTTAGCCTGGTTCCGTACCCCAAGAGTGTACTTGTTTCCCCTGTACCCGGACCTATAATGAAAGACATCTTTATGTGAAAACAGACTCCACGTGCATTTATTTTGTACAGGCTCAATTTTTTATTTTATTTTTCTCTTTCTTGTCTATAACAAAGTTGTGCAATTCTCAAGAAACTTTAGATCAAACAATTCATATATAATTCAAGTTGCATTGTTAAAATCTTTCGGGTCTTAACATTGTTGAATGGCCTACTCGCCTGAATGCCGCCAAGCCAATCTAGGTCCGGAGTGTGCTATCGACTTAGCCTGGTCCTGCACCCTAAGTACGCCACTCTACCTACACCTCGACAGGCCGAATTAAGACGAGTCCAGGAATGATTGGACCTGAAGAAAACAAACAAATGCGCTTGATTGTATACAAAATTGCTGTCGATCTAAAATTTCTTTCGGGAATAGTAAGCTGAAATTGAGTTATAGATAAGAAATTGATTTTACTATTTTCCTTTACATCAGTGTGCAGGAAAAATAAAAATCTCATGATGATGGTAGACGACACCGAAGCAATCAAAGCTCCGACACCCCCTAAGGTGACCTGCCGTCGATGTTTTAAACATTGATAGTAGGCATCGCCGGAGCTATCAAGTTTCGACAAATCCAGAGGGTCAGCCTTCAACGTGAAGAAAAGATGGTGGGAAGGCACCCCAGTGGGGTCTGCTGCCAATGCTCCGCGTGTTGACGGTGGTAACTGCCGGAGCTACTAAGCTCCGACAACCCAGGAGGACCAACTTTTGACGCTCTACATGTTGACAAGGGTCACTACTGAAGCTACTAAGCTCCGACAAACTCTAGGGGCCCTTGCTGTCAACAACTCCGGACCTACACTCTACAAGTTCGAAGCACTCAAGCCTTCAACAAAATGTTACATCCTCTTGGTACATGTCCGCGATCAAATTGTGTAGATATACCAGGGGGCCAAGTGAGACAAACGTGTTGAAGACAAAAAATGAAATTCATAAATTTCTAGGATTTCATTAAACTGGAGACAACAGATTACAAAGTTGAGGAAAAGAATAGAAGATACAAGCGGGAGATACAAGGAGAAAATCCTAAATCCTATCGAAGAACGAGGCAACCTTTTGGGCAACCTCTGACACGCTGGCCCTGGCGGCATCTCCCTCTCCGTCGATGGGACCTTCAAGCACCGGGTCTAGTGCGAAGTGAGGATCCCAGCTTGTGTAGCACGTCAGTATGTATTCTGTGACGTTCTTCGCCAGGGATTGTCCTTCGGTTTCCAACTGGTCCACGATGACATCGCCCAACTTGTTGAGCTTGTTGCCCGCCGAGCTCAACGCCTTCAACGCCAGTTCCACCTCCGGCTCCAGGTCGTCCGGACGCACGGGACTAAAACCCAGCAGCGTCAGCGCATCATTGGCTTTGCCCAGGAAGTCCCAAACTTGTTGGGACTCTGCAGCACTTGAGCCTTGCACCTCTTCCAGGGACCTTTTGGTCGCTGAAACCTCTGAATCCTCCTGGGCAAGGCGCTCGACCTCTTTGGCGTTCTACTAAATCTTTTCAGCAACTTGCCTTTCGAGTTTACCAAGCTCCTCTTCCCGGACGTGGATCTTGTTCCGTCAGTCGACCAAGTCTCTCTCCCGGCCCCGCACATTCTTCTCCCTGGCAGTAGCCTCATTCTCCCTCTTGGTGAGGTCCTGTCTCTGCTGCCAGGCTTTCTTCTCCTCTTTCTCGCATAGCTCCTCCAACTTCTTGGTGAGCTCCGCGAGTCTCGTGTCACCCAGAGTCAACCTCTGAGTAAGCTCCTCCTCCCTCTTCACGAGGTCATCCCGCAGCTCCAGGAGTTTTTGCTCTTCATCTTTGAGTTTTTTTCTCCCGCTCCTCAAGAGCTTCCTGGTGCTTGATGAGGCTGTCGTGGATGGCGCTGAGCTTCTCTTCGCGGTCATTCGCTGCTTCATTAGCAGCCATGGCTTGTTCATGGATGGCCCAAGACTGATTGTCGAGGGATCGCACCATGCTTTCTCTCTTATCCAGCAGCTGACCCCAGTACTCCAACCGGGCCTTCTCCCTTTTCACCCACTCCTTGTCATCGACCAGCCTAGTCTGCGCTAGCTTGGTCTCGAATTGGAGCCGGTTGCGCCACCTACTAAGGGTTCAGCGCTTCTCCTCGAGGGCCTTGCTGTCGTGGTAAAAGGCCAGCTGAACCTGACGAAGGCTGGAGCAGGCGTTGTCGATAGACAGCGACAGGGGGATTGGCTCCGGACCTGCCATAACAAAAATCGGGTCCAACTATAAAAGAGCGGTCCCCTGAGCTTCTGCGGCACTAGGGCCGCCCTCCGAGATAGCCTCGGTCGTCGCCGAGGAAGGTCCTGCAATGGAAGTTTCCACCTCCGGAGTCAGCTACGAAGGTCGCGCCGCCAGGTCATCAGCAACAGGTCCCTCAGGCAGAGGACTGGCAGCTTCATCTTGGCACCCTGGCTCAGGCGCAGGCACCACCGGAACCGCGTCCTCCAGGGCAGACGTTGAAGATTTAGCCGGAGCTAAGGCCACTTTTGGCTCTAGTGCTGGCGCCTCCTCCACCACCGGTCCAGGCACTGGCGCTTCAACCACCTCCGGTTCTGGCGCTGGCACCTCTGCAACAACCGGATCAGGCGCCAAAACTTCATCAACCACTGGGTCCACTGTCGGGGCTTCAACAACGTTTGGCTCTGGGGCTGGAACTGCAGCTACCTCCGGCTCTGAGGCTGTAGCGTCCATCATCACAGCATCCAAAACCGGAGCTTCAACCTCCAGAGCTGGTGTCGCTGGTACATCTTCATTCCCATGGTCCGGTGCTACCATGGGAGCTTCAGGGGATGACTCGAGGTCAAGGACCATGATAGCTGGCGCTGGAGCTGCCGCGACATCAACCACCACCTGTGGCGGCACCAGAACTGGAGTTGGAGCCTCTGCCTGCACTGCATTAGTCGCTGTTGCAGGAACCGGAGCTTCAACACCTTTTTTGGGTACCCTGTGGATGAAGGATGAAGAAACTCAGAATATGATTACAACAAAAACAATCAGCTGAGGTAAAAAACAAATTTACCTTGGAAGGCTTCTGCTCCAGCTAGCGCGGAACCTCTTCACTGGACGCTCAGGACTGGACCCTACCGCCACTGGCGTAGTAGCTCCGGAAGGCTCCTCGGAGCTTGCTGCCGCCATCAGCGACATCTTGGTTGAGGCCCCCCTCGACTGAGAAGGACCCTCAGACCTAGAGCCCTAAGCAGGCCCTGGTACCGGATTCACATGGCCGGAACTGGCATCCCGGGGAGACGCCGATGCTGGAGTAGGTGTCGTAGTTGACGACCTCCCCCGCCGGGGAGAAGGAGCTGTTGCAGAAGGAGCAGGTCTGATGGACCTCCCGTCAGAGTGCTTCAACTTCCTCTTTCGACTGGAGGGCTCTGCCAACTCCTTGCCCTTGCCTACGACTTCAACTCTTGGCTTCGGGGCGGGAGCGAAGCCACCTTCTGAAGCTCCAGGGATCGCCACCCCAGAGGTTGATCGCCTCTCCATCAGGCCCAAGTCGTCCAATAGCGGCATCTTACTCCATAGCTCTCTGCACTCCTCTGGTATCATATTCAGAGGAAGGAAGACCGCCGGTGGAGACACGTCGCCAGGCCCATCTCATTGCTGAAGGCCCAGGCAGGCCGCCCCCTAGCCCTCAGCGGGGGCACACCTGTTCGTCAAGAAGTTGTCGAAGACCATCTAGAGGGTCACCCCACTTCTGACACACTCATGGATTCTGTACAGGATGGGCCTGTACTCCCTCAACATTTCTGGCACGTCACTCCAAGTGTCGGTGTCGACGCGGGGGAGGCCTTCAGGCAGTTCCAGCCTCTCGTGCCACTTCACGGTGATGACCACCCAATGTTTCTTCTAGTCGTCCAACTTGACGGAAGGAAAGGACCTGAAGTAGTTGAGTTGGAATTTTTCCACTTCACGAAGTAGTAGAAGCCGATGAACTCATCACTCTTCCCAGTGGGGTGGACAGTGAAGAAAGTTTGGAACAACTCCACACAAGGGGGCACACCCACCCACATCTTGTAAAGGTGGACGAAAGTCGCCACCAGCAAGATTGAGTGGGGGCCAAGATGGTGGAGATGGAGACCATAGAAATCTAGCAGCATCAAAAAGAAAGTGGAGAAAGGCGGGATCAAACCCGCCATGGCATACCAAAGGAAGTACACCATATCTCCAGCTCGCTCGTTCTCGAATGGAAGCTTGCTGCAGCGAATGTCGTTGTCGAAGGAGTCACTGGACCAACCCATGTAGGTCCAAACCCTAGACAACTCTCTCTTTGCTCCCAATGCGGCTCTTGGGGAGTCCCAACTTCATCGCAGCACAGCGGGGAGAGAGATGAAAAGCAAGCAAAAGTTTGAGGGATTCAAGCGCAAGTTCAAACGAAGGCGTAAGGAATTCCCAAACAGTGTGCGCTTTCCTTCTTAAGTAAGCCCACGCAACGCTTGGATAGAAACCGTAGAGGGGCCAACGATACAATTCAAAAACTTCACCCTGCCAATGAAAAGGGGGCCCGGGGCCACCTTGATGATCAAGTCGAGGTCCTTACGCCAAGCGAACAGTTGTCATCATGAGAGGCGGGAAGCCTGAGGGCGGCGGCCTAACAGGCCGCGCGGAACCGATATGGTTTTTGTATTGGGAACCGGCGACCTTCAATTGCGTGTGATCCGCACGCGCAGATCTCACCTGCCGCATCCTGAAGGCGCCATGCGGCGGTGGTTTAAATGCGAAACACCACCTCAATGGCACATCCAAAAACCCTTAAATACACGGCTCATAAACCGAAGGATGGACCCACCTCCGGCAGAATGACTTCATCCAAAATGTCTCACCCAAAGGTGGGCTCAGGGGGCCACTATCGGTACCCTACGTACAGGATACCCTTTAGGTCTGCAAAGAGAGCCAAGGAACACTGTCCATCAGTGTTGAAGACCTCCGAAGGCCTCACGTGTCACTCAGAACCGGAGCTGCCTCCCTTCTATGGTTAGTCCCAGTGCCGCCACTTGTATTATAAAACCGGAGCTACATTCCCTACATGGGAAAGCTCTTGGCTAGATACCTGTGTGGCACCTCCGGACCTAACCCCCGACAGAGGGAAGTTCTGGTACCAACACGTGTACAACAGCACCGGACCTACTCGTCCAAGACAGTAAACCCTGGAGCTGCCACGCATCCAACCGCTGGACCTTCAACCTCAACAGTGATGTTGGTGGACCTCCAACGGCTCGGACCTTCAAGACTTCAAGACCCGATTAAGTGTCATTAATGCTATCTTAATGACACACGATCAGAGGGCCGTTAATACTAGTAACACCACTGTCAAGGCGTGTTACCACACTATTAAGGGTAATTAAGCTCATTAATTGTGTATTAAACATCAGTAACTGCCAGGGCCACATGTCGGGCCAGGATGATGATGTAACGACCAGTCCTTGTACTATAAAGGACTGGCCGAGCGATACACGTAGGGGACTAGACACACCCACACGCTTGAGACACTTTGGTCTTACACACAAGCGCTCAGAAGCTCAATACAGCAACAACACACCCCGTGGAGTATGGTATTACGCTTAGGCGGCCCAAACCACGTAAATCTTCATGTCAACTTGCCATCTTGTTCTGAATCTCTGCGCGCCCACAACCAAACTACAAACTCCGCAGGCTTTAACGGTAGTACCGGGAGAATTGTAGGAATCACACTCCGGCAGTCTACAAAATAGAATCATGCCTTGGTTTTAGTTACCCAAGCTTGCTTGGGTCCTTTGAGGTTAGTTAAAAGTGATTTTGGCACCCACACAGAAGACCTAGGATTCTTGTGGTGTGGCCTGATATATTTAGCATAAACACGATCAAATTTATTTTTCATGAGAATATAAGATGCATCAAAAGTATGAAGCAAGGTTTGTTGTTCATGTTTAGATGAGTTCTCTATAATAAAAGAAATGTGTCCCATATCATTCTTGTGAACATTAGCCAATTGTATTTTACCTCTAGTATACACAAGACCATCATTTACACTAGGGGGTCTTGTTATCATATATGCACTACGTGCATATCTGATCTTTCCTTGTCAAAGATGCCACTTTGGGAAGGATGCTTAACTTGTGGCACATTAGGCTCATTCTTCAAATTAGTATCTAAGTTGGCACATGTGCAAGTTTTAATGGGTGTACACTTTACATTTTGAGAAGATGAGCTTCTGGAGGAGGAAGAGCCACTATGCTTGAGTGACCCAACTTGTACCTCAAGAATCTTGTTAACTTTAGTCAAGAACCAAGTTCATCCTTTAGTGCAACATGTGAGACCTCTAGCTTCGAGCATGTTTCCTTACTCAAGAATAGATCAAGCTCATGTGCCTTGCTTCACTCCTTTTCAAGCTCAAGAAGCTTGTCAATCTCAAGATATTTCTTTCTTTCAAGAATGAGCATATCTTCTTGACGATTGACAACTCCTTCGAAAAAATCTCATCAGACAATAATTTTATTTTTCTTAAAGTTGTTTTACTTAAACCTTTAGCATATCTTCATTCTCACTGGCACTATCAAAATCATAAATAGAGGCATGCAAAGAGGAGGGTTTAGATTTGACCATTTTCTTGCCCTCCTTGGCCGCGAGGCAAGTATGGTTGTAGTCCTTCCATCATAACATGTTTGGGAAGAGTGTGGACTTCATTTTAGGCTTCTTGATGGCAATTGTTGCCATCTTTTCTTCATTTTGGAGGACTCATCATTTGAGTCCCACTCCTTGTCGATGTGTGCTTGGTGTGCTTGCTTCTTCTTCTTGAACATTTTCTTTTCTAGTGGATTTGATTCATTTTTCTTCTTGTTGTCTTCGTATTTGAAGTCAACCATGAAGTTACTGTATTTGCCATAGTTGTAGCAAGTACGCCGAGCTTTGGATTTTCCCTTGTCTTTATTCTTGCCCATACTTGAGTTATCACCCTTCTTCTTCTCACCATGTGCTTCAACCATTTGATGAAGAGCACAATCTCTTCGTCATCCATATCGTTGCTAACATCATCACTATCCTCTTTTTAATGTGTCTTACGAGCCTATTTTTCCATGGGCTTGCATGTTGCCTTGAGGGCAACCTCCTTTTTCTTGGATGAGGTAAGCTCTGTGTTGACGGCTGTTATATACCAATTTCACCTATCAATATAACTCAATAATGTGAAGTAAATATCATTTCTTGCACACATCACCTTTCTATTTAACCTATTTCCACTTGTCCTTGGTTAAAATTGTGCATGCACGTATTTTATACATAATTGAAGTGAAACAGTGGGATGGATCCTATAAATTATCATCCCGGCCAATCAAGCGATAACATGTGGCATCACATGGATCAAATGGCCCACAAACGGAAGTATCCGAGGCCATCCAACGGTGTAGCACCCATATGAAAAGATGGGACCCACCTGGAAGTCACCCCAAGAAAGCACAAACCGTTTGGAGGACTTACCAGGTCGGTCGGCCCCCCTAGTCAGCTGACCTGGTCTTTCCTCCAAACTCGGTTAGCTTCTACGTGTTGACTCCTCTCGGCTTGAAGAAGTCAGTGATGACTGATTCGCATGCTTTTGGTGGCGAGAAGAAACCCTTCTCCTCCCTATAAATAGGACCCCTCACCCCTCACTACAACACACTCCACTTGAGTATTCATCCATTGTATCCACAACTATCCATAGGTTTAGAGGAGTATAGGCTATAGAGAGGAGAGTTTGTAGTGCATAGTCCATGTTGGAGAGGAGTAGAAGGAGTATCTTCCCTCTTCCTAATTGGGACAACTCTTATATTCTGATTTGTATTTGTGACTTTGCTCTCAATAAAGATGATATATGTAGTCTTCTATTGTTCATATACTTGGATGAAGCGCTTATTGTTTGATTGTGGATTCCACATATGTGGTAGGAGTAGTATTTATGATAATGCTATACCATTCCAATTATATACACATAAACACTACAAACCCCCACTATTGTCTAATTAGCTATGAGATGATTATGTTAATACGAATCACTTATGCTATGAATTAACATTGGTTCAACGATGATTTAGTTAGTTGCCTTAGGATGGCTTGTGCCTAGGCTCTTACGGTAATTACTTAATATGCTAGCATGGTGCTAGGATATATAAGTAGTGTTCAATGTCTCGTAGATCCACAGATTGAAGAGGTAGGCAGTAGGTGGTGACAATCATATCTGTCCTTTGAAATCCTCCATGTTTGGCTATGCCACAGGCTCTTGGCTGGAATCGTCCTTGTGTTGCTAGGGGTAAACCCATGCCCGATGTGTTAATCCACGTAGCATGAGAGTGCATAATTAATATGATCATTACTAACTAACTTAGGCTATGTATATGTATATTATAAGCATAGTAGGAGTATTTACCTAACTCTTAGTCTAGTCCCTCCTTAACTCATTTACCACCCTTAGGATATAATGCTTTTTTGTGTGTCACACCCCCTCCAAATTATCATTCACCCATCCTTGCTAGAACCCTACCTAGACCAACCTAGCCCCTCCATTAGATGATTGCTTTTCTTCCACATATCCTTCCTATGGGAGAATACAAATGACACCCTTTGGGAATACTCTAAAAGAGGAAATACTACAACGATAGATTCCTTGCACTTGCGGACTTGCATTTGTAATCTAAAATCAATTAACAAGCATTTGTGGCACTACTGCTAGATGAATTGTTAGTAGTTTGTAGGAAATATCAACAAGCATTTCTGACACCGTTGCAAGGGAAGGCAACCGAAGTATTGCGTGATTGAGTGAATAGGATAGGAACCTGGTAGGTTTTTGAGGATAACCCTTCTTTGTTTTCGCATTTTATGTGAAAATGAGGTAGTGTATGTCTGGTTTCCGCTTGCAGGAAAACTATGTTGAAGATCTCGAATCCCTTCTGAGTGATCGACCTCATGTCGTTACCCCTCAGAAGCTTCGAGCGGCAAAACAAGCTAGCACAATTGCACCAACAACTGAAACGCCAATGGCCCAGAAGACCCTTCGTGAGTTTTTGGCTCACTCTGCTAAAAATGTTCCTTTTGGGTCCACCGTTAACACGGGAGACGTGAACTTCAAAATCAAGACTAGCGTGATTACTATGGTGCAAGCCAACCCATTTTGTGGGAAGGCTAACGAAGATGCAAGTACTCACCTGCAACAGTTCCTTGAGATCTGCAACACTTTTAAGATCAAGGACGTGTCTCTTGATGTTGTCCGTCTTAAGTTGTTTCCGTTCTCTCTTCCTTGGAGAGCAAAACAGTGGTTTTACAAAAACTAAAGTGTTGTAGAAACTTGGGAGAAGTGTTCTACGGCATTCCTCGCTATGTTTTTCCCATTGGGCAAGACCAATGCCCTACGTAGAAGAATTTCCAGCTTCTTGCAAGATACCAATGAATCTATTATTGAGGCTTGGGAAAGGCTTCAGGTGTATATCCTAGCCTGTCCCCACCATGGGATGGATGATTGGCTCATTATCCAAAATTTCTACAACTGGCTAATTGCTTCTGCCAGTGACCATGTTAATGCTGCTACTAGAGGAGCCTTCTTCTCATTGATGGTGCCCAAAGCTAAAGATTTGATTAAGAAGATGGTGTCAAACATGGGTTGGAGCGATTAGCGTCTCCATGCCCACCAGCGAGGCATGCACACCTTGAAAGAGGTGGACATGATCACTGCCAAATTGGACCTCCTTATGAAGAAAATTGATGGACAAGGTAATGGTGAGGTATGTGGCAATGCCTATTCCTTAGACTCTCACATCACTTGTGAAGTCTATGGCAACACAGACCATTTTGGCAATGAATGCCCATAAACTTGTGAGAATGGCCAATACATAGAAAACAATGGGAACAACAAAATGGCTATTGTCCAGAAGGTCAAGGGTGGGGCTAACCATGCCCATTCATTATAGGAGGGTACAACAACAATGGCAATAATGGAAATCAACCCATCTTGAGAGAACTTTCCATTGGCCAGCTGAAATCAATGATGCTATACCCAAGAAGCTGTTGGCTAATGACAAGACCCTAGAAAGCATTAATGCAAAGATTGAAGGATTATCTTCGGCGTTCAAGAATCAATTGAGTTTAAACAAAATGTTGGTTGGCTCGACTGGCTGATACTGTTCCTCCAGTGGAGAATGGCAAGATGCTAGGACAATTCAAACCTCCTGTGGAAAGTGCCAACATGATTACTCTACAAGGAGGCAACTGGAAGAAGGACCCTAAGTATCCTACAATATCATGCTCAATTGGGGCTCACCACTTTGAAAAGGCCCTTTGTGACATTGGAGCAAGTGTGAGCGTGATAGCCAAGGTGGTTTTTGACCAGCTGAACATCACGGAGCTTACTCCAACACCAATGTAGTTCCAACTAGTTGATTTTTTAGTCTGTGATCCGGTGGGTATCGCTGAAGATGTCCTGGTGAAAATCTGAAATTCTTCATACCCGTGGATTTCTTGGTGCCCTACATGGAGGTCGAGGAAGATACTTCACTCATTCTTGGGCACCCGTTCCATAGCACCGCGAAGGCTCGCATAGATGTGGGAGCTGGATAAATCCACTTCCTTATCAATGGCAAGGAGTAGAAGTTTAACTTTTGCCTAAAATTGGAGCAATACTCCATGATCTGCATTAGGGCAAATGTCACACATTCAAGAGGTCGAAATCACACCTCCAAAGGTGGACCCACATACTGCATTCATGAGGATGTTGATCTATGTGGAAAACAAGTCTTATCGTCCACGCGGACACCACAAGAAGACGGAGAAGTCCGGGCCTCCCAAAAGGCCCAAGTCCACCATGCCACCAAAGAAGTAATGGCGGAAGAAGCAAGACATGCCGTCCGAGACCATCCCTCTGGGCCCAGATGTCATGAAATGAAGAAGGAGGAATGTCCATCCCATCAGACAGTGGTGAGACCTAGCTGAAAGTGCATCTAGGACTCCCCTGTGGGTTTTGGATGATTTATGACAAGCAATTGGGATCCTAATCATTTTGTTGAGATGAATGCAGGCAAATAATGAAAAATGAGCAAAATGCCAAAAAGAAGGGAAATACGAAGCAAAGTGAATTTGAGCTCAAGGAGAAGAAAATAGTAGATTATTATGTATGGAGTGTGTTAAGGAAACACACCCAAGAGCTCAATCACTTTCAAGCACACACACACAATGCACAAAGTTATACAGGACCGGACTAGTCCGATATCAGCCGGACTAGTCCGATATCACTTTCTGCACTAGATCGGACAAGTCTGGTATCTACCGGACTAGTCCAATATCTTTCTGATCCACTTCGGACTAGTCCTCCCCAATGCGGACTAGTCCTCAACACAATGCACAAGTCACACAAAATCGGACAAGTCCGTTGTGATCCGGACTAGTCCGATATTCTTTCTGATCCACTTCGGACAAGTCCGGTGTCTACACGGACTAGTCCTATATACACACTGATCTAAATCGGACAAGTCCTCCAAGTGCGGACTTGTCATCCTAAACACTTAGGGTTTCATATGTCCGGACAAGTCCGATGGCAATCGGACTAGTCCGAAGATTTCCAGTAGTGAAATCGGACAAGTCCGTTTTCAACCGGACTATTCCGATATTCCTGGACACTTAGGGTTTGCTACACACAGCACACCGGACTAGTCCGGTGACCACCACGGAATAGTCCGATCTTTCTGAACCCTAACGGTCACTTATAGAAACCCCATATAAATAGAGGTGCACGGCCCACTTTTACTCTCTCTCGAACCCTAGCGCCGTCACACCTCCCAAGAGACTCAAAAACCACCTCTCTCTACGAAATTAAGTGCAAAATTGATCAATCTATTGAAGATCACTTCTAGATCATTGGAGAGACACTTGGCACACATCATTGAGCTCTTGGTTTGATTCTCTGACACACTCTTGCATTTCAATTTGTAATTTTCGAGTGTGTTATTGGTGGCTTTGTAAGTTGTAATCAAGGGAGCTCTCAACGTGTGAGAACGCCCCTTCAACTTGGTTATTTACCCTTTGTGATTAGTGGAAGAGGATTGGCCTTCGTGGCGATCCGATGAGGGAAGGGTTGGAGAAGACCCGGTCCTTTTGTAGGCTCCTCAACGTGGACGTAGGTTGCCTTCGTGGTAGCCGAACCATGGGATAAATCGTGTGTCTTGTCTTTTGCATTCTTCATCTTAATTGATCAACTTAATCTAGGGTTTGATTCACTATGTTCAATTTGAGTTAAATTGTTGAACAAGAGCCTTAATTGTAATAGAATTTGACATACAACTATTAAACTATCATTCAAGTTTATATTTCCGCTGCAAACATTAACGAATCAATCAAATTGACTGAACTTGATCAACTTAGCCCGTGAAAACCGGAGTAGTCCGCACTTTACCGGACTAGTCCGATATCTCTGGTATTGACTTTGTTGTTGAGTGTTACAGGAACCGAGAAAATTCAAGAAGGCCTATTCGCCCCCCCCCCCCCTCTAGGCCTACATTCAATTGGTATCAGAGCAGGTTCTTCAAGAAAGAGTGCAACCACTCGAAGAGATCATGTTGGACATGAAGGAAGTTCAGAAAATCAACAACCAGGAAGAAGTGAACAATGACAAGAACCAAAAGCTGGAAAAGTATCTCGAATCAATTCAAGACTTCGATGATGATGACGAGGAGACGCTGGAGCTGAAAGCACTCCTCAGAAAGAAAGCACTTTCCAAAGGGAAAGCTAAAGTTGAAGTAAAGAAGAAGGGGTGTAGTCACACCGACTACTCCCGATATCCTTTTAACTATGATTGTTTAAATTCAAACAACAGCCATTACATATCTATTCCTCTTGGAAAAGCCCCACACTTCGATGGGAGTGATTACTCCATGTGGAGGCAAAATATGAAGATGCACTTGATTTCCCTTAACCCAAGTTTATGGCATATTGTGTGCACAGGAATAGACATCCCAGATGACGACAAAGAGCTCTCCCCAAGTCAAGAGGAAGCCATCCAAAGAAATGCTCAAGCCGCAGCTGTAATCACCTCCTCTCTAAGTCGAGATGAATTCACAAAGGTGGACGGTCTGGAGATTGCCAAGGAAATATGGGACACACTACAAAGAGCCCATGAAGGTGACCTGCATGTGCGGGAGGCGAAAATTGAAATGATCGAAGGCGAACTAGGAAGGTTCGCAATTGAGGAAGACGAGTCTACCCAGAACATGTACAACCGATTGAAGACACTTGTAAACAAGGTTCGATCATATGGGAGCAAGAAGTGGAATGACCACGAGGTTGTAAAGCTCATCCTTAGAGCCTTTATGCCTCGCAATGTCACACTATGCTCTATGATCAAAGAAAGTCCCGGGTACAAGAGGATGACTCCAGATGAATTGCTTGGCAAAATCATCAACTTTGAAATGATGGAGAAACAAGCCAAGCACGTCAAAGAAATAGCCGACCTCACATCGGCCAAGAAGAAGGGAGTTGCCTTAAAGTCCACACTCAAGCCTCTATCCAAAGAAGCAAGAGAAGCACAACTTGAGGAGGACAGCGATGATGAAAGCAGTGAGCTGGACGAAGAGGATATGATTTTGTTCATGAAAAAGTTCAAAAGAATAATGAAGAAAAGACAAGGAACAAAATCAAGTGAATGCAAGTACAAGGAGAGGACAAATGCGAAGATGAGGCGGGTGTGCTATAATTGTGGTGAGTATAACCACTTTATAGTCGATTGCTCGTATGAGGACAACAAGAAGAAGAATAAATAAGCCAAGCCTCAACCGAAGAAATTCTTCAAGAAGAAGAAACAAGCTGAACAAGCACACATTGGAAAGGAGTGGGACTCAAACGATGAGTCCTCATCATCCGATGAAGAAGAGATGGCTAGCATAGCCATTGAAAGCACGTCCAAGAAACACACACTCTTCCCCACGCTCGGTACAAAGAAGGGAAATGGCACTTGCCTCATGGGAAAGGAAGGTAAACGCAAGGTAAACATCAAAACTCCTTCCATGCATTCCTACTCAAGTAATGATGAACTAGATAGTGATGATGAAGATATGTTAATTGGATTAGATAGAAAAACTGCTGCTAAAATGAAATTTTTACTTGACCAACTTGTTGAGAAGGAATGGCTAATTGATCGTCAAGAGGACATGATTATCTCCCAAAAGGAGAAGTATATCGAACTTGACAATCTTCTAGTTCTTGAAAAGGAGAAAAACAGCTCACTAGAGCTTGAGCTAGCTTCAAGCAAGAAAACTTGCTTGGAGTTAACCAACTCAAACGTTGCAATCAAGGATCATCTTGATGACCTGATCAAGGTTAACAAGATACTTGAAGTGCAAGTTGAGTCACTCAAGCTATGTGAATCTTCCTCCTATTCAAGTCTACCTTCTCAACCCACTTCATCTAATCTTGTTCATATGTGCAAATGTGGTAAAATCAGAACCAGTTTGAAGGAAAAGTCTACCTCCACAAAGGATAAAAATCCTACCCAATGTGGAATATTTGACAAGGAGAGGATCAACTATGCACGTAGTGCATACTTGGTCCAAAGACCTCCAAATGTAAAGTATGGCATTGGTTACTCTTATGATGGAAAGCAAAATGCTGGAAGTCATAAGAATAACAAGGGAAGGATTACCTTTGTGAAGGGAGGACCCTCACAACCTGGTAACTCGAAAATTAAGAACCCGAACTCTCATGAACACCGGACTAGTCCGGTTGTGGTCCGGACAAGTCCGGTCATCTAGACAAGTTCGGTCACCCAGACTAGTCCGATCCATAAACAACAGCAACTTTTGGTCAAAACCTTTCATGCCTCTTATGTATTATTGAGAAACAATCTTGGTAAAGTTTATGCTTATTATGCTGGGCCACGCCATGGGAACACAAAATCCCATGTGTGGGTGCCCAAATGTATTGTAACTAACCTCCAAGGACCCAAGCAAGCTTGGGTACCTAAAACCAAGGCATAATTTGTTTTTGCAGGCCCTTCCTCCGGTGGATCCAAATGGGTGCTAGACAGTGGATGCACAAACCACATGACCGGAGAAAGGAGGATGTTCGTGGAATATGAAGAAAACGAGGACCCAAACGAAGGCATCTACTTCGGAGATAATAGTCAAGGAAGGGTGCTCGGTACCGGTAAAATAGCAATATCCTCTGAACACACTCTTTCTCAAGTTTTACATGTTGAATCTTTAGATTATAACCTGTTGTCCATATCTCAAATATGTGACAAAGGTTATAATTGCTTGTTCACTAACGAGGGTGTGACCGTCTCAAGGAGGAGTGATGGTTCCGTTGCATTCAAGGGTATGTTGAAGGGAAAGCTTTACCTTGTTGACTTCAACAAGGATAAAGCCGAACTCGACACATGCTTGATTGCAAAAACCAACATGGGTTGGCTGTGGCATAGACGGCTAGCACATGTTGGTATGAGGAATCTTCAAAAACTCCTCAAGGGCGATCACATCTGAGGTTTGAAAGATGTTGTTTTTGAGAAAGACAGGCCCTGTAGCGCGTGCCAAGCCGGGAAGCAAGTTGGAGCACATCATCCCGCAAAGAACATCATGACTACGACAAGACCGCTCGAACTACTTCATATGGACTTGTTTGGTCCAATTGCTTACATAAGCATCGGCAGTAATAAATACGGTTTAGTCATTATTGATGTTTTTTCCCGCTTCACTTGGGTCTTCTTTTTGCATGACAAGTCAGAAACACAAGGAACACTCAAGAAATTCTTCAAGCGAGCGCAAAACGAGTTCTCACTATCGATCAAGAGTATTCGGAGCGACAACGGCACGGAGTTCAAGAACATACAAGTGGAGGAGTACCTTGATGAGGAGGGAATCAAGCACGAATTTTCAGCACCATACTCTCCACAACAAAATGGAGTTGCCAAAAGGAAGAACCGAACGCTCATAGAGATGGCAAGAACAATGCTCGATGAATACAAGACTTTGGATCGATTTTGGGCGGAAGCAATTAACACCGCTTGCCACGCTGCAAATCGACTCTACCTTCATCGACTACTCAAGAAGACTCCTTATGAGCTACTCACCCGTAACAAACCAAACATTTCATATTTTCGAGTTTTCGGCTCTCCATGTTATATCTTGAACAAGAAGCCCAGGACTTCAAAGTTCTCTTCGAAGTCCGATGAAGGTTTCTTGCTTGGTTATGATTCGAACATTTACGCCTATCGTGTTTTCAACAAGGCCTCCAGACTTGTTGAAGTGGCACGTGACGTAGTGTTCGATGAAACTAATGGCTCCCAAAAGGATCAAGTTGATCAATGTGAATTAGGTAAAGAAGAAGCTCCTTATCAAGCATTGAAGAGAATGGCTCTAGGCGAAGTTTGACCACAAGAGTCATCGTCACAAATACAAGAGGAAAGTGAACCACAAGAGGAGATCAACAATCAAGGGGGAGCTTCGATACAAGATAAATCACAAGAATATGAAGATGATCAACAAATCAACGAGGGCAACCACTCAGGGGGAGAAGAAAATGATCACCAACACACAACTCTCCAAGTGCCACACCCAAGAGTACACCAATTCATTCAAAGGGATCACCCAATCAACAACATCATCGGTGACATCCAAAAGGGAGTAACCACTAGATCTAGTATAGCTAATTTTGTGAGCATTACTCGTTTGTCTCCTTTTTGGAACCACGCAGGACTGAGGATGCATTGAAGGATCCGGACTGGGTGGTGGCAATGCAAGAAGAGTTGAACAACTTCAAGAGAAACGAGGTTTGGGAACTTGTGGCAAGACACAATGCAAATATAGTGGGCGCCAAGTCGGTCTTCCGCAACAAGCAAGACGAACACGGAGTGGTGACAAGAAACAAGGCACGACTTGTGGCCAAAGGTTACTCACAAGTCGAAGGTTTGGATTTCGATGAGACTTTTGCTCCAGTAGCTAGGCTTGAATCAATTAGAATATTACTTGCATATGCTACTCACCATGATTTCAAGCTGTATCAAATGGACGTGAAAAGCGCCTTCCTCAACGGACTGATCAAGGAAGAGGTGTACGTGGAGCAACCACCCGGGTTTGAAGACGAAGAGTTCCCGACCACGTATATAAACTGCGTAAGGCTCTCTATGGCCTCAAACAAGCTCCTAGAGCTTGGTATGAGTGTCTTAGAGATTTCTTAATTGATAATGGTTTTCAAATTGGCAAAGTAGATTATACATTATTCACAAAGAATCTAGATAAAGATCTTTTTATTTGCCAAATCTATGTTGATGATATAATTTTTGGGTCAACTAACCAATCTTTCTGTGAAGAATTTAGTAGAATTATGACAGACAGGTTTGAAATGTCAATGATGGGAGAATTGAAGTACTTCTTGGGATTCCATGTGTGGCAACAAAGGGAAGGAACACTCATAAGCCAAACCAAGTACACGCAGGACATACTCAAGAAGTTTGGCATGGACAAGGCAAAGCACATAAAGACTCCCATGGCTACGAATGGCCACTTGGATCTCAATGAAGATGGACCGAGCATTGACCAAAAGGTATATCGCTCCATGATTGGATCTTTACTCTACTTATGTGCATCTAGGCCAGATATTATGTTGAGTGTATGTTTGTGTGCAAGATTTCAAGCCAACCCTAAGGAATGTCACTTGACAGCCGTATAAAGAATCTTGAGACATTTAGTTCATACACCCAACCTTGGTCTTTGGTACCCAAAAGGCTCCAAATTCAATCTCATTGGTTACTTCGATGCAGATTATGTCGGGTGCAAAGTTGATAGAAAAAGCACCTCTGGCACATGCCAATTCCTAGGAAGATCTTTGGTTTCTTGGTCATCTAAGAAACAAAATTCCATTGCATTATCCACAGCCGAAGCGGAGTATGTTGCAGCCGGGAGTTGTTGTGCACAACTCCTTTGGATGCGACAAACTCTAAGGGATTATGGTTACAATATGAACCGCATTCCTCTCCTTTGTGATTATGAGAGTGCCATTAAAATAGCCCACAATCCAGTTTAGCACTCTAGGACTAAACACATAGACATAAGACATCATTTCTTGAGAGACCATTCCATGAAAGGAGACATAACCATCTCACATGTCAACACCCAAAAACAATTGGCCGACATATTCACCAAGCCACTTGATGAAAAGCGTTTTTGCGAACTCCGAAATGAGCTAAATAGTCTTGATCCTCGGAGTGTGGCTTGAAAAGTTGCATACCTGTATGATTGCTTCAAAAATGTTGATTGAATTTTGAAAATCATCCCTCTCCATTTTTCTCTCGAAAAACTATGTCAATTATTAGATCTTGATGAATTTTGATCGTTGTATGATTGTTGTATGCTTACTGGTCAAATTCATCAAGATTACTTGAATTGTTCTACCTCTCTATGCTCTATTATTGAACCTTCAAATATATATGAATGGGCTATGCAATTCTTTCCTGGTGACCACGGACTAGTCCGTGGTTACCCGGACTAGTCCGCCCATGCAGACTAGTCCGCAGAGTGCCGGTTAGGCCGGACTAGTCCGATAGACAACGGACTAGTCTGATATAGGTCTCTGGATGACTTCGGACTAGTCCGGTCATATCCGGACTTGTCCGATTTTTCGTGTCCATAACCCTAGCCGCCACCAAACCCTAATCTCCTCCTCCCTCTCCTCCTCGTCAAGCGGAGAGCAAAGAAGACGAAGAAGATGAAGAGAGGACAGACAGCGAAGAGTGAAGAACCTAGGACCTTCCTCTCTCTCTTTTTGGTGTCTTGATGCCAAAGGGGGAGAGATTGAGGGGGAGTCAAGTCTTAGCTTTAGCTATAATAGGATGCGAGGAGAGAGCCTTCTCTGTACTTTTATTTGTGATTGTAATTGTTTAACACTGTTTTCATATTAAGTTTGGTCTTGTGATGAATTGCTCAATTTATTTGCGAGTATGTGATGAAAACTGCATTTTTGCTCCTGGAATGTCATATGCACTTGGTATCGGTTGATTAATGTAAATTATGTCATTCTCAATGTATTCATGCACTTAGTATGCATCCCACCATAAAGAATGCACATATGGATAATTCTCTTGTTGCTTGATGTATTTTTGAGTCATATGTGCATACTTTATGAAAATCTCATTTTTTGCCTTATTTTGTGAAATCTCAATTGGTTGCCATCAATCACCAAAAAGGGGGAGATTGAAAGCGCATCTAGGACTCCCTTGTGGGTTTTGGATGATTTATGACAAGCAATTGGGATCCTAATCCTTTTGTTGAGATGAATGCAGGCAAATAATGAAAAATGAGCAAAATGCCAAAAAGAAGGGAAATGTGAAGCAAAGTGAATTTGAGCTCAAGGAGAAGAAAATAGTATATTATTATGTATGGAGTGTGTTAAGGAAACACACCCAAGAGCTCAATCACTTTCAAGCACACACACACAATGCACAAAGTTATACAGGACCGGACTAGTCCGATATCAGCCGGACTAGTCCGATATCACTTTCTGCACTAGATCGGACAAGTCCGGTATCTACCGGACTAGTCCGATATCTTTCTGATCCAGTTCGGACTCGTCCTCCCTAATGCGGACTAGTCCTCAACACAATGCACAAGTCACACAAAATTGGACAAGTCCGTTGTGATCCGGACTAATCCGATATTCTTTCTGATCCACTTCGGACAAGTCCGGTGTCTACACAGACTAGTCCGATATACACACTGATCTAAATCGGACAAGTCCTCCAAGTGCGGACTTGTCATCCTAAACACTTAGGGTTTCATATGTCCGAACAAGTCCGATGGCAATCAGACTAGTCCGAAGATTTCCAGTAGTGAAATCGGACAAGTCCGTTTTCAACTGGACTAGTCCGATATTCCTGGACACTTAGGGTTTGCTACACACAGCACACCGGACTAGTCCGGTGACCACCACGGACTAGTCCGATCTTTCTGAACCCTAACGGTCACTTTTAGAAATCCCATATAAATAGAGGTGCACGGCCCACTTTTACTCTCTATCGAACCCTAGCGCCGTCACACCTCCCAAAAGACCCAAAAACCACCTCTCTCCATGAAATTAAGTGCAAAATCGATCAATCTATTGAAGATCACTTCTAGATCATTGGAGAGACACTTGGCACACATCATTGAGCTCTTGGATTGATTCTCTAACACACTCTTGCGTTTCAATTTGTAATTTTCGAGTGTGTTATTGGTGGCTTTGTAAGTTGTAATCAAGGGAGCTCTCAACGTGTGAGAACGCCCCTTCAACTTGGTTATTTACCCTTTGTGATTAGTGGAAGAGGATTGGCCTTCGTGGCGATCTGACGAGGGAAGGGTTGGAGAAGACCCGGTCCTTTTGTGGGCTCCTCAACGAGGACGTAGGTTGCCTTCGTGGTAGCCGAACCACGGGATAAATCGTGTGTCTTGTCCTTTTGCGTTCTTCATCTTAATTGATCAACTTAATCTAGGGTTTGATTCACTTTGTTCATTTTGAGTTAAATTGTTGAACAAGAGCCTTAATTGTAATAGAATTTGACATACAACTATTAAACTGTCATTCAAGTTTATATTTCTGCTGCAAACATTAACGAATCAATCAAATTGACTGAACTTGATCAACTTAGCCCGTGAAAACCGGACTAGTCCGCACTTTACCGGACTAGTCCGATATCTCTGGTATTGACTTTGTTGTTGAGTGTTACAGGAACCGAGAAAATTCAAGAAGGCCTATTCACCCCCCCTATAGGCCTACATTCACTAGCCAATAGGTTAACTTGGTAGTTATCCTTTCTTTGATTTTTCTTTTGTCATCATTTGGTTTTCCCCATTTAGTTCGACTTTTCCCCACTGCATATTTGGTTTTTCTTAGTAAGTTGAGAATCTTATATTCTTAACTATCATTTTTATTTCTTTATATTTAACAAAAAGTAAATTGTTGGGTTATAAAAAAAGAGTTTTTATTCGGATAACAATTTTTTTGAGTTGCAAAAGTGGTAATTCACCAACTTGCAAATTCCATAGCCGTTGGGAAGCAACCTGCCAAAAGGGAGAATAGGGGGGCCCACTTGTCAATTTGGTCGACCCCCCCCCCCCTCCCCCCTATTCGGACGACATGGGAAAGGGCCATTTTGGCTCTCTCACTCATCCATTGGCTACATTTTATTCCCTAGTGACCGTTGGGGAGGGCACACTATAAATGGTGGCCAAGAGGAGCACATCTCCTCAGAGTTCACCTCATTTCCTACCTCCCCAAAGTCACTTTTGATCACATTGTTTTTCTAGCACTTCATTGATGAACTCATGCTCAAAATCCGACTATTTTTTTTGTTTGCATTTGCAATTTGCTCTCAAGCTCTTCAAGGGAAAATTTTTCAAGGGTCTTGCTTTCACTAACATCACCTCATTCGAGTTTTTGCCTTGTTGTGTTTTTTTTTGTTGTGGCCATGAAAGGAATGAAGAGGTTGTTTGGGAAGAGGATTGAGGCTGCAAGCTGAAGCCATGGGAGAGACTCAAGTGCACGTCCCTCTTCTATTGCTACATCAAGTTCATGGAGGAGGAGTGTAGGTGAGGACACTCCCATGGGTGAGAGGAGCAACCCGCACCAACTTCTTCACGACGACGACCTCGACATGCAAAGTGAAGTTGAATATCAAGCACACAAGCTCCTCCAAGATCGCAAGTTTTCTCATTTGAAAGCTTATGGTCCGGATTTGATCTCCGAAATAGGTATGGATTCCAAATTCTTTTCTACTTGGCATGCATTAGGAGGAAAAAACTTTGCTCACATAGAGGAGAGGGGTTCAGGCCTTCTCTCCATACAATTCCTTTGCACACTGAAAATAGGATTTCATGGTATTACTTTTAGATTATTTCAAAAGGAATACAACATCCTATGGAAAGAATTAAATGAAATCCAAGGCTTCCAAAAACGTGGTTTGCTAGATTTGGAAGCTTTGCCTGAGTTTAAGAAACAATGTTTTTGGCAAGAATTAACTGGTGAGGTCAGATGTATTGCACCTAGGAATAGCCACTTACACAACCATACTTTACGCTTCATGCATAGATGGGTGGCTATGACTATGTTCCCTAGAGGATACGTAAAGATAGTGCATGATGATGAGCTAAAAATTATATTTGCTATGATTAAAAAGATAAAAGTTGCTCCAGTTATTGCCATGATGACACAATGGTTAGATTACATTCCAAGAACAGGGCCAATTGAATGCACTTCATTGATTATTCGTATTGCTACTAGGGTAGGAGCACTAGAATATTCTTCATTTGAGTATATTGAAAATGAAAGAGAATTAATTGATGAAGATTATTTAGTGTAAGGACATAGCCTTAAGCATGATTAAGATGGCTCTTTGTTATCTTAATATCACAGCTTTGTCAAGAAATTCAGTTACCTAACCCAGATTATCATTTGTACAAATGCCGGAGACTAACCATTGACCTTCTTCCCATTAAGGAAGCCCGAAGAAGTAATGTATCAGATAGGGTAACTAGAAGCCATACAAGGAGAGCGGCCATGCCTCCGACGACCTCCACGGTCAATGAGTACGAAGAGGAAGATAACTCAACGAGTGATGCACCCGGATGGACTGAACCTACATCGTATGAGAGCCACTATGCTTGAGTGACCCACATGGGAGCCACCCTTATCCACTTCATGCTCTAGCTGCTTGCCTCCAATGTCCATGAGAAGATGTCATTCCTCTTCGCTCAATTCACCAAATTAAACTCCATGCTACAACAACAAGCCGATCTGACGGCATACTTCCGTCATCAAGGGTTCAACCCTCATCACACAGGTGAGTGAAGAACAAGCTTGGGGAGGACCCCCACTCGAGGTAAATTGTATCACACCCCTTGCATATTCAGTTTCCTTTCACCAATCATCCACTTCGCATATAAAAAATATAAATGAAATCAAGTAGTATAGATTTGTTTTAAAATAAAATAAAAGATGTGCGGTAAGAATGAATTGAAATTCATATAGATAAAATGATGAATATTTGCTCTATTTTAGTTTTTCTATGTCCCTAGTTTAAAACTTACTACTCTCCATTGTATTGCTCTCATTGGCTAAAATTTCTTTTGCCTTGATTTATAGATTGTGGGTAGCAAAAAGCTTAATCTATTATAAGTTGTTATGAGATATGATATAGTGATAGGGCTGCTATTCCTAGTTTAAAAGTGAAGCTTGGATTTCTGGTGAAAATTCTAATAGGATTTAAGTTACTCTCATTTGATTTGAAATACCTACCAAAGACATATGATATATTAAATTGATAGACCTTATGCATATGCTATTTGTCTTTACATTGACCTTTGTCAAACTAGTATAAACCTATGTAAGATTTCATTCATTACTTTTTGAATTCAAGACTTCACTTGCACATGATATACTTCTACTCTAGAAGTAAGCAAAATTCTATCATACCACCATTCCATAATGAAAAGAGAAACTCCATATCCTGCATGCTTAGTACTCTATACATAATTTATTGCATAAAAAAGGAGTACAAGAAACGGCTGCAAGAAAAAACAAAAAAAAAGAAAAAGCATGCTTACATCATAAGCATGAGAAAAAAAGAAAGAAAAGTAGCTGTGTTTCATCCCTGCAAAATAAGAGTCCACTAAAAAAGGAGTCATCTGAAATATCCACATCCACCTCCATACCATCACACATGCACAAATCTTGAATCAAATTATTTTGAATTGGTTTCTCACAAGGCTTGCTCTTTTGACATAGCAATATTATGTGTTGCAAATATGCCTAATATGTTCCCTACCAAGCTCCACATACAAGCCTTATGTAGAGGTAGGATGAATTTAGGCACGATTCCTTGGTGAGAAAATATTTTCACTACACATAAAGGAGAGACTGTGAGAATCAAAATGAGATACTTATAATATAAATTGAGCTCTCCAAAATTTGAGTGGAACTTGATTTCTAAGGTACGTGTGCTCCATTTACAGTTCCATATTTCAACCACCCATGAATAGGAGAAGGCATAGCCCCATAATGACATAGGATGGGTGAAGTACCATGCTAATTTTTGCAATACTAGGTAGAGTATTTTGTTGTACACATGGTACTTTTGAAAAGTAGAACATTGAAGCAACTCCTGATCATCAACCTAAAGTCTTGTCTTTGCTCGTGACGAGCAAAGGATAATCTCGGGGGAGTTTGTTGACAGTTGATATATACAATTTCACCCGTCAATATAACTCGATTTTATGATGTAAATATCATTTATTGCACACATAACCTTTCTATTTAACCTATTTCCACTTGTCCTTTGAGAAAATGGTGCATGCAGGTATTTTATACAAAGTTGAAGTGAAATAAGGGGATGTATCCTATAATCTATCATCCTAGCCAATCAAGCACCGACATGTGGCACTACATGGATCAAATGGCCCACAAAGAGAAGTATATGAGGCCATCCAACGGTGTAGCACACATATCAAAGGATGGGACCCACATGGAAGTCACCCCAAGAAAGCACAAACGGAGGACTTACCAGGTCGATCGACCCCCCCTAGTCGGCCGACCTGGTCTTTCCTCCAAACTCAGTCAACTTCCACGTGTTAGCTCCTCCCAGCTTGAATAAGTCAGTGGTGACTGGTTCGTGCGCTTTTGGTGGCGGGAACATAGCCTTCTCCAAGCTATAAATAGGACCCCTCACCCCTCACTTCAATACACACCACTTGAGTATTCATCCATTGTATCCACTACTCTCCATAGGTTTAAAGGAGAATAGGCTATAGAGAGGAGAGTCTCTAGTCCATATTCCAAGTAGGAGAGGAGTAGAAGGAGTCTCTTCCCTATTCCTAATTAGGAAAGGTATGTCTCTTATATTCCTATTTGTATTTGTGACTTTAATCTTAATAAAGACGATGTATTTAGTCTTCTATTGTTCATATACTTGGATGAAGCGTTTCTTCTTTGATTGATGATTCCATATATATAGTAGGAGTAGTATTTATGATTATGCTATACCATTCTCATTATATCATCATAAACACTACAAACCCCCACTATAGTCTAATAAGCTATGACATGATTATGTTAATATGAATCACTTATGCTATGAATTAACAATTGGTCAACGATGATTTAGTTCATTCCCTTAGGATAGCTTGTGCCTAGGCCCTCAAGGTAATTACTTAATATGCTAGCATGGTGCTACGTTAGATAAGTAGCGTTGAATGTCTCGTAGACCCACAGATTGAAGAGGTAGGCAGTAGGTGGTGACAGCCCTATCTGTACTTTGTAATCCTTGACGTTCCACTATGCCACAGGCTATTGGTGGGAGTCGTCCTAGTGTTTCTATATGGGTAAAACCGTGCCCGATTTGTTAATCCACTTAGCATGATAATTCATAATTAAATGATTGTTAGTAACTAACTTAGGCTATGTATATGTACATTAGAAGCATAGTAGGAGTATCTACCTAACTCTTAGCCTAGTCTCCCTTTACCTCATTCACTCCCCTTAGGATAGAGTGTTCTTGTATGTGTCAGACTACCTCCAAATTATCATTTACCCATCCTTTCTAGAACCCTACCTAGATCAACCTAGCCTCTCCATTTGATGACTGCTTTGCTTCCACCTATCCTTCCTTTAGGGAAATATAAATGACACCCTTTGGGAATACTCTAAAAGGGTAAATGTTATATCGATAGATTCCATGCGCTTACGGACTTACATTTGTAATCTAAAATCTATTAACAAGCATTCTTGGCACCTCTGTTAGGAATGAATTGTTAGTAGTGCGTAGGAAATATCAACACTCTGTGAGATCTTCCACATATTAAGCTTCTTTCTCCATCATCTCATGATTTATAATTCTGCCAAGAATCTTTTCAGGGATCATGTTGTGGAATCCGGTGCTTTCTCTTATCATAGAGCACAAGGTCACATCATGGGGCATGAAAGCCCTTATCATCCTTTTGACAACCTCATGATCGGTCCATTTCTTGCTTCCATGGGCACGGATCTTGTTGATAAGTGTCTTCATTCGGTTGTACATTTCTCGAGGAGTTTCATCATCCTCGATGGAAAATCTCCAAAATTCTCCCTCAAGCATCTCAATCTTCGCTTCACGGATGTAACGATTTCCTTCGGGTGGAGTGTTGACGGTGTCCCATATGTCCTTGGCGCTCTCCAGTCCATCCACCTTGGTGAACTCCTCTCGGCTCAAGGATGAGGTGATCACCACAACGACTTGCGATTAATTGCATGTTCTTGCTTCGAGGTGTGTTCTCCATCATTGTACGGGATATCTAGATGTGTGCGCACTATATGCCAAAGACTTGGATTAATTGAGATAAGATGCATTGTCATGTTATATTTCCACATAGTATAGTTGTGACATCCCGATTTTCAAACTTTGGCTAATCAAAATTTGTGTAGCATGTTTGACTTCAAATAATATATAGAGAATTGTGTATGTTCGTATGTGTATGTGCTTGATTACGAGTAGACAGTACGCTCAAGATGTTATGATCGAGAAGCTAATATTCGAGGATCTTCATCTGCAAGACTTTGATTGCTTGACCATCGAATTGCGGAATATAAAGGAAATTGTCCTTGACCATATTGGTCCTATGTTTTGGAAGACAACATGGAGCACTAGGCATGTGTACTACCGTCGATTGCCTGTGGAGTTGGAGTCGCCTATGCTAGATTATTTTCTGCTGCAATAGAATCAATGTATTTATATTATTCGTGACATGGTTAAATCTTGATTATCATATGTGATGTTGATGTTTATGTGTGAAGCAACATCCTAGGCACACATACATTGTACTTGGTTCATTTTTTGGAATCGGGTGTCACAAATTGGTATCAGAGCTGTGTCGATCGTAGGGCGCAAGTCTAGGTAGAATGAACACCACAAAACACATAGAAACTATTTTCTAAAAATCTATTTTTTAATTACATTGCTGGTGCATTTTTCTTTTGCTAATTCAGCCACCTTGTGATAATTCTAGCTGCTGTGCTTCCCTTGGGAATTGAGCTGCGTTTTGACATGCTTGGTGCTTGGAAGTATTAGTTGTTGTGAGTCAAGTCGAGGACTTGTGCTTGGAAGTATTAGTTGTTTATTCATGTGCAGGTGTTGCTCCAGTTCAAGACATGGCTGGTGACGGGATCCAATGAACTAGTCTTAGGGTGAAGATGAGGTTCAACAACCAAGTTCGAGAGGAATTGTTGTTGAGTTGGCGAGGAGTTCGTGCAGCATGTTTGAATCCAGAACAATGCATATGATGGTATCGTGGACATCGTTGGAAGATGTTGTCACGTGTTCATGGAGTGCATGGACGTGGCTGCAGGATTTGATGGCATGACGAAGAGATGTGGACGTAAAGAATTTGTCAAGAAGGTCCAAACGGTTTGCTTATGGACTCAGGCTACGGCTGAGTCGGGCTTGACTCAAATATGGAAAGATTTTAGTTGGTTATTGTTGAAGTGTTCGATCGACACTTCCCCTGGTACTACTAGATCGTAGCCCGCGGAGGTTTTTGATTGGTTGGGGCGCGCATGAGATTACAAACAAGACCATGACTCAAGGAGTTTTATGTGGTTCTAGCCACCTGAGCGTAACACCCTACTCCACGGGATGTGTGTTGTATGTATGAGCATGAGATGCTTGTGAGTGTGTTGGCTTCCTCCTCCTTGTAGCGTGCTGCACTGCCCTTTTATAGTCCAAAGGCTGGCCATTACATTGTCAGCCTGGCCCGACATGTGGCCCTGGCGATAGTTAATTGCCTAATACACGATCTATCAATATTAAGCATAATTAATAGTGTGATAATGCGCCTTAGTGGCGGAATTATCGGTGTTAAGGGTCCTCTGATCATGTGTCATTAATATGGCATTAATGACACGTAATCAGGTCTTGTAACTGTAGCTTTAACTTCCCCTTGAATGTTCGTGCTATTGGAGGTCAGCTAGTCTCCTCGTTGTTGTCTCTGGTTCAGAGGCTTGACACGTGGCATCTTCGGAGCTTTCCATCATGGGGAGGCAAGTCCAGAGCCACTATTCACATGGCAGCACCGGAGCTTCCCTCTACTAGGAGTTAGGTCTGGGGTCACTGGACACGTGGCAAGACTGAAGCTTCCCTGTGAAAAGAGTTAGGTCCGGGCTTGTGTTACACGTGGCAGTGCCGAAGCTACCCAAATGAGGGAGGCGGGTCAAGTGCTTTGTAACACGTGCAGCCTTCAAAGGGTCTTCAACTCAGACGGGTGGAACTCCTTAGCGTTTCTTGCGGTATCATGGGGTACCTGGTACGCAGGGTACCGACAGTTATGTTAGGATTTCATGTGCATCATGAAGTTGAGTTGTTTTAGGAATGTGGGGTACATTCCTCGGGTGTTTGGAACTCTTAAGATTGCTTCTATGTGCGTATAGAAGAGTCTTGGATGGAAAGTTTCGGTGGAAACTGAGTAGGATACCAGTCCTAGTTTGGTTTGGGTTGGCCTCATGGTTGGTTATATAAGCAAGGGAGGCCAGAGCTCGTCGCAGATGGATTTTGAGCTGTTCCTCTTGGGTTCTATGGAATAAAGGTTGTAGTTTAAAGGAACTTTTGTGCCTTGTTTGTCCGACTTGTTTTAGACAAGTTTTTCTCGTCAAGATTCTGCACAACACTACCTTGATTTGGTGGTTTTATCATAACTCAAGTTCTATAGATCCAATTGGTGTGATTCTTTTTGGGTTGTCTTCAAAACTTTATTAATATCATCTGTGAAAATTTCACGGTCATTGGATTTGGGGTCTCTGATATACACGAATTTCTTTGCAGTGTTGCAAATCTATTTTTACTCGGGTAGACCAAATTGATCTTTGTTCGATCTTTGGATCATAACTTCAGTTTTTCTCAACGGATTTCAGTGATTCTTGTTGTTGTGCCTTCATGACTTGATCCTCTATAATATCTACCAATGTTGCCACAGTTGAACACGTTTAAATTAGTCGCACACACGATTTCTTTAACAGATCAATTTTCTATTATGGTGTTTTTGTTGCTTTTGCTGAAAAAGTTGTAATCTATCATTGAACTCCCCTCTGGTAGATTTTCACATGCTCTTCGATCCTACAATTGGTAACAGAGCCACGGTGCTCGAATCTTTGTTATTTGCACATGTTTTTGACTAATCATCATGGAGGATTACTATGCAAAACCTTGTGTGTTTAGTGGTATTGATTTTCAAGTTTGGAAGGCACACATGGAGGCTTTCATCCAGTCGCAAGGCTTTGTAATATGGGAAAAGTGCACAAGCCTTACGAAGTGCCGTCAAACGATCAAGTTACAGCTACGAATATGACACATGTTGACAACAACAACAAGGCTCGGAACCTGATCATACAAGGACTAACTAAAAGCAACTTCCACTGTGTTGCTCACCTCTGATCCGCGTACGATGTTTGGAAAGCTCTATGTGATTACAACGAAGGATCCAACACGATCAAGGAGGTATGGCAAAACATGCTCAAAAAGGAGTACATGCGCTTTGAGATGCAACCAGGTGAGTCCATCGATGACCTCTTCGCTCGCTTTAATAAAATTCTCAGCAACTTGCATAGCGTCAATGTTAATTTTTCAGATGCTAAAAATGCTAGACAATTACTAAGTGCATTAGGGATGTCAATTTGGGAGATGAAAGTCACATATATTTGAGAATCTACTGTCATCAGTATAATTACTTTAGATGTTCTATATTCTAAATTGAAAAGTCATGAAATTGACATAATCTCACGTAAGAACCCCAGCAAGTCTCTTGCATTTATTTCTTAGCGTGACATGCCTAGCTCCGACCAATCTTCATCTTGTAGAACACTTCCTTTGTTGTCCTCTCCAACCCTTGATCAGATTGAAGAGTTTTCATAGCAAGAACTTGCACTCATCTCTACTCGATTCTCAAAAGCATACCACATTGTGAAAACTAGAAGGAGAGGAAGTGTTGGACCTCAACGATGCTTCAAATGTGGTAAGACATGACATTTTCGCACGGATTGCACTAACCTTTTAGGTACTACTTTTCATGACGAAAAGGAAACAAGGACCAAGCACTCCTCTGCAAACGACACCAAGAAAAATAAGGGTTTTCCAGGATGCCTATTGGTGAATAGTTTTATCTCCGCACTTCAAGAACTTGGCTCGAGCGATGTGGACATTGGAAGTGACGAAGATGATGATGATTCGGCAAACTTGTGCTTCATGGCGGGCAAGTCAAGATCAAGTATGGAGGAGGCAGAACACAACAGCGACAATGACGAGGTATGTCCTACTTGTAATGAAATGTGTGATGCTCTTTCTCATGCCACTGTTATAGTTAACAAAAAGGACAAAAAGCCTAGGGACAATGCTATTAAAATTGAGTCACTAGAATCTGAAATTAATTATTTGAAATATTTGGTTCCTAGTGATGATTCTTGTTTATCATGTGATTTAATATATGAACAATTGTCCTCTATAAGAAGTGCACCACCTCCACACTTGATAAACTTGAGTTAGAAATTGAAAAGAACAGAGAGGTTGCTGCACTTAATGATAAAAACTTAAAGATGCTAGTTGTTCTACAATTGATGGGCATTATTTTACTTGTGATGACCTTGATAAGAAACTACAAGAGCTATGAATGTAATTTCTATATTGAACAATGCTATACGTTCTCATGAAGTTGAAAATTGTTCTAATTGCAAAATAAAAAGAAAAATTTCATGTGAAAACTGCCTAGACTTCTCAAAGAAACTTGATGTCATGAATAGGACACTAGAGCGATTTTGTAATGGGAATAAGAATCTAAACTTGCTGTTGAATTATTCCAAGTCTTGCAATGATAAAACTTGTTTAGGTTTTGATTCTCACCCTCATGGTAAGGCAAATCCACCTAAAATTGTAAATTCATTACGAAGTGGTTTGATTCAAACAGTTTCTAAACATAAATAAGTTGTTTTCAAACTTGCAAGGGTTTTGTCTCATTCAGCTTTTAATAAACATATTGCTTGCTCAACTAGACATGAACACAAAGTTAAATTTCATTGTACCCACTGTGGTAGAGATAGCCATGTCATAGATTTTTGTTATAGACTAGCTAAACAACGGAAAAAGGAAAGAATGCAAGACAGATCTCATAACTCTCATGCCACATTTGTAGCACATGCTAAACCAAATATCAAGAACATGCAACCTGCTATTATGAGTCAAAAACATGCAAAGTTTGCTACCAAACATACTGTCTTTCGTGGTACACATGTAACACCTCATAAGTCAGTAGTTGGGTCCAAAAATCCTCACACTTTGGCTCATAAACCTGCTGTTTTGTCTCAACTTTCGCGTGTTTTTCCTGCTGCACGTCGTGTGACTCAGTACTGGATTCCTAAATACCTTTTGACTAACCCCAGTATTGAGTCATCAACGTATTGTGCTTCTATGTAGGTTATAGATTTAAGGGAGGAGAACATTTGGATTGTGGATTTTGGTTGCTCATGCCACATGACTGGTAACAAAATATTGGTTCTCCTTCCTCTCTTTTGTGTCACATGTAGAGAATGTTACTTTTGCCGATAATTCTTCAACTCCTATAATTTCTAAGGGTTTGGTTAAAGTAAATGATCACTACACATTGAAGGATGTGGCACTTGTTAAAACTTTGAAATGCAATTTGCTTTCTGTTTTACAATTACTAGATGAAAATCTAGAAATTAATTTCACTAAAAATTGCTGCAAGGTTGTAGATTCAAACAGTTAGCTTATTTTTAACATGTCTGGTTTGGAAGACTTTGTAAAGCTTATTTTGATATGTCATCTTCTAAGCATAAGTGTCTAGTTGATAATGATTCAAAGGACTTATATTTTTGGCATCGTAGACTTCATAACATAGGCTTTGATCATCTGACGCATGTTAGTGCTCTAGATTTCATAGGTGGGATGCCACTTAAAGGGAACAAAGAAATTGTGTGCTCGTCTTTTAGACGTACTAATATGGTTGTAGGTTCACACGCTCCTGTCACAATGACCATGACAACTGAACTGGGTCAACTTTTGCCACTTGACACCGTAGGACCTTCACATATTCAATCATTCAGAGCTAAATGGTATGTTCTTGTGATTGTTGATGACTATTCTAGATACTCTTGGGTTTACTTAATGGCATCTTAGAATGAAGCTTTTAGTCACTTTAGAACATTATTTCTTAGATTATCAATTGATCACCCAACATCTTTAAAAGCAATTTGAAGTGATAACCAAAGCAAATTTGAAAATCAATCATTTTATCACTTTTTTGCTTAAAATGGAAAAATCACCAATTTTCTTCACCTTATGTACCTCAAAAAAATGGTGTTGTAGAGAGAAAGAACAGAACCTTTGTTGAGATGGCTATGACTATGCTTGATGAATATCAAACTCCAAGAAAATTTTGGGAAGATGCAGTTGTGACCACTTATTATGTCTCAAATCGTGGTTTCTTGTGTGCTAAGCTTGGAACAACACCATATGAACTTTGGTTTGGACATAGGCCAAGTATCACACACTTTCGGTCTATGGATGTAAATGATTTGTCAAGAAACATGGTAATGTTGATAAATTGTAGACTAGATCTGTTGGTGGCATGTTTCTTGCTTATCCATCTCATACTAGAGGCTACCGTGTGCTTTTACATGACACTAACAAAATTGTGGAGACTTGTGAGGTTTCTTTTGATGAAGCTAGCCTAGGTACAAGCTCTAATACTTCAGGTCCATATCAATATCTGTAGGGGAGATTATTTTTATCTAACAAGATGAAGAAGTGGTGCTGCTGCCCAAAAATTCATAAGCAAATGACGTTGATCGCACTGCTGATATTGCACCACAACCAGCACCAACAACTACTGCAGGTGGTACAGATCGTCCTCAAGTCACAAGTTCTTCAATATGTGATAATCATGAAGAACAAGGAGCTTGTGAAGTGTCTACTCCCCTCTGAATCCTCAAAAGTCATCCTCCATAACAAATCATTGGGAGCTTGCACGAACGAGTCACACGGTCCAGGTTTTGCAATCCAAACTCTCACGCTCATTATGCTTTTGTTGCTTCTTTTGAACCCAAAGATATATCACACGCACTCACTAATGAATCATGGATTATTGCAATGCAAGAAGATTTAGTAAATTTTGAAAGAAATAATGTTTGGAAACTCCTACCTCTACCTCAAGGTCACACTTTAATTTGAACTAAATGGTGTTTAAAAATAAACAAAATGAGGATGGGGTTATGGTTAGGAATAAGGCTATGTTGGTTGCTCAAGGTTTCACACAAATTGAAGGTCTAGATTTTGTTGAAACTTTTGCTCCTGTTGCTAGATTAGAAGCCACAATAATTTTGTTATCTTTTGCTGCATATAAAGGTTTAAAATAATGTAAATGGATGTTAAAAGTGCTTTTCTTAATGGCTACATAGATGAGGAGGTTTATGTCAAGCAACCACCAGGTTTTGAAAATCCAGATTTTCTTAATCATGTTTACAAACTGTCGAAAGCCTTGTACGGTCTCAAACAAGCCCCAAGAGAATGGTATGATAGGTTAAAAACATTCTTACTTGAAAAGGGGTTTACCATGGGCAAGGTTGATAAAACTGTTTTATGCTTAAGCATGGCAATGACTCATTATTCGTTCAAGTGTATGTGAATGATATTATCTTTGATTGTGCTTCTCATGATCCTGTGTCTAAGTTTTCAGCTATGGTGAGTTCAGAATTGGAGATGAGTATGATGGGAGAACTCACGTACTTTTTGTTGCTAGAAATCAACCAAACCAAGGAAGGTACCTTTGTTCATCAAACAAAGTTTACAAGAGACCTTCTTAAGCACTTCAACATGGACAAAAGCAAGCCTCTTCAGACACCAATGGGTACAACATCGACACTTGAACTTGATGAAGATGGTGAACCAGTGAATCAAAAAGTATATAGAAGCATGATCGGATCACTTTTGTATCTCACGGCATCAAGATCGGATATACAATTCATTGTATGTCTCGGTGCACGATTTCAAGCTTCCCCACGTGCTTTACATGGTCAAGCCATCAAAATATTTCTCAGGTACTTACATGGAGCTCAAGAATTTGGCATTATTCTTCCTTCTTCCTCAACCGTTACTTTGAATGCTTTTTCGGATGCTGATTTTGGGGTTGTAGGTTTACTAGGAAAAGTACTTCGGGTGCTTGTCATTTTCTTGGTAATTCTCTTGTTGCTTGGTCCTCTATAAATAGAAACTCTGTTGCACAATCCACAACCGAATCTGAATATGTAGCTGTTGCTAGCGCTGGCTCACAAATTCTTTGGATTGCTCAAACACATAAGGACTATGGGGTTGATATAGATAGTGTTCCACTATTTTGTGATAACACTAGTGCCATTTGCATTGCTAAAAATCCTGTGCAACATATGAAAACAAAGCACATTGAGATTAGGTATCACTTTCCCTGTGATAGTGTTGAAAAATGAAACATTGTGCTTCACAACGTAGATACCGGAAAACAATTCGCTGACATTTTTACAAAACCTTTGGATTTCACTCGTTTTTGTTACATTCGTAGTGAAATTGGGGTTATGCATCCTCATGGCTTAAATTGAGGGAGAGTTTTGAAACTTGGGAAGTCTATGTACGAATCTAAATCTAAAGTAATGTGAGCATAATATTTCATACATATATGACCTTGTGATTCCTTTTACATGCTGAAAGTTCTTACTACATTACTCATGTTATACATTTTGTAGTTTTTGCCATGACTAGTAATTGGAATAATTACATACACAAAATCTGGTCATGATCGAACTTTCTTGCTGCTTTGAGCTTGTTGCATGCTCACATGTGCTTTTAAAAATGAATAATTAATCATGTAATCAACTCACATGTTGAGTTTTTATGTTCAAATGAAAAATATAGAAAAGATCAAGATAATTTGCATGCATCACACTTATTCTTTTGAGATGGCTTATCATTGCACTTAGATATGAACTTGGAAGAAGTCGTGTATGACTAAAATCATGTTCTTAAGCTTTTGATTGTCAAATGATATAGGCTTGGCTTGGTTGGTTAGAATAAGGTAGATGCGACATATAATCTCTTGCAAATGTTATATGATCAGCATTTGTGCTTTAAATAATATTGAAAAATGAAAAATGCAGCAACAAGTTTCATGCTTTCAGGTTTTGACATAGTTAAGTTTGTGAGATCACGACTTGCTTAAATTGAAAATTATATTTGATCATGGCTTACACTACTTTATGTATTTCATTGATGTGATAGTGTAAGTTACTTGATAGTGACTTGGATGAGCTTTGTTTTATATGTATATGTTATAATATGCTCATAAAAAATCAAAATTTCTCGTTTACCTTGCTGAATACATTGTCAAAGGGGGGGAAATTGATCACACTTTGCACACATTCACAAGTGTTTTGGCTCTTCTCAAGGGGAGAATTTTTTTGTTTTTCTTCTCATTTTATTTCTGATTTACAAAGGGGGAGAAATATTTTGGTGATAAAATTGTTTGCAAAAATTTTCATGTGAATAAGCCAATGTTTGGACCTTAAGTGGTGTTGCCAATGCATTCATCAAGGGGGAGATTGTGAGACCCATGTGTGCTAAATACATTGGCTATGATGATAAAGGTTTTGAATACTGCCAAAACACCCTTTTAACAAGGTCCGACTCTAGGTCCAAGCTCTTGCAACATACAACGATAGGTCCAGCTTGTTTTGGGTAGCTCCAGCAATGTCCGACGTAACGTCCGACTTATTTTTGCTAGGTCCGACTTGCTCTGGCTTGGTCCGATTTCTTTGTCTAGGACCGACTTGTTTTGGCTAGATCTGATATGTTTTTGCTAGCTCTGACGCTAGGTTCGACTAGCTTTGGTAAGCTCAGGCGCTAGGTCCGACTAGCGTTGGTATAGCTCCAGCGCTAGATTCTGCTAGCTTTGGTCCAGTTAAAGGTCCGGTTTGAATTGCAATGGTTTTGCTTCTAATTTGAAATATTTAGAACTTTCTTTCAACATATGGAAAGTTTGCTTAGTATTATTTTACTAAGTTTTTGATGCGTTTTGGCTAATCATGGTGGATAATGATTTTGCTATGGTTTGCAACATGCTTATGTGAGGTGTTCACGTAAGGTGTTGTGGTTTCAGAACTAACGTGAGTCAAGTTGAGGACTTGTGCTCGGAAGTATCGGTTGTTTATTCATATGCAGGTGTTGCTTGAGTTCAAGACATGGCTGGTGACAAGATCCATTGAACTAGTCATAGGGAGAACATGAGGTTCAACAACCGAGTTCAGAAGGAATTGTGGTTAAGTTGGTCGGGAGGTCGTGCAACATGTTTGAATCAAGAACAATGCATATGATGGTATCATGGACATCGTTGGAAGATGTTTGCACGTGTGCATGGACTGCATGGACGTGGCTGCATAGTTCCAAGGCGTGATGATGAGATGTGGACATAAATAATTGGTCGGAAAGGTCCAACTGGCTTGGTTATGGACTCAGACTTTGGCTGAGTTGGGTTTGAATCAAATATGGAAAGATTTGAGTTGGTTATGTTACGATTTCATGTGGGTCACGAAGTTGAGTTGTTTTAGGAATGTTGGATACATTCCTAAGGTGTTGGAAGTCTTAAGATTGCTTCTATCTATGTATAAAAGAGTCTTGAGCAGATATGAAAAGTTTCGATGGAAACTGAGTACGATACGATTCCTAGTTTGGTTTGGGTTGGCCTCATGGCTGGTTATATAAGCAAGGGAGGCTAGAGCTCATGGTAGACAGATTTTGAGTTGTTCCTCTTGTGTTTTATTGAATAAAGGTCGTAGTTTAAATGAACTTGTGTGCCTTGTTCGTCCGACTTATTTCAGACAAGTTTTTCTTGTCGAGTTTCTATACTACACTACCTTGCTTTAGTGGTTTAATCATAACTCATGTTTTACAGCTCCAATTGACATGATTATTTTTGGATTGTCTTCAAAACTTGATTATATATCATCTGTTAAAATTTTATGGTCATTGGATTTTTGGTTTCTGATATAAATGAATTTCTTTGCAGTGTAGCAAATCTGTTTTTACTCGGGTAGAACAGATTGACCTTTGTTCGATCTTTTGATCGTAACTTGAGTTTTTCTCGGCAGATTTCAGTGATTCTTGTTGGCGTGTGTTCGTGACTTGATCCTCTATAATATATACCACTTTTGTCAACGTTAAACACGTTTAGATTAGTTGCACACATGATTTCTTTAGCAGATCAATTTTCTACCGAGGGGTTTTTGTTGCTTCTGCTAAAAAATTGTAATCTACCATTCAGCCCCTTCCTCTGGTAGCTTTTCACGTACAGCACCAGGACAAAAACCTGCCGCACGCGGAAGAAAAGAAAAAAGCAAATAGAACAGAAACAAAACAAAAAAGAAAAAACTCACCGCTGGCAGGGACAGAGACCGAGCGCGCCTAGCCACCGTGGACGATCGAGACTTCATGTCCCGTACGCCCTGGCCGCACTCCTATAAAAGGGGGACCGCTGCCCCGGTAGAAAAAAAAGAACCCCATGCCCTGCTCTCTGTTCGCGTAAGCAAGCCGCCAGGAGAGAACAAAACTTAGCTACTGGAAACCGACGGGAGAAAGACCAGCCGCCAGGAAAAAAAGGAAGAGAAGAAAAGAAGAAGGAAGGGAAGGAGAAGAAGAGGAGAATGGAAGGAAGAAACGAGAGGAGGAGCCGTTTCCGCTGGGAATCGTCGCACCGTCAGCGTTCTTCGCGGGAGGATCATTGTGCCGTCTATTTCTTCTACGCCTCGTCGCCGTCTTCATCATCTACATCATGCGGTTGTCCTCTTTGTCAACAAAAACTTAGATCTCAGAGACACAGACCACAATGCCGTTTCATGACCGTTGAGACTACACACACACGGTAGGTATTACAATCTAGATCTATACAGCTATCTTAATTCTAATACAAGGATAAAAACACGTGTAGGACATATTTTATTTTGAGCGGCCATTAATCATTATAAATCAGCTTGAAACTTATAAGTTAGATTAAATCTTGCAAGATCACTAGGTTATACTAGATTTATAAAATTTTATACTTTCGACATTTTTTAATTTGTTTTAAGATTTTAAAAATAAGATTAAAGACTAATTAAATCACAAAGTAGCAAATAAATTCTGAATAATTCCCAAAAATCAGAATAAACATGAGTAAGCTGATAATGATATTTTCAGCATATTTACTATTCTGTAATAATTATTTTGCCTTTGAATTAGTTGTAGTTAATTACAAACTTGCTCAAATAAATAGGAAATCATTATTGAAAATTAATAAAAAGCCATAGAAATTCGTCTACATTAATATAAACATATTTTATGCATGCATCCATATTTTGCATATTGATTAGTATTTGCAATGCATTTATTGTGTATGTTTGTATGTGTATGTGCTTGACTTCATGTGCGAAACGTCATGTGCAGGACTTTGATTGCTTGACCATCGAATTGAGGAATATTAAGGCAAGTGTCCTTGACCATATTGATCCTATGTTTTAAATATTTTGTTTGCGAAAATTGCATGGTTGTGTCAACTTGATGGGAAACCCATCGTACGAGTTTACTGGTGTTGTATGCGAATCCTTGTTGCCAGGATATACATGATGAGTCGGGTATGGGTATTTTTCTTTTTGCGCAGCATCGCTACACGGGTTATGGGTAATTTAATTAACATGCTTAACAACTTTAGTCATGAGGATTGATGATGGTAATGGTATGGTGACTATTTTAGCAACATGGAACTTAAGTGATCTAAGCAAGCATAGTTTTATGGAATGGGTTGGATGGTATGGTTGTTTCTCTTGCCTTAGATCTAAGGACCGGTTCATGCAAATATATACCAGGACGAAACTGCCACCACAAGGCAATGTATGGGCGCGGCTTAGCCAATTAATTAAGTGTATTGCACGGAATGTTCGAATCATTTGGGGGAGGGGGGAATAGGAGTCTGTTGAGTTGGCAATAGTGGCATTACTCCCTTGGGATCCGAACGACACAACAGAGGGCCCTTGGATGGATGTTCTAAGTTGTGAGACATCACCTCCGATGAAATCTTAGTGTGTCTGTACATGTCGGTGGTCCCTTTGTAAAATCTATTTTTTTTCTCTTGGCCATACACCAACGGTAGTGTATTTGGCATAACGGTAATTCTTGAGTTGCCCACGGGTGAATAAATCATAAACTTGTGGGTAAAGCGGTATAACCTATGTAGAGTGTTAAAAACTATCATGATAGTTGTACCTGTCACGAGCACCTAGACAACTTCCATGCTTAGAGAATGAACATGGTTTCGGATGGTTTGGGTCTGTCAGTTGTGTATGGTTGGTTATGAGAAGTTATGAAATTAGAAAATAATTATGATATTAATTGTTGGCTGGTTATAAATGAATTATGATTATAATGGGATGTTGGATATGTGATATGATAATTACTGGGGTCATGATAGGATTTAAATACACCTAGACACTATAGGATGCTTTTATATGTTTGTGAACTAAAACTAGCTTGCTGCAATGAACCATTTGTTTCCGTCCTTGTTTTTAGCTACATGTCATAATTTCCCACATTGCTGAGTACGACATGTGCTCACCCTTGCTATTGCACAATTAATTCGGCTACAAGAGATATTTTGGAAGACAACATGGAGCTCTAGACGTGCGTACTACCGTCGATTGTCTGTGGAGTTGGAGTCACCTACGCTAGATTATTTTTCGCTGCAATAGAATCAAGGTATTGATATTATCCTAACATGTTTAAATTCTGATTATGATTTGTGATGTTGATTTGTATGTGTGAACCAACATCCTAGGCACAAATACACTGCACTTGGTTCATTTTTCGGAACCGATTGTCATAATAGCCACTTCCATCAAAGTGAGGAGGTATCCCGAAGTTATAGAAAGATAATTGTTATTAGCATTGAGACAATCATAATTAAAAGGATACCGAGAGTAGTATTGATGACTACCAACTTTTGGCTTCTCGTCTTCATTTTTGCCCTTTTGGCACAAGAGCTTCTTCCGTAGAAGTGCCTTGATTTGATGGACTTATTCGTCATCGTGCTCGTATTCCTTAAGAACATCAAACACCTTAGCTTTGTGAGCATCTCTGTTGATGGGCATTTCTGGAACTTCGTTTTGCTCATCGTCGGCCACTTGTCTCTCCAAGCTTAGACTCTTTATTGAGAGTCCAGCTCTGATAACAATTGAATGTTGTCTAGAGGGGGGTGAATAGGCTTCTGAATCTTTTCCTGCAACACTTAGCAAAATTGTCAAAACCAGGAAGGTCCGACTAGTCAAGTGTAGGATACGGACTAGTTCGGTGTTATCGCAACACCTACAGTAACTTGACTCTTTTTGGTATTTTCATTAATTAGTAATGCGAAGGAAAATGCAAATTAACTTTAGAGTGATAAGCCAATGTATATGATTGTGAAGCTTCACGAGACTCACAAATTTAATGCCAAGTTGTTGATTTATCAATTTGTGCCCTAGCTAATTTTAGGTATGAATGAAGTAGATAAAAGGCACAAGACACGACGATTTTTACCGACATTTGATCCCAGACAAGGGATCTACATCCTCGTTAGGAAGCTCACATAGAGCCGGGTTCTCAACCAACACTTTTCCTCGTCAAGTCAGCACAAAAGTCAACTTGATGTCCACTATCAATGGGGTAATCACCAAGTCAATGGGGCAACCTCACAAGCTGAGGGATCCCACAAGATTACAATGAAAGAACTGATCAAACACACTCAAATGATGTACAATAATAGCAAGAGTGTGAGAGAGATCAAACCCCAAGAAGTCAAGATCGCGTAGACATCGCTCTCCCTTTCCCAAATATCAGATCCCAAAAGATCAAACTTTTTAGCGCCTTAGATGTGTGGAGAGGAGTGTTCTCGTGCTCTTGGGAGGTGTGACGGCACTAGGGTTCTTATTTGATGGTTATGGAGTCGTGGATCTCTTATTTATAGACATTTCATAAAGTTACCATTTGGATCGCGATGCCCGGTCTAGTCCAGTGTGGTGAGTTATTTCTTCGTTGATATGTTCAACACACTAGAAAACACTAATTTGTGTTAGTGTATCAGACTAGTACGCATAGGACCGGAGTTGTCTATTTTGTGTGTAGAGAGAAATCTGACTTGTTTGGCAAATATCGGACTAGTCCCATGCTGGTAAAAATAGTAGGATAAAGGACTAGTTTGGAGCTGGGGACTTGTCCGTTGTGCACGAGAGACACATCAGACTAGTCCGGACAATATCAGACTAGTCCTCTGTAGTGTAAATGTGAAGGGAAAATGACTTGTCCACATTTGAGGACTTGTTCGTTTGAGCACCAGGGAGATAACGGACTAGTCTGGAGAATATCGGACTAGTCTAATGCTTGACTGTGTTTTAAATTAAGTGTTCAACCCTTATGCTATACGCAAAGATTTGGCTCTTGGGGGTGTGTCTCTCACACACACCATTTGCATATTGAACTATGTTGTGCTTCTATTTTCCACTTTTGCTCTCCCTTCTTGTTTCACATTTTTCACCGTTTTGCACTGTTAGTTCCATTTTACGAAACCTGCTCTCAACTCAACAAATTTATTAGGATCTGGCTTGTTTGTCATCAATCGTCCAAAGCCCATAAAGGTGTACCTAGATGCACTTTCATAACTGACCAAGTGAGGCTATATCCTAGTCTCCTCTTAGTCCAGAAGTTCATCATCTTTCAGATTTTATACCACATCCAAGTATATCAAGACCTAAGCCTGCGAATGGTGGTGACCTTGCCACCAATTTGACTTCTACCAGTCTATGAAGGGCTAAGCATGACACTTGGTAGATTGAAAACCAACCCAATCTATCCCATGACATAACTCAACAAGGATTGGATTTAATCAAGACTATGCAACAAGAGGAGCATGAAAAGTGGGCCAGCCTCAGCTTTCATATTCTTAGATTTCTCAAAAAATTATTTGCTTATTTTTCCAATAACTGAAGTTTTGTTCCTCAGAAAGTTAGTTTGAAACTTTTGTGGGCCTAGATACGAACATTAGGAACAACTTTTGTTATTGCGACTTCTTCAGATTCTCCATGGAATTAAAAAGAAATATCTAGCAAGACAAGTGATTTTGAAACTTTTCTAGATTTTTATGTGTTGTATTCTTATCTATAAAATCTTGGTAAAGTCACCAACTTTCTCTTTCATGATGTAGAATACAAATAAAAAAAAATTTAGGTTACACTTTAGTGGAAATAGTTTGGGTTTCTTCATAAGGCTTCATAGGTCAAATACTTTACCAAAAATCTGAATTTTAAACTCCATCTTTTGCTGAATGGTTTAATATTTTGTGGTGTGACAAGCCTCCCCGATAAAAGAATCTCATCTCTAGATTTAGCAACAAGTGGAAGGACGAGACCGCCAACAAACTAAGAAATGGAGTTTTAAACTTGACGGTGATAGAGTGAGTGGAACAACATTCACTTACATTTTAGAAAAAAAAATTAGGATAGTCCGCACAGAACTTATCTTCGCGTTCCCAATTTGCTTCATCTTCCGAATGATTGTTCCATTGAACCTTGACGAACATGATAACATGATTTCATAACTTGCGCTATGCTTTATCAACAACACATAAGGGGTATTAGTCATATGAGAGGTCATTTCCTATACCTAGTGCCAAACCATGTATAGACAATAATACTAAGTTCATTCATCATTTTTGTAAAAATAATAGGTTCAAGATGCATAGATGCTTGTCTTCAATATCTGTGGGATACTGTGCAGGATTAGTGTCCACATAACCGTTCTCCCAAGCTGCACCCGCGTCAATCATCAATGGTTCGTTTGCTAAACAAAGAAATATGCACCGTATGAGAATGAGTGCCATGATGTGATGAATAATGCAGATTGTATGAAACTTTTCAGTATGATAGACCATAAAGTCATTAAGACAATGCACAAAGAATTACTGAATTTGGACATTCCTAGTTCATGTTATCTAGGAAACATTTGGACATTAAGATAATGCAAAAAGAGAATCAGCTTTGTGTAGCTGTGCCAGAGGGGGCCATAATAGTCGACCAGATGACCGAATCTACACATTTCTTTCCCGTCAAGACTTCTTACTCATTCAAGGAATATGCGGAGCTCTGTCCAACATGTATTATGTGTCTTCAAGGTGTTACTGAGACCATTGTTTCGGATCGTGACTCACAATTTGTCTCTCATTTTTGGAGGAGCCTTCAAAAGGCATTCGACACCAAACTTTTGAATGTGGTCTAGAGGGGGTGGGGTGAATATGCCTTTTTGAATTTTAGTCGTGTAACATCTCCAAATTTAAAAATTTTGCTAATTCAAATTTAAATAAGAACTCCAGTTTTATATCAAAATCTCTTCTCTTATCCATCCGAATAACGAGAGCGAGATTCATGTTCAGGGGGGTAGAATTGTAACATCCAGATTTTCAAAGTTGGCTGAATAAAAATTTGAATAGAAAGTTAGAATTTAATAATAGGAAGAAATTGTTTTATAAGCAAAATATAAAATATATGCATCTCATCTTGCATTTTGCATTCATCCTCAAGTATTGAAAATGAATTACCAAAATAAATAAGCTTTGAGTAATTTATTTCCAAAATAAATATACTAAAAAATTAATTGCCAAAAAGAATATGAAAGAAAAGAAATGTAAGAAAATAGAAATGAAAGAAAGGAATAAAATAACTCAAAAGAAAAGTATAACAATAAGTAAATTAAATAAAAAAGAATAAGGAATTAGTAAATAACAAGTAAAAATAAATACTAATAATACTACAAATAAATATATAAATATAAATATATAATACAAAATAAGTAAATAAATGAATAAAAATAAAAGAAAAAAATAAAAATAATAGAAAATATAAATGAATAAATAAAAAATAAAAAAATAATATAAAAAACAACAACCTTATATGAAAAAAAGAAAAAAAGCAAAAGAAAAAAAAAACAAGGGTCAGCACCGTCGACCAGGCCGAGAGGCCGTCCCGCTCCCGCGCGCCCCCGCACCGCCCTCCCGCGCGCCCCCCAGCGCCGCACTTCCGCGCCGGGCCCCACCCCGCCAGACCTCGCTCCCGCGCGTCCCACCCCGCCCAAGTGCGCCTGCCGCCCGCGTTGACCCGCGTTGGCCCCAGCTCCCGCTGCCACGCGACCTGGCCGAGCGCCCCGGTGCGGCCAGCCCCGTGGCCAAGTCAGCCTCGGTACCGAGCGCGCCTATAACCCCCCCCCCCCTGATGCCTTCGTATTTTCCCGGCACGAGAGGAACTGCAGCACCACCCCAAAACCCTAGCTGCCGTAGAGAAAAAAGAGAATGTCGGTACCCTGAGTACCGTATACCCCCTGAGATTGCAAAGATCTTAAGGAAATGTCATCTACTTGATTTTAAGACCTTCGGAGGCCCACATGTCAGACATAACCGGACCTGCTTCCCCAACATGGTTAGCCCCAGGGTTGCCACGTGTACCCTCAAACCGGAGCTACCGCCCACAAGGGGGAAGCTCCGGGCTATGTACCATAACGGCACCCCTGGACCTAACCCCAGACCGAGGGAAGCTCCAGAACCGACACGTGTCTGGTGGCACCGGACCTATCTGTTCCCCACAGTATGATCCGGAGCTGCCACGTGTCCAACCGTCGGATCCTCAGTCTCAAACCTCCGGTAGTCTCCACAACGGCTCCGGATCTTCAAAAGGGAATCAAGGACTTCAAGACCCAATTAAGTGTCATTAATACTATGTTAATGAAACACGATCAGACGACCCTTAATACAAGTAACGGCTCTGTCAAAGCCCGTAACTCGGTCATTAAGGGTAATTAAGTGCATCAAATGTGTATCAATATTAGTAGCCGCCGAGGCCACATGTCGGGCCAGGCCAACTTGTAATGGCCTGTCCTTGTACTATAAAAGGACAGGTCGACAATACATAGGGATATCTGATCTGATCTAAGTTGGACTGATCGGCTCACATGTGCTCTCAACTCACGTCACTAGAGTTGAGTTCATACGTCGAATACAACACCAACACACCCCGTGGAGTAGGGTATTACGCTCAGGCGGCCCGAACCACGTAAACCTTTGTGTCTCCTGTGTCATTTTACATTTCACCTTCTTGAATCTCCGCGCGCCCATACCGAACTTCAAACTCTGCAAACACTTTTAGTAGTGTCAGGAGATCTGCCGGATCAAAACCACCGACAGTTGGCACGCCAGGTAGGGGGGCGCCTGAGATTTCAAGAATGGTGAACTCTGCTGCTGAATCATCCGATGGTCATCCTGTTGTTCAAGCTGCTGGGGGCAATCCCTCCAATATGCAGCCACCAGCAGGAACCTCAGTTCTAGCAGGAGTCACACTTCCACCACCGCCGCCTCCACCAGCAAATCAAGTTGGGCAATGCGATGGTGCACCGGCATCAATCACTGCGTCAGCGAATCATGACAACCTGGAACACGCGCTCCATGCAGCACGTGGTCTCCTTCAGCGCCCACCACCTCCGGATGCATCCCGGGATGCAATGGAGCAGTGGGGGGCCGATGTGGAACACTTGGTTGCAGCAGCAGCCGACCGCATCAGTAACCAGGGTCCTCCTCCTTCAGGACGGGCCCCATCACAGCGACGGACCTTGTCTGGCAGACTTGGTCCGCACGTTTCCAACAACAGGAGACGTGCTCCATCACAGCAAGTGACGTCATTGCCCTTCGGGGCGCGACACACTCACACGGTATCAAGGCTTTCAACTCATGACCTCCGGGCGGAGCTTGATGGCCGATACCGTCAACAAGACGGCCGAGTCCATATCGAGCGTGCTCGTGAAAGACGAGAAGCTCAGGACATTCCTGCTCCTGAAGGAGTAGGAGGAGGCTATTCAGCCTTGGCCATGCATCTGCGTATGGTCAGGTGGCCACGGAAATTCCGGCCTCACCTGCCGAAGAAGTTTGACGGGACCGTTAATCCCGTCGAATTTCTTCAGATTTATTCCACTGCTATCCTGGCAGCTGGAGGAAATGAGGCTATAATGGCCAACTATTTTCCAGTGGCTTTAACTGGGACCGCCCGGTCCGGGTTTATTAGCCTTCCACCCAACTCCATCAACAGTTGGGAGGAGTTGTGCCGACAGTTCACCGCCAATTTCGGGAGTTCATACACCCGACCAGGCACCGAACTGGACCTTTTTGCAGTCGTGCAAAAAGGGGGAGAATCCCTGCGATCATTCATCCAAAGATTCTCTCAGGTACGAAACACTATCCCTTCTATCTCTAGTGCTTCTGTCATTGTGGCATTTAGACAGGGCGTACGGGATAAGAAGATGTTGGAGAAACTAGCAATCAAAGAGATCAACAGTGTCACGGAACTCTTCAGCTTGGCTGACAAATGTGCCAGAGCTGCGGAGGGCCGTGAAATGCACTCCAAACCACCTGCGGAGGATCACAAGAAATCCTCCAAAGACGAAGCCACTACCTCCGGGAGTGGAAAAAAGAAGAAAAAGACAAACGGCAAGAAGAAGCCGTCGGCCGACGCATCTAATGCTGCAGCAGCTGTAGCTCCGGGTGGCCGGGGGCCACGCCCCGAGAAGCGACCTCGACTGTCTTCTAAAGATGGTGGCAAACCCAAGGTGTGGTGTCCAATTCATAAGACGGACAGCCACAGTTTGGAAGACTGCCGGGAGGTCCAAAACCTTGCTGAGCACTACAACAAGCGCCAGGAAGAAGTTCCTTTCCGACAGAGGGAAGGCAAACAAAAAGTTGATGAAGCTCCGGCCGGATCCTAAAAAGGTCCTGAAGACCGTCTACACCTCCGTCGACGACAATTGTGACGTCTCTGACAACGAGAGTCGGAAGACCATGAACACCATTTTTGGTGGATCATGGGACATCACCTCCCGCCACATCCTCAAGACAATGCGTCGGGACATGGCCGCTGTAGCTCCTACAGCCAGGGCGGAACCTCATCAGAAGTGGATGGACACAGCCATCACTTTTGATGCTTCGGACTGCCCTCGAAGCATGGTTGGAGCGGGCCAGTTACCTTTGATGGTATCTCCTACCATCAATAACATTCAGCTCCAACATGTTATGGTAGACAGAGGTTCGGGGCTGAACCTCATATGCTTCGAAGCTTTTACCATGCTTCGGCTCCGACCTTCGGATCTTCACCCCTCCCGACCTTTCTCTGGAGTAGGTCCGTGAGCCATTACCCCACTCGGTGCTATTACTCCCCCCATTACCTTCGGGACCCGGGAGAGGTATCGCACTGAGAAGTTGGTCTTTGACGTTGCTCAGATCAACTTACCTTTCAATGCCATCTTGGGTAGGCCTGCCTTGAACAAATTCATGGCAGCTGCTCATTATGGCTACCTGGTGTTAAAGATGCCAACACCAGTAGGCGTTCTCCAGATCCTCAGAGATCGCACTGCCGGAGTAACCGCTCTGGAAGAACTTCATGCGCTTACTACGGCGCAAGAGGAGGACTCCAGGCAGGAGCAAGCTCCAAAACCCCCGAGCATTCGTCAACGAGGCTCGACTTCTGCACCTTGTGTGGAGCCAAGCGACGACACCGACATTCCTGTCAAAGTCGTCCAATCGGTTCTGATGCCGCTCAGACCACCCATATATCGGGGGGACTGAATGACAAATAGTAACTCGCGCTCATCACTTTCCTCCGGGCTAATGTCGACGTGTTTGCCTGGCAACCGTCACAAATGCCTGGGATCCCCAGGGAAGTGATTGAGCACAATCTGAAGATCTACCCTGACGCCCGGCTCGTGCATCAGAAGCCTCAGAAGCAATCCGTGGAGCGACAACTTCATTCAACAAGAAGTGAAGAAGTTGCTCAAAGCTGGATTCATCCGAGAATTCTTTCATACAAAATGGCTGGCAAACCCAGTCGTTGTGCCCAAGGCCGGTGGGAAGCTTTGGATGTGTATCGACTACACAACACTAAATAAGGCGTGTCCAAAAGATCCATTCCCACTACCTAGAATAGATCAGATAGTGGATTCCACCTCCGGGTGTGAATTACTGTTTTTCCTAGACGCATATTCTGGGTATCATCGAATCAGAATGTCTAGGGTAGATGAAGAGCATACCTCTTTAATCACAGTAGATGGACTGTACTGTTATACAGCCATGCAATTTGGTCTCAAGAATGCAGCTTCAACTTTTGTACGAGCTATGTACAAAACTTTTTAAGAACTCATTAGAGACATAGTGGAAGTGTACATCGATGACATCGTGGTCAAGATCAAGAACAAGTAATCACTCCTTGACACCTTACAGGCTGTCTTCGACAAGCTGCGGGCCACCGGCACATAGCTAAACCCATACAAGTGTGTCTTCGGGGTTAGCTCCGGAAAAATTCTTGGTTTCCTGGTAAATCACCGGGCATAGAAGCTAATCCGGTGAAGATCAAAGCCATTGAAGACATGCGGCCACCAGCCCGCATCAAGGATGTCCAAAAGCTGACTGGATGTCTAGCAGCCCTCGGTCGCTTCATTTCAAGACTGGCGGAACGGGCACTACCCTTCTTCAAGTTATTGAGGAAGTCCGAACAATTCCAATGGTCTGAAGAATCAGAAAAGGCGTTCCAGGAGCTAAAACAGCTCCTCACCACCCTGCCAACTCTGGTAGCTTCGAACCCTGGTGAGCCTTTGCTGCTTTACATTTCAGCAACTGACGCAGTCGTCGGTATGGTCCTGGTTGCGGAGAGACCAGAACAATCCCATGCTCAGGAATCCAGACCCCTCCGGGAGGGTCCGGAGGTTCCTGAAAGCAAGTTTGGGTCCCAGTTCCCAGACTTGAGTCCACAAGAAGTTACTTCCGAAGACCCAGACCCCTCCGGGAGGGTCCAGGTCGCTTCTGAAGAAGCTCCGGGTCCTTCCAGCAAGGACCCAGAGGTCCTAGAAGAAGGTCCGGATCCCTCCGGGAGGATCCAGGTCAATGAAGAGGAAGCTTCGGGCCCCTCCGGGAGGGTCCGGACCATCCAGCGCCTAGTGTACTTCATCAGTGAAGTACTTCATGACGCCAAGACTCGATACTTAGAGGTGCATAAGCTGCTCTATGCAGTTCTTATCGCCTCCAGGAAGCTTCGCCATTACTTCCAAGCTCTCAAGATTTTAGTGGTGACTTCTTACTCACTTCGAGCAATCTTGCATAATCCCAATTCAACTGGGAATATTGCAAAGTGGGCAGCGGAATTGGCCGAATTCGATCTCGAATTCATTCCAAGACAAACAATAAACAGTCAAGCATTGGCAGATTTTGTGGCAGAATGGACTCCCTCTCCATCAAACCCTGGGGGCCCCAGTGAGCAGAAGCCGAAACACAAGGCTCCGGTCTTCACCGAGCCTCACTGGACCCTCTACTTCGACGGATCCATGCAAAATCAGGGGGCCGGAGCTGGAATCCTTCTCCTCGCACCAACCGGGGAGAAGGTAAAATACATGGTACACCTTGACTTCAAGGCGACCAACAACATGGCGGAGTACGAAGCACTCATCTACGGACTAAAGGTGGCACTGTCATACGGTGTCAAGCAGCTGCTGGTCAAGGGAGATTCACAGCTCATCTTTAACAAGTTAAGGGTGAATGCTCCTGCAACAATCTCCAGCTAGCTGCTTACCTCCTTGAAGTGCAGAGGCTTCAGAAGGACTTCGAAGTCCTAGACCTCCACCACATCCAGCGTGCCCACAACGCTGAAGTCGACGAACTCTCGATGAAAGCGTCAACAGGAGCTCCAGCTCCTGACGGAACTTTTGTCCGGAGGTTGTCAAATCCCACGGCTCAGCCTACCGAACTGAGCGAAGGGAGCGAGATCAGCATCTCGAAGCTGACAGTCCCGATGGCCGTGTTACCATGGCAGCCATCAAGGATTGTAGGTGCTGCCGGAAGCTCCGAGCAACCCAGCACGCAAGACTCAAATGCTCAAGTTAGCTCTGATGCATGGATCTCGGAGATCCGGAGATACATGAAAGACAACATCCTTCCTGACGATGATGTATCCGCTGACCGGACAGTCAGATTGGCTAAAAGATACACGTTGGTAGAAGGGATCTCTACCGGTGCGGTGCCAACGGCATCCTAATGCGGTGCATCACAAGGGGAGAAGGCTGCAAGCTCCTCGCAGAAATCCATGGAGGCGAGTGTGGGAACCACACGTCTTCCCGCACGCTGGTCTGTAAAGCCTTCCGGCATGGCTTCTACTAGCCTACAGCACTCCAGTATGCAATTGAGCTAGTGATGAAATGCAAAGCATGCCAATTTCATGCAAAGCAAATTCACACACTGGCTCAGCCTCTACAAATGATACCTACTACATGGACCTTCGCTGTGTGGGGGATGGACATCTTGGGATCTTTCCCAAGAGCCGTCGGAGGTTACAAGTTCTTTTATGTCGCCATTGACAAGTTCACCAAGTGGCCGGAAGCAACTCATGTTGTGACAATAAACAAGCAATCTGCTATCAACTTTTTGCAGTCCATTGTATGCAGATTTGGAGTCCCAAACAAAATCATTACTGATAACGGGACCCAATTCACAAGCTTTGCATTTCAAGGATATTGCAAAGACCTCGGCATTCAAGTTTCCTACACCTCCGTAGCTCACCCGGCAAGCAATGGCCAGGCCGAGAGAGCAAATGCTGAAATCCTGAAAGCACTCAAAACGCGCACCTATGAGCGCTTGAAAAAAACATGGAGCCAACTAGATTGAAGAGCTTCCGCCCACTCTATGGGCCAATAGGACAACTCCAAACCGGTCAACTGGAGAGACACCCTTCTTCCCGGTGTACGGAGCTGAAGCAATCCTTCCTCCGGAAATCACCTTGGGGTCACTCCGTGTCCGGAACTTCGATGAAGCCACGCAGGACCAGCTCCGGCGTGAAGACCTAGACCTCCTTGAGGAGGGAAGGTGCCAAGCAGCTGTTCGGAATGCCCGATACCGCCAAGCCCTTCGGCGCTGTCATCAGCGGCATGTACACAACCAACAGCTCGAGGAAGGCGATCTGGTGCTATGGAGAATACAATCAAGAGAAGGGTTAAACAAACTCTCCCCCAGCTGGGAGGGACCCTTCCGAGTGATTAAAGTATCCCGTCCCGGAAGCGTTCGCTTGGCTACCGAGGATGGGACACCTCTCCCAAATCCTTGGAATATTGAGCACCTTCGTAAGTTCTACACATAATATCACGGAGGTGAGTCTGTAGTAACTTGAGGTGTATGTTATAGAGTCATTGTACAGAGTCGGTTAGTTCCTCCGGGAGAACAGCTGGACCTTTCCCGGAAGGTCCGCAAAGTTCATGCAACACTTGTCACAGTCTCAGGACTAAAAGTGTGGCTAGCTACCCTGGGTCAAACGAGAAATGAAACACGCTTAGCTTGGTTCCGTACCCTAAGAGTGTACTTGTTTCCCCTGTACCCCGGACCTATAATGAAAGACATCTTGATGTGAAATAGACTCCACGTGCATTTATTTTGTACAATCTCAACATTTTTTATTTTTCTCTTTCTTGTCTACAACAAAGTTGTGCAATTCTTAAGAAATTTTAGTTCGACCAGTTCATGTACAATTCGAGTTGTATTGTCAATTCTTTTGGATTCAAATATTGTTCATGGCCCACTCGCCTGAATGCTGCCAAGCCAATCTAGGGTCGGAGTGTGCTATCGACTTAGCCTGGTCAAGCACTCTAAGTACGCCACTCTACCTACAACCCGACAGGCCGAAGTAAGGCGGGTCCAAGTACAATTGGATCTGGAAGAAAGAAGGCAACGCATTCGGTTGTATTCAGAATTGTGTTTGACCTAAAACTTTATTGGGAATCGTAAGCCGCGACGAAGTTATAGGCAAAAAGCAAACTTTACTATTTTTATTGGCTTCAGTGTGCAGGAAAAATAAAGAATCCACGTTGATGGAGAAAAGTCGGAGCTAACAAAGCTCCGACTCCCCCTAGGTGGCTTGTAATTGATGTTAAACATTGAAAACGAGCATTACCGGAGCAACCAAGCTCCGGCAAAGCTAGGGGGGCCAGTCGTCGACGCAGAATAAAAGATGGTGAGAAGACCCCACAAGCGGAGTCTGCTGCCGATAAGCTACGCGTTGGCAAAGGTCAGTGCCGGAGCTACTAAGCTCCGACACCCTGGAGGGCTAACTACCGATGCTCTACGCGTTGATAGGGACTATTGCCGGAGCTACTAAACTCCAACGGTAGTTAATGCCGGAGCTTCTGAGCTTCGACAACCTCAGGGGGCCTTCACTATCGAAGACTTCAGACCTACACTCTACAAGTTCAAAGCAAACGAGTCTTCAACAAAACACAATATCCTCTTGGTACATGTTCACAATCAAATTGTGTACATCTACCAGGGGGCCAAGTGAAGACAAAAGTGTTGAAGACAAAAAATGAAATTCACAAAAATTTGGATTTCATTCATCTGGAGATAAGGGATTACAAAATTGGGGAACAAAAAGAGAGAATACAAGTGGGAGCTACAGAGATGGTCCTAGACCCTATGGAAGAACTAGGCGAGCTTCTGAGCAACCTCCGACACGTTGGCTCGGGTGGCTTCACGGTCTCCTTCGACGGGACCTTCAAGCACCGGGTCAAGAGGAAATTGGGGATCCCGGTTGGTGTAGCACGTCAGCACATACTCTGCGATGTTCTTCGCCAGGGACTGCCCCTCAACCTCCAACTGGTCCGTGATGACATCACCCACCTTAGAGAGTTTGCCACCCGCCGAGCTCAACGCTTGCAATGCCAGGTCCGGCTCCGGCTCCGTATCATCCGGACGCACGGGACTGAAGCCCATTGGTGTCAGCGCGTCGTTGGCTTTGTTCAGGAACTCCCAAACCTGTAGGGAGTCCGCAGTCCTCAAGCCCTTCAGTTCCTCCAAGGATCTTTTGGCCACCGCCAGTTCAGAATTCTCATGAGCAAGGCGCTCAACCTCTTTGGCATTTTGCTGAATCTTTTCAGCAACCTGCTTCTCAAGTTTTCCAAGCTCCTCCTCCCGGAGGTGGATCTTATTCTGGCGGTCGACAAGGTCCTTCTCCCAGCCCCTAACTTTCTTCTCCCTGGCAGCGATGGCACACTCTTGCTTGTAGAGTTCCTGCCCTCGCACCCAGGCCTTCTCCTCCTCCTCAACGCAACGATCCTCCAATTTCATGGCGCGTTCCTCGAGGCCCTTGTCCGCCAGAGCCACCTTTTTGGCGAGCTCCTCCTCCCTCTTCAAGACATCATCCCGCAGCTCTAGGAGTTTTTGCTCTTCGTCTTCGAGCTTCTTCTCCCTCTCCTCAAGTGCCTCCCGGCGCTTGATGAGAGTAGTGTTAATGGCTTCAAGCCTATCTTGGCAATCATCGGCCGCACTATTAGTTGCCTTGGCCTGCTCATAAATGGCCCGGGATTGAGGGTCGAGGGAACGAGTCAAGCTCTCCCTATCATCCAATAATTTTCCCCAGTATTCCAGGCGGACCTTCTCCTGTTTAATCCACTCCTTGTCATCTGCCAGCCTCGACTGCGCCAGCTTGGTCTCGAAGTAGAGCCGATTATGCCACCGCCTAAGGGTTTGGCGCTCCTCTTCAAGAGCCTTGCCGTCGTGGTAGAACGCCAGCTGGACTTGACGCAGACTGGAGCAAGCGTTGTCAATAGACAACGATAGGGGAATAGGGTCCGAACCTCCTGGGGTCTCCTCTGCTGGTTCCAGCGGGTTCTCGCTTACAAAAATTGAGTCCCACTCCACAAGAGTGGTCCCCTGAGCCTCCGCGGCACTAGGGCCGTCCTCTGGGATAGCCTCAGTCGCCACCGAGGAGGGTCCTACAAAAGAAGTTCTGACCTCCGGAAGTGGCTCCGAAGGCCCTGCCACCAGATCTTCATTTGCCCCCTCTGGAAGGGGGCCAGCGACTTCATCAGGGCACCCTGGCTCATCAGCAGACACCTCCGCCGTGATCACTTCCGGAGCAGGGGCTACTTCCGGCTACGGCCTGGGCTCCTCCTCCGTTGGTGGCTCAGGTCTTAGCACCTCGACCATCATGGGTTCGAGTGCTCATGCCTCCGCAAGAACCAGCCCTGAGGCCGGAGCTTCAACCTCAATCGGCTCAGGTGCCAGAAGGTCTTCAACTGCAACCGGTTCTGCAGCCGGAGCTTCAGTGGCAATCGGCTCTGAGGCCGGAGCTTCAGAAGCAGTCGACTCAACCGCCCGGACTTCCTCAAAATCCGGCTCGCTCGTCGGGACTTCAATAACCTCCAGCTCAACCACCGGGGCTTCGACAATTTCAACCTCTGGGGCCGGAATCATTGCTTCCTCCGGCTCAGCGGCTGAAGCTTCCAACATCTCAGCATCAAGACCCGGAGCTTCAACCTCCAGGGCAGGTGCCACTGGTGCATCTTCTCTCCCGTGGTCCGGCGCTACCACGGGAGTCTCGGGGGATGATTCGAGGTCCATGACCACGACAGCTGGCACCGGAGCAGCACCACTTGGCGTGGCACTGGGACTGGAGCTTAAGCCTCCGCCCTCACAGCTTCAGCTGCTGTGGATGAGGGAGGAGCCTCACTCCTCTTCTTGAAGACGCTGCAGATGATGGATGAAGAAACTTAAAAAACAGTTACTACAACAAAACAACTGTTCGAGGTAAAGATTAAAAATTACCTCAGAAGGCTTCCGGACTAGCTTGCACGGAATCTCTTTCTCGGGCGTTCTGGACTGACCATGGCCGCCGCCAGCGTGGTAGCTCCGGAAGGCCCCCCGGAACATGTTGCAGCCGCGGGCATTTCCTTAGTCGAGGCCCCCCTCGACCGGGAAGGACCTCCGAACCCAGAGGCCTCAACTGGCCCTAGTACTGGAGTCACATGCCCAGGGCTAGCACCCCGGGAAGACACTTCTGCAGGTACAGTCACCGCATTTGTAGATGACCTCCCCCTCCGGGAAGAAGGAGCTGCTATAGAGGGTGCAGGCCTGACAGACCATCCGTCGGCATGCTTTAGCTTCCTCTTCCGGCTCGAGGGTTCAGCCGCTGGCTCCTTGCCCTTGCCGACGACTTCGGTCCTTGGCTTCGAGGCAGGGTCGGAGCCACCTCCAGAAGCCCCAGGGATCACTACCCTGGAAGTCGATCGTCTCTCGATGACACCAAGGTCGTCAAGCACCGGCATCGTCCGCCGGAGCTCCCTGCTGAACTATACTTCCATGTTCAGAGGGAGGAAAGCTGGTGGCGGGGTCAAGCCATCACCCGCGACGTCGATGCCGTGTTGGAACTTCTTGAGATGAAACTCCAAGGTTGCCCCCTCCATGTTGGACTTCAGCCCGGTCTCGACCCGATCGTCGTCCATCACACTGTTGAGGGACGAAGCGAGTTTTTCTCTCTTCTTCAGCGGTGCCCACCTGTTGATCAGGAAATTACAAAATACCGCCTGAGGAGTTAATCCTCCCTCCACACAATGGCGGATCCTGGTCAGAGCAGAGTTGAGGGCATCCGACAGCACCGGAGCTTCACTCCAGAATGCAGTGTCGATGTTGGGGAGGCCTTCGGGCAGCTCCAGCTTCTCGTGCTCCTCCACCCGGATGACTATCCAGTCCTTCTTCCAATCGTCCCACTTTCCAGAGGGAAACAACCGGAGGTACTTGAATGGGCACTTCTTGCGCTTCACAAAGTAGTAGAAGCCAAGGTACTCATTACTCCTTCCGGTGGTATGGACGGTGAAGAAGGTCCGGAAAAGATCAATGCAGGGGGGATGCCCACCCACATTTCACAGAAGTGGACGAAGACAGACACTATAAGAATGGAGTGGGGACCAAGGTGGTACAGCTGCAGACCATAGATGTCTAGCAGCATCAAGAAAAATGAGGAAAAAGGTGGGATCAAACCCACCATGGCGTACGCAGAAAAGTACACCATCTTGCCGGCGTGCTCCTTCTCGAATGGTAGCTCTACCCCGGCGCGGACCAGGTGGTTGAAGAAGTCTGGGGACCACCCCATGAGGGCCCGAACCTTCTTCAGGTCACCTTCGGTCTTCAAGCGGCTCTCGCGGAGACCCAACTCCATCGCAGCACAGCGAGGCGAGGGAGGAAAAGCAATCGCAAGTTTGGGAGTTCTAGCGCAAGTTCAGATGAGAGGCATAAAGAACCCCAGACAGTGCGCGCTTCCCTTCTTATATAAGCCCCTGCAACGCTTGGATGGAAACAGCAGGGAAGCCGAAGATACTATTCAAAAATTTCACCCAGCATATGACAAGAGGGCCCGGGACCACCCCGACGATCAAGTCGAGGTTCTTACCCAGGCGAACGGTTGTCATCATGAAAGGCGAGAAGCCCGAAGGCGGCAGCCTGACAAGGCGCGTGGAACCGATATGATTTTCGTATCGGGAACCGACGACCTTCAATTGCGTGAGATCCGCACACCAAAGATCTCATTTGCCGCACCCAGGATATGCCACGCGGCGAGGATTTAACTCCAAAACAATCGCCAACGGCACATCTAAAGACCTTTGAAGACTTGGCTCAAAAGTCGAAGGATGGACCCACCTCCGACGGAATGACTTCACCCAAGGGGTCTTCCGCAGAGGTGGGCCCAGGGGGCCACTGTCGGTACCCTGAGTACCGTATACCCCTTGAGATTGCAATGATCTCAAGGAAATGTCATCTACTTGATTTGAAGACCTTTGGAGGCCCACATGTCAGACATAACCGGACCTTCTTCCCCAAAATGGTTAGCCCCAGGTTCGCCAGGTGTACTCTCAAACTGGAGCTACTGCCTACAAGGGGGAAGCTCCGGGCTATGTACCATAACGGCACCCCTGGACCTAATCCCAGACTGAGGGAAGCTCCGGAACTGACACGTGTCTGGTGGCACCGGACCTATCTGTTCCCCACAGTATGCTCCGGAGCTGCCACGTGTCCAACTGTCGGATCTTCAGCCTCAAACCTCCGGTAGACTCCACAATGGCTCCGGATCTTCAAAAGGGAATCAAGGACTTCAAGACCCGATTAAGTGTCATTAATACTATGTTAATGACACACGATCGGACGACCCTTAATACCAGTAACGGCGCTGTCAAAGCCTGTAACTCGGTCATTAAGGGTAATTAAGCGCATCAAATGTGTATCAATATTAGTAGCCACCGGGACCACATGTCGGGCCAGGCCAACTTGTAACGGCCTTTCCTTGTACTATAAAAGGACAGGCCGACGATACATAGGTATATCTGATCTGATCTAAGCTGGACTGATCGGCTCACACGCGCTCTCAATTCACATCACCAGAGTTGAGTTCATACATCGAATACAACACCAACACACCTCGTGGAGTACAGTATTACGCTCAGGCGGCCCGAACCACGTAAACCTTTGTGTCTCCTGTGTCATTGTACATTTCACCTTCTTGAATCTCCGTGCGCCCATACCGAACTTCAAACTCCGCAAACACTTTTAGTTGTGTTGGGAGATCTGCCGGATCAAAACCACCAACAGAGAAGAACAGAGGCGCCGTCAAGGAAGAAAAAAGGGGAAGGAAGAGGGGGAAAATAGAGGAGGGCGTCGTCGTCCACCTGAGATCGTCGTCGTTGTCGTCGTGCCGCCGTAGGACCGCTGTGCCATCCACTTCGTCTATGTGTCGCCGCCGTTCCAGGACTGTCCGGGCTAGATGCGCACACGGTAGGTACTACGGTCTAGATCTAGACAACTATGTTGGTTTTAATACTTGAATTTAATCACGTGTAGGACGTGTTTTATTTGATCGATCGTTAATCATCATCACATCATCCTAAATCACTTGAAACTCACAAGTTAGAATAAATCATGCAACACCTAATAAGTTATTCTAGATTTACTAAATATTATATTTTCAGCATTATTTAATCTGTTTTTCAGATTTAATAAATAGGATTTCTAAAAATTAAATCCAGACAAATTTCTAAAAATTTGGAATAAATTCTAGTAAGTTAGTAATAATATTTTCATCACATTTAATATTCTGAATAATTATTTTGCATTTGTATTAATTTTTATTAATTCCAGACTTGCTCAATTAAATAGGAAATCATTTTCAAAAATTATTAAAAAGCCATAGAAATCTATATAACATTAATACGAACATATTTTCTCCATGTAACCATATTTTGAATATTGATTAGTGGTTTCAATGCATTTATTATGTATGTTTGCTTGTGTATGTGGTTGATTGCGAATAGACCGGTATGCTCAAGAGGTTACGATCGAGAAGCGAGTATGCGTGGATCTTTGTGTGCAAGACTTTGATTTGCTTGGCCATCAGAATTGCGGAATTTTAAGGCAAGCGTCCTTGACCATATTGATCTAGTTTTTAAAATAAATGATTTGTTTGCAAAATTGCATGCTTGTCTCAAATTGATGGGAATCCTATGGTAGGAAGTTTACTAGCTTTGTTTAACCATCCTTGTCACCTGGAATACATAGTAGAGAGCCGGGAGGGGTTTTTGTTTACCTTTCCTTCGCTTAATTGGGATGGGAAAACAACTACACTATTTAATTATGCATTAATGAGATTATGGTTAATATGAATTGGTTAGTATGATATGGCAATGGGTGATCTAAGCAAGCCTGGTATGTGGATGGGTTGGATGATACGGTGGTTTTGCTTGCCTTGCATCTAAGGACTGGTTCATGCGAGAATATGCCAGGACAACAGTGCCACCGCAAGGCCATATATAGGTGCGGCGTAGCTGAATAATTAGGAGCGCTACTAGTATTGTATGGACCATTGGATGGAGCGGGGAACGGGAGTCGAGGAGGGCTATCCTGGGATCCGCATGGCACATGAGGGGGCCCGTGGGTGGGAGAATGGAGACTCAAGGCTGCCGGTGAAACCTTATTGGGCCGTACATACTAGTAGTAGTCCCTTTTGAAAGGCTATTTTGTGACCTCTTGGCCACACACCCACGGAAGTGTGAGACGGCATAATAGAGGTTCTTAGTCACCGAAAGGTGATGAAATCAGGAACATGTGGGTAAAGTGGTACAGCCTCTGCAGAGTGTAAAACTATCATGATAGCCGTGCTCCCGGTTAAGAGCACCTGGATCACCTACATGATTAGAGGATTTTGGTATTGGGATGGTTGGATTATGGTTATGAATTGGTAATGGTTAAGGACGGTTTATGGCTTATGATTATGGATATGAATTTGAGTTATGGTAACTAGACATGGATAATGATAATGTTGTCAATAATTTGATATGGTTTATATTATGTTAATATGATGGTTATGATGGGATTGTTTCACATAGACATAGTATAATGTTTTTCAAATGTTTTAATGTACTTTCAGCACTTAGCCTTTATCATTGTCGTCAATTGTAAAGCTACATATCATACTTTCCCACACTTGCTGAGTACGACATGTACTCTCCCTTGCAACCCCTCCCTCAATAGCTGCTAGAGATATTTTGGAGATCAACATGGAGCACTAGGTTGCGTACAGCCGTCGACAGCCTCAAGAGTGGGAGTCTCCTACGCTAGTTTATTCCTGCTGTAGTAGAATCAAGGTATATTTATCATTCGTGACATGGTTAAATTCTGATTTCCATTTGTGATGCATTTGTGTATGTGTGATGAACATCTTGGGCACACATACACTACACTTGGTTCAATTTAAGAACCGGGTGTCACAAATTGGTATCAGAGATGTGTCAACTGTAGGACGCAAGCCTAGGTAGAATGGACGCCGTAAATAACCATATGAACTATTTTCTAAAAGCTATTTTCCAAATTGCATCGCTGCTGCATTTTCTCTTTGCCAATTCAGCCACCTTGAAGTGCTATTTACTACTGCGTTCTTAGTGCAATTTCAGCCTTGTTTTAAAATGCTTCCTGCTGCGTTTTCTTCCTTATTCACCATCATCTTACAGCTGCACACCCTTTGTTTTCCCTCATCCTTGCCGCTGTATTTTAACACACTTGCCTCTAAATATTTTTTTTATTTACACATGCGTTGCTGCTGCTCTAAAATAAATTTTCTGCTTCTTTTTGCTGTCATACAATCTCTTTTCTCTCTCCTTTCGCTGCTGCAATTTTTGCACTATTTTTACTCGCATCTCTAAGGACCTGAAGAAGAATCTCAAGGAGAAGTTCAAGGACGTGCTTGACATGTAAGAGCAACTGGTTGCTAACGTAAAGAAGACGATGACCCAACCTTTAGCCGTAGCTACGATAATGGTTTATCTCGTAATTAGAATTTCAATTCACATTTGTATAAATGTGTAATAAACGTTTAGTTCGTTAGTGCGCTTGCTTAGGTTTGGTGGAATGACTGTATGATTGCTTACTTGTATGTTTGTGTGTTTTGATGTGCATTGTGGAACACTTATATATATATCCACATCCTCATACATTAATGCATTATTGAGGATCATATACCTTGATGCATGCATATAGGTTGGGATCCCTTCTATGTCTCTTTTCTCGTTCAACCTCTACTTCAATGGAAAACGGACACAACTAGAAGGATCACTACTCCGGATGCTGCTACATGGGAGTATGAAGACGATATCAAGATAAAGTTTTTCCTTATCTGTTCTCTAAACCCTCTGAATCTCGAGGGCGAGATTCCTGTTAAGGGGGGTAGATGGTAACATCCCCAATTTTCAAAATTTGGCTAATTCAAATTTAAATAAGAACTCCAGTTTTATTTCAAAATCTCTTCTCCGATCCATCCGAATCTCGAGGGCGAGATTCATGTTAAGGGGGTTAGAATTGTAACATCCCGATTTTCAAACATGGGTGAATTGAAATTTGAATAGAAAGTTAGAATTTAATAATAGGAAAAAATTGTTTTTATAAGCAAAAATATAAAATATATGCATCTCATCTTGCATTTTGCCTTCATCCTCATGTATTGAAAATTAATTACCAAAATAAATAAGCTTTAAGTAATTTATTTCCAAAATAAATATACTAAAAAATTAATTGCCAAAATGAATATGTAAGAAAAGAAATATAAGAAATTTGAAATGAAAAAAGGAATAAAATAACTGAAAAGAAAAGTATAACAATAAGTAAATTTAGGAAAAAAGAATAAGGAATTAGTAAAAAATAAGTAAAAATAAATACTAATAAAACTACAAATGAATATATAAATATAAATATATAATACAAAATAAGTAAAGAAAATGATTAAGAATAAAATAAAAAATATCAAATAAAAATAATAGAAAATATAAATAAATAAAGAATAAATAAAAGATAATATAAAAAAACAACAACCTTAAATCGAAAAAAAAAGAAAAAAAAAAGAAAAAAAACAAGGGCGAGCACCGCCGGCCAAGCCGAGCGGCCAGCCTGCTCCCGCGCGCCCCCGCACCGCACTCCCGTGCGCCCCCAGAGCCGCGCTCCCACGCCCGACCGCGCCACGCACCCCCGCTTCTGGCCCCACACCGCCAGACCGCGCTCCGGCGCGTCCCACCCCGCCCGAGCGCGTCCAGAGCCCGCGTTGACCCGCGTCGGCCCCAGCTCCCGCTGCCACGTGACCTGGTCGAGCGCCCCGGTGCCGCCAGCCCCGTGGCCAAGTCGGCCTCAGTACCGAGCGCGCCTATAACACCCCCCCCCCCAATGCCTTAGTTTTTTCCCCGCACCAGAGGAACCGCAGCGCCACCCCAAAACCCTAGCCGCCGTAGACAAAAAAAGAGAAGAACAGAGGCACCGCCAGGGAAGAAAAAGGGGGTAGGAAGAGGAGGAAAAAAGAGGAGGGCGCCGTCGTCTGCCGGAGATCGTCGTCGTCGTGCCGCCGGAGGACCGCTGTGCTATCCACTTCGTCTACTTGTCGCCGCCGTTCCACGACCGTCCGGGCTAGATGCGCACATGGTAGGTATTACGGTCTAGATCTAGACAACTATGTTGGTTTTAATACTTGAATTTAATCACGTGTAGGACGTATTTTATTTGGTCGGTCGTTAATCATCATCAGATCCTCTTAAATCAGTTGAAACTCACAAGTTAGAATAAATCATGCAACACCTAGTAGTTATTCTAGATTTACTAAATATTATATTTTCAGCATTATATAATCTGTTTTTCAGATTTAATAAATCGGATTAAAGCCTAGTTAATTCATAAGTGTCAAATTAAATCCAGAAAAATTTCCAAAATTTTGGAATAAATTATAGTAAGTTATTAATAATATTTTCATCACATTTATTGTTCTGAAATAATTATTTTGCATTTGAATTAATTGTTATTAATTCCAGACTTGCTCAAATAAATAGGAAATCATTATAAAAAATTATTTAAAAGCCATAGAAATTTATATAACATTAATACGATCGTATTTTCTCCATGTATCCATATTTTGCATATTGATTAGTGGTTCGAATGCATTTATTATGTATGTTTGCTTGTGTATGTGGTTGATTGCGAATAGACCGGTATGCTCAAGAGGTTACGATCGAGAAGCGAGTATTCGTGGATCTTCGTGTGCAAGACTTTGATTTGCTTGACCATCAGAATTGCAGATTTTAAGGCAAGTGTCCTTGACCATATTGATCCAGTTTTTCAAATAAATGTTTTGTTTGCAAAATTTCATGCTTGTGTCAAATCGAAGGGAATCCTATGGTAGGAAGTTTACTAGCTTTGTTTAACCATCCTTGTCACCTGGAATACATAGTAGAGAGCCGGGAGGGGTTTTTGTTTACCTTTCCTTCGGTTAATTGGGATGGGAAAACAACTACACTATTTAATTATGTATTAATGAGACTATGGATAATATGAACTGGTTAGTATGATAAGGTAATGGGTGATCTAAGCAAGCCTGGTATGTGGATCGGTTGGATAATACGGTGGTTTTGCTTGCCTTAGATCTAAGGACCGGTTCATGTGAGAATATGAATGTGGCCTAGAGGGTGGGGGGGGTGAATAGGCCTTTTGAATTCCCTGCACACTTAATAGAATTGTCAAAACTTGGTTGGCCGTACTAGTCCGGTCGTGTGGGCGGACTTGTCCGGTGTGCTAAAAATATGTGTGTTGATCAAGTGTTATTTGGGAATCTAAATTTCTTTAGCAGCGGAAATGAGAACAACTGATATTTTTATTTGAGATTAATATAAGAATGCAGGTAAAACTTATAATTGCCTTAGGTTGATATTTAGCACTTAAGTGATCTAGTGAGCAAAATTTAAATGAGATAAGGCGCAAGACACACGAATTTTTCCCGAGGTTCAATCTCACCACGAGATCTACGTCCTCGTTGAGGAAGCTCACAAAGAGCCGGGTCTCCAACCCTTTCCCTCTTCAAGTCACCACAAAGGCCGACTTGATTCCACTATCATGGGTAATCACCAAGTTTGTGGGGCAACCTCACACGTTGAGGGCTCCCACGAGAATTACAACAAAAGAAGTGATCAAATACACTCAAAAGTATTACAATGCAGAGTATGAGTGTAGAAAGATCAAACCCCAAGAGCTCATAATGAAAGAACTACGATCTCCCAATCTCGAATCCAAGTGTTCAATTGATTTCACTCTTTTTGCACTTTAGATGTGTGGGGAGATGTGTTTTGGGCTCTTGGGACGAAGTGGCGGCGCTAGGGTTTGTTGTTTGATCAGTATTCGACGTGTATTTTCATAGGGAAGCTGTGGACTCTCTATTTATAGGGTTTCCGAAAGGTAGCCGTTGAAAAACCCTAACATCAGACTAGTCTGGTGCAAGTCCGGACTTTTCCAGCATCTGTGCATTTCGAAGTCCAGAAAGTCTGCCGGACTAGTCCGGTCCAAGCTCGGACTAGTCCGGTGCTGTGTGTAGGTGACTCCAGAAAGTTCAATGGACTAGTCCGCAGACTAGTCCGATCTCCATGAATGGGAGATTCCAGAAAGTTCAACGGACTAGTCCGGTCCATGATCGGACTAGTCCGGTCCCTCAATATGAGAGACTCCAGAAACACCAACGGACTAGTCCGGTGGATGCACGGACTAGTCCAGTCTCCCTATAAGTGGGATTCCAGAAAGATGAACGGACTAGTCCGGTCCATGATCGGACTAGTCCGGTGCTTTGTGAAAGTTAGGTTAATTTTAATCCCTTATCCTCGCGCAAAGTTGTGAGCTCTTGGAGTGTGTCTTTCATACACTCCCTATACATTCAAAATCTAATTTGGTCTTCCAAGCTTCATCAAAGTATCTTTCTTTGAACACCACTTCATTTTTCACCTTTTTGTGTGCACCGAGCTGTTTCACTTGTTTGTCCTGCAATCATCTCAGTTTATTCATTAGGATCTCATATGTTTGTCATCAATTATCCAAAACCCACAAGGGATATCCTAGATGCACTTACAATCTCCCCCTTTTTGGTGATTGATGACAACCATTTGAGATATCACAATTGAGAATAAAATCTTGATTTTCATAAGGTGTGCACATATGAGAATAATGATAAGTCCACAAAAAGCATCTCACATATGCACACACCTTATGGTGGGGTGCCTAACAGGTGTGTGATTAACAAGGTGTGATGAAGTAAAGGTAATCAATAATGAGCATAGAGATAATCATCCAAGCAACAATAACCATCACACATAAGAGAAGAAATAGTGCATTACAAGGTTTTAAAAATAAGTACATGTCCTTGATGACAAAAACATAAAGACACCAACTAGAGATGGTCTCAAGCTACTATACTCAATCTCTCCGCCTTTGGCATCAAGGCACCAAAAAGGGAAAAATTGAGGGGAATCACTCATCGCCACTCTCTTCTTCAGTCTCGGTCCGGTCCTCATCTTCACCGCCATCATCATTATTCGCCAGAGCAGACTCTTCCTCGGAGTCCTCGAAGGCGGGCGAGGATCCCACCGGCTCAATCTCCAGCTTGTCACAGATAGCTTTGATGTTGGCATTGACATATTGCTGATGCTTCTTCTGCCTGACTTCAATCTTGCGGCAACAGGCAAAGATATAGGTGAGAATTTTGAGCAGACGACCGGATGATTCATGGGCAGGTGCAGAGCTAGGCAGAGCAGCTGAAGATCTTGTGACATTCACATCCCGAGTTTGTTTAGTCCTCTCAGCTTCAGGGGAGGGAGGTGCATCAGGAGCCAAAGGTAGAGTGTACTCGGTGGGCTTTTGCGGTTTCAACCCCGTATGGTGAACATCCTTGACGAACTCAAGTCCAGTCACCTTCTCAATCATGTACATGATGTATGAGGCATACCTGCAGGATCTGTTTGGAGTGATTGAGATGTTCACAGTGTCATTGTAGATGTTGTCAGTACCCTGGAAACCGTACAACTCTTGAGGTTACAAAGATCTCAAAGGAAAGTCATCTACTTGATTTGAAGTCCTTCGGAGGCCCACATGTCAGATATAACCGGACCCGCTTCTCCAACATGGTTAATCCCAGGGTCGCCACGTGTACTATCAAACCGGAGCTACCACCCACAAGGGGGAAGCTCCGAGCTATGTACCGAAATGGCACCTCCGGACTTAACCCCAGACCGAGAGAAGCTCCAGATCTGACACGTGTCAGGTAGCTCCGGAGCTACCTGTTTCCCACAGTATGCCCCGGAACTACCACGTGTCCAACCGTCAGATCTTCAATCTATAACCTCCGGAAGACTCCATAACGGCCCAGGATCTTCAAAGAGGAATCAAGGACTTCAAGACCCGATTAAGTGTCATTAATACCATATTAATGACACACGATCGGGTGACCTTAATTACCAGTAACGGTGCTGTAAAAGCCCATTACCCGGTCGTTAAGGACAATTAAATGTGTTGAATAAGTATCAATACTAGTAACCGCCGGGCCACATGTCGGGCCAGGCTAACTTGTAACGGCCTACCGTTGTACTATAAAAGGACAAGCCGACGACAGACTCTACACGTTAAGTGACGCTACACACGCGCCATAGACACTGGTCACAAACACTTACAGCTAATACAACACCAGCACACCCGTGGAGTAGAGTACTACGCTCAGGCGGCCCGAACCACATAAACCCTTGTGTCTCCTGTGTCATTTCCAATTCACCTTCTTGAATCTCCGCGTGCACATACCAAACCACAAACTCCTCTAACACTTTAGTAGTGTCGGGAGATCTGCCGGATCCATACCACCGACAGTTGGCGCGCCAGGTAGGGGAGCCTGAGATTTCGAGAATGGTGAACTCAGCTGCTGGATCATCCAACGGTCATCCTGCTGCTTAAGCTGCTAGGGGCAATCCCTCCAATATGCAGCCACCAGCAGGGGCTTCAGCACCAGCAGGAGTCACACTGCCACCACCGCCGCCTCCACCAGCAAATCAAGCTGGACAACGCGATGGTGCACCGGCATTAGTCACTGCGTCAGGAAATCATGACAACCCGGAACACGCGCTCCATGCAGCGCGTGCTCTTCTCCAACGCCCACCACCTCCGGATGCATCCCGGGATGCACTGGAGCAGTGGAGAGCTGATGTGGAACATTTGGTTGCAGCAGCAGCCGATCGCATCAGCAACCAGGGTCCTCCTCCTTGAGGGCGGGCCCCGTCGCAGTGACGGACCTTGTCTGGTAGACTTGGTCCACACGTCTCCAACAACAGGAGACGAGCTGCATCACAGCAGGTGACGTCGTTACCCTCTGGGGCACGACGCACCCACACGGTATCCAGGCTTTCAACTCATGACCTCCGGGCAGAGCTTGATCGCCGATACCGCCAACAGGACGGTTGAGTCCATATTGAGCGTGCTCGTGAAAGGCGAGAGGCTCAGGACGTTCTTGCTCCTGAAGGAGTGGGAGGAGGCTGTTGAGCCCTGGCCATGCATCGACGTATGGTCAGGTGGCCACAGAAGTTCCGGCCTCACCTGCCGGAGAAGTTCGATGGGACCGTCAACCCTGTTGAATTTCTTCAGATCTACTCCACTGCTATTTTGGCAGCTGGAGGAAATGAGGCCGTGATGGCCAACTATTTCCCAGTGGCTTTGACTGGGACCGCCAGGTCCTGGTTTATGAGCCTTCCACCCAACTCCATCAACAGTTGGGAGGAGCTATGCCAGCAGTTCAACGCCAACTTCGGGAGTTCATACACCTGACCAGGCACTGAACTGGACCTTTTTGCAGTCGTGCAAAAAGGGGGAGAATCCCTGCGATCATTCATCCAGAGGTTCTCTCAGGTACGAAACACAATCCCTTCTATCTCTAGCGCCTCTGTCATTGTGGCATTCAGACAGGGTGTACGGGATAAGAAGATGCTGGAGAAGCTGGCGTTCAAGGAGATCACAAGTGTCACGGAACTCTTCAGTTTGGCCGATAAATGTGCCAGAGCTGCGGAGGGCCGTGAAATGCACTCTAAACCAACTCCGAAGGATCACAAGAAATCCCCAAAGGAGAAGCCACTACCTCCGGGAGTTGCAAAAAGAAGAAGAAGACCAACGGCAAGAAGAAGTCGTCGGCCGGTACATCCAATGTTGCAGCTGCTGCAGCTCCGGGTGACCGGGGGCAACGCACCGAGAAGCAATCTCGACCGTCTTCTGAAGACGGTGGCAAACCCAAAGTGTGGTGTCCAATCCACAAAACGGGCAGCCACAGTTTGGAAGACTGCCGGGAGGTCCAAAACCTCGCTGAGCGCTACAACAAGCGCCGGGAAGAAACTCCTTTCTGACAGAGGGAAGGAAAACAAAAAGTCGACGAAGCTCCAGCTGAAGAGGAGTTAGGTTTTCAGGATCCCAAAAAGGTCCTGAAGGCCGTCTACACCTCCGTCGACGATGATTCTGACGTCTCTGACAACGAGCGTCGGAAGACCATGAACACCATTTTTTGTGGATCGTGGGACATCACCTCCCGCCGCGTCATCAAGACTATGCATCGGGATATGGCTGCTGTAGCTCCTACAGTCAGACCGGAGCCTCATCGGAAGTGGATGGACACAGCCATCACTTTTGATGCTTTGGACTGCCCTCGGAGCATGGTTGGAGCAGGTCAGTTAACTTTCATGGTATATCCTACCATCAATAACATCCAGCTCCACCATGTTATGGTAGACGGAGGTTCGGGGCTTAACCTCATAAGCTTCGAAGCTTTTACCGAGCTTCAGCTCCGACCTTCGGATCTCCACCCCTCCCGACCTTTCTCTAGAGTAGGTCCAGGGGCCATTACCCCACTCGAAGCTATTACTCTCCCCGTTACCTTCGGGACACAGGAGAAGTACCGCACCGAGAAGTTGGTCTTCGACGTCGCTCAGATCAACTTACCCTTCAACGCCATCTTGGGTAGGCCTGCCCTGTACAAGTTCATGGCAGGTGCTCATTATGGCTACCTGGTGTTAAAGATGCCGACACCAGTAGGCGTTCTCCAGATCCGCAAAGATCGTACTGCCGGAGTAACTGCACTGGAAGAACTCCATGCACTTACCACAGCGCAAGAGGAGGACTCCAGGCAGGAGCAAGCTCCAAAACCCCCGAGCATTCGTCAACGAGGCTCGACTTCTGCACCTCGTGTGCAGTCAAGTGGCGACACCGACATTCCCGTCAAAGTCGTCCAAATTGGTTCCGATGCCGCTCAGGCCACCTGTATATCGGGGGGATTGAACGACAAATAGGAACTCGCGCTCATCACTTTCCTCCGGGCTAATGTCGACGTGTTTGCTTGGCAACCGTCACAAATGCCTGGGATTCCCAGGGAAGTGATTGAGCACAATCTGAAGATCTACCCCGACGCCCAGCCTGTGCATCAGAAGCCTCGGAAGCAATCCGTAGAGCGACAGAACTTCATTCGACAAGAAGTGAAGAAGTTGCTCGAAGCTGGATTCATCTGAGAAGTCTTCCATCCAAAATGGCTGACAAACCCAGTCGTTGTGCCCAAGGCCGGCGGGAAGCTTCGGATGTGTATCGACTACACCACACTAAATAAGGCATGTCCAAAAGATCCATTCCCACTACCTAGAATAGATCAGATAGTGGATTCCACCTCCAGGTGTGAATTACTGTGTTTCCTAGACGCATATTCTGGGTATCATCAAATCAGGATGTCTAGGGAAGATGAAGAGCATACCTCTTTAATCACAGTAGATGGATTGTATTGTTATACAGCCATGCCTTTTGGTCTCAAGAATGCAGCTTCAACCTTTGTACGAGCTATGTACAAAACCTTTGAAGATGTCATTAGAGACATAGTGGAAGTGTACGTTGATGACATCGTGGTCAAGGTCAAGAACAAGGAGTCACTTCTTGACACCTTACAGGCTGTCTTCGATAATCTGCGGGCCACCCGCACAAAGCTAAACCCGGACAAGTGTGTCTTCGGGGTTAGCTCCGGAAAACTTCTTGGTTTCCTGGTAAGTCACCGAGGCATAGAAGCTAATCCGGCGAAGATCAAGGCCATTGAAGACATGCGGCCACCAGCCCGCATCAAAGATGTCCAAAGGCTAACTGGATGTCTAGCAGCCCTCAGCCGGTTCATTTCAAGATTGGCGGAACGGGCACTCCCCTTCTTCAAGTTATTGAGGAAGTCCAGACCATTCCAATGGTCTGAAGAAGCAGAAAAGGCGTTCCAGGAGCTAAAACAGTTCCTCACCACCCTACCAACTCTGGTAGCTCCGAACCCTGGTGAGCCTTTTTTGCTTTACATTTCAGCTACTGACGAAGTTGTTAGTATGGTTCTGGTTGCGGAGAGACCAGAGCTACCCCATACTCAGGAATCCAGACCTCTTCGGGAGGGTCCGGAGGTTCCTGAAGAAAATCCAGATCCCTTCGGGAGGATCCGGGTCAGTGAAGAGGAAGCTCCGGGCCCCTCCGGGAGGGTCCAGACCATTAAGCGCCCGGTGTACTTCATCAGTGAAGTACTACATGATGCCAAGACTCGATACCTAGAGGTGCATAAGCTGCTCTATGCAGTCCTTATTGCCTCCAGGAAGCTTCGCCATTATTTCCAAGCTCACAAAATCTCAGTGGTGACCTCTTATCCACTTCGAGCAATCTTGCATAATCCCAATTAACCTGGGAATATTGCAAAATGGGCAGCGGAATTGGCGGAATTCGACCTCGAATTCATTTCAAGGCAAGCAGTCAAGAGTCAAGCATTGGCAGACTTCGTGGCGGAATGGACTCCCTCTCCGTCAAACCTTGGGGGCCCCAGTGAGCAGAAGCCAGAACATGAAGCTCCGGTCTTCACTGAGCCTCACTGGACCCTCTACTTCGACGGCTCCATGCAAAAACAGGGGGCCGAAGCTGGAGTCCTTCTCCTCGCACCAACCGGGGAGAAGGTAAAATACATGGTACACCTTGACTTCAAGACGACCAACAACATGGCGGAGTACGAAGCACTCATCTATGGACTAAAGGTGGCGGTATCATACGGTGTCAAGCAACTGCTGGTCAAGGGAGATTTACAGCTCATCATTAAGCAAGTGAAGGGTGAATGCTCCTGCAACAATCTCCAGCTAGCTGCTTACCTCCTCGAAGTCGAGAGGCTTCAGAAGGACTTTGAAGTCCTAGATCTCCACCATGTCCAGCGTACCCACAACGCTGAAGCCGACGAACTCTCGACGAAAGCGTCAACCAGAGCTCCGGCTCCTGACGGAACTTTTGTCCGGAGGTTGTCAAAACCCACAGCTCAGCCTACCGAACTGAGCGAAGGGGGCGAGATCAGCATCTCGAAGCTGACGGTCCCAATGGCCCTGTTACCATGGCAGCCATCAAGGGTCGTAGGTGCTGCCGGAAGCTCCGAGCAACCCAGCACGCATGACTCAAATGCTCAAGTTAGTTCCGATGCATGGATCTCGGAGATCCGGAACTACTTGAAAGACAACATCCTTCCTAATGATGATGTGTCCGCTGACCGGGTAGTCAGATTGGCTAAAAGATACACGTTGGTAGAAGGGGATCTCTATCGGCGCGGTGCCAACAGCATCCTAATGCCGTGCATCACAAGGGAAGAAGGCTACGAGCTCCTCGCCGAAATCCATGGAGGCGAGTGTGGGAACCACGCGTCTTCCTGCACGCTGGTTGGTAAAGCCTTTCGGCATGGCTTCTACTGGCCTACATCACTCCAGGATGCAACTGAGCTGGTCAAGATATGCAAAGCATGCAAATTTCATGCAAAGCAAATTCACACACCGGCTCAGCCCCTACAAATGATACCTCCTACATGGCCCTTTGCTGTGTGGGGGATGGACATCTCGGGACCTTTCCCAAGAGCCGTCGGAGGTTACAAGTTCCTGTATGTCGCCATTGACAAGTTCACCAAGTGGCCGGAAGCAACTCTAGTTGTGACAATCAACAAGCAATCTGCTATCAACTTTTTGCAGTCCATTGTATGTAGATTTGGAGTCCCAAACAAAATCATCACTGATAATGGTACCCAATTCACAAGCTCCGCATTTCAAGGATATTGCGAAGACCTCGACATTCAAGTTTGCTACGCCTCCGTAGCTCACCCAGCAAGCAATGGTCAAGTCGAGAGAGCAAATGCTGAAATCCTTAAAGGACTCAAAACGCGCACCTATGAGCGCTTGAAAAAACATGGTGCTAACTGGATTGAAGAGCTTCCGCCCACTCTCTGGGCCAACAGGACATCTCCACACCGGTCAACTGGAGAGACACCCTTCTTCCTGGTGTATGGAGCTGAAGCAATCCTTCCTCCAAAAATAACCTTGGGGTCACTCCGGGTCCGGAACTTCGATGAAGCCACGCAGGACCAGCTCCGGCGTGAAGACCTAGACCTCCTTGAGGAGGGAAGGTGCCAAGCAGCTGTTCGGAAGGCCCGATACCGCCAAGCCCTTCGGCGCTATCATCAGCGGCATGTACACAACCGACAGCTCGAGGAAGGCGACCTGGTGCTACGGAGAATACAATCCAGAGAAGGGTTAAACAAACTCTCCCCCAGCTGGGAGGGACCGTTCCGAGTGATTAAAGTATTCCGTCCCGGGAGCGTTCGCTTGGCTACCGTGGATGGGACACCTCTCCCAAATTCTTGGAACATCGAGCACCTCCGTAAGTTCTACAATAATATCACGGAGGTGAGTCTTTAGTAACTTGAGTTGTATGTTATAGAGTCATTGTACAGAGTCAGGTAGTTCCTCCGGGAGAACAGCCGAACCTTCCCCGGAAGGTCCGCAAAGTTAATGCAACACTTGTCACAGTCCCAGAACTAAAATTGTGGCTAGCTACCTTGGGTCAAACGAGAAAATAAACACACTTAGCCTAGTTCCGTACCCTAAGAGTGTACTTGTTTCCCCTGTACCCCGGACCTATAATGAAAGACATCTTCAGGTGAAACAGACTCCACGTGCATTTGTTTTGTACAGGCTCAACATTCTTTTTTATTTTTCTCTTTCTTGTCTATAACAAAGACGTGCAATTCTTAAGAAATTTTAGTTCGACCGGTTCATTTACAATTCGAGTTTTATTGACGAGTCTTTTGGATTCAAATATTGTTCATGGCTCACTCGCTTGAATGCCGCCAAGCCAATCTAGGGCTGGAGTGTGCTATCGACTTAGCCTAGTCAAGCACCCTAAGTACGCCACTCTACCTACACCCCGGCAGGCCGATGTAAGGAGGGTCCAAGTACAATTGAATCTGGAAGAAAAGGCAACGCATTCAGTTGTGTTTAGAATCGCGTTTGACCTAAAATCTTCTCGAGAATCGTAAGCCGCGATGAAGTTATAGGCAAGAAACGAATTTTACTATTTTTTTGACTTCAGTGTGCAGGAAAAATAAATCTACGTTAATAGAGAAAAATCGGAGCTAACAAAGCTCCGACTCCCCTAGGTGGCTTGTAATCGATGTTACGCATTGAAAACGAGCATCACGGAGTAATCAAGCTCCGGAAAAGCTAGGGGGGCCAGTCGTCGACGTAAAACAAAAGATGGTGACAAGACCACAAGTGGAGTCTGCTGCCGACAAGCTACGTGTTGGCAAAGGTCAGTGCCGGAGCTACAAGCTCCGACACCCGGAGGGCTAACTATCGATGCTCCATGCGTTGATAGGGACTATTGCCGGAGCTACTAAGCTCCGGCGGTAGTCAGTCTGACCTCAGGGGGCCTTCACTATCGAAGACTTCGGACCTAAATTCTACAAGTTCGGAGCAAATGAGTCTTCAACAAAACGCAATATCCTCTTGGTACATGTTCACAATCAAATTGTATACATCTACCGGGGGGCCAAGTGAAGACAAAAGTGTTGAAGAAAAAAAGTGAAATTCACAAAAATTTGGGGATTTCATTCATCTGGAGACAAGGGATTACATCTAGAGACAAGGGATTACAAAATTGAGGAATAAGAAGAGAAAGTACAAGTGAGAACTACAGAGATGGTCCTAGACCCTATGGAAGAATTGGGCAACCTTCTGGGCAACCTCCGATACGTTGGCTCGGGCAGCTTCGCCTTCTCATTCAACCGGACCTTCGAGCACCGGGTCCAGAGGAAATTGGGAGTTCCGGCTGGTGTAGCACGTCAGCACATATTCTGCGACGTTCTTCGCTAGGGATTGCCCCTCAACCTCCAATTGGTCCGCGATGACATCGCCCACCTTGGAGAGTTTGCTGCCTGCCGAGCTCAACGCCTACAACGCCAGGTCTGGCTCCGGCTCCGGATCATCCGGGCGCACGGGGCTGAAGCCCATCGGTGTCAGCGCGTTGTTGGCCTTGCCCAGGAACTCCCAAATCTGTAGGGAGTCCGCAGTCCTCAAGCCCTTTATTTCTTCCAAGGATCTCCTGGCCGCCACCAGTTCAGAATTCTCGCGGGCGAGGCGCTCAACTTCTTTGGCGTTTTGCTGAATCTTCTCAGCAACCCGCTTCTCAAATTTTTTGAGCTCCTCCTCCCGAAGGTGGATCTTGTTCCAGTGGTCAACCAGGTATTTCTCTCTGCCCCTCACTTTCTTTTCCCTGGCAACAAGGGCACACTCCCGCTCGTGGAGCTCCTTCCCTCACACCTAGGCCTTCTTCTCCTCCTCAATGCAGCGCTCTTCCAATTTCTTGGCGTGCTCCTCTAGACCCTTGTCAGCCAGAGCCACCTTCTCGGTGAGATCCTCTTCCCTCCGCAGGACATCATCCCGCAGCTCTAGGAGTTTCTGCTCTTCATCTTCGAGCCGTTTCTCCCTCTCCTCAAGTGCCTCCCGGTGCTTGATGAGTGTAGTGTTAATAGCCTGAAGCCTTTCTTGGCGTTCATCGGCTGCACTGTTAGCTACTTTGGTCTGCTCGTAGATCTCCCGAGATTGAGCGTCGAGGGCACGAGTCATTCTCTCCCTGTCATCCAGTAACTTGCCCCAGTACTCCAGGCAGATCTTCTCCCGCTTGATCCACTCTTTGTCATCCGCTAGCCTCGAATGCGCCAGCTTGGTCTCGAAGTAGAGCCGGTTACGCCACCGCCTAAGGGTTTGGCGCTACTCTTCAAGAGCCTTGCTCGTGGAAGAAGGCCAGTTGGACTTGACGCTGACTGGAACATGCGTTGTCAATAGAGAGCGACAACGGGATAGGTTCCGGACCTGCTGGAGTCTTCTCTGCTGGTTCCAGCGGGTTTTCAGATACAAAAATTGGGTCCCACTCCACAAGAGTGGTCCCCTGGGTCTCCATGGCACTAGGGATGTCCTCTGGGATGGCCTCAGTCGCCATCGAGGAAGGCTTCGCCGCCAGGTCTTCGTTCACCCCCTCAGGCAGGGGGCCAGCGACTTCGCTTGGGCACTCCGGCTAGGCCGCGGGTACCTCCGACGTCGTCACTTCCGGAGCAGGGGCCACTGCTGGCTCCGGTCTGGGCACCTCCTTCGATGAGGGCTCAGGCTCCGACACCTCTTCAAAAACCGGCTCGGGAGCCGGAAGATCTTCAACATCGACCGGCCCTGCGACCGGAGCTCCAACAATGACTGGTTCTGCGGCCGGTGCTTCAGAGGTAGCCGGCCCAACTGCCGGAACTTCCTCAATTTCCGGCATGCACGCCAGGGCTTCAATCACCTCTGGCTCAACCACTGGGGCTTCGACAATTTCCGGCTCTGAGGCTGGAATTACTGCTTCCTCCGGCTCAATAGCCGGAGCTTCCATCATCTCAGCACCAGGAACCGGAGCTTCAACCTTCGGGACAGGTGCCGCTGGCGCATCTTCTCTCCTGCGGCCCGGCGCTATCACGGGAGTCTCTGGGGATGAGTCGAGGTCCATGGCCACGACAGCCGGCGCCGGAGCTGTCGCAGCTTCAGCCACCACTTGAGGCGGCACTGGGACAGAAGCAGAAGCCCCCCGTCCTCACAGCTTCAGCCGTTGTAGCTGAGGGTGGAGCCTCACTCCTCTTCTTGGGAACGCTGCAGATGATGGATGAAGAAACAAAAAAAAAATAGTTACTACAACAAAACAACTGTCCAAGGTAAAGATTAAAAATTACCTTGGGAGGCTCCCGCACCAGCTTGCGCGGAACCTCTTTCTCGGGCGTTCTGGGCTGGTCATAACCGGCGTGGAAGCTCCGGAAGGCCCCCCGGAACTCGTAGCAGCCACGGGCGTTTCCCTGGTCGAGGCTCCCCTCGACCGAGAAGAACTTCCGGACCTGGAGACCTCAACCGGCCCCGGTGCTGGAGTCGCATGCCCGGAGCTAGCTCCCCGAGAGGATCCCACTACGGGTACAGTCGCCGCGGTCGAAGAAGACCTCCCCCTCCGGGGAGAAGGAGCCGATACAGAGGTGGCAGGCCTGATGGACCTTCTGTTGGCATGCTGCAGCTTCCTCTTCCGTCTCAAGGGTTCGTCCGCCGGCTCCTTGCCCTTGCCGACGACCTCGACCCTCGGCTTTGGGGCAGGGCCACCTTCGGACACCCTAGGGATCGCCACCCTGGCGGTTGATCTTCTCTCGATGACACCAAGGTCGTCAAGCACGGGCATCTTCCGCTGGATCTCCCTACTGAACTCAACTTCCACGTTCAGAGGAAGAAAAGTCGATGGCGGAGTCAAGTCGTCACCCTCGACGTCGATGCCGTGCTGGAACTTCTTGAGGTGGAACTCCAAGGTTGTCCCCACCATGTTGGACTTCAGCCCGGTCTCGACCCGGTCATCGTCCATCACGCTGTTGAGGGCCCAAGCGAGTTTTTCTCTCCTCTTCAGCGGTGCCCACCTGTTGACCAAGAAGTTACAAAACACCGCTTGAGGGGTTAATCCCCCCTCCATGCACTGGCAAATCCTGGTCAGAACAGGGTCGAAGGCGTCCGCCAGCACCGGAGCTTTACTCAAGATCGTCGTGTCAATGTTGGGGAGGCCTTCGGGCAGCTCCAGCCTCTCGTGCTCCTCCACCCGGATGACTATCCAGTACTTGTTCCAGTCATCCCACTTCACAGAGGGAAACGACCGGAGGTACTTGAATGGGCACTTCTTGCACTTCACGAAGTAGTAGAAGCCAAGGTTCTCATTGCTCCTACTGGTGGTGTGGACGGTGAAGAAGGCCCGGAAGAGTTCAATGCAGGGGGGATGCCCACCCACATCTCACAGAAGTGGAAAAAGATAGACACGAGGAGAATGGAGTGAGGGCCAAGGTGGTATAGCTGCAGACCATAAAAGTCCAGCAGCATCAGGAAAAAGGAAGAAAAAGGTGGGATCAACCCCACCATGGCGTACGAGGAGAAGTACACCATTTCGTTGGCGTGCTCCTTCTCAAACGGGAGCTCTCCCCCGGCGCGGACCGAGCGGTTGAAGAAGTCAGAGGACCATCCCATGAGGGTCCGGACATTCTTCAGATCACCGTCGGTCCTCAAACGGCTTTCGCGGAGACTGAACTCCATCGCGGCATAGCAAGGCAAGACAGGAAAAGCGAAGCACAAGTTGGGAGTTTGAGCGCAAGAAAAGATGATAGGCGTAAAGAACTCTCGACGGTGCGCGCTTTCCTTCTTAAGTAAGCCCTCGCAACGCTTGGATGGAAACCGCAAAGAAGTTGAAGATACCATTCAAAAATTCCACCCAGCCGATGACAACAGGGCCCGGGACCACCCGGACGATCAAGTCGAGGTTCTTACCCAGGCGAACGGTTTTCATCATGAGGGGGGAAACCCGAAGGCGGTGGCCTGACAAGGCGCGCGGAACCGATACGGTTTTCGTATCGGGAACCGGCGACCTTCAATTGTGTGAGATCCGCACGCCAAAGATCTCATCTGCCGCACGCGAGATACGCCACGCGGCGAGGATTTAACTCCAAACTCTCGCCAACGGCACCTCCGAAGACCATTGAAGACTCAGTTCAAAAGTCACGAGGATGGACCCACCTCCAGCAGAATGACTTCACCCAAGAGGTCTTCCCCAAAGGTGGGCCCAAGGGGCCACTGTCGGTACCCTGGAAACCGTACACCCCTTGAGGTTACAAAGATCTCAAAGGAAAGTAATCTACTTGATTTGAAGACCTTCGGAGGCCCACATGTCAGATATAACCGGACCCGCTTCTCCAACATGGTTAATCCCAGGGTCGCCACGTGTACTATCAAACTGGAGCTACCACCCACAAGGGGGAAGCTCTGGGCTATGTACTGAAATGGCCCCTTCGGACTTAACCCCAGACCGAGAGAAGCTCCGGATCTGACACGTGTCAGGTAGCTCCGGAGCTACCTGCTTCCCATAGTATGCCCCGGAGCTACCACGTGTCCAACCGTCGGATCTTCAGTCTCTAACCTCCAGAAGACTCCACAACGGCCCCGGATCTTCAAAGAGGAATCAAGGACTTCAAGACCCGATTAAGTGTCATTAATACCATATGAATGACACACGATCGGGTGACCTTAATTACCAGTAACGGTGCTATCAAAGCCCATTACCCGGTCATTAAGGACAATTAAATGTGTTGAATAAGTATCAATACTAGTAACTGCCGGGGCCACAAGTCGGGACAGGCTAACTTGTAACGGCCTACCCTTGTACTATAAAAGGACAGGCCGACGACGGACTCTACACGTTCAGTGACGCTACACACGCGCCATAGACACTGGTCACAAACTCTTACAGCTAATACAACACCAGCACACCCTGGAGTAGGGTATTATGCTCAGGCAGCCCGAACCACGTAAACCTCTGTGTCTCCTGTGTCATTTCCAATTCACCTTCTTGAATCTCTGCGCACCCATACTGAACCACAAACTCCTCTAACACTTTAGTAGTGTCGGGAGATCTGCCGGATCCATACCACCGACAGATGTATTCAAAGACATTGAACGGTCTCCTCACACCAATGACCTTCATTAGGGTCCTCAAGGTTCCTTCAATAGTCCCCGCATCTCCATCTTTGGGGACTATTGTCTTCCTCAAAATTCTGTTGAGGACCACATAGAAGGGCTTCAAATATTTGCCGTTGGGAGGCACAAAGGGCATCCTTGTGTCATAGAGGAAATTGAGCTCATCCTTCTCCAAGGGTTGCAAATTGTGGATGACAAGATCATGATCCATAGTATGTTCAAGGTGAAGAATTCTTGCAAACTCATCATAAGTAACACTATACTTGGAACCATGAGTCATCCAAGTAAGACTGTCTCCATCACCACGAGCAAAGTAGAGGGTAGAGTAGAATTGGGTGATGACCTCGTTGTTCTAGTCATTCTCAAATGAAAACAGTTCCTTCAGTCCGTGCCTCTCTAGGGACTCAACCACCTCACGGAAGGCAGGATACTTCTTCGAATGCATGTACCCAATGTTCACCCATTGCCTCTTCACAACGGGATTCTTCATCTTCATGTACACATGCTCATAGTAGTCGGCATGGAAGTTGCTCCAAAATCTTGGGTCTGAGCATTGCCGAGGTTGAGCATACACATTAACCTGCCTGAAGCTATCGGCAAGCTCACCCCCTTTTCTGGTGAAATCCTTATTTGAGCGCTGCCTGTTGCGGTGACATGGGTTCTTCATTTTCAGGGGTCCAATGGGACCACTAGCAAGCCCCTTTCCTTTGTTGAGAGTCCTCTTTGGCCCTGAGAAGCTCTCACCAGCCTTTCCTTGGGCCTTCTTCACAACCACCCTCCTTTTCTTGGGCAAGTTGTCGTCGGAGGGTGGAGAGTGTACATTTACATCATGCCTTTTCTTCATGTACCTCTACTTGGCTCTCTTCACTTTTTCGCGTTCAACTTCTTCATCAACATGGAAGGAGCTGTCATCGGAGCTTAAAGACATCGTGCCTAACAAGGAGTTCATGATTTAGATGAGAATGAACTAAGAATGAAGGTGATATGAGGATTCAAAAGTCAGAGACCGGACTTGTCCGGTTTCAGGGTGCGGACTTGTCCGGTGTACCGGACTAGTCCGTACCTGGGAGCTGGACTAGTCCGGCTTGGCACAAGAACCCTAACAAAACTAGAATCACAACTTCTATATAAGGATGCAAAGGAGCATGAAGGTGAAAGGAATACATCTCTGAAGCTAATGTACTTCCTTGGAATCAAGAGAAATAAGCTAGAACTAGAAAAGTTGAGAGTTTGACTTTAGGGAGAAATTTACCGAGATTGAAGATTCGCGTTGAAGGAGTACGAATCTGTCCGGATGAGTTTGGAGTGGAGTATCAACTCGTCGAGGGGAGGATTTCCCAAGGAGAAAGCTTGGATTTTGAGGGCTCAACTCGAAAATCACTTTTGGGGGCTAGGGTTTGAGAGGTGAGGGTTCAAATCAAAGTGGAGGGAGGTTTGAAACGGTTTTGGGTCGACCAGCTGCTTATATACGCGGCCGACTGAACTAGTCCGGTCAGAGGACGGACTAGTCCGGTGCCCCTGGAATACCTAGGAAAGAGAGACAGTCCGGACTAGTCCGATGGCAACCCTGACTGGTCCAGTGTCCCTGGAAAAACTGAGTATTTAGAGATAACTAATAGTGACCCAAGGACAAGTTTTCCAAATAATCTTGGTAATTGTGACCAGAAAGCAATCAACAAAAATGGTCATAAATTCCAAGATTTCTTCATTATAATTAGTTTTCTTAGGAGAAAAAGAGGTGAGGGGCAGTTTTAGCAAAAAAATGTAACATTTGAAGTTTCAACTAGGTGTGCAACATTTCAAGCCACATTTCGAGAGTCAAGAATATTAAGTTCATTCCTAAGTTCACAAAACCTTTTCTCATCCAATGGTTTGGTAAAAATATCCGCAAGTTGTTTTTCAGTTCTAACATGTGAAATAGCAATGTCACCTTTTAATGAATGATCTCTGAGAAAATGATGACGAATATCTATGTGCTTAGTTCTTGAGTGCTCTACTGGGTTGTGTGAAATTTTTATAGAACTTTCATTGTCACATAGAAGTGGGATATGGTTAAGATTGTAGCCGTAGTCCCTAAGGGTTTGCCGCATCCAAAGTAATTGGGCGCAACAGCTATCGGCTGCAATATATTCTGCTTCTGCTGTGGAAAGGGCAGTGGAGATGACCAAGATACCAGGGACCTACCTAGAAATTGACAAGTCCCTGACGTGCTCTTTCTATCGACTTTGCATCCTGCATAGTCGGCATCGGAATACCCTATCAAGTTAAATTTGGATCCTTTGGGATACCAAAGGCCCATGTTGGGTGTGTGCACAAGGTACCTTAGGATTCCTTTTACCGCAACTAAGTGACACTCTTTAGGTGCAGGTTGAAACCTTGCACACGAGCAAACACTAAGCATAATATCTGGCCTAGATGCACATAAATAAAGTAAAGAGCCAATCATGGACCGATATACCTTTTGGTCCACATTTGGACTGTCTTCATTGAGGTCGAGGTGTCCATTAGTGGCCATGGGTGTCTTGATGGGCATGGCTTTGTCCATATTGAATTACTTGAGAATTTCTTGTGTATATTTGGTTTGGCTTATAAATGTACCTTCTCTTAGTTGCTTCACTTGGAATCCCAAAAAGAACTTTAATTCGCCCATCATTGACATCTCGAACCTATCTGTCATAATTTTGCTAAATTCTTCACAGAAGGATTTGTTAGTGGATACAAAGATAATGTCATCAACGTAAATTTGACATACAAATAAATGGTCATCACAATGTTTAGTGAAAAGTGTATAGTCAGCTTTACCAATTTTGAATCCATTCTGAATTAGAAAATCTCTAAGACACTCATACCAAGCTCGAGGAGCTTGTTTGAGGCCATAGAGAGCCTTACGCAGTTTGTAGACATGATTGGGATACTTCTGGTCTTCGAATCCTAGTGGCTGCTCCACATAAACTTCCTCCTTGATTGAGCCATTTAAGAAAGCGCTCTTGACGTCCATTTGATACAGCTTAAAATTATGGTGAGTAGCATATGCCAATAAAATACGAATGGACTCAAGTCTAGCTACAGGAGCAAAAGTTTCATCGAAGTCCAAACCTTCGACCTAAGAATAACCTTTGGCCTCCAGTCTTGCCTTATTTCTTGTTACTACTCCATGTTCATCTTGCTTATTCCAAAAGACCCATTTGGTTCCAACTATGTTCGCCTTTGGTCTCTCCACTAGCTCCCATACTTCATTTCTCTTGAAGTTGTTCAGTTCCTCTTGCATTGCAATCACCCAGTCTGGATCCCTTAAGGCTTCTTCTACCCTGTATGGTTCCAGAAAAGACACAAAAGAGTAGGATTCACAGAAATTTGCAACTCGAGATCTAGTAGTTACTCCGTTAGCAATATCTCCAATGATATTGTTGACAGGGTGGTCTCTTTGCACGCTCTGGTGTACTCTTGGGTGTGGAGCTTGTGTAGTTGCTTGTTCTTCGTTATCTTCATGTGCATTGTCTCCCCCTAGATCATTGTTTCCATGATTGTCCTGATCTTCTTGATCTTCCTCCTCTTGATCTTGTGCAAGAGCTCCCCCTTGATCATTGCCTCCGTGTTGAGGTTCATCTTGTGCATTTGAGTCGAATGTTTGCTCTTGTGGTAAGATATCACCAAGTCCCATTTTCTTCAGTGCTTCATATGGAGCTTCCTCTTTATCTAGCACACACTTATCAACTTGCTCCACTTGTGAGCCGTTAGATTCATCGAACACTACGTCACGTGCTACTTCAACAAGGTCGGACACCTTGTTGAAGACACGATAGGCATAGGCATTCGACTCGTAACCGAGCAAGAATCTTTCATCGGACTTTGAAGTGAACTTCGAGGCCCTCTATTTCTTGTTCAGAATAAAACATTTGCAACCAAAAACTTTAAAATAGGAAACATTAGGCTTTTTACCTGTAAGGAGCTCATATGGAGTTTTATTCAGTAGTCGATGGAGATACAGTCGATTCGTGGCATGGCAAGCGGTGTTCACCGCTTCTGCCCAAAATCGATGTGATGTCTTGTATTCATCCAACATAGTTCTCGCCATTTCGATTAATGTTCTTTTCTTCCTTTCGGCCACTCCATTTTGTTGAGGGGAGTAGGGTGCCGAGAATTCATGCTTTATCCCTTCTTCATCGAGAAACTCTTCAACTTGGAGGTTCTTGAATTCTGTCCCGTTGTCACTTTTGATGTTCTTTATGGTTGATGAGAACTTGTTCTGAGCTCTTTTCAGGAACTTCTTGAGGATCCCCTGAGTTTTTGATTTATCATACAAGAAAAATACCCAGGTAAATCTTGAAAAATCATCAACAATTACTAAACCATATTTGTTACCGCCGATGCTGATGTACGAAATTGGACCAAAGAGATCCATGTGGAGAATTTCCAGCGGTCTTGCGGTAGTCATCACATTCTTGGCGGGGTGTGGTGCTCCGACTTGTTTTCCTGCTTGACAAGCGCTGCACGGCCTGTATTTTTCAAAAACCACATCCTTAAGACCACGGATGTGACCACCTTTTAGAAGTTTCTGCAGATTTCTCATCCCAACATGGGCTAGCCATCTATGCCATAGCCATCACATGTTGGTCTTAGCAACCAAGAAAGTGTTGAGTTCGGCTTTATCTTTGTTGAAGTCAACTAGATAAAGCTTGCCCTTCAACATTCCCTTGAATGCAATCGAGCCATCGCTTCTTCTAAAAACAGTCACACCCTCATTAGTGAATAAACAGTTGTAACCTTTGTCGCATAGTTGGGATATTGACAAAAGGTTATAATCTAGAGAATCTACATGTAAAACATTTGATAAGGTATGTTGAGAGGATAGTTCAATGTTACCGCTACCAAGGACCTTTCCTTGGCTGTTGTCTCCGAAGTATATGCCTTCACCTGGATCCTTGTTGTACTCGTACTCTACAAACATACCTCTCTCTCCGGTCATGTGATTTGTGCATCCGCTGTCAAGTACCCATTTTGTTCCACCAGAGGAGTAAGCCTGCAAAAAGAATTATTCCTTGGTTTTAGGTACCTAAGCTTGCTTGGGTCCTCTCAGGTTAGTCACAAGAGTCTTGGGCACCCACACACAAGTTTTCAAGTTCTTGTGGCGTGGCCCTGTATATTTAGCAATGACTTTTCCATAATTGGCTTGCATAAGAACATAAGAAGCGTTAAATGTATGAAACAATATTTGTGGTTCGGATTCATGAGATTTTTCCTTAACAAAGACAATTCTATTTTTAGCATGATTAGAAGTAGACATATGTTTGTTCTTATCAAAACCAAGGCCATCTTTGACATTAGGAGGTCTGGTGACCATATATGCACTGCGTGCATATTTGATCTTCTCCTTATCAAAGACGCCGCTTGGAGGGGCATGCATATTATGATAAGCTGAAGTATTAGACATAATATTCTTCTTATTAGAGCAAGTGCAAGTTCTGATAGTTGTCGAACTTATATCTTTGGAGGAGGAGCTCTTGGAGGAAGAGGAGTCACTTTGCTTGAGCGACTCAACTTGCACCTCAAGGATCTTGTTAGCTTTTGACAAGTTAGCAAGTTCTTCCTTAATTGCAATATGCGAGTCTTCTAGCTTTGAGTAAGTTTCCTTACTCAAGGATAGTTCAACTTCAAGCGACTCGTTCTTCTCTCTTTCAAGCTCAAGAAGCTTTTCAACTTCTTGATATCTCTTCCTTTCACGGATGAGCATATCTTCTTGTCGGTCAAGAAGTGCTTCCTTTTCAAAGATTTCATTCGACAACATTTCCATTTTCTTTAGAGCAATTTTACTTATACCTCTAAACATTTCTTCATTATCCCTTGAGCTGTCAAAGTCATCAATAGAGGAGTTTAGCGTAGGAGGAGTAAGCCGTACCTTTTTCTTGCCTTCCTTAGCCATAAGGCAAGTGTGGTTGTTCACGTCTCATCCTCCCATGTTTGGAAAGAGTGTGGCCTCCATAGTAGATTTCTTGATTGCGATAGTGGCCATCTCTTCTTCTTCACCAGAGGAGGACTCGTCGTTTGAGTCCCACTCCTTGCCAATGTGAGCTTGATGGGTTTGTCTCCTTTTTCTGAAATTTTTCTTTTCTTGAGATCTTGTTTCCTTCTTCTTTTTGTTTTCTTCATAAGGGCAGTCCACCATGAAGTGACCATACTCTCCGCAGTTGTAGCAAGTGCGTCGAGCCTTGGATTTTCCTTTATCCTTGCTTTTGCCTTCATTTGAGTTGTTGCCGTGTCTTCTTTTCATCATTCTCTTGAACTTCTTGATAAAGAGTACCATTTCTTCATCATCAAGATCGGTGCTCTCGTCACTTGTATGCCCATCGTCTTGATCTTCACGAGCATCTTTGAGTTTGGATCGGCATGTTGCTTTGAGAGCAACCTCCTTCTTTTTGGAGGAAGTGAGTTCAGCCAAGTCTTTGACGTATTGTGCCTCTTTCTCCATCATTTCATGGTTTATGATCTTTCCCAACAACTCATCGGGAGTCATTTTGTGAAACCCGGGGCTTTCTCTAATCATTGAGAAAAGTGTGACATTTCTTGGCATGAAGGCTCTAATCACTCTCTTGACTACCTCGTGATCCATCCATTTCTTACTCCATAGGCACGTATTTTGTTGATGAGTGCCTTCATCTGGTTGTACATGTCTTGAGGTGATTCACCTTCTTCAATAGCGAATCTCCCCAACTCTCCTTCAAGCATTTCGATTTTTGCTTCACGAACCAATCTATTTCCTTCGTGAGCTGTCTTGAGTGTATCCCAGATTTCCTTTGCACTTTCTAAGACATCAATCTTGGTGAATTCATCTCTGCTTAGTGATGATGTGATCACGGTGATGGCTTGTGCATTTCTGTGAATCTCTTGTTCTTGTTTTGGGGTGAGTTCTTCATCCGTGTCCGGGATGTCTATGCCAGAAAAACAATGTGCCATAGACTAGGATTTTGGGACATTAGATGCATCTTCATGTTGTACTTCCACATTGTATAGTCGCTTCCGTCAAACTGTGGAGGTTTTCCCATAGGAATGGAAAGATAATGGTTGTTTGAATTGAGACGGTTGTAGTTGTAAGGCTGTCAGGAGTAGTCGTGATGACCAATCCCCGTCGTCTTGTCTTCTTCTTTTCCCTTTTGTCCTAGCAGTTTCTTTCTTATAAGTGCCTTTAATTGTCACACTTCTTCATCATCGTGTGGTCTCTCTTTCAGCACATCAAAAGTTTTAGTTTCTTGTTCCTCCTCATTAATGTTCATCTTCGAGATATCGTTGTTCTTCTCAGAGGCCATTGTTCTCCCCGAGATGTGAGTCTCGTTGGTGGAGAACCTTGCTCTGATACCAATTGAATGTGGCCTAGAGGGAGGTGAATAGGCCTTTTGAATTCCCTGCACACTTAATAGAATCGTCAAAACTTGGTTGGCCGGACTAGTCCGGTCGTGTGGGCGGACTTGTCCGGTGTGCTAAAAATATGTGTGTTGATCAAGTGTTATTTGGGAATCTAAATTTCTTTAGCAGCGGAAATGAGAACAACTGATATTTTTATTTGAGATTAATATAAGAATGCAGGTAAAACTTATAATTGCATTAGGTTGATGTTTTAGCACTTAAGTGATCCAGTGAGCAAAATTTAAATGAGATAAGGCGCAAGACACACGAATTTTTCCCGAGGTCCGATCTCACCACGAGATCTACGTCCTCGTTGGGGAAGCTCACACAGAGCTGGGTCTCCAACCCTTTCGCTCTTCAAGTCACCGCGAAGGCCGACTTGATTCCACTATCACGGCTAATCACCAAGTTTGTGGGGCAACCTCACACGTTGAGGGCTCCCACGAGAATTACAACGAAAGAAGTGATCAAATACACTCAAAAGTATTACATTGCAGAGTATGAGTGTACAAAGATCAAACCCCAAGAGCTCGCAATGAAAGAACGACGATCTCCCAATCCCGAATCCAAGTGTTCAATTGATTTCACTCTTTTTGCACTTTAGATGTGTGGGGAGATGTGTTTTGGGCTCTTGGCACGAAGTGGCAACGCTAGGGTTTGTTGTTTGATCAGTATTCGACGTGTATTTTCATAGGAAAGTTGTGGACTCTCTATTTATAGGGTTTCCAAAAGGTAGCCGTTGAAAAACCCTAACACCATACTAGTCCGGTGCAAGTCCGAACTTGTCCGATATCTGTGCATTTTGAAGTCCAGAAAGTCTGCCAGATTAGTCCGGTCCAAGCTCGAACTAGTCCGGTGCTGTGTGTAGGTGACTCCAGAAAGTTCAACGGACAAGTCCGCAGACTAGTCCGATCTCCACGAGTGGGAGATTCCAGAAAGTTCAATGGACTAGTCCGGTCCATGATCAGACTAGTCCGGTCCCTCAATATGAGAGACTCCAGAAACATCAACGGACTAGTCCGGTGGATGCACGGACTAGTCTGGTCTCCCTATAAGTGGGATACCAGAAAGATGAACAGACTAGTTCGGTCTATGATCGGACTAGTACGGTGCTTTGTGAAAGTTAGGTTAATTTTAATCCCTTACCCTCGCGCAAAGTTGTGAGCTCTTGGAGTGTGTCTTTCATACACTCCCTATACATTCAAAATCTAATTTGGTCTTCCAAACTTCATCAAAGTATCTTTCTTTGAACACCACTTCATTTTTCACCTTTTTGTGTGCACCGAGCTGTTTCACTTGTTTGTCCTACAATCATCTCAGTGGATTCATTAGGATATCATATGTTTGTCATCAATTAGCCAAAACCCATAAGGGATATCGTAGATGCACTTACAGAATATGCCAGGACAACAGCCACCACAAGGCCAGGTATGGGTGCGCCGCCGCTGAATAATTAGGAGTGCTGCTAGTATTGTATGGACCATTGGATGGCGCGCAGAATGGGAGTCGAGGAGGGCTACCCTAAAATCTGCACACACGAGGGGGCCCGTGAGTGGGAGAATGGAGATTCAAGCCTGCGGGTGAAACTCTAGTGGGCCCGTACATACTAGTAGTCCCTTTTGAAAGGCTATTTTGTGATCTCTTGGCCACACACCCACAGAAGTGTGAGACGGCATAATAGAGGTTCTGAGTCACCGAAAGGTGATGAAATCACGATCATGTGGGTAAAGTGGTACAACCTATACAGAGTGTAAAACTATCATGATAGCCGTGCTCGCGGTTAAGAGCACCTGGATGACCTACATGATTAGAGGATTTTGGTATTGGAATGGATGGATTATGGTTATGGGTTGGTAATGGTTAAGGATGGTTTATGGCTTATGATTATGGATATGAATTTGAGTTATGGTAACTGGACATGGATAATTATGTTGTTGGCAATAATTGCATATGGTTTATATTATGTTAATAAGATGGTTATGATGGGATTGTTTCACATAGACATAGTATAATGCTTTTCAAATGTTTTAATGTACTTTTCAGCACTTAGCCTTTATTATTGTCGTCAATTGTAAAGCTACATGTCATACTTTCCCACACTTGTTGAGTACGACATGCACTTACCCTTGCAATTCCCCCCCCCCCCAACAGCTGCCAGAGATATTTTGGAGATCAACATGGAGCACTAGGTTGCATACCGCCGTCGACTGCCTGTGGTGTTGGAGTCGCCTACGCTAGTTTATTCGCGCTGTAGTAGAATCAAGGTATATTTATCATTCGTGACATGGTTAAATTCTGATTTCCTTTTGTGATGCATTTGTGTATGTGTGATGAACATCCTGGGCACACATACACTGCACTTGGTTCGTTTTCAGAACCGGGTGTCACAAGTCGGAACCTAAAACACTTAGCAGCTTGATCAAATACTAAGAAATCAGACTAGTCCGATAGAGTGCGGACTAGTCCGATGCGTGTGGACTAGATCGATCAAGTTATATCAATTATCTTGATCCTAGACTTTATGCAGCGGAAATATACTGTAATTAGAGTGTAATACTTCTATGAAACTAGATGTTGCACAAGTTAACCTTATATTCAATATTTTAACGTAGTATGAACAAGATCAAGTAAAACCGTAGATATTAGTGAAAAGTAAGAACAAAATGCAAAAAGTGAAGACACAAGATTTTTATCCCGTGGTTTGGTTCCCACAAAGGCAACCTACATCCACATTGAGGAGACCATGAAAGGACCGGGTCTTCACTGACCCTAACCTCGTCGAATCAGCACGAAGGCCAATTCTCTTCCACTATCACAATGGGAAAATCACCAAGTTCAAGGGGCCTTCTCACAAATTGAGGGCTCCTAAAGATTACAAATCAAACACCATCAAGAACACTGTCGGTACCCTGGAAACTGTACACCCCTTGAGGTTACAAAGATCTCAAAGGAAAGTCATCTACTTGATTTGAAGACCTCCGGAGGCCCACATGTTAGATATAACCGGACCCGCTTCTCCAACATGGTTAATCCCAGGGTCGCCACGTGTACTATCAAACCGGAGCTACCACCCACAAGGGGGAGGCTCCGGGCTATGTACCGAAATGGCACCTCCGGACTTAACCCCAGACCGAGAGAAGCTCCGGATCTGACACATGTCAGGTAGCTCCGGAGCTAACTGTTTCCCACAGTATGCCCCGGAGCTACCACGTGTCCAACCGTCGGATCTTCAATCTCTAACCTCCGGAAGACTCCACAACGGCCCCGGATCTTCAAAGAGGAATCAAGGACTTCAAGACCCGATTAAGTGTCATTAATACCATATTAATGACACACGATCGGGTGACCTTAATTATCAGTAATGGTGCTGTCAAAGCCCATTACCCGGTCGTTAAGGACAATTAAATGTGTTGAATAAGTATCAATACTAGTAACCGCCGGGGCCACATGTCGGGCCAGGCTAACTTGTAACGGCCTGCCCTTGCACTATAAAAGGACAGGCCGACGACGGACTCTACACATTCAGTGACGCTACACACGCGCCATAGACACTGGTCACAAACTCTTACAGCTAATACAACACCAGCACACCCGTGGAGTAGGGTATTACGCTCAGGCGGCCCGAACCACGTAAACCTCTGTGTCTCCTGTGTCATTTCCAATTCACCTTCTTGAATCTATGCGCGCCCATAGCGAACCACAAACTCCTCTAACACTTTAGTAGTGTCAGGAGATCTGTCGGATCCATACCACAATGACAGTTGGCGCGCCAGGTAGGGGAGCCTGAGATTTCGAGAATGGTGAACTCAGCTGCTGGATCATCCAACGGTCATCCTGCTGCTCAAGCTGCTGGGGGCAATCCCTCCAATATGCAGCCACCAGCAGGGGCTTCAGCACCAGCAGGAGCCACATTGCCACCACCGCCGCCTCCACCAGCAAATCAAGCTGGACAATGCGATGGTGCACCGGCATCAGTCACTGCGTCGGGAAATCATGACAACCCGGAACACGCGCTCCATGCAGCGCGTGCTCTTCTCCAACGCCCACCACCTCCGAATGCATCCCAGGATGCACTGTAGCAGTGGAGAGCTGATGTGGAACATTTGGTTACAGCAGCAGCCGATCGCATCAGCAACCAGCGTCCTCCTCCTTCAGGGCGGGCCCCGTCGCAGCAACGGACCTTGTCTGGTAGACTTGGTCCACACGTCTCCAACAACAGGAGACGAGCTGCATCACAGCAGGTGACGTCGTTACCCTCCGGGGTACGACGCACCCACACGGTATCCAGGCTTTCAACTCATGACCTCCGGGCGGAGCTTGATCGCCGATACCGCCAACAGGACGGCCGAGTCCATATTGAGCGTGCTCGTGAAAGATGAGAGGCTCAGGACGTTCTTGCTCCTGAAGGAGTGGGAGGAGGCTGTTCAGCCCTGGGCATGCATCTACGTATGGTCAAGTGGCCACAGAAGTTCCAGCCTCACCTGCCGGAGAAGATCGATGGGACCGTCAACCCTGTTGAATTTCTTCAGATCTACTCCACTGCTATCTTGGCAGTTGGATGAAATGAGGCCGTGATGGCCAACTATTTCCCAGTGGCTTTGACTGGGACCGCCAGGTCCTGGTTTATGAGCCTTCCACCCAACTCCATCAACAGTTGGGAGGAGCTGTGCCAGCAGTTCAACGCCAACTTCGGGAGTTCATACACCCGACCAGGCACTGAACTGGACCTTTTTGCAGTTGTGCAAAAAGGGGGAGAATCCATGCGATCATTCATACAAAGGTTCTCTCAGGTACGAAACACAATACCTTCTATCTCTAGCGCCTCTGTCATTGTGGCATCCAGACAGGGTGTACGGGATAAGAAGATGCTGGAGAAACTGGCGATCAAGGAGATCACTAGTGTCACGGAACTCTTCAGTTTGGCCGATAAATGTGCCAGAGCTACGGAGGGCCGTGAAATGCACTCCAAACCAACTCCGGAGGATCACAAGAAATCCTCCAAAGGAGAAGCCACTACCTACGGGAGTGGCAAAAAGAAGAAGAAGACCAACGGCAAGAAGAAGCCGTCGGCCGGTACATCCAATGTTGCAGCTGCTGCAGCTCCCGGTGGCCGGGGGCAACACCCCGAGAAGCGACCTCGACCGTCTTCTGAAGACGGTGGCAAACCCAAAGTGTGGTGTCCAATCCACAAAACGGGCATCCACAGTTTGGAAGACTGCTGGGAGGTCCAAAACCTCGCCAAGCGCTACAACAAGCACCAGGAAGAAACTCCTTTCCGACAGAGGGAAGGAAAACAAAAAGTCGACGAAGCTCCCGCTGAAGAGGAGTTAGGTTTTCAGGATCCCAAAAAGGTCCTGAAGGTCGTCTACACCTCCGTCGACGATGATTCTGATGTCTCTGACAATGAGTGTCGGAAGACCATGAACACCATTTTTGGTGGATCATGGGACATCACCTCCCGCCGCGTCATCAAGACTATGCGTCGGGATATGGCTGCTATAGCTCCTAGAGTCAGACCGGAGCCACATCGGAAGTGGATGGACACAACCATCACTTTTGATGCTTCGGACTGCCCTCGGAGCATGGTTGCAGCAGGTCAGTTACCTTTGATGGTATCTCCTACCATCAATAACATCCAGCTCCACCAGTCATGGTAGACGGAGGTTTGGGGCTTAACCTCATAAGCTTCGAAGCTTTTACCAAGCTTCAGCTCCGACCTTCGGATCTCCACCCCTCCCAACCTTTCTCCGGAGTAGGTCCGGGGGCCATTACCCCACTCGGAGCTATTACTCTCCCTGTTACCTTCGGGACACGGGAGAAGTACCGCACCGAGAAGTTGGTCTTCGACGTCGCTCAGATCAACTTACCCTTCAACGCCATCATGGGTAGGCCTGCCCTGTACAAGTTCATGGCAGCTGCTCATTATGGCTACCTGGTGTTAAAGATGCCGACACCAGTAGGCATTCTCCGGATCCGCGGAGATCGTACTGCCGGAGTAACTGCACTGGAAGAACTCCATGCACTTACCACGGCGCAAGAGGAGGACTCCAGGCAGGAGCAAGCTCCAAAACCCCCGAGCATTCGTCAACGAGGCTCGACTTCTGCCCCTCGTGTGCAGCCAAGCGGCGACACCGACATTCCCGTCAAAGTCGTCCAAATTGGTTCCAATGCCGCTCAGACCACCCGTATATCTGGGGGATTGAACGACAAATAGGAACTCGTGCTCATCACTTTCCTCCGGGCTAATGTCGATGTGTTTGCTTGGCAACCGTCACAAATGCCTGGGATTCCCAGGGAAGTGATTGAGCACAATCTGAAGATCTACCGCGACGCCCGACCTGTGCATCAGAAGCCTCGGAAGCAATCCGTAGAGCGACAGAACTTCTTCCGACAAGAAGTGAAGAAGTTGCTCAAAGCTGGATTTATCCGAGAAGTCTTCCATCCAAAATGGCTGGCAAACCCAGTCGTTGTGCCCAAGGCCGGTGGGAAGCTTCGGATGTGTATCGACTACACCACACTAAATAAGGCATGTCCAAAAGATCCATTCCCACTACCTAGAATAGATCAGATAGTGGATTCCACCTCTGGGTGTGAATTACTGTGTTTCCTAGACGCATATTTTGGGTATCATCAAATCAGGATGTCTAGGGAAGATGAAGAGCATACCTCATTAATCACAGTAGATGGATTGTATTGTTATACAGCCATGCCTTTTGGTCTCAAGAATGCAGCTTCAACCTTTGTACGAGCTATGTACAAAACCTTTGAAGATCTCATTAGAGACATAGTGGAAGTGTACGTTGATGACATCGTGGTCAAGGTCAAGAACAAGGAGTCACTTCTTGACACCTTACATGCTGTCTTCGATAAGCTGCGGGCCACCCGCACAAAGCTAAACCCAGACAAGTGTGTCTTCGGGGTTAGCTCCGGAAAACTTCTTGGTTTCCTGGTAAGTCACCGAGGCATAGAAGCTAATCCGGCGAAGATCAAGGCCATTGAAGACATGCGGCCACCAGCCCGCATCAAAGATGTCCAAAAGCTAACTAGATGTCTAGCAGCTCTCAGCCGGTTCATTTCAAGATTGGCGGAACGGGCACTCCCCTTCTTTAAGTTATTGAGGAAGTCCGGACCATTCCAATGGTCTGAAGAAGCAGAAAAGGCGTTCCAGGAGCTAAAATAGTTCCTCACCACCCTACCAACTCTGGTAGCTCTGAACCCTGGTGAGCCTTTGTTGCTTTACATTTCAGCTACTGACGAAGTCGTCAGTATGGTTCTGGTTGCGGAGAGACCAGAGCTACCCCATACTCAGGAATCCAGACCTCTTCGGGGGGGGGGGGGGGGGTTCGGAGGTTCCTGAAAGCGAGTCTGGGTCCCAACTCCCAGATTTGAATCCACAAGAAACCATTTCAGAAGACTCAGACCCCTCCGGGAGGGTCCAGGTCACTTCTAAAGAAGCTCCGGGTTCCTCCAGCCAGAACCTAGAGGTCCCTGAAGAAAATCCGGATCCCTTCGGGAGGATCCGGGTCAGTGAAGAGGAAGCTCCGGGCCCCTCCGGGAGGGTCCGGACCATTTAGCGCCCGGTGTACTTCATCAGTGAAATACTACATGATGCCAAGACTCGATACCTAGAGGTGCATAAGCTGCTCTATGCAGTCCTTATTGCCTCCAGGAAGCATCGCCATTATTTCCAAGCTCACAAAATCTCAGTGGTGACCTCTTACCCACTTCGAGCAATCTTGCATAATCCCAATTCAACTGGGAATATTGCAAAATGGGCAGCGGAATTGGCAGAATTAAACCTCGAATTCATTTCAAGGCAAGCAGTCAAGAGTCAAGCATTGGCAGACTTCATGGCGGAATGGACTCCCTCTCCGTCAAACCTTGGGGGCCCCAGTGAGCAGAAGCCAGAACATGAAGCTCCGGTCTTCACTGAGCCTCACTGGACCCTCTACTTCGACGGGTCCATGCAAAAACAGGGGGCCGGAGCTGGAGTCCTTCTCCTCGCACCAACCAGGGAGAACTTAAAATACATGGTACACCTTGACTTCAAGGCGACCAACAACATGGCGGAGTACGAAGCACTCATCTACGGACTAAAGGTGGCGCTGTCATAGGTGTCAAGCAACTGCTGGTCAAGGGAGATTCACAGCTCATCATTAAGCAAGTGAAGGGTGAATGCTCCTGCAACAATCTCCAGCTAGCTGCTTACCTCCTTGAAGTCCAGAGGCTTCAGTAGGACTTCGAAGTCCTAGATCTCCACCATGTCCAGCGTACCCACAACGCTGAAGCCGACGAACTCTCGACGAAAGCTTCAATCGAAGCTCCGGCTCCTGATGGAACTTTTGTCTGGAGGTTGTCAAAACCCACAGCTCAGCCTGTCAAACTAAGCGAAGGGGGCGAGATCAGCATCCCGAAGCTGACGGTCCCGATGGCCCTGTTACCATGGCAGCCATTAAGGGTCGTAGGTGCTGCCGGAAGCTCCGAGCAACCCAGCACGCAAGACTCAAATGCTCAAGTTAGTTCCAATGCATGGATCTCGGAGATCCGGAACTACTTGAAAGACAACATCCTTCCTGACGATGATGTGTCCGCTAACCGGGTAGTCAGATTGGCTAAAAGATACACGTTGGTAGAAGGGGATCTCTACCGGCGCAGTGCCAACATCATCCTAATGCCGTGCATCACAAGGGAAGAAGGCTGCGAGCTCCTCGCAGAAATCCATGGAAGCGAGTGTGGGAACCACGCGTCTTCCCGCACGCTGGTTGGTAAAGCCTTTCGGCATGGCTTCTACTGGCCTACAACACTCCAGGATGCAGCTGAGCTGGTGAAGAAATGCAAAGCATGCCAATTTCATGCAAAACAAATTCACACACCGGCTCAGCCCCTACAAATGATACCTCCTACATGGCCCTTTGCTGTGTGGGGGATGGACATCTTGGGACCTTTCCCAAGAGCTGTCGGAGTTACAAGTTCCTGTATGTTGCCATTGACAAGTTCACCAAGTGGCCGGAAGCAACTCCAGTTGTGACAATCAACAAGCAATCTGCTATCAACTTTTTGCAGTCCATTGTATGAAGATTTGGAGTCCCAAACAAAATCATCACTTATAATGGGACCCAATTCACAAGCTCCGCATTTCAAGGATATTGCGAAGACCTCGGCATTCAAGTTTGCTACGCCTCCGTAGCTCACCCAGCAAGCAATGGTCAAGCCGAGAGAGCAAATGTTGAAATCCTTAAAGGACTCAAAACGCTCACCTATGAGCACTTGAAAAAACATGGTGCCAACTGGATTGAAGAGCTTCCGCCCACTCTCTGGGCCAACAGGACATCTCCAAACCAGTCAACTGGAGAGACACCCTTCTTCCTGGTGTATGGAGCTGAAGCAATCCTTCCTCCAGAAATCACCTTGGGGTCACTCCGGGTGCGGACCTTCGATGAATCCACGCAGGACCAGCTCCGGCGTGAAGACCTAGACCTCCTTGAGGAGGGAAGGTGCCAAGCAGCTGTTCGGAATGCCCGATACCGCCAAGCCCTTCGGCGCTATCATCAGCGGCATGTACACAATCGACAGCTCGAGGAAGGCGACCTGGTGCTATGGAGAATACAATCCAGAGAAGGGTTAAACAAACTCTCCCCCAGCTAGGAGGGACCATTCCGAGTGATTAAAGTATCCCGTCCCATGAGCGATCGCTTGGCTACCGAGGATGGGACACCTCTCCCAAATCCTTGGAACATTGAGCATCTCTGTAATTTCTACACTTAATATCACGGAGGTGAGTCTTTAGTAACTTGAGGTGTATGTTATAGAGTCATTGTACAGAGTCGGGTAGTTCCTCCGGAAGAACAGCCGAACCTTCCCCGGAAGGTCTGCAAAGTTCATGCAACACTTGTCACAGTCCTAGAACTAAAAGTGTGGCTAGCTACCATGGGTCAAACGAGAAAATAAACACGCTTAGCCTGGTTCCGTACCCTAAGAGTGTACTTGTTTCCCCTGTACCTCGGACCTATAATGAAAGACATCTTCAGGTGAAACAGGCTCCACGTGCATTTGTTTTGTACAGGCTCAACATTCTTTTTTATTTTTCTCTTTCTTGTCTATAACAAAGACGTGCAATTCTTAAGAAATTCTAGTTCGACCGGTTCATATACAATTCGAGTTGTATTGTCTAGTCTTTTGGATTCAAATATTGTTCATGTCTCACTCGCCTGAATGCCGCCAAGCCAATCTAGGGCCGGAGTGTGCTATCGACTTAGCCTGGTCAAGCACCCTAAGTACGCCACTCTACCTACACCCCGGCAGGCCGAAGTAAGGCGGGTCCATGTACAATTGAATCTGGAAGAAAAGGCAACACATTCGGTTGTGTTTAGAATCGCGTTTTACCTAAAATCTTCTCGAGAATCGTAAGCCTCGACGAAGTTATACGCAAGAAACAAATTTTACTATTTTTCTTGACTTCAATGTGCAGGAAAAATAAAATCCACGTTAATAGAGAAAAATCGGAGCTAACAAAGCTCTGACTCCCCTAGGTGGCTTGTAATCGATGTTACGCATTGAAAACGAGCATCACCAGAGTAATCAAGCTCCGGAAAAGCTAGGGGTGCCAGTCGTCGACGTAAAACAAAAGATGGTGACAAGACCCCACAAATGGAGTCTGCTGCCGACAAGCTACATGTTGGCAAAGGTCAGTGCTGGAGCTACAAGCACCGACACCCGGAGGGCTAACTATCGATGTTCCATGCGTTGATAGGGACTATTGCTGGAGCTACTAAGCTTCGGCGGTAGTCAGTCTGACCTCAGGGGGCCTTCACTATCGAAGACTTCGGACCTAAATTCTACAAGTTCGGAGCAAATGAGTCTTCAACAAAATGCAATATCGTCTTGGTACATGTTCACAATCAAATTGTATACATCTACCGGGGGGCCAAGTGAAGACAAAAGTGTTGAAGACAAAAAGTGAAATTCACAAAAATTTGGGGATTTCATTCATCTGGAGACAAGGGATTACATCTGGAGACAGGGGATTACAAAATTTAGGAAGAAGAAGAGAAAGTACAAGTGAGAACTACAGAGATGGTCCTAGACCCTATGGAAGAATTGGGCGACCTTCTGGGCAACCTCCGATACGTTGGCTCGGGCAGCTTCGCCTTCTCCTTCAACCGGACCTTCGAGCATCGGGTCCAGAGGAAATTGGGAGTTCCAGCTGGTGTAGCACGTCAGCACATATTCTGCGATGTTCTTCGCTAGAGATTTCCCCTCAACCTCCAATTGGTACACGATGACATCGCCCACCTTGGAGAGTATGCTGCCTGTCGAGCTCAACGCCTGCAACACCAGGTCCGGCTCCGGCTCCGGATCATCCGGGTGCACGGGGCTGAAGCGCATCGGTGTCAGCGCATCGTTGGCCTTGCCCAGGAACTCCCAAATCTGTAGGGAGTCCGCAGTCCTCAAGCCCTTTATTTCCTCCAAGGATCTCCTGGCCGCCACCAGTTCAGAATTCTCGCGGCCGAGGCGCTCAACTTCTTTGGCATTTTGCTGAATCTTCTCAGCAACCCGCTTCTCGAGTTTTCCGAGCTCCTCCTCCCGGAGGTGGATCTTGTTCCGACGCTCAACCAGGTCTTTCTCTTTGCCCCTCACTTCCTTTTCCTTGGTAACAAGGGCACACTCCCGCTCATGGAGCTCCTGCCCTCGCACCCAGGCCTTCTTCTCCTCCTCAATGCAGCGCTCTTCCAATTTCTTAGCGCGCTCCTCTAGACCCTTGTCAGCCAGAGCCACCTTCTCGGTGAGCTCCTCTTCCCTCCGCAGGACGTCATCCCGCAGCTCTAGGAGTTTCTGCTCTTCATCTTCGAGCCATTTCTCCCTATCCTCAAGTGCCTCCCGGCGCTTGATGAGTGTAGTGTTAATAGCCTCAAGCTTTCTTGGCGTTCATCGGCCGCACTGTTAGCTGCTTTGGTCTGCTCGTAGATCTCCCGGGATTGAGCGTCGAGAGCACGAGTCATACTCTCCCTGTCATCCAGTAACTTGCCCCAGTACTCCAGGTGGATCTTCTCCCGCTTGATCCACTCTTTGTCATCCGCTAGCCTCGACTGCGCCAGCTTGGTCTCGAAGTAGAGCCGGTTACGCCACCGCCTAAGGGTTTGGCACTCCTCTTCAATAGCCTTGCTATCGTGGAAGAAGGCCAGTTGGACTTGACGCAGACTGGAACATGCGTTGTCAATAAACAGCGACAATGGGATAGGTTCCGGACCTACTGGAGTCTTCTCCGCTGGTTCCAACGGGTTTTCAGATACAAAAATTGGGTCCCACTCCACAAGATTGGTCCCTTGGGTCTCCATGGCACTAGGGCCGTCCTCCGAGATGGCCTCAGTCGCCATCGAGGAAAGCTCCACCGCCAGGTCTTCGTTCACCCCCTCAGGCAGGGGGCCAGCGACTTTGCTTGGGCACTCCGGCTCGGCCGCGGGTACCTCCGACGTCGTCACTTCTGGAGCAGGGGCCGCTGCTGGCTCCGGTCTGGGCACCTCCTTCGATGAGGGCTCGAGCTCCGACACCTCTTCAACAACCGGCTCGGAAGCCGGAAGATCTTCAACATCGACCGGCCCTGCGGCCGGAGCTCCAACAATGACTGGTTCTGCGGCCAGTGCTTCAGAGGTAGCCAGCCCAACTGCCGGAACTTCCTCAATTTCCACCGCGCACGCCAAGGCTTCAATCACCTCCGGCTCAACCGCCGGGGCTTCGACAATTTCTGGCTCTGAGGCCGGAATTACTGCTTCCTCCGGCTCAACAGCCAGAGCTTCCATCATCTCAGCACCAGGACCCGAAGCTTCAACCTCCGGGACAGGTGCCGCTAGCGCATCTTCTCTCCCGCGGCCCGGCGCTATCATGGGAGTCTCTGGAGATGAGTCGAGGTCCATGACCACGACAGCCGGCGCCAGAGCTGTTGCAGCTTCAGCCACCACTTGTGGTGGCACGGGGACAGGAGCAAAAGCCCCCGTCCTCACAGCTTCAGCTGAGGGTGGAGCCTCACTCCTCTTCTTGGGAATGCTGCAGATGATGGATGAAGAAACTTAAAAAAATAGTTACTACAACAAAACAACTGTCCAAGGTAAAGATTAAAAATTACCTTGGGAGGCTCCCGCACCAGCTTGCGCGGAACCTCTTTCCCGGGCGTTCTGGGCTGGTCATAACCGGAGTGGAAGCTCCGGAAGGCCCCCCGGAACTCGTAGCAGCCACGGGCGTTTCCCTGGTCGAGGCTCCCCTCGACCGGGAAGCACTTCCGGACCTGGAGACCTCAACCGGCCCCGGTGCTGGAGTCGCATGCCCGGAGCTAGCTCCCCGGGAGGATCCCACTGCGGGTACAGTCGCCGCGGTCGAAGAAGACCTCCCCCTCCGGGGAGAAGGAGCCGATGCAGAGGTGGCAGGCCTGACGGACCTTCTGTCGGCATGCTACAGCTTCCTCTCCCGGCTCAAGGGTTCGTCCGCCGGCTCCTTGCCCTTGCCGACGACCTCAACCCTCGGCTTCAGGGCAGGGCCACCTTCGGACACCCCAGGGATTGCCACCCTGGTGGTTGATCTTCTCTCGACGACACCAAGGTCGTCAAGCACGGGCATCTTCCGCCGGAGCTCCCTACTGAACTCAACTTCCATGTTAAGAGGAAGAAAAGTCGATGGCTGAGTCAAGTCGTCACCCTAGACGTCGATGCCGTGCTGGAACTTCTTGAGGTGGAACTCCAAGGTTGTCCCCACCATGTTGGACTTCAGCCCGGTCTCGACCCGGTCGTCGTCCATCACGCTGTTGAGGGCCCAAGCGAGTTTTTCTCTCCTCTTCAGCGGTGCCCACCTGTTGACCAGGAAGTTACAAAACACCGCTTCAGGGGTTAATCCCCCCTCCACGCACTGGCGAATCGTGGTCAGAACTGGGTCGAAGGCGTCCGCCAGCACCGGAGCTTCACTCCAGATCGTCGTGTCAATGTTGGGGAGGCCTTCGGGCAGCTCCAGCCTCTCGTGCTCCTCCACCCGAATGACTATCCAGTGCTTCTTCCAGTCGTCCCACTACACAGAGGGAAACGACCGGAGGTACTTGAATGGGCACTTCTTGCGCTTCACAAAGTAATAGAAGCCAAGGAACTCATTGCTCCTACCGGTGGTGTGGACGGTGAAGAAGGCCCGGAAGAGTTCAATGCAGGGGGGATGCCCACCCACATCTCACAGGAGTGGACAAAGATAGACACGAGGAGAATGGAGTGAGGGCCAAGGTGGTATAGCTGCAGACCATAAAAGTCCAACAGCATCAGGAAAAAGGAAGAAAAAGGTGGGATCAACCCCACCATGGCGTACGAGGAGAAGTACACCATTTCGCCGGCATGCTCCTTCTCAAACGGGAGCTCTCCCCCGGCGCGGACCGAGCGGTTGAAGAAGTCCGAGGACCATCACATGAGGGTCTGGACCTTTTTCAGATCACCGTCGGTCTTCAAACGGCTTTCGCGGAGACCCAACTCCATCGCGGCACAGCAAGGCAAGAGAGGAAAAGCGAAGCACAAGTTGGGAGTTTGAGTGCAGGAACAGATGAGAGGCGTAAAGAACTCTCGATGGTGCGCACTTTCCTTCTTAAGTAAGCCCTCACAACGCTTGGATGGAAACCGCAAAGAAGTTGAAGATACCACTCAAAAATTCCACCCAGCCGATGACAAGGGGGCCCGGGACCACCTCGACGATCAAGTCGAGGTTCTTACCCAGGTGAACGGTTGTCATCATGAGGCGGGAAACCCGAAGGCGGCGGCCTGACAAGGCGCGCGGAACCGATACGGTTTTCGTATCGGGAACCGGCGACCTTCAATTGCGTGAGATCCGCACGCCAAAGATCTCATCTCCCGCACGCGGGATACGCCACGAGGCGAGGATTTAACTCCAAACCCTCGCCAACGACACCTCCGAAGACCTTTGAAGACTCAGTTCAAAAGTCACGAGGATGGACCCACCTCCGGCGGAATGACTTCACCCAAGAGGTCTTCCCTAGAGGTGGGCCCAGGGGGCCACTATCGGTACCCTGGAAACCGTACACCCCTTGAGGTTACAAAGATCTCAAAGGAAAGTCATCTACTTGATTTGAAGACCTTCGGAGGCCCACATGTCAGATATAACCGGACCTGCTTCTCCAACATGGTTAATCCCAGGGTCGCCAAGTGTACTATCAAACCGGAGCTACCACCCACAAGGGGGAAGCTCCGGGCTATGTACCAAAATGGCACCTCCGGACTTAACCCCAGACCGAGAGAAGCTCCGGATCTGACACGTGTCAAGTAGCTCCGGAGCTACCTATTTCCCATAGTATGCCCCGGAGCTACCACGTGTCCAACCGTCGGATCTTCAATCTCTAACCTCCGGAAGACTCCACAACGGCCCCGGATCTTCAAAGAGGAATCAAGGACATCAAGACCCGATTAAGTGTCATTAATACCATATTAATGACACACGATCGGGTGACCTTAATTACCAGTAACAGTGCTGTCAAAGCCCATTACCCGGTCGTTAAGGACAATTAAATGTGTTGAATAAGTATCAATACTAGTAACCGCCGGGTCCACATGTCGGGCCAGGCTAACTTGTAACGCCCTGCCCTTGTACTATAAAAGGACAGGCCGATGACGGACTCTACATATTCAGTGACGCTACACACGCGCCATAGACACTAGTCACAAACTCTTACAGCTAATACAACACCAGCACACCCGTGGAGTAGGGTATTACGCTCAGGCGGCCCGAACCACGTAAACCTCTGTGTCTCCTGTGTCATTTCCAATTCACCTTCTTGAATCTCCGCGCGCCCATACCGAACCACAAACTCCTCTAACACTTTAGTAGTGTCGGGAGATCTGCTGGATCCATACCACCGACAAACACACTCTTAAGATTAACAATGAAACAACAGTAGTGTGTTAGAGATCAAACCCAAGAGCTCAAATGTGTGAATGGAGTCTCTCCTTTGATCCAAGATGAATCCTCAAGATTTTTATCTTTCTTGCATTGGATTGTGTGGAGAGATGTGTTTTCAAATCTCATGGAGCGTGTGACGGTGCAGGGAGTTGAGAGAACTGAATGTAGGGTTGTGCACATCTATTTATAGGGCATTTCCAAAATTTACCATTAGGGTTTCGAGGGTCCGGAATAGTCTGATGTGTAGCGTGTAGGAAACCCTAAGTTCTCACGAAGACCGGACTTGTTCGGCCTAGGGTGTACTAGTACGATTTAGGCTCTGGAAAAGTTCGAACTAGTCCGGTTATTATCGGATTAATCCAGATGTGGTGAATCCCTTAGTGAATTGGGACAAGTCCGCATTTGGAGGACTTGTCCGATTTTAGTCAGAGAGGTTATCGAACTAGTCCGAATATTATCGGACTTGTACGATGTCGTGCAAAGTTGTGAAGTGTTGAGGACTAGTTCGCACTGGTGAGGACTAGTTCGATCTTAGTCAGAAAGATAACGGACTAGTCTGTGGTGATATCAGACTAGTTCATACTGTGTAAACCTGGACTGAGCAGACAAGTCCGCACTAGCAGGACTTGTCCGATTTTGAACAGAGGGATTATCGAACTAGTCCGGGGTATATCGGACTAGTCTGGTCCTTTGTAAATTTGTGCAGAGAATGAGTTTTCTTGTGACTGAGCTCTTGGGGTGTGTTTATCAAACACACTCCATACACAATGATCTAATATATTCAGCTCTTGAGCTCTTTTCCATATACATCCTCATTCTCCTTTCTTTTTGCGCGTTCTTCACAGTTTCATTAAAACCTGCGCTCATCTCAACAATTTGGTTAGGATCTCATTTGTTTGTCATGAATCAACCAAAACCCATAAGGGATGCCTAGATGCACTTTCAATCTCCTCCTTTTTTGTGATTGATGACAACCAATTGAGATTTTATAAAAAATGATAAAAATACAGAATTTTCATAAAGTGTGCACATATGAGTTTCGTACAAGTTAAATAATGAAAACATAGGGCATATGTGCACTCTTTATGGTGGGGTGTAAAACTACGTGAGTGTGGGCAGTAATCGTGATGAGAATGAAGTGATTCACATGAAAATACCAATGTCAAGCATATATGTCAATTTCAAAGCAAAATCACAAATTTCATAACATAAGCATAAGCATAGTCATTCTATCACACCACGATACTTAAATGTAGAGATAAAAGAATTCAAGTTTTACAACCAAAAGAGAGACACAAAAAGATACACAAAAGCATCTCTCATCTCTCAACCTATAGCTAGGATCTAGTGTCTTCCCCTCAATCTCTCTCCCCCCCCACCCCTTTAGAATCAAGACAACAAAAAGAAGGAGAGGAAGGATCTAGTGGCTCATTCCTCGCTGTCGGTTCTTTCCTCATCTTCATCTTCATCTTCAGGCTGTTGATGAGGAGGAGGAGCGGATCTACTCGGAGTGCCCCCAATCACAAAGTAAGCAAGCTTGGAGGGAGTCAAAGGTCTGAGCTCAGTGAAATCAGAGGCTGAATCTTCAGAGATGACTGGGATCCAATAGGCTCGATCTCCAGCTTCTGGAAAATATGCTTGACATTTTCATTGATATATCTCATATATGCCTTCCTCGCCTTGTTCAGCTTGTGAATATTCACTTCGGCCTTCTTGCATGAGCCAAAGATTGTTGCCATGTACTTCAAGATTCCACTAGGAAACCCTTTTTGGGGAGGGGCCTTAGTGGTAGGAGCACTCCTCTCATCCCCTCGATCTCTCCTCAGAGCCTCTTCACCGGATGCAGTGGATGGAGCAGCTTGGACAGTGGCTTGGGGAGGCTTCTGGGGCCTCAAAGGAGTGGGCTCCACATCCTTCACGAACTCGATCCCTGTGACCTTCTCAATTATGAACATCAAGTAGGGGGCATAGCCAAAGGATCTGTTCGGCGTGCAGGAGACATTCCATATCATTCCAGATATAGTCAGAGATGTCAAACTTCTTGTTCTTGCTTATCACTTTCATGAGGGTCCTCAAGTAATCTTGGACACTTCCTGCATCGCCATCTTTTGGTGCTATTGTCTTCTTCAGCACCCTGTTGAGAACCATGAAGAAGGGCTTCATGTTCTTGGTCGAGGGGGATTGAACATCAGGCTAGTGTCATGGAGGAAGTCCATCTTATCCTGGCCCAATACACCAATGTTGTGAATAGTCAACTCATTGTCGCTGGTGTCTCCAACGTGAAGGAATCTTGCAAAATCATCATATGTTATGGTGAACTTGGATCCATGAGTCATCCAAGTCACCCTTTCCTCCTCACCAATAGCAAAGAAACAAGTGGCATAGAAATGAGCTATAATCTCATTATTCCAGTGATATCTGAAGGCAAACAGGTCCTTCAGTCCATGCCTCGCTCCAGCCTCCAGCACCTGATCAAATGCACCACAACTCTTTCTTTCAAAATCATTCCTTTCAATCCACTGGCAGCGGACAACTGGGGTCTTCATGGTGAGGTACACCGAGCTATAGAAATCTGCTTGAAAGTTGCTCCAAAATCTGGCATTGGCAGGTTTATTGTAACGGTTGTAGCAATCAACAAATCTGAGTTTGGAAGCCGTATCGCTTCCCTTGCCATTGAACTTCTCCTCGGAGGGATCCCTTTTTCCCTGCCTCAGAGCATACATCTTGAGAGGCCAACTGGGCCATAAGCAATTCCTTTTGCTTTGCCCTTCACTTGGCGAAGAGCCACTGAGCTGGAGCCAGCTGTGTCCTTGTCCTTGGATGCAGGCTTCTTGGCGAGCAGCTTGCGTCGCACCTGAGGTGGGGAAGGTGCAGGCTCGAAGGGGTGCTCTTGCCTCTTCTGATCACGAGACTCCGAAGCACACGACAACAAGTCTTGTTCCATCTCATCTTCAAAGTCGGAGATGTTCTTGTTCGACATTGTCCTGAGAGAGCATTGCACAATGTATAGATAAGAATTGATGACATGGAAGTGCATTGAGGAATGAGAAATTAGGGTTGAGTTTAGTTAAAAATCGGACTTGTCCGGTGTACAGGTACAAACTAGTCCGGGGGATCGGAATTGTCCGTACATGGACCGGACTAGTCCGGTTTTCATCACCTCAAACCCTAACTAGACGACCAATCGTGATTCCCAATGCAAAAATAGTTCAAGGTAAATATAATACAACAAGGAGTCATGTATTAACCGACAGAAACTAGGCTATTTGGTCAACAATAAAGAAAATCACTATTTCTAGGGTTTTGGAGGAAATTTTACCGAAAATCCTTGATTCTTGAAGATGGAAGGGGTTGAAGGTGCGGACAAGTCCGTTGTCTTCAATCCCTATGCAATGGAGATCATTTTCCACCCAAACTCGGAGGGATTTGACGGAGAATGAAGGAAATCGCATTGGGAGCATTTGAGCAAGGAGAGAGAGTGTTAGGTGAGTTGTGAGGATGAAGGAGATTAGTTTTTGGCGGCGACTGGGGTTATGGAGTCGGAAAATCGGACTAGTCCATGGTCTACAGGACTAGTCCAGACTACCGGACTTCTGCGGACTAGTCTGTAGTGTGCGGACTAGTCCGGATAACCAGAGACTAGTCCGTGGTCACCAAAACACAATTGAATATCCCATTCGTATATATTCGAAGGTTGTTATAGAGGAAATTGGGGCCATAACAATCAAGTAATCTTGATGAATATGATCCGTAAGCATACAACAATCAAGCAATGACCATAATTCATCAAGATAAAGTGGTTGAAATAGTTTTCAGAGAAAATTGAGAGAGATAATTTTTGCAACACAATCAACATATTTTGAAGAGGCCATACATGTATGAAAGTTTTCTAGCCACATTCTGAGCATCAAGGATGTTTAGTTCGTTCCGGAGCTCGCAAAAGCATTTTCCATCAAGTGGCCTTGTGAATATGTCAGCTAATTGTTTTTTGGTGTTGACATGGGAAATAGCTATGTCGCCTTTCATTGAGTGGTCTTTCAAAAAGTGGTGCCGGATGTCTATATGTTTGGTCCTAGAGTGCTCAACAGGGTTATGGGCAATCTTAATAGCACTCTCATTATCACAAAGGAGTGGAATACGACTGATATTGTAACCATAATTCCTTAGAGTTTGTCGCATCCAAAGGAGTTGTGCACAACAACTCCCGGCTACAAAATACTCCGCTTCGGCCGCTTCCTTGACTATTGTCTCTAAAATAGATGCCCTCGCTTGGATCCTCATTTTCTTTATACTCAACGAACATAATTCTTTCTCCGGTAATATGGTTGGTGTATCCACTGTCTAGCACCCATTTTGATCCACTAGAGGAATAGGCCTGCAAAATCAAATCACACCTTGGTTTTAGGTATCCAAGCTTGCTTGGGTCCTTTGAGGTTAGTTACAAGATATCTGGGCACCCACACATGAGACTTGGTGTTCCCATGGTTTTGCCCAACATAATGAGCATAAACTTTACCAAAACATTTCATAAGAACATATGATGCATCGAAAGTTCTAAACAATAGTTGTTGTTGTTCATGAATAGAACTAGTACGGGAAACCGTACTTGTCCGTGTAGAGACCGTACTAGTCAAGTTTTCATATGTGTAAACTATCCTGGACTTATTAGCATCATTAGTCTTTATAGTCTGAGAGGAGTTTCCACTCACAAAGGCAATGCACTCCTTGTTATTCTTATGGTTTCTAGCATTTTTCTTTTCAGCATAGGAATACCCAATGCCATATTTGACATTAGGGGGTATTGTGGCCAAGTATGCACTACGTGCATATTTGACCTTCTCCTTGTCAAATATGCCACTTTGGAAAGGAGGCTTGTCCTTGGTAGAGGTTGACTTTTCTTTCAAGCTATTGTCAGTTTTAAGGGGTTGAGAGGGCGAGCTTGAAGAGGATGAAGGGTCACTTTGTTTGAGTGACTCAACATCCACTTCAAGGATCTTATTAACTTTGGTTAATTTAACAAGTTCTTCCTTGATGATTGTATTTGAGTCGCTTAACTTCAAACAAGCTTCTTTGCTTGAAGCTAACTCAAGTTCAAGTGATTTGCTTCGCTCCTCTTCAAGTTCAAGGAGCTCATTGATCTTGAGATACTCCTCCTTTTGGAAGATGATCATATCTTCTTGACGATCAATCAGCCCATCCTTATCAACAAGCTTATCCATCAAGAATTTCATTTTGGGAGCAGTTTTCTTGTCTAAGCCAACTAGCATATCCTCATCATCACTATAGTTGTCACTATCACAATCAAAAGAATGAGAAGAGGCATATTTTGTTGTTACCTTTCGTTTACCTTCCTTCGCCATGAGGCAAGTGTCGTTGCCCTTCCATGCGCCAAGAGTTGGGAAGAGGGTGGACTTCTTAGTTGTCTTCTCGATGGCTATGCTAGCCATCTCCTCTTCCTCTTCGGATGAGGACTCATCATTTGAGTCCCACTCCTTCCCTAGGTGCGCTTCTACAGCTTGCTTCTTCTTCTTGAAGAATTTATTGGTTTGAGGCTTCGTTTCCTTGGTCTTCTTCTTGTTTTCTTCATACGGGCAATCGGCTATAAAGTGGTCATATTCTCCATAGTTATAGCATGCCCGCCTCAGCTTCGGTCTTGATTTTTCTTTGTGTTTTCATTCACTTGATTTGCCCCCTTGTCTTCTCTTCATCATTTTCTTGAATCTATTCATAAAGAGGATCATGTCTTCTTCGTCAATATTTCTGCTCTCGTCATTGCAGTCCTCTTCTTGTTGAGCTTCTCGAGCTTGTTTTGACAAGGGCTTGCAAGTGGGTTTTAGGGTGACCCCTTTCTTCTATGTTGTGGTGAGGTCGGCAATCTCCTTGACATGTTTAGCTTGCTTCTCCATCATCTTGAAGTTGATTATCTTTCCAAGTAGTTCGTCCAGTGTCATTTTCTTGTACCTGGGGCTTTCTCTAATCATCGAGCACAAGGTAACATTGCGAGGCATGAAAGATCTATGGATGAGCTTCACTACATCGTGATCATTCCACTTCTTACTTCCGTATGCTGAAACTTGTTTGATGAGAGTCTTTAACTGGTTGTACATGTCCAGTGGTGACTCATCTTATTCTATGGCGAATCTTCCCAATTCGCCTTCAGTCAGTTCGATCTTCGCCTCTCGCACATGACGATCACCTTCATGTGCAGTTTGCAATGAGTCCCAGACTTCCTTGGCAATCTCGAGTCCATCCACCTTGGTGAACTCGTACCGACTTAGTGAAGATGTAATGTTTTCTGCAGCTTGAGCATTCTGATGAATTGCTTGCTCTTTGCTTGATGTAAGATCTTCATCGTCGTTCAGGGTATCTATTCCGGTACACACAATATGCCACGGGCTAGGATTGAGTGAGATTAAGTGCATTTTCATGTTTTGCCTCCACATTGAGTAATCATTGCCATCAAAGTGTGGGGCTTTTCCTAAATGAATAGACAAATAATGACTATTGTTAGAATTTAAGCGATCGTAGTTGAAAGGACATCAGGAGTAATCGGTGTGACTACTCCCCTTCTTCTTGTCCTCGATCTTCACTTTCCCTTTGGAGAGGGCTTTCTTCCTTAGGAGCACCTTGAGTTCAAGCGTCTCCTCATCGTCATCCTCGAAGTCCTAAATGGCGTCGAGGAGCTTCTCCAATTTTTGAGCTTTTTCATCATCAACCCTCTCTTCTTTGAGACTCTTGTGCACATCCTTCATGTACGACATGTTATCTTCGAGCGGTTAGTCTCTTGCGAAGAGTCCTACTCTGATACCAATTGAATGTGCCTAGAGGGGGGGGGGGTGAATAGGCGTTTTTCAATTTAGTCAGAACCTGCAACACTTAACAGCTTGATCAAATACCGAGAAATCAGAGTAGTCCGATAGAGTGCGGACGTGTCTGGTGCTTGTGGACTAGATCGATGAAGTTTGATCGATTATCTCGATCCTAGACCCTATGCAACAGAAATATACATGTAATTAGAGTGTAATACTTCTATGAAACTGGATGTTGCACAAGTTAACCTTATATTCAATGTTTTAATGTAATATGAACAAGATCAAGTAAAACCCTAGATATCAATGAAAAGTAAGAACAAAATGCACAAAGTGAAGACACAAGATTTTTATCCCGTGGTTCGGTTCCCACAAAGGCAACCTACGTCCACGTTGAGGAGCCCACGAAAGTACCGGGTCTTCACTGACCCTAACCTCGTCGAATCGCCACGAAGGCCAATTCTCTTCCACTACCACAAATAGTAAATACCGTGGCCAAACCGAAACCATGGCCAAACCGAAAGGGTTAATAAAATTTTGGAGGACATGTTAAGAGCTTCTGTGCTGACCTACGAAAAGAACTGGGAAACTTGCTTGTCGTTTGCTGAACTCTCCTATAACAATAGTTACCGGTCGAGTATCAAGATGTCTCGTTTTGTAGCTCTTTGTGGGAGAAGGTGTTTAACACCGCTTAGTTGGTCCAAATCAGGGAAAAATGACCACTCTTTGTTGATCGATATGCTATGATCCTAGGATGATTAAGTGCATATCGGGGACTATCGTAGTTGGATTTTTTGTTGGTCGCCCAAATCCAGCACAATATAGTGGGATATCCTAAGTCCCTTAGCTAGTTGCCTTCTTGTATGGAGATCATGTTGATATTCTCCACGGGAGGCTCTGGTTGGCCTTTCATCTTGCCACTTTTCTAGAGCAGGACAACAATTGCCAGTCGAGCTACTTGAGTCTCCAACATCTTGTTGAAGCTCAACTAATTCTTGAAGGCAGAAGCTAAGCCTTCAATCTTGGCATTGTATTTTCCGGGGTCCGGTCATTGGCCGACAACTTCTTGGATAGGGATCATTGATCTTCAGTTGGTTTATGGCAAGTTCCTTCATATTCTACTGATTTTCATTGCCGTTCTTCTTGTTGTAGCCCCTGTGAAAGGAATAATGTGGTTGGCCCCACCCTTCACCTCCTGGACGGTAGCCAATTTTGAAATTTTGTTTGTTGGCTAAGTACAAGTCATCCTCACGGGTCTCGGAGCAGTCACCCCCCATATGACCCGAGTTGCCATAGACTTCACAAGTCATGTGAATGTCTAAGGCCCGGGCAATGCCAAATACCTCTCCGTTACCTTGACCGTCCATCTTATTCATCAGGGGGTCCAATTTGGCAGCGATCATGTCCACCTCTTTAAAGGTGTGAATGCCTCACTATCACGGCTGGAGACAATCTCCACTATTAATTTCTTAGCTATGGGCATAGTAAGTGATAAGAAGGTTCCTCCAACAGCAGCATTCACATGATGAGCCAAACATCCATCGCATGATGAGGACAGGCCAGGATGTACTCCTGCAGCCTCTCCCAAGCCTCGTGGAATGATTCCTTGGGCTTCTACTAGAACCTTATGATCTTCCGCGTAGAGAATTGGTCTTGCCAGATAAGAAGAAATTGACGAGGAGTGTCGTAGAATACTTTCCCAAGTGTTTATAGCACTTTAGTTCGCATAGAACCACTAGTTCGCTCTCCCAAAGAGGGAGAACAAAAACAGTCGAAGACGGATGGTATCGGGTGTGACATCCTTGATCTTGAAAGTTCTATAAATCTCCAGGAATTGTTGCTGGTGAGCACTTGCATCCTCATTGTCTTTCCCATAAAAGGGATTAGCCTGCACCATAGTGATTAGGCCAGTCTTGATTTCGAATATACATCTCCCGAATTGACATTGGTCTAGTAGGCACATTGTCAATGGAGGAAGCCAAAAAATCACGAAGGGTCTTCTGGGCCATTGGCTTGCAGCGTGATGGTGCAGAAATGACGGGATTCCTTGCTGACAGGATCATCTGAGGAGGGACGACACGAGGTTGAACTATTCATAGCAGGTACTTGGGTTCTTTAACATAGTCTACTGGCAAACAAAAACGAGTCATACACTACCCTATTTTCACATCAAAGAATGACAAAACAAAGCAAGGTTATCCTAATAAATACCTACTAGAATCTTACCTTCCACATGATCATGCAAAACATATGTGCCTTCACCGACAACAATGCTAGAAATGTTTGTTGGTATTTCTTAATGTCTATAGTTCATCCTAGCAATAGGTGCCACTCATGCAATTGGCACTAGGCTAACCTATGCCAAAGCAAGATGAGTTCCGCAAGTCCACAGAAAGTACCACCATAGCATTTCCCTCAATAGTATTCCCTAGGGTATCATATTTATTTTATCCCAAAAGAAGGTGAGTGTCGTTACCCTGGAAACCGTACACCCCTTGAGGTTACAAAGATCTCAAAGGAAAGTCATCTACTTGATTTGAAGACCTTCGGAGGCCCACATGTCAGATATAACCAGACCCGCTTCTCCAACATGGTTAATCCCAGGGTAGCCACGTGTACTATCAAACCGGAGCTACCACCCACAAGGGGGAAGCTCCGGGCTATGTACCGAAATGGCACCTCCGAACTTAACCCCAGACCGAGAGAAGATCCAAATCTGACACGTGTCAGGTAGCTCCGGAGCTACCTATTTCCCACAGTATGCCCCAGAGCTACCACGTGTCCAACCGTCAGATCTTCAATCTCTAACCTCCGGAAGACTCCACAATGGCCCCGGATCTTCAAAGAGGAATCAAGGACTTCAAGACCCAATTAAGTGTCATTAATACAATATTAATGACACACGATCGGGTGACCTTAATTACCAGTAACGGTGCTGTCAAAGCCCATTACCCGGTCGTTAAGGACAATTAAATGTGGTGAATAAGTATCAATACTAGTAACCGCCGGGGCCACATGTCGGGCCAGGCTAACTTGTAACGGCCTTCCCTTGTACTATAAAAGGACAGGCCGACGACGGACTCTACACGTTCAGTGACGCTACACACGCGCCATAGACACTGGTCACAAACTCTTACAGCTAATACAACACCAGCACACCCGTGGATTAGGGTATTACGCTCAGGCGGCCCGAACCACGTAAACCTCTGTGTCTCCTGTGTCATTTCCAATTCACCTTCTTGAATCTCCGCGCGCCCATACCGAACCACAAACTCCTCTAACACTTTAGTAGTGTCGGAAGATCTGCCGGATCCATACCACAATGACAGTTGGCGCTCCAGGTAGGGGAGCCTGAGATTTCGAGAATGGTGAACTCAGCTGCTGGATCATCCAACGGTCATCCTGCTGCTCAAGCTGCTGGGGGCAATCCCTCCAATATGCAGCCACCAGCAGGGGCTTCAGCAAAAGCAGGAGTCACACTGCCACCACCGCCGCCTCCACCAGCAAATCAAGCTGGACAACGCGATGGTGCACCGGCGTCAGTCACTGCGTCGGGAAATCATGACAACCCAGAACTCGCGCTCCATGCAGCGCGTGCTCTTCTCCAACGCCCACCACCTCCGGATGCATCCCGGGATGCACTGGAGCAGTGGAGAGCTGATGTGGAACATTTGGTTGCAGCAGCAGCGGATCGCATCAGCAACCAGCATCCTCCTCCTTCAGGGCTGGCCCCGTCGCAGAGACGGACCTTGTCTGGTAGACTTGGTCCACACGTCTCCAACAACAGGAGACGAGCTGCATCACAGCAGGTGACGTCGTTACCCTCCGGGGCACGACGCACCCACACGATATCCAGGCTTTCAACTCATGACCTCCGAGTGGAGCTTGATCGCTGATACCGCCAACAGGACGGTCGAGTCCATATTGAGCGTGCTCGTGAAAGACGAGAGGATCAGGACGTTCTTGCTCCTGAAGGAGTGGGAGGAGGCTGTTCAGCCCTGGCCATGCATCTACGTATGGTCAGGTGGCCACAAAAGTTCCGGCCTCACCTGCCGGAAAAGTTCGATGGGATCGTCAACCCTGTTGAATTTCTTCAGATCTACTCCACTGCTATCTTGGCAGCTGGAGGAAATGACGTCGTAATGGCCAACTATTTCCCAGTGGCTTTGACTGGGACCGCCAGGTCCTGGTTTATGAGCCTTCCACCCAACTCCATCAACAGTTGGGAGGAGCTGTGCCAGCAGTTCAACGCCAACTTCGAGAGTTCATACACCCGACCAGGCATTGAACTGGACCTTTTTGCAGTCGTGCAAAAAGGGGGAGAATCCCTGCGATCATTCATCCAGAGGTTCTCTCAGGTACGAAACACAATCCCTTCTATCTCTAGCGCATCTGTCATTGTGGCATTCAGACAGGGTGTACGGGATAAGAAGATGCTGGAGAAACTGGCGATCAAGGAGATCACCTGTTTGACGGAACTCTTCAGTTTGGCCGATAAATGTGCCAGAGCTGCGGAGGGCCGTGAAATGCACTCCAAACCAACTCCGGAGGATCACAAGAAATCCTCCAAAGGAGAAGCCACTACCTCCGGGAGTGGCAAAAAGAAGAAGAAGACCAACGGCAAGAAGAAGCCGTCGGCCGGTACATCCAATGTTGCAGCTGCTGCAGCTCCGGGAGGCCGGGGGCAACGCACCGAGAAGCAACCTCGACCGTCTTCTGAAGACGGTGGCAAACCCAAAGTGTGGTGTCCAATCCACAAAATGGGCAGCCGCAGTTTGGAAGACTGCCGGGAGGTCCAAAACCTCGCCGAGCGCTACAACAAGCGCCGGGAAGAAACTCCTTTCCGACAGAGGGAAGGAAAACAAAAAGTCTACGAAGCTCCGACTGAAGAGGAGTTAGGTTTTCAGGATCCCAAAAAGGTCCTGAAGGCCGTCTACACCTCCGTCGACGATGATTCTGACGTCTCTGACAACGAGCGTCGGAAGACCATGAACACCATTTTTGGTGTATCATGGGACATCACCTCCCGCCGCGTCATCAAGACTATGCGTCGGGATATGGCTGCTGTAGCTCCTACGTTCAGACCGGAGCCTCATTGGAAGTGGATGGACACAACCATCACTTTTGATGCTTCGGACTGCCCTCGGAGCATGGTTGGAGCAGGTCAGTTACCTTTGATAGTATCTCCTACCATCAATAACATCCAGCTCCACCACGTCATGGTGTACAGAGGTTCGGGGCTTAACCTCATAAGCTTCGAAGCTTTTACCAAGCTTCAGCTCCGACCTTCGGATCTCCACCCCTCCCGACCTTTCTCCGAAGTCGGTCCGGGGGCCATTACCCCACTCGGAGCTATTACTCTCCCCGTTACCTTCGGGACACGGGAGAAGTACCGCACCGAGAAGTTGGTCTTCGACGTCGCTCAGATCAACTTACCCTTCAACGCCATCTTGGGTAGGCCTGCCCTGTACATGTTCATGGCAGCTGCTCATTATGGCTACCTGGTGTTAAAGATGCCGACACCAGTAGGCGTTCTCCGGATCCGCGGAGATCGTACTGCTGGAGTAACTGCACTGAAAGAACTCCATGCACTTACCATGGCGCAAGAGGAGGACTCCAGGCAGGAGCAAGCTCCAAAACCCATGAGCATTCGTCAACGAGGCTCGACTTCTGCACCTCGTGTGCAGCCAAGCGGCGACACCGACATTCCCGTCAAAGTCGTCCAAATTGGTTCCGATGCCACTCAGACCACCCGTATATCGGGGGGATTGAACGACAAATAGGAACTCGCGCTCATCACTTTCCTCCGGGCTAATGTCGACGTGTTTGCTTGGCAACCGTCACAAATGCCTGGGATTCCCAGGGAAGTGATTGAGCACAATCTGAAGATCTACCCCGACGACCGGCCTGTGCATCAGAAGCCTCAGAAGCAATCCATAGAGCGACAGAACTTCATCCGACAAGAAGTGAAGAAGTTGCTCGAAGCTAGATTCATCCGAGAAGTCTTCCATCCAAAATGGCTGGCAAACCCAGTCGTTGTGCCCAAGGCCGGCGGGAAGCTTCGGATGTGTATCGACTACACCACACTAAATAAGGCATGTCCAAAAGATCCATTCCCACTACCTAGAATAGATCAGATAGTGGATTCCACCTCCGGGTGTGAATTACTGTGTTTCCTAGACGCATATTCTAGGTATCATCAAATCAGGATGTCTAGGGAAGATGAAGAGCATACCTCTTTTATCACAGTAGATGGATTGTATTGTTATACAGCCACGCCTTTTGGTCTCAGGAATGCAGCTTCAACCTTTGTACAAGCTATGTACAAAACCTTTGAAGATCTCATTAGAGACATAGTGGAAGTGTACGTTGATAACATCGTGGTCAAGGTCAAGAACAAGGAGTCACTTCTTGACACCTTAACGGTTGTCTTCGATAAGCTGCGGGCCACCCGCACAAAGCTAAACCCAGACAAGTGTGTCTTTGGGGTTAGCTCCGGAAAACTTCTTGGTTTCCCGATAAGTCACCGAGGCATAGAAGCTAATCCGGCGAAGATCAAGGCCATTGAAGACATGCGGCCACCAGCCTGCATCAAAGATGTCCAAAAGCTAACTGGATGTCTAGCAGCCCTCAGCCGGTTCATTTCAAGATTGGCAGAATGCGCACTCCCCTTCTTCAAGTTATTGAGGAAGTCCGGACCATTCCAATGGTCTGAAGAAGGAGAAAAGGCGTTCCAGGAGCTAAAACAGTTCCTAACCACCCTACCAACTCTGGTAGCTCCGAACCCTGGTGAGCCTTTGTTGCTTTACATTTCAGCTACTGATGAAGTCGTCAGTATGGTTCTGGTTGCAAAGAGACCAGAGCTAGCCCATACTCAGGAATCTAGACCTCTTTGGGAGGGTCCGGAGGTTCCTGAAAGCGAGTCTGGGTCCCAGCTCCGAGATTCGAATCCACAAGAAACCATTTCAGAAGACTCAGACCCCTCCGGGAGGGTCCAGGTCACTTCTGAAGAAGCTCCGGGTTCCTCCATCCAGAACCCGGATGTCCCTGAAGAAAATCCAGATCCCTTCGGGAGGATCCGGGTCAGTGAATAGGAAGCTCCGGGCCCCTCCGGGAGGGTCTAGACCATTCAACGCCCGGTGTACTTCATCAGTGAAGTACTACATGATGCCAAGACTCGATACCTAGAGGTGCATAAGCTGCTCTATGCAGTCCTTATTGCCTGCAGGAAGCTTCACCATTATTTCCAAGCTCACAAAATCTCAGTGGTGACCTCTTAACCACTTCGAGAAATCTTGCATAATCCCAATTCAAATGGGAATATTGCAAAATGGGCAGCGGAATTGGCGGAATTCAACCTCGAATTCATTTCAAGGCAAGCAGTCAAGAGTCAAGCATTGGCAGACTTCGTGGCGGAATGGACTCCCTCTCCGTCAATCCTTGGGGGCCCCATTGAGCAGAAGCCAGAACATGAAGCTCCGGTCTTCACTGAGCCTCACTGGACCCTCTACTTTGACGGCTCCATGCAAAAACAGGGGGCCGGAGCTGGAGTCCTTCTCCTCGCACCAACCGGGGAGAAGGTAAAATACATGGTACACCTTGACTTCAAGGCGACCAACAACATGGCGGAGTACGAAGCACTCATCTACGGACTAAAGGTGGCGCTGTCATACTGTGTCAAGCAACTGCTGGTCAAGGGAGATTCACAGCTCATCATTAAGCAAGTGAAGGGTGAATGCTCCTGCAACAATCTCCAGCTAGCTGCTTACCTCCTTGAAGTCCAGAGGCTTCAGAAGGACTTCGAAGTCCTAGATCTCCACCATGTCCAGCGTTCCCACAACGCTGAAGCCGACGAACTCTCGACGAAAGCGTCAACCGGAGCTCCGGCTCCTGACGGAACTTTTGTCCGGAGGTTGTCAAAACCCACAGCTCAGCCTGCCGAACTGAGCGAAGGGGGCGAGATCAGCATCCCGAAGCTGACAGTCCCGATGGCCCTGTTACCATTGCAGCCATCAAGGGTCGTAGGTTCTGCTAGAAGCTCCGAGCAACCCAACATGCAAGACTCAAATGCTCAAGTTAGTTCCGATGCATGGATCTCGGAGATCCGGAACTACTTGAAAGACAACATCCTTCCTGACGATGATGTGTCTGCTGACCAGGTAGTCAGATTGGCTAAAAGGTACACGTTGGTAGAAGGGGATCTCTACCGGCGTGGTGCCAACAGCATCCTAATGCGGTGCATCACAAGGGAAGAAGGCTGCGAGCTCCTCGCAGAAATCCATGGAGGCGAGTGTGGGAACCACGCGTCTTCCCGCACACTGGTTGGTAAAGCCTTTCGGCTGGCTTCTGTTGGCCTACAGCACTCCAGGATGCAACTGAGCTGGTGAAGAAATGCAAAGCATGCCAATTTCATGCAAAGAAAATTCACACACCGACTCAGCCCCTACAAATGATACCTTCTACATGGCCCTTTGTTGTGTGGGGGATGGACATCTTGGGACCTTTCCGAAGAGCCGTCGGAGGTTACAAGTTCCTGTATGTCACCATTGACAAGTTCACCAAATGGCCGGAAGCAACTCCAGTTGTGACAATCAACAAGCAATCTGCTATCAACTTTTTGCAGTCCATTGTATGCAGATTTGGAGTCCCAAACAAAATCATCACTGATAATGGTACCCAATTCACAAGCTCCGCATTTCAAGGATATTGCGAAGACCTCGGCATTCAAGTTTGCTACGCCTCCGTAGCTCACCCAGCAAGCAATGGTCAAGCCGAGAGAGCAAATGCTGAAATACTTAAAGGACTCAAAACGCGCACCTATGAGCGCTTGAAAAACATGGTGCCAACTGGATTGAAGAGCTTCCGCCCACTCTCTGGGCCAACAGGACATCTCCGAACCGGTCAACTGGAAAGACACCCTTCTTCCTGGTGTATGGAGCTAAAGCAATCCTTCCTCCAGAAATCACCTTGGGGTCACTCCGGGTCCGGACCTTCGATGAAGCCACGCAAGACCAGCTCTGGCATGAATACCTAGACCTCCTTAAGGAGGGAAGGTGCCAAGCAACTGTTCGGAATGCCCGATACCGCCAAGCCCTTCGGCGCTATCATCAGCGGCATGTACACAACCGACAGATCGAGGAAGGCGACCTGGTGCTACAGAGAATACAATCCAAAGAAGGGTTAAACAAAATCTCCCCCAGCTGGGAGGGACCCTTCCGAGTGATTAAAGTATCCCGTCCTGGGAGCGTTCGCTTGGCTACCGAGGATGGGACACCTCTCCCAAATCCTTGGAACATCGAGCACCTCCATAAGTTCTACACTTAATATCACGGAGGTGAGTCTTTAGTAACTTGAGGTGTATGTTATAGAGTCATTGTACAGAGCCGGATAGTTCCTCCGGGAGAACAGCCGAACCTTCCCCAGAAGGTCCGCAAAGTTCATGCAACACTTGTCACAGTCCCAGAACTAAAAGTGTGGCTAGCTACCCTGGGTCAAACGAGAAAATAAACACGCTTAGCCTGGTTCCGTACCCTAAGAGTGTACTTGTTTCCCCTGTACCCCGGACCTATAATGAAAGACATCTTCAGGTGAAACAGACTCCACGTGCATTTGTTTTGTACAGGCTCAGCATTCTTTTTTATTTTTCTCTTTCTTGTCTATAACAAAGACGTGCAATTCTTAAGAAATTTTAGTTCGACCGGTTCATTTACAATTCGAGTTGTATTGTCGAGTCTTTTGGATTCAAATATTGTTCATGGCTCACTCGCCTGAATGCCGCCAGGCCAATCTAGGGCCGGAGTGTGCTATCGACTTAGCCTAGTCAAGCACCCCAAGTACGCCACTCTACCTACACCCCAGCAGGCCGAAGTAAGGCGGGTCCAAGTACAATTGAATCTGGAAGAAAAGGCAACGCATTCGGTTGTGTTTAGAATCGCGTTTGACCAAAAATCTTCTCGAGAATCGTAAGCTGCGACGAAGTTATAGGCAAGAAACAAATTTTACTATTTTTCTTGACTTTAGTGTGCAGGAAAAATAAAGTCCATGTTGATAGAGAAAAATCGGAGCTAACATAGCTCCGACTCCCCTAGGTGGCTTGTAATCGATGTTACGCATTGAAAACGAGCATCACCGGAGTAATCAAGCTCCGGAAAAGCTAGGGGGGCCAGTCGTCGACGTAAAACAAAAGATGGTGACAAGACCCCACAAGTGGAGTCTGCTGCCGACAAGCTACGTGTTGGCAAAGGTCAGTGCCGGTGCTACAAGCTCCGACACCCGGAGGGCTAACCATCGATGCTCCATGCGTTGATAGGGACTATTGCCGGAGCTACTAAGCTCCGGCGGTAGTCAGTCTGACCTCAGGGGGCCTTCACTATCGAAACTTCGGACCTAAATTCTACAAGTTCGAAGCAAATGAGTCTTCAACAAAACGAAATATCCTCTTGGTACATGTTCACAATCAAATTGTATACATCTTCCGGGGGGCCAAGTAAAGACAAAAGTGTTGAAGACAAAAAGTGAAATTCACAAAAATTTGGGGATTTCATTTATCTGGAGACAAGGGATTACATCTGGAGACAATGGATTACAAAATTGAGGAAGAAGAAGAGAAAGTACAAGTGAGAACTACATAGATGGTCCTAGACCCTATGGAAGAGTTGGGCAACCTTCTGGGCATCCTCCGATACGTTGGCTCGGGCAGCTTCACCTTCTCCTTCAACCGGACCTTCGAGCACCAGGTCCAGAGGAAATTTGGAGTTCCGGCTGGTGTAGCACGTCAGCACATATTATGTGACGTTCTTCGCCAGGGATTGCCCCTCAACCTCCAATTGGTCCGCGATGACATCGCCCACCTTGGAGAGTTTGCTGCCTGCCGAGCTCAACGCTTGCAACGCCAGGTCCAGCTCCGGCTCCGGATCATCCGGCGCACGGGGCTGAAGCCCATCGGTGTCAGCGCGTCGTTGGCCTTGCCCAGGAACTCCCAAATCTGTAGGGAGTCCGCAGTCCTCAAGCCCTTTATTTCTTCCAAGGATCTCCTGGCCGCCACCAGTTCAGAATTCTTGCGGGCGAGGTGCTCAACTTCTTTGGCGTTTTGCTGGATCTTCTCAGCAACCCGCTTCTCGAGATTTTCGAGCTCCTCCTCCCGGAGGTGGATCTTGTTCCGGCGGTCAACCAGGTCTTTCTCTCTGCCCCTCACTTTCTTTTCCCTGGCAACAAGGGCACACTCCCGCTCGTGGAGCTCCTGCCCTCGCACCCAGGCCTTCTTCTCCTCCTCAATCCAGTGCTCTTCCAATTTCTTGGCACGCTCCTCTAGACCCTTGTCAGCCAGAGCCACCTTCTCGGTGAGCTCCTCTTCCCTCTGCGGGACGTCATCCAACAGCTCTAGGAGTTTCTGCTCTTCATCTTCGAGCCGTTTCTCCCTCTCCTCAAGTGCCTCCCAGTGCTTGATGAGTGTAGTTTTAATAGCCTCAAGCCTTTCTTGGCGTTCATCGGCCACACTGTTAGCTTCTTTGGTCTGCTCGTAGATCTCCCGGGATTGAGCGTCGAGGGCACGAGTAATACTGTCCCTGTCATCCAGTAACTTGCCCCAGTACTCCAGGCGGATCTTCTCCTGCTTGATCCACTCTTTGTCATCCGCTAGCCTCGACTGCGCCAGCTTGGTCTCGAAGTAGAGTCGGTTACGCCACCGCTGAAGGGTTTGGCGCTCCTCTTCAAGAGCCTTGCTGTCGTGGAAGAAGGCCAGTTGGACTTGACGTAGATTGGAACATGCGTTGTCAATAGACAGCGACAACGGGATAGGTTTCGGACCTGCTGGAGTCTTCTCCGCTGGTTCCAGCGGGTTTTTAGATACAAAAATTGGGTCCCACTCCACAAGAGTGGTCCCCTGGGTCTCCATGGAACTAGGGCCGTCCTCTGGGATGGCCTCAGTCGCCATCGAGGAAGGCTCCGCCGCCAGGTCTTCGTTCACCCCCTCAGGGAGGGGGCCAGCGACTTCACTTGGGCACTTCAGCTCGGCTGCAGGTACCTCCGACGTCGTCACTTCCGGAGCAGGGGCGCTGCTGGCTCTGGTCTGGGCACCTCCTTCGATGAGGGCTCGGGCTCGACACGTCTTCAATAACCGGCTCAGGAGCCGGAAGATCTTCAACATCGACCGGCCCTGCGGCCGGAGCTCCAACAATGCCTGGTTCTGCGGCCGGTGCTTCAGAGGTAGCCGGCCCAACTGCCGGAACTTCCTCAATTTCCGGCGCGCACACCAGGGCTTCAATCACCTCCGGCTCAACCACCGGGGCTTCGACAATTTCTGGCTCTGAGGCCGGAATTACTGCTTCCTCCGGCTCAACAGCCGGAGCTTCCATCATCTCAACACCAGGACCCGGAGCTTCAACCTTTGGGACAGGTGCCGCTGGCGCATCTTCTCTCCCGCGGCCCGGCGCTATCACGGGAGTCTCTGGGGATGAGTCGAGGTCCATGACCACGATAGCCGGCGCCGGAGCTGTCGCAGCTTCAGCCACCACTTGAGGCGGCACGGGGACAGGAGCAGAAGCCCCCGTCCTCACAACTTCAGCCGTTGTAGCTGAGGGTGCAGCATCACTCCTCTTCTTGGGAATGCTACAGATGATGGATGAAGAAACTTAAAAAAAATAGTTACTACAAAAAAACAACTGTCCAAGGTAAAGATTAAAAATTACCTTGGGAGGCTCCCGCACCAGCTTGCGCGGAACCTCTTTCCCGGGCGTTCTGGGCTGGTCATAACCAGCGTGGAAGCTCCGGAAGGCCCCCCGGAACTCGTAGCAGCCACGGGCGTTTCCCTGGTCGAGGCTCCCCTCGACCGGGAAGAACTTCCGGACCTGGAGACCTCAAGCGGCCCCGGTGCTGGAGTCGCATGCCTGGAGATAGCTCCCCGGGAGGATCCCACTGCGGGTACAGTCGCCGCGGTCGAAGAAGACCCCCCCCCCCCTCCGGGGAGAAGGAGCCGATGCAGAGGTGGCAGGCCTGACGGACCTTCCGTCGGCATGCTGCAGCTTCCTCTTCTCGCTCAAGGGTTCGTCCACTGGCTCCTTACCCTTGCCGACGACCTCGACCCTTGGCTTCGGGGCAGGGCCACCTTCGGACACCCCAGGGATCGCCACCCTGGTGGTTGATCTTCTCTCGATGACACCAAGGTCGTCAAGCACGGGCATCTTCCGTCGAAGCTCCCTACTGAACTCAACTTCCACGTTCAGAGGAAGAAAAGCCAATGGCGGAGTCAAGTCGTCACCCTCGACGTCGATGTTGTGCTGGAAATTCTTGAGGTGGAACTCCAAGGTTGTACCCTCCATGTTGGACTTCAGCCCGGTCTCGACCCGGTCGTCGTTCATCACGCTGTTGAGGGTCCAAGTGAGTTTTTCTCTCCTCTTCAGCGGTGCCCACCTGTTGACCAGGAATTTACAAAACACCGCTTGAGGGGTTAATCCCCCCTCCACGCACTGGCGAATCCTGGTCAGAACAGGGTCGAAGGCGTCCGCCAGCACCGGAGCTTCACTCCAGATCGTCGTGTCAATGTTGGGGAGACCTTCGCGCAGCTCCAGCCTCTCGTGCTCCTCCACCCGGATGACTATCGAGTCCTTCTTCCAGTCATCCCACTTCCCAGTGGGAAACGACCGGAGGTACTTGAATGGGCACTTCTTGCGCTTCACGAAGTAGTAGAAGCCAAGGTACTCATTGCTCCTACCGGTGGTGTGGACGGTGAAGAAGGCCTGGAAGAGTTCAATGCAGGGGGGATGCCCACCCACATCTCACAGAAGTGGACAAAGATAGACACGAGGAGAATGGAGTGAGGGCCAAGGTGGTATAGCTGCAGACCATAAAAGTCCAGCAGCATCAGGAAAAAGGAAGAAAAAGGTGGGATCAACCCCACCATGGCGTACGAGGAGAAGTACACCATTTCGCCGGCGTGCTCCTTCTCAAACGGGAGCTCTCCCCCGGCACGGAACGAGCGGTTGAAGAAGTCCGAGGACCATCCCATGAGTGTCCAGACCTTCTTCAGATCACCGTCGGTCTTCAAACGGCTTTCGCGGAGACCCAACTCCATCGCGGCACAGCAAGGCAAGAGAGGAAAAGCAAAGCACAAGTTGGGAGTTTGAGCGCAAGAACAGATGAGAGGCGCAAGAACTCCCGACGGTGCGCGCTTTCCTTTTTAAGTAAGCCATCACAACGCTTGGATGGAAACCGCAAAGAAGTTGAAGATACCATTCAAAAATTCCACCCAACTGATGACAAGGGGGCCCAGGACCACCCCGACGATCAAGTCGAGGTTCTTACCCAGGCGAACGGTTGTCATCATGAGGCGGGAAACCCGAAGGCGGCGACCTGACAAGGCACGCGGAACCGATACGGTTTTTGTATCGGGAACATGCGACCTTCAATTGCGTGAGATCCGCACGCCAAAGATCTCATCTGCTGCACGCGAGATACACCACGCGGCGAGGTTTTAACTCCAAACCCTCGCCAATGGCACCTCCGAAGACCTTTGAAGACTCCGTTCAAAAGTTACGAGGATGGACCCACCTCCGGTGGAATGACTTCACCCAAGAGGTCTTCCCCAGAGGTGGGCCCAGGGGGCCACTGTCGGTACCCTGGAAACCGTACATCCCTTGAGGTTACAAAGATCTCAAAGGAAAGTCATCTACTTGATTTCAAGACCTTCGGAGGCCCACATGTCAGATATAACCAGACCCGCTTCTCCAACATGGTTAATCCCAGGGTCGCCACGTGTACTATCAAACCGGAGCTACCACCCACAAGGGGGAAGCTCCGGGCTATGTAACGAAATGGCACCTCCGAACTTAACCCCACACCGAGAGAAGCTCCGGATCTGACACGTGTCAGGTAGCTCCGGAGCTACCTGTTTCCCACAGTATGCCCCGGAGCTACCTCGTGTCCACCCGTCGGATCTTCAATCTCTAACCTCCGGAAGACTACACAACGGCCCCGAATATTCAAAGAGGAATCAAGGACTTCAAGACCCGATTAAGTGTCATTAATACCATATTAATGACACACGATCGGGTGACCTTAATTACCAGTAACGGTGCTATCAAAGCCCATTACCCGGTCATTAAGGACAATTAAATGTGTTGAATATGTATCAATACTAGTAACCGCTGGGGCCACATGTCGGGCCAGGCTAACTTGTAACGGCCTGCCCTTGTACTATAAAAGGACAGGCCGACGACGGACTCTACATGTTCAGTGACGCTACACACACACCATAGACACTGGTCACAAACTCTTACAGCTAATACAACACCAGCACACCCGTGGAGTAGGGTATTACGCTAAGGCGGCCCGAACCACGTAAACCTCTGTGTCTCCTGTGTCATTTCCAATTCACCTTCTTGAATCTCCGCGCGCCCATACCGAACCACAAACTCCTCTAACACTTTAGTAGTGTCGGGAGATCTGCCGGATACATACCACCGACAATGAGTGAAGAGTGGCAAGATCATAGGAAGAGTAGGGTGTTCTAGTGAGGATTCCAGTAGGATTGGTAAATGATGTAGTGGGGGTAGTGTGACACACACCCAAGCAGTCTCCTCTAGTGGGCAAGGATGTACTATTGAAGGTCATGTTACGAGATGGAGCTACTTCTACTATGCTCTAATTACTCATATACATAGCCTATTAGTTTATGCATGAGTATGCTAACAATGGCTACTAGGGCTTAGTGGTCCAACACATCCAACACAAGTTTACCCATAGCAAGACTAGGACAATTCCCGCAAAGAACTTGTAGCTTAGCAGAACATGGGGGATGTCAAGGGTCAATGCGACACTTCTCCTGAATCTGCTAAGGAGCAGCCCGTGGAGGTTCTTGTTCGGCGGGCTTAGGCCTCAAACTAGAGTTCTAGTGGAAGAGTATGAGACAGTTGAGTTTTTACGTGGTTTGGGCCGCATGGATTGTAACACCCTACTCCACGGTAGATTGTTTTGCTTGGTGAGTGTGTATGTGAGTGTGGGTGTATCAGGGATTCTGAGTCTTGTCTTTGTAGCGGTGGTGGTCCGGACCTTTTATAGTCAAGGTCCGACGCCTTACAAGTGGGCTCCCAGGGCCCGACAGGTGGTCCCAGGGCGATCTTATCCTAAGAGATCTAAGGCTTCTTCTGTAAGCTTGGTCTGACCGCGGACGTGAGGACTCGTCGTGTTGTCGACCAGGTTGTCAGTAGCCCACGCTTCGTTGCTGATATTGGCAGGGAATGTCCCATCCAACTCTCTCTGGTGTCATAAGCTACCCACTTGGCGGAGGAGGATAGGCCTGCGGTGCCTTCATTGTGATGCGATTAGTTGTAGCAGTACTTGGCATTAGGTATGCGCCATGCCATACGCCTGGGGAAGCCGCGTATCTTCAAGGCTTGATGGAGACACGGCGCACCGCCCTCTTAACTTCCCCACTATCTGCTCAGGACAAGTGGAATGACTATGCAGCCACTGGGGAGCTCTCCACCACGGTGGAGGCCACGCCCATCTTGTGGGCCACGTGGCAGCTCAGGAGCTCACCTCCGTGGGGGAGGCCAGGTCTCGCCCTGCGAGCCACATGGTAGCTCGGGTGCTTGCCTTCGCTAGGGAGATCGGGTCTCGACTTCGTGGGCCACGTGAAAGCTTGGGAGCTTACCTCCATGGGGGAGGCCAGGTCTCGCCCCGTAGGCCACATGGCAGCTCGGGTGCTCGCCTCCGTTGGGGAGATCAGGTTTCGACTTTGTGGGCCACGTGGTAGCTTGGGAGCTAACCTCTGCGGAGGAGGTCGGGTCCTGTCTTGCTGGACACGTGGCTGCCTGGGAGCTTGTCGTCAAGGTGGAGCTGAGCTCCCACTTTTGGATGTCTCGTGGGCACCCCGAACTTCCAATCAATGGACGGCGGGTCCATTTTTTTTTAACACGTGGCGCCCTCGGAACCTCTCCCTGTTGGGAGGCGAGGTACCTAGGCGGCTCAAGCTTTTGCGTGAGGGTACCAGGTTTGTTGGGTACCAACAGTGACCTTTGGGTACACTTTGGGGTGAGGCGACTTGCCCGATGGTGGGGCCTTATCCTATTTTCCCGTGTGGTCTTTTAATTTTTGTCTCGATTAGTCGAAGCGGTGCGCTATTCTGCTGCTGCGACCACGCGTCCCTCTCTGGTTGAGGGCTCATGGCGAGGAGATCTTTGCTTGCTGCGATGTTATCGCGACGGTTCCCAAGGCACCTGCTGCACTTCTGCTTCTTTCACTTCCGTCTATATGGGAACCGCTGGGTTGCCTTCTCTGGCAGGGAACTGCTCGGGCTGGCTTTTCTGACGGGGGACCTGGGCCCGCTCGTCATGGACAGCGTGTTACGAGCCATTGATTTGGAGTCCGCTCAAATTTGCACGGTGCGCCCAAACGCCACTAGGGTACTTTAAGAAGGTACCTTTGTTGGCAATGGAGTTTCCTTTCTTCCACACGTCCCAATCATTCGAGCCTTCGACTCCCTCCTTGTGTGTATGCCCATCCTTGTGGTTCTCAACCCCCTGCTCTAATGGACTCAACTCTGCCTCCTTCTTGGATGGAGGATGTCTCACACATGAGGCGGCTTTTCGGCTAGGAGTACAAGGAACAACAGGATCTGATCCGCTGCGGCTCCTTGCCACTGGAGTTGGGGGAGAAGGAGATCGTCTTCTTCCAGGCGTACGCATACTCCGCGTTCGTCCCTTTGGTTTCTTCCTTCCTGGTGACACTCCTGAAAGTTCTTGGGCTCCAGCTCCATTACCTGTCGTCGAACTCTCAGGTGGTGGCGGCAGTGTTCTGGCATTTCTGCAAGATGTTCGTTGGGGTGTGCCCATGTGTGCCGGTGTTGTGGCAGTTCTTCATGCTGAGGCGGACCGGGAAGAAGAACAAAGCCAACTTCCTTTGCGGCTTCTGCTTCCAGCAACGGGCCAGCAACCCCTTTATGTACATTACTCCGCTCTCCTCGACAAATTGGCCCGGCTGGAGGGGCGAGTGGGTGGTCGTACATGCCGACACCCACGATCGCATGGTCCTGCCCTCCGGCTGGCCGGCGATTAGGAAGGCGGCCTAGGTGGAATGCGCAGAGCCTGAGGCAGTGTACACGCCGGTGATGGAGGCGATCCGATTCCTAGCGGACCACAACCTGTCAGAGCTGTCGGTGATGGTCAACTTCGTTTGCCACCATCTGGCCCCTCTCCAGCATCGTTGCCACCCTGCATGGCTCTACTTTGGGCTCCAAGATGGTACCAGGTTGCTGAGAGGTCGCGACACGGAGACGACCCAGCAAGTGGTGTTTGAAGAAATGTCCAAGGCGTGCGACGACCTATTGTTGAGCGACGTCATCAACCTTCCGCATGCTTGCCCACTGCATTGCATGGATGGGGACCTTCAAACGAAGGTTGTGAAGGAGATGCCCAACTTGGACGCGATTGGTCTTGCACCGCGGCAGGTTGGCAATGAGAGCCGGGGCCTGGCCATAGTCGACTCTTTGGAGGAGTCCGCACCTTCTTCAGGCTTCGAAGCCTCCGGGGAAGAGCAGGCACCTGCTGCTGCGGGGAAAGGTAAGGCGTTGGTCCCTGACGTAAGTAAGGGGAACGCACCGGTCAACAACGTAGGCAAAGGGAAGACCCTGGTGGTCGAGGTCATGAAGGAGAAACGCCACCGTCATCGGCGGTCGGCACGTCGTCCAGCATCCCCGTCACCTGCACAGTACAGGGTGCTATAGGGGACTCCGACAGCATCACACCTATGGAGCCTCAAGCAAAAAGGGCTCGAGCCGACGTCATCGGCGTCTCAGGAGGTGGCTCTGTCAGGGTTGGTGGAAGCACACCGGCGCAGTGCGGCAGCACTGCTGTTGATTTTTGCGGAGGCCCTGGCATCGCCTGTTACGCCATCGCCAGGGCCCGAGGCATTAGGGTCGCCGAAAGTAGAGGCTCGCTGGAGCTTCTGGGGACATCGGTAAGGCATTCTTGCCAACGCTTTCTCTACTATATCGCCTGCCTATGTTGATTGGTCAAGGCTTGATCTTGATTTGTAGGGTTATGTCAGATGTTGTGATGTGGGGACCGGAGTCCACACATCCGAGGATCTCATTGGGTGGTGCCGTGCGATGCGGCACCTAACATCACACACGAAAAGGATACCAAAACAAATAAAGTTTTCATTTCATAATAAGAAGAGTTTACAAAAGAATGTACAACAGAAGTACACGCGCAGTGGAAAATACATACTCATAATCTCCCTGAACTAAGCAGGAGAGAAGCCGTCCATGCCCTAGCACGATTCTCACTAGCAACATGAAGAACATTCAGCAGCGGCGTGGTTCACATGAGATTTATCTCGACACCTCGAGTCTCATGTACAGGCTGAACAGCAGAAATAAAACTAATACCTGCAAAAATCATTAAAGCACAAACGTGAGCATAAGGCTCAGCCAGACCAACCCGTCTCACTAGACATATGCAGGGTTGAATAATAAGCATAGGTAAGGAATAGCATAAATAGACTCGCCTACAAGTGGATCCTTATAATCATGTTTTAAGTAGCAAATGACATTCTTCAAGCACGACACATCATAGACTCCACAATCAAACAAGAAACACTTTGCCGATGATATGACATGCCCAAAGCACATAATGCTATTACAGGTAAAGTATGGGGAAACTCTAAACATTTAATTATACTATCTCTAAGACATACAAGGTTGCAAAGCAATTATAATTCAATACAACGTATTCTTCTAGCTTCTTTAGAATTTACTACGTCACAACTCAGTGAACAAGTGGTACTCTAAACCGCGAAGGACGGTGATTGCAATCAGGACACACCCGGAATACACGACACATACGCCTGCTCGGAAGTACCTTATATTGTACTCCTCTCCCACGTTGTATGTGGCCACCTTTCACCCATCATCCCGATGTTGAACCAGTTCTACCGTCCCAAAATTAATGTCTCTAACCGAACACGTCGAAGTTGCTCCTTAGAGGTTCCCACCTTACGATCATCTTCCCTCGAAGGACGACGGTATAAGTTTCGACACGAGGGTGCCCGAGCTACATCAGTTTCATGGACCCCATTAATCCATTATGTAATCGGTACTATTCAAACTTTCTCAACAGGGCCGCACACGAGACGGTCCTTAACTGACACAGACGGGGCTACCAATCCATCTCCCAACACCTGCCTCGTCATTACCGATCCAGGCACAACGTGAGCAAACCAACCTATACAAATCCCCTTCCACATCTCATATTAAAGAGTTAACGTTATGGTAACAACTCGCGAGTAGGTTTCCCTCACTCAACTCCTCTTGCAAGTAGAATTCAACTACTTGACTTGTGATGAATAAAATGTGACCAATCTCACGAGTAGTATCCAACTACTCAACTTCTACTGAATTCCTATGAGCATAAGCATAGCAATACCTACTCAACGGGTCGTAGACCTACCCAAGACTCCGTAGTATTTGTGGGCCATGCAAGTGGATGTCAAACACCTTAAACGTAATGCTCAATCATCTGAAGACGTAAGGTGAAATAAAACTGCAAAACACTGCAAGGAACTTAAATGCAAATCCGGGCTTGCCTTGTTTGCGACTCTATAACCATGTTAGTTGTTATGGCTTGGTCTTCCTCCGGAGAATCCGTCATGGAATATTGAAGTTGGAACTCCTCGGCATTCTCCTCCAAGAGAAACTTCTCGTTGATCACCTATCATCACGTTCCTATCGACATGATATGCATATAAGTAATTAAGGTAATCTAATGATGGACTCGACGAGTTGTAAAAACCTTAAGAAGAAGAGGCTTGACTAGGAAGATTAGATGTGTCTCGGATGGGTGGAGAAACAATGGATAAGTAAAGTGGTCATAGTAGTGTCTAGACGTGAATCAAAAGGTGCAATGCAAGCACGCAATGCAATTATTCACTTAACACTTAGAGTTATGCCACTCGAGAAAGCTGAGACTAACTGGCGTGGAAGTATTGGACTGAATAGTGTAAGAATGACTAAGGAATCAAGGTGGAGCATTGAAAGCTTAAGGCATGAGTAAACTGTGCAACAAGAGATCATGACCTAGAAAGTGACAAATGAAGTTACACAAAGTCATTATAGAGTAAAACTAATTAAGTGACCAGTGTGGTCGTAGGATTTTGAATTAGGATGAATCGATGTAAAACCCTAGCGACACTTGGAAAAGAAGTGAGATCGGTATTGCTTGGACTCAAAGAGTTATAACAAACCCTGTTAACCTGATGTGAGTACCAAGACAACATTCAAAGGACCTTTAGGTGAATCAGTCCCTATGACTATCTTCACAAGCATCGTCCAAGTTCTTACATGACACTACTGCAGTGTCCTTTGCAAGATTGACCGGATGAGCTCGATGAACTCCTAGAACTCGAACTTAAGGCATTACTAGGTCGCGAAGACGTGCTTTGGCATCTCCAGAAGATCATCTCATCGACGTTCACATAGACCCGTACCCGTCCATGGTGGTGAGCGGAACCCCGAACACCACCTTATGAGTCACAAGGTTAGTGATGTTGACTCGATCGTCGGCAAGCGACTTGATGAACCAGTCGTCGATGAAACGGCACACCTAGTTAAGCAATTCTGCGGACGGTTAGGAAACATCATCGACACGAACAAGAAACCCTTATTCAAGGTTCCCCTTGGTCTAGTTTTCCTTGTTGGTCGCAACATTCTTGCATTACTCAACCACAGATCATCGATGATCACCAACATCCGTGGTTTGACCTAGAAGGCATTTTATCGAGCACCATGGCTATACCTAGGACTCGATCACCCTCACATCGACTAAAACCTAATTTGGCTTGACAACTATTGTACGACGAGTCGTGCTTATGTTTCAGCATCACGCATATCACAAGCATCCTTCATCTCGATGCTAGAGCACGATGACGGCTTGGAGCGTCACGACAATGTCACGTGGTCAATGACGTCGACCCGGCTCATGGTGGAGCATCACGAGCACGCACGGATAAGCCAACGTGATACAAACGACAAAGGAGGTCAACTTGGGGATTTCTATAGGAATGATATCACTACGGAAAATGGACGTACGTCTTGACGACACATGAGTACCATTAGCGGTCACCACGAACGAACTTTGGGGCGTCAAGCAAGGCATTTCAGGGCAAGGCTCACCATATAGGCATTTTACCGAATATCTTGGGGTTGTACATGATTTCATCACTTCATCACAATTCAAAGAGCATATTGGCACATATCTTGGTCGATTGCAACATCATCCTACCCCTGCATCACAGACCAGCTCTAAACATCAACAAAGTTGGTTCTTCCCTCGTAAACATTTCATTGAACACCTTAGCAGCAGTCACTGATCCAATCAATCTTGCAAAATCAGAGCTAACCTTGGACCAGTTGTAGATGTTGTTGTGTAAAAAGCATGTTCCTGCATATCTTCCACCCCCACATCACTCGCAACACCGTTTGGACTCGGCACATGAGAAGAACGCCGTGTTGACTTCATGTAGATGACTATGCCAAGTAGATGACACAAGGCGACACAGCGCAGCTTATGTTCGAACTTCCCAGGGACACATGGGTGGTGGAACATGCTGCTGCAGTTCGGACAGAACGGTGGAGGTGTGACAACCATGGCACGCCAATGAATTGAGAAGACAGCGGTGCGAAACAACGTCCACCGCGGCCGAGGAGCGGGACGCGGGAGGTGCTGCAGCTCCAGGATGGTGTTTTTGGATGGCGGCTAGGAGCACAGTGGTAGGCATGCTTGGCACGGTGGTGCAAACAAGGCGCAGACAAAGTGCCACGGGTGCCGGTGGCAGAAGAGACGCTCGCAGACGATGCAGTTGGTGCCGTGGCCACGATCGTTGAGGTGTGGCCAGCGCTGGTGAGCTAGGCGCACGCCGAAAAGGGAGGACGAAGCCGGACGGTGGGCTGCAGGCGAGAAGCAGCTGGGCACGAGCGTGGCGAGCAGCAAGCTTGAGCAAGGCGCGAGCAAGGCGGCGAGGTGCTCGCTGTGGTAGGCGCAGGAACAGCACGGGCACGAGTTGGAGCGCTGGCCGGAGGTGGGGCGCCGGCATGGCGAGGGACGCGAGACCGTGGGGGGCACGAAGGGCGGAGCGCAATTGGCAGAGGACGACGTGGTGCTGGGCGGCTCGGCGAGCACGCAGCAGCAGGGCACCGGCGAGAGGGCCAGGCGGCGGGCGGCTTCGGGCGCTGGGGCACGGCACTGCAGGTGGGGCGCAACCAGAGGGAAGCGGAGCGGCATGGAAGGGGGGGGCGCAGGCCGGGAGAGGAGAAGGCACTGGGCGTGGAGGAGGCGCGTGGACGGCGAGGGAGGCACGCGGCATGGAGCGGGCGAGCGCGGGCATGCGGAGGGGAGCGAGGCGGCGTGGACAGAAGGAGTCAGGCGACTATATGGAGCAGAGCAGAGTAGGAAGATATTATCAATCGGCGGTGGCAAGCAGCTGTGTGTAATTTTGCATGCAAGTGTGTGGCACCACGACAAGAGAAGAATAGAGGCGGTTCCTTGTTTCAATGGCTGACCTGTGGGGCCCACAACACTCTCCTCCCTCAATCTGCTTTCCAATTTCAAATAGAGCTTCAAAAATATTCAACATTGGCCCAATGACTAAATAAAATGTGAACGATTTTATGGTGCAATCAGATTTCAGAACTGAGCAAGTTGAATTTTTACTCAGGTTTGAATTTGAATTCAAGCGATGATACTTGATTCAATTAAATAAATAGTAAATCAGGTTCAAAAATCCTGAAACTTTGAGGTTAAACTTTCTGAACCATAAGGGACCTCGGGAAAAATTTGGAATTTATTTGGAGAAGGTTAAGTACAAAGTTTAAATTTGATGTCGACTTTGATTAAACTCTCAGTACATGTCCCATAAATGGAAAACGTGCTTCAAAAATTTTGAAACTTTACCGAGAGTCTATTTGGAATATTAGAATGTCATGGAAAAATTTACAGCCGTAGACTTGAATTTTTTTTTAATGTCCCATTTTAGGGTTGGAATAATTCATTTTTCTTTCTCTCTATTTTGTTTTCTTTTCTCCTTTAATTTTTCATTGAAAATGTGAATACATGGAAATCAAAGATTTTACACCTTAAGTTCCAATATACATTAGCAAACATGTTCTATATGTAAAATTTTAACAAGTCCCTATTTTTAGTGAACATTGGTTAACTCATATGGTTCATGTGATTTTGGATTTCCATGTCCATTATCAAAATTTTTAAGTTCGCATTTTTGCATTTTTGTTCTTCCGAAAAGCGGGCTTTTACAATCCTTCCCCCTTAAAGGAATCTCTTTCCGAGATTCTAACAAGTAGAATAACAGAAACGATGAGGGGACGATCCATAAAAGAGGGTCATTAACTAAGGAAGATGACAATGCCCTTAAAGACTTGGGTCCTACTAAATAGTGATTATCTTCAGGCATCTTAAGAAATTCTAAAGTCTGCTTCAAGTGATTCCAGTCATTAGGTTGATAACTTTGACAAGATGCTAGACATGACCCTATCACGTCGTAACACTTTCACGTCTATTACTGAACTTTTATCATTGTCCTCTTACACTGGCATGACATCTTGTCCTGTTCTAGTCTTGACTGGAAGAATCAACACTTGTTCTTTGCTTCTCTAGGTCACCATGATAATTTGAAACTATATTTGCATTGATTCTTAGTTTCTTGCTTGGTTTTGCATAGGTCCTTACAACTTAATATGGTATTTCCCTTGACACAAGATTAAGATGGTTTACGAGGTTAAACAACAATCATTAACCTCGTTTAATGTTTAGTCAACCATAGGATTTCTTAGCTGGAGCATAAGAGTAGCAAGGCACGCAACACTCTTATGTGGAAAAGCAGCAGGAATACTGAAGATATGGCGACTACGAGGTTTTTGGGCGCTTCAACACCTCCATTTAATAAATGTAGAAGACGAGGACTCTTCGCGGTGACATATGAGGATTTAAGGATTCAGCATCCTCGTATGTTTTCAACATAGCAAAGAACTCAATCATATGGTAACGACAAGGTAATTAGTGTAGCAATGTTACCATATAACACCGTGAGATCTTAGATGGACCCAAAGAGTTTCACGAGGTTGATAATCGAACGATATCCTCGCGTGTAAGGAGATTTCATGGATTTTACAAGGTTGATCATCGAACTGATGACCACTCGATGACGAACGGTATAGTTGCAACAATCAAGGTACTTGAACCTAAAAAAGCTAAGGATGGAAGTTCAAGTGTTTGTTTAGTTGCAAGTGAGGTTGAGTAATCGGTTTCCCAAGTATTACTGAATGGAAAGGAGATCAATAATGGTGAAATGACCGTAGTCATTAGATACCTTAGAATAGTTTGAATGGGGTACACAATCTTGCTCTAAATTTTAGTATTATCATGCATTCTATCATTGGTGTTACATTGGTAATGATGCTTCACGATGCATCATATATTGTATGGTGCAATGAATATGCACATGGTATGGTGCAGATGGTGCATATGTATGGTGCAAATGATGCATATGTATGGTGCAAATGGTCCACATGCATGGTGCAGTAGCTTTTATAGTTTGAGCAAGACTAAATGAACTACACCCACAAAACTCTTGTACTGTCTGATGATTTGCAAGGATTGGATACCGTGGTCGTGAAAGACACTCAATGAGTAGTGTTCCTTTCATGACTCGACCACAGTTAAGGAATTTATAACAGAATGATTGATAAGGACGGTGGAAAATTTACCACGTTACCTAGACCTTTCGAAATCTTGTTCATGTACTACTCAACTTATTTGCATCTTCAACTAGGTCTTAGAGTTACTAGTTGACTTGAGGAGTATTCTCATCAGAAGAAAGAAACAGCTTACTATATGTCTCTAGTGATGCTTCACTTAACGTTCGCTTCGATCTAGAAGGAGGAAAGGATATCCTTCTCAATCACTTTTAGTGGAGTTGAAGTCACACTTCTTAGAGTAACTCAATCTGGTGGTGGAGGTTGGATCCTCTTGAAGATGTAATCTTAATCGTCTTCTTGTTGACACGACTTGTTGTAATCAAGGTTGATGGTTGAACATCACTATTACTTGAGTGATCACCTTCCTCCTTAAAGTTTCAAATCAGTATGTCTAAGCATACTTCAAACAATCCTCATGGGAAGATGAGATGCAACTCGAGTAATTGCGACCTGTGTTCAACATCACAAGATGTGATGTGGCAAGTCACATAAATCAGACACTAGTATGCCTATCCAAGGGAAAAAGGTTCCAATGAGTTTAACACTCCATTCAACTTGGTAAATAGTTAAGTCCTAACTCTTGGTTAGTTACGACACTCCTCGAATTGAAATCGAGAGCCGAATGCCTAACAAAAACCAAAAGGTTCAAACTGGCCAGGCTATGGTGACAAATGACCAGTCTGGACGCAAACTCGATTTTTATCCAGTGAATGGAAAAATCAGATCTTGCGGTGAATAACAAAGTTAAAGTACACTTCAAGACCTTCCCAAAAAGTATTGGTTTCCCTCTGGATCATCTCTGGTTTGCATGTTATACCATTTTAAAGTCAGCAGAATTTTCTGCACTTTCAGCAGAATCTGCTTAAAAAGTAGCAGTTTTGATCTAATGTTTTCAGGCTGTTCTTATAGAAATCTGGAAATATTCTTATTTACAAAGTTGTATACAATGTAATAAGATTCCTATAATGTACTTACTTGTCTTCATATCGTTCCTTGTTTAAAAGATATGAATTTTTGAAGTTGGGAAAAATTTCAGCATTCAGAATTTGAATTCAGTTCAGATTGACCACTCTGCATTCCAACTCGATTTGGAATAGGTAGATGACAGATTCAGGTCTGGAGCCAATTGCAAAAATTGTATCTGACTCACTAACCTTCCCAACGGTTACTCGCGCGACACCATTGGATGCAAAATCTGCTAGTTATGGGTCACATTCAGAAAAGTTCAGAGTGCTGTCCAGTTCCTGTAGTCCCGGACAGTTTCTGCGATTTCCAAAATTTCACCCACTTAAGAAAATATTTCGGTTTTGAACTGAATATAGAACTTGTAGAGGACTTCCAAATATTTCGAAAAAGTCTTCATTTGCTCTCATAGCACTTCTGGTTGAGGAGATATGGATTTTAAAGTTAGTTATGTCACCAGATTTTTAATAAAAATTTCGACAGAACTTCCTTTGTTTGTTGTTCATTTTGTCCATAATTTTCAGATAGTTAAACAATGATATATGCAGAAACAATGTATGAAAAAATTGTTACATACATCCTCAGGATTCCACAAATGCATCACATGAAGTCCTTCGACAATTCTACAGCGAGTTATGCGAGAAATAGTAACTGTATACAGAACTTTCCACTCGCTGTCCAGATTTGATCAAGTTTAGAAATTTGAAATTTTGAGTATGGTAGAGATGTATTATGCTCTGGAGTTCTATAGAAACGTTGTAGAGGACTCTCTACACGTTCCAACCACATAATGTAGGCCTGCATAGGTGAAGTCTGCAAAAAGTTATGATTCAATTGGTGAAGAGTTCAGATTCTGTCCCCTCTTCCGGGCTGCCAGAACCTCTTAAACAACACATCAATTTAGACCTTGTTAATGTGAGTTTTAGACTCAGAGTTGAATAGAAACTCGTTAGAGGATTCCTTAAGCTTTCCAGACATGTATATATACGCCTATGTTGCTGTTCTAATTTAAAAGTGATGGCTGTTCAAAGTTCAACAATTTTCCAAGTTGGTTCAGGTAGTACAGATAGTCTTGTTCCAGTTTTTAACTCAAGTGTTTAAATACTTCTTATCAAAATTTGGGGCAATATTGAATTACAAAGTTGTAGTCTAGCTCCTCACCTTGACGAAAATGTATCACAAAGACATGGAAGAGCTTTCTACGAAGAGATAGGGCAAAACACTAAAGTTGGTCCAATGTTTCAAAGAAATGGGATTAGTGTTGATTTTTGCTGATGGGAATCGATTCAAAAGGCTTTCATGCCCAAACTGTTCAAAGAACAGTCGTAGAGGACTTGAAGATCTTAACCATATAGCACACTAATAGGTTATCGAAGTTTCACTAAAAGCACCTCTTGACATAATCAAGCTAGATTCCGTCAAGAGTGAACAACAACCTTAATCTTCATCCTTCTTCCCATTGCACTCTCCAAGTCGAAACTTTGACCCAAAACATTCCAGCAACTACGAGTTGGATCTTACAAGATGATAATGAAGCCATTCTTTTGTGGGGGATGGTCAAAGTATCAATTGTGATACTGACGGTACTACATGCCTTACCAAAAAGGAAAGTCTAACCCGGTATATCCGGATTTGTCTATAGGTGGTTCTAATATCGATCACTCACAAACGTATTCTACACGGGTCGCTACCAGAGTTAGTGTACCTGCAGAAGACAAGCAATCCCCTTTCACACCTTCACACCTCAAGGGCGGCACGGGGAAACACGACAGGCAGTCACAATAATATATATAAAAGTAAATGCATACGACTCTAGTGTGAGTCGCCCTCGAGCGAAGTCATGTCTCGAGGTACATGGATTTACTACGTCTGTATAGCAAAGACTGCCGCACGAATCGGCTTATACACGCTCGGGCATACGTGTTTCGCATGCTCCCATAGAACATGAATAGTTCTAGAGATGCATACTATCGGGTTATACAATACCCGACGGGGGCTCCCACTAATTTTGTGTCACGCTGGGGTACCGCGTGTCATATGTTCTCAGAAACATGGAAATGTTTCAGAGACTCATATTGACTTTCCGTGCGAAGCCACGGAAATATCACATACCACATCTTGTATGCAGAGCTTACTATGATTGATCCGCTCTCGGTGGCGTACCATACCTCTTACCTTGAAGACGGAGCGTCGTTACAGAATAATATAACAAGTTAGTTCACCACCTTTATAACTTATACTAGTAAAATTCCTTAATGGGCATATAGCTAATCCTCACTCGACTAATTCGGAGTTTTCGAAAATAGGCTCTTTTCGAGCGTGCTATTCCCAATGAAGCTCTGATACCATGTCTGTGGGGACCGGAGTCCACAAATTCGAGGATCTCATTGGGTGGTGCCGTGCGATGCGGCACCTAACAGCACACACCAAAAGGATACCAAAACATATAAAGTTTTCATTTCATAATAAGAAGAGTTTACGAAAGAGTGTACAAAAAAAGTACACATGCAGCGGAAAATACATACTCATAATCTCCCCGAACTAAGCAGGAGAGAAGCCTTCCATGCCCTAGGATGATTCTCACTAGCAACATGAAGAACATTCAGCAGCGGCGTGGTTCACATGAGATTTATCTCGACACCTCGAGATTTTATGTACAACCTGAACAGCAGAAATAAAACTAATACCTGCAAAAATCGTTAAAGCGCAAACGTGAGCATACGGCTCAGCGAGACTAACCCATCTCACTAGACATATGCAGGGTTGAATACTAAGCATAGGTAATGAATAGCATAAATAGACTCGCCTACAAGTAGATCCTTATAATCATGTTTTAAGTAGCAAATGACATTCTTCAAGTACGACACATCATTGACTCCACAATCAAACAAGAAACGCTTTGCCGATGATAGGACATGCCCAAAGCACATAATGCTATTACAGGTAAAGTATGGGGAAACTGTAAACTTTAAATTATACTATCTCTAAGCAATACAGGGTTGCAAAGCAATTATAATTCAATACAACGTATTCTTCTGGCTTCTATAGTATTTACTATGTCACAACTCAGTGAACAAGTGGTACTCTAAACCCGAGGGACGGTGATTGCAATCAGGACACACCCGGAATACACGACACATACGCCTACTCAGATGGACCTTTCACTGTACTCCTCTCCCACGTCGTATGTGGCCACCTTTCACCCATCATCCCAATGTCGAACCAATTCTATCGTCCCAAAAGTAATGTCCCTAACCGAGCACGTCGAAGTTGCTCCTTAGAGGTACCCACCTTATGATCATCTTCCCCTAAGGATGGCGGTATAAGTTTCGACACGAGGGTGCCCGAGCTACATCAGTTTAATGGACCCCATTAATCCATTATGTAACTGGTACTGTTCAAACTTGCTCAACAGGGCCGCACACGAGACAGTCCTTAACCGACACAGACGGGGCTACCAATCCATCTCCCAACACCTGCCTCGTCATTACCAACCCAGGCACGATGTGAGCAAACCAACCTACACAAATCCCCGTCCGCGTCTCATATTAAAGAGTTATCATTATGGTAACAACTCGCGAGTAGGTTTCCCTCACTCGACTTCTCTCGTAAGTAGAATTCAACTACTTGACTCGTGATCAATAAAATGTGACCAATCTCGCGAGTACTATCCAACTACTCGACTTCTACCGAATTCCTATGAGCATAAGAATAGCAGTACCTACTCAGTGGGTCGTAGACCTACCCAAGACTCCATAGGATTTGTGGGCCATGCAAGTGGATGTCAAACACCTTAAACGTAATGCACAATCATCTGAAGACGTAAGGTGAAATAAAACTGCAAAACGCTGCAAGGAACTTAAATGCAAACCGGGGCTTTCCTTGTTTGCGACTCTATAACCATGTTTGTTGTTATGGCTCGGTCTTCCTCTGGAGAATCCGTCATGGAATCTTGAAGTTGGAACTCCTTGGCATTCTCCTCCAAGAGAAACTTCTCGTTGATCACCTATCATCACGTTCCTATTGACATGATATGCATATAAGTAATTAAGGTAATCTAATGATGGACTCGACCAGTTGTAAAAACCTTAAGAAGAAGAGGCTTGACTAGGAAGATTAGATATGTCTCGGATGGGTGGAGAAACTACGGATAAGTCATGTGGTCATAGTATTGTCTAGAGGTGAATCGAAAGGTGCAATGCAAGCACACAATGCAATTATTCACTTAACACTTAGAGTTATGCCACTCGAGAAAGCTGAGACTAACTGGTGTGGAAGTGTTGGACTAAATAGTGTAAGAATGACTAAGGAATCAAGGTGGAGCATTGAAAGCTTAAGGCATGAGTGAACTGTGCAACAAGAGATCATGACTCAGAAGGCGACCAATGAAGTTACACAAACTCATTACAGAGTAAATCTTATTAAGTGACCAGTGTGGTCACAAGGTTCTGAATTAGGATGAATCGATGTGAAACCCTAGCGGCACTTGGAAAAGAAGTGAGATCGGTATTGCTTGGACTCAAAGAGTTATAACAAATCCTGTTAACCTGATGTGAGTACCAAGACAACATTCAAAGGACCTTTAGGTGAATCAGTCACTACGACTATCTTCACAAGCATCGTCCAAGTTCTTACATGACACTATTGCAGTGTTATTTGCAAGATTGACCAGATTAGCTCGATGAACTCCTGGAACTCGAACTTAAGGCATTACTAGGTCGTGACGACGTGCTTTGCCATCTCGTGAAGATCATCTCATCGACGTTCACATCGACCCGTACTCGTCCATGGTGGTGAGCAGAATCCCGAACACCACCTTATGAGTCACAAGGTTAGTGATGTTGACTCCATCATCGGCAAGCGACTCGATGAACATGTCGTCGATGAAACGGCACACCTAGTTAAGAAATTCTACGGACGGTTAGGAAACATTGTCGACACGAACATGAAACCCTTATCCAAGGTTCCCCTTGGTCTAGTTTTCCATGTTGGTCGCAACATTCTCGCATTACTCAACCACAGATCATCGATGATCACCAACATCCATGGTTTGACCTAGAAGGAATTTTATCGAGCAACTTGGCTATACCTAGGACTCGATCACCCTCGCATCGACTAGAATCTAATTTGGCTTGACAACTATTGTACGACGAGTTGTTCTTGTGTTTCAGCACCACGCATATCACAAGCATCCTTCATCTCGATGCCAGGGCACGACGACGGCTCGGAGCGTCACGACAACATCATGTGGTCAATGACGTCGACGCGGCTCATGGTGGAGCATCACGAGCACGCACGGACAAGCCAATGTGATACAGACGATAAAGGAGGTCAACTTGGGGATTTCTATAGGAATGATATCACTACGGCAAATGGACGTACGGCTTGACGAAACATGAGTACCATTAGCGGTCACCACGAACGGTCTTTGGGGCGTCAAGCAAGGCTCACCTTATAGGCATTTCACCAAATATCTTGGGGTTATACTTGATTTCGTCACTTCATCACAATTCAAAAAGCATCTTGGCACATATCTTGGTCGATTGCAACATCATACTACCCCTGCATCATAGACCAGCTCTAAACATCAACAAAGTTGGTTCTTCACTCGTAAACATTTCATCGAACACCTTAGCTGCACTCACTGATCCAATCAATCTTGCAAAACCAGAGCTAACCTTGGACCAGTTGTAGATGTTGTTGTGTCAAAAGCGTGTTCCTGCATATCCCCCCCCCCCCCCCACACATCACTCGCAACACCGTTTGGACTCGGAACATGAGCAGAACACCGTGTTGACTTCATGTAGATGACGACACCAAGTTGAAGACACAAAGCGACCCAGCGCAGCTTATGTCCGAACTTCCAATGGACACATGGGTGGTGGAACACGATGCTGTAGTTCGGACAGAACGGCGGAGGTGTGACAACCACAGCACGCCAACGAATTAAGAAGACAGCGGTGCGAAACGACGTCCACCACGGCCGAGGAGCGGGGCGCGAGAGGTGATGCAGCTTCGGGATGGTGGGTTTGGATGGTGGCTAGGAGCAAAGTTGCAGGCTTGCTTGGCACGGTGGTGCAAACAAGGTGCGGACAAAGTGCCACGGGTGCTGGTGGCAGAAGAGACGCTCACGGACGATGCAGCTGGAGTCGTGGCCATGAGCGTTGAGGTGTGCCCAGTGCTGGTGAGCTAGGCGCGTGCCGAAAAGGGAGGCTGAAGCCGAACGGTGGGCTGCAGGAGAGAAGCAGTTGGGCACGAGCGCGGCGAGCAGCAAGCATGGGCAAGGCGGCGAGGTGCTCGCTGTGGTAGGCACAGGACAAGCGCGGGCGCGAGTTGGAGCGCTGGCCCTAGGTGGGGCGCCAGCGTTGCGAGGGACGCAAGACTGTGGGGGGCACGAAGGGCGGAGCACAGCTAGCAGAGGATGGCGAGGTGCTGGGCGGCTTGGCGAGCACGCAGCGCCAGGGCACCGGCGAGAGGGCCAGGCAGCGGGCGGCTTCGGGCGCTGGGGCACGGCGCTGCAGGCGGGGCGCGACCAGAGGGAAGCAGAGTGGCACGGCAGGGGGGGCAGGCCGGGAGAGGAGAAGGCGGCCGGACACGGAGGAGGCGCGTGGACGGTGGGGGAGGCGCGCGGCATGGAGGGGGCGAGCGCGAGCGTGCAGAGGGGATCGAGGCGCTGTGAACGGAAGGAGTCGAGCGGCTATATGGAGCAGAGCAGAGTAGGAAGATATTATCGATCGGCGGTGGCAAGCAGCTGCGTGTAGTTTTGCATGCAAGTGTGCGGCACCACGGCAAGAGAAGAATAGAGGCGGTTCCTTGTTTCAATGGCTTACCTGTGGGGCCCAAAACACTCTCCTCCCTCATTCTGCTTTCCAATTTCAAAGAGAGCTAGCAAACATGCTTCAGAAATATTCAACTTTGGCCCAAAGACTAAATAAAATGTGAAGGATTTTATGGTGCAATCTGATTCCAGAACTGAGCAAGTTGAATTTTTACTCAGGTTTGAATTTGAATTCAAGCGATGATACTTGATTCAATGAAATAAATAGTAAATCAGGTTCAAAAATCCTGAAACTTTGAGGTTAACCTTTCTGAACCATAAGGGACCTCGGGAAAAATTTGGAGTTGATTTGGACGAGGTTAAGTACAAAGTTCAAATTTGACGTCGACTTTGATTAAACTCTCAGTACGTGTCCCATAAATGGAAAACGTGCTTCAAAAATTTTGAAACTTTACCGAGAGTCTATTTGAATATTAGAAGGTCATGGAAAAATTTACAGCCGTAGATTTGAATTTTTTTAATGTCCCATTTTTGGGTTGGAATCCTTTTTCTTTCTCTCTATTTTGTTTTCTTTACTCCTTTAATTTTTCATTGAAAAATTGAATACCTGGAAATTAAAGATTTTACACCTTAAGTTCCAATATACATTAGCAAACATGTTCTATATGTAAAATTTGAACAAGTCCCTATTTTTAGTGAACATTGGTTAACTCATATGGTTCATGTGAGTTTGTATTTCCAAGTCCATTTTCAAAATTTTTAAGTTCGCATTTTTGCGTTTTTGTTCTTCTGAAAAGCGGGCTTTTACATGTGAGGCCCCTACTGCTGCGGGTAGTGCCCGGATGTGCTTTGAAGGCTGCCGAGGATGCTATGGCTGTGCTGGCAGGGCAACCTGCCAAGCTTGTTTAGGGGAGCGCTGCTCCATCGTCTGTGCCCATCATGGGTAGTGAAGCATCTCCGATTGCATCTCCATCTGTCATGCCTGAGGCACCTCCAGCCGTCGTGGTAGAGGCCATGTCGGAGCCGACTCCAGGGACTGGGGGTCTGACCTCCACTACTGCGGATTAGGCGGGCGGCTCTCGGAGTTATAGTGGCCCTACTGTGTCAGGTGGCACAACAACTCCTACTCAAACTCCGAGGGCAAGATCCCCAGTGCTAGTGGCCTCGCCTTCAGCACTACGGGAGGAAGGTGTCCCCGAGATGATCACTAGATGGCCTTCCCTAACTTTGGTGCAGCCGGAGCGGCTTTCCGACGTCAGGGATTTCACGCAATCCAGCAACCTTCTGGTGTAAACCAACTTTCGCCGCGCGCAAGAGGCTCTTGCCGCAAAGTGGGAGAAGCTGCGTGCTGAGGGCGAGCGCCTCTGAGGCTGGGAGGGTCTCGTGAGCTCCAGGATCGCCAAGGCAAAGGCGAAGTACCATAAGGAGAGCAAAGAAATGGAGGTGAGGCAACGCTTGGTGAGCGCCTGAGACGCCTTGACCCAGAAGATTCTGGTCGATGCCAATGCAGCCAACAATGTTGCTGATGCCCGCCTGCACGCTCTTGCTGTCGTTCGAGAGGCCTTGAGTCGCCAAGAAGCCGCCATTGCCAAGAGGGTGGCTGCTATCGCTGAACAGAAAGTGGCAAAGTAGGCGATGATGGCCCGGGTTGAGGCCGATCGGGACAGACTGCAGTCCCGCCTCGAAGAACTTGAGCTCTGGGAGATCAATTTCGCATGGGGTCAGGCACAAAACCTAGTTGTGCGTCAGGAACTCCTCCTGCATGATCTTGACGTTCAAGCCCGGGAGCAAGCAGCAGAGAGCCGTAGACGGGAGCTTGATCTGTGGGAGCATTAGCTGGCTCAATGTCTGCAAGACGAGGGTAGGGCGGCAGCGGAGACGGTGGCATCCCAAATCTTGGTGTGCTACCAGAGCCGGTACCCTGATCTGCCACTAGAGCCAGTTCTTGAAGGCTTTGTTGAGGAACGCGAGGTGAGAGCAGCGACGGAGGTTAAGGAAGACGCCAAACATGTTGTAGCGCAGTTTAGTCAGGGCTGAGGCTGGTAGCTTGTTTTTTGTATTCTTGGTTCACCCTCCCATGTAAAGAATTCCTTAACGAACTCGAATTTGTGTTTGGCTTCTTGCATTGTCTCCATGCTTCTCAACTGTTCCTCTGAGTCCTTAGCTATGAAAGGATTTGCAAATACTTTGTTGAGCTCGTTGGCTTCTCAGGACCAACAATTTGCACAATTGACATGGCCAAAGTGTCGTCCGTTGATTTTTTGCATGTGGATCCCCTTAGAGGCCCTTTGGTAGATGTGGTTAGTTGGCTAAGCACATCTACAGCTTGATCGCATAATTTCTTGAACAAACCCTCAGTAGAGTGGGGGTGTTTGGAGTGTCATAGCACCACCATTTGCCGGAGCTGGATGCTCTGGCGTCGTCCACCATCGTCGCGGAGTCGTCGACGGCAGGCCCCTTTTGAGGTGCTAGAGCTGGATGCTCCAGCGTCGTCCACCATCGTCATAGAGACGTCGACGGCAGACCCCTAGTTTACAGGCTATCGCAAGGGAACCTTGTTAGCAACAAGAGCGGAGTAGGAGAATTTACTCATTTATCCGCGCTTGGTGTTGTCACTGACTTTCTGGGACGTTGACGATAGGCCCCTTGTTTGGTGCCGGAGCTGGATGCTCCGGCGTCGTCCACCATCTTCATGTAGTCGTTGACGGTAGGCCCCTTGGGAGGTGCCAGAGCCAAATGCTCCAACATCATCCTCCATCATTATAGAGACGTCAACGGTAGGCCCCTTTGGAGGTGCCGGATCTGGATGCTTCAGCGTCATCCACCATCGTCGTAGAGACGTCGACGGCAGGCTCCTGGTTTACAGGCTATCGCAAGGGAATGTTGTTAGCAACACGAGTGGAGTAGGAGAGTTTACTCAATTATCTGCGCTTGGTTCTATCATTGACGTTCTTGGACGTTGAAGGTAGGCCCCTTGTGAGGTGCCAGAGCATGATGCTACGGCGTCTTCCACCATCTTCGTGTATTCGTCGACGGCAGGCCCCTTGGGAGGTGCCGGAGCTCGATGCTCAAGCGTTGTCCACCATCTTCATGTACAAGTCGATGGGAGGCCCCTTGGGAGGTGCCAGGGCTGTATGCTTCGACATCATCCACCATCTTTGTGTAGATGTCGATGGTAGGCCCCTTGGGAGGTGCCGGAGCTGAATGCTTCGGCATCATTCTCCATCGTCATAGAGAGGTCGACGGTAGGCCCGTGGTTTGTAGGCTATCGCAAGGGAACCTTGTTAGCAACAAGAGTGGGGCAGGAGGGTTTACTCACTTATCCGCGCTTGGTGTTGTCGTTGAGGTCATGGGACGTCGACGGCTGGCCCCTTGTGAGGTGCCAGAGATGGATGCTCTAGCGTCGTCCACCATCTTCGTGTAGACATCGACGGCAGGCCCCTTGGGAGGTGCCGGAGCTGGATGCTCTGGCGTCGACCACCATCGCTGTAGAGACATCGAAAGCAGGCCCCTTGGGAGGTGCCGGAGATGGATACTGTGACATCGTCCATCATCTTTGTGTAGACATCGATGGCAGGCCTCTTGGGGGGTGCCAGAGCTGGATGTTCCGACGTCGTCCACCATCTATGTGTAGACATCGACGGCAGGCCCCTTTGGAGGTGCCGAAGCTTGATGCTCTGGCATCGTTCACCATCTTTGTGTAGACATCAACGGGAGGCCCCTTGTTTATAGGCTATTGCAAGGGAACCATGTTAGCAACAAGAGCAGGGCAGGAGAGTTTACTCACTTATCCGCGCTTGCTGCTGCCGTTGATGTTCCTGGATGTCGACGGCAGGCCCCTTGTGAGGTGCTGGAGCTGGATGTTGCAACGTCGTCCACCATCTCCGTGTAGACATCCACGGTAGATCCCTTGGGTGGTGCCAGAGCTGCATGCTCTAGCATCGTCCACCATCTTCGTGCAGACGTTGACGGCAGGTCCCTTGGGAGGTGCCGGAGCTGGATGCCCTGGTGCATGCTGTTCTGCACATATGATAGAAGCAAGGTGGACTAGTTTGCTCATTGTTTTACCTGTAGCTCTCCCTTAGCTCTGTCATGCATTACTGTCCTGACTGATTTTTGGGGACTGGGTAATTTAGTGCGTTAGTGCTCCGGGGTCCGGCTCCTTTCGTCCTCAAGGTGTGAGCTTCCTGGCTCTCAGTACTTGGTTGTAGCGCTAGGAGGCAGGGTGTGTACGCTTAGGGTACAGGACCAGGCTAAGCAGTTTACACCCCCTGGACCTTCTTCCCGGCATAGGCCTTTCCTGGGGAACCTTCTGGCATCACAGGTCCCTAATGACGAGAGGGTCCAGAAGAACCCCTCATACACCGCAGGTACCTCAAGCAGAACCGCCTTTATTAGGATTGCAAGACTCCTACATGGGTGAATTATAGAGTGTACAATCGCGCATAAAAACTAATACACAATAAACGAGTCTTAGTGTGGCATGTTCATAAACTTAATGCGTAAGTAAATGGACAATGTTTTTATAAGCCTTTAAGTAAAACAATGATTTTTTTATAGGAGTTCATAGGGGGAGACAAGATTTTACAAAAGAGGGCAATGGCTTGCCTCCAGATGATTTGGGAGGTAGGGTGCACAGGCTTAGAATTCGGAACCAAGCTAAGCTGGCTGCACACTCTGGGCCTGCCCCCCCCCCCCCCCCCCGGTGGTTGCTTGTCCTTTGTGCTGCTCCTAAGCCCTACGAAATCCTTTAAACCGTTCTACTAAGACTAGTATTTACAGTAGGGGTACGTATAGATCCATGAGTAGCTGCGATGGTTGGCGGACAACCTTGCTGTCAATAGCTACATAGAGGGGCGATGAGCTCATCTTGCGAGTGGTCTGAGCAGATCCGGGACTAGGCTTGGCAGCTTTGGCGGAGGTGTCGATGCTGCCAGAGGGCTGCAACTGAGGTGCGGCTGGTGCTCTGCGCTATCGTGAGCTTGGCAGAGGTCGACTTGATCCAGCACCGATAGGGACTGGTGTTGGGTCCGCCGTGAGTGCCTGGAGCTGCTCCAAGGCCAACACTGCTGCGGTGCGATCTCTGAGGATCCTAAGGACGCCGGAGGGGGTTGGCATCTTCAGGACGAGGTAGCCATAGTGGGCTACAACCATGAACTGGTACAGGCGGGCCTGCAAATGATGGTGTCGAAGAGGATTCCCTCCATCTTGTAGTTTTTAGGTGTCCAAAAGGTCACCCGCAGGTGGATGTTGCCATACGGGATGATGCTCCCAGGTCCCACCCCCAAAATGGGCTCGAGGGGGCCAGCTTGGACACCGGGATCTGCAGCTGCTTGAAGGCTACACGAATGAGTAGGTTGAGGTCGTCCTCGCCATCTATCAAGATGTAGTGGAGCTTGACGTTAGCTATGGTGGGGTAGACTAGGAGAGGTAGGACTCCTGTCCTGGCCATGTTCTTGGGACAGTCGGAGGCGTCAAAGCTAATTGGCGTCTCCTTCCAACGGTTGTGCTGCGTTAGAAGGAGTACAAAGGCTATCGAAGCCACCGCACGATGAAGGGTCTTGACCGCGTTCTGGGACGCGGGATCCCAAGAACCTCTGAAGATGACATGGAGGGTCTTGCAATGCTTGTTGTCACTGCTGGCGTCGGAGTCCTCATCTTGTGGACCACTTTGACGGCCCACTCTTGCTTTTGGTACTCCAGCTCCTCTTCATTGTCGACCTTGGTTCGACCTTTTGCTTTCCCTCCCGTTGGCGGAAGGAGGCGTAGTTCGGGTGCTGCTGCACCTTCTCTTGGTAGCATTCGACGCATCTTTTTATCTCCCAGCATTGCTCGCGGTGTGTTCACGAGTCTTGTGCACTGGACAGGGCTCGACGTCTTCATCAGTGACAGGTGGATGACAAGGGCGTTTCTCTGCGCGTGGGGGCTTTCCTCCTCCGGTTGCAGCTGTTGCCGCGACAGGGGATCCCTGCAGCTGCATGTTCTGGCCGCCACCCCAGTTCCTGTTCTTCCTTTTATTGCTACAAGGGGTAGTGGCTCCTTCTCCAGCCTTGTCGGCCCCGCCTGCTCTGGGGGCGGGCTGAACATGCCAGTCGCGGCCTTCTGCCGCCCTGGTGCACCGATCGGAGATGGAGAAGAGCTCGGAGACGTCTTGTACATTGTGTGTAGCTAACTTCTTGAACATCTTGCAGTCACGCACCTCCTGGCGAAATGCCACTATGACAGAGGCATGTGAGATGTTGGGAATGGAGCTGCGTACCTGGGAGAAATGTTGGATGAATGACCGTAGCATCTCCTTGTGTTGTTTTCGCACGGCGTGGAGGCCAAGCTCGATGTCGGGGCGCATGTAGGAGCTGCCAAAGTTCGCCGTTGTCGGTACCCTGCAGACCTAGTAGCCTCGCACACATGATGAAGACTCCGGGGCATGTCTGGCAGCACCACGTGTCTAGAAGTTGTCGAGACCTCTGCCTCCAGCAAGATCCATCCCTAGTGCTACCACGTGGTGCACGAAGGATGGGATAAAGACCCTAAGGGGAGATGACCTCCCAATGCGCCACGTGTTGAGGGGAGACCTCGCACAACCTCGGTGGAGAAGCTCTTGACCTGCCACGTAGCCTGGAGTGCCAGGCCAAGTGCCCTCCTTCTGAGGAGGGAGCAGAGCTGCCATGTGCCCTGGGGAGCCCCAGAGCTGCCACGTGCCACGAAGGACCGGGGCTGGCCTCCCCAGCGAGGACCTGCCCCGGTGCTGCCACATGTCTCACAGCACCCCCCAGACCGTAAGGTGTGGGAGTTTAAAGTTGGAGTGCTCCACTCAGACAGGCATTGAAGGTCTGCACCCACCTCCGACACACGACGCAGAGCACACCAATGGTCAGAGGCCGCTATTACTAATCCCATCACAGTGAGGGCACTGCAGGCCTATCCCACTTGGCCAAGTCGGTAGCTTGCGGCAACAAGACAGGCTGACGGGACACCATCTGCCACCGTCAGCAACGGCGCATGGGCTATTGACAAAGAAGGCGGCAATACAACGAGTCTCCACTGCCACACTAAGAGAAGCTTATGCAGGAAGCCTAAGATCTTTTAGGATAAGATCGCCCCGGGGCCACCTGTCGGGCCCCAGGGCCCCACTTGTAAGGCATCCAGTCTTGGTTATAAATGTATCGTACCGCCTCCCATATAAAAGACCAGAATCACATACGCATACACACTCACCAAGCAATACATTCCACCGTGGAGTAGGGTGTTATGGTCCTTGCGGCCCGAACCTCGTAAAAACAACTGTCTCATACTCTTCCGCTAGAAGACTAGTTTGAGGCCTAAGCCCCACCGAACAAGAACCTCCACGGTATGCTCCTTAGCAGATCCCGAGAAAGTGTTGCATTGACCCTTTGACATTTGGCACGCCAGGTAGGAGGCTTTTTCCCTCAAAACAGTGGTAGCGCTTTCACCAACCATGGTGTTCATCAAGCCTGAGAGCTGTGGCGAGATGAAGCTGCAAAAATGTCGACTATCGTGTTGACAAAAACGTGGAGAAGGAGTTCCAAAGGCCGGAACGTGCCGTGGAAACGGTACACCAGGCTGTGAACTTCGACCTCGACAGTGACCATGAGCGTCGCAAAGCACTCCACGTCATTTGTGGAGGATCTTGTGAACCCACTTCCAGGAATGTGGTAAAGACCCTGTGCCGGGCAATGGCTTCCTCAGCCTCTACACATGCCCCGGCGCCGCATCAAAAATGAATGGAGACAATGATCAACTTCGATGCCTCTGACTGCCCCGATAACATGGCGGGAGCCGGGCAGCTGCCCCTCCTCGTCGCCCAACCATCGCTAATGTAAAGTTTTATCACGTCCTGGTAGATGGTGGAGCCGACCTCAACCTCATCATCCGTGTGGCCTTCAACAAGTTGAAGATCCCCGTGTTTGAGCTCGCCCCGACAGGATCGTTCTCGAGGGTAGGACCGGAGAGTGTTACCCCGTACGGCTGCATCCACCTCTGGGTGACCCTAGGGACACCCGAGAACTTAAGGACGTAGAATATCCTATTCGACGTCGTGGAGGTTAGCCTCCCCTACCACGCCATTATCGGCAGGACAGCCCTGTACCGGTTCATGGCACTAGCCCATTACGGCTACCTCGTCCCCAAGATGTTGACACCTTTCGGCGTTCTCAACATCTGTGGAGATCATGCTGCTGTGGTGATGGTCGTGGAAAAGCTCCGAGCGTTGGCAACGGTCCCAGCACCTGTCCTGAGTGATGCTGAGCCGAGTAAGCCTTCGCCAGACCCACGTGCTTGCAGCCGCGCCACTGCACCACGAGTGCAGCCCTCCAATGATGACAACGTACCCACCAAGACAATCTAGATTGGCTCTGATGTGGCTCAGACCACCCGTATAGCAGGGAGTCTAGACAGCGAGCAAGAATCGGCGCTCACTACATTCCGGCAAGCCAACATCGACGTCTTTGCCTGGCAACCATCGCAGATGCCAGGCATCCCCGGGGAAGTGATCGAACACCGTCTCAATATTTACCCCGACGCCAGGCCGCAACAATAGAGGCCCCGTAAGCAATCCATCGAGTGGTAGAACTTCATCCGCGAGGAGATCAAGAAGCTCCTTGACGCTGGCTTCATACGTGAGATCCACCATCCCAGATGGCTGGCCAATCCGGTTGTCGTCCCCAAAGCTGGCGGTAAGCTTTGGATGTGCATTGACTACACCAACCTCAACAAGGCATGTACTAAAGATCCTTTCCCTCTCCCTAGAATTGATGAAATCGTAGATTCAACTTCGGGGAGCGATATGCTATGCTTTCATTATGCGTATTCAGAGCTCCACAAAATCCCAATGTCTAGGGAGGATGAAGAACATACCGCATTCATAACTATAGATGGACTTTACTGCTATGTCTCTATGCCTTACGGTCTTAAGAATGCTCTCCCTACCTTTGTACGAGCTATGCATAAAACATTCGGGGACCTCATTCGGGACCTAGTAGAGGTATATGTCGATGATATCGTAGTAAAAATCCAGTCACATACATCATTACTAGGAAACCTCACCCTAGTCTTTCATAGATTGTGAACCACACGCACAAAGCTCAACCCCGACAAATGCGTGTTCGGAGTCAAAGCTGGGAAGCTCCTCGGTTTCTTGGACTCACACCAAGGGATTGGGGCCAACCCAGAAAAGATCAAGGTGGTGGAGCTGATGCGGCCCCAGCCCACACAAGGATGTGTAGAAGCTTGCAGGGTGTTTGGCAGTGCTCAGCCAGTTTATCTCTAGGATGGCTGAGCGGGCCATTATGTTCTTCAAGCTCATGCGCCAGTCCAGACCGTTCGTCTGGATCCAAGAAGCGGAGAAGGCATTCCTCGAGCTAAAGCAGTAGCAGCTGACGACGTTGACAATAATGGGGGCACCGAAGCCTGGGGATCTCCTGTACCTCTACATCGCTGCCACAACATAGGTGGTAAGAATGGTTTTGGTTGGAGAGCGGACCGGTCATTAGCAGCGCCAACAAAAGGAAGGGACCCTTGTCGTTGACTTTGTGCCTCAGGGTATGGAGCTTGCAAAGGGCCCCAACGACAGAGAGGCCTCTGTGTCCCAGCCCCCAGAGGACGTCCGGGTCCCCCAATGGTGGCTCGGAGAGCGAGGAGCCTCAGGGTCCCAGCGCCCAAAAGACGTCCGGGTCCCCTAAGGTGGTCTCGAAGAGCAAGGGGCCTCTGGGTCCCATCCCCCAGAGGACAACCGGGTCCCCCATGGGGGCCCTGGGGAGCAAGGAGCCTCTGGGTACCAGCCCACAGAGGACGTATGAGTCCCCCAAGGGGGCCCCGGAGAGCATGGAGCCTCTGGGTACCAGCCCCTGGAGGAAGCGCCAGGCCCAGGTGACACAGGGTCTTTGCACATGGAGCAAAAGGAAGAAGATGCATTGGATTCCCCAAATGGATCCTGGACCATCCAACGCCTGGTCTACTTCATTAGCGAAGTCCTTCATGAGGCAAAGACAAGGTACCTCGAAGTGCACAAGCTTCTTTATGCATTGCTAATCGCATCGAGGATGCTCCGCCATTATTTTCAAGCACACCGAGTATCAGTTGTGACTTCATTCCCACTAGGAGCGGTGCTGCGCAGCCCGAACGCAACTGGCAATATCACCAAGTGGGCGGTTTAATTAGCGGAGTTCGAACTTGATTTCATGCCATGACATGCAATCAAGATTCAAGCTCTGGAGGACTTCGTCGCTGATTGGTTCCCCTCGTCGAGCAACCCAGGGGGCCAGGAGATCAATGAACTAGAGCCCAGGGCTCAGGTACTTACCGGACCTCACTGGACACTCTTCTTCGACGGATCCTCAAGGAAGCAAGGGGCTGGAGCCGGGGTATTGCTCACCTCACCAACAGGGGAGTAGTCCAAGTACGCAGTGCGCCTCAACTTCAAGGACACCAACAACATGGCGGAGTACGAAGCCCTCATCCTCGGGCACACAGCTGCGCGGGGTCTTGGTGCCCAGCAGATGCTGGTCAAGGGAGACCCCCAGCTGATCATCAAGCAAGTCCGGGGTGAGTGCTGCTACAACGACACGTAGCTCGTAGTATATCTGGTACATGTCAAGAAGCTAGAAGCTGGGTTTGAGGCCTTGGATCTCTGCCATGTGTCGCACGCCGACAACTCCATCGCTGATGCCCTGTCAACCATGGAATCCAAAGGGGTCTTCAGCAGAAGGTTGGTGCGTCTGACCACTAGGCCAGCAGAGCCTAATGAAGAAGGTGAGCCCAGCCCCATGGAGCTGGCAACCACGACAGCCCTGCAACCATGGGGGCCAACAAGGTTCTTGAGCGTCACCAGTGATCCCTAATCACCTAGTGCCCGAGATCTAGAAGTCCATGACAATCCCGATGCATGGATCACAGAGGTCCGGGACTACCTGAAGTACAACCTCCTCTCGGAGGACCCAACATCTGCTGAGAGGATCGTGAGGATGGCGAAACGCTACATGCTGGTAGAAGGTGATCTCTGTCGACGTGGTGTAATGGCATACTGTTATGGTGCACAACTCAACAGGAAGGTTGTGACTTGCTCGAGGAAATCCATGAAGGAGAGTGTGGGAATCATGCGGCCTCCCGCACGCTGGTTGGCAAAGCCTTCCGACATGGTTTCTACTGGCCAACAGCACTACAAGACGCAGCCAAACTGATCAAGAAGTGCAAGGCGTGCCAGTTCCACGCTATGCAAATCCACACCCCAGCGCAGCAACTACAGATGATCCCGCCCTCCTGGCCTTTCGCGGTCTGGGGGATGGATATCCTGGGACCCATTTCCAAGGAAGACGGAGGGTATCGATTCCTCTTTTTCGCCATAGCTAAGTGCACCAGGTGGCCGGAAGCAGCCCCAGTGATAACCATCGAGAAGGAGTCTGCAGTCAAGTTCATCAAATCAATTGTCTGCAGGTTCGGGGTCCCGAACAGGATCATCACTAACAACAGGACCCAGTTCACCAGTGCAGCTTTCCAGGAATATTGCGAATACCTCGACATCCATGTTTGTAATGCATCTGTGGCTTATCCAAACAGCTACAGACAAGTCAAAAGGGCCAACGCTGAGATCCTCAGGGGCCTCAAGACACGCACATATGACAGCTTGGATAAGCATGGTGCCAAATGGGTCAACAAACTCCCCTGTGCACTATGGGCAAGCAGGACGTAACCCAGTCGTGCCACAGGAGAAACCCCTTTCTTTCTTGTGTAAGGGGTCGAGGTTGTCCTCCCCCTAGAAATTGCTGTGAGCTCATTCAGAGATGGAGCTTTCGATGAGGCCTTGCAAGAACAGCTCCAATGAGAAGATGTCGACCTCATCGACAAAGCAAGGTGGCACTCTACCATCCAAAACGAGCATTACCTACAAGCGCTGAGGCGCTACCAAGAGCGGTTCGTGCAGAGTAGAGAGCTCAAGACAGGTGACCTGGTGCTGTGGCGCATACTCACTCGAGAAGGGTCGCACAAACTTTCCCCCACATGGGAGGGCCCCTTCCGAATGATACAAGTATCCTGCCCCGGGTGTGTCCGCCTAGCCACGGAAGAAGGAGAGCCCCTCCCCAACCAATGGAACATAGAGAACCTCCATAAGTTCTATCCCTGAGCTTAAAAGTAGGACAGTGTAGGGTGTCATGGTGCCAAGGAACGACATGTAGGACAACGAAGCTCTGGGAGGGACAGGTCCAGAGTGTTCAACCGTTTAGCTTGGTCTTGTACCCTAAGCATGAACACTCTACCTCTCTTGCCAACTGGAGTGGGCCGTTGCCTTATTGTAAAGCTAATCCACTCCTGTGAAGACCGATGATAAGAAATTCACTGTCTTACCATATGCTTTCTTTTATGCTCACTTACGTTACCTATTAATTTTGTGATCAATCAAACTAAACTCGTCTTCCATACATCGTCTTTGTGTACTTTGTGAAATCTTTTGGGTATTGCCCCTAGTAGAGTCTTGCAACCCTGTAGCTGGCAGATGTTTTTGAGGTACCTGCATGGTGTCTTGGAACCCCTCGGCTCCCCTCTTGCTTGGGGCCCTGTGGTGCCAAATGGTTCCCTGTGAAAGGCCAACGCCGAGCTGGAGATCAAGAGCGCGCAGCATGCTTAGCTTGGTCATGTACCGTAAGCACGTGCGCTTTGCCTCCCAGTGCTACATCTAAGTACTAGGTGCCAGGACGCTCAGACCCCGAATAAGACAGACGCTGTACCCTGAGCGCCAATGCACAGAATTACCAAAATCCCATATACTAACCCAGGACTATAAGACATGACTATACTTAAGGATAGGGAAAGATCACCAGCAAGCAAAACAATATGCACCTTCGTTATGTGTGCATGACATACGAAGCAGGGTGCCACGGAGCATCCAGCTCTGGCACCTCCCAAGAGGCATGCCGTCGATGTCCCAAAACGTTAGCGACAGCACCAAGCGTGAACAAGTGAGTAAACTCTCGAGCCCCACAATTGTTGCTAACATGTTTCCTTTGCGATATCGTGTACACCAAAGGCCCGCCGTCGATGACTTCACAACGATGGTGGACGACGACGGAGCATCCAGCTCCGTCACCTCAAGGGGGGCCCGCCATCGACATTTCTACGTAGATGGTGGGCGACGCCGGACCATCCAGCTCCGACACCTCCCTGGGGGCCCACTGTCAACATTTCTATGAAGAAGGTGGATGACACCGAATCATCCAGCTCTGGCACCACCCGGGGAGGCCGCCTTCGATGTTTCTACAAAGATAGTGGGTGACGCTGGAGCATCCAGGTCCGACACCTCCCAGGGGGCCTGCCATCGACGTCCCAGAACATCAGTGACAGCACCAAGTGCAAATATGTGAGTAAACTCTCCTGCCCCACACTTGTTGCTAACAGGTTTCTCTTGCGATAGCATGAACACCAGGGGCCGCTGTTGATGCTTCCACGCAGATATTGGGCGATGGTGGAGCTTCCAGCTCCGGCACCTCCCTAGGGGCCCGCCATCGACGTTTCTACGAAGATAGTAGATGACGCCAGAGCATCCAACTCTATAACCTCCCAGGGGGGGCCGACATCGATGTTTCTACGAAGATAGTGGGCAACACCAGAGCATCCAGCTCCGGCACCTCCAAGGGGCCCTACCATCGACGTCTCAGAATGTCAACAATAGCACAAAGCGTGAATAACTGAGTAAAACTCTCCGGCCCCGCACTTGTTGCTAACAGTTCCTCTTGCGATAGCCTCTACACCAGGGGCCTGCTGTTGACGACATCACGACTATGGTGGACGATGCTGGAGCATCCAGCTTCGACACCTCCCACGGGGCCCGCCGTTGATGTTTCTACACAGATGGTGGGCGATGACAGAGCATCTAGCTCTGGCACCTCCCTGGGGGCCCACCGTCGAAGATTCTACAAAGATGGTGGGCGACAGCAGAGCATTCAGCTCTGGTACCTCCCAGGGGGTCCGCCGTCGACGTTTCTACGAAGATAGTGGGCAACGCCAGAGCATCCACCTCCGGCACCTCCCAGGGGGCCCACCATCGACGTACATACGAAGATGGTGGGCGACATCAGAGCATCCAGCTCCGGCACCTACCAGGGGGCCCGCCATTGATGTACCTACAAAGATGGTGGGTGACGCCGGAGCATGCAGCTCCGGCACCTCCCAAGGGACCTGCCGTCGATGTCCCAGAACGTCAGCGACAACAACAAGCACGAATAAGTGAGTAAACTCTCCTGCCCTGCACTTTTTGCTAACAGGTTTCTCTTGCGATAGCCTGTACACCAGGGGCTTGACGACGACGACTTCACAACGATGGTGGATGATGCCGGAGCATCCAGCTCCGGCACCTCCCTGGGGGCCTGCCGTCGACGACTTCACAACGATAATGGACAACACCAGAGCATCCAGCTCCGGCACCTCCCAGGGGGCCTGCCGGCGACGACAACAGTAAGGAAAAGCCCGACGTTCCCAAAAGGGGTACGCTAAGACAAGTCACTCACACTCTCCCAGTCCGTTGGGGGCCTCTCGAAGATAACATGCGTTCAAGTGGCAAGCGTACCCAACAATCTGGCCATGCCTACTAAGGGGCCTCTCAAGAGGGGTTCTGTAGGTAGGGCGTCATCTAGCGACAAACCGGCCTTGTCAACTGTTCAAGCATTGGTCCCTAAAAGGCTAACAGCATCAACTAAGGCTCTTCAAGACTTTCCACAAGAGAAGGATTAGGGACAACTTTTTGAAGCATGCGACAAAGCCAACAAGCAAAGCAACACAATCCCAAGTTCATGAAGGGGTTATCCCCGGATACAAAAACATGGCGCCTAGGTGCCACCGGCCTCAGCTATGCTGGAACAAAGAAGGCACCTCCTTTGCAAGGCCCTGGACGTCGGCCCTAGCCTCAGCCTTCCGCTCATCAAAGGGACCTTTCTCCACCGGCTCCAGTGGGATCTGCGGGTACCAGCTTCAAATGCACATTAGGACGTGGCAGGCCACCAGCTCAGCCAGCTTCTTTCCTTCGGCCCCTAGCCGCCTTGCAAGGTGTAAGACCTATGTGTGCTGAATACATTGGCTTGTAGTGAATACACTTGGCTTTGATGATAAAGTTTTGAATATCACCAAAACACCTTTTTATCAAGGTCCAACTCTAGCTTTGAGCTACAATAAGGTCCGACGGTAGGTCCGGCTTTTTTTGGGTAGCTCCGGTTACCTTCGATGCTAGGTCCGACTAGCTTTAGTCAGCTCGAGTGAGTTTTGTCTTTAGCTCCGACATGCTTTTGATAGCTCCGGCGTGTTTTTGCTAAGCTCCGAGTTGATTTTTCTAGCTCCGGCATTTGGGATTACTAGTTCCGACTATTTCTGGTTAGCTCTGGCGCTATGTCCTGCTAGTTTTGTAAGCTCCGGCGGGAGCTTGGTTGTACTAGTTTTTGGTAAGCTCCGGTGCAAGGTTCTACTAGCTTTTGTTAGCTCTGGCTCAAGGTCCGGGTTGCTCTGGCAAGGTCCGGAACTTGACCACAGTGCTTCTGCTTTTCATTTGCAATGTTTCGTACATGCTTTAAATTGTTGGAAAGATTGCTTAGTATTAATTTTCTATGTTTTTGGTGCGTTTTGGTTGATATGGATGATATAGTGTTACTGTGGCTTTGCAACATGCTTATGTGAGGTTCTCACGTAGGGTGTTGTGTTCGGAACTAACTTGAGTCAAGTCGAGGACTTGGGCTCATATGGATGGTTGTTTATTCATGTGCAGGTGTTGCTTGAGTTCAATACATGGCTGGTGACGGGATCCATTGGACTAGTCTCAAGGAGGAGATGAGGTTCCAACAACCAAATTCAGGAGGAATTGTGGTTGAGCTGATCAGGAGGTTGCGCAGCATGATTGAATCAAGAACAATGCATATGAAGGTATCATTGACGTCATTGGAAGATGTTTGCACGTGTGCAAGGAGTGCATGGACGTGGCTACATGGTTCCGAGGCCTGATGAAGAGTTGTGGACGTAAAGAATTGGTCGGAAAGGTCCAACCGACTAGGTTATGGACTCAGGCTGCGGCTGAGTCGGGTTTGACTCAAATATGGAAAGATTTGAGTTGGTTATGATATGATTTTGTGTGGGTCACGGATTTGAGTTGTTTAGGAATGTGGGATACGTTCCTAAGATGTTTGGAAGTCTTAAGAATGCTTCTATCTGCGTATAGAAGAATCTTGAGCAGTTATGGAAAGTTACGATTCGTGATCTGAGTAGGATTAGAGTCCTAGTTGACTTTGAGTTGGCTTTTGAGCTGGTTATATAAGCAAGGGAGCCCAGAGCTCGTGGTGCACGACTTTGGGCTGTTCCTCTTGTATTCTATTGAATAAAATTCGTAGTTTGAAGGAACTTTTGTGCCTTGTTCGTCCGACTTGTTCCAGACAAGTTTTACTCGTCGAGTTTCTGGACAGCACTACCTTTCATCGGTGGTTTTATCATAACTCGAGTTTTACAGATCCAATTGACGTGATTCTTTTTAGGTTGTCTTCACAACTTGATTTTCTATCATCTGTCAAAATTTCACGGTCATTGGATTTTTGGTCTCTGATCTACACGAGTTTCTTTGCAGCGTTCCAGAACTGTTTTTTCTTGGGTAGGGCAGATTGACCATTGTTTGATCTTTTGATCATAACTTGAATTTTTCTTGACGGATTTGAGTAATTCTTTTTGTGTTGTCTTTGTGACTTGATTCTCTCTGATATCTATCACTTTTGTCACGGTGAAACACGTTTATATTAGTCTCACACACGATTTCTCTAACAAATCGTTTTTCTGCCGAAGGGATTGGGGTTTAATTGTTTCCGCTGCGTAAGATTTTTGAATCTACCATTCACCCCCCCTCTGGTAGCTTTTCACGTGCTCTTCGATCCTACAATTGGTATCAGATCCACGGTGCTCTAATCTTTGTGATTTGCGCGTGTTTTTGACTAATCATCATGTAGAAGTACTCCGCCAAACCTTGTGTGTTTGCTGGTATTGATTTTCAGGTTTGGAAGGCACGCATGGAGGCTTTCATCCAGACACAAGGCTTTGCAATATGGGAGAAGGTATACAAGCCTTACGAAGTGCCATCAAACGATCATGTTACAGCTACAAATCTGAGAGATGTCGACAATAACAACAAGGCTCGAAACTTGATCATACAAGGATTAACACAAAGCGACTTCGACCGTGTTGCGCACCTCCGATCTGCATACGATGTGTGGAAAGCACTTTGTGACTACCACGAAGGATACAACACGATCAAAGAGGTAAGGCAAGACATGTTCAAGAAAGAATACATGCGCTTCGAGATGCAACCCGGTGAGTCAATTGATGATCTCTTTGCTCGCTATAATAAAATTCTCAGCAACTTGCGTAGCGTCAATGTAATTTTTCAGATGCTGAAAATGCTAGGCAATTGTTAAGTGCATTAGACATGTCAATTTGGGAGATAAAAGTCACATCTATTCGTGAATCTACTTTCATGAGTTCTCTTACATTAGATGTACTCTATTCTAGACTAAAAACTCATGAAATTGACATCCTAGAACGTAAGAACCCAAATAAGTCTATTGCATTTGTTTCACAACGTGATATGTCTAGCTCCGGCCAATCATCATCTTGCAATACTCTTGCTTTGTTGTCCTCACTAACCCTGGAGCAGATCGAAGAATTTCCAGAACAGGAGTTGGCACTCATCTCTACTAGATTCTCAAAAGCATTGCAAAATGTGAGAACTAGAAGGAGAGGAAGCTCCGGACCTCAACGTTGTTTTGAATGTGGTAAAACAGGACACTTTCGTACAGAATGCCCTAACCTTTCAGGTCCGATCACCCGGGAAGAAAAACAAAGCAAGGTCCGGACCACCTCTGGAAATTCGAACAAGAAGAAGAAAGGTACCATAGGACGCAAGATGATCAATAGTTTCATTACCGCGCTTCAAGAGTTCAGTTCAAGCGACGTGGACATTGGAAGTGATGAAGATGAAGATGATTTGGAAAACTTGTGCTTTATGGCGGGCAAGTCAAGATCAAGTATGGAGGAGGCAGAACACAACAGCGACAATGAAGAGGTATGTCCTACTTGCGAAGAAATGTGTGATGCTATTTCTCGTGCCACTATTATTGTTAAGAAAAAGGACAAAAAGCTTAGGGATAGTGCTGCTAAAATTGAATCTCTAGAATCTGAAATCCACCATTTAAAAACCTTGATTCCTAGTGATGATGCATGTTCCTCATGTGATTTAATATATGAACAATTGTCCTCATTATGAAGTGCGCACACCTCCACACTTGATAAACTTGAGTTAGAAATTCAAAAGAACAAAGAGCTTGCTGCACTTAATGATAAAAACTTGAAAGATGCTAGCTGTTCTACAATTGATTTGCATTGTTCTACTTGTGACGATCTTGATAAGAAACTACAGGATGCTATGAATGAAATTTCTATATTGAACAACGCTTTACGTTCTCATGAAGTTAAATTTTGTTCAAATTGCAAAACTAAGAGGAAAAACTTCATGTGAAAATTGCCTTGATCTGTCCAATAAACTTGATGACATGCATAGGACATTAGATCGGTTTTGTAACGGGAATAAGAACCTAAACTTACTGCTGAATTCTTCCAAGTATTGCAATGATAAAACTGGTTTAGGTTTTGATTATCATGCTCATGCTAAGGCACATCCACCTAAAATTGTAAATTCACTAGGAAGTGGTTTGATTCAAACAGTTCCTAAACAAAAAAGAGTGGTTTTCAAATCTGCAAGAGTGTTGCCTCATTCGGTTTCAAATAAAAATATTGCTTGCTCATCTAGACATGAACACAAAGTTAAATTTCATTGTACCTTCTGTGGTAGAGATGGTCATGTCATAGATTTTTGTTATAGACTAGCTTAGAAACAGAAAAGGGAAAGAATGGTTGCTAGATCTCATAACTTTCATGCAAAATTTGATGCACACATTGAACCGAATGTACAACCTGCTGTTTTGAGTCAAAAACATTCAAAGTTTACCACCGGACCTTCTGTTTTTGCCTCCGGAGCTACTGATTTTTGTGCTACACAAGTAACACCTTGTAGGTCAGTAGTTAAGAATAAAAAATCTCAATCTTTGACTCATAAACCTGCTGTTTTGTCTCAGCTTTCGCGTGTTCTTCCTGCTGCACGTCGCGTGACTCAGTACTGGATTCCTAAATGCCTTTTGACTAACCCCAGTATTGAGTGATCGACGTATTGTGCTTCTATGTAGGTTACACGTTTGAGGAAGGAGAACATTTGGATTGTGGATTCATGTTGCTCACGCCACATGACCGGTAATAAAGATTGGTTCTCCTCCCTCTCTTCTGTGTCACGTGTAGAGAATGTTACTTTTGCCGATAATTCTTCAACTCCTATAATTGCTAAGGGTTCGGTTAGAGTAAATGATCACTACACATTGAAGGATGTGGCACTTGTCAAAAATTTGAAATACAACTTGCTTTCTGTTGCACAATTGCTAGATGAAAATCTAGAAATTATTTTCAATAAAAACTGCTGCAAAGTTGTAGGTTCAAATAGTGAGCTTATTTTTAACATGTCTCGGTTTGGAAGAGTTTTTAAAGCTGATATTGATATGTCTTCCTCTAAGCATAGGTGTCTAGTTGCTAATGATTCAAAGGACTTATATTTTTGGCATTGTAGACTTGGTCACGTAGGCTTTGATCACCTAACGCGTGTTAGTGCTTTTGATCGCATACGTGGGCTGCCTAAGCTTAAAGGGGACAAAGAAATTGTGTGCTCTTCTTGTAGACATGCTAAGATGGTTGCAGGTTCACATACTCCTCTTACAATGGTCATGACAACTGAACCATGTCAACTTTTGCATCTTGACACCGTAGGACCTTCACGTGTTCAATCCTTCAGAGGTAAATGGTATGTTCTTGTTATCGTTGATGATTATTCTAGATACTCTTGGGTTTACTTTATGGCATCTAAGAATGAAGTTTTTAGTCACTTTAGAACTTTATTTCTTAGATTATCAATTGATCACCTAGGATCATTAAAAGCAATTAGAAGTGATAATGGAACTGAATTTAAAAATCAATCCTTTAATCACTTTTGTGCTGAAAATAGAATAGATCATCAATTCTCTTCACCGTATGTACCTCAACAAAACGGTGTTTTAGAAAGAAATAACAGAACCTTAGTTGAGATGGCTACGACTATGCTTGATGAATATCAAACTCCTAGGAAATTTTGGGCTGATGCGTTAGCAACCGCTTGTTATGTCTAAAATCGTGTTTTCTTGCGTGCTAAGCTAGGTAAAACACCATATGAGCTTCGGTTTGGACATAGGCCTAGTGTTACACACTTTCGGGTCTTTGGTTGCAAATGCTTTGTTAAGAAACATGGTAATCTTGATAAATTTAAACCTAGATCCATTGATGGCATGTTTCTTGGTTATCCATCTCATACTAGAGGCTACCGTGTGCTTTTACTTGACACTAACAAAATTGTGGAGACTTGTGAAGTGTCTTTTGATGAAGCTAGCCCAGGTACTAGCTCCGATGTTGCAGGACCAGATCCGTATCCTCAGGGGGAGGGTATTTTCGAAGATGAAGAAGAGCCGGTGATACTGCTTAGTAGTTTCGAAGTTGACACGTGTCCAGCTCCGGACATTGAACAAGCTCCGGCTATGACATATGCTGGTCCTGATCGTCCACAAGTCACAAGCTCATCGACCTACGATGAACCTAATGAAGAAGAAGCTTGTGAAACATCTGTTCCCCTACGTTTTTACAAAGATCATCCCCACAACAGATGATTGGAAGATTGCACGAACAAGTCACACGGTCTAGGTTTTGCGATCCAAACTCCCGGGCGAAAGCAGCCTGCGTCTGGCCAAATATGGACTGAGCTGTGAAAATAGCGTCGGCGAGAGGGATTGGCTCGACCATCACCACCAACGGTTGTCCCCTGTCCCTCCTACCAACACCGCAGCAAGCACCAGCTCTCGGCTACTAGAAGCTTTGTAGGGACCGAGAACCGCCGTGTTGCAGACCGGCGCTGAAGTCCCCTCCCACACTACAGGGGTATCGCCGGACAGCCGGTGGCGGGTCGCCACACTACTCATCGATGACATCATACGCCGACACCGCTTGAATGACTGGCGAGTCAGCCCCACCAAGGGAGGCAACCACGACCAAGGTAACCCCCTCCATGGTGGGCACCTCCTCGCCTGACACCTCCGTGCTGGGCCCCTCCTCATCCAGCACCTCCGCGCCCGACACCTCCTCGCCCAGCACCTCCGTGTTGGACACCTCCTCGGCCGGCACCTCTGTGCCGGGCACCTCCTCGCCTGGCACTCCCTCGTCAGGCACCACCTCGCCTGTCTTGGACAGGCTCGGCACCACCTCAACCTCACCTGCCTCAACAGACGGGGGTGCAGGGCCATCAGCAGAACCTAAGGCCAATGCACCTTCGGGCGTAGGAGGCGATGTGGCAGACCTTGTTCCAGTACCAAGAAGGGCGGAGGCTATCATGCCTACCCCTGGAAGCGCCAGGGGCACCAAGTTGGCTGATGAAGTTCTATGAAACCAAGAGAAAGCCTCCGGAACCTGACCACAAGGCCGGTGCCGCCATTGCTGGTACCGACTTCCAGTCAACCCGTACTGGCGTTAGCTCACACCCCTCAACAACCCTCCGGAAGCAGGGCCACTGCTTGAGTCGGAGGCTAAATCTATGGCAGAAGCTTCGGCCCTGGTGGTTTCCTGATTACGGGAGATGGGAGTATCGTCCCCTCGAAATAGTTTCCGCTTCTTGAGCATAGAAGTAGCAGAGCCAATGACCAGCGTGCGGGAGCACTTTCATGGCTCCAAAGCTGGTGCCGACTAGATGATCTATGCCCTGCTGGAAGTAGTTGAGGGCTCTGCCTCCTCCCTTGCCGAAGGATGCGAGGAAGAACCCGACCCTGGGTGCGCAGCTTCACGGGACCGCCTTAGGACTGCATAGGCGCCGACCGTGTCTTCAAGATGCAGGTGGGCGAGGCCGAACATGTTGACCTTCGGCATTGAGCTCCGTAGTTCAGCCCACGTCGATGGCCATGTGGAGCGGTTGGCAGTCATTCGGAATGGAGACATGCTCATCATCAACAATGTCGGAGGTCACTGTTTTCAGCATCTCCTCCAGCATCTTGCGAGTTGGGGTGTCCGGACCCAGCCGACATTGGTCATACTTGCTGTTGTAGATCCAGGCAAAATACAGACGCCACTGGAGAGGGGCGGTACGGTAGAGCATGAAGTCTGCCAACACCATCATCGAGGTCAAGCCCTTGCTAGCCAAGAACCGGAACCTCCTTGGTGCGGGCCTATATTCCTCTGGCAATCCGTGAGATGCCTCCCATGTGCTAGGGTTCGAGCCTGGACAGCTGGAGGGCATCTTTAGCGAGGGATGAGGGTCTGTCTTCACAATCGCCCAGTATTCCCTCCAGTCTCTCCATTTGCCCCCTTTGAATGAGGCGATGTAACCTTGGGAGGTATTGTCCTGGTGGCAGAAGTAGTAGGCCTCCACTTGAGTTGTCGCACTCCTTCTGTTCGTCTTCATCATGAAGAAATGCCGGAACAACTCCACCATGGGCGGACAACCCACGAACTCCTCGCATAGGTGGACGAACACAGCCACCAAGGCGACGGAGCTCACCGACAGATGGTGAAGTTGCAGCCCATACTCCCCCTGCACTACAAGAAAGAACCTTGACAATGGGAGTGCAAGCCCAGCAGTGGCGTAGGCGACGAAGAGAATAGTCTCGTCCTCGCGCAAATCCCAAAGATCAGAAGATCCATAGCGGATCATCCATCCGCACTCAGAGCTTCCCAGCCAAGGAGCCGCCTCATCAGCACCAGCTCTTTGGCCGATCGGAAGCATGAAGGAGGCAGCAGGGAAGCCATTCAGACAGGCTAAGGTGAGAGCCTTGGCAAAAGGGGTGAAGGAGGTTCGGGCTCTCGAGGAAGAAGGCGAAAACTCGGGTTGCGAAGTTTGGGTAACGAAGGAACCGTTCCCTCTAAACGGTGGTTTTCCCCCTTTATCATCCCCATGACGCCTGAGTACTCCGAGCAAAGGATCAGACTGCACCACTTAGCACACCGCACCCATGACAACGGGTCCTATGTCCCCGCTCAGACGCACCTGGCCCAATTGGTCACCCGCTTAGGGAAGCCGCTGAGGCATCTCCCACAATCACGACACGAGCAGAAGTGCTATAAGATGCATCGGCGACCGCCACAATTAAAGGCGCCACAAAGGACAGAGATATTACAGCAAGCAAAGATCCCTTCGCCGTAGCCACTTAAATTGGAAGAGGACGCGTGGTGATGATTGGTAGGAGTGCCCACCGCTTCAACTATCCAAGACAGAATTCAAAGCCCAGTGCAAGAAAACAGAGAAAGGGCTACACCTTTGTGCTCCCCATCTTGCTCTAAGGTGGACCGAGGGGTCACTATCGTTACCCTGCAGACAGGGTACCCTCGCACACAGGATGAGGACACTGGAGCATGTCCAGTAGCGCCACGTGTCTAGAAGCTGTCAAGACCTCTGTCTCCCACAAGATCCAGCCCCAGTGCTGCCACGTGGGGAACAAAGGATGGGATAAAGACCCTAAAGGGAGATGACCTCCCAAGGTGCCACATGTTGAGGGGAGACCTCGCACAACCTCGGCCTAGAAGCTCCAGAGCTGCCACGTAGCCTGGAGCGCTGGACCAAGCACCCTCCCTCTTAGGAGAGAGCGGAGCTGCCACATGCCCCGGGGAGCCCCAAAGCTGCCACCTGCCACGAAGGACCGGGGCTAGCCTCCCTGGTGAGGACCTGCCCCAGCACTGCCACATGTCTTGTAGCACCCCCCAGACGGTAAGGTGCGGGAGTTTAAAGCTGGAGCGCTCCACTCAGACAGGCATTGAAGGTCCGTCCCCACCTCCAACACATGACGTGGAGCACGCCAACGGTCAAAAGCCGCTATGACAAATCGCATCACAGTGAAGGCACTGCAGGCCTATCCCACCTCGCCAAGTGAGTAGCTTGTGGCAACAAGATAGGCTGACGGGACACCAATTGCCACCGTCAGCAACGACGCATGGGCTACTGACAAAGAAGGCGACAAGACAGCGAGTCTCCACTGCCACGCTCAAAGAAGCTTATGCGGGAAGCCTTAGAACTTTTAGGATAAGATTGCCCCGGAGCCACCTGTCGGTCCCCAGGACCCCACTTGTAAGGCATCGAGTCTTGGTTATAAAAGGCTTAGACCGCCTTCGATACAAAGGACCAGACTCACATACGCATACACACTCAGCAAGCAATACAATCCACCGTGTAGTAGGGTGTTACGCTCCTTGCAGCCCGAACCACATTAAAAAAATTGTCTCATACTCTTCCGCTAGAACACTAGTTTGAGGCCTAAGCCTCGTCGAACAAGAACCTCCATGGGCTGCTCCTTAGCAGATTCGGGGGAAGTGTGGCATTGACCCTTCGACAATCGTGAACTGCCGGCACAGCTCATCCCAAGAGGTTATAGACCCCTCGGGAAGGTTCATCAGCCATGAGTGGGCTGATCCAGTCAGGGCGACTGGGAAGTAGCTCGCCGGGGTGGTCTCATCCGCTCCTGCAGCAAGGAGCATCATAGTGTAGATCTTCAGGAACTCCGCCGGGTTGATGCTTCGGTTGAATCTCTCAAGGATATGTGGCCGGAACTTGCGTGGCCACATTGTGAAGCGGAGGTGCGGAGCCAATGTCGAGCAGCCTCCCATGGGCCTCGTCGGAGAGGCAGATGGGACAGCATACCGCAAGGGGGTCTGCTGCACGACGTGCGACACTTGTTGGACTTGCGGTTGTGGCACTGGTTCTGCCATGCTTTGCTGCAGTGGTACTGGTTCTGCCTAGTACTGTTGCTGCACATCCTGCTGCACCGAGTACTGCAGGGGAGTTTTCGAGCTAACATACTCCTAGTCAGGTGCCAGAGGGGTTACCTGCGGTGCACCTTGGATGGAGGACACGTCGTGAACAGGGCATTGAGGGCCATATTCGTTGTCGAGGTTGTGCCGCGTCTCTCGCTGCCACTCGATGATGACACGACCGTCCATGTGAGTTGGACGACAATCAAACTCGGCCCTGAGGTCCTCCGTGGCGAGCTGGCCAATGCTCGTAGGCTTGGAGGAGTGGGTGTTCGCGGAGTGATGGTCGATGGACAGCGTGTGTGACAGCGACACGAGGCGCCTTCCTCTGTTGGGAGAGTTGATGGCTGTGACGATGAGGTGGTCAATGTCTTGGACCCACTGTTGAGCTGCCCCCTGAGAGGCGTTCAGCTATTGTGGGTGCTGGTGGAGCCGATTGAGCTGGGGCGTCTCCCGACGTTCCATTTTTTCCAGCCATACCTGCATGGGGTCGAGACGGACCATAGAGGGCCGCTCGAGTGATGAACCTGGTCATCGGACGTCGGCCGCGAAAGCCGCCTTCTATGAGCCTGATGAACACCATGATGGTGAAAGCGCTACCACTTTTTTGTGGTAAAAAGCCCCTACCTGGCGCACCAAATGTTGAAGGGTCAATGTGACACCTCCCCTAGATCTGCTGAGGAGCAGCCTGCGGAGGTTCTTGTTCGATGGGGCTTAGGCCTCAAACTAGTGTTCTACCGGAAGAGTATGACACAGTCGAGTTTTTATGTGGTTCGAGCCGAAAGGAGCATAACACCCTACTCCGCGGTGGATTGCATTTCTTCGTGAGTGGGTATGCGAGTGTGAGTGTGAGTGTGTCGGGGATTCTGAGTCCTATCCTTGTAGCGATGGCGGTCCGGGCCTTTTATAGTCAAGGGCGAACGCTTTACATGTGGGGTCCCATGGCCCGACAGGTGGTCCCGGGGCAAACTTATCCGGAAAGATAAGCTTGCTTTGATCGCGGACGTGAGGACTCGCCGTCTTGCCGCTCGGGTTGTCAGTAGCCCATGCATCGTTGCAGATATTTGCAGGGAATGCCTCATCCAACTGTCTTTGGCGCCGTAAGCTACCGACTTGGTGGAGGGGGATAGGCTTGCGACACCTTCACTGTGATAGATTAGTCGTAGTGGTACATGACATTAGGCATGCGCCGCGCCATACGCCTGGGGAAGCCACATATCTTCAAGGCTTCATCGACACAAGGCGCACCTCCCTCTTAACTTCCCCACTATCTGCTGAAGGCAAGTGGACTGACCATGCGACAACTAGGGAGCTCTCTGCCTTGGTGGAGTCCACAGCCATCTTGTGGGCCACGTGGTAGCTCAGGAGCTCACCTCCGTCGGGGATGCCAGGTCTCGCCCCGCGGGCCACGTGGTAGCTCGGGTGCTCGCCTTCGCTGGGGAGATCGGAGCTTCACTTTGTGGGCCACGTGGCAGCTTGGGAGCTTAACTCCGTGGGGGAGGCCAGGTCTTGTCCCACGGGCCATGTGGCAGCTCGGGTGCTCGCCTTTGCTGGGTAGATCAAGTCTCGACTTCGTGGGCCACATGGCAGCTTGTGAGCTCACCTCTGCGGAGGTGGTCGTGTCCCGTCCTGCTGGACACGTGGCTGCCTGGGAGCTTGTCGTCGAGGTGGAGATGAGCTCCCTTTTTTTGATGTCTCGTGGGCACCCCAGTCTTCCCATCTGAGGCCGGCGGGTCCAAATTTCTTTGAACACATGGCACTCTCGAAACCTGTCCCTGTTGGGAGGCAAGGTACCTAGGTGGCTCTAGCATGAGCGCGAGGGTACCCGGTATGCTGGGTACCGATAGGGAAGTACAAAGGATGGACGTGGTTGTCACCACCTGCCTTATACACCTACAACATGTGGGTCTACGAGACATCCAACACTACTTAACTATCTATGCACCACGCTTACATGTAAAGTAAATAACCTAGGAGTTCCAATACAAATATCATCCTAAGGTAATGTGTCTTGGTTATATTCTATGGTCTTATCTTCATTTGAAAATAACCTAAATTGAAGTTGATCTTGGAAAAAACACAGGATCCCTTCATTTGATCAAACAAATCCTCTATATGGTTCAATGTGTACTTATTCTTAATCGTCACCTCATTGAGAGCCCAGTAATCCACATACATCCTTTGGGACCCATCCTTCTGATACACGAAAAGCACTGGTGCTCCCCATGGTGAAGAGCTTGGGCGGATGAAACCCTTCTCTTGCTACTCTTGGATTTGCTTCTTGAGCTTCGCTAGCTAACTCCATAAGAGGCATCCTATATGGCTTCATAGCTATCGGTGTAGTTCCAGTTATCAATTCAATGATGAACTCTATATCATGATCATGTGACGTACCTGACAACTCATCTTGAAACACATTCGCATACTCGCACACCATCGAAATCTCCTTAATTGTCGCACCGTCCATTTCATTCAGCTCCAGCTGCTTTGGTGTGTGTTGAGATGCTTCTATTCTATATTGACCCCTTCCTCATTTGTCAACATCACAGTTTTTGTGGCACATTGAATTATCCCATTGTGCTTCCTTAACTATTCCATATCAAGTATTATGTCCAATCCTTGTGATCCCAAAACAATAAGGTTTGCGAAGAAATCTACCCAACTTATTCTAAGGCTTACTTTTGGACATACTATATTCGTCCTCATCTCCCCTCCAGGATATTTAACCAACAATGTATACTTCATATGAGATATGGGCAAACTATACATGGCAACATACTTTGATGCAATGAATGAATGCGATGCTCCAGAATCAAATGACATAGTCACTGGGTTCGAGTTTGCGAGAAACACACCAATCACCACATCATTCGTTTGTTGGGCTTTCTCCGTAGAGACATGGTTCACCTTGCACGAACAAAATTATGCGGCCCACAGTTGCCTTGTGGCGCTCCTCCATTTGGTCTTGGGTTCTATCTCAGAGCATTGTTTCCTTAACAAAGGCCTGACTTAGGGCATCGAGATGCAATGTGACCCACCTCACCACAAGTATAGCATGACCTTGCTGCACTAGAATTGTTAGGGCGAGCTTGGTTTTGGGCATTTGCATGAAAATTAACACAGGGCGCATGAGGCATTGAAGGGCGAGGTGCTTGCATAGCGGGGAGTTGGTGGGGGAATAGCAAGGGTACCTAGTACTCCGCATTATCCTCCAGGTACTCCCAAACATCACCTGAAACTGTTGGTGGGGGAATAGCAAGGGTGACCACATGTCGTACATAGCAAGTGCGGGAAAATAATGACATGTAGCTTAAATAAGGAATGATAATAAATAATGGTTTTTTTGCTGAAAAGTACATTTAAAATATATAAAAATCATCCTACAATGTCTATGTGAAATAATACCATCATATCCCAAATAATTAGCATACTAAGAATCCATCATCAATTATCCATCCACACACCAGTCTTACCATCATCATTAACCATGTCTATTTTTCACAATCCAATCCATAAGCATAACCATTACCAAACCATCCCAATTCATAATTTCAACTCTAATCATGCAGGTCATCCATGTGCTCTTAACAGGGAGCACGACTATCATGATAGTTTTAAAAGTCTACAGAGGGTGTACCACATTTCCCACAAGGTCATGATTTCATCACCCGTCGGTGACTAAAGGAAACCTCCCTTATGCCAAATAAAATACCTTAAGTGTATGACCAAGAGATTACAATTAGCCTTTATAAAGGAACTACCAACATTTCAGACCCACTAAGGTTTCACGGGTGGTGATGCCTCCAACTGAGCACATCCAACCAAGGGCCCCCTCTTGCACCATTCGGATCCCAGGGTAGTCCCTCCACTATTGTAAACCCAACCTACTCCCATTCCATGCTTTCCCAAATGATCTGAACAATGCTGGCAACACACCTAATTAATTGGCCAAGCTGCACCCATACATGGCCTTGTGGTGGCACTGTTGTCCTGGCTTATAATCGCATGAACCCGTCCTTATATCCAAGGCAAGAAAAACAAACTTATCATTCAACCCAACCCACAAACCATGCTTGCTTACATCTCCCAAGTTTCATACCCATTAACCATGTTCATCAATTCACATCATCCATAAGTTCATTAATTCGTAATTATGCCATTTAGTTGTTTTCCCTTCCCAATTAATTAGATTGAGGCGAAAAGGTAAAAATACCTTTCCTAACTCTCTACAATATATATTCCAAGCGACAAGGATGGTCAAACAAGACTATTAAACACCTATCATGGGTTTCCCTTCAATTTGACACAAGCATGCAATTTTGCAAGCAAAACATTTAAAAACAGGATCAAAATGATCAAGGACACTTGCTTTGCTCTAGAGGTTGGTTAGTATTTTAAAGATTTGAAATTCTAGTGCTGGAGGTCCTCGACAACACTCTCCAGAGCAATACCTTCAATTTTGCGCAATAAACATACAAAACAATCATTACAATTAATAAGTGCTCATATATTATGTCATGAAATTCATGAATGATGCAATTATGTGGTAACACATGCTATTAGGTTGATATCATAGCTTACTAACTAGTCCCAATTAAGTTTTACATGTTATATCAAGTTTGAAGTCATTTCGGAGGATATTAAAGAAGTTCTAGGAAATTTCAGAACAGGAATAGCGGACTAGTCCACACTGGGAACGGACATGTCTGTTCTGGAACAGAAAGGAAATCGGACTATTCCACACTGGGACTAAACAAGTCCGTTATGGCCAGGTTTTTGGCAAATTTTCAACTCGGGCATAATTTGAGATAATATAGAACCATATTTTACGTAGAAAAGATGCATCTAAGGTATTTACCATGAATACATGGGCTCAAAGGTCGAGAATTAGGGTGCAACACTTTGATCTTGATGTCTAGTGTTGATGGTGAAGAGTTGGTGGAGAATTGAGGACAATGTTGATGAGTTGACGAATATTGATATTGCTTGATCCTCCTCCTTCTCGTGGCTGCGATCTCCACTCTCCTCAATGGTGGCTCCCACTAACTAGGGTTAGGGTTTTCTTCAATTGTGGCAAAGAGTTGAGCCGGTGGGTGTTGAGGTGTTTATATAGGGTGGAGGTGGTAGGGTTTGGGTGGAATTCTAGTATAAGTTTATGGGGGACGAGTAGGGGTCGTAGTGGGGTCCACTTGGGCTCCAAAATAGTTGGGCATGATGTTCTTGGGCCCACTTAGGGCAATTACCCAATAACTTGTCATGGAGAAAGAAAACGAATTCGAGTCGGGCACACCGGACTAGTCCGCTAGGTGACTGGACAAGTCCAATATTGAACAAAGAGTAGAGCGGACTAGTCCAATAGAAATACGAACAAGTCCGATCTGGACCGGGGAGCAAAACGGAGAAGTCTGGAGGTTCGTCCAATCTTTCAAAAACAGGACCAAACTGGGGAATTATCGAAAAACTCCAAAAAGTTCCAAAAGGGGAGATTGGACTAGTTCGTATTCAATAACAGACATTTCTGGGAAACAACAGAACCGATTTCGGACTAGTCCGCAGCAAAAGCGGACAAGTATGTAAAACAACAGGGGCAAAATCAGACTAGTCCAGTGTCTAGTCCGGACAAGTTCGCACAGACACAGACTTTTAACTGCAGTTTTGGTTCTAATTCATTTTAAAATTATTCCTTTTTATGTTTCTTATTGTTGAACATGTATAGGAATGTATGAAATGAATGATGGATGAAAAATGAGGGTGTTACACTGTCCCCCTATTTATACATGGAGTAGATGTGGTTCTCGCCATCTTTTGCGCATGAATCAATCTCCATCGGCTTCAGGGCACCACAGGAAGTCAACACATGTCGGTTGACCGGGTGTGGCGCGGCGAAGGAATCAGCGGAACCAGGTCCTTGCGCCCCTCAGGGTGTGCTTCCTCCAGATCACTGCCTAGTGGGCCCTGACCTCATCCATACATGAATCGACATTGGATAGCCTCGGATACTCCTGGGAATGGGTCCATGGATCCATGGATCCATGTGATGCCACATGTCATTGTGTGTTTGGTTAAGATGTCACTTTTTAGAATCACTTCCCTCTTTCTTCATCATTTCTGCAATAAAATATCTACATGTACTATTTATCCTAGTACAAGTAGAAATATGTCAAATCTAAAAGTGATGTGTGTAAGAAATATTTATTTCTTCAAATGTTTTATTTTTATTGACGGTTGAAATTAGTATATAGTGACCGTCAACAATAGGCTTCCCACAACATGATGAACATTGTCACGTAAAGTATGCCATCCGGCAATAGGTGATTAAGTTCCAGCCTATACTGGTGATGCAACCCACAGAAGAAGTGATGCGCCAGCAGGCCAAGCCTGCGCAGGTGGAAAGCACCCAAGAACACCTCCTCGTTAGACCGTAGAGTGGGAAAAGGCTCCCCTACATGGATGCTAAAGGCGACCGCGTCGTGCTCCGATAGCACCTCCATCTCCCAAACCATGGATAGCCGCCTCCGACTGAATTCGGACTTCATCCACGACGACATCTGTAACACCCTCATTTTCATCCATCATGCATTGCATTCATTATTATACATGTTTAACATTAAGAAATATAATCAGGAACGAGATTAAAATGAATTGGAACCAAAACAACAATTAAACACCTGATTCAGTGTGGACATGTCTGGATTGGAATCCATACTAGTCCAGTTTAGCTACTATTGCCCCACAGAATTTTCCGCTAATTGTTGCGGATTAGTCCGAAATCATTTCTGTTGTCCTCCGTACTTCTCCGTTGATTTTATGAACTAATCTGGTTCCGTTTCTGTTCCTGTTCGGTCTTGTCCATTGCTGTGCACGGACTAGCACGATCTTCGTTACTGAAACTTTTTGGAGTTGTCCTGTAATTCCTCAAACTTGGTCCGATTTTGAAAACTAGACAAGCTTTCAGACTTTACCGTTTTGCTTTCTGGTCTTGATCGGACTTGGCCGGATTTGCACCAGACTTGTCCGTCAACCTTTTGTACCAAATCGGACTTATCCGGCCCTTCTACAAACTAGTCCGTTGTGTAGGGTTTCCACTCGATTCTATTTTTCTTCCACGACGGGTTATTTGGGTAATTAACTTAACTGGGCCCAAGGGCGTCCTGTCTCCACTGCCTTCCACTTGAATTCCACCAAACCCTACCACCCCTACCTCTATATAAACACCCCACCACACACCCTTTCATCCCTTCGTTAGATTGGAAGAAACCCTAAACCCTTGTTCACATGAGAGCAACCATCAAGAGGAGTTCACCGCAGGGAGAGGAAGGAAGAGGAAGGAAGAGGAGGATCAACCAAGATCATCATTGCTTCTTTGGTCTTCATCATCAGCTCCTCAACGTCAACATCCTCCTTTGCCAATTCTTTGTCTCCATTGATCTAGACATCAAATTCTCGAGCCTTCAACCTTTGAAACATTGAATTCGTGGTAAATACCTTAGATACACCTTTCTTACATAAATTATGGTTCCATATTAACTCAGACTATGCTATAGTTGAATTTCACCAAAACCCTTGCCATAGAGGACTTGTCCGGTCCAGTGCGGACTAGTCCGTTTAACTCTCCGGTCCAGAGCGGACATGTCCGGCCCATGGTGCCGGTCTCCCAACTCTGGAAATTCCTGGAACTTCTTTAATGTTTTCCAGAATGTCTTAAAACTTGTTTGAATATGTAAGACTTAATTGTAACTAGATAGCAAGCAATAATGGAAACCTAATAACATGCATTACCACATAATTGCATCAATCATGCATGTCATGACATATTGAGTAACATATGAGCATTTATTGATTGTGATGTTTGTTTGTATGTTTATCGTGCGGAATAGAAGGTAACACTCTACATGGTGCTTTTGAGGTCATCTAGCACTAGAGTTTTGAGGTTTCTGAACCAAACCAGTCTCAAGAGCAAGGCAAGTGTCCTTGATCACTTTGATCCTGTTTTTAAATGTTTTGTTTGTAAAACTGCATGCTTGTGTCAAATTGATGGGAATCCCATCATAGGTGTTTACTAGTCTTGTTTGACCATCGTTGTTGCTTGGAATATGTTGTAGAGAATTAAGAAGGGTATTTTTTCCTTTTTGCTCTGCTTTAACTTCAATGGGGTTTGGAATAGCCAAATGGCTTAATTATGAATTAATGAACTTATGGACGATGAGAATTTATGAACATGGTTATTTGGTAACATGGGACATGGAAGATCTAAGAAAGCATGGTTTGTGGATTGGTTTGGAAGATATGGTATTGTTGCTTGCCTTGGATCTAATGACCGGTTCATGCGAGAATAAGCCAGGACTACAGTGCCACCACAAGGCCAAGTATGGGTGCGGCTTAGCCAATTAATTAGGTGTATTGCCAGCATTGTTCGGATCATTTGGGAGAGTGAGGAATGGGAGTCGGTTGGGTTTGCAATAGTGACTGTACTGTCCTGGGATCCAAACAGCACAAGTGGGGGCCCTTGGCTAGATGTGCTCAGTTGGAGGCATCACCACCGGTGAAACCTTAGTGGGTCTTAATATGCTAGTACTCCCTTTGTAAAGGCTATTTTGTGATCTCCTGGCCACACACTGATGGAAGTGTGTAATTTGACTGACGGGTCATGGGCATGATGGAGGTTCTTTAGTCACTGTAAGAGGACAAAATCAAGAACTTGTGGGTAATGTGGTACAACCTCTGCAGAGTGTTAAAAACTATCATGATAGCCATGCTCCCAATTATGAGCACCTGGACAACTTCCATGTGAATTGGAGTTGGGATTTGGGATGGTTTGGTTATAGTTATGGTTTGGGTTGTGATAAATGGACAAGGTTGATGATGATGGTAAGAATTTGGTATATGGATGGATAAATATTGATGGTAAATCAAGGTGTTGGACTCATAATTGGTAATTAATTGGGATATGATGGGATTAATTCATATGGACATCGTAGAATGCTTTTTACACGTTTTAAATGTACTTTTCAGCAAATAACCATTATTTATTATCATTACTTGTTTTAACTACATGTCATTATTTTCCCACACTTGCTGACTATGACATGTGCTCAACCTTGCTATTCTCCCATTAACAGTTCAGGTGATGTTTGGGATTACAACGAGGATAATGTTAAGTTCTAGGTTTTGTGTTGTCGTTGACTGCCTGTGGTTATGCTTGGGCCCGCGCTGTCCCATCTGCTAGTTTGTTTAGATTATTTCCGCTGCAGTATTATTAGTAATGATCATTGGAGTTTGTAATACGAGAAGAATATTGTAATTAAAGTACTTATTTACTAGTTTGTGTCATGGTAATTTTCTGTATATCGTTTGTCGGTTTGTCGTGTATGTGTGATCAACGTCCTAGGCACACATACGCGTTCACTTGGTTCGTTTTCGAAATCGGGTGTCACGAATTGGTATCAGAGCCACAGGTTGACCGTAGGATGCAACCTAGATAGAATTGACACATTAGAGCACATAGGAGCACATAGGAATAGTTGAGATTTGTTTGGTATGTTGATTGCTATGTGATGTTTGCTTTTGTGCCTGTGTGCTTAGTAGAAGATTGTGGGATGCTTCGGCAATTGTCATGTCCATATAAGCTCATATAGGTAGTTTCTTAGTTTCATATACGTTGAAGCATATAATCGTGGACGTTTTCTAAATTCTTCTATCTCTTGCTCTTTCTTCTGATGCTGAGAACCCGTAACCAAAGGAATGCCAATTGGGAGGAGAGCAATGTGCCACCTGAGAACCACAACAACGGACTTGGACCTAAGGCTAGCAACCTTAAGTAGTTGATGGCTATGCAGAATCAGCTTATGCAGACCGTGATGCAATCTTTGGGACAGCCGCAGGCCAATAACCAGAATCAACCCCACATGCCTCCACCACTACCCCACCCCCTCATAGCAGATTGTCGGAGTTTATGAGGACTAGGCCACCTACCTCTGCTCAAGCTAATGATCCTATGGAAGCTAATGATTGGCTGAAATCTGTGAAGAAGAAGCTTGCCATCGTCATATGCAATGACCGGGAAAAGGTTGTTTTTGCAATCCCATAAACTAGATGGAGCAGCTGCGGATTGGTATGAATCTCTTTTCAATGACCATGCTAATCAAAAGGGGATCACTTGGGCTGGATTCAAGAAGAGCTTTCGTTCTCACTTTGTTCGTGAAGGTTTTATGATCTTGAAGAGGCAGGAATTTGAGAATCTAAGGCAAGGAAAGTTGAGTGTGAGTGAGTATATCAATAATTTCACTCAACTCTCAAGGTATGCTCCAGAGGATGTTAACCGAGACAACCGTAAGCAATATTTGTTCATGAGGGGCCTAAACAATGAGATTCTAGTCCAACTGGTCAATTGTGACTATGCAAATTACCAGAAGCTTGTGGACAAGGCTATAGTGGTTGAGAACAAGGTTCGTGAGAATGAGAAAGAAAATAAGAGGAAGTTGCCATATTAAGGACACCCACAAGGAAGCAATGTTCACCCCGCTATGCAAGCACCTTGTCCTCCAATACCTTAAGCATCCCATGCAAATTTTCCTACCAATGCTCAAAACCAAGCTTGCCCTAGCAATTCTGGTGCAGCAAGGACATGCTATACTTGTGGTGAGGTGGGGCACTTTGCATCTCGGTCAAGTGAACAATGCTCCAAGGCAGAACCCAAGACCAAATGGAGGAGTGCCACAAGGCAACTTTGGACCGCAAAATTTTGTTTGCGGCAAGGTGAACCATGTCTCTAGGGAGGAGGCCCAACAAGCGGATGACATGGTGATTGGTATGTTCCTTGCAAATTCCAACTAGGCAACTATGTTATTTGATTCTGGAGCATCGCATTCATTCATTGCATCAACAGTAGTTGCTAAGTATAGTTTGCCCATATCTCATATGAAGCATACCTTTCTGGTTAAATCACCTAGAGGGGAGATGAGGATGAATATAGTACGTTAAAAAGTAAGCCTTACAATAAGGTGGGTAGACTTCTTCGACAACCTCATTGTTTTAAAATCACAAGGATTTGACATAATACTTTGTATGGACTGGTTAAGAATTCACAACGGGATAATTCAATGTGCCACAAAGACGGTGAAGTTGACAAATGAGGAAGGGGTCACCATAGAATTGGAAGCATCTCAACACACACAAAAGCAGGTGGAGCTGAATCAAATGGACGATGCAGCAATAGAGGAAATTCTAGTGGTGTGTGAATTTTTGGATGTGTTTTCTGATGAGTTGTCAGGTATGCCACCTGATCGTGACATCGAGTTTGTGATTGAATTAATACTTGGAACTGCACCTATAGGTAAGAGGCCATATAGGATGCCTCATATGGAGTTAGCAGAGCTCAAGAACCAAATTCAATACCAGCTAGAGAAGGGTTTTATTCACCCAAGCTCTTCACCTTGGTGAGCACTGGTGCTTTTCGTGGATAAGAAGGATGGATCCAAAAGAATGTGTGTGGATTATCGGACTCTCAATGAGGTGATGATTAAGAACAAGTATACATCGCCCCACATAGAGGATTTGTTTGATCAAATGAAGGGTGCCTGTGTTTTCTCCAAGATTGACTCGAGGTCAGGTTATTTCCAAATGAAGATTAGACCGTCGGATATACCCAAAACAGCTTTTCCGACAAGGTATGGATCCTATGAGTACACTATTATGTCCTTTGGACTGACCAATGCACCTGGATACTTTATGTACCTCATGAATAAGGTCTTCATAGAGTATTTGGATAAGTTCATCATGGTGTTCATTGATGACAATATAATCTACTTGAAAAGTGAGGATGAGCATGGGGAGCATTTGAGGCTCATATTGCAAAAATTAAGGGAACACCAATATATGCCAAATTAATCAAGTGCAAATTTTTGTTAAAGGAAGTATCATTTTTGGGACATATCATCAGTGGAGGAGGAGTATTGTTTGACCCAGGAAAAGTGAGAGATGTGCTAAAATGGGAGCCGCTGCAGAATGTAATGGATATTTGAAGTTTCCTTGGATTGGCTGGATATTACCGTCGGTTTATCAAGGATTTCTGCAAAATAGCGAGCCCATGACTTAATTATTAATGAAGGGAAGAGCTTTCCAATGGACTCAAGCTTGTCAAGACAGCTTTGAAGAGTTAAAGAAGAGGCTAACCACCGCCCTAGTCTTGGTTTTGCCCGATGTGAGTAAGAGTTTCGATCTTTATTGCGATGCATTAAGACAAGGGCTTGTATGTGTGCTTATGCAAGAAGGCCAAGTGGTAGCCTATGCATCAAGGCAATTAAATAACACATGAGTAAAACTACCCTACACATGACCTATAACTCGCAACCGTAGTGCATGCCTTGAAGATATGGAGACATTACATTCTTGGTAATAGGTGTGAGATTTACACATATCACATGAGCCTCAAGTACATATTGACACAAACGGACCTAAATTTGAGGCAGCGAAGATGGTTGGAACTAATTAAGGATTACGATGTGGGAATCAACTATTACCCAGGAAAAGCCAATGTAGTGGCCGATGCCTTGAGTAGAAAAGGAGCGAGTCACCAACTCACAGTTATGGAGTTGCGATCCGAGCTATGTAAGGAGTTTGAACGGTTGCATCTTCTATTCGTCAATGAGATGGAAGTGATGGAGTTAAATCCGACCCTAGAACAATAAATCTAAGAAGGCCAAACAAAGGATGAGGAAATCCAAGAAATCAAGGAAAGGATCCAAGAAGGGAGAGAATTCAGATTTTGACGAGGATGACCATGACACTCTATGGCTTGGGAAAAGAAATGTTGTGCCTAATGTAAAGAAAATTCGTAAGATGATGTTGAAGGAGGCACATGACCCACTCTATTCAATTTATCCCGGCTGTACAAAGTTGTACAGGGACTTGAAGACGTGCAATTGGGGGGGATGGGATGAAGAAGGACATAGCTGAAAATGTTGCCTTATGTGATAGTTGCCAACAAGTCCAGGTTGAACATCAAAGGTCAGCTGGACTATTGCAGTCATTGAAGATTCCGGAGTGGAAGTGGGACGAAATTGGTATGGACTTATAAGTTGGATTAATGCGTACCTAGTCCGAATATGACTCGACATGGGTTATATATCGTGGACCGGTTCATGAAATGTGCTCATTTTATTCCCGTCAAGACCAAGTACACCACAACATAGTTAGCTGAGTTACATGGAGAATATTGTATGCCTACATGGAGTTCTGAAGAAAAAAGTGTCTGACCTTGGTTCCCAATTCACCTCTAGGTTCTGGGAGAAACTGCATGAAGCTATTGGTGCAAGGTTAAATTTCAGCTCCGCATATCATCCACAAACCGATGGACAAACCAAATATTAGAAGATATCTCGAGAGCTTATGCTTTGAAGCATGGACGCAGCTGGGACAAGAGCTTGCCATATGCTAAATTCTCGTACAATAATATTTACCAAGCTAGCTTGAGAATATCGCCGTATGAAGCACTATACGAGAGGAAGTTTAGGACACCTTTGTTTTGGAATGAGACCGGATAGAACCAAGTGTTTGGGCCATCTGTATTACAAGAAGCTGAAAAGCAATTTCAGTTAATCCGCGAAAACCTAAGGGGTGCTCAGTCAAGACAAATGGGCTATTCAGATAATAGGTGACGAAATCTTGCTTTTAAAGTTGGAGACTTCATGTATCTCATAGTGTCGCCTATGCGAGGTCAAAAGCGGTTTAACGTCAAAGGCATGTTGGTACCTTGCTATATTGGACCATTCAAGATTTTGGACAAACGTGGAGAAGTGGCATACAAATTGGAGATGCCAACACATCTATATTTTGTTCATGATGTGTTCCACACTTCTCAGCTCGAGAAGTGCTTAAGTGTACCAGAAGAACAAGTACCCATGGATGAATTGGAGCTTGAGGCGACTTATGTTGGGCAACCAGTAAAAATCATGGAAACAAAAGAGAGAGTCACAAGGAACAAGGTGACTCGATGGTGCAAAGAACAATGGAAACACCATACCGAGTCTGAAGCAACGTGGGACCTAGGAGAAGAGCTCAAGAAAGAATTCCCCTAACTTTTTCCTTCTACATCGAATCTGAGATTCATTTTAAGGCGTGTAGGTTTGTAACACCCTCATTTTCATCCATCATGCATTACATTCATTCTTATACATGTTCAACATTAAGCAACACAAGTAGGAACGAGATTAGAATGAATTAGAACCAAAGTTGCAATTAAAAACTTGACTAAGTGCAGGCTTGTCTGGATTGGACACCGGACTAGTCCGATTTAGCAATTGTTGTCCCCTGGACTTTTCCGCTAATTACTGCAAATTAGTCCAAAATCGTTTTTTTTGTCCTCTGGACTAGTCCGTTGATTTTAAGAACTAATCCAATTTTGTTTCTATTCCCGTCTGGACATGTCCGTTCCTATGTACGGACTAGTCCAGTCTTCGTTACTGGAACTTTTCGGAGTTTTCCAGTAATTCCTCAAACTTGGTCTGGTAATTCCTCAAACTTGTCCGGCCATGTATCGGACTTGTCCGTTTCACTTTCTTGTCTTGGTCGAACTTGGCCGGATTTGCACTAGACTTGTCCGTTCAACCTTCTGTACCCGACCGAACCATTTCGGCTCTTCTACGGATTAGTCCGGTGTGTAGTGTTTCGACTCGGATTCTATTTTTCCTCCACGATGGGTTATTTGGGTAGTTACCTTAATTGGGCCCAAGGACGTCCTGTGCCGCCCCTGAAGGCCCTAAGAGGGACTCTACCAAGGCCTTCACCGCCTTCCACTTGAATTCCACCAAACCCTACCACCCCTACCTCTATATAAAAATCGCACCACCACCCTTTCATCCCTTTGTTACATTAGAAGAAACCCTAAACCCTTGTTCACATGAGAGCCGCCATCAAGAGGAGTTCACCACAGGGAGAGCATGGAAGAGGAAGGAAGAGGAAGGAAGAAGGAGGATCAACCAAGATCATCATCGCTGCTGCGGTGTTCATCATCAATTCCTCAACGTCAACATCCTACTTTGCCAATTCTTCGTGTCCATCGATGTAGACGTAAAATTCTGGAGTCTTCAACCTTTGAACCCTTGGACTCGTGGTAAATACATTAGATCCATCTTTCCTACATAAATTATGGTTCCATATTAACTCAAACTATGCTCTAGTTGAAAATTCGCCAAAACCCTAGCTGTAGCGGACTTGTTCGGTCTAGTGTGGACTTGTCTGGTCAACTTTCTAGTCTAGAGCAGACAGGTTCGGCCCATGGTGCGGAATAGTCCGGTCTACTAAATCTAGAAATTCCTGGAAATTATTTAATGTTCTCCACAATGACTTAGAACTTGTTCTAATATGTAATACTTAATTTAGATAGTAAGCAATAATGGAAACCTAATAACATGCATTACCACATAATTGCATCAATCATGCATAGCATGACATATTGAGTAATATGAAAATTTATTGATTGTGATGTCTGTTTTGTATTTTTGTCGTGCAGAATAGAAGGTAACACTCTAGAGGGTGCTTTCGAGCACTTTCTGCACTGGAGTTTTGAGGTTTCTGATCCAAACCGGTCTCAAGAGCAAGGCAAGTGTCCTTGATCATTTTGATCCTATTTTAAATGTTTTGTTCGCAAAACTACATGCTTGTGTCAAATTGATGGAAAACCCATGATAGGTGTTTACTAGTCTTGTTCGACCATCATTGTCGCTTGGAATATACTGTAGAGGGTCGAAAAGGGTATTTTTACCTTTTTGCTCTGCTTTAAGTTCATTGGGTTTGGGAACAACCAAAAGTCTTAATTACAAATTAAGGAACTTATGGATGATGAGAATTTATGAACATGGTTATTTGGCAACATGGGACTCTGGAGATCTAAGCAAACATGGTTTGTGGATTAGGATGGAAGATATGGCTGTTTTGCTTGCCTTGCATATAAGGACCAGTACATGCGAGAATAAGCCAAGACTACATTGCCACCACAAGGCCAAGTATGGGTGCGGCTTAGCCAATTAATTAGGTGTATTGCCAGCATTGTTCAAAACATTTGGGGGAGCAGGGAATGGTAGTCGGTTGGATTTTCAATAGTGGAGGGACTGCCCTGGGATCCAAACGGCACAAGATGGGCCCTTCGTTGGATGTTCTCAGTTGGAGGCATCACCACCGGTGAAACCTTAGTGGGTCTAAATATGCTTGTAGTCCCTTTATAAAAGCTATTTTGTGATCTCTTGGCCACACGTCGATTGAAGTGTGTAATGTGACTTACGGGTCGTGGGCATGATGGAGGTTCTTTAGTAACCTAAGGGGGATGAAATCACAAACTCATGGGTAAAGCGGTACAACTTCTGCAGAGTGTTAAAAACTATCATGATAGTCGTGCTCTTGGTTATGAGCACCTGGACAACTTCCATGATTAGGGTTGGAGTTGGGATTTGGGATGGTTTTGTTATGGTTATGGTTTGGGTTGTGATAAATGGACATGGTTGATGATGATGGTAAGAATTTAGTATATTGATCGATAAATATTGATGCATGTGATATGATGGTAAATGATGGTGTTGAACCCATAATTGGTAATTAATTGGATATGATGGAATTAATTCACATGGACATCGTAGGATGCGTTTTACACGTTTTAAATGTACTTTTCAACAAATAGTCATTATTTATTATCATTCCTTATTTAAGCTACATGTCATTATTTTCCCTATACTTGCCAAGTACGACATTTTCTTACCCTTGCAATTCTCTCGCCAATAGTTTCATGTGATGTTTGTGAGTACCACGAGGATAATGCTGTGTTCTAGGTTGTGTGCTGCTATCGACTGCCTGTGGTTATGCTTGGAGCCGCGCTATCCAATATGCTTAGTTTTCTTATATTATTTCTGTGTAGTATTGTTAGTAATCATCATTAGAGTTTCTAATTCATGAACTGTTGAATATTGTAATCAAATTACTTATTTACTTGTTTGTGCCGCTGTAATTTTCTGTATACTGTTTGTGGGTTTGTCATGTATTTGTGATCAACGTCCTAGGGACACATATGCGTTCACTTGGTTCATTTCCGAAACTGGGTGTCATAACATCTAAACAAAGAACCAGAAGTAGGGTTTCTCAAAAGGGAGCTTCACCCTCGCTCTGCCCGCTCTGGTGACTATGATGGACGAAGGACTGGCGGCACAAATGCAGGAGATTCGGGAACGAAGACAAGAGCAGGCGACATTAAGGATGGGGAGCACCGCCCCATCTTCCAATTTTGTTAAGGCATCGCGATAACCAATGACCAACCCTGTCTGACAAAGGGGAGAGCAACTGTCACTGCGACTCTTCGGCAACCGCACCCCTTGGAGGGGAATCGGCGCCTGATGTCAGGCTGCACTGACTCCCCATCACCTCTATTTGGGCCCCCAACCTGAAACAGCAATAGTTGCAGGAATATAGGAGTTACCCCATGCCGCGATAGCAATCGCGATGCTGGCCTGGACTCTGTGACGCCCCCTGGTTCTAAAAACTGAACCAAGCTAACGCATATGTGTTCCCAGGATGTTCAACACACATACACGAGTGCAATCACAAAAGATTATACAGAAAATTACCACAGAACAAGATTAATTATCAAATTTTATTACACAAACCATATTATCCTCGAATACAAGCTCTAATGAATATTAATGACAAGTTCAACTAATGCAGTGGAAATAAACTAATTAAGCAACTAAGCAAACTAAGCATAAGGGATAGCGCAGCTCCATGCAACACCACAGGCAAAGCTGACGGTAGACACGGCCTAAAACTCCGCATTATCGCCATTAAACTCACAATTTTGACCTGGAACTGTTGGGGCGGGGGGATTGCAAGAGTGAGTACATGTCGTACTCAGCAAGTGTGGAAAATATGACATGTGGCTGATTCAAATGACGACAATAATAATGGCAAAGTGCTGAAAAGTACAGTAAAACATTTGAAAAAGCAATGTATCATATTTATGTGAAGTAAACCCATCATAAACCATGTAACCATCATAATACAAGTCCACAATTTACCATTGCCAATAACCATAATCAATGTCATAAACCATGATTCCATCACATAACCATAACCATAATATCTATCATAACCATTACCAAACGATAATATCCACCATAACCATTACCAAACCATAACCATACCAAATTCCAATTTCACTCTAATCATGGAAGTTGTCCAGGTGCTCATAACCGGGAGCACGACTATCATGATAGTTTTAATTAACTCTGCAGAGTTTGTACCTCTTACCTACGTGTTCGTGATTTCATCACCTTTCGGCGACTAAGAATCTCCCTTATGCCCATGACCCGTCAGTCATATTACACACTTCCGTTGGTGTGTGGCCAAGAGATCACAAAATAGCCTTTACAAAGGGATTACTAGCCTATTTAGACCCCACTGAGGTTTCACCGGTGGCGATGCCTCCAACTGAGCACATCTTCAACCAAGGGCCCCCTCTTGAGCCATTTGGATCCCAGGGTAGTCCCGCCAATCATCAACAAACCCAATCCGACTACCCCTTCCCTGAGCATCCACAATGGTCCAAACAGCACTAGCAAAGCCCTAATTAATCAGCTACGCCGCACCCATACTTGGCCTCGTGGTGGCACTGTAGTCCTGGCTTATTCTCGCATGAACCGGTCCTTACATCTAAAGCAAGCAAACCACCATAACATCCAACCCATCCTCATACCAGGCTTGCTTAGATCACCCATTACCATACCATATTGACCAGTTCACGTTAACCAGAATATCATTGATGCATAATTAAATGTGTAGTGTTGTTTGCCATCCCAATTAATTAAGCGAAGCAAAAAGGTAAAAAGTCGATCCCGACGCTCTACCATAAATTCCAAGTGACAAGGGTGGTTAAACAAATCTAGTAAACTTCCAACCATAAGATTCCCATCAATTTGACCCAAGCATGCAGTTTTGCAAACAAAACATTTATTTTAAAAACAGGATCAATATGCTTCAAGGACACTTGCCTTGCTCCGGCGGATAGGGTTGCTCAAGCGCTTCGAAGTCTTGATTCTGGAAATCCTCGTACACGACCTCTTGAGCACTTCCCTCTACTCGTGATCACACATACAAGAATATACATACAAATCAACATGATGCACACACATTAATCAACATGCAATGATATGCAAGCATGCAAAGTCTAATAATTAATTAACTACGGTTGTTTATTAATTAGATGCAACTAGTTCATATGTGTTCATACGAGTTTACGGGGGTTTTAGCGAGAATTAATGCTGCTGAAAATAAAATTATGGTGCAACTAAAATCAATTTACGTCTATTAGATCTAATACGTCGCTAAAATTCGCATCGGGAACAAATCCTACCGTAGATGCGATGGCTTCGAAGATCGCGGAACGAAGGCAACGCGTAGACGAAGTAGATGGCGCAACAGTCCTCCAGCGGCACGACGACGGCGACGCGATGGCGACAACGATCTCCGTCGAACGACGGCACCCTCCTCTTTTTCTTCCTCTTCTTCCCCTCTTTTTTTCTTCCTTTTCTTCCCCTGGCGGCGGCGACTCTGGTGCTCCCTTTTTTCCTATCCGGCGGCTAGGGCTTTTCTGGCCTTTTGGTATGGCAGCGGCGTTTTCTGGTGGCGGCTGCTTTTCTGGGATTGAGAAAACCCTACGAGGCTTTTTATAAGGGCGGCGGGAGCTAGGGGGAGCGCAGGCCAGGCGGGGCGCATCGCGCGGTCGGCGGGAGGGCGCTAGCGGGCGGGATGGGGCCAGGCGGCGCGTGCGCGCAGGAGGGGCGCTGGGGCCGGGACGCGCGGGCGGGCAAATCAGCGCGTGGGCGCGTGGGGCGTGGGAGGCGTGGTGGGGTGGGGCCCGGGGCGAGGCCGCGCATGCGTAGGAGGCGGCTGGCGTGCGGTACGGCGCGGGGCAGTCGGGGCCCAGCGGCGTGGTCGGTCGCACGGCGCACGGAGTCGTCGCGCGCGGGGTGGGTCCCGGGAGCAGGCGGCGGGGCGCGTTGGTCGGGGGTGCGCTGGAGCGGGTGGGGCCCGGGGTCGCGCTGGCGGGCCTGTCGGGCGGCCTAGCCGGCCGGCAGCGCTGGTCCCTTTTTTTTCTTTTCTTTTTTTATATTCTTATATTATTATTTATAATTTATTTATTTTATTTATCTTATTTATTTTTTATATATGGTTATTATATATATTTTATATATATATATATTTTATTTTTATTTTTATACTTATTCCCTATTACAAGTTTTAGGCTATAATTCTTATTTTTTTCTTCTTTTGCTATACCATATATGTATGGTTTATCATTTTTCTTTTATTCTATTAATATTTAATGCATGAACATGTATGCAATGCATGATGCGAAAATTGAGGGTGTTACAAACCTACCCCCCTTAAAGTGAGTCTCGCCCTCGAGATTCGACAGCATGGAGAAAAGATGCGGGAATTCTGCCTTCAGGTCTTCTTCACGTTCCCACGTAGCTTCGGCTTCCGTATGGTGTTTCCATTGCACTTTGCACCAACATATTTTCTTTTTCCTCGTGACCCTTTCCTTCACGTCCAAGATCTTGATAGGTTGCTCGACATAAGACAAATCCTCCTGAAGTCCTAACTCGTCCATCGGCACATTTTCTTCTGGCACCCTGAGACACTTCTTGAGTTGGGAAACATGAAAGACATCATGTACATCTGAAAGATGAGTTGGCATCTTCAACTTATACGCTACTTCTCCTCTTTTGTCCAAAATCTTGAATGGTCCAATATAGCGAGGTGCTAGCTTTCCCCTTATGTTAAACCTCTTATGACCTCTCATTGGTGACACCTTGAGGTAAACAAAATCTCCCACTTCAAAGGCTAGTTTCCTTCTTCTATTGTCCGTGTAGCCTTTTCGTCTTGATTGGGCAGCCCTCAAGTTTTCACGAATTATCTGGACTTGCTTTTCGGCTTCTTGCAACACGTCCGGACCAAATACTTGAGTTTCTCCTGCCTTGTTCCAGAATAAAGGTGTCCTACACTTCCTCCCATAAAGCACTTCATATGGTGACATTTTTAAGTTTGCTTGGTAACTATTGTTGTATGAAAATTCCGCGTATGGCAAGCTTTTGTCGCAACTTTTACCATGCTTTAAAGCACAAGCTCTTAACATGTCCTCCAAAATCTGATTGGTCCTCTCGGTTTGTCCATCCGTTTGAGGATGATATGCTGAACTAAAATTCAACCTCGTTCCCAAAGCTTCATGCAATTTTTGCCAAAATCTGGAGGTCAATTGAGAACCTCTATCCGAGACTATCTTCTTCGGTACTCCGTGTCGACACACAATATGCTCCATGTATATTTCGGCCAATCGTGCAGCTGTATACTTGGTCTTCACCGGGACAAAATGAGCTGACTTGGTTAAGCGATCCACAATTACCCAAATTGAGTCATACCCGCACTGAGTACGTGGTAACCCAACTATGAAGTCCATTCCAATTTCTTCCCACTTCCATTCCGGAATCTTCAGCGGTTGCAATAATCCGTCTGGCCTTTGATGTTCTGCTTTAACTCGTTGGCACACATCACACAATGCAACATATTCGGCTATGTCCTTTTTCATGCTGGCCCACCAATAGCATGTCTTCAAGTCCTTGTACATCTTTGTACAACTGGGATGAATTGAGTACGGCTAGTCATGTGCCTCCTTTAATATTGTCTCCCGAATATGCTTCACATTAGGCACAACGATTCTCTTTCCAAATCATAAGGTACCATGTTCGTCTTCATCAAATCTGAATTCTCTCCCTTCTTCGGTCTTTCCTTGATTTCCTTGATCTCCTCATCTGTGGTTTGTGCTTCTCGAATTTCTTGCTCCAAGGTTGGGTTTAACTCCATCATCTCCATCTCATTTACAAACCCGAGGTTCAACAGTTCAAACTCCTTACATAACTCGAATGGTAACTCTCGAACCGTGAGTTGATGACTTACTCCTTTTCTACTCAAAGCATCGGCCACTACATTGGCTTATCCCGGGTGATAGTTGATCCCCAAATCATAATCTTTGATGAGCTCCAACCATCTTCGTTGCCTCAAGTTCAGATCCGTTTGTGTGAAAATATACTTCAAACTCTTATGATCCGTATAAATTTCACACCTATGTCCAAGGATATAGTGTCTCCAAATCTTCAATGCATATACCACGGCTGCAAGTTCTAAATCATGTGTTGGGTAATTCTGCTCATGTTTCTTCAATTGTCTTGACGCATAGGTGACCACTTGACCTTCTTGCATCAATACACATCCAAGTCCTTGTCTTGATGCATCACAATAGATGTCGAATATCTTGCTTACATCCGGCAATACAAAAGCTGGGGCTGTTGTCAACCTCTTCTTCAATTCCTCAAAACTGTTTTGACAAGCTTCGGTCCATTGGAACGTCTTTCCCTTCATTAGAAACTCCGTCATAGGCTTGGCTACCTTGGAAAAATCCTTGATAAATCGACGGTAATATCCAGCCATCCCAAGAAAATTCCTTATTTCCTTTACGTTTTGCGGTGGTTCCCACTTCAACACATCCCTCACTTTACCATGGTCAACCGATACTCCTCCTCCTGAGATGATATGACCCAAAAATGGCACCTCTTTCAACCAAAACTGGCACTTGTTGAATTTGGCATACAATCGATGCTCCCTCAATTTCTGCAACGTAAGCCTCAAGTGATCCTCATGTTCCTTCTCATCCTTCGAGTAGATCATAATGTCATCAATAAACACCACAACGAACTTGTCCATGTACTCCATGAAGACTTTATTCATGAGGTACATAAAGTAGGCAGGCGCATTTGTCAATCCAAAAGACATCACGGTGTACTCATAAGATCCATACCATGTCCTAAAAGCTGTGTTGGGTATGTCCGACGGTCTAATCTATATCTGAAAGTATCCTGACCTCAAATCAATCTTGGAAAATACACAGGCACCTTTCATCTGATCAAACAATTCCTCTATTCGGGGCAAGGTGTACTTGTTCTTGATGGTCACCTCGTTGAGAGCTCGGTAATCCGCACACATCCTTTGCGTTCCATCCTTCTTGTCCACAAATAGAATGGGCGCTCCCCAAGGTGAAGAGCTAGGGCGAATAAAACCTTTCTCTAATTGTTCTTGAATCTACTTCTTGAGCTCCGCTAATTCCATAGGAGGCATCCTATACGGCCTCTTAGCTATAGGTGCAGTTCCAGGTATTAAATCAATAACAAACTCAATGTCTCGATCAGGTGGCATACCTGGCAACTCATCCGGAAAAACATCCGAAAATTCACACTCCACCGGAATCTCCTCAATTGCGGCACCGTCCATATGATTCAGCTGCAATTGCTTCGGTGCGGTTTGAGATGCTTCAAATTCTACGGTGATCCCTTCCTCATTGGTCAACTTCACCGTCTTCGTGGCACACTCAATAACCCCATTGTGCCTCCTCAACCAGTCCATACCAAGTATAATGTCCAATCCTTGAGAATCCAAAACAATGAGGTTGGCGGAGAAGTCTACCCCCCTTATTCTAAGGCTTACTTTTGGACATACTATATTTGTCCTCATCTATCCTCCAGGAGACTTAACCAATAGAGTAAACTTCATATGAGAGATAGGAAAACTATACTTGGCAACGTACTTCGATGCAATGAATGAATGCAATGCTCCAGAATCAAATAACATAGTCGCAGGGTTGGAGTTGGCGAGAAACATACCAATGACCACGTCATCCGCTTGTTGAGCATCCTCCGTAGAGACATGATTCACGTTGCCACGAGCAAAATTCTGCTGTCCATGGCTTCCTTGTGGCGCTCCTCCATTGGGTCTTGGGTTTTGCCTCGGTGCATTGCTTCCTTGACCAAGGCCTGACTTAGGACATTGATGCGCAAAGTGTCCAGCTTCTCCACAAGTATAACACTTCTTAACTCCACCAGAATTATTGGGACGAGCTTGGTTTTGAGCATTGGCTCCAGAAAAATCAGCACGAGGTGCATAAGGCATTGGAGGCCTAGGTGCTTGCATGACAGGGCGCTGCTGCACAAACTGAGTTGGGCGCGGTGCATAACCAGGGCGCTGAGCAGGAATAGAGGAGCTGTAATGAGGCGCATTGGGCGGCGCAAAGCGAGGGCGCACATTACTTCCTTGTTGTTGTCCTTGATACGGCGCCTTCCTCTTGATTTATTGCTCCATGTCACTGATCTTGTTCTCAACCACAATTGCTTTGTCCACAAGTTTCTGAAAATTAGCATAATCACAATTGAGCAATTGCACCTGGATCTCATTGTTCAAGCCCCTCATGAACAAATATTGCTTCCGGCTGTCCCGACTAACATCCTCCGGCGCATACCTTGATAGTTGAGTGAACTTATTGAGATATTCACCCACGCTTGATTTTCCTTGTCTCAAGTTCTCAAATTATTGCCTCTTCAAGATCATAACACCTTCCGGCACATAATGAGAACGGAAATTCTCATTGAATTCCGCCCAGGTGATCCTCTCTTGATCCTCATGAACATTGCATAGTGAATCCCACCAATCGGCAGCTGCTCCAACGAGTTGATGAGAAGCAAATAGGACCTTCTCTCGGTCACTGCATCGGACAATGGCTAGCTTCTTATCCACGGACTTGAGCCAATCATCAGCATCCATAGGGTTAGCAGCTTGAGCAAAGGTTGGCGGCCTAGTCCTCATAAACTCTCCCAATCGGTTATGAGGAGTCGGGGGTGGCGGTGGAGGCATGTGGGGATGATTGTTGATGTTACTGCCAGCCTGCAGCTGTCCCATAGTTTGTATCATGGTCTGCATGAGCTGGTTTTGCATAGCCAATAGCTGCTCAATATTGATAGCTCCATGAGCAGGTCCTTGTCCAGTATTGTTCTGAGGTACTCCATGGTTCTCCTCCTCACCATTGACATCCCTCTGGTTACGAGTTCTCACCATCTGAAGAAGAGCAATAGGTAAGAATTTAGAAACGTCCCCAACTAAATGCATCAAGGGATATGAAACTAAACAACTAGCTACACTAGCCTAGGTGGACATGGCAATGCTAAAGCATCCCAAAATCCTCTATTAAGCACACAAGCAAACAATATATATATAGCAAACAGCACCCAACAAAATCACATCGATTCCTGAGTGCTCCTATGTGCTCTAAAGTGTCCATTCTATCTAGGATCCGTCCTATGGACAACCTGTGGCTCTGATACCAATCTGTGACGCCCGGTTCTGAAAACTGAACCAAGCTAACGCATATGTGTGCCCAGGATGTTCAACAAGCATACACGAGTGCAATCACAAAAGAGTATACAAAAAAATACCACAGAACAAGATTAATTATCAAATTTTATTACACAAACCATATTATCCTCGAATACAAGCTCTAATGAATATTAATGACAAGTTCAACTAATGCAGCGGAAATAAACTAATTAAGCAACTAAGCAAACTAAGCATAAGGGATAGCGCAGCTCCATGCAACACCACAGGAAAAGCTGACGGTAGACAGTGCCTAGAACTCCGCATTATCGCCATTAAACTCACAATTCTGACCTGCAACTGTTGGGGGGGGGGGGATTGCAAGAGTGAGTACATGTCGTACTCAGCAAGTGTGGAAAGTATGACATGTGGCTGATTCAAATGACGACAATAATAATGGCAAAGTGCTGAAAAGTATAGTAAAACATTTGAAAAAGCAATGTATCATATTTATGTGAGGTAAACCCATCATAAACCATGTAACCATCATAATACCAGTTCACAATTTACCATTGCCAATAACCATAATCAATGTCATAAACCATGATTCCATCACATAACCATAACCATAACCATAATATCTACCATAACCATTACAAAACCATAATATCGACCATAACCATTACCAAACCATAACCATACCAAATTCCAATTTCCCTCTAATCATGGAAGTTGTCCAGGTGCTCATAACCGCGAGCACGGCTATCATGATTGTTTTAATTAACTCCGCAGAGTTTGTACCTCTTTACCCACGTGTTCTTGATTTCATCACCTTTCGGCGACTAAGAATCTCCCTTATGCCCATGACCCATCAGTCATATTACACACTTCCATTGGTGTGTGGCCAAGAGATCACAAAATAGCCTTTACAAAGGGATTACTAGCGTATTTAGACCCCACTGAGGTTTCACCGGTGGCGATGCCTCCAACTGAGCACATCTTCAACCAAGGGCCCCCTCTTGAGCCATTCGGATCCCAGGGTAGTCCCGCCAATCATCAACAAACCCAATCCGACTACCCCTTCCCCGAGCATCCACAATGGTCCAAACAGCACTAGCAAAGCCCTAATTAATCAGCTACGCCGCACACATACTTGGCCTCGTGGTGGCACTGTAGTCCTGGCTTATTCTCGCATGAACCGGTCCTTAGATCTAAAGCAAGCAAACCACCATAACATCCAACCGATCCACGTACCAGGCTTGCTTAGATCACCCATTACCATACCATATTGACCAGTTCACGTTAACCAGAATATCATTGATGCATAATTAAATGTGTAGTGTTGTTTGCCATCCCAATTAATTAAGCAAAGCTAAAAGGTAAAAAGTCCATCCCGACGCTCTACCATAAATTCCAGTTGACAAGGGTGGTTAAACAAATCTAGTAAACTTCCCACCATAGGATTCCCATCAATTTGACGCAAGCATGCAGTTTTGCAAACAAAACATTTATTTTAAAAACAGGATCAATATGCTTCAAGGACACTTGCCTTGCTCCGGTGGATAGGGTTGCTCAAGCGCTTCGAAGTCTTGATTCTGGAAATTCTCGTACACGACCTCTTGAGCACCTTCCTCTACTCGTGATCACACATACAAGAATATACATACAAATCAACATGATCCACACACATTAATCAACATGCGATTATATGCATGCATGCAAAGTTTAATAATTAATTAACTACGGTTGTTTATTAATTAGATGCAACTAGTTCATACGTGTTCATACGAGTTTACAGGTGTTTTAGCGAGAATAAATGATGCTGCAAATAAAATTATGGTGCAACTAAAATCAATTTACGTCTATTAGATCTAATACGTCACTAAAATTCGCATCGGGAACGAATCCTACCATACATGCAAGGGCTTCGAACATCATGGAACGAAGGCAACGCGTAGGCGAAGTAGATGGCACAACAGTCCTCCGGCGGCACGACGACGGCGACGCGATGGCGACGACGATCTCTAGCGGACGACGACACCCTCCTCTTTTTCTTCCTCTTCTCCCCCTCTTTTTTTCTTCCTTTTCTTCCCCTGGCGGCGGCGGCTCTGGTGCTCCCTTTTTTCCTATCCGGCGGCTAGGGCTTTTCTGGCCTTTTGGTATGGCGGCTGCGTTTTCTGGTGGCGGCTGCTTTTCTGGGATCGAGAAAACCCTACGAGGCTTTTTATAAGGGCGGCGGGAGCTAGGGCGAGCGCGGGCCAGGCGGGGCGCATCGCACGGTCGGCGGGAGGGCGCTAGCGCGCGGGATGGGGCCCGGCGGCGCGTGCGCGCAGGAGGGGCGCTGGGGCCGGGACCCGCGGGCGGGCGAATCGGCGTGTGGGCGCGCGGGGCGTGGGAGGCGTGGCGGGGTGGGGCCCGGGGCGAGGTCGCGCGTGCGTGGGAGGCGGCTGGCGTGCGGTATGGCGCGGGGCAGGCGGGGCCCAGCGGCGGGGTCGGTCGCACGGCGCGCGGAGTCGTCGCGCGCGGGGTGGGGCCCGCGAGCAGGCGGCGGGGCGCGTTGGTCGGGCGTGCACTGGAGCGGGTGGGGCCCGGGGTCGCGCTGGCGGGCCGGTCGGGCGGCATGGCCGGCCGGCGGCGCTGGTCCCTTTTTTTCTTTTCTCTTTTTTTATATTCTTATATTATTATTTATAATTTATTTATTTTATTTATCTTATTTCTTTTTTATATATGGTTATTATATATATTATATATATATTTATATATTTTTTATTTTTATTTTTATACTTATTCCCTATTACAAGTTTTAGGCTATAATTATTATTTTTTTCTTCTTTTGCTACACCATATATGTATGGTTTATCATTTTTCTTTTATTCTATTAATATTTAATGCATGAACATGTATGCAATGCATAATGCGAAAATTGAGGGTGTTACAGAGGCTGGGGTAAGTGAGGTAGGTTTCTTGCTGTTGATGTTTCTTACATCACAGATAAAAATCCGCGGGTGCATGGAAACAGTCGCGTAGCACTTCCCCTTAAAATAGTATTCCAAGGGTGTCATTTAAATTCTCCCAAAAGAAGGCTAGGTGGAAGCATAGCAATCATCAAATGGAAGGGATAGGTTGGTCTATGTAGGGTTATAGCGAGGATGGGTAAGAGATATGTGGAGGCAGTGTGACACACACAAGACTATCCTATTCTAAGGGGGTAAATGGGTCAAAAAGGATTAAGCTAAAAGATAGGTAGATACTCCTACTATGCGTCTAGTATACATATAGATAGCCTAAGTTAGTTACCAATGATCATATCAATGGTGAATTCTACTGCTAAGTTGTTAAACACATCAGGAACGGGTTTACCCCTAGCAACACTAGGGCGACTCCTACCAAGAGCTTGTGGCATAGCCAGACGTGGAGGATTACAAAGGGCAAATAGGGCTGTCACCACCTACTGCCTACCTCTTCAATCTGTGGATCTACGAGACATCCAACGCTACTCATCTATCCTAGAACCATGCTAGCATATTAAGTAATTACCTTAAGAGCCTAGGCACAAGCCATACTAAGGCAATGACTAACCTAAACATCGTTGAACGAATGTTGAAGCATTGAATAAGTCATTCATATTAACATGATTATGTCATAACCACTTAGACTATAGTGGGGGTTTGTAGTGTTTATGATGATATAATGAGAGCGGTATAGCATAATGAAAAATACTACTCCTATAACATACATGGAATCAACAATCAAACAAGAAACGCTTCATCCAAGTATACGAATAAAAGAATAATAATATAACATCTTGATTAAGAATCAAGTCACAAATACAAATAGGAATATGGGAGCCATACCTTTCCCAATTGGAAATAGACTCCTTCTACTCCTTTACTACTTGGACTATGGACTAGAGGCTCTTCTCTCTACAGCCTAAAATCCTCTAAACCTATGGAGAGTAGTGGATACAATAGAATGAGTACTCAAGTGGTGTGTGTTTGTGAAGTGGGGTAAGGGGGTCCTATTTGTAGGTTGAGAAGGGTTGGTTCCTGCCACCAAATATGTTCGAATCAGTTACCTTCATCTTCAGGAAGCCAGGAGGAGACAATACTAGGTGATTTACCGAGTTTGGCACCAGGACTAAGTCAGCCGACTATGGGGGTTGGCCGACCTGGTTTTTGCACTGTTTCGCTTGTGCTTTCTCTACGTCACTGCCAGGGGGATCCCGTCCCTAGATATGGGTGCTACATTGTTGGATGGCCTCGTATACTTCTGTTTGTGGGCCATTTGAACCATGTGGTGCCACATGTTGGTGCATGATTTGGTGGTATGATAGTTTATAGGATTTCTCCCCCTCTTTTGCCTCATTTTCTGCAATAATTCCATTCATGCACTATTTTTCCAAGGACAAGTGGAAATAGGTAAAATAGAAAGGTGATATGTGCAAGAAATGGTAATTCCTTCACATAATTGAGTTATATTGACGGGTGAAATTAGTATATAACAGTCGTCAACACCGTCCCGCTTTTGGGCTATATAATGTTTTGCGTTTGAAGGACGGCTCAATTGGGATTCGAGGCCGCCCAAAACAACCCAAGGCAAAGGGGGAGCATACGAGGCGGCCAACATAATGTGGGCTCGGTGGAATCGAATGCCCCCGATTACTCTAAACTCACGTCCGAGCCCCGGCTCGTCAGCGAATCAGTAGCCTCTGAAGGGCCAGCATTGATCCGCCAAGGGCCCCAAAGGCTCGGGATCTGCATGGAAATGTCAATCCGGGGTCTAACGAAATGCGAGCACCGAACCTCCACCAGGATGTTCTCCCCAAGTGTGATAAGTGGTTCTCAACTATCTAAGAAAAACCAAATATGCAGTTGGGAAAATCAAACTAAATGGGAAAACCAAATGAAGAGAAATAATTAAAGAAAAGGATAACTACCAATTTAACCTATTGGCTAGGTCTCACCACCATCCTATGAGATGGACATTCCTCCTTCACTTCTTGACATCCAGGCCCAGGGGGATGGGCCCAGAAGGCTTGTTTTGCTTCTTCTTCCATTCCTTCTTTGGCAGCTTGGTGGACTTGGGCCTTTGGGGAGGACTGGTCTTCTCCGTCTTCTTGGGGTGTCGGCATGGACGATAAGACAGTTTTCCCGCTTAGATGAAATTCATCATGAATGCATTGAGCGGGTCCACCTTTGGTGGTTTGATTTCGACCTCTTGAATGTTTTTTACATTCGCCCAAATGCAGTTCATGGATCATTGCTCCAACTTTTGGCAAAAGTTAAACTTCTCCTCCTTGCAATTGATATGGAAGTGGATTTCTCCAACTCCCACATTTATGCGAGCCTTCACGATAGCAAGGAAAAGGAGCCCAAGAATGAGCGGTGTATCCTTATCGACGTCCATGTCGAGCACCACTAAATCCACGGGTATGAAGCAATTCTGGATTTTCACTAGAACATCAGCCGGTTGGAGATGCATTGGTGTTAGAGTAAGCTTCATGAAGTTCAGCCGGTCGAAAACCACCTTGGGCATCAAACTCACACTTGCTCCAAGGTCATAATGGGCATTGTCAAAGTTGTGAGCCCCAATCAAGCAAGATATTGTAGGACATCCAGGGTCCTTAAGCCAGTTGCCTTCTTGTAGAGAAATCATGTTGACATTTTCTACGGGAGGTTCGAGCTGTCCTGGCATCTTGCCATTTTCCATTGGAGGAACAACAGCTGCAAGTTGAGCCAACTGAGTTTCCAACATACTTTTGAAGCTCAATTGATTCATGAAGGCTAAGGATAGTCCTTCAACCTTGGCATTAATGCTCTCTAGGGTCTTGTCCTTAGCAGACAGTTTCTTGGATAGAGTATCGTTGATTTTAGCTCGCTAAGGGCATGTTCTCTCAAGATGGGTTGATTTCCATTGTCGCCATTGTTATTGTACCCTCCTTGAAAGAATGGGCGTGGTTGGCCCCACCCTTTACCTCCTGGATGATAGACATTGTTGTTTCCATTGTTGGCTATGTATAGGGCATCCTCACGGGTGCCATAAATGCTAATAAGAGTGCCAGAAATGCTTGTTATTAGTTTTTAGATTTCAGATGTAAATCTGCAAGCGCACGAAATCTATCGATGTAGCATTTCTCCTTTAGAGAATTCCCAAAGGGTGTCATTTATATTATCCTAAAGGAAGGCTAGATGGAAGCAAAGCAATCATCAAATGGAGAGACTATGTTGGTCTAGGCGGGGTTCTAGAAAGGATGCGTAATTGATTATTTGGAGGTAGTGTGACACACACAAGAGCATTCTATCCTAAGGGGGGCAAATGAGGTAAAGAGGGACTAGGCTAAGAGTTAGGTAGATACTGCTACTGCGCTTATAATGTACATATACATAACCTAAGTTAGTTACTAAAGATTATTTTAATTATGAATTCTCATGCTAAGTGGATTAACACATCGGGCACGGGTTTACCCCTAGCAACACTACACGACTCCCGCCAAGATCTTGTGGCATAGCCAAACATGGAGGATTACAAAGGACAGATAGGGCTGTCACGACCTACTGCCTACCTCTTCAATCCGTGGGTCTACGAGACATTCAACGCTGCTCATCTATCCTAGCACCATGCTAGCATATTAAGTAATTACCTTAAGAGCCTAGGCATAAGCCATCCTAAGGCAATGAACTAATCATCGTTGAACCAATGATAATTCATAACATTAGTGATTCATATTAACATAATCATGTCATAACTAATTAGACTATAGTGGGGGTCTCTAGTGCTTATCATGATATAATAAGAATGGTATAACATATTCATAAATACTACTCCAACAACGTATATGGAATCCACAATAAAATAAGAAACGCTTCATCCAAGTATATGAACAATAGAAGACTAAAGATAACATCTTTATCAAGAGCAAAGCCACAAATAGAAATAGTAATATGACAGCCATACCTTTTCTAATTAGGAATTGGGAAGAGACTCCTTCTACTCCTCTCCTACTTCGACTATGGACTAGATGCTCTCCCCTCAACAGCCTAAACTCCTATAAACCTATGGAGAGTAGTGGATACAATGGATGATTACTCAAGTGGTGTGTCTGTGAAGTGAGGGTAGGTGGTCCTATTTATAGGTGGAGAAGGGTCAGCTCCCGCCACCAAAAGCGCTCAAATCAGTCACCACTGACTTCTTCAAGCCGGGAGGAGCCAACACATGGCGATTGATTGAGTTTGGCGCCAGGACTAGGTCGACTGACTAGGGGGGTCGACCGAACTGGTCTTTGCAACATTTCTTGTGTGCTTTTTCTAGGTCACTGCCAGGAGGGTCTCATTCCTTGATATGGGTTCTACATTGTTGGATGGCCTCGAATGCTTCTATTTGTGGGCCATTTGATCCATGTGGTGCCACATGTCATCGCTTGATTGGCTGGGATTGTATTTTATAGGATTGCTCCCCCACTTTTACCTCATTTCCTGCAACAATTCCCCGCATGCACTATTTCTCCAATGACAATTGAAAAAAGGTTACATAGAAAGTTTATGTGTGCAAGAAATGACATTTCCTTTACATAAATGAGTTATATTGACGGGTGAAATTGGTATATAACAGCCGTCAACATACATGCAGGTATTTTATGGTAGAAATGATGAAGAATGAGGGGAGCAATCCTAAAAATGACATCTCGACCAATCAAGCAATGACATGTGGCATCACGTGGATCCATGGACCTGTTCCCAGGCGTATCCGAGGGTATCCAATGTCGATTTACAAAGGGATGAGATCAGGGCCCACTAGGTAGTGACCTCGAGGAAGCATATCCCGAGGGGCACCAGGACCAGGTCGGCCAAACCAGGGGTTCGACCGGCTCCTTCCTAATGCCAAACCCGGTCATTTGACATGTATTGACTTTCTGTGGTGCCCTGAAGCCGGTATTCACGGCCAAAATATGGAGATAGCCGCCTCTACTCCATGTATAAATAGGGAGAGAGGCCTCACCACACACACACACACATCAAGAATTCCCTTGTTGTAAACACTAGTTCTCCATGTTCCATAGTGGAGGTTAGGCTATAGAGAGGAGCTTCTAGTCCCAATTCCAAATTGTGAAAGGTGTGGCTCATGTATCTTTCTTTACTTTTGTGACTTTATGCTTTATAATAATATCACTATTAGTCTCTCGTTATTCATATACTTGGGCCAAGCATTTCTTGTTTTATTTTGGAGTCCATGTATGTGATAGGTGTAGGTGTTATTATGATATGAAAGTAATGCCACTATTCTATTATCATAATCACCATGCACCACCACTATAGTCCAATTAGGTAATATTATGATTATGTTAATATGGATATGTTAGTGCTTGGTTCCAACATTGGTTCAACGATGTTTAGGTTACAAATTACCTTAGGATGATATTTGTATCCGGACTCCTAAGGTATTTACATAACATGTAATTGTGGTGCTTAGATAGTTAAGTAGCTTTGAATGTCTCATGGACCCACATGATATAGAGGTATAAGGCAGGTGGTGACAACCATGTCCGTCCTTTGTACTCTCCCATGTTCTGCTACGCCACAGGATCTTTGCGAGAATCGTCTTTGTTTTGTTAGGGGTAAACCCGTGCTTGATGTGTTGGACCACTAAGCCATAGTATCCATCATTAGCATACTCATGTGTACACTAATAGGCTATCCTTATCAATCGTTAGCATACTCATGTGTACAATAATATGCTATCCTTATCCATCCTTAAAGTACAGTAGGAGTAGCTCCATCTCGTAACTTGACCTTCCCAAGGACATACTTACCCAATAGATTAGATTGCTTAGGTGTGTGTCACACTACCCCAACTACATTATTTACCCATCCTACTGGAATCTCAACTAGAACACCTTACTCCATCCTAGGATCTAGCCACTCTTCACTCGCCTTCCTTTGGGATAAAATTAATAAAAATACCCTAGGGAATATTCTTGGGCGAAATGCTACGGTGGTACTTTCAGTGCGTATGCAGAACTCATCTTGCTTTGTCTTAGGTTAGCCTAGTACCAACTGCATGACTACAATCTGTTGCTAGGATGAATTGTAGATGTTAAGAAATACCAACAAGCATTTCTAGCACCATTGCCGGGGAAGGCACATATGTTTTGCATGATCACGTGGAATGTAGGATTCTAGTAGATTTTTAGTAGGATAACCTTGCTTTATTTTGGCATTCTTTGATGTGAAAATAGGGTAGTGTATGACCATTTTTGTTTGCAGGTAGACTACGTTCAAGAACCCGAATCACTGCTGAGAAGAGTTTGACCTCGTGTCGTCCCTCCTCAGGTGATCCTATCAGTAAGGAAGCCCATCATTTCTGCACCATCACGCTACAATCTAATGGCCTAGAAGACCCTTCATGAGTTTTCAGCTCCATCTTCTGACAATGTGCCTAGTAGACCTAATGTCAATACGCGAGATGTAAATTTGAAATCAAGGTTGGCGTAATCACTATGGTGCAGGCTAATCCTTTCTGTGGGAAAGCCAGCGAGGATGCAAGTGCTTACCTGCAACAATTCTTGGAGATTTGTAGCACTTTCAAGATCAAGAATATCACACCTGATGCCATCCGTATTTGTTTGTTTCCGTTCTCCCTCTTTGCGAGAGCGAAGCAGTGGTTCTACGCAAACTAAAGTGCTATAAACACTTGGGAAAAGTGTTCTACGACATTCCTCGTCAAATTATTCCTATTGGGCAAGACCAATGCCCTACGTGGAAGAATCTCAAGCTTCCAGTAGGAGCCCAAGGAATCCATTCACGAGGCTTGGGATAGGCTACAAGAGTACATCCTGGCCTGTCCCCATCATGGGACGGACAATTGGCTGATCATCCAAAATTTCTACAACGAGCTAACTCCGTCAGCCCGTGACCATGTGGATGCTGCTGCTGGAGGAGCCTTCTTCTCACTTACGATGCCCAAAGCTAAGGAATTAATAGAGAAGATGGTTTCCAACATGGGTTGGAGCGATGAGCATCTCGAGCACCGACAGTGAGGCGTGCACACCTTTAAAGAGCTGGACATGATCACTGCCAAACTAGACCCCCTGATGAAAAAGTTGGACTATAAATCTATTGGAGAGGTATTTGGCACCACCCAAGCTTTAGACTCTCACATGACATGTGAAGTCTATGGCAACGCGGGTCATATGGGGGTGACTGCCCCAAGACCAATGGGGATGCCTTGTACTTAGCCAACAAAGGAAATTTCAACAATGGCTACCGTCCAGAAGGTCAATGGTGGGGCCAACCGCGTCCTTTCTTTCACGGGGGCTACAACAATAACAATGGCAATGAAAATCATCCTGACTTGAAGGAATATGCCATGAGCCAACTGAAGATCAATGATCCCATCCAAGAAGCTATCGGCTAATGACATGATCCTAGAAAATTCAATGTCAATATTGAAGGCTTAGCTTCTGCCTTCAAGAACCTGTTGAGCTTAAACAAGATGTTGGAGACTCAATTAGCTCAATTGGTAGCTATTGTCCTGCCATTTGAAAATGGCAAGATACCAGGCGATCTAGAGCCTCCCATGGAGAATATCAACAGGATCTCCATACGAGAATGCGACTGGCTAAAGGACCCAGGATATCCAATTATATTCTGCTCGATTGGGCCGACCAACAAAAAAATCCAGCTACGGTAGTCCCCCTATATGCTCTTCATCATCCAAGGATCACAACATATCTGTCAAAAAAAAGAGTGGTCATTTTCATGATTCGGACCAATTAAGCAGAGTTCTACACCTTCTCCCATAAAGAGCTTCAAAAGGAGACATCTTGATACTCGATAGGGCAGCACACAAGCTCTTAACATGTCCTCCAGAATTTGATTAACCCTTTCGGTTTGGCCACCGGTTTGAGGGTGATATGCTGAACAATGGAAAAGTTTTGTGTCCAACGCCTTGTGAAGGCTCTTCCAAAAATGAGAGACAAATTGTGAGTCACGATCTGAAACAATGGTCTTATAAACACCATGAAGACACACAATACTTGATAGATAGAGCTCCGCTTAATCCTGGAATGAGTTAGAAGTTTTGACGGGAAGGAAATGTGTAGATTTGGTCAACCGGTCGACGATTATATTTCATGGATAACCTGAGCTACGAATGTCCAAATTTAGTAACTCTTTCTGCATTGTCTTAATGTCTTTATGGTCTACCATAGTGCAAAGTTTCATACAAGCTGAATTATGCATCACATCATGGCATTCATTCTCATAAGGTGCATATTTATTTTTTTAGCGAATGAACCGTTGGAGAGTGACCCGGGTGGAGCTTGGGAGAATGATTGTGTGGACACTAATCCTGCAGAGTATACTACAGATCGAAGGAAAGCATCAATGCATCTTGAACCTATTATTTTTATAAAAATGATGAATGAACTTAGTATTATTGTCTATGCATGGTCGGACACTAGGTATAGGACACGATGTCTCATATGACTAATACCCTCCGTGTGTTGTTGATAAAGCGGAGCGCAAGTTACAAAATCGTGTTATCAAGTTTGTCAAGGTTCAACGGGACAATCATTCGGAAGATGAAGCAACTTGGAACACGAAGATAAGTTTCGTGCAGAGTATCCTGATCTTTTCTCTAAAAGGTAAGTGAATTTTGTTCCACTAACTTGCTGCTCTATCACCGTCATCTTTAAAACTCCATTTCTTATCTCCCAGGCGGTCTTGTCCTTCCACTTGTTGCTAAATCTCGAGACGATATTCTTTTAAAGGGAAGGCTTGTCACACCCCAAAATATTAAACCATTGAGCAGCTTAATCTTAGAATAAAAGAACGTCAATACCAATTTTGAAATCAGCAATGGATGGAGTTTAAAATTCAGATTTTTAGTAAAGTATTTGACCTATGAAGCCTTATGAAGAAACCCAAATTAATTCCACTAAAGTGTAACCTAACATAATTTTTTGTACTCTACATCATGAAAGAGAATGTTTGTGATTTTCCCAAGCTTTTGTAGAGAAGATTACAACACATTAAAATCCAGCAAAGTTTCAAAATCACCAGTCTTGCTAGATTTTTAGATTCAATTCCTTGAAGAATCTGAAGAAGTCGCAATAACAAAAGTTGTGCAATATGATCGTATCAAGGATCATAAAAAGTTTCTTAATTTTCTGAGCTGCAAAACTTCAGTTAATGGAAAAATAAATAACTAGTGCAAATAAATTTTTGAGAAATCTAAGAATATGGAACATTTCATCGTCCTCTTGCTGCACAGTCTTGATTAAATCCAATCCTTGTTGAGTTATGTCATGGGATAGAATGGGTTGGTTTATAATTTACGAAGTGTCATGCTTAGCCCTGCTTAGACCGGTAGCTGTCGAATTGGTGGCAAGGACACCACAATTTGCGGGCATAGGATTTAATATACTTGGATGTGGGATAACACTACAGGAATCTGCGAATAAGGCGTCAGTTATATAAGCGTCGGTTGTCTATAGAAACTGACACTCATACAGTAAAAGTGTTGGTGAACCGACGCTCTTAGCCGATGAAATTTTACGGACGCATTTAACTCATAAGTGCGTCGGGGCCGACGCACTTAGCATTTATGACCATCGGTTTAGAAAAGCCGACACCCTTATATGTAAGAGCGTCTGCCTGGCAACCGACACTGTTAAAGATGTATGGGTGTCGTTCCTTTATACAACAACGCATTTAACTGTCTGACACACAAACAAAAATCTAGCTGCTCTATCCTGATCCACTGTCTAACACACACAAATAAAAAATCGAGTTGCTCGATCCCGGTCAAATGTCACAGAGGCAGTCTGCAACTTTTCAATGAACATGTTCTACAGTTCACAAATTGAGATATACAAATCATCCTCAACATAATTCCATTCACTTTTTACAAACAAAAATCGTCACAAAACATTCCATTGAGTAAGATCTGCTAAAAAAATATTAACACGAAAGAGGAAGAAAGGGGAAGATTTGAGGGAGGTTGCCGGAGCCTCGAGGCCGGTATCTGCGTCCGCTCCTGGAGGCCACGCCAGACGCGCGTTGGGACCCGCCTCGGCGACTGGAAGCCGAGGCCCCTGTGCGATGGGAGGGCGCGCTGGCGCACGTCGGGACCCGCCTCGGCGCCGGGAGGCCAAGGTTGCGCCCGCGACAGGAGGCTGCGCCCGCGCGCGTCGGGAACCATGGTGCCTTGCCACCGAGCCGTGGGTGTGGGGGATTGCTCGTCCATGGCACCCGCTCACTACATGGAGGCATCGGGCCGCTAGGGCGGAGGCGGCGAGCATGGGGCGGCGTCAGAGGGCGGGTCGGGCGTCGCCGAGGTGGCGCCGGCACCGCGCGCGGGGTCGCCATCTCGGCATCTGTCGGAGGAGGCAGAGGCAGAGGCCTTGGGGGCAGCGGTAGAGGGCGGATCGAGGCGGACAGGCTGCTACCGGCAGCTAGGGTTGGAGGTGGGGTGGGGGTGGCCAGGCGAGTGGGCTCTAGGGAATTAAATAGGAGGTAGGCAGAGTGTTAAAATTATTTTAAAAGTGGAAGGCGACAGAAATTTTGGGAGATCGGCGGGAGGCACGGGCAAAAATATTGGGAGGAGGAACGCGCGTGGGTGGTCGGTCTTAGAAGCGTCAGTTGAGCCGACACATTTAGTAGGAGCGTCGGTAGAACCGATGTATTTATTAAGTGTGTCGGTTTTTTAGGTTTGGTCGACACATTTAATTTACGGATTTCGGTTTTTTTAAACCGACACTCATAGTCGATTTATATGCATTGGGCCGACGCCTCCAATTAAACTGACACCTCTAATTAAACCGACACCTTATTTATATTTTCCTGTAGTGTAAAATCTCAAAGATGATGAACTTGTGGACTGAGAGGGGACTAGGATGTAGCCTCACTTGGTCAGTTAATGAAAGTGCACCTAGGTACACCTTTATGGGTTTTAGACGATTGATGACAAACAAGAGAGATCCTAATAAATTTGTTGAGTTGAGAGCAGGTTTAAAATGGAACTAACGGTGCAAAAAGATGAAAATGAGAAACGAGAAGGGAAGAGCAAAAATGGAAAATAGAAGTGCAATGTAGTTTAATAGGTATAGGGTGTGTGTGAGAGACACACCCCCAAGAGCTCAAATCTTTGCGTAGAGAGTAAGTGCTAAACACTTAATTGAAAATGCAGTCAAGCACCAAACTAGTCTGATATTGTCCAGACTAGTCCGTTATCTCTTTGGTGCTCAAACGGACAAGTCCTCAAATGAGGACAGGTCCTTTTCCCTTCACATTTACACTGTACTAGACTAGTCCCATATGTCTCTGGTGCAGAACGGACAAGTCCCCAGCTCCGGACTAGTCCTTTATCCTACTATTTTCACCGGCACCAGACTAGTCCGATATTTGCTCGACTATTCGATTTCTCTCTGCACACAAAACCGGCTAGTCCGGTCCTATGCGGACTAGTCCGGTACACTAACACAAATTAGGGTTTTCTAGTGCGTTGCACATCTCCATGAAGAAATCACTCAGCACACTAGACTAGTCCGATACTCCATAGCATGCTAGTCCGGGCGTCGAGATCCAAACGGTGACTTTTTGAAATGTCTATAAATAAGGGATCCACGACTCCATAACCATCAACTAAGAACACTAGCACCGTCAAACCTCCCAAGAGCATGAGAACACTCCTATACACACATCTAAGGCCCTAAAAAGTTCAACCTTTTTGATTTTGAGATTTGGGAAAGGGAGAGAAATGTCTACACGATCCTCACCTCTTGGGGTTTCATATCCCCAACACTCTTGCTCTTCTTGTGCATAATTTGAGTGTGTTTGATCAGTTCTCTCATTGTAATCTTGTGGGAGCCCTAAGCCTGTGAGGTTGCCCCGTTGACTTGGTGATTACCCCGTTGATAGTGGACAGCAAGTTGACTTCGGTTGTGACTTGATGAGGAAATAGGTTTGTTGAGACCCAACTCTGTGTGATCTCCCCAATGAGGACGTAGATCCCTTGTGTGGGGTCGAACCTCGGTAAAAACCGTCGTGCCTCGTGCCTTTTATTTACTTCAATCATACTTGAAACTAGCTAGGGCACAAATTGATAAGTCTCCTACTTGACATTAAATTTGTGAGTCTCGTTAAGCTTGACCATCATATACGTTTTCTTATCACTCTAAATTTAATTTACATTTTCCTCTATTTTACTATTCGAAGAAAGTACCAAAAAGAATCAAGCTTCTGTAGGTGTTGCGATAACATCGAACTAGGTCGGATCCTACACCGGACTAGTCCGACCTTCCTGGTTTTTGACAATTTTGCTAAGTGTTGCAACAAAGGACTCAAAAGCATATTCAAACCCCCTTTAGGTCAGAGCTGGATTCTCAATCAAGAGACTAACCATTCGGAGAGACAAATGGCCGACATCAAGCAAAACAAAGTTTCTGAAATGCCCATCAACGGAGATGCTCACAAAGCTAAAGTGTCTGATGTGCTTAAGGAATACGAGCACGATGATGAATAAGTCCATCAGCTCAAGGAACTTCTAAGGAAGAAGCTCTTGGGCCAAAAGGGCGAGAAGGAAGACGAGAAACCAAAAAGGGTAGTCATCAAGACTTCTCCCAATATCCTTTGAATTATGATCGTCTCAATGATAATAACCATTATATTTCTATACCTTTGGGAAAACATCATCACTAAGATAGAAGTGACTATATTATGTGATAATACAATATGCAAAATCATCTTATCTCATTCAATCCAAATCTTTGGCATATAGTGTGCACTTGTCTAGATATCCCAGTCAATGATGAAGAACTCACCTCAGAGCAAGAACAAGCAATTCATCACAATGCACAAGTCGTTGCGGTGATCACCTCGTCCTAGAGCTGAGAGGAGTTCACCATCGTGGATGGAGTTGATAGTGCCAAGGACATACAGGACACCCTCAATACTCCACATGAAGGAAATCGCTCTGTCCGTGAAGTGAAGATTGAGATGCTTGAGGGAGAATTGCGGAGATTTGCCATCGAGGGTGGTGAAACTCCTCGAGGAATATACAACCGAATGAAGACACTTATAACCAAGATCCGTGCATATGCAAGCAAGAATTGGACCGATCATGAGCTTGTCAAGAGGATGATAAGGGCATTCATGCCCCGCAATGTTACCTTGTGCTCCATGATAAGAGAAAGCCCGAGGTCCCACAAAATGACCCTCGACAAGGTTCTTGGCAAAATAATAAATCATGAGATGATGGAAAAAGAAGCTCAATATGTGATAGATTTTGCAGACCTTACCTCATCCAAGAAAAGGGAGGTTGCCCTCAAGGCGACATGCAAGCCCAAGGAAAAAGAAGCTCCTGAGACACATGAAAAAGAAGATAGTGATGATGTTAGCACTGATATGGATGACAAAGAGATTGTGCTCTTCGTCAAATGGTTCAAGCGCATGATGAGAAGAAGAAAGGGGGATAACTCAAGTGAAAGCAAGAATTAATAAAAGGGAAAATCAAAAGCTCGGCATACTTACTACAACTGTGGCGATTATGGTCACTTCATGGTTGACCGCCAATACGAAGACAACAACAACACGAAGAAAGAATCAAAGCCACTCAAAAAGAAACTGTTTAAGAAGAAGAAGCAAGCACACTAAGCACACATCTGCAAGGAGTGGGACTCAAATGATGAGTCCTCCTCTGGAGATGAAGAAGATACGGCAACAATTGCCTTCAAGAAGCCTACAATGAAGTCCACACTCTTCCCAAACATGGTAGAATGGAAGGACTCCAACCATACTTGCCTCATGGCCAAGGAGGGCAAGAAAAAGGTCAAATCTAAACCGTCCTCTTTGCATGGCTCTATTGATGATTTTGATAGTGCTAGTGAGAATGAAGATATGCTAAAAGGGTTAAGTAAAAATGCTTTAAGAAAAATAAAATTATTGTCTGATGAGATTTTTAAGAAGGAGTTGTCAACTGTCAAGAAGATATGCTCATTCTTGAAAGAAAGAAATATATTGAGGTTGAGAAGCTTCTTGATCTTAAAAAGGAGAGAAGCAAGGCACTTGATTTTGATCTAGCCTTGAGTAAGGAAACTTGCTCAAAGCTAGAGGACTCACATGTTGCACTCAAGGATGAACTTAATAACATGACTAAAGATAACAAGATTCATGAGGTACAAGTTGTGTCACTCAAGCATAGTGGCTCTTCCTCGTCCAAAAGCTCATCTTCTTGAAGTGTCAATGTGAGACCTATTTGTGCTAAATACATTGGTTTTGATAATAAAAGTTTTGAATGTTGCCATAACATTTTTTTAGCAAGATCCGACTCTAGCTCCGAGCTTCTGCAAGGTCCGACAATATGTCCGAATTTCTTTGTCTAGATCCATCATGTTTTTGGGTAGCTCCGATGAGCTTTGTCTTTAGCTCTGGCATGTCTTTGATAGCTCCGACATGTCTTTGTTAAGCTCCGATATGTTTTGCTAGGTCCGACTTATGTTGGTTAGCTCCGACATGTTTTTCTAGCTCCGACTTTTGGGATGACTAGTTCTGACTAGTTTTGGTTAGCTCCGGCACTAGGTCCGACTAGCTTTGGTATGCTCCGGCGCTAGGTTGTACTAGCTTTGGTAAGCTCCGGCGCTATATTGTACTAGCTTTGGTAAGCTCTACCTCAAGCTCCGGTTAGCTTTGGCAAGGTTCGGAGCTTGATCGTAATGTTCCAAATTTTCATGTGAAATGTTTTGATCTTGCTTTACACTTATGGAAAGGTTGATTAGTATTCTTTTACTAAGTTTTTTTGGTGTGTTTTGGTGGTTAAGACTTATATCATTTTGATATGCCCTGCAACATGCTTATGTGAGATGCTCCCGTAAGGTATTTTAGTTTCGGAACTAACTTAAGTCAAGTCGCGGACTTGGGTCCTAGGGATTAGTTGTTTGTTCATGTGCATATGTTGCTTAAGTTCAAGTCATGGCTGGTGACAGGATCTTTTGGACTAGTCTCAAGGAGGAGATGAGGTTCCAACAACCAAATTTAGGAGGAATTGTGGTTGAGCGTGTCAGGAGGTCGCGCGGGATGATTGAATCAATAGCAGTGCATATGAAGGTTATTGGACGACGAAGGAAGGTGTTTGCACGTATGCATGCGGTGCATGACGTGGCAACATGGTTCCGAAGATGGTTTATGAATGGGAAGATCCAGTTGGAAGGAACGGATCGTATCGGTTGACGACTTTGGCTGCGGCGGAGTCGGTTATGGCTCGATATGGAAAGTATCGAGTTGGTTGTGATAGGATTTCGTGTGGGTCACGAATTCGAGTTGTTTTAGGAATGTGAGATACGTTCCTAAGGTGTTTGGAAGTCTTAAGATTGCTTCTATCTGCGTATAGAAGAGTCCTAAGCAGTTATGTAAAGTTTCAATTCGTGATCTGAGTAGGATTAGAGTCCTAGTTGAGATTGGGTTGGCCTAAGGGATGGTTATATAAGCAATGGAGGCCAGAGCTCGTGTGGCACGACTTTGGGGCTGTTCCACTTGTGTTCTATTAGATAAAATTCATAGTTTGAAGGAACTTTTGTGCCTTGTTTGTCTGACTTGTTCCAGACAAGTTTTACTCGTCGACTTTCTAGACAGCACTACCTTTCGTCGGTGGTTTTATCATAACTCAAGTTTTACAGATCCAATTGACGTGATTCTTTTTGGGTTGTCTTCACCACTTGATTATATATTATCTTTCAAAATTTAACGGTCATTGGATTTGTGGTTTCTGATCCACACGAGTTTCTTTGCAGCGTTCCAGAACTGTTTTTCTCGGGTAGGACAGATTGACCTTGTTCGATCTTTCAATCATAACTTGAGTTTCTCTCGACGGATTTGAGTGATTCTTCTTGAGTTTTATTCGTGACTTGATTCTCTCTGATATATATCACTTTTGTCACGTTGAAACACGTTTAGATTAGTTTCACACACGATTTTTCTAACAGATCGTTTTTCTGCCGAAGGGGTTGGGATTTATTTGTTTCCACTGCGTAAGATTTTTAAATCTATCGTTCACCCCCACCCCCCTCTGGTAGCTTTTCACGTGCTCTTCGATCCTACAGTAAAGTCTACACCCATTAAAACTTGCACATGTGCCAACTTGAATACTAATTTGAGGAATGAGCCTAATGTGCCACAAGTTAAGCATCATTCCCAAAGTGGCATCTTTGACAAGGAAAAGATCAAATTTGCACATAGTGCGCATATGATAGCATGACCACCTAATGTCACAGATTTTCTTGGGTATATTAGAGGTAAAAGGCAATTGGCTAATGTTCACAACAAACATATAGGAAATATTTCTTTTATTATAGAGAACTCATCTAAACATGAAAAATAAACTTCATTTCATACTTTTGATGCATCTTATGTTCTCATGAGAAATGAATTTGATCGTGTTTATGCTAAATACACTGGGCCATGCCACAAGAATCCTAGGTCTTGTGTGTAGGTGCCGAAATCACTTGGAACTAACCTCAAATGACCCAAGAAAGCTTCGTACCTAAAACCAAGGCATGATTCTATTTTGCAGGCATATTCCTCCGGTGATAAAAATGGGTGCTAGATAGTGGATGCACCAACCACATGACTGGAGAAAGGATAATGTTCATGGAGTATGAGCAAAATGAAGATCCAAGAGAAGGTATTTACTTTGGGAACAATAGCCAAGAATACTGCTTGGTACCGATAAAATTGAGATATCATCTGAACGCACCCTCCCTCATGTTCTTCATGTTGATTATTTGGATTACAATCTTTTGTCCATATCTCAGTTATGTGACAAAGGATATAACTGTTTGTTCACTAATGAGGTTGTATGTGAGACCTATGTGATGAATACATTGGCAAATAGGTTAAAAGTTAGTGTTTACACGCACAGTTTTGAGTATGTTTGAGTAACCCACTTCGGATTGTTTTTTTGGACTGTCCAAACTTTCTATGTGATGAAATATTCGTACAACTTCTCTGTTTTTCAGTTGCAATGTTTCAAACTTGTTTTTTGGCTTATGAGAAGTTTACTTAGTATTCGTTTACTATGTTTTTGATGTGTTTTGGCTGATCATGATAGACATTCTCTTGTTGGGTTTGCAACATGCTTATGTGAGGTGCTCACATATGCTGCTATGGTTATCGGACTAATGTGAGTCAAGTCGAGGACTTGTGCTCAGAAGAATTGGTTGTTTTTTCATGTGGAGGTGTTGCTTGAGGTCAAAACATAGCTGGTGACGAGATCTATTGAACTAGTCTTAGGGAGAAGATGAGGTTCAACAACCAAGTTCGTGAGGAATAGTTGTTGAGTTGATCGGGGGGTCACACATCATGCTTGAGTCCAGAACAATGCATATGAAGGTATCATGGAGATCATTGGAAAATTCTTGTATGTATTCAAAGGGTGCATGGACATGGCAACATTGTTTCGAAGAGTGGTGAAGGGTTATGAATGTGAAGAATTGGCCAGATGGTCCAATCGGCTGGTTTATGCTTCAGGCTGCGGTTGAGTTGGTTATGGTTTGTTTTTTGGAAGGTTTTGAGAATGGTTATGATGAGATTTCAAGTTGGTCATGAAGTTGGGTTGTTTTAGGAATGCTTGGGATGTTCCTAAGGTGTTTGGAAGTCTGAAGATTGCTTCCATCTGTGTATGGAAGAGTTCTGAGCAGTTATGGAAAGTTTTGGTTGTAACTGAGTAGGAGTCCTAGTTAGGATTGGGTTGGTTTAAGGGCTGGTTATAGAAGCAAGGGAGGTCAGAGCTCGTTGTAGAGGACTTTGGGCCTGTTCCTCTTGTGTTTTTATCAATAAATTCGTAGTTTAGAGAAGCTTTTGTGCCTTGTTCATAATACTTGCTTTTGGCAAGTTTTTCTCGTTGAGTTCCTGGACAGCCAGACATTGCATCAGTGCTTCGAACATAACTCGTGTTTTACTTATCAAATTCAAGTGATTACTTTTTTTCTTCGCAACTTTATGCACCATCATTTGTGAAAATATCACGGTCGTTGGATTTGAGGTTTTTGAGTTACACGAGTTTCTTTGCAGCGTTGCAGATTTGATTTCAACTCAGGTAGGACAGATTGACCATTGCTCAATCTTGTGGTCATAACTTGTGATTGTTGTTGTCGTGTTTTCATGACTTGATTCTCTACAATCTCTGCTACATTTGTCATGGCTGGACACATTTAGAATAGTTGTACACATGGCTTCTTATCGGGTTGATTTTCTACCAAGAGATTTTCGTAACTTATGCTGAAAAATTTTAAATCTACCATTCACTCCCCCTATGGTAGCTTTTCACGTGTTCCCTGATCCTACAATTGGTATCGGAGCCACGGTGCTCTAATCTTGGTGATTTTCACGTGTTTCTACTAATTAACATGGAGAAATTTTTCATCAAACCTTGTGTGTTCTATGGCGTTGATTTTCAGGTTTGGAAGACTCGCATGGAGGCTTGCATACAGAGGCAAGGCTTTGTCATGCCTTCAAACGAAGAAGTTCAGCAGCAAAAATGAGAGACGTCGACAATAACGAAAGCCGCACAATCTAATTATACAAGGATTGACTCAAATATACTTTGATTGTATTGCACACCTCCAATCTTTGTATGACATGTGGAATGCACTATGCGACTACCACGAAGGCTCCAATACAAGAGAGTACATGCACTTTGAGATGCACCCTGATGAATCAATTCATGATCTCTTTGCCTGCTTTAATAAAATTCTCTGCAACTTGCGTAGCGTCGACGTTAATTTTTCAGATGCCGAAAATGCTAGGCAATTGTTTAGTGCATTAGACATGTCGATTTGGGATATAAAAGTTACATCTATTCGTGAATCTACTATTATGAGTATACTTACTTTATATGTTCTATTATAGGATGAAAACTCATGAACTTGACATAATATCACGTAAATCCCCAACAAGTCTCTTGCATTTGTTTCACAATGTGACATGCCTAGTTGTGGCCAATCTTCATCATGCAGTACACTTGCTTTGCTGTCTTCTCTAACGCTTAGACAGATTGAAGAGTTTTCAGAGGAGGAGCTAGCAGTTCTCTCTACTTGATTCTCAAAAGGATTGCAAAATGTGAGAAGTCGAAGAAGAGGAACTGGTTGTTCTCGATGATGCTTCAAATGTGGTATGACAGGACATTTTCATACAGATTGCCCTAACCTTTCAGGTCCTACTACCCGTGATGAAAAGCAAACAAAATTCAAGACCTCCTCTGCCAACAACAACAAGAATAAAAGGACTTTTACAAAGTGACAAGTGGTGGACCATATCCTCTTCGCTGTCCTAGATAACAACTAGAGCAATGTTGACTCCAGGAGTGATGATAATGAAGACAACATGGGAACTATGTGCTTCACGGCAGGCAAATCAAGATCAAGTATGGAGGAAGCATAAAACAACAGCGACGATGAAGAGGTATGTCCCACTTGCGAAGAAATGTGTGATGCAATTTCTTGTGCCACTGTTATACTTAGGAAATAGGACAAAAAACATAGGTACAATGCTGTTAAAATTGAATTGCTAGAATCTGAAATTAATCAGCTAAAATCTTTGATTCCCAGTGATGATTCTTGTTCCTCATGTGAATTAATATATGAACAATTGTCCTACTTAACAAGTGTGGACACCTCCACACTTGATAAACTTCAACTTGAAATAGAAAAGAACAAAAAGCTTGTTGCTCTTAACGGTAAAAACTTAAAAGATGCTAGATATTCTACAATTGATTTGAACTTTTCTAACTATGATGATCTTAATAAGAAACTACATGATGCTATGAATGAAATTTTTATTTTGAACAATGCTTTACGTTCTCATGAAGTTAACTGTTGTTCTAATTGCAAATTAAAAGGAAAAAAATTTTGTGAAATTTACCTACACTTGTCTATGAAACTTGATGACATGCATATGATACTAGAGCAGTTTTGTAGTGGAAATTAAAATCTAAACTTGCTGCTGAATTCTTATAAGTCTTGCAATGATAAAACTGGTTTAGGTTTTGATTCTTATGCTCATGCTAAGGCATATCCACCTATAGTAATTAGGATGTGGTTTGATTAAACTAATACCTAAACAAAAAGAGGTGGATCTAAATGTGGAGGATGTTTTCTCATTTGGTTGCTAATAAACATGTTGCTTCCACATGTAGACATGAAGACAAATTTAAATTTCACTGTACCTACTGTGCTAGAGATGGTCATGTCTTGGATTTTTGTTAAAGACTATATAAACAAGAAAAGAAGAGAGAATGCTAGCTAGAATACGTAACAACCAGGCAAAACATGCTGCACGTGCTGAACCAAATGTTAGGAGTTTGCAACCTTCTGTGATGAGTTAAAAACATGAAAAATTTGCTCTCAAACCTACTGTTTTTTGTGCTCCACAAGACACATCTCGTAGGTCAGTAGTTGGGTGCAAGAACTCGTAAGCTTTGTCTCATAAACCTGCTGTTTTATCTCAGCTTTCACGTGTTAGTTTTGCTGGACATCATGTGACTAAGTACTAGATTCCTAAATGCCTTTTGACTAACCCCACTATTGAGTCATTGACGAATTGTGCTTCTATGTAGGTTACATGCTCGAGGAAGGAAAACTTTTGTCTTGTAGATTCAAGTTGCTCACCCCACATGACTGGTAACAAAGAATGGTTCTCCTCTCTCTCTCTTTTGTGTCATGTGCAGAGAATGTTACTTTTGCCAATAATTCTTCAACTCCTATAATTGCTAAGAGTTCGGTTAGAGTTAATAATTACTACACTTTGAAAGATGTGGAACTTGTTAAAAACTTGAAATACAACTTGCTTTTGGTTTCACAATTGCTAGATCAAAATTTAGAAACAACATTCACTAAAAATTGCTGCAAGGTTGCATATTCAAATGGTGAGCTTATGTTTAACATGTCTCGGTTTGGAAGAGTTTTTAAAGCTGATTTTGACATTTCATCCACTAAACATAGGTGTTTAGTTGCTAATGGATCAAAAGACTTATATTTTTAGCATTGTAGACTTGGTCACGTAGGCTTTGATCATCTCACACGTGTTAGTGCTCTTTATCGCATACGTGGGCTGCTTATGCTTAAAGGGGACAAAGAAATTGTTTGCTCTTCTTGTAGATATGCCAAGATGCTTGTAGGTTCACATACTCCACTCTTAATGACCATGACAACAACACCTACAGAACTTTTACACGATGACACTATAGGTCCCTCACAAGTCGAAGGTTTGGATTTTGATGAAACATTTGCTCCACTAGATAGACTTGAGTCAATTCTAATTTTATTAGCCTATGCTACTCGCCACAATTTTAAGTTGTATCAAATAAACGTCAAAAGTGTGTTTCTCAACGGTCCTATCAAGGAGGAGGTGTACGTGGAACAACCACTAGACTTTGAAAATCCAGACCACCCCGACCATGTGTTCAAACTGCGTAAGGCTCTCTATGGCCTCAAACATACTCCTAGAGCTTGGTATGAGGGCCTTTGGTACTTTCTCACTCAAAATGGTTTTAAGATAGAGAAGGCTGATTATACATTATTTACAAAGTATTTTGATGGTCATCAATTCGTTTGTCAAATTTATACGGATGATATCATCTTTGGTTCTACTAATGAACAATTTTGTGATGAATTTTGTATGATGTCTATGATGGGTGAATTGAATTTCTTTTTTGGGATTCCAAGTGAAGAAACTTAAAGAGGGCACTTTCATTTGCCAAACAAAGTACATAGAGGACATCCTCAAAAATATCAACATGGACAAGGCCAAGCCCATCAAGACTCCCATGGCAACAAATAGGCATCTCGACCTCAATGAAGACGACCCAAGCGTGGATCAAAAGGTATACCGTTATATGATAGGTTCTTTACTTTACTTATGTGCATCTAGGCCTAATATTATGTTGAGTGTTTCTATGTGTGCAAGGTTTCAAGCTGCTCCAAAAGAGTGCCATTTAATTGCAGTAAAAAGAATATTAAGATACCTAGTTCACACACTCAACCGAGCTCTTTCGTACCCTAAAGACTCTAAATTCAATCTAATAGGCTATTCAGATGCTAATTATGCAGGCTGAAAGTAGATAGAAAAAGTACATCTGGAACCTTAGTGTCATGATCCTCAATGAAACAAAACTCCATTGTCATCTCCATAGCCAAAGCAAAGTATGTCGCAGCCGGTAGTTATTGTGCGCAACTCCTACGGATGCGACAAACTCTAAGGAATTACGGTTACAATTTGAACTGTAATCCACTCCTATGTGACAATGATAGTGCCATAAAAATTGCACACAATCCTATAGAGTGCTCTAGAACTAAACACATCTATATTTGTCATCACTTCTTGAGAGATAACTCAATGAAAGGAGACATAGTAATTTCACATGTCAGAACCGAGAAATAACTAGCGATATATTTACCAAGCCTGTCGGTACCCTGCGTACCGGGTACCCCAAGATACCGAAAGAAGTGCAAGAGAATTCCACCTGTCCGAGTTGAAGGCTTCCTCAGGCCCCACGTGTCACGCGGCATTGGACCCGCCTCCCTCATAAGGGTAGCTCCGGGACCGTCATGTGTAATATAAGACCGGAGCTGAACTCCTGACATAGGAAAGCTCCGTTGTTGACACGTGGATAATGACCCCAGACCTTACCCCCCCCCCCCCCCCCCCCGAGAGGGAACCTCTGGTGCCGCCACGTCGAAAAGGATCCTTCTGATTCTCAAAGAATGAGGGTATGTCAGTTCTGGACCTATCCCCCCACGAGTGGAAGCTCTAGAACTGCCATGTGTGGGGCTTCCAGACCTACAACACCAATAGCTCGAACATTCAAGGGACAGTTAAAGTGGTAGTTACAAGACCTGATTACGTGTAATTAATGCTATATTACTGACACACGATCATTGGACTGTTAATAGGGGTAACGCAGCCATTAAGGCACGTTATCACCCTATTAATCATGCTTAATACTCACAGACTGTGTATTAGGTTATAGAATACGCCATTGCCACATGTCGGCTCAGGCAAATGTTGTAACGGTCAGTCATTAGACTATAAAAGGACTGCACCGCACGATAAAGGAGACTAAACCCGATCCAAGCTCACACGCATACTAGTGCTACGCACTTAGTCAATACAACAACACAAACCCCATGGAGTAGGGTATTACGCTCAGGCAGCCCGAACCACGTAAATCACATGTGCCATCATCTTGTTCCTAATCTTTGCGCACCCATACCAATACAAGAATCTCCACGTGCTACATTTAGTAGTACCGGGGGGAGTGTCGTTTAACCACTTCAAGATTTGGTGCGCCAGGTAGGGGACGCCCAAGATCGAAAGATGGTGAACTCCGCCGTAGGGTCTTCCAACAGCTATCATGTTGAACAGTGTGCTAGAGGCAATCCCTCTATCATGCAGCAGCCAGCGGGCGTCGTTGTCCCGGCGGGTGTCATGCAACCACCACTACCGTCTGACCCAGCAAACCATGCTGGACAGCATGATGGAGTACTTGTGTCGGTCACAACATTGCCAAACAATAGCCCACAGAATGCGCTAATTGCTGCACGAACTCTGTTGGAGCGCCCACCAGCGCCCGGAGCACCTCGGGATGTGATGGAGCAGTGGCGCGATGGTGTACAACATCTGGTTGCAGCCGCAGCCGATGCCATCAGTAACCAAGGTCCTCCTCCTTCGAGGCAGGCAACAGCTCAATTTAGGACCTTGTCTGGAAGACTTGGTCTTCACATGTCACGGCACTGACAGCGTGCTACATCCCAGCAGGTGACATCGCTGCCTTCTGGGGCACGACGCACCCACAACATCACCAGGATTCCGACTCATGACCTGCGGTCGGAACTTGATCGCCGTTACCGATAGCAGGACAGTCGCGTCCATATCGAGCGTGCTCGCGAGAGGCTCGAGACAACCTTGCTCCTCAGGGGGTAGGAGGAGGTTGTTTTTCTCTGGCCATGCACTTACGCATGGTCAAATGGCCACAAAAGTTTTGGCCTTGTTTGACAGAGAAATTCGACGGGACTATCAACCCCGCTGAGTTTCATCAAATCTACTCCACTGCTATGCTGGCAGCGGGGCGCGTTGAGGCTGTGATGGCCAATTACTTCCCAGTGGCTGTGACTGGGACTGCATGGTCCTGGTTCATGAGTCTTCCACCTGACCATCAACAGTTGGGAAGAGTTATGTCAATAGTTCACTGCCAATTTTGGGAGTTATTACACCTGGCCTGGCACTGAGCTATACTTTTTTGCTATAAAGTAGACAACGGGGGAATCACTGCAATCCCTTATTTAGCGATTTTCCAAGGTAAGCAATACTATCCCCTCAATCTCGAGCGCTTCTGTTGTTTTTGCATTCAAATGGGGTATTCGAGACCAGAAGATGCTGGAGAAGCTGGCGACCAAAGAAGTCACCAATGTCAACGAACTCTTCAGCTTAGCAGATAAATGTGCTAAAGCTGCAGAGGGCCATGAGATGCATTCCAAACCACCTCCTGAGGCCAACAAGAAATCCTCCAAGACTGAAGCCACTACTTCCGGAGGTGGCAAAAAGAAAAAGAAGTCCAACGGCAAAAAGAAGCCATTGGTTAGCGCACCTACTGTTGCGGCTGCTGCAGCTTCGGGTGGCCAGGGGCAACGCCCCAAAAAACGACCTCGTCCTTCATCAGAAGACGGCAGCGGCTCCAAAGTGTGGTTTCCGATCCACAGGACGGTCAAGCACAGTCTGGAAGAATGCCGAGAGGTCCGGAACCTTGTCGAGCGCTACAACAAGCATCGAGAAGAAGCTCCTTTCTGTCAGCGGGGAGGAAAACAAAAAGTCACCGAAGCTCTGGCTGAAGAGGAGCTAGGCTTTCAGGACCCAAAGAAGGTCCTGAAGGCTGTCTACAACACCATTGACGATGACTCCGATGTATCTGATAACGAGCGTCAGAAGACCCTAAACACCATTTATGGTGGTTCTTGGGACATCGCCTCTCACAACATCCTCAAGACAATGTAGCGGGACATGGCTGCTGCAGCTCCTACCGCCAGGTCGGAGCCTCATCGGATGTGGATGGACACTCCCATCATTTTTGATGCTTCGAAATGACCTCGTAACATGATCAAAGTTTGCCATCTCCCGTTGATGGTGTCTCTGACCATTAACAATGTTCAACTCCACCATGTAATTGTGGACGGAGGTGCAGGGCTAAACCTTATAGGCTTTGAAGCCTTCGTCAAGCTCCAGCTCCGACCTTTGGACCTTAGCTCCTCTCGACCTATTTCTGTGGTAGGTCCGGGGGCCATTATCCCTCTCGGCACCATCACACTTCCGGTGACCTTTGGGACACGAGAGAACTACAGAACCGAGAACCTGGTCTTCGAAGTGGCGCAGACCAGTCTACCGTTTAATACCATTATGGCCAGGCCTGCTTTATACAGGTTCATGACCGCCACCCACTATGTCTACTTGGTGTTGAAGATGCCAACACCTTTGGACGTTATCTGGATCCACGTGGATCGCACTGCAGGAATAACTGCATTGGAAGAACTTTCTGCGCTTGCTACATCACAGGAGGAACCATCCGACAAGGAGTGAGCTCTAAAACCTTTGAGCTCTCGTCATCGAGGCTCAACCTCTCCACCTCATGTGCAACCAAGCGGGGACACCGATGTTCCCGTCAAAGTCGTCCAAATCGTTTCTGATGCTGCTCAGACCACCCGTATATCGGGAGGTCTAAACAACAAATAGGAACTCGCGCTCATCACTTTCCTCCGGGTGAATGTTGACGTGTTTGCTTGGCAACCGTCAGAAATAGCTGGGATCCCCAGGGAGGTGATTGAGCACAATCTGAAGATCTATCCTGCGGCACGGCCTGTACACAAAAAACACCGAAAGCAATCAATCGAGCGACAAAACATCTGATAGGAGATCAAGAAGTTGCTCAAAGTTGGTTTCATCCGGGAGGTGTTTCACCAAAAATGGCTAGCAGATCCAGTTGTGGTGCCCAAGGCTGGAGGGAAGCTTCAGATGTGTATCGACTACATCACTTTAAATAAGGCATGCCCAAAAGATCCATTTCCACTACCTAGAATAGATCAGATACTGGACTCCACCTCCGGGTGTGAGCTATTGTGTTTCTTATATGCATATTCTAGATATCATCAAATCCAAATGTCTAGGGAAGATGAAGAGCATACTGCTTTTATAATAGTAGATGGATTATATTGTTATACTGCCATGACCTTTGGTCTCAAAAATGCTGCTTCAACCTTTGTGCGATCTATGTACAAAACATTTGGAGAGCTAATCAGAGACTCTGTGGAGGTGTACGTCGATTACATCATCGTGAAGATCAAGAACAAGGAGTCACTCCTTGACAATTAACATGCTGTCTTCGACAAGTTGCACATCACGCGCACTAAGCTAAATCCTGAAAAGTGTATCTTCGGGGTTATCTCCGGGAAACTCCTTGGTTTCTTGGTGACTCACTGAGGAATTGAAGCAAACCCGGCGAAGATCAAAGCCATTGAAGATATGCGGCCCCCAGCCTGCATAAAAGACATCCAGAAGTTAACTTGGTGTCTAGCTACACTCAGCCAGTTCATCTCAAGACTGGCAAAGCGGGCACAACCCTTCTTCAAACTCTTTCATTGGTATGGAGAAGACGAAAAGGCATTTCAAGAGCTGAAACAGCTTGTCACCACAATACCAATCTTGGTAGCTCCTAATCCTGGGGAGCCTTTACTGCTTTACATTTCTACAACTACCAAAGTTGTAAGCATGGTCCTGGTCGCGGAAAGACCAGAGCCACATCCAGTCCAGGAGCCCAGACACCTTCGGGAGGGTTCAGAGCTATCTGAAGGCGAGTCTGGGTCCCAGCCCCCAAACACGGATCTTCAAGACAGAATGCTAGAAGATCAACCTCTCTCATCTGAGAGAGTTCTAACGGCTATTCAAGAAGATCCGGACCCATCGGCGAAGGTCCGGGTTGAACAAGAAGAAGTTTTGGACCCCTCGGGGAAGATCAGGAATCTCAACAAGAAAGCTTGGACACCTTCAGGAGGGTCCAGGTCGATGAAGAGGAAGCTCCGGGCCCCTCCAAGAGGGTTCGGCCCGTCCAGTGCCTAGTGTACTTCATCAGCGAAGTACTCCATGACAAGAAGACAAGATATATTGAGGTGCATAAGCTGCATTATGCAGTTCTTATTGCCTCAAGGAAGCTTCATCACTACTTCCAAGCCCACAAAATATCAGTGCTAACTTCTTATCCACTGCGCGCTATTTTTCATAACCCTAACTCTACTGGGAACATCGCAAAGTGGGCAGCAGAGCAGGCTGAGTTCGATATCGAATTTGTGCCACGACAAGCAATCAAGAGTCAAGCTTTGGCTGATTTCATGGCGGAATGGACTCCCTCTCCATCAAACAATGGGGGCCCTAGCTAGCAGAAACTAGAACACAAGGTTCCGGCATTCAACGAGCCTCACTGGACTCACTACATCAACGGCTCTGTGTAGAAGAAGGGAGCCATAGCTGAATCCTTCTCCTCGCTCCGACCGGGGAGAAGGTCAAGTACATGTTTCACCTTGACTTCAAGGCAACCAACAACATGGCGGAGTATGAAGCTCTCATCTATGAACTCAAGGTGGCACTATCCTATGGTGTCAAACAGTTGTTGGTGAATGGTGATTCATAGCTCGTCATCAAACAAATAAAGGGTGAATGCTGCTGTAACAATCCCCAATTAGGTGCTTATCTCCTTGAAGTCCAGAGGCTCCAGAAGGACTTCGAAGTCCTGGATGTCCATCATGTTCAGTGTGTTCACAACGCTGAAGCCGACGAACTCTCGATGAAGGCTTCAACCGGAGTTCCAGCTCCCAACAGAATCTTCGTCCGGAGGTTATCAAGACCAACAGATCAGTCTGCCAAACTGAGCAAAGGGGGCGAGACCAGCATCTCGAAGAAGACAGTCCTGGTGGCCCTATTACCACGGCGTTCACCAAGGGTCGTAGGTGGTGTAGGAAGCTCCGAGCAACCCGACACGCAAGAATTAGAAGCTCAAGTTAGCTCCAATGCATGGATCTCAGAGATCCAAAGCTACTTGAAAGACAACATACTTCATGAAGATGGTGCATCCGCTGACTGGATTTTCAGGTTGGCAAAAACATACACACTGGTAGAAGGGGATCTCTACCGGCGTGGTGCCAACGGCGTCCTAATGCGTTGCATTACAAGGGAGGAAGGCCGTGAGCTTCTTGCGGAAATCCATGGAGGCGAGTGTGGGAACCACGCAACTTCCCGCACGTTAGTTGGTAAAGCCTTCCGGCATGGTCTTTACTGGCCTACAGCACTCCAGGATGCAGTTGAGCTAGTGAAAAAATGTGAAGCGTGACAGTTCCACGCCAAACATATTCACACACCGGCTCAATCACTACAAATGATACCTCCTACATGGCCATTCGTTGTGTGGGGCATGGACATCTTGGGACCATTCCCAAAAGCTGTCGAAGGTTACAGGTTCATGTATGTCGCCATCAACAAATTCACCAAGTGTTCGGAAGCTACTCCAGTTGTGATAATCAACAAGCAATCAACTATCAAATTCTTGAAGTCCATTATATGCAGATTTGGTGTTCCGAGCAAAGTCATAACTGATAGTGGAACTCAATTTACAAGTGTTGTATTTCAAGAATATTGTGAAGACCACGGCATTCAACTGATCTACGCCTCAATAGCTCACCCAACAAGCAATGGCCAAGCCGAGAGAGCAAATGTAGAAATCCTAAAAGAACTCAAGACGCGCACATACGAGCGTCTAAGAAAGCATGGAGCCAACTGGATTGAAGAACTTCTGTCTACATTGTGGGCAAACAAGACAACACCTAACCGGTCAACTGTGGAGACACCCTTCTTCGTGGTGTACGGAGCTGAAGGGGTCATTGATCTAGAGATCACCATGGGGTCACTCCGGGTCCGGACCTTCAACGAAGCCGTGTAGGAACAACTCTGGCGTGAAGACCTTGACCGTGTCGACGAGGGAAGGTGCCAAGCAGCTGTTCGGAATGCACGCTATCCCCAAGCGCTCCAGCGCTATAATCAAAGGCAGGTGCGCAATCGACAACTCGAGGAAGGTTACCTGGTGCTGCGGAAAATACTAAATCACAAAGGGATGAATAAGCTTTCCCCCAGCTGGGAAGCTCCCTTCCGAAGAATCAAAGTATCCCGGCCTAGATGCGTTCACTTGGCAACTCAGGATGGGACTTCGCTTCCTAATCCTTGGAACATCGAGCACCTCCATAAGTTTTATACTTAGAATCATGATGTTGAGTGTGTAATTATGCAATATGTATGTTATAGAGTCAATACACGGAAAAAGGTTGGTCCACCGGGAGAACATTCGGACCCCTCTGGGAAGGTCCGTAATGTTAAAGTAACACTTTATACAGTCACAGCACTAAAAGTGTAACTACCTGCCTAGGGCTAGTACAAGATGTATATCGCACTAAGCTTTGTCCTGCACCCTAAGTGTGTCCTTGTCTCACCTGTAATTCGGACCTATAATGAAAGACATTATTGTGTGAAAACAGACTCCACGTGCATTTATTTTTGTACAAGGCTCGGTATATAAAATTATTATTTTCCTTCTCGTCTATAATGAAGTTGTGCAATTCTTTTTCAGTTTTTGTCCAAGTTATTCATATGTGTTACAAGTCATATTGTTGATCTCTCTAGATGTTAACGTGTTGTATAGTCTACTTGTCTGAACGCCAAGCTAACATAGGTCTGGAGTGTGCTACCGACTTAGCCTGGTTTTGCACCCCAAGTACGCCACTCTACCTACACCCCGGCAAGCCTAAGTATGGTAAATACTAAAAAAGCATACAAATATTGGAAGATTACATAAATATGCTTGTTACCATATCGACTTTCTTCGGATCTAAAACTCAAATAAGAACGATAAGTCACAAACGATTTATAGACAAAAGGACAAATTTTACTCTTTTCATGTCTTTAGTGTACAGGAGAAACAGAAACTCAGTGATGGTGGACGACACCAGAGATACTAAGCTCTGACATCCTCCAAGGGGGACCGCTGTCGATGTTTTATATGTTGACAGTGGGTGCCGTTAGGGCTACAAAGCTCTGACAACCCCTGGGGGCCTGCCATCGACGATTCGTGCGTTGACATCAGGAGCTACTGGATCTATCAAGCTCCAATAAGCCCCATGGGACCCACCATCGATGTGTTATATGTTGATGATGGGTACCATTGGAGCTATCAAGCTCCGACAGCAACATGTGGCCAACCGTCGACGTATCGGAGATAAAAACTTCGGACCTAAAATATACAAGTTCGAAGCGTTCAAGTCATCAACATACTGTCAAATCCTTTTGGTACATGTACACACTCGAATTGTGTATATATACTAGGGGGCCAACAAAATAGAGCACAGTATATTGAAGAAAAAGTGAAATTCCTGGCAAAAAGAGTGGATTTTATTAATTCAAAGTACTGGATTACAAAATTGGGATTCTAGCAAGGGGCAAAAGGAAAAGATCCTAGCTACTGGAGGATCTAAGTCCCGTGGAAATATGAAGCAACCTTCTCAGCATCCTCCTGGAAACTAGCTCTGGCGACATCCTCTTCCTCAGCAATGATCCCTTCAAAGACTAGATCGAGAGAGAACTAAGAGTCTCAGCATCTGTAACACACCAAGATATACTCGGCGACGTCTTTAGCCAGAGAATTCCCCTTTGACTCTAGCCGATCAGCGATGACATTGCCCATTGCGTCGAGTTTACTGCTGGCAGAGCCAAGCGCCACCGGCGCCTGGTCTAGCTCCTGCGTTGGGTCCTCCGGGCGTACTGTACTGAAACCAAGAGGCACAAGGGCCCAATTCGCACGCCCCAGAAAATCCTATACCATCTGGGAGATCAATTGACTTTGAGCTCTGCAGCTCCTCGAGTGACCTCCATGCGACCGCTAGCTCCAAACTCTCACGAGCAAGGCGTTCCACCACTTTAGCATGTTGCTGCATATTCTCAGCAGCCAGCTTTTCGCGGTTGATTAGCTCTGTCTCTCGGAGGTGGATGCAGTTCCGTCGTTTGGCCAGGTCCTTCTCCCTGCCCCTCACTTTCCCTTCTCTGGCAGCAATATCAGCCTCTCTTTTCGAGAGCTCCTGCCCCAGCTTCCAGTACTTCTCCTTTTCTTTCGCACTCCACAGATCCAACTTCTTAGTGCCCTCTGCAAAATTTTGCTCTGCCAGAGTCAATTTCTTGGTGAGCTCCTCCTCTCTCTTCAAAACATCATCCTGCTGTTCCAGGAGCTTATCTTCTCTCGCATCGAGGTCCACTCGACGCTTCTGGAGGACATCATTTAATTACTGAGGCTTTCATGACGCTCATCAGCAGCATCACGCCTTTCCTTAGCTTGCTCGAGGATCTCCTGAGAATTGGCATTGAGCACCCTGATTGCGGCTTCCTTCTCTTCCAGCAGTTTGCCCGAGTACTCCATCTGGACCGTTTCCCTCTTGACCCACTCCTTCTTATCAGCAAGCTTCGTCTGAGCAAGTCTGGTCTTAAAGTGGAGCCTATTGCGCCAACGCCTCAAGGTGTGGCACTCCTCCTCAAGGACCTTGCCTCATAATCAATGGCAAGCTGAACTTATTAGAGGTTCATGCAGGCATTGTCTGTGGACAAAGCCAAGGAAATGGGCTCCGGGCCTACTGGGGTCATCTCCGCTAGTTCAAGAGGATTCTCCATAACAAAAATACGGTCCCACTCTACAAGCGAGGTACCCTCAGCTCCTGCAGCACTAGGGCCACCATTCAGAAGCTCTTCAACTGCAGCAGGGGAAGAACCCACTCGAGTAACTCCTACCTCTAGGGTAGACGCCGAAGGTCCTGTTGAAGGAACTTCAATTGTTGGCTCCGCGGGAGAAGAGCCTGCCTCTGCCTCTTCATGGCGTTCTGCCTCGGGCGTGGGCACATCTGGAGCATGTACTTCCGGGGTGGTCGTCAGGGCTTCACCCGAAGCCATTTCCATCGCCAGCTTTGTTGCTGGTACATCAGCTACTTCCGGCTCAACTGCCGGAGCTTCAACAACCACTGGCTCTAAGGTCGGAGCTTCGACCATCTCCATCTCAGTGGTCGGGGCTTCAATCGCTTCCGGTTCAGCAGCCGTAGCTTCAACGACCTCCGACTCAAGTGCCAGAGTTTCTGGCAGCACCGGCCCCGCAACAACTTCTGGTGCAGGAAGCGGAGCCTCAGTAAACTCCGGCTCAAATGTTGGAGCTTCCGGCATCTCCACCTCCCGCACTGGAGCCTCAACCTCCGGTGATGTTGCCGGCGGTGCATCTTTAACTTCTCCCCCTTGGTCCGGCACTACTACGGGAGCTTCTGTCGATGACTCTGAATCCAAATCCATGACAGCTGGCACCAGAGCTGCTGTGACCCCAACCACCACTTGAGGAGATGCGTGGGTGGAAGCTGGAGTTTCCTTCTGCACTGTTTCAGCCGGTACGACGGAGGCCGGAGCTTTAGCCCCTGACTTTGACGCCCTGCAAGTAAAAAATTGGAAGTTTCAAGACACGATAAAGAAAGAGTGGAAAATCAAGGCGAAAAAGCAATCCATACTTTGGATAGCTACCGCTCCAATCTGCGCGTAACCTCTTTGCTGGAGGCTCCGAGCCGAAGCTTACTGTGGTTGGCGCGGGAGGAGCTCTGGAATGCTGCCCGGAGCCTGTCGTCGTCGTTGGTGTTGACCCCGCCGAGGTCTCTCTTGGCCGGGAAGAACCTCCGGACCTGGAGCTCCTCGTTGGTACCAAAACCAGAGTCGACTGTCCAGAGCTGGCTACTCTAGAAGACGCTTGCCCCAAAAGTGGTGAAGCCGCAGAAGATCTCCCTCACCGAGGATAAGGTCCTGTTGCAGATGGAGCAGACCTAACTAACCTCCCATCAGCATGCTTCAGTTTCCTCTTCTGGCTGGAAGACTCAGCTGGCTCCTTGCCCTTGCCCTTGCCCTTGCCAATGTCTTCAACCCTCTAGCTCGGAGCAGGGCGACCACCTCCTCGCAAGCTTCGGGGATTACAACCCTGGAGGTCCTGTGTTTTTCTACCTCGCCAAGGTCGTCTAGCACTGGAATCATTCTCTGGAGCTCCCTACTGATCTCTAAAATCACGTTTAAGGGCAAGAAAGCAGCCGGCGGAGCTAAGGCGTTGCCGTTAACAAGCCCATGCTGAAATTTCTTTAGATGGAGCTTCAAAGTTTTGTCATACAAGTTGGATTTCAAACCGGTTTCAATCCAGTCATCATCCATCACACTGTTGAGAGCCCAGGCAAGCTTTCTCCCTCTTCCTTGGTGGAGCTCACCTGTTCACCAAGAAATTTTTGAAGACAATCTGGGGGGTCACTCCACCCTCCACACATTCTCGGATCCTGGTCAAGTCTGGGTTAAAAGCATCCGACAACTTCGAAACTACTTTCCGAGCTTCGGTGTCGACGTTGGGGAGTCCTTGGGGCAGCTCCAACCTGTCGTGCTCCTCCACTGCAATGACAATCCAATCTTTCTTCCAGTCGCCCCATTTGCCAGAGGGGAATGACTTCGAGTACTTGAAGGGGCAATTCTTGTGCTTCACGAAGTAATAGAAGCAAACCAACTCCGTCCCCTTGCTAGTGGTATGAGCTGTGAAGAAGGTCCAGAACAATTCAATGCAAGGAGGCATGCCCACCCACATCTCGCAGAAGTGGATGAAAGTGGCCACAAGCAGAAGGGAGTACGGGCCGATGTGATGCAGTTGGAGGTCGTAAAAGTCGAGCAGCATCAGGATGAAGCTTAAGAATGATGGGATTAGTACCACCATGGCGTACGCCAAAAAGTACACCATCTCTCTGCGGCACTCCATCTCAAAGGGGGGCTTGCCTACGTAGACTAGGTGGTTTTGAGGAGTCACTGGACCATCCCATGAAGGTCAGGACCTTCATCAGATTGTCCTTGCTCTGGATGCGGCTCTTGGGAAGACCTAACTCCATCATGGCAAAGTGGAGCAATGGAAAGGAAAGCTAGGCGAAGTTTGGGAGGCTATGAGCGCAAGTTCAATCGAAAGTGTAAAGAGTCCTCAAACCGTGCATATTTCCTTCTTAAGTAAGCCTCCACGACGCTTGGATGGAAATTGCGACGAGAGCAGGGCACATTTCAAAAATCTACCCTATAAATGACGAATGGGTCCGGAGCCACCCGGATGAAGAGGTCGAGGTTATTACCCCAGGAAAATCATTGTCATGATGGGCGGCGGGAAACCCAATGGCGGCAGCCTTACAAGGTGCTCAGAACCGATACGGTTTTCGTATTGGGAACTGGTGACCTTCAATTGCGTGAAATCCGCACTCAATGATCTCATTTGCATCATTCAAAGCAAGTCACACGGTGGTGGTTTAACCCTGAACCATCACCCCAACGGCATATCCGAAGACCTTTGAAGTTACAAGGAGGGAATTGAGGATGGCCCCACCTATGGTAGAATAATGACCCAAAGGGTTTCTCCCATAGGTGGGCCTGGGGGCCACTGTCGGGACCCTGCGTACTGGGTACCCCAGGATACAGCAATAAGTGCAAGAGAATTCGACTTGTCCGAGTTGAAGGCTTCCTCAGGCCCCACGTGTTACACGGCATTGGACCCGCCTCCCTCATATGGGTAGCTCCGGGACTGCCACATGTAATATAGGACCGGAGTTGAACTCCTGACATGGGAAAGCTCCGGTTTTGACACGTGGATAATGACCCCGGACCTTACCCCCCATAGAGGGAAGATCCGGTGCCACAACGTGTATGTCAGTTCCGGACCAAACCCCCACTAGGGGAAGCTCTAGAACTGCCATGTGTGGAGCCTCCGGACCTACAACACCAACAGCACGGACATTCAAGGGACAATTAAAGTGACAATTACAGGAGTTGATTACGTGTCATTAATGCTATATTAATGATACACGACCAGTGGACTGTTAATAGGGGTAACACATCCATTAAGGCACGTTATCACCCTATTAATCACACTTAATACTCACATAGTGTGTATTAGGTTATTGAATACGTTAGGGCCACATGTCGGGCCAGGAAAATGTTGTAACAGTCAATCCTTGGACTATAAAAAGTCTGCACCGCATGATACAGGAGACTAAATGTTGATGGCTCCTAAGTTATACTAACAAATCATCCCCGTCAATGGTGCCAGAAATGCTTGTTGGTATTACTGATGCAACATTAACTAGACATCTCCAACTGATGTGTCAGAAATGCTTGTTAACGGTTCTATTGGATCACAGAGTGAATTCCGCAAGCGCCGGAGGTATCATTGTAGCATTTCCCCTTAAGAGTATTCCCAAGGGTGTCATTTATTTGATCCCAAAGGAAGTCAGGGTAGAGATATAACAATCATCAAGTGGAAAGGGTAGAAAGGTCTAGGTAAGAATCTAGTAAGGATGGATAAAATAATAGTGGAGGTAGTGTGACACACACAAATGCTTTCAAGTCTAAGGGGAATAAGAGTATCCTAGAGGTTAGTTTAGGTTGAGAGTTATGGAGGTACTCCTACTATGCTCTATTGTACATATACATAGCCTAAACTATTTATCCATAAGCTAGATCAATAGTGAATACTTATGCTATGTGGTTCAACGGATCGGGCACAGGCTTACCACTAGCAATACTAGGGCGACTCTCGCCAAGAGCTTGTGGCATAGCCGAACGTGGAGGATTACAAAGGACATATAGGGCTGGCACCACCTACTGCCTACCTCTTCAATCCGTGGGTCTACGAGACATCCAATGCTACCTAGCTATCCTAGCACCATGCTAGTACCTTAAGAGCCTAGGCACAATCCATCCTAAGGCAATGAATTGAGTCATCATTGGACAAAGGTTGATACACAACATAATTATCAATACTAACCTAGTTATGTTATAATTAACGAGACTATAGTGGGGGTCTATAGGTTCTATGATAATGATATATGTTCATGATGAAATAGTCATAGAAGCTATACCTTCCACATACAAGGACTCCACAATCAAACAAGAAACGCTTTGCACAAGTATTTGTATAAGTAGAGACTAAAGATACTATCTGTATCATGCATAAAGTCACAAATACAAGAAAGAATACATGAGTCATACATTTCCCAACGTAGGTTTGGGAAGAGAGAGACTCCATACTCCTTTCCCAATTTGGACATGGGACTAGAGACTCTCCTCTCTACAACCTAACTCCTCTAAGACTATGGATGATAGTGTATACAATAGAGATGAAGCTCAAGTGGTGTGTGTTGAAGTGAGGTGTAGGGGGTCCTATTTATACTAGTGTTGAGGTCAGTTCCGGCCACCAAAAGCATGCGAATCAGTCACCATTGACTCCAGGAAGCCGGGAGGAGCCAACACGTGGAGGCTGACCGAGTTTGGTCGTGAGACCAGGTCGGACGACCTCCTGGTTCGGCCGACCTGGTCATTGCACCAATTCTCATGTTCTTTCTCCATGTGGCTGCCAAGTGGGTCCCATTGATGTATATGGGTGATACACCGTTGGATCTCCTCGGATACTTCTGTTTGTGGGTCATTTGATCCATGGGATGCCACGTGTCGTCGCCTGATTGGCTGGGATGATATTTTATAGGATTGGTCCCTCTATATTTCCTCATTTCCTGCATAAAATGATGCATACACATATTTCTCCAAGTCCAAGTGGAATTGGCTTAGGTAGAAATGTGATGTGTGCAATTAATGAGAAATCCTTCACATAATTGAGTTAAATTGACGGATGAAATTGGTATATAACAGCCGTCAACAATCTCCCCCAAGCTTATGCTTTGCTCGTCCCGAGCAAAGTAAAGACTTTAGGTTGATGATCAAGAGTTGCTAGAATGTCTTATTTTCAAAAGTATCTAATGCAATACAAGATACTCTACCTAGTATTGCAGAAATTGTCTATGATACTCTACCCCTCTTAAGTTATCATGGGGCTTATGCTTTCTCATATTCATGAGTAGTTGAAAGGTAGAATTGCAAATGGAGCAAACATAGCCTAGAAATCAAGATCCACTTAAATCCCGGAGAATTCAATTTAGATATTAAGTACCTAAATTTGATTCTCTTAGTCACTCCATTGTGGATAGTGGAAATATTTCCTCACCAAAGTATTGTGCCTCTACTATTCCTACTCATTGGATATGGCTTGTATGTGGAGCTTGGTAAGGAAAGTAAGTAGGCTTATTTGCATGACATATATTGCTAAGTCAAAAGAGTAAGCCTTAGAAGAATTCAATTCAAAACTTTTTGATTCAAGACTAGTGCATGTGTGATGGAGTGGAAGTGGATGTGGATACTTGAGATAACTCCTTTTTGGTATAACCTCTCTTTCTTTTGCAGGGATGAAACATGGCTAATTTTTTTTCTCCTGCTTATGATGTAAGAATGCCTCTTTTTTTTCATTTTCTTTTTGTAGCCATGTCTTCTACTTCCTTTCTTTGCAATGAATTTTGAAGAGAGTGCTAAACATGAATAACATGGAGTTTCTCTTTTTATTATGGTATGGTGGATATGATGGACGTTTTGCTTACTTCTAGTGTAGATGTACAGCATGTGCAAGTGAAGTCTTGAATTCAAAAAGAGTTGAATGATTTCTCACATAGGTCTATACTAGTTTGACTAGGCTCAATGTGAAAGCAGATAGCATATGCATAAGGTTTTGTCTATGTATGAACATCATATGGCTTTGGTAGGTATTTCCAATCAATTGAGGGAAACTTAAATCTTTTTATAATTTCTTTGGAAATCTAAGTTTTACTTTCAAGCTAGGACTAGCAGCCCTATTACCAATTCTAGTCTTGCAACAACCTAGAATTAGATTAAGCTTTTGCTACCCACAACTTCCAAATTAAGGTAAAAGTATTTAAAACCAATGAAAGCAATATTTAGAGGGTAGCAAGTTGTAAACTAGAGACTTAGAAAATAAAACAGAGCAACTATTCATCATTTCATCTATGTGAATTTTGAATCATTCTTACTGAACATATTTATTTGATGAAAGCAAATCTAACCTTTTTTTTTTTAAATGCAAGGTTGATGATGGATGGATGGAAAATAAATATGAAAGGAATGCGATACATGTAACCTCAAGTGGGGGTCCTCCCCCAAGCTTGTTCTTCAACTACCTCGGTGATAAGGGTTGAACCCTTGATGACGGAAGTACGCTACAAGATCGGCTTGTTGTTGTTGTAGTGCCGTGTTGAAGTTGGTGAATTGACCATCCATGTGTTGTTGCCAATCCTGGGTACCTTGAACATGCTCCTGGAGTGTGCTGTAGATGTCACCCGTTCTCACTTCAAGCTCTCCCATTCGTCTAGTGAGGTCCATCATTCCTTGGCTATAGTCATGATGACTTTTTGCCGAAAAGGAACGACGTCCTCTCATGGACGTTGGGGTCAAGCTGCTAGAGCTTGAAGAGGATAAGGGTGGATCCCTTTGCCATTCTTGCCAAGAGGATCCCCCGGTCTCATATGTCGAAGGTTGAGTCCATCCAGGCTCATAACCCGTTGGGTTCTCTTCCACTTGGTATTCATTGACCGGAGAGATTATCAGTGGCTAGCCTGTGGCTGCAGCCCTCGCACGATTCCTTGTTACCCTACCAGAGACACTACATCTTCTTGTGTCCTCGAGGGGAAGAAGATTAATGGTTAGCCTCTGACATTTGTACAAATGAAAATCCGGGTTAGGTAACCGTATTTCATTGACAAAGTGGGGATAGAAAAATATTAAGGACCCATATTGATCATGCTTAAGGGTATGTCCTTGCACTAAATAGTCCTCATCAATTAATTCTCTTTCAGTTTCAATATATTCAAATGAAGAGTATTGAAGTGCTCGTACCCTATCAGCAATATGAGTAATCAATGAAGTGCATTTAATTGGTCCTCATTTTGAAATGTAACCTAACCATTGTGTCATCATGGCTTTGACTGGAGCAACTTTTATCTTTTTAGTCATGGCAATCAAAATTTTCAATTCATCATCTTGCACAACCCTAACATCTCCCCTAGGGAACATAGTCATAGCCACCCATCTATGCATGAAGCGTAAGGTAGGGTTTTGGATGTGGCTATTCCTAGGAGCCCTACACGTGACCTCTCTACTTAGCTCATGCCAAAAACTTTGTTTCTTAAACTTAGGAAAATTGTCTAAATCTAGCAAACACCGTTTATGGAAGCCTAGGATGCTACCTAATTCTTTGCATAGGATGTTGTATTCTTTTTTGAATAATCTAAAAGAAATACCATCAAATCCTATTCTTAGCATTCAAAGGAATTGGATAGTGAGAAGGCGTGAACCTTTCTCCTCTATGTGAGCAAAGTCATAAAATCTAATTGCATGCGAAATGGAAAGAAATTCGGAGTCCATACCTATTTTGGAGATCAAATGTGGATCGTAAGCCTTGGTGTGGCGAAACTCACGATTTTGGAGAAGCCTACGTGCTTGATCTTCAACTTCGCTTCGTATGTCAAGGTCGTTGTCATGAAGAAGTTGGTGCGGGTTGCCTCTCTCTTCCGTCGGAGTGTCCTCACACACACGTCTCCTCCTTGGGCTTGTACCCACGGAAGAGAGGTGTGCACTAGAACCTTCACCATGGCTTGAGCTTGCAGCCTCCTTCCTCTTTTCGAACAACCTCTTCATTTCTTTTTGAGTTCAACAAGCAAGAACAAAACACGGCGAGAAAAATCCGAAAAGAAGCGATGTTTGGAAAAAAAAACTCTCAGCGATTTTTCTCCTCTTGAAAGCTTGAGTGTAAAATGCAAATGCAAACAAAAGAAGATTTGAGCAAGAGTGCTGCAATGAAGAGCAAGAAAAACAAGGTGAGCTAGAGAGTGACTTGGGGAGGTGTAAAATGAAGTGGTGTGTGAAGAGATGTTCTCCTCACGGCCACAATTTTTAGGGTGCACCCTCCAACAGCCACTTGGGGTTCAAAATGTAGCCGTCGGAGGAAGGGGAGCCAAATTGGCTCCACTCCCTGTTCGGCTGACCAGGGGGTTTGGCTGACCTGACAGGTGACCCCCCATCCCCCTTTTGGCAACTGGCTCCCCAACGGATATAAAGTTAGCACGTTGGTGAAATGCCATATGTGCAGCTCAGAAAAATTGATTTTTTCAAATAAAACCCCTTTTTCAAATCCAACAAAAAATTTCTTTTGAAAAGAAAGGAAGAAAAATGATAGTTGAGAATCTAAGATTCTTAACTTGCTAGGGAATATCAAATATGCAATGGAAAAAATCCAAATGGGGTGGAAAAAGAAAGAAAGAATAATAAAGTGGGATAACTACCAATTTAACCTATTGGCGTAGGTCTCACCACTGTCCGATGAGATGGACATTCCTCCGTCTTCATTTCACATTCGGGCCCGGAGGGATGGGCTTGGACGGCTTGTCTTGCTTCTTCCGCCATTCCCTCTTTGGCGGCTTGGTGGACTTCGGCCTTCGGGAAGGTCCAGACGATTCTGTCATCTTTGGATATCGGCGTGGTCAAAACCACGGATTCTCCTCGTAGATTAATCTTCTCATGAATAAAATGAGTGAGTCCACCTTTGGATGTGTGACTTCAGCCTCTCTGATGTGTTTATCATTCGGCCCATACTTGATTCGAATCATGGAGCATTGTTCAAGTCTAGGCCTAAAGTTAAACTTTTCCTCCTTGCCATTGATATGGAAGTGGATTTCTCCAGCTCCCACATCTATGCGAGCTCTTGTAGTGCTTAGGAATGGACACCCAAGAATGAGTGGTGTATCCTTCTCGTTGTCCATGTCTAGCACCACAAAATCCACGGATATGAAGTAGTTCTGGATCTTCATCGAGACGTCTTCAGCAATACCCGCTAGATAACGGACTGAAGAGTCGGCCAGTTGTAGCTGCATTGGTGTTGGAGTCAGCTATGTGAAGTTAAGCTGGTCGAACACAACCTTGGGCATCACACTAACACTTGCTCCCAAATCACAATGTGCCTTGTCAAAGTGGTGAGCCCTAATTGAGCATGAAATAGTAGGACATCCGGTGTCCTTTTGCCAGTTGCGCTCTCGTACGGAAATCATGTTGACATTTTCCGTCGGAGGTTCTGGCTGGCCTGGCATCTTGCCATTCTCCATCGGAGGAATAGCAGCTGCCAGCTGAGCCCACTGATTCTCGAGCATCTTGTTGAAGCTCAGTTGATTATTGAAGGCTGAGGATAGTCCTTCCATCTTTCCATTGATATTCTAGGGGTCTTGTCATTAGCTGACAGCATCTTGGATAGGGCATCGTTGATCTTGAGCTTGCTAATGGCAAGTTCTCTCAAGTTGGGCTGATTTCCAGGGTTTCCATTGTTGTTATACCCTCCTTATAAGAATGGGCATTGTTGACACCACCCTTGACCTCCTGGATGATAGCCATTGTTGTTGTTGAAATTTCCGTTGTTGGTGTGGTATAGGGCATCCTCACGAGTTTCTGGGCAATCATTGCCCATATGACTCGTGTTGCCATAGACTTCACACGTGATGTGAGAGTCCAGGGCATAGGCATTGCCAGACACATCACCACCGGCTTGTCCATCAATTTTCTTCATTAGGAGGTCCAATTTTGTGCCGATCATGTCCACCACCTTCAAGGTGTGCATGCCTCGCTGTCGGGTATGGAGACACTCATCGTTCCATACCATGTTGGACACCATCTTCTCAATAAGATTTTTAGCTTTTGGCACCGTGAACGAGAAGAAGGCTCCTCCAGCAGCAGCATTCAAATGGTCACGAGCTGATTGGATCAGCCCGTTATAGAAGTTTTGAATAAGGAGGCAGTCATCCATCCCATGGTGGCGATAGGCTATGACGTACTCCTGAAGCCTTTCCCATGCCTCGGGAATAGATTCCTTGGGCTCTTGCTGAAAGCTGGAAATTCTTCCACGTAAGGCATTGGTTTTTTCCAACAAGAAGAATTTGGCGAGGAATGCCGTAGAACACTTCTCCCAAGTGTCTATAGCACTTCAGTTCGCGTAGAACCACTGTTTTGCTCTCCCAAGGAGAGGGAACGGGAACAGTCTCGGGTAGACCGCATCCGGAGACACGTCCTTTAACATAAAAGTGCTACAGATCTCGAGGAATTGTTGCAGGTGAGCAGATGCATCCTCGTTAACCTTCCCACAGAATGGGTTGGCTTGCACCATAGTGATTAGGGCAGTTTTGATCTCGAAGTTCACATCTCTCGTGATAACAGTGGGCCCAATAGGCACATTATTAGTAGAGGAAGCTGAGAAGTCACGAAGGGTCTTCTGAGCCATTGGCATTTGGATTGTTGGCGCAGAAATGTTGGCTTGCCTTGCCGCTTGAATCTTCTGAGGAGTAACGACACGGGGTTAGTCTCTCCGAAGAGATTTGGGATCTTCAACAAAGTTTTTCGGCAGGCGGAAACCAGACATACACTACCCTATTTTCACATTTAAAGTGCGAAAACAGAGAATGGTTATCCTACTAAAATCCTACCCAGGGTTTTATCCTATTCACTCAGTCATGTTATATATCTATTTGCCTTTCCCGGCAACGGTGCCATAAATGCTTGTTGATGGCTCCTAAGTTATACTAACAAATCATCCCCGACGACGGTGCTAGAAATGCTTGCTGGTATTACTCACGCACCATTAACTAGACATCTCCAACTGATGTGTCAAAATGCTTGTTAACGGTATTATTGGATCATAGAGTGAATTCCGCAAGCGCACGGAGGTATCATTGTAGCATTTCCCCTTAAGGGTATTCCCAAGGGTGTCATTTATTTGATCCCAAAAGAAGGCGGGGTAGAGATATAACAATCATCAAGTGGAAAGGGTAGAAAGGTCTAGGTAAGAATATAGTAAGGATGGATAAAATAATAGTGGAGGTAGTGTGACACACACAAAAGCTTTCAAGTCTAAGGGGGATAAGAGGATCCTAGAGGTTAGTTAAGGTTGAGAGTTATGGAGGTACTCCTACTATGATCTATTGTACATATACATAGCCTAAACTAATTATCCATAAGCTAGATCAATAGTGAATACTTATGCTATGTGGTTCAACACGTCGGGCACGTACTTACCCCTAGCAATACTAGGGCGACTCCCGCCAAGATCCTTTGGCATAGCCGAACGTGGAGGATTATAAAGGACAGATAGGGCTGTCACCACCTACTGCCTACCTCTTCAATCTGTGGGTCTACGAGACATCCAATGCTAATTAGCTATCCTAGCACCATGCTAGCATATTAAGTAATTACCTTAAGAGCCTAGGCACAATCCATCCTAAGGCAATGTATTGAATCATCATTGAACCAATGTTGATACACAACATAATTATCCATACTAACCTAGTTATGTTATAATTAACTAGACTATAGTGGGGGTGTATAGGTTCTATGATAATGAGATATGTTCATGATGAAATAGTCATAGAATCTATACCTTCCACATACATGGACTCCACGATCAAACAAGAAACACATTGCCCAAGTATATGTATAAGTAGAGACAAAGGATACTATCTTTATTATGCATAAAGTCACAAAACAAGAAAGAATACATGAGTCATACCTTTCCCAATGTAGGATTGGGAAGAGAGAGACTCCTTACTCCTTTCCCAATTTGGACTTGGGACTAGAGACTCCCCTCTCTACAACCTAACTCCTCTAAGACTATGGATGATAGTGTATACAATAGAGATGAAGCTCAAGTGGTGTGTGTTGAAGTGAGGGGTAGGGGGTCCTATTTATACTAGTGTTGAGGTCGGTTCCCACCACAAAAAGTGCGCGAATCAATCACCATTGACTCCAGGAAGCCGGGAGGAGCCAACACGTGGAGGCTGACCGAGTTTGGTGCAGAGACCAGGTCGATCGACCCCCTGGTTCAGCCGACCTGGTCATTGCACCAATTCTTGTGTGCTTTCTCGAGGTGGCTGCCAGGTGGGTTCCATTGATGTATATGGGTGATACACGGTTGGATCTCCTCGGATACTTCTGTTTGTGGGTCATTTGATCCATGGGATGCCACGTGTCATCGCCTGATTGGCTGGGATGATATTTTATATAATTGGTCCCTCTATATTTCCTCATTTCCTGCATAAAATGCTGCATACATATATTTCTCCAAGTCCAAGTGGAATTGGGTTAGGTAGAAAGGTGATGTGTGCAAGAAATGGGAAATCCTTCACATAATCGAGTCAAATTGACAGATGAAATTGGTATATAACAGCCGTCAACACTAAACCCGATCCAAATTTACACGCATGTAGTGCTACGCACTTACTCAATACAACAACACAAACCCCGCAGAGTAGGGTATTACGTTCAGGTGGCCCGAACCATGTAAATCACCTGTGTTATCATCTTGTTCCCGATCTCTGCGCCCATACCAATACAAGAACCTCGGCGGGCTACATTTAGTAGTACTGGGGGAAGTGTCGTTCAACCACTTCAACAAAGCATTTAGATGAAAAATGATTTGTGAGCTCAGAAATGAATTAAATATGCTCGACGCTCGAAATGTAGCTTAAAAAGTTGCATACTTGTTTGTTTCTTCAAAATTTACTTGTTTTGCAAAAATTTTTCTCATTGCTCGATTTGCTCTCAAACACAATTTTAGTTTGGAATCTTGGTGAGTTATGGCCATTTCTTGGTTGTTAGTTGCTTACTGGTCATACTCATCATGATTATTTGTGAAAAGGTGTCCTAAAGATCAATATTAGTCGAAATCTCCATTATATATTTATTTCCATCTCAATATGTCCTATTGACCCCGGACTAGATTGTGGTCAACACCGGACTAGTCCGCCCCTACAGACTACTCCGGCCCTGGTTCAAGACATCGGACTAGTCCGGTTCCCCGCGTACTAGTCCATTATTATCGGGCTTAAACCTAGCCACCGCCAATTCCTCCCTCCTTCCACAAAACTCCCCTCACTTTTCTCTATATCCACTCATGATATCTCAAGGGGATCCCTCTATTCTTCCACCAAATCATTTATTTTCACTAAGGGAATTGATCTATATAGAAGGGAGACCTTCAACCCCGGACGAATCCAGACCAAAGACTCTTCATCCCCTTTCGATTCGTTGGATTTGGCAATCTTCTCTCCGAACCCTAGTTCTTAAATTTCAAATGATTTTGTTCAAGATTCTTGATCCCTAGAGTCTACATGCCTATCCATGAGGTATTCCTATTTTTTCCTCATTGTATTGCACTAATATTGTCTAGATTTGTCGTGGTTTTAGAGTTAGGGTTCATACAGTCAAGCCGTACTAGTACGATCCTGTGTGCAGACATGTCCGATACACCGAACAAGTCCGCACTCTAAATTGGAGAAGTACGGACTTTGACGTTGTGGGCTACTTACTTCTAGTCTCGACAAGTTCTTCAATCCATCCTCACTATTCTACCTTATATCTCTTGTGTCAGGAATCATGTCGAGCTCATTAGACGAAAGCATGTTTGATTATGAGGCTTAGCGCGACAGGGAGAGGATGGCTCGGGCTCAGGAAAGAGGGAGCAAGAAACGACATGATCTCGATGCTACTACAGCTACAGCTGATGCTGACCTAGTGAGGTGCAGAAAGGTCGTTGCCAAGAAACCCTCCGGCAGTCGAGATATGGATGTGGCTGGTGCTAGCTCTTCGACTCCATGGAGGAGCCAAAGCAAAGGAAAGGGGACTGCAACTAGACCAATTGTTCCTTTGACAATGGCTTCTCCTATTCAGAGGAATCGAAGAGCCTCTGATGATATTTTCATCAGTGAAGGGAGTGATATTGCTTGGTAGCATCGGAAAGACAATGTGTACCAACAAGCCAAGAAAGCAGCTAATCCTCATTTTGGGAGTGACTTCCACTCCAATTACTACAACTGTCTATCTGAAGATTAAGACTCATGTTGTGAAGAATCAATGGGTTGATATGCAGTACCTAGAATCAAAGAGTCGTGAAGATTTCTAAGAAGTTGTGGAAGCACAGGACAAACATGGTCTAAAGGATCTCCTATCCTTTAGATACAACTGGAATCATCAGGTAATTGCCCAGTTCTACTCTACCTGCTACTTCTTGGGCAATGTTGAAGAAGGCATTACTTGGATAACCAATGGATCCAAGTACATTATTTTTTATGAGGAGTTTGCTGGACTACATAATCTTGAAGATAGTTTGGACAATGAGATTGTCATCCAAAACACCAAAGCTTTGGACAAAGACGAGCTTACTTTCCTCTATGACACTCGAATGCCTTATGAACCACCTACAAATTAGTATAAGAAGTCGTACTTTGTGGTTCTCCATCGGATCCTGAGGAAGACAGTTGCTCCTAAGGATGAAGATGCTAGCAACATTGAAGGATTTCTTAGATCTTTGATGAAGGTGATAAGTCGGAGAAGGAAGTTCAATGTGTTCGACTACATATAAAATGCTATGGTGAACGTCTCCTGCACTTCGAACCGCTCCTGTGACTATGCACCTTATATCATGTTTATGATTGAGAAGGTCACCAGTTTGGAGTTTGTGAAGGATGCTGAGAACACAAGTCTCAGGCCTCAAATGCCTTCAGGATCCTCAGTTCCTCTTGCACCTCTAACTCTTGCAGGAGAATAGCACTCAAAGCAAGCTCAAAAAGGTTCGAGGATTTCTTCTACAACCTCGGCTCCACTCTCCTCCAAGGGGTCCTCCAATGGCATACCCAAGATGCTTTCTTCCATTTTTGCATCCTGCTGAAAGCGGAAGTGAAGCAACATAAGGAGAGTCTGGCCAGGAAGAAGCACCAACGACATGTCAAGGACGACATCAAGGCGATTTGTCAGAAGCTAGAGATTGATCCTATGGGCTCTCCTCAGATTTCAGAGGACTTTGCTGAAGACTTCATCGAGCTCTCGCCGTTCACAGAGGATGAGCTCGCCTTCTTTGGAGTGCGTGGCTCCTCAGCTCCTCCTCCTCCTCTTACTCATGATCATGAAGACGAAGATGAAGATGATGATAGGACAGAGGGTGTAGCTAGGAGCGAGGATATAGAGTAGTTTCCTTCTTTTTTGCCTTTTTGGTGCATTGCTGCCAAAGGTGGGGACACAAAGAGATTGGGAGTAGTAGCCATATTAAGGACTATTTTATCTGGGACATGTATTTTTAAATTTGAAACTATTGTAAGTTTACATTTGGATAATGCCTATTTTCCTTTTTTTTAATGTGTGTGACCCTTATTACCGTGCCTCAATGTTGATTGCTTGTTTATGTTTATCATATTGTTATTCATGTTTATCACGATTTTTGTAAAGACACACAAGGACAGGTACCCCACCATAAAGAGTGCATATATGTGAGAAGTGATAAGTCGGAGAACATCTCATATTTGTGTAATTTTTATTCTGATGTATGCAAACTTTACGAAAATCAAGTTTTTACTCTTATTTGTGTAATCTCAAAATGGTTGTCATCAATCACCAAAAAGGGGGAGATTGAAAGTGCATTGAGGCACACCTTTTTGGGTTCTGGACGATTGATGACAAACAAGTGAGATTCTAATGAAATTTTTGTAGTTGACAGCAAGTTTCGTAAAAATGTGCAGATTTGGTCAACCAGTCTACTATTGCCCATATAGAATCATAGCCATGTGAAGTTTTGGGTAAACCAACAATGAATTCCATTCCAATGTCCTCCCATTTCCATGAAGGGACAGGCAACAACTGCAGCTTACCCGCTGGTCTGAGATGATTTCCTTTCACCCTTTGGCAAATGTCGCATTCCGAGACATATAGGCAATTTCCCTCTTCATGCGAGTACACCAAAAGCATTGCTTGAGGTCTTGATACATCTTTGAACTTCCTCAGTCAATGGATAGCAAGGAATCATGGGCTTCTTTAAGACTTTTATCCCTTAATTCAGCCACCTTAGGAACTACAAGGCGCTTCCTGAACGAAAGCACAACGTGTTCATCAAATGAGAAACAAGAGGCTTCCCCCTTGGACATTTTGTCACGAATCCAGGCCATGCCCTGGTCATTCCTTTGAGCATCCTTGATCTGATCAATGAGAGTATATTTGATCTCAAGAGCAGCAAGAAATCCTCCCTTTACCATTTACATACCATGTTTCCGAATCTCATCACAAAGTATGTTCGTTCCAGCTCCAATGGTTAAGAAATTGCAATGGCTCTTACGACTCAAGGCATCAGCAACCACATTGGCTCTGCCGAGATGGTAATGTTTCTCCAAATCGTAATCCTTAATTAGCTCTGACCATCTTCTTTGTCTCAGATTTAGGTCAGCTTGGGTGAAAAAATATTTCAAACTTTTGTGATCAGTGAAGATATTGCATGTTTTACCAAGGAGATAATGACGCCAACTTTTTAAAGCATGAACAACAGCGGCAAGCTCAAGATCATGGGTATGATAATTCTCTTCCTGATGCTTCAATTTACGGGAGGCATAGGCAATAACTTTCCTATCATGCATCAGAACACAACTGAGTCCAATACGTGAGACATCACAATAAACATCGAAGATCTTATTGACATCGGGTTCGCAAGAATGGGGGCTGTTGTGACAAGAGTTTTCAAGGTCTGAAAGGCTTGCTAACAATCTGGTGTCCACTCAAATTTAACACCTTTTTGCAGCAGCTTGGTCATGGGTTTTGCAATTCTAGAGAAGTCTTTCATGAAACAACGATAGTAACCAGCAAGTCCAAGGAACTTCGGATTTCAGTGATATCAGAGGGCTGCATCTGACCAAGAACTTTCTCAACTTTGGACGGATCAACCGCGATACCATTCTCAGAGATGATATGCCAATAAAAGCCACTTCACACAGCCAGAACTCACATTTACTAAGATTGACATAAAGACGATGTTCTGGTAGTCGTTCGAGCACAACACAAAGATGGTTTGCATGCTCTTCCTCGGTCCCGGAGTAGACAAGAATGTCATCAATAAAAACCTCAACAAAGACATGAAGATCCTCCCTAATAATGTTGTTCATCAAGTACATAAAGTACGCAAGAGCATTTGTGAGGCAGAAAGACATAACAAGAAACTCATAGAGACCATATCGGGTAGAGAAAGCAGTTTTTCGAATGTCTTCCTCTATGATTTTAATTTGATGATAGACCAACCTTAAATCAATCTTACAGAAGACGAGCACCAACAAGTTGGTCAAAGAGAAAGCAGGACAGCCCCGAGGAGAGGAGCTTGGGCTGATGAAACCCTTGTCAACAAGTTCCTTTAATTGCTTCTTCAATTCAGCCAACTTTTCGGATGACATTGGGTACAGACGTTTTAAGATTGGGGCTGCTCCGGGCTCAAATTCGATGGCAAACTCAAAAGCCCGTTCAGGTGGCATCCTCGGCAACTCATCTAGAAACAAATTCGGGTATTCACACACCACTGGAATGGAAGATAAATTTGGAGTGTCTGCACCTTTCAAATGATGAAGTCCGGTACACCCCTTCTCGAGATGGAAATATAATCGCTCGCCGGAATGATTTTTTGAGAGAGATCGATCGGGGAGGAACATGCATGATGGCATCATTAGCATACATCCAGTTCATCCCAGGAATGATATCCAAGCCTTTCATTTCAAGGACTAGAAGATTTGCAAGAAACATGCTGCTACCGATTAAAAGAGAGACCCTAGAAGTCACTTGATTAACCAAAATTTCAAAACCAGGTGCTTCAATTAAGAAAGGAGCCCCGGTGGATGTTAAGTTCAGATTGTGTTTTTTAGCATAATCTCTCTTAATGAAGAATGAGCATAGCGGTCCACAACATTGCACACATACAAAGTACACAAATATATCACAAATTCAGAAATATTACAGGTTCAAAATGTGCATACAAGTGGTCATAAGTTTCTGAAATTTATACAAAACCAATGAGCAATGTTGCATGAAAATTTCCTAAGCTTCCAAAGGCTACATGTTCAGAACGGAGACATCAAAATACACTAGTTCTGTGCAGCGAAAATCGACATTTTAAAACAACAAAAGCCCAGTGGTGCCTTCCCACAACACCACTGGTAACTCCAAGTGAAAATCAGCAAGTTACTCCTCCGCATCGCCGGACTCGGCAAGAAAGAAGTAACCAAACACCATAGGGTGCTCACCTACAAAACTTCTGCAAAACAAACATGAGTACGAAGGTACTCGTAGGACTTCCTAATATGGTATATATAGTCCGACTCTAAGGAGTTTGAATATGGCAGTGGCAAGGGTATAATGCATAGTCAAGACATAATTTGCGAAAATCAGTAATAATTAATGTGATAAGAGTATAAACATAAAGCAAAAGACTCAAGGGCAACTCACATATACATCCCTACGTACTGCATCAAGTAAAAATTTGAATCCATGTGTGAAACAACACACATTTCATCTCCATAACAGCAGCCATACAGTCCTACTTTTGCATTGATTGTGATGTTTCAATCACTACGATGAAGCTCAATGAACACTAAGCTTGATCATGACCAAGGTCGCGGCAATTCGAACTGATTATACACCTTGCAGGGGAGTCCCAATGTACCCACATGGGATGAGGACCTTACAACTTATGCAACCGGTCAAAGCCACACAAGGGAGTACTCATATCAACCTTTCTCACACCCGTAACCGCATGGTTGGACAATCTTCACCACAAGGAGTGCCATGGTCCTGCAGACCGATAGTCACTCGTGCGTGTCAAACAAGCAATGAAGTCATGGCCCAAATACCGTTACAAAGTGAGATATTCATCTAGCCATACCATTATTTCTGGCACGTGGTTAGAACGGAAAGTGCTTAGGACAGCGAAAACAACGCACAGTCCTTAACTGACCAGGCTACATCCTAGTCCCCTCACAGTCCACAAGTTCACCATCTTTCAGATTTTATCCCACATCCATGTATATTATGTCTTAAGCTCGCGAATGGTGGTGACCTTGCCACAAATTCAACTTCCACCGATTTAAGCAGGGTTAAGCATGACATTTCACAAATTAAAAACCAACCCAATCTGTCCCATGACATAACCCAACAAGGACTGAATTTAGTCAAGACTCACCATGTCTTATACCTAGTGCCCGACCATGCATAGACAATAATACTAAGTTCATTCATCATTTGTATAAAAATAGATGCTTGCCTTCAATCTCTGTAGTATACTCTGCAGGATTAGTGTCCACACTATCGTTCTCCCAAGCTGCACCAGCGTCACTCTCCAGTGGTTCATTCGCTAAACAAAGAAATATGCACCGTATGAGAACGAGTGTATGCATAATGCAGCCTATATGAAACTTTGCAGTAAGATGGACCATAAAGTCATAAAGATAATAATAAAGAATTACTAAATTTTGACATTCCTACCTCAGGTTTTATCCATGAAACATTGCTGTTCTGTCAGGACTCGGGCAAATCGGGTGCACTCTTACAATTATGTGAAGCTCGAATTTTCCAAGGCCTTGCTTGACTAGTGGTCATATTTACTTGATAGTGGGTGTTAAAAGTTGATGTTTGGGTCTGGTCCCACCTAGGTTTGAGCTCTAATTAGTTAATTATAATTGCTGCAAGTTTCATTAACATAAACAAAATAAATGCGGAAAGAGTGTTTATGCTCCATGTATAAGGCTAAAACTTTGCAGGCACATTATTTAACGCTAAGCAAGAGTTTTTGCATAGGTTTCATCATTTTATCATTCATACAACTTCCACGGGAAAAATAATATGTTTCAGCCCATAAAAATTAAGGTGGTGATCCTATATAAATGAAATATCGAAAGCATGCAGCAGTCCCCGTGATTCATGTGAAACATACGGATACTCTCATAAAAAGTTTTATAATTTTTGGACCTTTACTTCATTTATTATGATTTTAAGCATGCAAATCATTAGAGGATTCATATCTTGTAATTTTTACACGTGCCCTGAGCTGCAATAATATCATATACATCACATGCAGTGGCTAGAATCAACATGTAAGAGCTCAAACTACCAAAGTTGTATTTTTTGTTTGTCGCATTTGTAGCTCGCATGTTTTTGCTGGACAACGAGCTAATGCGTCTAATATGAATTCAACTTGGACGGTTCTTCAGAGCGTGGCAAACATACTGTTAAAACTTGATTACCAACCTGGGTGTTTAAACTTGCAACCTCACTAAAGCAACTAAAAGCTGAAATTAAGTAGTTGTTGAATTTTCTTCTTATCTTTTGTTAGAATTTATTTTATTGCTTACATTATTATAACTTGATAGTTTTGTGTTACACTCACCTTAATTGGGGTTATTGAACCTAACTCTAAGCAGCCACCCAAGTCCTTGGAGTAGGACATCAAACTTGTTTTGTAGGTAAAAGATGTTGTTCTTTTTAAATCGCCCATGTATGCTAGGTTCATTAACTTCAGTTGCTTATTTTGTTGATGCTGATTGGATGGGTGAGAGTTATTCGTGTGAGCAGTGATAGTGGAAATCATGTGCATGTCATTCATATATATTTGCATTGTTTCATAGCAGCTCATAAACGTGAAAAATGTTTCGTGAATTGAGAAAAATTATTGTTGTGTCCTCTATCTTAGGCTCTGATATAGGAATTCAGCTTAGAACATGCCATGTTTCGCCCTGATTTCAACAGATTCCAACTTCATATAATGGCTGAGAAACCTATGAATCATATCATGGTGATTTCCTAGCATGGTATTATGTCCTGGAGGTGGTTTATGATCTTTTCTTACTTCCCATATTAGCCATTCCAAATCATGTACTTGCTGTCTGTTTTGCAAGTTACATCATTGTTACCCGTTTGAGTTTCTTCTTTGGTTATAGCATTTTGTTGCTGTCCAAACACTTTACATCCTTTTAGACTTGTCTCTCCATCACTAACTAAAACGTAGTGATAGGATGAGTACTCGTACTGGGGCCGGCGATGACATTCCCGAGGGTTCCAATGCTAGGAGGGAAAATCCACCTCCACCTCCAACAATGGCGGGTTTGCTCATGCAAGTGGAATGTAACCGGCAGGAGCAGACTGAGTTTCTGCTCGTGGCTTGGCACCTTGCTCCCCGTGGTGAAGGAGGAGCATCTCGCGGGGATGAGTTCTCAAATTTTCTCCATACCCAACCACCCGTGTTCACCCGATCAAAGGATCCTCTTGATGCAGACCAATGTCTTCACACTATTGAGCAAAAGATTGATTTTATGAGGTGTGATCAGCATAAGAAGGTACTCTTTGCAGATCATCAATTGCAAGGAGAGGCTGGTGCATGGTGGCAAAGCTTTCCGACTATGCAGCCCACCAATCATCGTTTCACTTGGGAGGAATTTCAATCTGCATTTCGTGCTTTTCACATCCCGAAGGGTGTTATGGATATCAAGAGGCTAGAGTTTCTCATGAAGCAAGGCAAAAAATCTATTTGTGATTTAGCCATGATTTAAAATGCAATTGTGATTTTACCCTCCTAATTAATAGTTTGTGATTTTACCTATGCTTTTTAAAAATGAAGTCTCCGTTTACCCCCCATTCTTAACATCGTCAGTCTCAGAGGATTAAATGATTTAACAAAATGAACTGAAAGATTAGGAATTGAAAAAGACCAGAATACCCTTTCCTACATGTACTATTGAAATACTGAAATATTGTTAAAATACAAATGAAATTTTGTCGAAACGCTACTGAAAATATTTTAAAACATTGTCAAAACATTACCAAAATACATGGTATGTCGTGAAGTGAGAACAAAGCTTATTTGCAAGTAAACATATAGTAGATCACAGCATCATTTTTTAATTCAAACAAATAAGAGTTGGAAGCAAGAAAACAAGCACTTTTCAAGTTTGTTTCATTCTTCTTCACATGAGCAGATTGGAAATGTCGGTCTTAGGTTGTACCGATTCTGTCACAACATCTGAATTTTCATTTTGAGCAGATTTCTTATTTTTCTCTTTGCAAGCTCTAGCAATGTCATCCTTTAGAATAACATCGGGGGCATAGGGTGCAAAACAATATTCTTCTCATTATGCACGAAAGAGTATTGATTTGATTTACCATGATGTAATTTATCTCTATCAAATTGCCAAGGTCGACAAAATAGTATAGAGCAAGCTTGCATAGGTACCACATCACAGTCAATGTAATCATGGTTGGAACCAATTTTAAACTTGACTCGAACCAGATGTGTTACCTTAAGCTTACCACTGTCGTTGAATCATTGGATGTAGTATGGATGTGTAAGTGTTGTCACCCCAAGCTTCTCAACCATGGTAGCACTTGTTAAATTGTTGCAGCTTCCTCCATCAATCATAATGTGACATGATCATTTCAAAACTACACACTTAAATTGCAATAGATTGTGCCGCTGGTTCTATTTAGCTTTAATCATTTGAGAACACAAGACATGCCTCACAACAAGACTCTGATAGTGGTCAGCATGATCGGCCCCAATTTGCTCTTCATCATCATTTTTTTTACTGCATCTTGTGCAGCTAGCATGGCATATGTGTCACAATCTAAATCACTAGTGGATGAGTACTCAACATTTTCTCGTACAATCAGCACATGGTTGCTTGGACAGTCCCTTGGTAGGTGCCCAAAACCCTTGCACCCGGAGGCACTGGATGTCTTTCATCCCCCTAGTTGAAGCAACAGAAGAAGGAGTGTTGACTGCAGCTTGGGTGGATCCTTTTGTTGTCCCGATAGCACGCGAAGGTGCTTATGTTGATGTAGTCCTGGACAACCGATTGGAAGCATTGTCTTGAGAATCATGCTTAGGACCAGCGGCACTTTGAGCAAGACAGTCATGAGGTTGTTCGACCTGCAGAAATGTTAGTTCTTGTGCATCATCCCTGCACTTCTCCTTTAGCTTTACAATCAAGATGGAATAACCGAGTGATGTTAGTGTATTCCATGTAAGCCAATATGTCTTGAATTTCTCTAGTTAAACAACCAATGAACCTAGCCATTGCAGCCTCTTCATTGGCAACTAGGCCACATTGCATCATGCTTATTCGGAGTTCTTGATAGTGTTCCTCAATAGATTTGTTGCCTTGCCTAAGTTGTTGTAATTGGAAGCATGATTGGAAAAAACAAAACGACAACGCATGATTCGTTTCAAGGCATTCAAGTTTTTGGTTCAGTAGCAAGATTTTTAGTTTGACACTCATGCACGAAACAGAAGCAAAATTTGTGAATTCACTAGTGGCAGCTCTAACCTTTTTATCATCAGGAAAATCATGGCATGCAAATTGTTTATCTACCGACAATTCCCAATACATATATGCATCCGAATCATATTTCCTATCAAATGGTAGTATGGAGAATTTAATGCTGTGTAGGGAATCATCATTGTCACATACCTCCCGTCGTGGAGCTTGACCACCCTGGCCACACTGGTCGTGACATGGCTGCCGTCGATACCTGAAAGGTCCATCATCAAGCTAGATATCTACTGAATATTCTGTCTCGTCATATCTTGCAGTGTTGCCAACAGAGTCGTGGCTGTCATCAACACGTCTTTGCCTCTCTTTGCGTCCAACCTGTTCCATCCCCTCCAATCGCTCAATGATTGCTGCAAAAGAAGTGTTAATAGCCCCAATAGTGCTTTCTAATGTAGTCAGCTTGGTGTTGGTGCAAATCTGCGTCGACTCAAATTGACCAATGCGTACATGGTGAATGTGGAAAAGTCTCATTCACACCAGCTGCCATGGTTAGTAAAGAGAAGAAATACAAAAGCAAGCAGTTTAATACTAGCAGTTGCTAAGAGGTGGTAGGACACGACACTTCCTCGCCAGCAAGAAATCAAGCTCTTACAAGTTCTTACCATGCGATGCATGAGGCGCCGACAAATAGCAAGGACAGCAACAAACGGTGGCTGCCAGCACGACATTATGGTGTTGTAGATAATTTTGTGGAGTTTCAGGTGGCAGCTAGACACAATTTGCACAAAGGAACAGGTAGTACAAAATTAGTCATAACAAGTTGAATAAACATTCCACGAAGGTACTATGCTGGTCCTAGTTCAAACCGTAATAGAGACACGAGCCGTTACTCCACTTGGCATTGAATTTACTGGAATAAAAAAGATCGGACAGTCGGAACAAGTTCGGACAATGCGAAATTGTTGAGTTGTTATGGTGGAATGTTCGGACAGCCGAAACAAGTTCGGACAGTGCAAAATTGTTGAGTTGTTATGGTGGAATGTTCGGACAGTGCGAACCACAGAAGTGATTGTAGTGGAAAAGTTCGGACAGCCCTAACAAGTTCGGACAGGGCGAACGTTGTGGAAGTGCTGCAGGGAAAAGTTCAGACACCCCGGACATTTTGTTTTAACAAAACGTTCAAAACAGGAAGTTGAACTTCAAAACATGAAACAAATGTTACACACTTGTTTCTTTTTTTTATACCGAGAAACTTTTTCTAGCAATTTTAATTAGTGTTGCTGTTCTTTATTTTCTTGCACGTGCCTTTTCATTGCTGATCCTTGCAGCTTTTCTTTTGCACTTGCCTTGTTCCTAACTTTAGGTAGATAATGAAATGGGACTAAGAACAAAGTTGCACAAAACTCAAAACACTATCGGTGAAAACTTAGGACCAGTAACTCGACACTAAAAGGCAACCGTGAATTGAATAAGTTGAGAACTAAGTAGTCCAGCAAAGGCTCGAAGTGTTTTTGGGATTTTGAGATCTTATGTTGGTAGAAGTAGACTGTAGGTAAACAAAGAACAAGGGAGAAAGAAATCTCTCACCGGGCAACCTGGCTCTCATACCACTTCATAAACCAAACGGGTATAGGGGGATGCTCTATCTTTCGATGAGAGATGTTGGTGGTGAATGAATTTGGTGGATGCCGACATTGGCTGCCCAACTACAACAACCACAATGGTGTGGTGCCTTGAGCGACAGTTACATCGTCTCCTCAAAACTACGATTTAGGGTTCGGTCGACATTGTGCTACTCGACTACAACAACGACAAGGGTGCTTCACCATAGCGATAGTTACGCAAGCTCCTGTTGTTGCACTTCTTGTCATGCCAAGAACAGCCTTGAACCTACAAGCAACCAAAGAACTAACAAGAACAAGATAACAAGCAAACACTCACGGTTGTGATAATTTGGGGTTCTGATTCAAGTAATCGAATGGTCTTATCGACACTTGCGTTACAAGGAAGTAGAAATGGCTAAACTTACAGAAAACAAAACCCGATTTCTTCCTATGGCTGCTACTTGTTTATATAGAGGAGGACGAATAGAACTCGGGATGAAGTCACGAGTCTTTTTTGACATTTTCTGGGCAGCAAGCGTCATCTGTCATTGACTCTTGATCCAATGGAAAGTAGACGAAGGTACCTTTCCAACAATACTTATTTGCATTAAACGACCTTTGTAGTTGAGAGTTATGCTCCTTTTAAGCAAATACTTGCTGCAGTCAAGAGGACTCCTAGCTGGAGCAACTTTAATTGCCTTAATCCCTCCTTCACTGTTAGCTGGATCAATTCCCAAGCACCTAAGAATAACAGATTCATCACAAGGATTTAATAGCTCCCAGTTTAAAGGAGAAGTAATTTTAACAGCTAGGAACAAATTCACCTGATAATTATGTTCCCGTACATTAGCGCGTGTCACTGGACCTTGATTGGTCGTAAGCGGTGAATGGCTTGTTGTTATGGTTGTATCAACTGTAGTGATATCCTCATCGAGGGGACTGGGAGAGGGAGTGTATAGAGGGCCAGAGAGTATGAGAGAGAGGGGGATAGGGAGAGTGAGAGTGATGGAGGGGAGAGAGAGACGATGAGAGAGAGGGCAAGGGAGAGAGATGGAGCGAGATGAAGAGGGGAACAAGAGAGGGTGAAAGGGAAAGAGAGGGAGAGTGAGAGGGAGAGAGGGAGGGAGAGAGAGAGATGGGAATGGGAAAGGGGGGAAAGGGAGAGAGAGCAAGAGAGAAGGAGAGGGAGACAGTGTGAGAGAAAGGAGAGAGAGGGAGAGAGTGGGAGAGAGTGGGAGAGGGAGAGATAGAGGGGGAGAGGGGGAGAGAGAGGGAGAGAGGGAGGGGGAGAGGGGGAGAGAGGGAGAGAGAGAGGGGAGAGAGAAGGTCCCCTCTCTCTCTCACTCTCCCTCCCCCTCTCTCTCTCCACTCTCTCTCTCTCTCACTTTCTCCCCTCCCTCTCTCCCACTCTCTACCTCTCTCTCCCTCTCTCTTCCGCTCTCCCTCTCCACCCTCTCTCTCTCTTTCCCTCTCCCCCCCGCTCTCTCTCTCTCTCTCTTTCCCTCTCCCACTGATGAGTAAGTTAGGTCTAATCTTACGAAAGGGTATTCAACTGACGTAGAGAACTCGACATTGATGATCTGAGGCAATCAAGGAGACTCAAAATCCTTGCAACACTACACCACTGCTCTGTTAGTTATCAATTATGTTTCACATGCTTGACCTCACCAAGAAGGATAATCCCTGCAAGTGCAACCGAGAACACAAGCAAGAACGTAGAAGATGTGATCTAAAATCACATAGTTGGGGTCTCGCAAATCGTAGAACAGTGAAATTATTTATCTAAGCAAAACCCACAGAATATGTTCGGCGGATGCAGTATTTAAAGACTAGGGTTCAGTGAAGAGACCCTGAGATGAGTCCCTAATGGACGCATACGGGATACAAGGTCCAAAGGCCCAATATGGTGGCGCAACATCGAACAGAAATCTGGTCTCGTATTATTTTAATGATTCGCTATGACCCCGGAGGAATTTTGATGTTGCACTACTAAAAAAAGCATTTGCACATGCGGGTCGATTTTTCAAAAACAGGCAGTCCATAAAAAATTGCGACTGTGATGACAAATGTTACAATAACCGCCTGTGATGAAAGAACATCACAAGCGGATTTTAAAAAACAACCGCCTAGGTAAATACAAAGTTTTCTCAGGCGGTTATTAATTAAGAACCACCTGTAATGTAACAAACTTCACAGGTGGTCATTGTTTATGAACCGTATGTACTAGTTCATTCATCACAAGCGGTTTTTATTGAAGAATCGCCTGGGGAAAGTCATTATTTTCACAGGCTGCTTGTTAATTAAGAATCGACTGTGACGCTGATAAGCTCCTGTCAAGCTAATCCCTGCACAACAAGTTCTTGTGGATGCAAGTAACACGCGTGGCTCATCATTTGGATTGTTGAAAGCCTCAATTGAAGCTTGGTGATCCTTCGAAAGATTTTCCCACCCATTTGAAGGATTTCCTTCCCTCCCGTCCATTTGAAAACTTAGGAAGATGCTCCTTTCTCGGTTTTAGTGCCTAAATATGTTGACTAAAAATCAAGACCTACCCTCTTAGTGCTTGACACAAGCGAGGAAGCGAACAACTTCAATCACAAATCTTGTTTTTACCCATTCATAGGGATTTCACCTTAATCTTTCAAGCATAGATTTATCAATAAGTGAAGATTCCTTATCACACATGTAAATGGCAGTTATAAGCGAAGGATGTGCCGAACCAAATGAAATCTAAATTGGACTGAAGATAAAGAGATCCTGCATATAATTGGCAATGTCCAGGTTAGATAGCGCGAAGCTATGATGGCAACCTTAAACAACATGAAAAGGGATTTTAAGGTTATGCTTGCATCAACCAAGGCATGTTGTGAGGGTATAACACTTATTGGGGCAAGCATAACTGTGATGCTCCAACAAGTGTTATGCCCTCACAACATGCCTTGGTTGATGCAAGCATAAACTTAGCATCACTTTTCATGTTGTTGAAGGTTGCCATCATAGCTTCATGTTGTCTATCTTGGACATTATCACTCATATGTAGCATCTCTTTGTCTTCGCTGCCGTTGAGATTTCGTTAGCTTCGATACACCCTTTACATGTATCTTCCATTAACATGTCTGATGAGGAAGCTTCACTTATTGATAAATCTATTCTTGAGAGATTAAGGTCAAATTCCTATAAAAACGGTAAAAACAAGATTTGTGATTGAAGTTGTTCGCTTCGTCGCTTGTGTGAAGCACTAAGAGAGATTGTACTGATTTGTAGTCAATATATCCGTCTATTAGAACTGATAAATTAGCATCTTCCTAAGTTTTTAAAATGTAGAGAAGAGAAAGAAATCATTCAGGACTTGTTTGGGTGTACTCAATCTAATTGGATTGAAGTAGATCGGAGTGAAGAATGAACTAATTTTCTCCTCAATCCACCTCAATCCACTTATATTGAAGTGGATCCACTCCTATCCAAACAAGCCCCCAAGTGGATGCCAAGTATCATCAGACCTCAATTGAAGCTTTTACCTATCCAAATGATGAGTCACGGGTGTTACTTGCATCTACAAGAGCCTGCTGTGAAGGGATTAGCTTGACAGGAGCTTCAAGAGTTGTGCTTCTAGATGTTGTTTGGAACCAAGCTGTTGGAAGGCAAGCCTGATCATCATAGTTCAGAAGAAATTTATATAACACATACAATTTGAGAACTTATGGAACAGGTGAAGGTGATAAATATGATAGTCAACAAGCCGAAAAGGATCATGTGTCCAATTAGTCTTCTCTACAGAAGCTGAATTTAATAATGTTCGAAACATGCTATCTAAAGCTAAAATAGAGCATTGTTCTAAGCTGATTTCAGAGGATACAAATATATACAATATATATCATACATTTTTTTCCAGCATTGACATCTTCTCGCATATAGCGTTTCAAATCCTTTTTATTGCTTCTCTCTACGCGCTTGATGTTTTCTGGTTCAGTGAAAAGGTGCATCTCTTCATACTAATTATATCCCACATAATTATCTACCACATTCTCAACCACAATAATATTTTTCTTTCTAGAAACAACTATGTGCATCTTCTCAGTTTTTTGATCTTGTACATAAAAAACTTGTGCAACACTATTAGCGAGAACCCACATGTCATCTTTATAACCCACTTTATTCAAGTCTACCAGTGTCAGCCTGTAACTGTCCACTTTCACACCATCATGATGTTTGACCCATTGGCACTTAAATACGGGCATTACCATTCTTTCGCCATAATCGAGTTCCCATATTTCCTCTATGAACCCGAAGTATGTGGTATTTGCCCTTGTGAATCATAAGCCTCAATATGAACACCACTATTTTGTGCAACACTCTTACCGTCTTTTTCTTTAGTGTAATATGTGTAACTATTGATGTCATACGCTTGCCATGATGTCACCAAAGCAGATGGGCCAGAAGCTATCTTTTTTTTTCATTGTTGCCTCTTCTATAGAGTTTCCGTAGGGTATATTTTTGTCCATTAACCATTCAGTGAAACATCATATGTGCTCTTTCATGATCTAGTCCTCTGTGCGGTCTTAGTTTTTTTCACGAATCTCAATTTGGTGTTCCTCAATGTACGACTCAGCTATTGCGAGCTGTTGTAGTACAACTAAATGTGCACAGTGTACATTCTTACCCACTTTGCCTCTCCCACGTGGTCTACCCTCATGTACTGGTATAGACACACCTATCAGTTTTCCATCTTTGATGTAATCAGTGCAACCCTCAATCACTTCTTCAGCGGTGTATCCTTCCATAATTGAACCATCTGTGTGAGCACGGTTCCGCACATAACCTTTTCATACTCCTAAATATCTCTTGAACAAAAAACATATAATGTAAATATAGTGGCCCCAATGCTTTTATCTGATCAACAAGATGTATGATTAGGTGTACTTTCATATCAAAAAGGATAGTGGGAAACACATCTCAAGCTTGCACATAGTCTTGACGATGTATGTTTTCAGATAGTCTAAATCTTTACGTGCTATCACCTTTTGCGATACTGCATTGAAGATGTAACACAAACGTGTGATGACAACATTTATATGCTCAGGTTTGATGACTCTTATTGCAATGGCAAGGAACATTGTCATCATTATGTAACAGTCGTGAGAATTATAGACGAATAAAGACAAGTCTTTCATCGAGACTAGTTTGCGGATATTGGATGAGAAACTCGTGGGAACTTTGATCCCACGCAAGCCATGTCGGTTGTATCACCCGAAGATGTACTTTTCTTTCTCTTTATTCCTTTACATTTTTTGCCCTTACCGAAAGCAATATGAATGTTCTTGGCCATTTTGAACACAAGTTTTCCACTGTAAGGTTTTGGTGCAGTATATTTTTTGATTTTGTTATCAAATTGTTCTTTCATCTTCGTATACTCGTGTGTATCTGTCAAGAACCGCCGGTGTCTCATGTACACCGTCTTTCTAGATGAAGTGAGGTATAGAAATCCATTTCTATCCACACACCTTACACAACCTTTCTTCCCTTTTATTTATCCTGATAATGTAAATAGTCTGGGATAATCATGCACAGTAATGAATATCATTGCTCTTAGCGTGAAATACTCCCGCTTGTACTCATCCCACATACGTACCCCTTCTTCCACAATTTTGCCATATCTTCCATTAATGGTTCCAAGAACACATCAATTTTGATGCTGGGTTGTTTTGAACCTTGGATAAGAAAGATAACAAGATATATTTCCTTTTGTGGCACACTCACATCGGTAGGTTGTACATTGTTAAGGCCACAGGCCATGTGCTGTGTATGCTCCTTTTTTCACAACGGATTCATTCCGTCTGTAACCAAGGCAAACCTTACATTTCTGATTTCCTTTGCAAATTTTTGATACTGAATATAAAAATTTTTCCACTGCATTGCATCACCAGGGTGTCGAATATGCTTTTCATTCTTCTTGCACTGCTCGAAATGCCAACGCATAAGTTCATCCTCTGTAGGGTTTGAGAAGAAACGCTTCAAGCGATCAATTACCGGAAGGTACCACATCACCAAGGCAGGAAATTTTCTCTTATTCTTCCCATCTACATCGCCAGAAGTATCGTCATGTTGGTAACATTCTAGTGATTTCAGTCCTTCTTATATCTACTGACACTACAGATGGGGCATCTACTTGCGAGCTCATGCTCTTTGCGATACAGAATACAATGGTTCACACAAGCATGTATTTTTGTAACACCTAGTGCCATCGGGCAAAGAAGTTTCTTCACTTTCTAAGTGCTTCTAAGCAGTTTATTTGGATTTGAAAGAATTTCTGCCATAAGATTCAAAAGATCAGAGAAACTACAATCGGACCATCCGTGTGTGGCTTTCTACTTTAGTAGTTCTAGGACCACATGCAATGTAGTAAACTCTTTATCACAACCGTTTGATTCATCATATAAAAGCTCCGTCACCGCATTCTGCAATGTCTCCATTTTACTTAGACATTTACTTGCTCCCATAGAAGTCAATACATATGGTTCAATATTACGCAACATCTCCTCACAATCAAACTCATCATCATGACCTCCATCTTGATTGTCACTGCCATCATCCATATGAACATTATAGTCATCTGAACCTCTCTCATCATCTTTATTCACTTCATGTGTATCTAACTCACCATGCTCTGTCCATATTTTGTAGTTTTCTTGAAACCTTTTTTCACCAAATGAGATTGGATTACTATAGTATCTATCCAAGCAATCTTATTTTCGCAGTCGATACATGGACATAATATGTCATCTATCTTTTGCAGCTTCACATGTCTCTTGGATTCTTCAATAAAATTTGCAACATTATGAATGTACATTGGATCGGGTATTGGCATGTTATACATCCACACTCGACGGTTCATGCTTCAATAACAGATTTTTTGTAAGATTTGCAAAATTTGGCCACATATATTCCCTAAAGGTCTTCTATAAAATGAATTTATAGAGACACAACAAGTCTGTATCATATGAGTGAATACTGGTACCATGTAGGTTTGTTCATATGGGTTCCAAGAAAATTTGTTTCATAATTTTCTCAGCTTCCTAGTGGCCATAATAGATTTTTGAAGTTAGGCTTATTAATTGAAACATTTCATCGAACATGTGATGTGCTTGTATTCATCTTCAACCTTTAATCCTTCAATTCTACTTCTTGTTTTGTAAAATTCATGGGTGAGCTCAAGGGGAGACACAACTACATCTTTCAACCTTTAATCATTCAAATCTACTACAAATCTCAAGTGGTGGTGTGGGAGGGCGGGCTGGAGGCATATGCAAACACAACAAAATGAAACTGAAAACAGAACAAATTAAAAACATGATAGTGAAGACGAAATCTCTTCTAACCTTTTCTCTGTTCGAAGCTTGATCAACTGATGAATGTAGCGCACGGTGAAAAATTTTTGCAACCTGGCGGCGTCGAAGGAAAATCTCCAGGGTTAGGTTTTCTGTGGTGCCCGAGAGGTCTTTATATAGGCATCGGTTTTCACAGGCGGTTTTTAACGAAACAACCGCATTTGATAAAAATTAATAAAGTTCAGGCGGTTGTTTCAGGCGGTTTTTAACTGCTTCACAGGCGGTTGGTACTGAATAACCGTCTGAAAAAAGCTTATCTAAGGCGGTTATTACTCACCAACCATCTGAGATAATTGCCCGAGCCTGTTCTTCAGTTTTCTTTTCCCTTGCTTCTTTTTTATTTAGATTCCAATATAAATACTCAAACATGTATAGATTCTGCAAATTGAGTCCAAATTCGATGATTCTTTCATCTATATTTTCAGGAATTAACATCTACCACCTAGAGCAAATATATTAAAACTTGTATAGATAACATTGTAATGTTTTGGTAAATATAAAATTAATTTATACTCACATATTATTCAGATTTGTGTATCTCCTAAAAAAAGGGATCCTTCACGGAAATTGGTTTATATGAACATATTTGTATTATTTATACATGTATGAATTTTGTTATTTTTTAAAGCATTCCAACATGTCAAAATTCAAATAATTCATCATTTTAACCAAACGTTCATTTAAATATGAGGCATTCATCAAATTTTAAACACACATTGATTGAAAAAAAATTAAAAAAAACTGAAAAAATTCATAGAGGTTGGTATGATGACTAAAAAGGTCCATTGAAAAACTAAATTAAAAAATCATTATATTCATCAAGATAGAAAAATGAAAAATAGCAATTCTTATATGTTTTTTTTATTTTCTGACCAATTTCAAAGGCTTTATGATGTGAAAGTTAATGGTAACCTTTAATACTCAATCATATTACACGAAAGTGGAATTTGGGATTTTGAAAGGCGCCACATTTAATCAAGAATATTAATTAAGCTGACATAATGTTCTTCTCAGGCGGTTGGTACTGAATAACCGCCTAAGAAAGAGCTTATCTCACGCGGTTATTACTTACCAACTGCCTGGTATAAGTTAATCTTCTCAAGCGGTTATTAAGAGCCAACCGTCTGAGATAATCATCTTCTCAAGCGGTTGGTTCTTAATAACCGCCTGCGAAGAAAGGCGTCTATATATAGCCCTCGGATGCGTTGGAAAATTCTAAACGAGGCGAAATAACTTAGACGCCATCAGGCTGCCAAAATTTTGTTTGCTGTCAATTCTTTGCCGCTCTTGCCGCCAAGCTTCCCGTTGCCACTTCCAGGTACGCCGATCTTTGCCGTTGTCGTCATGCTTTGCCCTCGCCTTCGAGGTACGCCGAGCTTTGCCCTCGCCGTCAACGCCGAGCTTCAACCTTCCCTCCTCCATCCCCGTGCCACCTCCCTCCTCGCCCTGGCCGCCGGTCGAGTCAAATGGTGCCTTGCATAGATTTCCTTATCAAATTTTTTGAACCCTGGGTGCCTTGGTTAGTCGCCTCAAGAAGATGAACTGCGTCGTTGTAGGTGCATAGGTTTCCTCAAGTTTTTGAACTCTAGCCGTCCCACAAAGGTCTAGGTTAGTTTTTATTTTGCAAAGTGTCAAGCTTAGCCATGCTTATACCGGTAAAAGTTGAATTGTGTGGCAAGGCCACCACTGTTAACGAGCTTAGGACACAATATACTTAGATATGGGATAAAATCTGAAAGAAGATGAACTTGTGTAATGAGAGGCGATTTTGATTGTAGTCCCTCTCGATCAATTTATGAATGTGTCTTGTTCTTTTATCCTAAGCACCATCCATTCTAACCATATGCTGGATGTAATGATATAGCAAGTCGAATATCTCACCTTGTACTGGTGTTTTGTCCATGACTTCATAAATTGTTTGACACTTACAAGTGGTTGATGGTTATGCGGTACCATAGTACTCCTTGTGATGAATATTATCAACCCTCATGGGAACAGGTTTGTAAGATGTTATTTTAACATGACATTACTGTTGTCGATGATGTTGTGGGTAGGCATTGTTAGACTCTTGTTGATTTCAAATGTCAATTTTCGCTGCATAGTGCTAGTCTAATGTGAACTTGAACCTTTGGTGGAAGATGTGTTCCTTGCAAGTTTAACCGCATCATTACTAAATAGACTTGTATACATTAAAAAAAAACTTACCAATTCTTGTATGCACTATTTAAACCTGTAATTCTAAATTTGTGGTTTATTTGTATGCTTGTAATGTATGCAATGTTGTTGACTGCTATGTTGTGATCATGTGATGATTAAGAGGAAAAAATGGCCTAGACGATTAGAGGACCGAATAGGGTCCACTCGGATCGATTAGTCGCCCTAGTCGACGATTAGTCGTCCTAGTCGACCTAGTCGATGGGTAGGAGACTAGGGTCGACTAGGCGACTTGAAAACATTGTTAATTTTGAATTTTTATTGTTTAATTGTTGATATAATTGTTCTTGTCGGCTTTTGATACAAGCAATACACATGCCTAGCTAATGCCTTGGTCAGTTGCCTCAAACCCTAGAATGGAACTTGGTCAATCACCTTGGTCAGTCGCCTTAAACCCTAGAATGTCTTATCAAACCATAGAATGCTTCCATCTTTTTCTTCATACAACACTTCATGTAGAATTAATATACCATTCATTATATTTTTTGTCTTATAGTTCTAGCATGGAAAGCCCTAAGAAGGCTGGTGCTGGTAGTAACAATAAAGAAGAAAATATGGAGTTTAGTAACTCCAGCAGTTCAGGCTCCTATGACAGTCCATTGGATCCATTTTCGAATATAAAATTTAAAAGACTTCAGAAGATCTCGACCTGTACTATGATACTGCTCACGAGGTATGGATCACGAATCTTAAGTTTAGCGGTTCAAGTTAATGTTGGTTCTCATGTATACGAAGTCTTATAATTCTTTTTGACCTAGATTAATTGCGAAGACAACGAGGTGACTTCGGCTCCTAAACCGCAGAAGGTTCTCCAATGGATGAATCCTTAGGTTCACTCAAGCATAAACGAGGGCAACGAGGTCTCAATAAGGGTCCATTGGACCACATCATTTACATAACAAGGGTCGGTCCAGGTGGGCTTCCCCAAGAACCAGTAGATTCATTTACCAAGTACCAAAATGCATGCGGTGTTGTTGTTACAGAGCTCGTACCGATCACAACAGAGAATTGGAGAAAAATACCTAAGGAGACAAAGAAAGAGTTGTTGGAAAGGATAAAGAAACAATTTAAGTTCTTGAAAGGCACGAAAGAAGTTGTAAAGAAAGCAACATTGGTCTCTTGCGGCAAGAACTTTCGTGGCTGGAAGAGTGAAATGAATGCTATGTTAAGGCCGATAAGGTCCCTAGCCTGAGGAAGATGGGAAAAACCACACAAGCTCAGTGGTAAGAATTTGTTCGTCAAAAGACCACATCTGATGCTAAAGCACTAAGTGCAACTAGGTCAGAGCTTGCCAAAAAGAACAAATACCTTCATCGATTGGGGTCTGGCGGATGTGCCCCCAAAGTCCAGAAATGGAATAAATATTAGACGAAATTACCAGTAAGGGCAATCCTCACCCGTAAGAAGGCTGCGATGAGAGAACTCAGCGGTGGATCTTTGCTTGGTCAGGTTTGACCAGCGAGGGCAAACATGAAAAGCCCGACTCTGTGAATGAAGTAGAGGAAAAAATGAGAGAAGTAATTGTAAAGCAACAGAAGGGTCTCTTCAAGCCGAAGAGGGAGAATGACCAACTTACCGCTATCCTAGGAAACCCTGAACACAGTGGACGGGTTCGAGCAGTGTCTTCTCAAATGTCTTGGATAGATGGTTTCCCGAAATATAAAGAGACATATAGAAGACATGCGAAGTTCAAGAAAACACTTGATGAAAAGGTCAAGGAAAATGTGAAAGAAATAATGGAACAACTTAGACAATTGGGACAATTAGTGGCACCGAGTACATCGATGGTTCCCGTGCTAAAGGAGCAATTGGTATCTCCAACTGCCTACCCTAGCAGCGTAGGTTCTGTGCCAGGCTCAGGGTCAACCCATAAGTTCGCTGTCGATGATATTTCTAAGGACATATCTTGTCATCTTCTTGTCCCGATCGGCGGAGAAAGGAACAAAACCCAACAGGTTGCCACTGCTATGACAAAGCCTGATAGTGACTTCAACGGTAATCCACTTTCATTATATTATGTTGTTGTGCAAGTTCTTCAGATAATTGATAATGATTATGAAGATTATGAAATAGACCACATCACACATGATAGGATTGTGACACTGGGGCAGGCTATTAACCAATTAATCCTTTGGCACCGACGCGATATCGTGTTGGACGATGAGCCGATTTCTAGCCCCGCCGCATCTCAAAATACTGCAACCCCGTATTCTAAGGCAAAAGTTCAGGAAGATCCACTCCCAATCAAGGAAGATCCACTCCCCCTATGTCTCATTAAGGATGATAGTAACCTTGCTAGTCAAGATAACCAAGAGCAACAAGTTGGACAACAGCTTCAAGCAGTACCAGAGCAAGCTGTTGCTAGTAAAGAGCAACTAGTTGAGTAACAGCTTGATGTAGTACTAGAGCCAGTTGCTGGGAGTAAAGAGCAATCAGTTGAACAACAGGTTCAACAACGATCTAGTGTCCAACTTGCGATGACTACTCCTCGATCATCAGTGCCTATCAAAGTTAGCTCATATGAAATTAAGAATCCTTCATCAGAAGTGTCAAAGTATTTGGAAAATATGAAGAAAAATATTAGAAAAATGAGTGCATCTCGTTCTTCTCATGAGCTAGTATTAGAAGATATCGAGGAGTGGGAAGAATACGGTGTCATGTATAATCGGCGGACGGCTTTAGTTAAACGAGGAGTTTCAATATACAAGATTGAGGATGTTCCTCCGGAATTTGAGAATGGGAAGCCGTTCATAACATCCATACAACTTAGCAAACAACCTGCCACACTCAAAAGAATGCACGAGTGGTACATCACTGCCAGCACAAAATATGATATTTCTTGCGTCACATTTTGTGTTCCAAAAGATGCATTTTGGAGCACTGGAGCAGGTAAATGACTCATTTTATTTGAAGAGCTGCGTACCCTTTCCCATCAGTGCATGCTCGAAATCAACCTGCTACTCGTCTGGTGCTTGTAAGTGCCTCTAATATTTTTCATTTGCTTTTCTTACTACACACATACACATTTCATGAGATTATAACAATTCTACAGTTCTTCAATAGGATGCAATACATGGATAATGAAAAGATGAAACGCAAGATAGGTATCATTGACACTACACGGATTGCAAAGACGCTATTCGACATCAAGGCATATCGAGACTCAGTACAATTCAACTACATGAAAAAAATGAATTTGAAAAATCAATCGCAAAACTTAAGAAGGATAGAAGGACAGAAGATGCAACTTACATTGGACGTGCAATGTTTAACTTTGTCAGAGACGGCAAGGACATCATAAGCTCCATACCACTTCGAGTAAGTTCGACACATGACATTGAAATATCAATTATTGCTAATTGTTAACACGTGTGTTTGTATGTGTGCAGTAATCACTACATAATGATCTTCATCAAGCCAACGCGGGGTTTGGCAACAGTCTTGGACTCAGTCGATTACCCACCAGATCGTTACAAAGATTTCTTTCCATTTTGAAAATGTACATTTATTTGATACTTTTAATTTACACACATTTAGAATGTGTTGACAAGTTTTATATGACATTTCTTGTATTACAGCGCTTGGTGGTTTCATGCGGAATGGCTTGGCGGTTAGAGACCTCCTAATACGAATGTATTGGACATTAAAACATATTATCCTTGTCCGAAGCAGCCTGCTAGGAGTGTCTTACGGGGGTATTATGTATGCGAGCATCTTCGGAACGCCAGCGAATATAGAGTGAATCGTGAGGATGTAAGTTATCCTTAATGTCAATATCTTATTTTCTTACTTTTGAGTTTTACTATTTTCAAGTTTTGATTCCAACTTCAAAATTCAATTGCTCATAGTAAAATTGCTCCAAAAATACCAAATAAATTCCTGTATACTCTCACTTTGATCTATACTTTGAGATTATTCAAACCAACACATTCTAAACCTTGTTATGTGTTTCATTGTAGCACGATGAAGAATGGCCGGTTTGTAGAAGTATGTATGGTGGAGTAGCTGACAAGATTGCAACTGAATAGTGTCAATTCGTGTGTCGCAAAATTTTGCACAAAAGAGGGGAGTTCTTTGATGAGAATGGTGCAATAGCTGATGTGCCTGAACATTGCGACTATGCCAATAGAAATAGTTTTTAGTGAAACTTGTAAACTATGAGATGACTTGTATATGTAACTTGTACATATGTATATTGTTTTAGTGAAATTGACTTCTGTGAGATGACTTCTGTGATTATATTGTTTACTTCTATGATTATATTGTTGACTTCTATGATTATATTGAATTGACCAAGAAATTAGAAATAACAGCAGGTAGTACTGCATAGGGTATACCTTATCACAGGCGGTTATTTACCTACGGCTAGACCCTCCTGTGAAATATCATTATAACAGGCGGCTGGATATAGGTAAAGAACCATATGTGATAACCTAATTATCACAGGCGGTTATTGTTATGGTACAAACCGGTTGCGATAAACTGTCTCCTTAAGTGTCTTGTCAGTGGTAAAGATCCGCCTGTGATAACACAATTATCACAGGCAGTTATATATGTTGTACGACCCGCCTGTGATAATATGTCTTCACGGGCGGCTAGCGTAAGTAATGAACTGCCTGTGATAGTACCATTATCATAGGCGGTTTCACTTCTTCGCCTGTAAAATTGCAGATTATCGCTGGCTCTTCGTGTCAGGCGATTTTAGAAATCGCGTGTCATAAAATGTTTGGAACCGCCTGCGATGAGGCTTATTGTTGTAGTGTTGGACCAAAGCCATTGGAAAGTTTATCTTCTCCTTTTTTTGTGCATATGTAAAACGTCGAAAATGGAGTCCGCATGCATCCTGGGCATCCGTTTTAAGGTGGGCTGCCCCCTGACTCCAAGTTGAACACGAGTCTAAGTTTTAGATTGTTACCATCAACTTGTGGACGTCCTAGCTGGTCCCCTATGTTCCCAAGACCTCCTCTCTTCACTTGTTGATCTTCTTCATGGTTCCTAATAACAATTAGTTCATTACATAGCAATCCATTCTCAAATTCACATGGGTAGGAAGTTAGGAACGACTTCACCTGCTTATTTAGTAACCGCACTCGTGCTCTTCTGATAGGTCCTTGTAGTTCAATGTGTGGGTCAGCTGTTGTGATTTCCTCATCATTCTTCCCCTGTTGAATATGAGTCATCCTCGACTCAAGTTCATCTTCTTTTGCCAAGTATGGTCATAAATAAAAATATTAAATGGTGGACTAACCCCAAAATTGGGAGGCAATTCAAGCTTATATGCATTATCATTAATCTTTTCAATAATATTAAAAGGACTAGCAGCTCGTGGCATAATTTTATATTTTCTCAAATCACAGAATCACTCTTTACTCAAATGCACCAACACCAAATCTCCCGGTTCAAGTTTTACTTCTTTTCTATCTTTACAACCTGCAATCCTATACTTCTCATTCATCCTTTCAATATTTTTCTCTGTTGCTTCATGCATCTTAATAATGATTTTAGATCATTGTGTAGCGTCTAAATTTATAGTTTTAGAAGAAGGCAAAGGTAGTTGTCGGTACCCTGCGTACCGAGTACCCCGCGATACCACAAGAAGTGCAAGAAAGTTCCACCCGTCAGAGTCGAAGGCCCTTGCAGGTCCCACATGTCACATTGCATCAGACCCGCTCCCCTTACATGGTTGTCTCTCGGGTTAACACGTGTAAAAGAAGACCGGAATTAAAGTCCCAACCAAGGAAAGCTCTGATGACTACACGTGTACAACCGGCCCGGACCTAGCCCCCATCAGAGAGGAGCTCTAGTGCCGACACGTATACAGCGAACCCGGACCTACCCACTCACAAGGGAAAGCTCCAGATTTGCCATGTGTGGAGCCTCCGAACCTTCATCGCCAACAAAAATACAAGCAAATCACATCCATTACAAACATTCAGGGATGGTTAAAACGGCAGTTACAAGGTCTAATAACGTGTCATTTATGCCGTATTAATGACACACGATCAGTGCATTGCTAATAAGGATAACGCAGCCATTAAGTCACGTTATCACACTATTAATCACACTTAATACGCTCTAGACTGTGTATTAGGCTATTAAGCACGCTAGGGCCACATGTCGGGCTAGGCAAGCTCTGTAACGGTCAGCCCTTAGAACTATAAAAGGGATGTATCACACGAACATCGGGGACAAGCAGATTGGACCTGATCCTAGCAAACGTACTCGCTCAATACAATTACACAAAACCCATGGAGTAGGGTGTTATGCTCAGGCAGCCCGAACCACGTAAATCTCTGAGGTCATCATCTTGATATTGATCTCTGCGTGCCCCAACCACAAAAGAACCTCCGCGGGCTGCTTCTCAGCAGGTCCGGGGGAAGTGTCATGTCAAACACTTCAACATTTGGCGCGCCAGCAAGGGGGCGAAGTCTTGAGATCACAAGATGGTGAATTCAGCTGCTGGATCCTCCAATGGCAACCATGCTGGACAACCTGCCAGAGGCAATCTCTCCAACGTCCAACAACCAGCAGGTGTCATTGTTCTAGCAGGTGCCGTGGCACCGCAGCCACCATCTGCTCCAGCAAACAATGTCGGCCAACAAGATGGAGCATCTGCGTCGATCACTGCATCAACAAACAACAACCCTGAGCACGCGCTCTTTGTTCTGCGAGCTCTTCTACAACGCCCACCGCCTCCAGGTGCACCCAGGGTGCTATGGAGCAGTGGAGGGCAGATGTTGACCATTTGGTCGCAGCTCCGGCTGCAGGCATCAGCAATCAAGGTCCTCCCCCTTCGAGGCGAGCACCATCACAACGGTGGACCTTGTCTAGCCGACTTGGTCCACAAGCCTCTCAACAAAGGAGACGTGTTGCCTCCCAACAGGTGACTTCGTTGTCTCCGGGGGCACGACGCACCCACACAATTACCAGGATTCCGACACATGAACTACGATCGGAACTGGATCGCCATTACCGGCAACAGGATGGTCGTGTTCACATTGAGCACACTCATAAGAGGCATGTGACACCTGGTTCCGAAAATGAACCAAGTGCAGTATATGTGTGCCCAGGATGTTTAACACACATATACAAGTGCATCACAAACGATATACAGAAAATTACCACAGATCAAGATTAATTAACCAAATTCTATTATACAATTCATATTATCCTCGAATACAAGCTCTAATGAATATTAATGACAAGTTTGAACTAATGTAGCAGAAATAACTAAATATGTAACTATGCATCTAAGCAAAAGGTATAGCGCAGCTCCATGTAACACCACAGGCAAGCTGACGGCAGACACAACCTAGAACTCCGCATTATCATCAAGACACTCCCAACCATCACCTGAAACTGTTGGTGGGAGGATTGCAAGAGTGAGTACATGTCGTACTCATCAATTGTGGAAAATATGACATTGTAACACCCTCATTTTCATGCATCATTCCCTACATACACTCATATACATGTTTAACATTAACCCACAATAAGAGGAACGAGTTTAAAATTGATTTGGAGCATTTAAAATTGATTTGGAACAAAACTGCACTTAAAATGCAGGAAAGTGCGGACTATTCTGATTTTACTGAGGACTAGTCCGATTTCTCTCTGACTAAAAATGGACTTGTCCGTTTTTGCTGCGGACTAGTCCGATTTTCACTCTGGAAACTTTCGGACTTGTCCGATTTTGTGCGAACTAGTTCGATATTCCAAGAATACTTGAAAAATTGCTAAGTCCCTAGACTTTTCCGGACTAGTCCGGTGTTCCAGCGGACTTGTCCGATTTTCTCTCTGGACATTTTCGGACTAGTCCGGTCCTTCCCGGACTTGTTTGATGTTTCGCGACTCCGAATTGATCTTTTGTTTTACGACTTGTATCTTGGGTTTCATGTTATGTGGTCCTATGGATGTCGTGCCCAACTCTTTTAGAGCCCATGTAGGACCCTAAACCGGCCTCTACTCCTCTCAAACTCGACATCCATCTAACCCTAGCCTCTACCTCTATATTAACAATCCCACCCCTTGGCTTGACATCTATTTGCCACTTTTCCACCCCACCCAAACCCTAGTTCGTGGAGAGCCACCACCAAGGAGGGAGGAGGAAATCCTAAGCAAGAATAAGAAGAGGAGGAAACTAAAGAGGATCAAGATATCCACGAAGCTTTTGTTCTTCATCACCAATTCATCTCCAAGTTCATCCCCAACCCTAGATCATCAAGAACCAAGTGTTACCTCCAAGTTTCTTGATTAATTGGAGTTCTAAACACCTGGTATACCTTCTATTCTCTTTTCCTTACGTGAATTCAAACCCTAATCTCCAAATTCACGTCGATCTAGAAAACCCTAATCTGCTGATCTCACAGAGTTCGGACTTGTCCGGTCCCTAACGGACTAGCTCAGTCTTCCTGGTTAAATTGTGTTGAATTGATTCTAAAAGTAGATCTAATCAAATATAAACCTGTATAGACTTGTAAAAAGCTATTAGAACTAGTTAGTGATCATTAAAAGCAATTTGTTAACAAGTTCTACCTTGCATTTGCATAAATCATGCATGTCATGTAATATTGAGTAATATTTGTGCACTCTTTGATTGTGTTTCTTGTCTTATATGTTTATTGTTTGGATTAGATGGATTTGCGCTAGAGAGCGCCGCGGAGGATCTACAACACCAAGAGTTTGAAGGCTTTGACCCTAATCTACCGCAAGAGCAAGGCAAGTGTCCTTGAAGCATATTGATCCTGTTTTTAAAATAAATATTTTGTTTGCAAACTGCAAGCTTGTGTCAATTTGACGGGAATCCTAAGGTAGGAAGTTTACTAGTTTTGTTGACCACCCTTGTCACCTGGAATATATGGTAGAGCATCGGGAACGGCTTTTTACCTTTTTGCTTCGCTTAATTAATTGGGATGGCAAGAAGGTATACCAGGTGTTTAGAACTCCAATGAATCAAGAAACTTGGAGGTAACACTTGGATTTTGATGATCTAGGGATGGGGATGAACTTGGAGATGAATGGGTGATGAAGAACGATAGATTGGTGGAGATCTTGATCCCCTTTCGTTTCCTCCTCTTCTTTTTCTTGCTTGGGATCTCCTCCTTCCTCCTTGGTGGTGGCTCTCCACGAACTAGGGTTTGGGTGGGGTGGAAAAGTGGCAAATAGATGTCAAGCCAAGGGGTGGGGTTGTTTATATAGAGGTGGAGGCTAGGGTTAGATGTAAAGAGTTAGGCACGACATCCCTAGGCCCACTTGACGTGAAACTCGAGAAACTAGTCGTAAAACAAAAGATCAATTCAGAGTCGCGAAACATTGGACAAGTCCGGGAAGGACCGGACTAGTCCAAAAATGTCCAGAGAGAAAATCGGACAAGTCTGGCCTAAAATCGGACAAGTCCGACTTTAGTCAGAGAGGAAATCGGACAAGTCCACTGGAACACCGGACTAGTCTGGAAAAGTCTAGGGACTTAGCAATTTTTCAAGGATTCTTGGAACATCGGACAAGTCCGAAAGATTCTAGTGGAAAAATCGGACTAGTATGCAGCAAAAATAGACAAGTCCATTTTTAGTCAGAGAGAAATCGGACTAGTCCTCAGTAAAATCGGACTAGTCCGCACTTTCCTGCATTTTAAGTGCGGTTTTGTTCCAAATCAATTTTAAATGCTCCAAATCAATTTTAAACTCATTCATCTTGTTGTGGGTTAATGTTAAACATGTATATGAGTGTATGTAGGGCATGATGCATGAAAATGAGTGTGTTACAAGGCGAGAAGCTCATGACAACCTTGCTCCTCAGGGAGTACGAGGAGGCTGTTCTACCCTAGCCATCCACTTACGTATGGTCAGGTGGCCACAGAAGTTTTGGCCGCACTTACCGAAGAAATTCGACGGGACTGTCAACACTGCTGAATTTCTTCAAATCTACTCTACTGCCATACTGGCAGCGGGGGGTGATGAGGTTGTGATGGCCAATTACTTCCTGATGGCTTTAACCGGGACTGCAAGGTCTTGGTTCATAAGTCTTCCACCTGACTTCATTAATAGTTGGACGGAGCTATGCAAACAATTCACTGCCAACTTCGGGAGCTCCTACACCCGGCCCAGAACTGAATTGGACCTCTTTGCCGTAAAGCAAACATCAGGGGAATCGCTACGGTCCTTCATCCAGCGATTATCTCAAGTACGAAATACAATTCCTTCAATCTTGAGCTCCTCTGTCATTGTGGCATTTAGACAGGGTGTTCGAGATAAGAAGATGCTAGAGAAGCTGGCTATTGAAGAAATTACCAGCGTCACGGAACTCTTTAGTCTAGCCGACAAATGTACTCGAGCTGCGGAGGGCCATGAAATGCACTCCAAGCCAGCTCCAGCGGCCAACCCCAGAAGTCCTCCAAAACTGAAGCCGCTACCTCGGTAGTGGCAAGAAGAAAAATAAGCCCAACGGCAAAAATAAGTCATCAGTCGGTGCTCCAGCTGCTGCTGCTGCAGCTCCTGGAAGCCGAGGCCACGCCCCGAGAAGCGACCTCGAACTTCATCAGAGGATGACAACAGTTCCAAAGCATGGTGTCCAATCCACAAGACGAACCGACACATCTTGGAAGAGTGTCGGGAGGTCCAGAACCTTGCCGAGCGCTACAATAAGCAACGGGAAGAAGCTCCCTTCCGTCAAAGGGAAGGAAAACAAAAAGTCAACGAAGCTCCGGCTGAAGAATAGATAGGTTTCCAGGACCCCCAAAAGGTCTTGAAAGCCGTCTACAACACTGTCGACGACTCCGACGTTTCTGACAACGAATGTCGCAAGATCTTGAACACCATCTATGGTGGTTCTTGGGACATCACCTCTCGCTGCATCATCAAGACAATGTGGCGGAACAACATTGGAAGTGGTAGGATACACCCATCATTTTCGATGCTTCGGACTGCCCCCGAAACATGATCGGGGCTGGTCAACTACCGTTGATGGTGTCACCCACCATTAAGAATATCCAAATCCACCATGTAATGGTGGACGGAGGTTCCGGGCTAAATCTCATAAGCTTCGAAGCTTTCGTTAAGCTTAAGCTTCGGCCTTCGGACCTTCGCCCGTCCCGACCTTTCTCCAGAGTAGGTCTGGGAACCATTACCCCTCTTGGTTCCATTACACTCCCAGTGACCTTCGGAACCCGGGAGAACTACAGAACTCAGAAACGGGTCTTCGACCTCGCGTAGATCAGTCTGCCTTTCAACGCCATTTTGGGCAGACCAGCTTTATACAAGTTTATGCTGCTGCCCATTATGGTTACTTGGTGTTGAAGATGCCAACACCCATGGGCATTCTCCGGATCCGCGGAGACCGTTCCGCAGGAGGTACCATGCTGGAAGAACTCTATGCGCTTATCACAGCGCAAGAGGAAGCATCTGGTAAGGAGCCAGCTTAGAATCCTCCAAGCATTCGTCACAAAGGCTCTACCTCCGCACCTCGTGTGCAACCAAGCGGCAACACCGACATTCTCATCAAAGTCGTCCAAATTGGTTCCGATGCTGCTCAGACTACCCGTATATCGGGAGGTCTGAACAACAAATAGGAACTCACGATCATCACTTTCTTCTGGGTTAATGTCGATGTGTTTGTCTGGCAACCATCACAAATGTCTGGGATCCCTATGGAGGTGATTGAGCACAATCTGAAGATTTGCCAAGACGCTCGGCCTGTACACCAGAAGCCCCAGAAACAATCAATCGAGCGACAAAACTTCATCCGACAGGAAATCAAAAAGTTACTCGAAGCTGGATTCATCTGGGAAGTCTTCCATCCAAAATGGCTGGCAAACCCAGTTGTTGTACCGAGGCCGGTGGCAATCTTCGGATGTGTATCGACTACACCACCTTAAGTAAGGCATGTCCGAAAGATCCATTTCCACTACCTAGAATAGATCAGATAGTGGACTCCACCTCCAGGTGTGAACTACTGTGTTTCTTAGATGCATATTCTGGATATAATCAGATCCAAATGTCTAAGGAAGATGAAGAGCATACGGCCTTCATAACAGTAGATGGATTGTATTGTTATACTGCCATGCCATTCGGTCTTAAAAATGCTGCTTCAACATTTGTGCGAGCCACGTACAAAACATTTGGAGAGCTAATTAGAGACTTTGTGGAGGTGTATGTTGATGACATCGTCGTGAAAATCAAAAACAAGGAGTCACTTCTTGACAACTTAGAAGATGTCTTCAACAAGCTGCGCACTACGCGCACCAAGCTGAACCAAGACAAGTGTGTCATCGGGGTTAGCTCCGGAAATCTTCTGGGTTTCTTGGTGACTCATCGAGGAATCGAAGAAAATCCGGTGAAGATCAAGGCTATAAAAGAAATGCGGAACCCAACCCGCATTAAATATGTCCAAAAGTTGACTGGATGTCTAGCTGCGCTCAGCCGGTTTATATCAAGACTGGCAGAACGGGCGCTACCCTTCTTCAAACTCTTGAGGAAGTCCAGACCATTTCTTTGGTCCGAAGAAGCAGAAAAGGCATTTCAAGAGCTGAAGCAGCTCCTCACCACAATACCAAAACTTGTAGCTCATAATACTGGTGAGCCTCTACTGCTGTACATTTCGGCAACCACCGAAGTTGTCAGTATGGTTCTGGTTGCGGAAAGACCAGAACCACATTCAGTCCAGGAGTCTAGACACCTCCGGGAGGGTCCGGAACCACTTGAAGTGCTAGGAGATCAACCTCATTCGTCTGAGGAGGTTCACCTGGCTAACCAAAATGATCTGGATCTTCCCAATGAGATTTGGGTTGAACAAGGAGGAGATTTGGACCCCTCCGGGTGGGTCCAAGAAGCACAACCTGAAGGTCCGGAACCCTCCAACAGGGTCCAGGTCAATGGAGAGGAACCTCCGGGTCCTTCTGAAGGGGTCTGTACCATCCAACGCCCTATGTACTTCATCAGTGAAGTACTCCACGACGCCAAGACAAGGTACATTAAGGTGCATAAACTGCTTTACGCAGTTCTTATCTCCTCAAGAAAGCTTCGTCACTACTTCCAAGCCCACAAAATATTAGTGGTAACTTCTATTCCACTACGCGCAATTTTGCATAATCCTAATTCTACCAGGAACATTGCAAAGTGGGCAGCAGAGCTGGCAGTATTCGATCTAGAATTCGTGTCGAGACAAGCAATTAAAAGTCAAGCCTTGGCTCACTTTGTGGCGGAGTGGACCCCCTCTCCATCAAACCCTGGGGGCCACAGTGATAGAAACCAGAGCTCAAAGTTTTGGTATTCCCTGAGCCTCACTAGACCCTCTACTTCGATGGCTCCATACAGAAGCAGGGGGCCGGAGCTGGAATCCTTCTCCTGGCTTCGACCAGAGAGAAGGTCAAGTACATGGTACACCTTGATTTCAAGGCAACCAACAATATGGTGGAGTATGAAGCCCTCATCTATGGACTTAAGGTGGCACTATCTTATGGTGTCAAACAGCTGTTGGTATAAGGAGATTCAAAACTCGTCATCAAACAAGTGAAAGGTGAATGTTCCTGCGACAATTCTCAATTAGTTGCTTATCTCCTTGAAGTCCAGAGGCTTCAGAAGGACATCGAAGTCCTGGATCTCCATCATGTTCAGCGTCTTCACAACTCTGAAGCTGACGAACTCTCGACGAAAGCATCAACCGGAGCTCCAGCTCCTGATGGAATCTTCATCCGGAGGTTGTCAAAACCAACAGCTGAGCCTGCCGAACTGAGCGAAGCGGGCGAGACCAGCACCTCGAAGCTGGCGGTCCCGGTGGCCCTGCTACCATGGCGTCCACCAAGGGTCGTAGGTGCTGTTAGAAGCTCTGAGCAACACAGCACGCAAGACTCAGAAGCTCAAGTTAGCTCCAATGCATGGATCTTAGAGATCCAGAGCTACTTGAAAGACAATATCCTTCCTGAAGACAGTGTATCCACTGACCGGATTGTCAGGTTGGCTGAAAGATACATGTTGGTAGAAGGGGATCTCTACTGACGCGGTGCCAATGGCATCCTAATGCGGTGCATTGCAAGGGAAGAAGGCCGCGAGCTCCTCACGGACATCCGTGGAGGTGAGTGCAGGAACCATGCTTCTTCTCGCACGCTGGTCATTAAAGCTTTCTGGCATGGCTTTTATTGGCCTACAGCACTTCAGGATGCAGTTGAGCTAGTGAAAAAATGTGAAGCGTGCCAGTTCCACGCCAAACAGATTCACACACCGGCTCAATTGCCACAAGTGATACCTCCTACATGTCCATTCGCTATGTGGGTCATGGACATCCTGGGACCTTTCCCAAAAGCTGTCGGAGGTTACATGTTCCTTTATGTCGCCATCGAAAAGTTCACTAAGTGGTCGGAAGCAACTCCAGTATTAACAATCAACAAACAATCAGCAATCAAGTTCTTGAAATCCATCATATGCAGATTTGGAGTTTTAAACAAAGTCATAACTAACAACGGAACTCAATTTACAAGTGTTGCATTCCATGAATATTGCAAAGACCACGGCATTCAACTTAGCTATGCCCCAGTAGCTCATCCAACAAGCAATGGCCAAGCCGAGAGAGCAAATGCAGAAATCTTAAAAGGACTCAAGACACGCACATATTAGCGCTTGAAAAAGCACGGAGCTATCTGGATTGAGGAGCTTTCGTCCACATTATGGGCGAACAGGACAACACCCAACCGGTCAACTGGGGAGACTCCATTCTTTCTGGTGTACGGAGCTGAAGCAGTCCTTCCTCCGGAGATCACCTTGGGGTCCCTCCGGGTCTGGACCATCGATGAAGCCACACAGGACCAGCTTCGGCGTGAAGACCTTGACCTCGTCGATGAGGGAAGGGGCCAAGCAGCTATTTGAAATGCACGTTACCGCTAAGCGCTCTAGCACTATCATCAAAGGCATGTGCGCGACCGACAGCTTGAAGAAGGCGACCTGGTGCTTCAGAAGATACTAAGCCATGAAGGGATGAACAAACTTTCCCCCAGCTGGGAAGGTCCCTTCTGAGTAATTAAAGTATCTCGACCAGGATGCATTCGCTTGGCAATTGAGGATGGGATCTTGCTTCCCAATCCTTGGAACATCAAGCACCTCCGTAAGTTTTATGCTTAGAATCACAGAGGTGAGTCTGCAATTACACATAATGCATGTTGTAGAGTCATTATATAGAGATGGGAAAGTCCTCTGGGAGAATATCCAAACCCCTCCGGGAGGGTCTGGGAAGTTCAAGTAACACTTGAGACAGTCACAGCAGCAAAAGTGTAACTACTTGCTCTGGGCTAGTACAAGATGTATAGCACATTTAGCTTGGTCCAGCACCCTAAATGTGTCCTTGTCTCCCCTGTAATCCATACCTATAATGAAAGGCATTGTTATGTGAAAACAGACTCCACGTGCATTTACTCTTTGTGCAAGGCTCAATATATCAAGTTATTTTTACCCCACTTGTCTATAATGAAGTTGTGCAAATCTTTTTGAGCTTTGTTCCAAGTCACTACATGCATTAAAAGCCTTATTGATAGTCCTTTTGGATCTCAACATTGCTACATAGTCTACTTGCCTGAACGCCAAGCCAACATTGGTCTGTAGTGTGCTTTTGGCTTAGCCTGGTCCTGCACCCTAAGTACACTGCTCCACCTACAAACCGGCAGGCCTCAGTAGGGTGAGTACTAAAAACGCATGCAAATATAGAAAGATTATATGAAAATGCTCGTATCATGTTGAGTTTCTTCAGATCTAAAGTCCAAATAAGAACGATAAGTCACAACCAATTTATAGACAAGAGGACAAATTTTACTTTTTCTCTTGCCTTTAATGTGCAGGAAAAGCAAAAATTCATAGCAATGGTGGATGACGCCGGAGCTACTAGGCTCCGACATCCTCCGAGAGGGGTCCGACGTCAATGTGTAATACGTTGACAGTGGAAGACGTCGGAGCTACCAAGATCCAACCATCTCAGGGGGGCCTGTTTTTGACGCCTCAAAATTTAAGACTTCGGACCTAAAATTTACAAGTGGGAAGCACCCAAGACGTCAACATAATACCACAACCTTTGGTACATGTACACATTTCAATTGTACACATGTACCAGGGGGCCAACAAGATACGACACATTATATTGAAGACAAATTGAAATGGAAGGCAGGAAAGGAGGATTTCATTAATTTGAGATACTGGATTACAAAATGGGGATAGTACAACAGAAGGCAAAAGAAATAAAGTCCTAAGGTACTGGAGAACCCAAGACATGCGGAAGAATGAAGTTACTTTTTGGGCAACTCCTTGGACATTGGCTTTGGCGGCGTCTTCCTCTTCAGCGATGGGACCTTCGAGCACCGGGTCCAATGGCAATTGGGGATGTCGGCTCACATAACACGTCAGCATGTATTCTGCAATGTTTGTAGCCAAAGACTTCCCCTCTGTCTCCAGCTGATCTGCGATGACGTTGCCCATTGGGTCAAGTTTGCCGCCAGCACCGTTGAGGGCCACCAGCACTCGGTCCAAGTCCAGTTCCGGGTTGTCCGGACATACAGGACTGAAGCCCAGCGTTCTCAGCGCGTCATTCGCCCGCCCTAAGAAGTCCCACACTTGAATAGCTTCGGTCTCCTTCAGGCTCCGCAGCTCCTCCAGCGGCTTCCGGGCAACCGCAAGCTCCGAACCTTCACAGGCAAGGCGCTCGGCCAACATAGAATGTTGCTGCATTATCTCAGCAACTTGCTTTTCCCGGTCGTCCAACTCCGTCTCCCGGAGGTGCATGCGGTTCCTCCTTTCAGCAATGTCTTTCTCTCTGCCTCTAACTCTCTGTTCCCTAGCGGCAAATCAGACTCTCTCTTCGAGACCTCTTGCCCCACCATCCAGTTCTTCTTCCTCTCTTCCTCCTTCCATGGATCCAACTTTTTGCTGCGATCAGCCAAATTTTTCTCACCCATAGTCAACTTCTGGGTGACCTCCGCCTCTCTCCTCACCACATCATCCTGCTGCCCCAGGAGTTTTTCCTCCCTTGCCTCCAGGTCCGTTCGATGCTTCGGGAGAGTTTCATTCAATTCAGCGAGTTTTTCGTGATGCTTGTCAGCACCGTCACGTCTCTCCTTGGCTTGCTCCAGGATTTCCATGGAGTTAGCATCGAGCGCTTGCATGGCAGCCTCCTTCTCTTCCATCAACTTATCCCAGTATTCTAACCGGGCCTTCTCCCCCTTGATCCATTCCTTCTTGTCAGCCAGCCTCATCTGAGCAAGCCTGGTCTGAAAATGGAGTTTGTTGCGCCAACGCCTCAGGGTGTTGCGCTCCTCCTCCAAGGCTTTACTCTCATGGTCGAAGGAAAGTTGGACCTGTCGGAGACTTCAGCAAGCATTGTCTATGGACAACGACAGAGGGATAGGTTATGGGCCTGCTGGGACCATTTCAGCAAGCTCAAAAGGGTTTTCCATCACAAAAATTTGGTCCCACTCTACAATAGCGGTCCCCTGGACTCCTGTAGCACTAGGGTCGCTCTCTTGGAGCCCTTCGGTGGTAGCAAAAGAACCCACTTGGGGAACTTCCACCTCTGGAGCAGTTGAAGGCGCTGCTTCAGGGTCTTCAGTTGACGGCTCCGAAGCCGGAGGACCTGCCGCCAGTTCTTCAGGCTGCTCCGGCTCTGTCCAAGATACTTCCTGGGCAACTACCTCTGTAGCAGTAGTAGGGCTTCAACTAGAGCCTCGATTACCGCTGGCTCAGGCTCCGGCACGGCGACCACCTCCGACACAGCCGGCGGACCTCCAACCACCTCCGACTCAGCTGCCGGACCCTCTATCACTTCCAGCTCAGCTGCCAGATCTTCAATCATTTCTGGCACAAGGGCCGGAGCTTGGGTAATTTCCGTCTCAATAGCCGGGACTTCAACTTCTTCTAGCTCAGCATCCAGGGTTTCGGCAACTTCGGGCACGAAAGCTGGAACTTCTCGCATCGTCGGTGCTGGAGCATCAGCCTCCGCCGCTAGGGTTACATCTTCAACCTATCTCCTAAGGTCCGCCGCTACCACAAAAGCTTCGGGTAGGGACTCTAAGTCCAAGCTCACGACAGCTTGTGCCGGAGCTGTCACGACTTCTGCCTCCGCTTGACGAGGAGGCTCAGCGCTTGAAGTTGGCACTTCTGCAGGCACAGCCTTGGCTGCTGCAACAGGCGCTGAAGCTCCCGCCCCTTTCTTCGACACCCTACAAACAAAGGGAAGAGAAGATTAAAAACACATCAAAAAGACGGGGTAGCATTTCAAGAAAAGCAAACAATGCTTACCTCAGGATGTTGCCACCCTAGTCGCCTTGGAACCTCTTCTTCTAGGGCCCGGAGCTAGAACCCACCAAATATTGTGTGACCATTGCTTCGGACCACAGTTGAGGAACACTCGCAGCCGTCGGAGTCCTTTCGGCCGGAGCTTACCTTCGCTGGGAAGAACCCCCGGACCTAGAACTTCTAGCCAGCACTGAGGTCGGGGTTGCCTGCCCAGAGCTTACGCCTCTTGAAGACGCCTGTACCGGAGCAGGGGTAGCTACAGAAGACCTCCCCCACCGGGGAGAAGGAGCCGTCATGGAAGGGGCGGGTAGGACAGACCTCCCGTCAGCATGTTTCAACTTCGTCTTCTGGCTGGAGGGCTCAGTTGGTTCTTTGCCCTTGCCCTTGATGATGTCTTCAGTCTCTCGGCTCGGGTCGGAGGCAGGACCACCCTCGGAAGCTCCGGGGATCGCAAATCTGGTGGCCGGATGCCTCTCTACCTCGCCAAGATTGTCAAGCACCGGCATGCTCCTCCGGAGGTCCCTACTGAATTGCGCCTCCATGTTCAGTGGGAGGAAGGCTACTAGGGGAGCCAAGTCGTCACCATTAACATTAATCCCATGCTGGAATTTCTTCAAATGAAACTCCAAGGATTCATCATCCAAGTTGGATTTCAGACTGGTTTCAATCCGACCGTCATCCATCACGCTGTTGAGGGCCCATGCGAGCTTCTCCCTCTTCTTTAGTGGAGCCCACCTGTTGACAGGGAAGTTGCATAAGACCATCTGGGGGGGGGGGGTCACTCCACCTTCCACGCACTGGCGGATCCTGGTCAAGACCGGGTTGAAAGCATCTGACAGCACCGGAACCACACTCCAAGCGTCAGTGTCAACATTGGGTAGACCTTCGGGTAGCTCCAATTTCTCGTGCTCCTCCGTCGCGATGACGATTCAATCCTTCTTCCAGTCGTCCCACTTGCCGGAAGGAAACGACTTCAAGTATTTGTAGGGGCAGTTCTTTTGCTTCACATAATAGTAGAAGCCAATGAATTGGGACCCCTTGCCAGTGGTGTGGATGGTGAAGAAGGTGCGCAAAAGCTCGAAACGGGGGGGGGGGGGGGGGGATACCCCCACCCACATCTCCCAGAAGTGGACGAATATCGGCACGAGAAGAAGAGAATGGGGGCCAAGGTGATACAACTGCAAACCATAAAAGTCTAGCAACATCAAAAGGAAAGAAGAAAAAGGTGGGATGAATCCCACCATGGCGTATGTTGTGAAGTACACCATATCGACACTGCGCTTCTTCTTGAATGGGAGCTTGCCGGCGCGGACCAAATGGTTGAAGGAGTCACTGGACCACCCCATGTAGGTCCGGACCTTCTTCAGGTCATCACCGCTCTTGAGTCGGCTCTTGGGGAGACCCAACTCCATCGTGGCAAAGTGGAGCAAAGTATGGAAAGTTAGGCGGGGTTTGGGAGGCTTTGAGCGCAAAGATGATCGAAGGTGTAAAGAGTCCTCAAACCGTGCACACTTTCCTTCTTAAGTAAGCCTCCGCGACGCTTGGATGGAAACCGCAGTATGATCAAAGGCACTCTTCAAAAATCTACCCCGTCAATGACGAGTGAGCCTGGGCCACCCCAGTGAAGAGATCGAGGTCCTTACCCAAGGCCAACCGTTGCCATGATGAGCGGCAGGAAACCCAAAGTCGGCGGTCTGATAGAGCGTGCGAAACCAATACGGTTTTCGTATTGGGAACCGGCGACCTTCAATTGCATGAGATCCGCACTCAAAGATCTCATCTGCCGTATTCATAACAAGCCACGCATCGAAGGTTCACTCCCGGACCATCACTCTATCGGCGCATCAGAGGACTTTTGAAAATTGAAGTGCGGGAATCGAGAATGACCCCACCTCCGGCAGAATAACTCAACCCAAAGGGTTTCTCCCATAGGTGGGCCTCGGGGCCACTGTCGGTACCCTGTGTACCGGGTACCCCGCAATACCGCAAGAAGTGCAAGAAAGTTCCACCCGTCAGAGTTGAAGGCCCTTGCAGATCCCACATGTCACATTGCACCGGACCTGCTCCCCTCACATGGATGTCTCCCAGGTTAACACGTGTAAAAGAAGACCGAAACTAAACTCCCAACCAAGGAAAGCTTCGGCGACTACACGTGTACAACCGCCCCGGACCTAGCCCTCGTAAGAGAGGAGCTCCGTTGCCGACACGTATACAGCGACCCCGGACCTACCCACTCACAAGGGAAAACTATGGATTCACCACATGGGGAGCCTCCGGACCTTCATCGCCAATAGAAATGCAAGCAGATTACGTCCATTACAAACATTCAAGGATGGTTAATGCGGCAGTTACAAGGTCTGATAACGTGTCATTTATGTCGTATTAATGACATACGATCAGTGCATTGTTAATAGGGGTAATGCAGCCATTAAGGCACGTCATCAAACTATTAATCACACTTAATACTCTTTAGACAGTGTATTAGGTTGTTAAGCATGCCAGGTCCACATGTCGGGCCAGGCAAGCTCTATAATGGTCAGCCCTTAGAACTATAAAAGGGTTGTATCGCACGAACATCAGGGACAAGCAGATTGGACCTGATCCTAGCGAACGTACTCGCTCAATACAGTTACAATAACCCCGTGGAGTAGAGTGTTACGCTCAGGCGGCCTGAACCACGTATATCTCTGAGGTCATCATCTTGATCTTGATCTCTGCGTGCCCCAACCACAAAAGAACCTCCGCGGGCTGCTTCTCAGTAGGTCTGGGGGAAGTGTCGTATCAAACACTTCGACAGTAGTAAATCAATTGGAGCACTGGGATTGAAACCAAACACTACATGGAATGGGCTTACCTTCATTGTGGAGTGAACAGATATATTGTAAGCAAATTCTATATATGGTAAATGCTCCTCACACAACTTTAAGATTGTTTTTAGACAACCCACAACATAGCGGATAAAGTATGATTAACTACCTCAGTTTTTTCCATTCATTTATGGGTGACAAGTAGTTGTAAACAGCAACTTGGTTCCCAATTTATACCATAATGTTCTCCAAAAATGACTTAAAAATTTTGCATCACAATAAAAAACAATAGTATTTGGCACACCATGTAAACGAACAATTTCCTTCATAAACAAATCAGAACGTGTGAGGCATTATCATTCTTATGACAAGATATAAAGTGTGCCATTTTGAAGAAATGATGAACCAAAAAAAAGATGCTATCCCTCCCCCTCTTAGTCCTTGGAAATCACAAAACAAAGTCCATAGAAATATCCCCCAAGCTACACTAGGAACAGGAAGAGGCATATAAAGACCATGTGGGTTAAGGCGAGACTTAGCTTTATTGCAAGTAGTGCATCGTGACACGTCGCGCTCGACATCACGTCTCATCTTTGGCGAAAAGAAGTCTGTGGACAGAACATCCTCATTTTCATTCACTCCAAAATATCCCATCAATCCTCCTCCATATGCTTCCTGCAAAAGTAATAGACGAACGGAGCTAGCTGGAATGCATAGCTTGTTAACACGATAGAGGAGACCCTCTCGCTGCACATATTTATTTCAAGTTCTTCCTTGTCGGCAATTTTCAAAAGTGTCATTGAAGTCCAAATCATTAGGATATAATTCTTTTATTGTTTCCAAACCAAAGGTCTTGTGATCAAGTTGGGATAGCATGATATAATGTCCAGATAATACATCGGCAATGACATTATCATTTCCTTTCTCATGCTTGATGATGTATGGAAACGACTCTATGAACTCATGATTAAAATTCATGAGCTCATGAAACGTCTTTGAACCATTTAGCATGCCGTTTATTCAGATTGGTTTGACATTTAAGATATTTCAAAGATTGATGATTAAAATGTATGACAGACACCTTAGACAAATGATGATGTTGCCAAGTTTGTAATACTCGCACAAAGGCATACAATTCCTTATCATAATTAGAATAATTTAGAGAAGGACCATGCAATTTTTCACTAAAGAAAGCAACATGTTTACCTCCTTGTATAAGAATGCCTCCAACACCAGTGCCGCTTTTGCATCACATTCTAGCTCAAAGGTATTGTCACATTTAGGAAGTTGCAGCAATGGTTCTTGTGTAAGCTTCAATTTGAGAGCATCAAAAGCTTGTTGCTGCCATTCACCCCATCGAAACGGCACTCCCTTCTTCATTAGCTCATCTAGAGGTGCTGCAATGGTGCTGAAATCCCGCACAAAGCGGACATAAATTCTGCAATACCAAGAAAACTACTCACCTGCATGACGGTTGTTGGAGCTGGCCAGCTAGTGATCCCAGCAATCTTTGGCTCATCCATCCAAATTCCCTGCGAGGAAATGACATAGCTAGGAAACGAGACTCGATTGGTGCAAAAGACGATCTTTTTGAGGTTACTAAACAAATGTTGATCCCTCAAAACAGCAAAAACAACACGTAAATGATCAAGATGTTCGTCATATGACTTGCTGCAAATGAGGATATCATCGAAGTAAACAGCCACAAGTTTTCCAATAAAAGCACATAAAACCTCGTTCTTTACTCGCATAAAGGTGCTAGGTGCATTAGTTAAACCAAAAGGCATGACTAACCACTCATAAAGTCCAAAGTTGGTTTTAAACATGATTTCCTTGTCATCTCCTAGTGCCATTCCAATTTTGTGGTAACCACTACGCAAGTCAATTTTTGTGAAGATGATAGCACCACTCAATTCATCAAGCATGTCATCTAAGCATGGAATAGGATAACGATATCGAATGATGATGTTATTAAATGCTCAACAATCAACACACATGCGCCAACTACCATATTTATTAGGAACCAAAAGAAAAAGAATGAAACAAGGGCTAAAGCTTTCACGAATGTACACGCGGTCCAAAAGATGGCTTCTTTGCATACTAGAGCATAGCACATCCCCTTAGCATCAAACAAATCACCAAGGTAAGATTTAGTTGTGAGGGATGGAGGTGATTTTAACATAATGACTTGCTATTTTTCAGATTTTAGTTTTGTTGCCTTATCATCATGTGGGGACCAGGTCTATACATTATAGGATTGCAGAAGGTGGTGCTGTGCAATGCGGCACACAATAGCACACGAGAAAAATATGATAAAATGCAAAGTTTTATTGATATGAATAGCGGAATTTTTTTTACAATACGTAATATACATCAGAAGATAATACTCATAGCTAAACTCTCAGCCTAGCTATGCCAAAGAGCAGCCGTCCAGTCCGGGGATGCTACACACTAGCCACACACAAGTCGGTGTTCATGGCGGCGTGCAGGGCTCCCACTCGGCGGTATACCCCGATGGGGCATTGCCTCATCCTCGGGCCCTTGTTCATATGTCTCATGTGAAACAACTTAATATGGCAACCATGAGCATGAACACTCAACATGACTTAACACCGACATGCCTAAACATGAAACTCTACATGAAGGGATACTTAACATAGGAAGTAATATTGCAATAAAGGACTCGCCTACATGTTCATCCTTACTTTTCATATTTACTAGCAGATGCTATAGCAATCAAGGTTGCAAAGCAATAATAATTCAATACATCATATTCATCTGGTTTCTTTAGTATTTACTATGTCACATCACAGTGAACAAGCGGTACTCAATCCTTATCTAAGAGTGATGGTGATTGCAATCAATAACACCTTGATTGCACGATGCACACACCTATACGTAAGAAGTGTGCGGTGCTCCTCAAGACGTCATACGCAACCATCTTTCACAAGAAACTCAAGCGCCAAACCATTCCCATCATCTCAGGTAGTGAGTGCCTTCACAGAGCATGTTTGTTCCTGCTATCAGATTTGCACCTTGCTTCCCTCAACCCACCCCTAAAGATAGTGGGCTAGCCTTGACGCCCATGTTATCAAGCTACATCGGTTTCCTGGGGCTCATATATCCTGTATACCTTCCAGTACATTTTAAACTTGCTTAGTGGGGCCGCACACGGATCGGTCATCAATCGACAAAAGCAAGCTACGCATGTGAGACCCCATCTCACTGCATCATATCCTTCCGCTCGGTCTCATATGCATATTCATAAACCATTTACATACTCAAATCAATCCCGTGTGATATAAACCCTATCTCGCGAGTATATTCCAACTACTCGACTTCTACCGGATTCCTTACATCATTAGCATGGCATTTCTACTTGTCGAGCTATAAACCACCAATACTCCATGGGGTTTGTGGGTCATGCAAGTGGAGTAGCATTCACCTTAGCCCTAATGCACAATACTCACCCTATACGTATGTGATACAACTCAAAACTTTGCAATAGCAATTTAATGCGAACCGGAGCTTGCCTGGTTGCGGGTCAGATTCAATGTTAACTCCTGGTGATATGGTTTCCAAGGCCTCCAGCTCCTCATTGATCTCGGTCACTATATGATATGCATAGTATAAAGTACATAAGTGATATTAATACTATCTGCAATTAACATGTAAACACTGATCATATATGTAAATTATTTTAGCTGGCTTTGGAATTTTTATAGTGGATACTATGTTCTAATACGAAGGTCTGGGCCAGGAATAGGAGATGTTCAAGGGATCTTGTTGTCTCTAAAATTACAACAAATAAATAGTTTCTCTGAAATTTGGTACTAAATCAGTTGCTTTGACATAGCCAACAGGGACTGATCTTGTTAGAGGAAGACTCGTTGTAGCAAAATTGTTTCATAATTTTCTGAGCTTTCTATAGGGAAGAATTGATTTTACATGTTTGGGATAAATTCTGAAATGGTTTCTATTCATTTTTGAATTGTCAGAGAACATAGAGTTTGGAACATAGTTTTACTCAGTAAATGAAGACCAATGAACTTGAATGTTTTACTAAAGATCAATTGTATTTGAAAGTGCTCTGACAAAAATTGGGAATTTTCCAATTATCATGACAGGAGTAATAAATTTCCAAGCAATGTGCTCAAAGGAATTAATTATAAAAATACTGGGACTTTTATAAAAATTAAGCTGCATCACTGCAAAGTACTTTTCATGAGGAATCTAATAAAATTTATTTGGAAATTGTTTAGCAAATCTATTAGGAGGAATTGATTTTTGAAGTTTGCATCAATTCTGGCTTTATTTCAAATAGGAAAGTTCAAATAAAATCCACCCGGGTCCACCAGTTTAAAAGGAGCCAATTGAAGTGGGGCCAAACTGTGTTAATGTGCCGCACAACATCAGCACACCTCGCAGAACATGTGACAGGACCTATTTGGCACTGAGCTTCATGCTCGATGGTGACACCGTAGGTTTTTCTCAGCGGAGAGGAAATTTGGTTGCCCGGTTTAATTCCTCAATGATTTTCGTGTATTTTTTATCTAGCTGCTGCGTATGGGGGTCTATGTCACAATCCTTAACTGGTTTGATGAATACTTACACCTAGAAAACAAATTAAAGTGGAAACCTAGCATGATTGCTATGAGCTTGTCGAGAGGGGAAATGGAAATACAAGCAGTTGACTGGATGAAAGATTTTGGGGTTATCACCGTGTGGAAGTAGTGTGACGGTGCTTCTTTTCTCTATTTGAAGCAGGCCACAAGACAGCTCCTAGCTCCAACTCCTCATTGAGACAAAGAGGGTCCTTCTCGGCGGCAACTCGGCGACCTCCGCAAAACATGAAACCATCGAGCCATGGTTGTGGGGACGAATAAACCACGTTGAAGAAATGATAAAGTGCAAGCAAAGGAACATTTTTACTTTTGGTTGCCTGCTCAACCGAAGAAAGTACTCTTATAACCAATAACAACTTTATTCCTCTCTGATGTGTTCAATTCTCCACCAGTTTGTGTCCAAACATACTAGATATTTACAGGGAGAGCAATTCAAAACATGGGAAATTTAATTCTGCAGTTCAGATCCATATTTTTCCAAGTTTCCAATGAAATTCAAATTCGAATTCAATCGCATTTCGATGAACACATTGAAATAAATAGTAATTGGCCTTCAAAAACTTACGAAAATCTGCAGGGCCACTATTTGAGTTATTAGGAATCCAAGGTTCCACTCCTATTTGTGTTTTGTCCAAGTTTGAATCGGAGCTTAGTTTATATTTTTGAAATCCCTCTTTTAGAGTTCGAAATGATTTGATGTTTTCTTTGCCATTTTTATTTCTTTGCTCCTTCTCATTTTAACATCTCCATACTGAAATGCATATTACAATTTTAGGGCATTTACATCCCTTCCCCCTAAAAGAATCTTGTCCTGAGATTGCAAATGAAGAGACGAAGGTAAAATATTACCGGATATGAGGTGATAATAAATCTGGATAGTTTCAATGAGATATTCCTCGCTTTCCCATGTTGCTTCATCAGCAATATGGTTACTCCACAATACCTTGTAGAACCACAAAGTCCAGTTTATTGTGGCTCAAACCTTTTCATCAACATTCCACATCGGATACTCAGAATAAGTGAGATCCGATTGAAGAGCTTCGAGTTCTTCCATGCAGAATTCAGCTGAGGACATGATGCATTTCCGCAGCTTAGAGACATGAAAAACATTAAGAATTCTAGAGAGTGACGCCTGTAACTCCAATGATAGGCCACGGGTCCAGATTTTTCAATGACGGCGAACGGACCGATGAGCCAGGGAGCAAGCTTTCCCTTCACTCTTAAATGATGAATCCCTTTTATCAGAGAGACATAGATATAAACCTAGGTCTTAGATGTTGAAGTCGAGAGGTCAACATCTTTTATCCGCATTGTCAAAGAATTCTTGCAACACTTCTCCCAGACCTGCAATGCGAGCAGCCTGTGGAGGTTCTTGATCAGCAGGGCTTAGTCCACAAGAGATATTGCGCGTATGAGAGTGGTGAGATAGTGGTTTTACGTGGTTCGGGCCACCGGTGCATAATACCCTACTCCACGGTGAGGTTGTATTGCTGATGTGAATGAGTGTGTAGCGTGTGTATGCATTGAGATTAGCCCCTGTAACGGTGGCGGTCTAGTCCTTATATAGACAAGGTCGGACGCCTTACAAGTGGGGTCTGGGGCCCGACATGTGTCCACGGGACGATCTTTATCCTAAATATATAAAGCTTCCCGGCTACGCTGCCTCTGACCGCGGCTTGAATACTTACCATCTTGCCGCGCTGGATGACTATGCATAGTCGTTGATGATGGCAGGGATTGTCTCGTCAATTTGTCTTGTCGCCGTAAGCTACCCACTTGGCAGCGTGGGGTAGCCCTGCGGGGCCTTCACTTCGATGTGACTGGATGTAGCGGTACCTGACAGGCGGTGTGTGTAACACCCCATCCACTACGGGTCTGGCGGTCTTTACTTCTGCGGCTCTCTAGGATCACAGACTAGCCCCATAAACCAACACTAGTCTTTTTTTTGCGCATTTTGTCCTCACTCTTGCGCACCTGGGAAAACTTCCCGATCGGTCACCCATCTGTAAATTGCCCCGAGCTAAGCACGCTTAACCTTAGAGTTCTTTGCAGTTGAGCTTCCGAAAAAAAGGTATATCTGGATGGTATGAGTATTCTATCAATCCTATTAAGCCTTGAGTCAGAATGTCACAATCCACCCCCCTCCCCTTAGAAGACCGAAGTCCTCGTCGGTCAACTCCCAAGCAAGGAACGTCTCCTCTTGGCCATGTCTATACGTTCAGTACTGGCATATCTACCATACCGTGTCCCTCCTAGAGGGCCCACGCGCCATGTGTACGTACCCACGTCACTGACCCGTATGCAATCGTGAAACCGCGAGGGTCGGCTCTTATACCATTTCGTAACTCCCCAGCAACTACTGGCCTGGCGATCGTTACTTCTGGCAGCTCTCTAGGATCACAGACTAGCCCCACGGACCAACACTTGTCTTTTCTGCGCATGTTGTCCTCACTCGTGCGCACTCGGGAAGACTTCTCGGTCGGTCACCCGTCCATAAATTGTTCCGAGCCAAGCACGCTTAACCTCGAAGTTCTTTGCAGGTGGGCTCCCAGAAAAGAAGGTATACCTTGGTGGTATGAGTTATTCTATCAACCCTATTAGACCTTGAGCCAGGATGTCACAATCCATCCTCCTTAGAAGATCGACGTCCTCGTCGTTCAACTCCCAAGCCAGGAACGTCCCCTCTTGGCCACGTCCATACGTTCAGTACTGGCATACATACGGTCGGTACCCAACGTACTCGATACCGCAAGAAGTGCAAGAAATTTCCACCCGTTAGAGTCGAAGGCCCCTGCAGGTCCCATATGTCACGTTGCACCAGACCCGCTCCCCTCACATGGCTGGCTCCCGGGTTAACACGTGTAAAATAAGACCGGAACAAAACTCCCAACCAAGGGAAGCTCTGGCGACTACACGTGTACAACAGCCCCGGACCTAGCCCCTGTCAGAGAGGAGCTCCGGTACCGACAAGTATACAGCAACCCCGGACCTACCCTACCGAAAGGGAAAGCTCCGGAACTGCCACGTGTGGAGCCTCGGGACCTTCATTGCCAATAGAAATATGAGCAGATCACGTCCATTACAATCATTCAAGGACGGTTAAAGCAGCAGTTACAAGGTCTGATAATGTGTCATGAATGGCATATTAATGACACACAATCAAAGCACCATTAATAGGGGTAACACTTTCATGAAGGCACGTTATCACACTATTAATTATACTTAATACCCTTTAGATAGTGTATTGGGTCGTTAAGCATGCCAGGGCCACATGTCGGGTCAGGCCAGCTTTGTAACGGTCAGTCCTTAAAACTATAAAAGGGCAGCACCGCACAAATATGGGGGACAATCTGATCTGATTCGACCTGATCCTAGTGAACGTACTCGCTCAATACAATTACACAAACCCCGTGGAGTAGGCTGTTATGCTCAGGTGGACCGAACCACGTAAATCCTTGAGGTCGTCATCTTGATATTGATCTTTGCGTGTCCCAACAACAAAAGAACCTCCGTGGGCTGCTTCTCAGCTAGTCCGATGGAAGTTTCGTATCAAACACTTCGACACATACCATACCGTGTCCCTCCTAGAGGACCCACGCGTCATGCATACGTACCCACGTCCCTGACCCATACGCACCCGTGAAACCGCGAGGGTCGGCTCTGATACCATTTCGTAACACATTCCAGGAATCACAGAGGGTGGTGTCGTGCGATGCGGCACCCAACAACACACACAAAAAGAATACGATAAAATACAAAGTTTTATTTATATAAATAGCAGATGTCTTTTAAATTACTTAATATACAGCAAAAGATAATATTCATAGCTAAACTCTCAGCCTAGCTATGCAAAGCTACAGCCGTCCAGCCCGAGGACGCTGCACAATAGCCACAAACAATTTACTGCGTTGTGCAGGGCTCCCATTCTGCGGTATACCCCGACGGGGGCATCGCCTCATCCTCAGACCCTTCCTCATATGTCTCACCTGCAAACAACTTAATATAGCAACCGTGAGCACGAAGGCCTAGCATGACTTAACCATCTCACCTAAACTTGGAACACTATATGCATGGATACTTAACATAGGAATGGGTATAGCAGTAAATGACTCGCATATAAATTGATCATCATTTTAAAAGTTAATAGCAGCAGCTTAAATGTTCAATAACAATAACTTTAATGATCCTAATCTATAGCGGACATAGTGGCAAAACATTTATATTTCAATACATCGTATTCTCCTGACTTCTTCAGTATTTACTACGTCATAGCACAGTGAACAAGCGGTACTCAACTAACCGCGAGGGACGGTGATTGCAATCAGGACACACCCGAATAACATGTCACGTACACCCCGTGCCTAAGGAGCGTGCCATCATGCTCACCACGTCATATGCAGCAACCTTTCACAAGTGAACTCAAACGCTGAACCGGTCCCACCATCGCGGCCATAAGGTTCCCGCACGGACTATGTTTGTGCCCGCCGGCAAATTTACACCTTACTACCCTCAGCCCACCCCTATCGACAATGGGCTATGCCTCGACATCCAAGTTATCAAGTTACATCGGTTTCCTAAGTTCCATATGCACAATATACATTGGGTACTATTCGAACTTGTCCAGTAGGGCCGCATACGGATCGGTCCTCAATCGACTCAAGCAGGGCTATGCATGTGAGACCACGTCTCACTGCATTCTACCCGCTGCTCGATCTCAATTTCACGTTTTTAACCATTATATGATTTAATTCATCCCGTGTGATAAAATTCTATCTCACGAGTAGATTCCAACTACTCGACTTCTACTGGATTCCTATAAACATTAGCATGGCATTGTCTACTCTTCAAGCTCTAGAACTACCCAATACTCCATGGGATTTGTGGGTCATGCAAGTGGAGTAACAAGCACCTTAGCCCTAATAGAAAATTCGTCCTAGACATAAGTGATACAATTAGAAAATTTGAAATAGCACTTAAATCCAAAGTGGGGCTTGCCTAGCTGTGAGTCAGGGGAAAATTTAGCTTCTGGAATAAGAGTGTCCAAGGGCTCCAGGTCCTCCTCGATCCCGGTCACTATATGATATGAAATATATAAAGTACATGAGTGATATAGAAACTATAGAAGAGATTTTATAAATACTGATCATGTATGTAAATGATTTTAATTGGCTTTGGGATTTTTACAGTGGACACTAGGATATATTAGGAATATCTTGACCAAAAATTGGAGATGTTCCAGGAAGCTTGTTGTCTCTAAAATTCCAATAATTAAAAGGATTCTCTGAATTTTGTTTGTAATTCTGGAACTTTGTAATGGCTAAAAGTGGATGATCATGGTAGAGGGATTCTCACTGGTTCTGGGAAAATTTGTTTCACATTTTTCTGAGCTTCCTACAGTGAGAAACTGATTTTATAAGTTTAGGGAAAAATCTGAAAATGGTTCTGTACTTTTCTTAATTTTTCAACTACATAGAGATTTGGAACACTGATCATCCCATTAAATAAAGTCCAATGAACTTGAAATTTTTACTGGATATCAAGTGTAATTTATGAGTGTCCTGACCAAAATCGGAAATTTTCCAATTAACAGAACAGGAGTAATTAATTTCCCAAGCAATTAGCTCAAAGGAATTAATTATGAAAATTATGGGAGTTTCATGTCCAACATATTTCACCACTGCAATGTTGAGATCAATATGAGTCTACCAGAATTTATTTGGAATTTTTTGAGCAAATCTACTAGGAGTAATGGATTTTAGAAGTTTGATTGAATTCTGGAATTTATTCTCCAATTGGAAAGTTTAAATAAAGAGGCCGGCCCCACTTATTTTAATTGGGCCAATCAGTGCTGGGCCGCACCGAGGGCCACGGGGTTAACCCGTGCAGCCGCACCCAATCCGGTGCCACAGCTGTTCTGCTCGGTGGAAACGTCATTGACATGTGGAGTCCGCCGGCCTTCGTCTTCCTCGCGATGTGCCGCTCGGCCGCGGCGGCACAACGCCGGTTCTGTGGGGACCGGAGTCCACACATCCGAGGATCTCATTGGGTGGTACCGTGCGATGCGGCACCTAACAGCACACACAAAAAGGATACCAAAACATATAAAGTTTTCATTTCATAATAAGAAGAGTTTACAAAAGAGTGTACAATAGAAGTACACACGCAGCGGAAAATACATACTCATAATCTCACCTAACTAAGCAGGAGAGAAGACGTCCATGCCCTAGGACGATTCTCACTAGCAACACGAAGAACATACAGCAGCGGCGTGGCTCACATGAGATTTATCTCGACACCTCGAGTCTCATGTACAACCCGAACAGCAGAAATATAACTAATACCTGCAAAAATCGTTAAAGCGCAAACGTGAGCATGAGGCTCAGCAAGACTTAACCGTCTCACTAGACAGATGCAAGGGGACACTAAACATAGGTAAGGAATAGCATAAATGACTCGCCTACAAGTGGATCCTTATAATCAAGTTTTAAGTAGCAAATGACATTCTCTGAGCACGGCACATCATGGGCTCCACAATCAAACAAGAAACGCTTTACCGATGATATGACATGCCCAAAGCACATAGTGCTATTACAGCTAAAGTATGGGGAAATTGAAAATCTTTAGTTATACTATCTCTAAACCAAACAAGGTTGCAAAGTAATTATAATTCAATACCATATGACTTTTCTGACTTCTTTAGTATTTACTACGTCACCGCTCAGTGAACAAGTGGTACTCTATTACTGCGAGGGACAGTGATTGCAATCAGGACACACCCGGACAACACGACACATACGTCGTTCGGAAGTGTCAGCGAGCACACCCGTACCTACATAACACTTCAGTACTAGGCGTATATGGCAACCTTTCGCAAGACACTCAAATGCCGAACCGGTCGATCCGTCACGGGCAGGAGGTCCCTGCGTGGGGCGTACTCTGACGTGCCCACCAGCGGATTTACACCTTGCTACCCTCAACCCACACCTATAAAACGGAACGGTATGCCTCGACACCCAAGTGACCAAGCTACGTCAGTTTATTGGATTCCATATGTCCATTATGTTGCCGGTACAATTCAAGCTTGTCCGAAGGGGCTGCATACGGACGGGCCTTAATCGACACAGGCAGGGCTATGCGACCGAGACTCAATTCTCGCCGCTTCCTATCCATTCCCTGCCCGGTCTCAATTTCATTATATTAAGCCATTTTCTATTCAACCAATCCTGTGAGATACATCTCTCGCGAGTAGATTCCAACTACTCGACTTCTACCGGATTTCCTATGCATTAGCAAAGCAGTTACTACAGGTCAAACTGTAACTCGTGCCAAATAAACCCTGGGATTTTTGGTCATGCATGTGGAGTATCATTCACCCTAAACGTAATGCACAATTCATATACTACTCATCATAGTGATAAAGCAAAAGTTTATAAACGACTTAAATGCAAACCGGGGCTTGCCTTAGTTTGCGACTGAACAAATGTCAATTGTTAGGGCTTGATCTTCCTCCGAAGAACCTGTCATGGAACCTTAGTGGAAACAACTTGGCCTTCTCCTCCAAGCGAAGCTCCTCGTCGATCACCTACCATCACGTTTCCTATCGACATGATATGCATATAAGTAATTAAGTAATTTAAGAAAAGACTCCACGGGGTTGTGTAAACTCTAAGAATGAGGAGTTCGACTAGGAAGGACAGATATGCCTCTGTTATGTGAATGAACAAAGGATGAAGTCAAGTGGTCATAGTAGTATCGAGATGTGAATTGAAAGGTGCAATGTAAGCACACATTGCAACTTGGCACTCAACACTCGACGCTATGCCACTCAAGGACGATACATCTGAATGGTGTGGAAGTGTTGGACTGGTAGGGTAAGGATGGCCTAAGAGTCAAGATGGAGCTTAGAAAGCTTAAGGCATGAGTGAACTGTGCAACAAGAGGTTGTGACTTAGAAGTCGACCAGTGAAGTTACACAAACTCATTAAGGAGTAAACCTAATTATGTGACAAGTGTGATCGCAGGGTCCTGATAAGGATGAACCAGGATGAAACCCTAGCGACACTTGGGAGTGAAGTGAGGTCAACATTCTTGGACTTAAGACATCATAACGAGCCTTGTTAACCTAACATGAGTATTGAGACAATGTTCAAATGACCTTTAGGTAAAGCAGTTTCTACGGCAAGCTTCTCGAGCATCGTTCAAGTGCTTACGTGACACTATTGCAGTGTCCTTTGCAAGATTGTCCAGATGAGCTCGGTGAACTCCTGGAACTTGAACATGATGCGAGACCTTGTCGTGACGGTCATGCTTTGTCATCACGGGAAGATCGGATTAGCGAGGTCCACATCGACCCAGACTCGTCAAAGGGGGTGAGCAGAATCCCGAACACCACCTTGTGAGTGTTAAGGCTAGTGATGTCGACTCGGTTGTTGATAAGGGACTCGACGAACCTGTCGTCGATGAAGTGGTACACCAAGTTAACCAATCCTGTGATCGGTTAGGGAACATCCTCAACACAACCAAGGAACTCTTATCCAAGGTTACCCCTGGTCTAGTTCTCCTTGTTGGTCGCGACGTTCTCGCATTATTCTACCCTAGGTCATCGGTGGTCACCAATACACTCAGTTTGACCTAGAAGGCATTTCATCTAGCATCTAGGCTACACCTAGGACTCGAAGAGTCTCGCCTTGACCAAACCCTAATTTGGCTAAACGACTGTCGACCGTTGTGTCGTGGTTGTGTTTCAGCATCATGTACGTTACAGGCATCCTTCATCTCGATGCCAGGACACGATGATGGCTCGGAATGTCACGACGACGTCATATGGTCAACGACGTCGACGCGACTCATGGTGGAGCATCACGAGCACGCACGGACATCCAACGTGATACAAACAACAAAGGAGGTCAACTTAGGGACTCCTATAGGAATGATATCAATGCGGAAACTGGACGTATGACTTGACGAGACATGAGCACCATTAGGGGTCACGATGAACGGACATCGATGACGTCAAGCAAGGTATTCCAGGGCAAGGCTCACCTTGTAGGCATTTCGCCGAACATCTTGGGTGTGTACTTGATTTCCGTCGCTTCATCACCATTCAAAGGGTATCTTGGCACTTGGGCTTGTCGAGTTGCCACATCACCATACCCCTGCATCAAGACCAGCTCTGAACATCAACGAAGTTGGTTCTTTCCTTGTGAACATTTCATCGAATACCTAGGCTGCAGTCATCGATCCAATCACTCTTGCAAAATAAGAGCTAACCTTGGATTAATGGTCGATACCATTATGTGAACGACGTGTTCCCGAATCCTGTGCATCTCATTCAATACTTGCTTTGCTTCCAGGACATAGCCACGGCGCAGAACGCGGACATGGCGTCATGGTGCTCGCGGTCGGCCCGGAAAGGCGCAGCCAGCAAGGACACGGCGGCCGGGTGTTTGCGTGTGGTGCTGGTTCTGGACAACAGCAAGGGCGGCTGGGTTGCTCGGCCGGGGAGCGCACATGTGCAGGGGGCGAGCAGGAACGACGGCCAGTCGTCGGCCAGGCGCACGGGCGCTGGGACGCGGGCGCGGAGCGACGCCACGGTGGACGAGCGAGCTGGTGCGAGGCCGCGGTGGGATGGCGGCGCGCGGGGTCGGGCGAGCGGCAGCCAGCGTGGGGCGACGGCGCGGCGGTCAGGAGGCAAGCCGACGGGAGCGGCGCGAACAGAATTGGCGAGGAGGAGGCGCGGCGCTGGCAGGAAGACGAGGCGGCGGCCAAACGCGGAGGAGGCGCGCGGACCTGGCGGACGCTCGAGCTGGCGGGGGCGAAGTCGGGCGCTGGCGGCGGGATGGCGATGCCGTGGTACAGGGCGAGCGGTGGCCGGGAGACGAGGCGGCGGTGAGCGCGCCGTCGGGAGTGTCGTGGGCGACGAGGAGGCGGCCGACGTGGGGCGCGACCGACGGGAGGAGTCGGGGGCAAGGGACATGGGTGCCGGCGGTCGGGAGCGGCCAGGGCGCCGGAGGAGAGGCGGGGCGGCGCGCGAGCCGGCGTGGAGGAGGTGCGGCGTGAGTTGCCGTGGGGGATGCGGCGCCGTGGACAGCCGGCGGCGTGCAGAGCCGGGAGATGGAGGGGCGTGCGCGGAGGCGGGGGAGCAGAAGTGGGGCGCGGCAGGGACCAGCCGGGAACCGACGCGGTGATAAGGACAGGAGAGGAACGTCGAGGTGGCTCTGCATGCAGTCGCGTGGAGGCAGGGGAGGAGAGAGGAAGCCTTGCCGACCTGACTGGTGGGGACCATCTGTGGGACCCACTTCCCTCTTCTTTCCAAAATTCCAATAGGGCTAGCAAGCATGCTTCAAAAATAGTCAAATTTGGCCCAGTGACTAAATAAAATGTGGAGAATTTTATGGTGCAATCAGATTTCAAAACTGAGCAAGTTGAATTTGAACTCAGATTTAAATTTGAATTCAAGTGGTGATACTTGACTCAAGGAAATAAATAGTAGATTAGGTTCAAAAATCCTGAAACTTTGAAGTTAACCTTTTTGAACCATAAGGGACCTCTGGAAAAATTTGGAGTTGATTTGGACAAGGTTGAGCCCAAAGTTTAAATTTTAAGTCCACGTTGATTAAACTCTCAGTACGTGTCCAATAAATGGGAAATGGGCTTCAAAAATTTTGAAACTTTACCGAGAGTCTAATTGGAATATTAGTAGGTCATAGAAAAATTTACGGCAGGAGATTTGAATATTTTTGGATGTCCCATTTTAGGGTTGGAATAATTCCTTTTTCTTTCTCTCTATTTTGTTTTCTTTTCTCCTTTAATTTTTCATTGAAAATGTGAATACTTGGAAATTAAGGATTCTTCACCTTAAGTTCCATTCCACATCAGCAACCATGTTCTATATGTAAAGTTTTAACAAGTCCCTATTTTTAGTGAACATAGTTTAACTCATATGGCTCATGTGAGTTTGGATTTCCAAGTCTATTTTCAAAATTTTTAAGTTCGCATTTTTGCGTTTTTGTTCTTCCGAAAAACGGGCTTTTACAATCCTTCCCCCTTAAAGGAATCTCGTCCCGAGATTCTAACAGGTAGAATAACAGAACGATGAGGGAACGATCCGTAAAAGAGGGTCATTGACTAAGGAAAATGGCAATGCCCTTAAAAACTTGGGTTCTACGAAATAGTGATTATCTTCAGGCATCTTAAGAAATTCTAAAGTCTGCTTCAGGAGATTCCAGTCTTTAGGTTGATAGCCCTGACAGGATGCTCGACATGACAATATCACATCGTAAAACTTTCATGTCTGTTACTGATCCTTTATTGTTGTACTCTTGCACTGACATGACATCTTGTCCTGTCCTAGTCTTGATTTGAAGAATTTGCACTTGTTCTTTGCTTCTTTAGGTCACCTTGATAGTTTGAAACTTTTCTTGCATTGATTCTTGGTTGCTTGCTTGGTTTTGCATAGGTCCTTTCAACTTAATGTGGTATTTCCCTTGATACGAGTTAAGATGGTTTACGAGGTTAAACAACAATCATTAACCTCGTTTGATGTTTAGTCAACCATAGGATTCCTTAGCCGTAGCATAAGAGTAGCAAGACACTCAACACTCTTATGTAATCAAAACAGCAGGAATATTGAAGATATGACGACTACAAGGTTTCTGGGTATATCAACGTCTTCAAACAATAGAAGCAGAAGATGAAGACCTTTTTGCGGTGGCACATGAGGATGTAAGGATTCAGTATCCTCATATGTTTCAACACAGCAAAGAACTCAATCATATGGTAACTACAAGGTAATTAGTATAGCAAGGTTACCATATAACAACATAAGATCTTAGATGGACCCAAAGAGTTTCACGAGGTTGACAAACGAACGGTATCCTCGCGAGGAAGGAGATTTCATGGATTTTACAAGGTTGATCATCGAACTGATGACTACTCGATGACGAACGGTATAGTTGCAACAATCAAGGTACTTGAACCTAACAAGTCAAGGATGGAAGTCCAAGTGTTTGTTTAGTTGCAAGTACTCAAGGCGATTTGAGTTTCAACAAGTCAAGGACAAAGACTCAACTGTGCTTTAGTCACAAGGTGTCCCTTGTGCTACTCAAGATAATGAAACCAGTCGAAGGCGTTGCAAACGATAAAATTGATCACAACTCAAAAATGTTAGGCACTACTTAAGTATCTGAACGGGGTCACATATTCTTGCTCAAAACTCATTAGTAATTACGTTTTATGATGCATCACAAACCGGATGATGTTATGCAGACACAATGCAACTCCGCGGATAATTATGCAAGGTATGGTGCATTCAGTATTATGCTTTGAGCAAAAATAGGTAAGACAATCCAAACACAGTCAGAAGTATCCCAAATACAGGAGGATTGATTAAACTTGGTCATGAAAGGCGCTAGAAAAGACTTGCTACTTTCATATCTCGACCAAGTTCGATGGTTTCAAGGTAAAAGTATTAGCAAGGAATGGTGAGGTTCATCTCAAGGCAACGGAGTGCACAAAATGGAACAAAGTGATTGAACTTCTTGTTGATCGGAAGTTCCCTAAAGCTTGTAAATCACAACCTACAGGTAATTGTGGTTCCTTAACAATGGGTCAGGTTTTTCATCTCGTAGTTTTCTTAAAGTACTATGTCTACCCCTTAAAAGGTGCGGTAGGGTTGCCTTCAGAAGTGGCAAAGAGAGTAACCTTTGAAGAGTAAGGTTCTCCTCACTTCCGTAGGTTGCACTAAGTGGTTGACAAGGTACTGTGCTAGGCACGACCTTGGTTAGTAATCCACATTCTTGCTAAAGAATTTCCAGCTCATACTACTTACTTATGGCTTCTCGTCTCAAAGACTGAAGCAAAGGAGTGGTTTAGCGTGAAGAATCAACTGACTCCTTTAACTCGTTGATCGAGTTCCACAAGAAACGGGGTTCAAGGTGATCCGTTACTTAAGCTTTGCATTGACTTAATGAGTCAATGCTGTACTCGGTCCTACTTACTTGAGCAGTGCTCCCAGCACGATGGTTCGGTGTCGATGTACCTTGGTATGACACCTAGGTGAACGTAACACTTCAATTACTAGATGAACTCCTTCCCCCTTAAGATTCAAGCTAGGTGAGCAAGAAACTTACTCCAAGCAATATTTATGGGGAGGGTCGTCCAACTAAGGGAAGTGTCATACATGCTCAATGCACAATTAAAGTGTGAGATGCAAGGTTGCATAGTCAAAACACTAGCATGCGCATCCGAGCAAAAAGGGATTTGCCTTAGTGTAATACTCAACTCTAATGGCAAATATTGTTGGGCCGCAACACCTGGGATGTTATGAAACTCCTCGAGTTGAACTCGAGAACCAAATCCATAAACACCCTGAAGGGTCATCACCCGGTTAAATCCTGGTGGAGGATGAACGGCTTGGACGCAACTTCGATTTTGGCCAAGTAAATGGCAAAATCAGATCTTGAGGTAAACAACAAAGTTAAAGTAAACTTCAACACCCTTCCAAAAAGTATTGGTTTGCCTCTAGATCATCTCTGGTTTGCAAGTTATGCAATTTTAAAGTTAGCAGATTTCTCTGCACTTTCAGCAGAATCGGCTTAAACAGTAGCAGTTTTGATCTAAAGTTTTCAGGCTGTTATGATGTAAATCTGGAAATATTCTTATTTACAAAGTTGTAGCCAATGTAATAAGATTTCCAGAATGTACTTACTTGTCTTCATATCAGCTCTGGTTCAAAAGATATGAATTTTTGAAGTTGGGTAAAATTTCAGCATTCAGAATTGAATTCAGTTCAGATTGACCACTCTGTATTCAAACTCGATTTGGAATAGGTAGATGACCAATTAAGGTCTGGAGCCAATTGCAAAAATTGTAGCTGACTCTCTAACCTCTCCAACGGTTACTCGCGTGACACCATTGGATCAAAGGTCTGCGAGTTATGGATTAAATTCAGAGGTGTACAGATTGCTGTCCAGTTTGGGTATGCCTGGACAGTCTCTGCAATTATCCAAATTTCACCCATTTAGAAAAGGATTCTGGTCTGGTGTTGAACAGAAAACATGTAGGGGACTTCCAAATCTTTCTAAAGAGTATTTACTTGCCCTTGTAGCACTTCTGTTTGAGAAGATATGGCATTTGCAAGTTGACAGTTTTTCTGAAAATTTGGACAGCACCTCCTTTGTTTAAGGCTGATTTTGTCCACAATTTCCAAATATACAAACATCAACATTTGCAAAAGTAATACATAGCAAACTTGTTGCATACATTCTCAGGATCCCAGAAATGTAAAATACGAAGCCATTCGACAATTATACAGCGAGTTACGCGAGAAACAGTAACTGTATACAGGACTGTCCACTCGCTGTCCAGATTTGATCAAGTCTAGAAATCTGAAATTTTGAGTATGTTAGAGATGGATTCCGCTCTGAAGTTCTATAGAAATGTTGTAGAGGACTCTCTACACTTTCCAACCACATAAAGTAGGCCTGCAGAAGTGAAGTATGCAGAAGGTTACGATTCAATTGGTGAAGAGTTCAGATTCTGTCCCCTCTTCCGGGCTGTCAGAACCTCTTAAACGACAACTCAATTTAGACCTGATTAATGTGAGCTTTAGCCTTTGTGTTGAATAGAAAGTTGATAGAGGACTCTTTAAGTTTTCCATACATGTATAAACATGCATAGGTTGTATTTCTAGTTTAACAGTTATGGCTATTTAAAGTTCAAAATTTTTCTGGCTGTTTCAGATAGCATTGATATACATGTACTATCTTCAACTCTGTTTTTAATTAGTTTTAAACTGAATTTGAGGTATCACTGAATAACAAAGTTGTAGAATAGCTCTTCCACTTTCCAGAAATGTATCATAATGGAATAGAAGAGCTTTCTCCAAGGAAATATGACAAAAATTCAGATGCTGGTCCGTGTAGTTTCAGAACAGCAGCTGCTGTGATAATGGTGCATTTTCATCACCATAAAAGCATCTTTTGGCTTGGAGGTCAATAGGAAACTATTAGAAGACTCCAAAAGCTTTTCAAAAAGTATTCACTTGCCTCCAAAGCCCTCCAGGTTGAAGAGATATGGAATTTCAACGTCAGGTCAATTCTGTTCGAAAACAGAACTCACCGGCTTCGAAACACAAGAATTTGGGAACAAACTCAAATTTTGAAACTTAGCTCAAAACTCAAGTCCGATGGCTAGAACTTGATTCACAACTAATCATTTCCTTTAGAACCAAATGGAATCTTAAAAGATACTTGACGACCTTCTTATCCATAGCATATCACTATGGATCTTCAAACTTAACCAAAGTCTTACTCCGGCGAAGTCGAGCTAAACTCTCGCCAGGAGCAAAGGACTTTGGTTCACCTACTCTTGAAAAGAAACATTTTACTTCGTCCACAAGATATCAGCAACTGATACTTGGACTTAATATGAATATGAAGCCATTTCTTTCGTGGGGGATGGTAAAAGTATCAATTGTGATACTAACGGTACTACGTGCCTTACCAAAAGAAAAATCTAACCCGGTACATCCGGATACGTCTATAGGTGGTCCTAATACCGATCACTCGCAAACGTTTGCTACACGGGTCGCTACCGGAGTTAGTGTACCTGCAGAAGACAAACAATCCCCTTTCACACCTTCACACCTCAAGGGCGGCACAGGGAAACACGACAGGCAGTCACAATAAGATATAATCGGAAGTAAAGGCATACGACTCTGGTGTGATTCGCCCTCGAGCGAAGTCATGTCTCGAGGTACATGGCTGTAAATACGTCTGTACAGCAAAGACTCCCGTACGAACCGGCTTATACACGCTCGGGCATACGTGTTTCGCATGATCCCATAGAACATGAATAGTTCTAGAGATACATACTATCGGGTTATACACCACCCGACGGGGGCTCCCACTAATTTTTGTGTCACGCTGGGGTACCGCGTGTCATATGTTCTCAGAAACATGAAAAGTTTCAAAGACTCATATTGACTTTCCGTGCTAAGCCACGGAAATTTCACATACCATATCTCGTATGCAGAGTTTACCGAGATTGATCCGCTCTCGGCGGCGTACCTTACCTCTTACCTTGAAGACAGAGCGTCGTTACAGAATAATATAACAAGTTAGTTCACCACCTTTATAACTTATACTAGTAATAGTCCTTAATGGGCATATAGCTAAACCTCACTCGACTACTTCGGAGTTTTCGAAAATAGGCTCTTTTCGAGCGTGCTATTCCCAATGAAGCTTTGATACCATGTCTGTGGGGACCGGAGTCCACACATCCGAGGATCTCATTGGGTGGTACCGTGCGATGCGGCACCTAACAGCACACACAAAAAGGACACCAAAACATATAAAGTTTTCATTTCATAATAAGAAGAGTTTACAAAAGAGTGTACAATAGAAGTACACACGCAGCGGAAAATACATACTCATAATCTCACCTAACTAAGCAGGAGAGAAGACGTCCATGCCCTAGGACGATTCTCACTAGCAACAGGAAGAACATACAGCAGCGGCGTGGCTCACATGAGATTTATCTCGACACCTCGAGTCTCATGTACAACCCGAACAGCAGAAATATAACTAATACCTGCAAAAATCGTTAAAGCGCAAACGTGAGCATGAGGCTCAGCAAGACTTAACCGTCTCACTAGACAGATACAAGGGGACACTAAACATAGGTAAGGAATAGCATAAATGACTCGCCTACAAGTGGATCCTTATAATCAAGTTTTAAGTAGCAAATGACATTCTCTGAGCACGGCACATCATGGGCTCCACAATCAAACAAGAAACGCTTTACCGATGATATGACATGCCCAAAGCACATAGTGCTATTACAGCTAAAGTATGGGGAAATTGAAAATCTTTAGTTATACTATCTCTAAACCAAACAAGGTTGCAAAGTAATTATAATTCAATACCATATGACTTTTCTGACTTCTTTAGTATTTACTACGTCACCGCTCAGTGAACAAGTTGTACTCTATTACTGCGAGGGACAGTGATTGCAATCAGGACACACCCGGACAACACGACACATACGTCGTTCGGAAGTGTCAGCGAGCACACCCGTACCTACATAACACTTCAGTACTAGGCGTATATGGCAACCTTTCGCAAGACACTCAAATGCCGATCCGGTCGATCCGTCACGGGCAGGAGGTCCCTGCGTGGGGCGTACTCTGACGTGCCCACCAGCGGATTTACACCTTGCTACCCTCAACCCACACCTATAAAACGGAACGGTATGCCTCGACACCCAAGTGACCAAGCTACGTCAGTTTATTGGATTCCATATGTCCATTATGTTGCCGGTACAATTCAAGCTTGTCCGAAGGGGCTGCATACGGACGGGCCTTAATCGACACAGGCAGGGCTATGCGACCGAGACTCAATTCTCGCCGCTTCCTATCCATTCCCTGCCCGGTCTCAATTTCATTATATTAAGCCATTTTCTATTCAACCAATCCTGTGAGATACATCTCTCGCGAGTAGATTCCAACTACTCGACTTCTACCGGATTTCCTATGCATTAGCAAAGCAGTTACTACAGGTCAAACTGTAACTCGTGCCAAATAAACCCTGGGATTTTTGGTCATGCATGTGGAGTATCATTCACCCTAAACGTAATGCACAATTCATATACTACTCATCATAGTGATAAAGCAAAAGTTTATAAACGACTTAAATGCAAACCGGGGCTTGCCTTAGTTTGCGACTGAACAAATGTCAATTGTTAGGGCTTGATCTTCCTCCGAAGAACCTGTCATGGAACCTTAGTGGAAACAACTTGGCCTTCTCCTCCAAGCGAAGCTCCTCATCGATCACCTACCATCACGTTTCCTATCGACATGATATGCATATAAGTAATTAAGTAATTTAAGAAAAGACTCCACGGGGTTGTGTAAACTCTAAGAATGAGGAGTTCGACTAGGAAGGACAGATATGCCTCTGTTGTGTGAATGAACAAAGGATGAAGTCAAGTGGTCATAGTAGTATCGAGATGTGAATTGAAAGGTGCAATGTAAGCACACATTGCAACTTGGCACTCAACACTCGACGCTATGCCACTCAAGGACGATACATCTGAATGGTGTGGAAGTGTTGGACTGGTAGGGTAAGGATGACCTAAGAGTCAAGATGGAGCTTAGAAAGCTTAAGGCATGAGTGAACTGTGCAACAAGAGGTTGTGACTTAGAAGTCGACCAGTGAAGTTACACAAACTCATTAAGGAGTAAACCTAATTATGTGACAAGTGTGATCGCAGGGTCCTGATAAGGATGAACCAGGATGAAACCCTAGCGACACTTGGGAGTGAAGTGAGGTCAACATTCTTGGACTTAAGACATCATAACGAGCCTTGTTAACCTAACATGAGTATTGAGACAATGTTCAAATGACCTTTAGGTAAAGCAGTTTCTACGGCAAGCTTCTCGAGCATCGTTCAAGTGCTTACGTGACACTATTGCAGTGTCCTTTGCAAGATTGTCCAGATGAGCTCGGTGAACTCCTGGAACTCGAACATGATGCGAGACCTTGTCGTGACGGTCATGCTTTGTCATCACGGGAAGATCGGATTAGCGAGGTCCACATCGACCCAGACTCGTCAAAGGGGGTGAGCGGAATCCCGAACACCACCTTGTGAGTCTTAAGGCTAGTGATGTCGACTCGGTTGTTGATAAGGGACTCGACGAACCTGTCGTCGATGAAGTGGTACACCAAGTTAACCAATCCTGTGATCGGTTAGGGAACATCCTCAACACAACCAAGGAACTCTTATCCAAGGTTACCCCTGGTCTAGTTCTCCTTGTTGGTCGCGACGTTCTCGCATTATTCTACCCTAGGTCATCGGTGGTCACCAATACACTCGGTTTGACCTAGAAGGCATTTCATCTAGCATCTAGGCTACACCTAGGACTCGAAGAGTCTCGCCTTGACCAAACCCTAATTTGGCTAAACGACTGTCGAACGTTGTGTCGTGGTTGTGTTTCAGCATCATGTACGTTACATGCATCCTTCATCTCGATGCCAGGACACGATGATGGCTCGGAACGTCACGACGACGTCATATGGTCAACGATGTCGACGCGACTCATGGTGGAGCATCACGAGCACGCACGGACATCCAACGTGATACAAACAACAAAGGAGGTCAACTTAGGGACTCCTATAGGAATGATATCAATGCGGAAACTGGACGTATGACTTGACGAGACATGAGCACCATTAGGGGTCACGATGAACGGACATCGATGACGTCAAGCAAGGTATTCCAGGGCAAGGCTCACCTTGTAGGCATTTCGCCGAACATCTTGGGTGTGTACATGATTTCCGTCGCTTCATCACCATTCAAAGGGTATCTTGGCACTTGGGCTTGTCGAGTTGCCACATCACCATACCCCTGCATCAAGACCAGCTCTGAACATCAACGAAGTTGGTTCTTTCCTTGTGAACATTTCATCGAATACCTAGGCTGCAGTCATCGATCCAATCACTCTTGCAAAATAAGAGCTAACCTTGGATTAATGGTCGATACCATTATGTCAACGACGTGTTCCCGAATCCTGTGCATCTCATTCAATACTTGCTTTGCTTCCAGGACATAGCCACGGCGCAGAACGCGGACATGGCGTCATGGTGCTCACGGTCGGCCCGGAAAGGCGCAGCCAGCAAGGACACGGCGGCCGGGTGTCTGCGTGTGGTGCTGGTTCTGGACAACAGCAAGGGCGGCTGGGTTGCTCGGCCGGGGAGCGCACATGTGCAGGGGGCCAGCAGGAACGACGGCCAGTCGCCGGCCAAGCGCACAGGCGCTGGGACGCGGGCGAGGAGCGACGCCACGGTGGACGAGCGAGCTGGTGCGAGGCCGCGGTGGGATGGAGGCGCGTGGGGTCGGGCGAGCGGCAGCCAGCGTGGGGCGACGTCGCGGCGGTCGGGAGGCAAGCCGATGGGAGCAGCGCGAACAGAATTGGCGAGGAGGAGGCGCGGCGCTGGCGGGAAGACGAGGCGGCGGCCAAACGCGGAGGAGGCGCGCGGACCTGGCGGACGCGCGAGCTGGCGGGGGCGAAGTCGGGTGCTGGCGGCGGGATGGCGATGCCGTGGTACAGGGCGAGCGGTGGCCGGGAGACGAGGCGGCGGTGAGCGCGCCGTCGGGAGCGTCGTGGGCGACGAGGAGGCGGCCGACGTGGGGCGCGACCGACGGGAGGAGTCGGGGGCAAGGGACCTGGGTGCCGGCGGTCGGGAGCGGCCAGGGCGCCGGAGGAGAGGCGGGGCGGCGCGCGAGCCGGCGTGGAGGAGGTGCGGCGTGAGTTGCCGTGGGGGATGCGGTGCCGTGGACAGCCGGCGGCGTGCAGAGCCGGGAGATGGAGGGGCGTGCGCGGAGGCGGGGGAGCAGAAGTGGGGCGCGACAGGGACCAGCCGGGAACCGACGCGGTGATAAGGACAGGAGAGGAACGTCGAGGTGGCTCTCCATGCAGTCGCGTGGAGGCAGGGGAGGAGAGAGGAAGCCTTGCCGACCTGACTGGTGGGGACCATCTGTGGGACCCACTTCCCTCTTCTTTCCGAAATTCCAATAGGGCTAGCAAGCATGCTTCAAAAATAGTCAAATTTGGCCCAGTGACTAAATAAAATGTGGAGAATTTTATGGTGCAATCAGATTTCAAAACTGAGCAAGTTGAATTTGAACTCAGATTTAAATTTGAATTCAAGTGGTGATACTTGACTCAAGGAAATAAATAGTAGATTAGGTTCAAAAATCCTGAAACTTTGAAGTTAACCTTTTTGAACCATAAGGGACCTCTGGAAAAATTTGGAGTTGATTTGGACAAGGTTGAGCCCAAAGTTTAAATTTTAAGTCCACGTTGATTAAACTCTCAGTACGTGTCCAATAAATGGGAAATGGGCTTCAAAAATTTTGAAACTTTACCGAGAGTCTAATTGGAATATTAGTAGGTCATAGAAAAATTTACGGCAGGAGATTTGAATATTTTTGGATGTCCCATTTTAGGGTTGGAATAATTCCTTTTTCTTTCTCTCTATTTTGTTTTCTTTTCTCCTTTAATTTTTCATTGAAAATAAGAATACTTGGAAATTAAGGATTCTTCACCTTAAGTTCCATTCCACATCAGCAACCATGTTCTATATGTAAAGTTTTAACAAGTCCCTATTTTTAGTGAACATAGTTTAACTCATATGGCTCATGTGAGTTTGGATTTCCAAGTCTATTTTCAAAATTTTTAAGTTCGCATTTTTGCGTTTTTGTTCTTCCGAAAAACGGGCTTTTACAGGTGAGCTCGCTGAAACGTTTTAGTCGACCTCCTCTCGGCTCGGTCGTGACCGCCTAGCCTTAAAATTGACCGCGCAAGACGGTGATGGGGTCCAATCGTGGCGGCGACGGCCAGAGATGGCGGCGCGACGACGACGGCGGAGCTAGGGTTTCGACAATGGCCGGAATCATTCGGGAATGGCGCAAGAAGCTCGGGAAAAGGTTGGGAACGTTCCTGGGAGCATGGGGAAGATGAATAGGGGGTGAAAAAGAGATGAAATCGTCGGCAAAGTTGACTTCGACGGTGGACCGATGGATTTTCATTGGCGGCGGGGAAAACTTGAATAGCTCGGTCTTTACTCGATGATTTCCATTGATTCTTGGCAGAGGGGTGCGCTAGGAGGTATGGATCAATATCCATGAACTGATTAAAGGATGGTTGCACGTAGAAAGTGAATTAAACAGAGAAGCTAGCTAGTTCATGGACAATGGCCGAAATAAAAACATAAATACTTTGCTCGATACTTAAGGAAGTGAAGCACGGGTTTGGCCATGAGTAAGAGCTTGTGATGGCAATCCCTTTTGCTGTTGGTGTCGATGCGTGACACCACTTGTTGAAGGCCGGCGACAGTGGAGTAGAGACAATGATTGTCCGCAACTCTGGTGGCATCCGCAAAACTGAGGAATACCACGGATTTAGGTCAGGAAATGTTGAACCAATGGTTGGAGAAGGTAGAGCAACGAGTTGGGTTAGTTTTTGATGCTTGGAGCTCGATCAAAGGAGGGCTAGAACGGCCGGATGAAGTGGAGAAGAGGAAGGCGGTCGGTGATGGCGCCGGCGGTTTGTTTTTGGAAGAAACGGTCGGTGAACGTCGAAGGGGAGTCATCTGGTGTTTAAGTAGAGTGTAGAGGTCGGTTTAGGCCACGCAGCTGCTTGCTTTGCATGCCCATGTCACGGTGGTGAGGTCTCCAGGCGTGGAAGCACAGGGACAGCCATAAACAGAGAGTCTCCGTCAGTTCATCGAGTGGGAGAGGCTGACAGTGGGTCCCACAACGCCAATCCTCATCCCCTCTCTGGAACATTAATTCCTCTACCTACATTTGTCCAAAAATTCCATATTTTTGTGGAGAGGTCAATTGAAATATGGAGATTCAGATTCTGCAATTCGATTGCAAATTTTGACAGGTTTCATGTGAAATTTAAATTCAAATTTGAATTTGACTAGAATTCAACGTACCCATTGAATTAAATAGAATTAGTGCTCCAAATATTTTAAAATTTGCAGGGGTGCTATTTGGAATATTTGGAAGCCAATGGTGAACTCAGATTTTTATTTTGGCCAAGTTTGAACAGGGGCTAACTTTGGATTTTTTTGAATTCCTTCAATTAATTTTTAATTATGTTTGATTTCTCATTTTCAAATTTAATTTTTTTTCCCATCCAAATTTCAATATCTCCCATATGACTTAGCACATTGAATTTAGGGCTTTTACATTCCCACCCTTAAAAGAATCTCGTCCCGAGATTACAAATAAAAGAGACCGAGGTTAAAGATTACCGGATATGCGATGATAATAACTCCGGATAGTTTGATCGGAGATAGTCCTCGCTTTCCCATGTTGCTTCCTCGGCATTATGGTTGCTCCACAAGACTTTGTAGAAGTACAAAGTCCAGTTTCTGGTGGTGCGAGTCTTTTCCTCAATAATACGGATCAGATACTTAGAATAAGTGAGATCCTGTTGGAGAACCTCAATATCTTCGGTGCGGATTTCAGCTGAGCATTTAAGACATTTCCACAGCTGAGAAAAGTGGAATACATTATGAACTCCTGAAAGTGACGCTGGTAACTCCAAACAATAGGCCACGGGTCCGTATTTTTCAATGAAGGCGAACTGACCGATGGATCGTGTAGCAAGCATTCCCTTCACTCCGAAACGATGAATCCCTTTCATCGGAAAGACATGGAGATAAACGTGGTCTAAGATTTCGAAGTGCAGAGGTCGACGTCATTTATCTGCATAGCTTTTCTGACGAGATTGAGCAGCCTTGAGATTGGCTTGGATCACTCGCACTCGTTCTTCAGCTTCATTTACAAGATCAATTCCGTATATAACTCGCTCGCCGGACTCACACAAGTTGAGTGGTGTGCAACATTTCCGGCCGTAGAGAGCTTCATACGGCGCCATCTTGATGCTCGCTTGATAGCCATTGTTGTATGAGAACTCCACCAACGGTAAATTATCATCCCAATTTTTACCGTGGTTGATGGCACAAGCGCGTAGCATATCTTCAAGAATTTGATTCACCCGCTCAGTTTGACCATCATTTTGCGGGTGATATGTGGAGCTTCGGATCAGTTTCTCCCCCAATGATGCATGCAGCTGCTCCCAAAAACGAGCAACAAACAGCGCACCACGATCGGAAATATTCGTTCGGGGAAGCCTGTGCAAGCACATGACCCTTGCAATATACAATTCCGCATACTTCTTGGCCATGTAGTTTGTATGTACAGGGACGAAATGAGCTAATTTGGTTAGTCGATCGACTATCACCCAAATTGAATCTTGCTTGTGGAAGGTGAGACATAATCCGACAATAAAATCCATACTAATATCCTCCCATTTTCACAACGGAATTTATAATAGTTGCAACTGTCTGGTTTTCCTCGTGGTTGGCTTTCACCCGCCGACAAGTATCACACTTTGATACGTACTTTGCAACTTCTCTCTTCATTTGTGTCCACCAAAATCTGGTTTTCAAATACTGGTACATCTTGTTGCTGCCCAGATGAATAGAGTACTTGGATAAGTGAGCTTCATCCAAGATTTTCTTCCGAAGTGTCGTGTCACGGGGTACCACGATATAGTCCTTGAACCACAGGGTACCATGTTCATCACTTCGGAAGCACATCATTTCCCCATTTTTCATTGTCCTCCGGATGTGCGACATACCAACGTCTTTCTTTTGAGCCTCCATAATCTCCTCTCGTATGGTAGGGATGAGAGCAATATTATATAGCACTCCATAGGGAACCAACTTTAAACTTGGCTCATCCTCTTCCGTCGGAGTGATGGACAGACTGATGACGTGAGACTTGTGGCTCAGCGCATCAGCAAACACATTCCCTTTGCCAGGAATGTAATGAATTTCAATCTCATAATCTTTGATCAGTTCCAACCATCTTTGCTGTCGCATGTTCAGTTCCTTCTGAGTGAAGATATATTTCAGGCTCCTGTGATCGGTGTAGAGGTGCACTAAATTTCCTAGTAAATAATGCCTCCAAATCTTCAAAGCGAGTACCACGACAGCGAGTTCAAGGTCATGAGTTGGATAATTCTGCTCATGATTTTGTAGCTGCCATGATCCATACACGATCACATGGCCGTCTTGCATTAATACGCAGCCAAGACCAATATCGGATGCATCACACTAAACGCTTAAAGATTTGGTCGTATCCAACTGAGCTAGCACTGGGGCTGTTGTGATATATTTAACCATTGCTTGGAATGCATCCTCCCATGCCTTGCTCCAAATACATTTAGTCTCCTTTTTCAGCAGCTCCTTCATCGGTTTAGCAATTTTTGAGAAGCTCGGAATGGACCTCCGATAATATCCCGCTAGCCCGAGGAAACGGCGAACTTCGTGGACGGACGTTGGAGACTTCCATTTCAGCACTTGTACAATTTTGCTTGGATCTACAGCGATGCCCTCCGCTGAAATAATGTGACCAAGAAATGGTACTTGTTTGATCCAAAACTCACACTTGCTGAAATTTGCATAAAGCTTGTGATCTCGCAATCGTTGGAGCACGATATGCATGCGTTTTGCGTGTTCTTCTTCTGATTTTGAATAAACCAGAATGTCGTCTATGAAGACAATGACAAACTTGTCTAACTCCGGCATGAAAACAGAATTCATGAGGTACATGAAGTGAGCCGGCGGGTTGGTCAGTCCGAACGACATGACGAGATATTCATATAGCCCGTATCTCATTGATTATGCCGTCTTTGATATATCCTCCGGTCGGATTTTGATTTGATGATATCCGGACCGAAGATCCATCTTCGAAAATACTTTAGCACCGACTAAATGATCGAATAAAATATTGTTGCACGGTAGTGGATACTTGTTCATGATCATCACGGCGTTGAGCGGACGATAATCCACACATAGACGTAATGTCTTGTCCTTTTTCTTCACAAATAATGTGGAGCAGCCCCAAGGTGATGAACTTGGGCATATGAGACCTTTGTCCAGCAGGTCCTTTAAATGCTCCTTTAATTCTGCCAATTCATTTGGTGCCATCTTGTACGGCGTTCGAGAAATAGGCATGGTTCCTGGAATAAGTTCAATCTCTATCTGGTGGCATACCCGGAAGGTCGTCGGGAAACATTGTCCGGATACTCACGAACCACAGGAATGTCCTCAAGCTTTGTTGATTCCGTGTTGTAGGTGGCTGTAATTTCTTGGATAAGGCGGTCTAGAATGAGAGTGTGTGGTTCCTATAGTGGAGAATTCAAATGGACCACACGTGGAACAATGTCGATAACAGCACCGTGGCAATGCAGCCATGACATCTCTAAGACGACATCAAGCTTTTGACCCTCTAATATAATTAGTGAAGTCGGATAGATATTCCTACCCATCTTAAGTTGTGAATTATGGACTTTCATGTCCGCTGCTATTTTCCCACCCGGAGAGCAAATCAAATATGGACTTTCTGTGGGAGTGATAGGTAATTGATGCTTAACAACATAAGATTGGCTAATGAAATTATGGGTGGCTCCGGAGTGAAATAATATGACTACGAGGTTTTGTAGTAGAGAAAACGTACCCGCGATAATGGGTTCGCCTTCTGGCACATCTTCAAGATCTAAGTGGTGGATGTTGCCAGGTTTTGGTGCTGGTTTCTTGGTCTGGTTGTGGGGTTGAACGGCACCCCGATATGGTGCTTGCCCGCTGCTTTGACGCTGCTCGGGGCAGTCCCTCCCAAAATGCCCGGCACAGCCACACGTATAACACGTGTACTGTCTCGGGTTCCCTCCAATCTGCGGACGGAATCCCGGTGCACGTGGTGGAGGTGGATATGCACGCGGGACCATCCTATGCTGCAGCATCTGTTGTGGATATGGTGGTTGAAAATGTGGTGCGTTGAAAGAACGACCACGGAATTGCTGCAGCCGCGCTGGTGGCTGCCATCGCTGACCGGGTGGTGAGCGATACACCATACGGTACTTCTGCGGACCACCCCTGCTGCTGCTCAATGGCGCGCTCCGTTTCCTCTGATCAGAAACGAGCTCGCACTGAGAATCCTCTTGTACAATCGCGGCATTGACGATGTCGTTGATGGTGCCGTGGTTGCTCTGTGTGAGTTGGACCATCCTCTTCGGATTCAGGCCCCGGAATAATATTTCTCGCTTTCTGTCTTCCGTCCCCACATATTCGGGCGCGTACTGCGCCAAATGATTGAACGTGCAGGATTATACGTGGGCACTCCTCCCTCCTTGCTTCAGCTCCAAAAATTTCATGAACCTTCCTCTTCATTATTCCGGGAGGTATATGGTAGGCGCGGAACGCCTCCCAGAATTTTGTCCAGGTGACAGCATGACCGGCCGGCAGTGAGGTGATGAAGTTTGCCCACCATGCGCCGGCGGCTACCTGGAGTTGTTGCGCGTCGAACAGGGCCTTCTGTTATTCGGTGCATCACAGCAAACCGAACTTCGCCTCGAGCGTGCGGATGAAGTTGTCCGCCTCCAGAGGCTCCTCGACCTCCGTGAAGACCGGTGGATGCGTCGCCAAGAAATCTGAATATGAACTCTGCTGGGGCTGGTGTGGACATTGTCTTGTCGTCCCCCTTGACAGGACGAATTTTGAACCAACATATGCAGTACCTCGGTTTGCTCATCGCGCAAGCCGAGTACTGCAGCCAGAATCTCCACGAGCGTCCACGGAGGTTCAGGTAGTGGTGGTGGAGGGACTTGTGCTGTGGAGTTGCGGTTTGCTCCCGGGTCGGAGATTCATCCTCACGACCACGGCTAGATCCTCCCATCTCGGGCGTAGAGCGTGTACGCACCATTCTGCATCCACATGATTTAAATCAGCAACATGTTTGTTTTCTTCATCCATTTTATACCAAAGTAGTGCGAGTAATGAAAATGTGATAATTGCATAACATTCATATATATTGATAAAGTACAAACTGTATACAAGATATATTATCTCATGACCAAGTGTACAATAGTGAATTCCAAAATGATGGACTCCCTCTATGGAAGTGCATCTCAACTGTACTTGGTCTTCATGAGTATTCATAGACACCTTGTCATCTTCTACACACCCACTACTATAAATAATATGATACAAACATGGCTACAAAATAAACATGAGCAACTACTAACTATCCGTTGCCCCGTGATGGCAGTCGTGCTGCCCCATCCTACTCTGATGCATCGTTATCGGCGTACTCAATTATCTCTGGATCTTCCTCCTACTGTGGATCTGAAGGTACTTGTTCACCCATGTTCAGCGGTATGTCCTGAGCAGGTGGATACACAACTGGTTGCAATCATGCTTTGGACTCAATCAAATTATCCTGGAGTTGCTCTGCCTCATACTCCCAATTTTGAGCTTCCTCGATGGCTTCGTCTTGTGCCTCGGTGACTACCAATAGCTGCTCTTGCTGTTGTTGCACCTCCAACTGACTCGCCTGCAGCCCATCACGATTTTGCTGCAGATCCTTGCGAGCTTGACGCAGTGCGGCATGAGCCTCCCGCAATCTAGTGCGAGTGTGATGCAACTGATCCTCGCATTGCTTTAGTTGGTGATTTGTTGGAGCCAGGAACAAACGTAGGTTCTCATTGATATAATCAATAGTGTCACCCCATTCAGTCGCTTGCCTCAAGGCTTCGACTTGGTCCTGCAGGATTGCACCTTGTGCAAGAACCACCATGCTGGATGCAGCGGCAAATGTCCCAAGTGTTGTCGAGGTTGTGTCGCCATATGGTCGATAGGCCGCAACCATACGACATTGCCACAAAAACCAGCATGACCACAGACCGGGAGAAGAGCAAATTGTGTCCCAGCCATGGCATCTTGATGAATCTTGCAAAGCTTCATCAGGGCTTCGTCCGCTGCAATTGCCCATGTGTCCTCCAAACGAGCTCCCGGGGTAGTGACCGAAAAAGGAGCCCATCCATAGAAACGCGGACTTGCCGGGATCTCAACCAGGATGGTACATGACAGTACGCCTCTGTCAACCGTCTCCTGAACCCAATAGCATGGCATCTCGACGAAGCCAAACTGTTGGAGCACCTCCCGCAGCATACTCGGGAAGCTCGGACGGTTGGCGCACGTGGAGAACATCCATCCGTCTGGCAATGTCATCACATCCGTCGTCTATAAAATAAGGACTTGAATGAGTCAAATACTCAAATTCAACAAACTTTGTTGAATAACAGATTATGGATATGAAATTTGAATTATGAAAGTGAATCCAAATCCAAATGCCAAATGAAACATATCACTTGAATTCTGTCACAGTTTCTGTTCCTTTTGGCCAGTCTGGAGAAATTCGAAATTTTCATCCAGTTAGAGGCACATTCAGGACTTGAGTTCAACTAAAATGTTGTAGCACAGTCAAATAGCTTTCCAGGATGTATTTGTTTGACTCTATATTATTTCTGTATAGGGAGATATTATTTTTGCAAGTTGACAAGTTTCTGGAAAAATTATGACAGCATCTCCTCTGTTTAAGGCTGATTTTGTCCACATTTTTCCAGATACAAAACATCAATATATGAAAAAATAATAAATTACAACATTGTTATATACATCCTCAGGATTACAAAAATGCATTACATTAACTCATTTGTTGATTCTATTAAGAGATATGATCAAGACAGTGACAGATACAAAAACTGTCGAGTCTCTGTCCAGATTTGACAGAGTTTGGAACTTTGAATTTTTCATCAGTTTACAGGGGGATTCTGATCTGGAGTTTAATATAAAAGATTTAGAGGACTATCTAAAATTTCCAACCATGTATGGTAGACCTATAGGGGTGAAATATACCGGAAGTTATGCTGTTCCAAACATAGTCAATTTTCTGTCCAGTTCACAGTTTGAACCAGGAACTGGGCAATTTAAGTTCAAATGAAGTTTTCAAGTTTTATATCTTGAAATCTGTCTTGGAGCTGAAAATGAAACTTGTGGATGACTTCCTCAAGTTCCCAAATCACATGTCTTCTTATCCATGAGACCACACGATCAATTTTAAATCTGACCAGCACGATCCAAAATAGAGATTACAAATTCAAACTTAGTCCTAAGTTGGAAATTTTTATTTGTTGTCGAGTAACAACAACAGCACGGATAGCACCGTCGACGTGCCTGATGAAAATCTAATGCAATGTCGGTACTACACCCTCACCAAAGAAAATCCTAAGCCGGTATTCTGGCATACGTCTCAATTGTGGCAGTGATACGTTCCCGGGCAAACGTATTCTACTCGAGCTACTTAAACAAGGTTAGTGTACTTCATCTACACCCAAATGATAGATAATGTAAAAGCCCTAAATTAAAAAGCAAAGTTCAGATGGGATATATTGAAATTTGGAGGGCAAAAAGAAATTTAATTAGAATCTGAAAAATTCAAACCAATTTAAACCTCAATGTAGAGAATTCAAAAATTCAATTTTAACTCATGTTCAAACTTTGCCAAGATGAAAATCTGAGTTCACCATTTAATTGCAAATATTCCAAATAGCACCCCTGCAAATTTTCATAATTTTTGGAGCACTAATTATATTTAATTCAATGGGTATATTGAATTCCATTCAAATTCAAATTTAAATTTGGATTTCACATGAAACATATCCAAACCTGAAATCCAATTTCAGAATCAGATCCTAGATATTTGTTTGAGCTTATCTACAAAGTTTCATGAATTTTGGACACAAGTTGGTGGGATATTTCTTTGTACAGAGAAGGTTTGAGTAGAGGGGGCTGTGGGACCCACTTGTCATACAGAGATGGAGCTCAGCTGAACGTGTTTCGCTTCTCTGCTTCTCCCATGGCGACACCACTACATTTGCATGTGCCACCTCCTCTCAACAGCCTGTCCACAGCTGCCCTTGCCTTTATAAACCGAGCTGGGTGCCATTTCTTCATTCTTCTCCATCTGGTCGGCATTTCTTCCCTGTTCTTCGTCCGCCCGCCCGGACAGCACCACCTCGCCGTCGTTCAAGCTTTCCGGCCAAAAGAAGCAGTGTTGCGCCGCGCTCCAAAGAGAGAAAAGTAACCCAACTTGTTGCTCTATCATCTCCACCAATTGGTCTATCGTTTTGCTCAGTGTGTTGCCCGTATTTTGAAGTTCCGCGGACCGCCGGTGAACTCCCCTATTCTGCCGCCCCTGCTCCCTCGACGCCCTGGCAGTACAAGCACCTTCACACTTCGATCCTTTAAGGAAAATGGTTCGCAATCACGCCTAGTTCATGCTTGCAAAGTTTCAGCTTTTGTCATAGCTTGTAGCTCGGGTTTTCCTCAAAGAACCGATGCTTAGTTCTTTTGCCCACCTTGGATATTCACACAAATTCGGTTTACAGGTGCAATAATTATTAGAATTGCTTAGAGAGTAGCTTCTAAACATTCTCGCGCACACCCTAGCCAAAAATGCCCAAAAGTTATCGACCATACGCATACGAATCGAAGTTCTTACGGCCGCCGGTTGAAAAGCCTCGGTTCGCCGTCGAACTTGTATATGCAGCCATTTCAACCTCTATAGGAGTTTATTTTGGTCATCCTCGTGATCCCAGGATGCTCTCCGATCAATTTCCGAGTGGTTTTAGTCCTTGCCGAGGCGATTTCATGTTGACCAAAACCTTAATCACAGTTGCCGCCATCGCGCGAGCTTTTCCGGTCATCCATCGCCGTCGGGAGGATCACCATTGAGTTCCTCGCCTGATTTTAGGTTGGGGCAGTGACAGTAGAGTGCCGCCATGCCATGGAGCGATCTGCGGCGAGGGGCCGCCGTCGGGCGCCACCCGAGCGCCGCCGGCACGAGGTTGAAGACGACTCGGGGTGGACCCGGTCGTCAGTCTAACCAATGCGCGCCCGGATCTGGTGCGGACAAGGATCCCGTGTGGTTACATCCATGAACCCTGTGGCCCTGTGTTGCTTCAACCCGATTGGCCCATTTTAAATCCTGTGGGCCCAGCCATTATTCAAACCTTTTCCAATTGAAATTTAAATTCCAGATTTAGTTCCCACTTTGAAAATCCATATCTCCCAGTAGAAATGTCCGAAAATTCACAAATAAATTTGGTTAGACCCAGCATGAAGATTACATTTCAGTGGTGCACTTGTATTTGTATGAAAGCCCATATGAATTTTACATAATTCAAATAAGAGAAATGCTTACAGAATTAATTCCTTTAGGTCTTCTCTTTGCAAAATTACCAAATTTTTCCAGAGACTTCATTTTAATATCCTTGAACTCCATTAAACATTTCAGGGTCATTAGACTTCATTTCCATGGTCTAATCACCTGTTTATTAAATATCCACATAAAAAAAGTCAAATTCATTTAGAATTTGTACAGAAACTTGTGCAAACTTCTAAATTGAATATCTCTCAGTATAAAGCATAAAAATTTTACAAACTAACTTTTTTTGTTTGATCTTTTTCCACACTAACCAAAACTACAACCCAATCTTCATCAAAATCCATAGATTTTCCTGTAGAGCACTTCAAAGCAAAATCATGTTTGATTTTTATCTGATGCTTCACTTCATAGAAACATCATAAAATTTTCTAAAATGTTCCTTACTAAGTTTATGAATTCCTGTAAAATTTTCAGCTTAGTTGGACTTTATTAACCTAGTTTAATCTGGATATTTTTCTAACTGGTCACATAATGCCCAAAAACAACATAAACAATTCACTAAAATATCCCCACTTGTAAATTCAATATCTCATAATATAATGCTTAGGAAATTATGAAACAAATTTTCATAGAACCAATGAGACCCCTTATGTATGATACAACAACTGGTAGCCATGATAGACCTCCAGAGTTACAATGAAAATTCAGAGAAGTCTAAGCACTTAAGAAATTTTGTAGACCACTATATTCAATTGCTGTACCTGAGACTTACCTGGTTATTCCAACATGACCATGTTAACTCCCTGTAATTTTCTCAGGCTCAGGGAATCGGTTGAATCCGTATAAATTGAGATCACATCCCTATGTACAAAACAATATCTATTTCACCTCATATGTCCATTCTAAATTCATCTTGTTTCCTTTCTGTTGCTGTCCAGTCTAGCAAAAGAACTTCAAGTCCTAACTAATATAAATTCTTCTTGAGTTATAATCAACTTCAATTGTTATATTAATAGATTGCAATCTCTTAATTGCATATCATTTCGATAGTGTTCGCAACGAAGGTGCCCAACGAGAAGCACAACCTGGAGTAGTGGAATCCTCTATTGGATTTGTTGTGGCATGAGTTCTCGACAAAGAATACTAACTGATTGTCGCTGACTTTTCTCGCAACCGAAAGGCAAGCCTCGGTTTGCATTTAAATGCCTTTTAAATTTTGCTTTTATACACATTGTATTTAATAGATCTGATATGTGCATTAGGTCTATGTGTATTAAATACTCCACTTGCATGACCAAATAATTCTTGGAGTGAATGGGTAGTATAAGACTCCCTCGAGTTATATTGCTATGCTTAATGTTTAGTTAGAAGATTGGTAGAAGTCGAGTATGTTGGATACTACTCGCGAGATTGGTAACATTTTATTGATCACAAGTCAAGTAGTTGAATTCTACTTGTGAGAGAAGTCGAGTGAGGGAAACCTACTCGCGAGTTGTTACCATAACATTAACTCTTAAATATGAGACGTGGACGGGGATTTGTGTAGGTTGGTTTGCCCACATCGTGCCTGGGTCGGTAATGGCGAGGCAGGTGTTCGGGAGATGGATTGGTAGCCCCGTCTGTGTCGGTTAAGGCATGTCTCGTGCTTGGCCCTGTTGAACAAGTTTGAACTGTACCAGGTGCATACTGGTTATATGGAACTCAGGAAACCGATGTACCTTGAGGATCCTATGTTGGAACCTTTTCAATCGGCTTAAGCTGTCGGCTGTTAGTAAAGTGTGAGGTAACACACTCATGAACATCTCACAGTAGAGGTGCACCTTGAGGGGAGCTCACTATTCGGGTCGATCGAACTGTTTTGATGTGGTTGAATTTGGGGAAAGATGGCTGCATGCGACATCAGTGGAGTGTGCCGATGAAACTCCGAGTATGGGCGTACGTGTCGTGCAGTCCGGGTGTTTTTGATTCGAATCACCGTCGCTCGCGGTTATGGGTTGAGCATACTTGGTCATTGAGTCTTGACGTAGTAAGAAAGAGAAATAGAAATATTATGAATATGCTGTTATGAATAATTCTTTGTATTGAAATCTTGGCTGCTATAGAGATAGCATAATAAAATTTATAATTTCCAAACATTTAACTTGGATAAGGCTTATGCAACCTTGAGCAAGTATCATCATGGATGAAGCATTTCTTGTTTGATTGTGGAATTCACAATGATGCTATGTCCCAGGATTGCGTATGCTACTTTAAAACTGACAACTAAGGATTTACTTTCGGCGAGTCCATTCCTGCAGATTAGGATTCCAAGTCTTTAAAGTTTCCAGCATGTAGAGTTTCATGTTTAGGTGAGACGGTTATGTCTTGCTCAGCCTTATGCTCACGGTTGCTATATTGTGGTTTTTGCAGGTATTTTTGCTTATGCTTATGTTGTGGTTGTCCGTGAGACCTCGAGCTTGTCGAGATTTATCTCTCACGGAAACCTTGCTGCTGCTGTCTGTTTCGTGGGCTAGTGAGAAGCGTTTGTGGGCACGGACAATTTCTCTTGTGCATAGTTAGTTGAGAGTGTGAGTATAAAATATTCTGCTGCGTTGTATATTATGTTGTAAAAGAGAATCATCTTGTGAAATATAATATGTGTGTTGGTTATTTTGTATGGATTTTCTTGTGTGCTGTTGGGTGCCGCATCGCACGCCACCACCCAATGCGATTCTTGGAATGTGTGGACTCCGGTCCCCATAGATCAAACACATGGTGTTGTACGACACAGCCCGCACGGGCGAACAGTTCAATATATGAAAGTAAAAACATTCGTCCGAGGCACATGACCGTTTTTTTACCATGCGATGGGGTACCACGTCTTTGCATAGTGCTGCACCAGTAGGTGGCGCATCGGGTTATGTCCCACCCGACGGGGGCTCCCACTAATTTTGTAGCATGTTGGGGTACCGCGTGTCATATGTTCTAAGAAACGTGGAAAGTTTCAGAGACTCATATTAACATTTGCGTGCTAAGCCACGGAAACAACCACATGCTACCTCTTGCATGGTGAGCTTACCGCAATTGATCTGCTTGCGGTGGCGTACCTTATCTCATACGTGATGTCAGAGCGTCGTTACAGAATTTAATAACATATAAGTTAGCTTGCCACCTTAAGTAACTAATACTATAATAGACCTTATGTGGGCATAGTACTAATCTTCACTCGACTACTCGAAATAGGCTCTTTTTGAGCGTGCTATTTCAAATGCGGCTCTGATACCAGGCTGTGAGGACCGGGTCCACACATTCCAGGAATCGCAAAGGGTGGTGCCATGTGATGCGGCACCCAACAGCACACATGAAAAGAATACGACAAAATACAAAGTTTTATTTATATAAACAGCGGAAGTATTTTACAATACTTAATATATAGTGGAAGATAATATTCATAGCTAAACTCTCAGCCTAGCTATGCAAAAGTACAGCCGTCCAGCCCGCGGACGCTGCACACTAGCCACACACAATTTACTGCAACGTGCAGGGCTCCCATTCGGTCGTATACCCCAGCGGAGGCATCGCCTAATCCTCGGGCCCTTCCTCATATGTCTCACCTGCAAACAACTTAATATAGCAACCGTGAGCACGAAGGCTCAGCAAGACATAACCGTCTCACCTAAACATGGAACTCTATATGCAGGGATACTTAACATAGGAATGGATATAGCAGTAAAAGACTCGCGTATAAATTGATCATCATTTTACAAGTTAATAGCAGCAGCTTAAATGTTCAATAACAGTAACTTTAATGAGCCTAATCTATAGCAAGCATAGTGGAAAAACATTTATATTTCAATACATCATATTCTTGTGACTTCTTCAGTATTTACTACGTCACAGCACAATAAACAAGCGGTACTCAAATAACAGCGAGGGACGGTGATTGCAATCAGGACACACCCGAATAACACTTCACGTACACCCGTGCCTAAGGAGTGTGTCGTGCTCCCCACCACGTCATACGCAGCAACCATTTACAAGAGAACTCAAACGCTGAACCGGTCCCACCATTGCGGGCATAAGGTTCCCGCACGGAGCGTGTTTGTGCCCCCCCCCCCCCCCCGCCAAATTTACACCTTACTACCCTCAGCCCACCCCTATCGACAATGGGCTATGCCTCGACATCCACGTTATTAAGTTACATCGGTTTCCTGGGTTCCATATGCCAAGTATGCATCCGGTACTATTTAAACTTGTCCAGCAGAGCCGCACATGGATCGGTCCTCAGTCGACACAAGCAGGGCTACACACGTGAGACCACGTCTCGCTGCATCCTACCCGCTGCTCGGTCTCAATTTCACATTTCTAAACCATTCTTTGATTCAATTTGTCCCGTGTGATAAAATACTATCTCGCGAGTAGATTCCAACTACTCGAGTTCTACCGGATTCCTATAAACATTAGCATGGCATTGTCTACTCGTCAAGCTCTAGACCTACCCAATACTCCATGGGATTTGTGGGTCATGAAAATGGAGAAACAAGCACCTTAGCCCTAATGCATTAAATTTATCCTAGGCATAAGTGATACAAATAGAAAATTTGAAATAGCACTTAAATTCAAACCGGGGCTTGCCTGGATGCGAGTCAGGGGGAAAGTTAGCTTCTGTAAGAAGAGTCTCCAAGGGCTCCGGGTTCTCCTCGATCTCGATCACTATATGATATTCAATATATAAAGTACATGAGTGATTTAGAAACTATAGAAGAGACCTTATAAATACTGATCATGTATGTAAATGAATTTAATTGGTGTTGGGATTTTTATAGTGGACACTAGGATCTATGGGGAAGATCTGTACCAAAAATTGGAGATGTTCAAGGAAACTTGTTGTCTTTAAAATTCCAAAAATAAACGGATTCTCTGAATTTTGGTTGTAATTCTGGAGCTTTTTCATGGCTAAAAGTGGATGATCATGGTATAGGGGTTCTCACTGGTTCTGGTAGAATTTGTTTCACATTTTTCTGAGCTTCCTACAGGGAGAAAATTATTTTACAAGTTTGGGGAAAAATCTGAAAATGGTTCTGTACTTTTCTTATTTTTTGCAACTACATAGAGATTTGGAACACTTAACATCCCAGTAAATGAAGTCCAATGAACTTGAAATTTTTACTGGAGATCAAGTGGAATTTTATGAGTGTACTAACCAAAATTGGGAATTTTCCAATTAACATAACAGGATTAATTAATTTCCCAAGCAATTAGCTCAAAAGAATTAATTATGAAAATTCTGTGAGTTTAATGTCCAACAAATTGCGTCACTCCAAATATGAGATCAATATGATTCTACCATAATTTATTTGGAATTTGTTGAGAAAATCTATTAGGAGTAATGGATTTTAGAATTTGATTGAATTCTGGAATTTATTTTCTAAATTGAAAGTTTAAATAAAGCGGCCGGCCCCACTTATTTGAATTGGGCCAATCAGCGCTGGTTTGCCCTGAGGGCCACGGGGTTAACCTGTGCAGCCGCACCCGATCCGATGCCGCAACTGATCCGCTCGGTGGAAACGTCGCTGACAGACGGGGCCTGCCAGCCTTCGTCTTCCTCGCGACGCGCCGCTCGGCCGCAGCGGCGCTGCGCCGGTGAGCTTGCCGGAATGGTTGCATCGACCTCCTCTGGGCTCGGCCATGACCGCCTGGCCTTAACATCGACCACGTGAGACGATGGTGGGGTCCAATCATGGCAGGGACGGCCGGAGATGGCGGCGCGACGACTGCGACGGAGCTAGGGTTTCGGCGACGGCTGGAATCCCTTGGGAATGGCACAAGAAACTCGGGAAAAGGTTGGGAACATTCCTGGGAGCATGGGGAAGATGACTAGGGGCAGAAAAAGGGATGAAATCGCCCGCAAAGTCGACTTCGATGGTGGACTGATGGATTTTCATTAGCGGCGGGGAAAACTTGAATAGCTCGGTCTTAACTCGATGGTTTCCACTGATTCCTGGCAGAGGAGTGCGCTAGGAGGTATGTATCAATATCCATGAACTGATTAAAGGATGGTTGCATGTAGAAAGTGAATTAAACAGAGAAGCAAGCTAGTTCATGGACAAAGGCTGAAATAAAAACTTGAATACTTTGCTCGATACTTAAGGAAGTGAATCACGGGTTTTACCGTGAGAAATAGCTTGTGATGGCGATACCTTTTGCTGTTGGAGTCGATGCGTGACACCGCTTGTTGAAGGCTGGTGACGGTGGAGCAGAGGCGACGATCGTCCCCAACTCCGGTGGCGTCCGTGAAACTAAGAAATACCACGGATTTAGGTCAGGAAACATTGAACCAACGGTTGGAGAAGGTAGAGCAACGAGCTGGGTTAATTGTTGATGCTTGGAGCTCGATCAACCGAGGCCTAGAATGCCGGATGAAGTGGAGAAGAGAAGGCGGTTGGTGATGGCGTTGGCGGTTTGTTTTTGGAAGAAACGGTCGGTGAACGTCGAAGGGGAGTCATCCGGTGCTTAAGTAGAGTGTAGAGGTCGGTTTAGGTCACGAAGCTGCTTGCTTTGCATGCCCATGTCATGGTGTCACGCTCTCCCGATGTGGAAACACAAGGACAGCCATAAACAGAGAGGCTCCGTCGGTTCATCGAGTGGGAGAGGTTGACAGTGGGTTCCACAGCGCCCATCCTCATCCCTTCTCTGGAACTTTATTTCCTCTACCTACATTTGTAGAAAAATTCAGATTATTTTTGGAGCGGTCAACTCAAATATGGAGATTCATATTTTGCAATTGGATTTAAAATTTGGACAGGGTTCATGTGAAATTCAAATTCAAATTTGAATTTGACTAGAATTCAATGTACCCATTGAATTAAATAGAGTTAGTGCTCCAAATATTATTAAAATTTGCAGGAGTGCTATTTGGAATATTTGGAAGATAATGGTGAACTCAGATTTTTATTTTGGCCAAGCTTCAACAGGAGCTAACTTTTAATTTTTTTTGAATTCCTTCAATTAATGTTTAATTTTGTTTGATTTCACATTTTTGAGTTTAATTTCTTTTTCCCATCCAAATTTCAATATCTCCCATCTGACTTTGCACTTTGAATTTAGGGCTTTTACAGTGTGCGCCACACCCATGCACCCGGTGAAGGCGCGTGTCTTCAATGCATGAGTGGACAGAGCACGATGCTCTTAACTCCCGCAACCTAGTGCTCAAACAGAGATCCGTTGGATGTGGCGGGTCTAGAGCCCACCTTTGAGGAGAGACAGGGTCTGGCTCCATGGGACACGTGGTAGCGTCAGAGCTCACACTTGTAGGGAAGGCAAGGTTCTTAGCCATTTTATCTTGTGCGCGGGGATACACGGTACTGAGGTTACTGATAGTGGCCCACGGGCCTACCTCTATGGAGGTGACGATACCACAGGTGGGGCCTTCATTTTGTCTTGTAGAAGTGATACAAGTGGGCCCTTGGGGGCTCTGGTACTTGGAGAAGTAGTGCCGGCAGCCCCTTGGGAGGCGTCAGAGCTCAGAAAAGTGACGCCGGCGGCCCCCTCGGAGGCACCGGAGATCGAAGTAGCGACACAGGCGGCACCATTCGGGGTGCCAGAGTTTAAAGAAGCGACACCGGCAGACCCCTTGGAGGGCACCAGAGGTCGAAGAAGCGACGTCGGCGCCCCCTTGGAGGCGTTGGAGCTTGGAGAAGCGACACCAGTGCCATATCTTTTATGACCTGCACACATGATAGAGACAATGTAATTTCGCTCGCTGGTCACCACTCCCCGGCTGTTTAGTTTTGTTATGGCTTACAGTCCTTATCTAAGATACGAGGCATGGGTAATTCATTGCGAAAGCATTCAGGGTATGGTCGCTGCCTTGCTCAGGGCATGAGCTGTCCGACCACCTGTACTCAGCTGTTAGCACCGGAAGGGAAGATGCGCAGGCTGAGGGTACGGATCCAGGCTAAGCGGGCTGCACACGAGGCATCTCCAGCTCGTTGTTAGCCTTCTAGTGGTGAGAACCATTCGACGGCATGGACCTCGAGCAAGAAAACGACCATCGAACCCAAAACACATTGCAAGTACCTCATGCGGACCCGTTTTAGCAAGATAGAACAACTCCCACTAGGGACGAGACAGGAGAAATGTAATCGGGCATATGGTGGACGACATGCGAATGTAAGCAAAAGTTGAACCATAATGTAAGTAATATTGCTCGTCAGTCACTCCCTTCCTGCTCTTTAGTTTTGCTAAGATTTTACGGTCCTAAGCTGAGGAGCGAGGCTTGGGTAATTCAGTGTGTTAGCATTCGGGGCTCGATTGCCACCTTACTCGAGGTGTGAGCCATCTGGTCCCTAGTATTTAGCCGTCGTGCTGGGAGGCAGGGTTTGCACGCTTAGAGTACAGAACCAGGCTAAGCGGGCTACACACCCTGGACCTCCGGCTTGACGTAGGAATTTCATGGGGAGACTGTCTAGCAACACAGGACCCCAAACAGTGGATGACCGAGAGACTCCAGACATGTTGTAGGTACCTCAAGCAAGCCCGCCTCCAGCAGGATTGCGTAACTCCACTAGGTGCGAGGTAGGGAGAGAGTGATCGAGCATATGACAGAGAATATGGGAGAACGAGTATGATTTGATGGTCATAAAATTAATGTGTAATTAAATGAACATAAACAATGCATAGGGCAAGACAGTGATTCTTCTAAATTGGTAATCATAGGAGGAGGCAGACTTTACAAGAAGGCAATGACCCACTCCGAGTGACAAGGTAGGCAAAGTGTACAGTCTTAGGGTACAGAACCAGGCTAAGCAGGTTGAACACTCTGGACTGGACCCCCAGGAGCTTAGTTTCTTCGAGCGTTGCTCCTAGACGTTATGACACCTTTTTCCAAAAAAAAAAAACAAAAACTATCCTACCACTACGCCCACGGTGAAGCTTTATCAAAGTGGCGCTGGGAAGGCAAAGTGTACACACTTAGGGTGCAGGACTAGACTAAGCAGGCTTCATACTCTGGACCTCCCACTGTGCCCAAAGTAAAACTTACAGCAGTAAAGCCGAGGAAGCAACATGTACACGCTTAGGGTGCAGAACCAAGCTAAGAATGTTGTACATGTTGGACCTCCCACGCCGTCAAGGGTGGAACTTACCATAACAACTTGGTGACATCATTGTCGCCATGGTGGCGGGAAACCACTTGACATCCTGCCCATGGGACCTCTTAAAGGCCCCTCTGGTAGGTGTGCCCAACAAGTTGTGCACGCCTACCACTTAATCACAGGATGTCATCGTCGAACCCCCGGCGGAGCGCGGGATGTATGGTCATCGTTGGTGAAGTCTCCGGTGGTGATGGAGACAAAGTAGTTGTCGTATCGAGGCAGCGCCCGCACTCAACATGCGGAACGTCAGCGGGCCCCCTTGGAGGTGGTGGAGCTGGATGCTCCGATGGTGCCCATCATCAATGAGAAGAACATCGATGGCAGGCCCCCTGGATGGTGCCAGAGTTGGATGCTCTGGCGGTGACCACCATCAACGCTAAGAAACGTCAACGACAGACCTCCTAGCAGGTGTCGGAGCTGGATGCTCCAGCGGCTCCCATCATCAACGAGAAGAACATCAACGGCGGGCCCCCTGGGTGGTGCCTGAGTTGGATGCTCCAACGGTGCCCACCATCAACGCTAAGAAATGTCAACGACGGGCCTCCTGGGAGGTGCCAGAGCTGGATGCTCCAAAGGCGCTCATAATCAACAAGAAGATTGTTGACGGCGGGCCTCCTGTGTGGCGCCAGAGCTGGATGCTCCAGTGGCACCCACCATCAATGTTAAGAAACGTTGACGACGGGTGTCCTGGGTGGTGCTGGAGTTGGATGATCCGGCGACGCCAACCATCAACGCTAAGAAACATCGACGGTGGGCCTCTTGGAGGTGCCAAATCAGGATGCTTGGGTAGTGAAGGAGGTGCAACTTCCTAAGAGAAAAAGCCCCTACCAGGCGCGCCAAATGTCAAAGTGTTCTTGCGACACTTCCCCCAGACCTGCTATGCGAGCAGCTCGTGAAGGTTTTTGATCGACAGGGCTTAGTCCTCTATCAAGGGATTGCACATATGAGATTGGTAAGACAATGGTTTTATGTGGTTCGAGCCGCCGGAGCGTCATACCCTACTCCACGGTGAGGTTGTATTGCTGATGTGAATGAGTGTGTTTCGTGTGTATGCGTTGAGATTAGCCCCCTGTAAAGGTGGCGATATGGTCCTTTTATAGACAAGGTCGGACACCTTACAAGTGGAATCTGGGGCCCGACAGGTGGCCTCGAGACGATCTTTCTCCTAAAGATCTAAAGCTTCCCGGCTATGTTGCCTCTGAGCGCGGCTTGAATACTCGCCGTCTTGCCACACCGGACGCCTATGTGTAGTAGTTGATGATGGCAGGGAATGTCCCGTCCATCTGTCTTGTCTCCGTAAGCTACCCGCTTGACAGCGTGGGGTAGCCCTACGGCGCCTTCTCTTCGATGTTGCTGGACGCAGCGGTACTAGACAGGGGGTGTGTGCCACACCCATGCACCCGGGGAAGGCGCGTGTCTTTAGTGTGTGAGTGACAGAGGACGCCACATAACTATCGTGCGGGGTACTCCGTGCAAGCACATGAATCATGCATGCATTACTCTGCATACTTCTAAGCATGATAGTTGGTGTTGCCAGGAATAAAGTGGGCTTATTTGGTTAGTCGATCAACAATCACCCAAATGGAATCATGCTTGTGGAACGTGAGAGTGAGCTGACGATGAAATCCATACTAATATCCTCCCATTTCTACGCTTGAATGTTTAATGGTTGCAGCTGTCCGGCTATTCGCATATGGTCAGCTAATACCTCCCAACACGTATCACACTCGGATACGTACTTTGCAATATCTCTTTTCATCCGTGTCTACCAAAATCTGGTTTTCAGATCTTGATACCTTTTTTGCTGCCCGGATGAATAGAGTACTTGGACAAGTGAGCTTCATCCAAGATTTACTTCCAAAGTGCCATATCACGAGGTACCACTATATGGTCTTTGAACCATGTAGTATCGTGTTCATCCCTTCGGAAGCATTTCATTTCTTCATTCTTCATTCTCCTATGAATGTGTGACATACCCATATCTTTCTTCTGAGCTTACATAATCTCCTCTCGCATGGTAGGAATGAGAGCAATATTATATAATGCTCCATACGGAACCAAGTATAAACTTGGCTCGTCCTCTTCCATCAGAATGATGGAAAGATTGATGATGTGAGGCTTCCAACTTAGTGCATCGGCAACCACATTCACCTTGCCGAGATGGTAGTGAGTCAATCTCATAATCTTTGATCAGCTCTAACCTTCTTCGTTGCCGCATATTCAACTCCTGTTGAGTGAAAATATAGCTCAAGTTGTTGTGATCCGTGTAGAGATGTACTAGATTTCCTAGTAAATAATTCCTCCACATTTTCAGCACATGCACCACGACAGCAATATCAAGTTCATGAGTTGGATCATGCTGCTAATGATTCTGAAGCTGCCGATTTGGTCGTATCCGACTGAGCTAGCACTATGGCTGTTGTGAGATGCTTCACCAATGCTTTAAATATATCTTCACATGCATTGTTGAAATATGTTTAGTCCCTTTTCATCATTAATGAAGCACTGGGGCTGTTGTGAGAAGCTCGGAATGAACCTACGATAATATCCCACTAATCCTAAAATGTTGCGAACTTGATGAACGAACGTTTGAGACTTCCATTTCAGCACTTGGACAATTTTGCTTGTATCAACAGCGATACCTTCTTATGAAACAATTTGACCAAGAAATGGTACTTGGCTGATCCAAAACTCACACTTGCTGATTTGCATAAAGCTTGTGATCTCACAATCTTGGAGCACGAAATGCAAGTGTTTTCCGTGTTTTCCTTTGAGTTAGAATACACCTGAATGTCATCAATGAAGACAACGACAAACTTGTCCAACTCCGGCAGAAACGCTGAATTCATGAGATACTTGAAGTGAGCCGGCGCATTGGTAAGTCCAAACGACATTATGTGATATTCAAGAACCCGTATCTCGTTAAGAATGCCGTCTTCAGAATATCCTCCGACGGGATTTTTATTTGATGATATCTGAACCGAAGATCCATCTTCGAAAAAACCTTATAACCGCGTAATTGATTGAGTAAAATATCGATGTGTAGTAATGGATACTTGTTCCTGATCGTCACAGCATTGAGCGGACGATAATCCACAAATAGACACAACGTCTTGTCCTTCTTCCTGAACAATGCGGATCAACACCAAGGTGATGAAATTGGGCATATTAGACATTTGTCCAACAGGTCCTTCAAATGCTTCTTGAATTCTGCCAATTCATTTGGTGCCATTTTGTATGTCCTTCGAGAAATAGGCTTGGTTCTTAAAACAAGTTCTATCTTGGACTCAAAATCTCGGTCAGGTGGCATACCCAGCAAACCATTGTGAAACACGTCCGGATACTCACGGACCACACGAATATCCTCAAGCTTTGTTGCTTCCGTGTTGTATGTGGTTGGACTTTCTTGGATAAGGCAGTCGAGAATGAGAGTGTGTGGTTCATAAAGTGGAGAGTTTAAATGAACCACTCGTGGAACAATGTCAAGAACAGTGCCATGTCAATTTAGCCACGACATTCCTAATGTGACATCAACCTTTTGACCCTCTAATATAATTAGATAAGTCAGATAGATATTCCCACCCATCTTAAGTTGTGATTTTTGGATTTTCATGTCCACTGCTATCTTCGGACCCGGAGAGCAAATCAAATATGGACTATCTGTGGAACTGATAGGTAATTGTTACTTGATGATATATGATTGGCTAATGAAATTATCGGTGGCACCAAAGTCAAAGATTATGACTACGGGATGATCAAGTAGAGAAAATGTACCAGTGTGGACGGGTTTGCCTTCTGGCATGTCTTCGATAGCTATGTGGTGGACGTTGCCGGGTTTTGGTGTTGGTTTCTTGGGCTGGTTGCGGGGCATAGTTGCACCATGATATGGTGCTTGTCTGCTGCCTTGTTCTTGCTCAGGGCAGTCCCTTGAAAAATGCCCGACCCGGCCACACGTATAGCACGTGTATTGTGTCAGGTTCCCTCCAATCTACGGACGAAATCCCGATGCATGTGTTAGAGGTGGATACGCACGTAGGACCTTCTGTTGCTGCTGCTGCTGTGGTGGAAACTGCAGTTGGAACCTTGGTGCGTTAAAGATCGACCGTGGAATTGCTCCGGCTGCGCCGGTGGCTGCCACCTCTGACAGTATGGTGAATGATACACCAAGCGGTATTTTTCTGTACCGCCACCACTGCTGCTCGATTGCGCGCTCCATTTCTTCTTATCACAAACATGCTCGCGTTGAGCATCTTCCTGTACATTCACAACATTGATGATGTCGTTGAAGGTGCTGTGGTTGCTTTGTGCGAGTTGGATTTCATCTTAGGGTTCAACCGCCGGAAGAATGCATCTCTCTTTTTATCTTCCATTGCAATTTAATCCGACGCGTACTGTGCCAGATGGTTGAACGCATGGAAGTATTCAGGAGCACTCCTCCCGCCTTATTTCAGTTCAAGGAACTCGTGAAACTTCATCTTAATGATATCGGGTGGTATATGGTAGGCACGGAATGCCTCGCGGAATTCTTCCCAACACATGCCATGCCCGACCGGCAGAAGGTGATGTAATTCACCCACGACGCACCGGCGGCTCCGTGAAGCTGCTGCACTGCAAACAACGACTTCTAGTGTTTAGTGCATTGGAGTGGCCCGAACTTCGCCTCAATGGTGCAAAGTGTTTATGGTCGTTATATACCAATTTCGACCGTCAATATAACTCAAATATGCGATGGAATAAATATTTCTTACAGACATCACCCTTAGATTTGACAAAATTCCACTTGTACTTGGAGAAATAGTGCATGCATGAATTTTTATGCAGAATTGATTAAAAGTGAGGGGAGCAATCGTGAAAAGTGCTACCCCAACCAATCACGCAATGAAATGTGGCATCATATGAATCAAACCTCTGATTCGACGCTTCCATTCGAAATCATGTGTGATGCCAGTGATTTTTCTGTTGGTGCAGTCCTAGGCCAAACCAAAGATAAAAAGCATCACGCAATAGCCTACGCTAGCAAGACTCTGATAGAAGCACAACTAATTATTCCACTACAGAAAAGTGCTCCTAGCAGTAGTCTTTGCTATCGATAAGTTTAGGTCCTATTTCGTTGGAGCCAAGGTCATTGTCTACACAGACCATGCTGACTTAAAGTTTATGCTCACCAAAAAGGATGCTAAACCCAGGCTATTCCGATAGATTCTCCTACTCCAAGAATTCTATTTGGATATTAAGGATAAGAAAGGAGTGGGGACTTCCTTTGCGGATCATCTCTCCCATATGGAAGTCACACAACACATACATGTACCTATTAATGACTTCCTAAGTGATGTCATGCTGCTCAAGGTGACAGACTCTCACCCTTAATATGTGAATATCATGAACTTCATGGTCACAGGGTATGTACCGCCATGGGAAAACAAAAATAAACTCATTTATGAGAGCCATAGACACCTCTAGGATGACCCATATCTCTATCGAGTATGTGCTCATGGCCTTATTAAAAGGTGTGTTCCCACAATCGAAGGCACCAAAATCGTTGAAAAATGCTATGTCGGCCCCTATGGAGGCCATTTCGGTGTTTACCGTACCTAGGAAAAGATCTGGCAAAATAGACTCTATTGGCCTTCAACGTATGAAGATACCAAGAAATATATTTGCTAATGTTAGAAATGCCAAAAGCATGGAGGAACCACTGCTCATGATGCCATGCCCCTCACATATAATTTCCAAGTTAAATTATTTGATGTGTGGGTATTGACTTCATGGGACATTTTCCAAAGTACCATGAGTGCGATTATTTTCTGGTGGCAGTCGATTATGTGTCAAAATGGGTAGAGATGTTGCCTTGCGGAAATGTCGACTTCATGCATGCTAGGAAAATGTTCCATGAGATCATTTCCTTCGCTTTGACACTCCGCGAATGGCCATAAGTGATGGAGGGTCTAATTTCATTGATAAGACCTTTCAAAGCTTTCTATGGGAGCTTGGAGTTCCGCAAAATATTGCTACTCCCTACTACCCACAAAAAAGCAGTCAACCAGAAATATCTAACAAGCAGATCAAGAATATTCTGCAAAAGACCGTCTTGGAAAAGGGAACGGGATGGAAGTAGAAGCTACCTGACGCATTGTGGGCATATCGAAGTACCTACAATACATCCATTGGCATGTCTCCATTCCAACTTGTCTTTCGAAAGACTTGCCATCTTCCTGTAGAGTTGTAACATAGAGCTCGCTGGACCATAAAACGGTGGAACACGAATCTTGATAAGACTGGAAAGCTCTGTTTGAGGCAAATCTCTGAAATTGAGGAGTGGAGGGATAAGGCGTACCATAGTGCCAAGATTTGTAAGTAAAGAACCAAGAAATGGCACGATAAACGGATTACGCTAAAAGAGTTTAAGCCTAGATATAAAGTCCTTCTCTACAATTCCAGGATAAAACTCTTTGGACATGGGAAATTGCAAAGTAAATGGGAAGGACCATTTACCGTAATAGAAACTTCATCTCATGGGGCCATCGCACTCCAAGATGATGGGGGCCATCTATTTATGGTAAATGGGAATCGTCTCAAAATCTTCCTACATGCCCAAGAGGTTTTGGAAAAAGAAGTCCACATGGTAAATTTAATCGATTTCCATGCCGTTCTTCAAAATTCCACGTAATTCCTCCAAGTCCAACAAGTGGCCCCATTATAAAACTGATCCTTATGGCCCACGAAGACAACCCATGAAACAACAACCTAGAAAGGGCCCACCCAAGATCAGCCGAACCCCCTAGTCGACCGACTTCTTGTTGGTGCTTCCAAGGTTCTGTTTTTGCGGGTTATCTCTCCTGTGTTATCCCAACAGAACCCTCAGTGCGATAGGTTCTATATCCACTTTGACGATATTAAAAAGCCACGATTAGAGAGGAAACTTGCACCGTTCCAGAAAAGAAACATCCTCTCCCATCTTCCACCTCGTCCCATCAACCATGGCCGACAAAGGCATCATTCCCCATGCACCCTCCAGCTTCACGTTCAATCTTAGTGGGGAACTAACGCCGGCAAACAACGACTCCACCATGGCCAATGAGGTCGTGAAGTCTTTGGAAGTGGCACCTCTTGCCGCGATCCCGACTCTTGGGATGCCCTTCGGACGTAACCCTACACGTCGCAGTGTGGCATGGTCGCTTTCTCCGTGTAAAGCGCCCATGAAGTCACATACTCCTACGCCACATCCAACAACGGCGTCTCTCAAGCACATTATGACTCGTCTTTTTCATTAAAGGACAAAGTCCGTCCCACGCTCCAGCCTGGCAAAAAGTATGTGGGGATGCTCAAAAGGAAGAATGGCGATGTAGTGAGCCACCACTACGTGTCGCCAACTCGTACATCGTCGGAGCCCGCGAACGACCGTTTCATAATCAAGGCGTGAGAACGCTGACAGGTTATGGAAAAGGTCTCTACAAGCGTGTGGACAACTTAGCTTTCAAGGAATCAATGGGCTCCTCTCCCTCCAGGGTGAGGCGTCAAATCTCACCACATGCTATAAAAAGGCCTCCGGGCCAATATCAAAAAAGTGATGACAAATCTCCTCGTGCCGATGCGAGAATCTACAATTGGAGATCAAAAAGCTAGCGTGCACAGTGGCTGGAGCACCCATCGAGAGGGCGAAATTAAAGGGTGAGCTTTAGGCTATTAAAGAGGAGATATATGGTGTTCGCCGTGGCATAAGCGCTAAAGTCAAACGCTTATGCGAGGCCGCAGGGATGTCCGACTTTTACAAGGCAACATGAGTAGATGTCCCTATAGGCCATTGGGTGCTAACCCGTTTGTTTGCTCATTTTGTTTTATTCCAATATTTTATAATTCAATAATGTAAGCACCCCAATTTTCTGTTCAATAAAGTAAACTTACCAGTTAATCTAACAACGATAAAGTTCCCCTTTTAGTTTACTCCGTGTCAAATAATGTTTCCAGGGACAACATTGTGGGAGGAGTCCCTCTGCTATTTTGCGATGTTTAGATCACGCGTTTCACCCAAGGACGTCGCAAACGAACATGCGATACGACACGACAAAGTGGAGAACCATGGGATCCAGCAAGAGTTCCGCTGCACCCTGGCTCAGCAGACCTGTGGGTTTTCTTTTTGTGGGTCCATTTCGCTACACAGCATCAGTACGAATCTCTTATCCCCAGCTCTTGGTGATTCAATGCAATTTGAGCTATAAATTTTGATGCATTCATGACAATTAAAATTAAATACAACTCAACTAGAACAAACATTGCAAATTGCTTAAATATGAAATTAGTATACCTCGTATTTTGATTTCACTACAATGATTGTGGACCTAGAGAATTACAACATGTCATCTATGTTTTTGATTGGTGTGATATGGTGAGTAAAACAAACCCATGGACAAACCCTGTCTTGAAATTGATTTTGAATTTTACACAATTTTGAAGTCTTAAGGTTTGTCTTCCCCTCTCATTGGAAATTCAATATCCACCAAGCCATAGGATATGATATGAATATTGAAAACCACATGCATATGCCACTTTGCATTTTCATTGAACTTTGTCAAACTCTTGACCCTATTGAGTGACCTGCAAGAAATCTTTTGATTAGGAAATTTGTTGTGCACTCGACCATATTCCATTATTTTCGTCCATCCACCATTAGAAGATACTCTATAAGAATTCAGTACAAGGATTTCGTCCTGTTGCAACGATTCTACCGTAACGATTACTAAATCATTGCAGTAAGCTTGGTCTGTTGCCACGATTCATTAGTTTGTGGCATTAGGATCTATCGCCACGGAACACAATTGTTGCATTAGGATCTGTTATCACGAATCACTAGTTCGTTGCGTTAGGATCTATCACCACGGAACACAATCGTTGCATTAGGAACTTTTGCCACGATTCACTAGTTCGTGGCATTAGGGTCTATCGCCACGAAAGATAGTTGCATTAGGAACTTTTGCCACCAACGATTCACTTGTTCGTGGCGTTAGGATCTATCACCACAGAACACAATCGTTGGACGAGGAACTTTTGCCACAATTCTCTAGTTCGTGGCGTTAGGATCTATCGTCACGGAACACATTATTGTGTTAGGATCTGTCGCCACGATGTACTAGTTTGTTGCCTTAGGATCTATCACCACGGAACACAATTGTTGCATTAGGATCTTTTGCTATGATTCACTAGTTCGTGGCATTAGGATCTATCACCATGGAACACAATCGTTGCATTAGGAACGTTTATCATGATTCACCAGTTCGTGGCGTTAGGATCTATCACCATGGAGCACAATCGTTGCATTAGGAACTTTTGCCGCGATTCACTAGTTCGTGGCATTAGGATCTATTGCCATGTAACATTATTATTTCATTAGTATCTTTTGCCATGATTCCCTAGTTCGTGGGATTAGGATCTATCACCATGGAACACAATCGTTGCATTGTGATCTGTTGCCACGATTTACTAGTTCGTGGTTTAGGATCCATCACCACAAAACAAAATCGATGCTATAAGAACTTTTGCTATGATTCACTAGTTCGTGGCATTCGGATTATCTCCACGGAACACAATCGTTGCATTAGGATGTGTTGCCACGATTGTACTAGTTCATGGCCTTAGGATCTATCACCACGGATCACAATCGTTGCATTAGGAACTATTGCCACGATTCACTTGTTCGTGGCATTAGGATCTATCTCCACGAAACAAAATCATTGCGTTAGGAACTTTTCCCACGATTCACTAGTTTGTAGCGTTAGGATCTATCGCCACGGAGCATAATCATTGCATTAAGATCTGTTGCCACGAATCACTAGTTTGTTGCATTAGTATCTTTCACCACAGAACAACACAATCATTGCATTAGGATTTATTGCAACGACTGTGTTAGTTGATGGCATTAGGATCTATAACCATGGAACACAATGGTTGCATTAGGATAATCTGCCAGGATTCACTAGTTTGTGGCGTTAGGATCTATCACCATGGAACTGTGACACACGGTTCCAAAAGTGGACCAAGTGTAATGCATATATGTGTTCAGGATGTTTGACACACATATACAAGTGATGCACAAACCATATATAGATTAAACTATGTCTCTAATAATAACACTAATAATAGTACCTTATTACAAACCAAATAGTCTCGAATACAAGCTCTAAAAGACTGCAGGGGAAAACACTAAACACTAAAGACACCAACTCCACATGCAAGCTTGACGGTAACACACATGCCTAGAACTCCTCATAGACTTCCTGGTACTCCACATTGTCGCCTGGGTCTGAATTTGTTGGGGGAATAGCAAGGGTGAGCACATGTCATACTCAGCAAGTGTGGGAAAGTATGACATGTAGCTTAATCAAAGAATGATAATTAAATGGATAATTGCATAAAAGTACATTCAAATTGAAAATTCAATAATATTATCATTAAGTGTGGTCCTCCCCAAAATAACCCAAATAACATTAATTTCAACTTAAGTAACCAATATCAGCAATAATAATCCATACTCAACTCATGACAGCTTATCTGTCTCAATTTCATCAATTCTATATACCAAAACCAATTAATGGACAAATACCAATTTCCAATTCAATTCTAACCAATGAACCATGTTCAATGTCCATAACTCTATACTTGTGAGGGTCCACATTCTCATGACCGGGAGCATGGCTATCATGATAATTTTTAACACACTCTGCAGAGGTTGTACCACTTTACCCACATGTTCGTGATTTCATCATATTTCGATGACTATGGAATCTCAATTATGCCGTTTCACACTTCCATTGGTTTGTGGCCAGAAGATCACAAAATAGCCTTTACAAATTGATTACTAGCATATTTAGACCACACTGGGGTTTCACCGGTGGTGATGTCACCAATAGAGCACATTCAACCAAGGGCCCCCATTGAGCCATTCGGATCCCAGGATAGTCCCACCATCACTACAAAACTATCCAACTAACCCTTCCCCGAGATTTCCTAATGGTCCAAATAATATTGACAATACACTAATTAGTCAGCTACGCCGCACCCATACTTGGCCCTGTGGTGGCACTATAAATCCTTGATGGTCGCTCCATAAACTAGTCCTTAGATCTAAAGCAAGCAAAACCACTAAAACAGTCTAACCCATTCCACATAATCAGCTGGCATAGATCCCTAGGCACCATGTTGCTAAAGGGTCATCATTATCAATCCTCGTCATTGATGTGTTCAATAGTTTATAATTAACCAATATGATGGTTTTCCAAACCCAATTTAGTCTAGTGAAGCAAAAGTGTAAAATACCCTTCCTGACTCTCTACATTGTGTTCAAGCGACAAGAGTGGTCATACAAGACTAGTAAACTACTATAATTGGGTTTATCCATCAATTGACACAAGCATGCAATTTTGCAAACAAAACATTTAAAAACCTAGACCAAAATGATCAAGGACGCTTGCCTTGCTCTTGAGATTGGTTTAGATTGAAGACTTCAATGTTCTTGTTCTGCAGGTCCTCGAAAGCACTCTCTACAGTGATACCTTCTATTCCGCGCGACAAACATGCAAAAAAAAACATTATATCAAATAAAGCTCAAATATTACTCAATATGCCATGATATGCATGATTTGTGCAATTGTGAGGTAAAACTCATTAATGAGTTGGTATTAATGTTTGCTAACTAGTTACAATGGTTTTTAACAAGTTTGAACAGGTTTCAAATTGATTTTAGTCAAATTGGATTTATTTCAGCCAAAACAGACCAGAAGGTCGGACAAGTCCACACTGGGGACCGGACTAGTCCACCCTACGCAAAACAACAACAATATGTTTTTCCGGACAATGAGTTTTAGGGTTGAATTCACGTGGGAAATTGGACATAGTGGGTGTGCCGTGAGTTTAGAGATCCAAGGATCAAGAATTGGGCATGAAACTTGAATCTTGATGATTAGGGCTTGGTGAGAGGTGTTGATGATAATTTGGTGACGAAGAACGTTGATGTCGAGAAGTTGAGAAAGATCATGCTTGATTGATCCTCCTCCTTCTTCTCCTCCTCGTCCTTTCTGTTGGATCTTCACATGATGGTGGCACATGTCAAGAACACTGTAGCGAGGGATTTCCAACATGATGGAGAGGTGTGAGGGTATTGGGTTGTATATATTGGGGTGGAGAGGTAGGGTTTTATGGTGAATTCCAAGTCAATATCTGAGGGGGAAGAGTAGGGGCTGTGGTGGGGTCCCCTTGGGCTCCTCCAAGGTTGGGCACAAAGTTCTTGGGCACAATTAAGGAAATTACCCAATAAATTAATGTAAAGGAAAAACAGAATCCAAGTTAGACTCTGAAGGCCGGACTAGTCCACAAGGATGGCCGGACAAGTCTGTTTCGGAATAGAAACTATTTCGGACAAGTCTGGTTTTATTGGCCGGACAAGTCCGTGGCTTGGCTAGGAATTCGGTCTGGATTGAGACAACATCGGACTAGTCCGCTGGAAATCGATGAAGTCCAAAAAAACATCAGAACCAACAACGGACTAGTCCGTGCGGTGTGTCAGACAAGTTTGGGTTATGAAGAAACTAAAGTTTCTGAAACAGAAGAAGGATAGCGAACTAGTCCGGTTATAGGTCAGACAAGTCTGCACCCTGACGGAATTAAATCGTTGTTTAGCCCTAAATTCATTTTAATTTGGTTCCTTTTAATGTTTCTTTATGTTAAACATGTATTAGGATTCATGCAATTCATTATGCATGAAAATGAGGGTGTTACAAACCTACCCCCCTTAAAATGAATCTCGCCCTCGAGATTCGACGCGAAAGGAAAGAGATAGGGAAATTCCTTCTTGAGATCATCTTCTCGCTCCCAAGTTGCTTCTGATTCTGTATGATGCTTCAATTGCACTTTGCACTATCTAATCACCTTGTTTCTCGTGACCCTCTCCTTGGTTTCCAAAATTTTGATAGGATGCTCAGTATAGGTCTAAACTTCTTCAATCTCCAACTCTTCCATTAGCACTTGCTCTTCCGGTACTCTCATGCACTCCTTGAGCTGAGAAATGTGAAACACATCATGAACATCAGCAAGATGTGCTGGCATCTCCAACTTATACGCTACTTCTCCTCGTTTGTGCAAAATATTGAATGGTACAACGTAGCAAGGTGCAAACTTGCCTTTGGCATTAAATTGTTTGTGACCTTGCATGGGTGACACATTGAGATATATGAAGTCTCCCACCTCAAAAGACTGGCTTCTTCATCAATTATACGCATAACCCTTCTGTCATGATTGAGCAGCCCTCAAATTCTCGCGAATTGTCTGAACTTGCTTTTTGGCATCCTGGATTATGTCCGGTCTAAATACTTGAGTTTATCCTGTCTCATTCCAAAACAAGGGTGTCCTACACCTTCTCCCACACAATGCTTCATATGGCAACATCTTCAAACTTGCTTGACAACTATTGTTGCAGGAGAATTCATCATATGGCAAATTCTTGTCCCTACTTCCTCCATACTTTAGCGCATAAGCTCTTAGCATATCCTCCAATATCTGATTTGTTCTCTCGATCTGTCCATCTGTTTGGGGGTGATATGCAGAACTGAAATTCAATTGTGTTCCCACTGATTCGTGCAGCTTTTGCCAAAACCTTGAGGTAAATTGAGAACCTCTATCGGACACTATTTTCTTGGGTACTCCGTGTAAACGCATTATTCTTCTCATATACAATTCTGCCAACTTCTCTCCACTATAGGTAGTCTTGAGAGGAATGAAATGCGTGGATTTCATCAACTGACCTACAATAACGCATATTGAATCATATCCTGCTGAAGTGCGAGGTAAGCCAACTATGGAATCCATAGCATCCTCTTCCCACTTCCATTCCAGAATCTTCAATGGCTATAATAATCCAGCTGGCCTTTGATGTTCAGTCTTGACTTATTGGCATACATCACACGATGCAACATTTTTTGCTATGTCTCTCTTCATACCATCCTACCATTAGCATGTCTTAAGGTCCTTGTACATATACGTACAGCCGAGATGGATGGAGTAAAGTGAGTCGTGTGCCTCCTTTAATATTAGTTGTCGGAGATGCTTCTCATTAGGCACAACAATCTGTTTCCCAACCTATAGAGTACCATGGTCATCCTTATTGAATTTGAATTCTCTCCCTTCTCGGATTCATTCTTTAATTCCCTTGATTTCCTCATCCTTGGTCTGTCCTTCTCTTATTTCTTGCTTCAGGCTGGGATTCACTTCCACTGCTCCCATCTCATTCACAAAACCAAGATTCAACCATTCAAATTCTTTGCATATCTTGGGTGGCAACTCTTGAACAGTGAGCTGGTGGCTTGCTCCCTTTCGACTCAAAGCATCAGCCGCTACGCTGGCTTTTCCTGGATGATAATTGATTCCCACATCATAATCCTTGTTGAGTTCCAACCATCGTTGTTGCCTCAAATTCAGATCCGTTTGTGTTAATATGTACTTGAGACTCTTATGATCCATATAAATCTTCCATCTATTGCCAAGAACGTAATATCTCCAAATCTCCGATGCATGCACTATGATTGCAAGTTCTAGATCATGCGTAGGACAATTCTACTCACGTTTCATCAATTGTCTGGATGCATAAGCTACTACTCAGCCTACTTGCATCAATACACAACCAAGTTCTTGCCTTGAAGCATCGCAATAGATATCAAAGCTCTTTCTCACATCTGGCAATACCAGCACAGGTGCGGTCGTCAGTCTCTTCTATTACTCCTCAAAACTATCTTGACAAGCTTGAGTCCACTTGAAAGGATTCTCCTTCATTAACAGTTCATTCATGGGCTTTGCTATCTTTGAAAAGTCCTTTATGAACCGACGGTAATATCTGGCCATTCCAAGAAAACTCCTTATTTCCTTTACATTCTGTGGCGTTCCCACTTTAGCACATCTCTAACCTTTCGTAGGTCAACTCACACTCATCCTCGAGAGATGACATGGCCTAGGAATGATATCTCTCTCAACCAGAATTGGCACTTATTAAACTTGGCATACAACTGGTGCTCTCGCAATTTCTGCAATGTCAGGCTTAGATGCTCTTCGTGCTCCTCTTCACTTTTCGATTAGATCATGATGTCATCAATGAACACTACCACGAACTTATCCAAATACTCCATGAAGACCTTGTTCATAAGATACATGAAGTACGCGGGTGCACTAGTTAATCCAAATGATGTGATCGTATACTCATAGGATCCATAGCGTGTCCTGAAAGCTGTTTTGGGTAAGTCTGGTGGTCTAATCTTCATTTGGAAATATACCAACCAAAAATCATTCTTAGAGAATATTTTGGCTCACTTCATCTGGTCGAACAGATCCTCTATGCGGGGCAATGTGTACTTATTCTTATTTGTGACCTCATTGAGAGATCGGTAATCCACACACATTCTTTGGGATCCATCCTTCTTATCCACGAAAAGCATTGGGGCTCACCATGGCGACGAGCTTGGGCATATAAAACCATTCTCTAACTGCTCTTGAATCTGCTTCTTGAGCTCTGCTAATTCCTTAGGAGGTATCCTATATGGCCTCTTTTCTATAGGTGCAGTTCCAGATATTAAATAAATGAGGAACTCGATGTCACGATCAGGTGGCATACCTGGCAATTCTTTGTGAAACACTTCTGGATACTCACAAACAACCGAGATTTCCGACAAAGTTACTCCTTCTACATGATTTACCATTGCATTCTTTGTTGTCGGCTGAACTGCCTTGAATTCTATACAGACTCCTTCCTCGTTTGTCAATTGCACTATCCGTGTGGCACACTGAATTACCCCTTTAAGCTTCCTTACCCAATCTATTCCAAGTATGATGTCCAAGCCTTGTGAATTCAGGACTATAAGGTTGGCAAAATCTACCCCCTTATGAAAATACTTACTTTTGGACATCCTATATTCATCCTCATCTCTCCTCTGGGAGATTTAACAAATAAAATGTACTTCAGGTATGATATATCCATGCTATGCTTTGCAAGATACTTTGATGAGATGAGTGATTGGGATGCTCCAGAATCAAATAATATAGTAGCGGGAATGGAGTTCGCGAGAAACATACCAATCACAACATCTTTAGCTTCCTGAGCCTCTTCTATAGATACATGGTTTACCATGCCACGAGAGAAATTGATGAGGACATCACAATAGTGGAGACACACATTGAACTGCAAGGACCAATCACAAGAACACGGGCACGGTTAATAAATCAGCAGGTGAATTCGTTCCTAACTTCTTTTGAATGTGAGTTTGAGAATAGATTGCTATGTGATGATTTAATTATTATTAGGAATAATGGAGAAGATCAACAAGTGAAGGAAAGAGGCCTTGGGAGTGTGGAGAACCAGCTGGGACGTCCACAAGTTGATGGAAACAGTTTACAACTCGGACTCGAGTTCAACTCGGAGTCTAGGAGCAGTCCACCTTAAAACGGACGCCCAGGAGGCATACAGACTCCGTTTTCGATGTTCTACATCTGCACTGAAAGAGGAGAAGAGAAACTTGCCAATGGTTCTGGTCCTACCTCAAAATTCCTCCGGGGTCATTAGGAATCATCGAAACAAGTCGAGTCCAGATTTCTTTCCGATGCTGCGCCTTCGAATCGGGCCTTTGGGCCTTGTATCCTATACGAGTCCATTAGGGACGTGTCTAGTCGTGTTTTGGCCAAATCATATCCTTTAAATACTGCAGCCACCGGTCATATTTGCTGGGTTTTGCTTAGAATAACAATTTCACCATTCTACGGTCTGTGAGACCCCAACTTCACAATTTCAGATTGTGTCTTCTACGTTCTTGCTTGTGTTCTCAGTTCACTTGCAGGGATTAGCCTTCTTGGTGAGGTCAAGCGTGTGTCGCACGGTTGATAACCAACAGAGCAGTGGTGTAGTGATTGCGGGCGTATTCGATCTGCTCGAGTGCCACGGATCATCAACGTCGAGTTCTCCACCCCAATCGACTTACCTTTCAGAAGATCGGGCCTAAACCTACTCATCAATTGGTATCAGATTTCCAGGTTGCCCGTGAGGTATCTTTGTTTTCCTTCCATTATATCGATTTTGTTTCGTATCTAGAGTCCACAAAAAAGCCACAAAAAATTTAGATCGTTTTTCCCGCTTCCTAGACTATAATGCCTGCAGTTTCATTTTTCAGTTTGCATTGTTGAGTTTGCATTCATGCGGTCGAGTCTTGTTGCTGGTTTAGCTTTGCTTTTTGGGTCCTAGTTATCGTGTTTTGTCCTTGTTTTCTTACTGTTCGACATCTATTCCACGATCCCTAAATAACAAACCGATCTACCACGTTCATCGGTTTGCCCTAGCTAGCCGCCTTGCGTGAACTCCCGCATCGCCAGACCTAGATTGGGTGACAAACCCTTGTGCCACTCATCCTTGAATCATCACACACCACCCCATTAATTGTTGTGCAAATTTCCGATCATTTTCATATCCGATTGCGAGTTCTGTTCTCAAACCGAGTTGGAATCAACATCCAAAAATCGTAACTCGGACAGCCTACCTTAAAACGGCCACAACTTTTGCATACGAACTCGAAATTGGGCGATTTTTTTTTCAAATTCATCTATGAAAAATTTCACATCTGATTTTCTGCCGTGAAGTTGCGTTCGGCGAAATTAGATTGCCCAAATTCCCCTCAGAAGACAGGCTATCCGGCCTCCGAAGTTTCAACACGAATTTTAAAGAATCTTCTTGATTTTCTATAGCCCGCATATTACATCCATTTGAGCTGCAAATTTGTGAGCTTCATATATGCGTGCTCCTGAGTAAATAAAAAATATCAAAAAAATATTAAAAAAACAAAAAAATAGTGAAGAGCACGCATATTAAAGCAATTGGCCTAAACTACTTGTGCTGTGATTGTTGGTTATATCATTATGTCTTCCTTTTGCCTTGCTACTTCCTTATGTTGTGCCAGGCCGTAGATCACTTGGTTGACCAGCAACAGTTTCCTACATTGAATACTTATTCAGCTTTGTTTTCTGTTAACGATTTTCTGCTTATTAGCCACCATATTGTGCCATCCAAGCTCCACCTTTATCTTGAGCATACCAGGTACCTTTGCAATCAACCCATGCTTCATTGGTTTATCTCACTGTCCACACCACCTGCTGTGTCGGTAAGAACACTTGTAAGAGCGTGGTAAGACGCTTGAGCGAGAGATATTGTTTTCTTCCACCTTTCACATTGTCACTGTAGTTGGTAGGGATAAAAATTTTTGTTGTCTTTTATTTCCTACTAACAATGGCAGAAGAAGACAATGATGACGAATGTGTTCAACATACTGAGTTACGTGATATGATGAAGACCATGACAGATATGTTCACCAAATACAACGCAGCAACGAAGGAGTCATTGGCGAACTTGACTCGCCACTTGATGACCTTGCTCTTCGGATGAATACTTTTGAGGCTCGGTTGCCTCTCGCTGGTAGACTTGAAGACAATGCTTATGATGATATGGAAGATCACAACAATCAGCCAAGACTACCACTTTATCATCGAGGTATGGGAGGTAATAATCATCATAACAATTATAATCGTCCTCCTGATGACCCTTTTGATAAAGTGAAATTTACTATACCCCCTTTTTTTGGTGCTTATGATGATGAGGCTTATCTTGATTGGGAGATGACAGTAGAGCAAAAATTTAATGCCCATCTTGTTCCTGAACAACATAGAGTTCGTCAAGCCACTAGTGAGTTTAAGGACTTTGCTATCATATGGTGGAATGAACTTGTTAAAACTAGAACTGATTCTCCAACATGGGATAGATTAAAGGAAGCTACGCGTGTTCGATTTGTTCCTCCATCTTTTTAGTGGGACTTTCGCAAAAAATTGCAGTGCTTGGACCAAGGTAACATGTCCGTAGAGGAGTATTATCAAGAGTTACAAAAGGGTATGCTGCATTGTGGGGTAGTAGAGGACATGGATGATAAAATAGCTCGTTTTTATGGGGGGTTGAGGCGTGAAATTCAGGACATTGTTGATCACAAGGAATATGATACTATTAACAGATTGTTTGAGCTTGCTATGTTGGCAGAAAAAGAATTGCACGGCCGACAACAACAGCAACAACACACGAGGAGCAACTTCACGCCGCATTTGACGTCTACACCATCCAAAACAGCACCATCTTTGACCGCCCGTGCAGCGACTACACCATCCAATGGCGGCCAACAAACTATACCTGCTGCTCCACCTTCTCTTGTGCTGGAAGGTAGCAAGGCGACATCATTCAAGCCTTCATTGTCCACTCCTTCTACGGGTCGTACTTCCGACATTAAATGTCACCGCTGCCAGGTTCATGGTCATATAATGAGAGTTTGTCCGAGCAAACGAGCATACATAGCACGAGACGATGGCGGGTATGATAGTGCTTTGGAAGTTGAAGATGAATATTCTCTTGCTACTGACTTTACAGATCCAAATGACGAACACACCAAAGACGAGGTACTTGGTACAGCGGCGACGGAGAACTATAGGAGCATCATTGTGCAGCGTGCCTTGAGCTCCAAAGTGGAGACCGATGTCAGTCTACAATGACACAACCTCTTCCACATGTTTCTCATCGTCAAGGACTGTCGTGTACACACTATAATTGATGGAGATAGCTGCAATAACTTGGTGAACACGGACGTCGTCAAGAAACTTGGTTTGACAACAAGAGCACACCCTCATCCGTACCACATTCAATGGTTCAACAACAGCGGTAAGGTTCGGGTAACACGAAAAGCGAGAATACATTTTTCAATTGGTTCTTACCATGATTTTGCTGATTTTGATGTTGTTCCTATGGATGCTTGTTCTCTTTTATTGGGTCGTCCATGGGAATTTGATACAGATGCTATTCATCATGGTAGAACCAATAAATATACTCTCATGCATAAGGGAAAGAAAATCACATTGCTCCCCATGACTCCTACTGAAATTGTGCATTATGAGAAGAGAAAAATTCATGATGGCAAAGCAACAAAATTAGAATCTGAAAAAAGCAAGTCATTAAGTTAAAATCACCATCGTTGCTCGCAACTAAATCTGACCTTGCTGACTTATTCAATGCTAAGGGGATGTGTTATGCTTTAGTTTGCAAAGAAGTCATGTTTTCACTTCAGGAATTGTCTATTGCATTACCCCCTGCTGTTGCCAACCTTTTGCACGAGTTTGAGGATGTGTTTCCCTCCGAGATACCCCCTGGTTTACCACCGATGAGAGGCATTGAACAAAAGATTGATTTGACTCCAGGAGCAAGTTTGCCAAATCGTGCAGCATACAGGGCGAATCCACAAGAAACTAAGGAAATTCAACGACAAGTCCAAGATCTTTTGGACTGCGGGTATATTCGTGAAAGTCTTAGCCCTTGTTCTGTTCCTATTCTTTTGGTTCCTAAGAAAGATGGTAGTTGGCGCATGTGTGTTGATTGTCGAGCGATTAATAACATCACCATTCGATATTGTTATCCTATTCCTCACCTAGATGACCTGCTTGATGAATTGAGTGGTGCTATCATCTTCACAAAAATTGACTTGCGTAGTGGTTACCACCAAATTAGAATGACGCTAGGATATGAATGGAAAACTGCATTTAAAACCAGGTTTGGACTTTATGAGTGGTTAGTCATGCCTTTTGGTTTAACTAATGCACCCAGCACCTTTATGCGTTTAATGAACGAGGTTTTACGTGCTTTCATTGGACAATTTGTGGTGGTTTGCTTCGATGATATCCTCATTTACAGCAAGTCATATGATGAACATCTTGATCATTTACGTGTTGTTTTTACTGTTTTGAGAGATGCACGATTGTTTGGTAACCTCGAAAGTGCATCTTTTGCATCAATCCAGTCTCGTTTCTTGGTTACGTCATTTCCTCGCAGTGAACTGAGATGGATGAGGCAAAAATTGAAGCAATCACCAACTGGCCAGCCCCAACAACCGTCACGCAGGTTCATAGTTTTCTTGGTCTTGCAGGTTTTTATCTGTGTTTTGTGCGGGATTTCAGCGTCATTGCAGCACCTCTACATCAGCTAACGAAGAACGGAGTGCCGTTTCGATGGGGCGAACAGCAGCAACAAGCTTTTGATGCTCTCAAATCGAAGCTTACACAAGCACCATTGCTACAACTTCCTGATTTTGACAAGACCTTTGAGCTAGAATGCGATTCAAGCGGCATTGGTATTGGAGGCGTTCCCATACAAGGAGGTAAACTGTTGCTTTCTTCAGTGAAAAACTTCATGGTCCTTCTCTGAATTATTCCACTTATGATAAGGAATTGTATGCCTTAGTGCGAGTATTACAAACTTGGCAACATTATCTTTGGTCTAAGGATTTTGTCATACATTCTGATCATGAATCATTGAAGTATCCTAAGTGTCAAACCAATCTGAATAAATGACGTGCTAAATGGATTGAGTTCATAGAGTCGTTTCCATACATCATTAAGCATAAGAAAGGGAAGGAAAATATCATTGCCGGTGCATTATCTAGGCAATATACCATGCTGTCCCAACTTGATCATAGAATCTTTGGTTTGGAAACAATAAAAGCACTATATCCTACTGATTTGGACTTCAAAGATGCTTTTGAAAATTGTAGAGAAGGAAGAACTTGGAATAAATATGTGCTGCGAGAGGGTCTCCTCTATCGTGCTAACAAGCTATGCGTTCCCGCTAGCTCCGTTCGTCTATTACTTTTGCAGTAAGCACATGGAGGAGGTCTGATGGGACATTTTGGAGTGAAGAAAACTGAAGACGTGCTGTCCACACACTTATTTTTGCCAAAGATGAGGCGTGATTTCGAGCGCTACATGTCACGATGCACTACTTGTAACAAAGCTAAGTCTCGCCTTAACCCACATGGTCTTTATATGCCTTTTCATGTTCCTAGTGCACCTTGGGAGGATGTTTCTATGGACTTTGTTTTGGGATTGCCTGAGACTAAGAGGGTGGTGGGGGGTAGTGTTTTTGTAGTTGTTGATCGTTTTTCCAAAATGGCACACTTTATACCTTGTCATAAGAATGATAATGCCTCATACATTGCTGATTTATTTTGACGGAAATTGTTCGTTTACATGGTGTGCCAAATACCATTGTTTCTGATCGTGATGCAAAAATTTTAAGTCATTTTTAGAGAACTTTGTGGTATAAATTGGGAACCAAGTTGCTGTTGTCACCCACAAACGGATGGATAAACCGAGGTAGTTAATCATACTTTATCTACTATGTTGCGGGCTGTCTTGAAAACAAATTTGAAGTTGTGGGAGAAGTGTTTACCACATATAGAATTTGCTTACAACAGATCCGTTCACTCCACGACAAAGGTAAGTCCGCTCTAGGTAGTGTATGGTTTCTATCCCCGTGCTCCTATTGATTTACTATCTTGGCCTCCTTCTGAAACTATAAATTTGGATGCTACACAATGATCTGAATTTATTCTTAAGATGCATGAAACTACAAAGAAAAATATTGAAAAGATGAATGAGAAGTATAGGATTGTAGGTAGTAAAGGTAGAAAGGAAGTAAAACTTGAACCGGGTGATTTGGTGTGGTTACACTTGAGAAAATAGTGATTCCCTAACTTGAGAAAACATAAACTTATGCCACAAGCTGCTGGTCCTTTTAATATTGTTGAAAAGATTAATTATAATGCATATAAGCTTGAATTGCCTCCCGATTTTGGAGTTAGTCCTACATTTAACATTTCAGATTTGCGATTGTACTTGGAAGAAGAAGATGAACTTGAGTCGAGGACGACTCCAATTCAAGAGGGGGAGGATGATGAGGACATCACAACAGTGGAGACGCACATTGAACTGCAAGGACCAATCACAAGAGCACGAGCATGGTTAATAAATCAGCAGGTGAATTCGTTCCTAACTTCTTTTGCATGGGAGTTTGAGAATAGATTGTTATGTGATGATTTAATTGTTATTAGGAATAATGGAGAAGATAAACAAGTGAAGGAAAGGGTCCTTGGGAGCGAGGAGAACCAGCTGGGATGTCCACAAGTTGATGGAAACAGTTTACAACTCGGACTCGAGTTCAACTCAGAGTCCAGGAGCAGTCCACCTTAAAACGGACGCCCAGGAGGCATACGGACTCCGTTTTCGACATTCTACACATGCACGGATAGAGGAGAAGATAAACATTCCAATGGTTCTGGTCCTACCTCAAAATTCCACCCAAGTCATTGGGAATCGTCGAAACAATTCAAGTCCAGATTTCTGTCTGGTGCTGCGCCACCGTAAGAGTCCATTAGGGACGCGTCTAATCGTGTTTTGGCCGAACCCTAGCCTTTAAATACAGCAGACACTGGTCATATTCAGTGGGTTTTGCTTAGAATAACAATTTCACGTTCTACGGTTTGTGAGACCCCAACTTCTCAATTTCGGATTGTGTCTTCTACGTTCTTGATTGTGTTCTCGGTTCACTTGCAAGTATTATCCTTCTTGGCGAGGTCAAGTGTGTGCCGCACGGTTGATAACCAACGGAGCAGTGGTGTAGTGATTTTAGGGGTATTCGATCTGCTCGAGTGTCGCGAATCGTCAACGTCAAGTTTTCC